>JAUOZQ010000001.1:0-2400000 GCA_030710315.1 Anomotaenia brevis
TGGCCTTATGATTATACTGATGGATACAAACAAGCATCAGAATAAATTGGAATAATATAATGTCCGTATTTGTCACAATCATTAAAAAGTAATAGTGCAAACTTTTTTAGTTTAGCTATAGCATTTTATCTAAAATTATTTTCATTTTTCAACATTTTAACTAAATGGCATTTATGCCGTTAAAACTAACAATTTTAAAATATATTAATTAAATTGCATTTTGTTACTTTTAACAAATTTTGATAAAGTAATTAGATGTTATTTTATGCATACTTTAGTGCTTTTGAAAGAATAAATTTTGCCGTTTGGCTTGTTTGTATCCATCAGTATAATCATAAGGCCATTGTTAATTGGTTCCTGATTCCCGTCCTCGGCTTTATGTTGGTATAAATAACCCATGTTTTCACATGGACTGCTCTGCGTCCGCGCCTTCCACGCTCTGTTTTCCCTTCGTTTAGTCCTCGATATGAGTTTGTTGACTTTAGTATTTGCCAAACCAGCATTTCTATTTCTCTCAATTCTCATGCATTCGTCGCCGTCACATGCGGATACGCCGTGGACAGTTGACAAAACAGGTCATTTGCAGAAACTATTTAACATATACCAACGCAATGACAGTATCGGTGAACATGAACTTGATAAGCTGATCTCTGATGCTCGACACCCTAAAAAGCTGGTATTAATACCCTTTCTGTTATTTATTAATAATATGTGAGTTAATACATTCTTCGTCTAGTGTTTCACCTCAAAAAACTTGATAAATGGCTCCATACGCATCGAAGAACTGGAGAAGCTAATGCCCACGCTCATGTATGATCTTGTTGGGGAGACTTGCCCGGACTCTCATGAAGGACATTCTCATAAACATCATGCAGATATGATACCGCGAGAAGATTGGAGAGGTGCGTACCAACTTGACGTGGTAACACTTTCTTTCGTTGAGCTTCCCTTTGAAATTAGATTTTTCTCTTGAGGTTCACACCATGTTTGTTTTGCCTTTTTTTCATTTTGTCTAGTGTGGCTTTGGAGTATCGGCTCCGTGTTAGTAATCAGTGTATCTGGTCTGATCGTGGTGGCATTGGTTCCGCTCATGTCAAGAAAAATCTACAATGTGTTCACCCAATTCCTCATCGCATTGTCTGCGGGCTCGCTCATTGGCGATGCATTTTTGCATTTACTACCGCATGTGAGTTGCATTGTTGTCACGTTGTGATGTTTCTTCTTTCCTAGTAGTGTTGTGGGTGCTTGCCGATAAACGGGGTATTTGGTGTCCGGGTAGAGTCGTGTGGGTCATTGTGCCGCGAGTGGGTGTTTGATGCGAGTTTCTGTTGTTGTGTATGTGGACAGGCGCTGTTGCTGGACGGAGGTGAAGGCAGTCATGGGCACTCGCACGGGGCGGAGGGCAAGAAAGAGCACGACGTTCTTATGTGGAAGGCGATGATAGTGGTGGTCGGCGTCTACGCCTTCTTCCTCACTGAACGCATCACTATCATCGTGCAAAACAGCCGCGCCAAGCGCAAGCTGATGGTTGTGAGTCGCTCTGTTTTTTATTCTTATTTGCTCACATTTTTACGATGAATAATATTCCCGATGGATTTGCGACATCTCTACCAACGTCCTTTGTTATTTTCTATGCATGCTAATTTTTTCAACTTCTCTAGCCCTGTCTTCGTAAAGTTTTGTACTTTGCCATTGCCTTTTATTTATCTTTGTATGTCTAAGCTCGTGTTATTTTGCTTGGGTCTTAAGAGATTGAACCTTGGGAAACCGGGTGAGCTCAGTGAAGCTCATGCCCTTAATGTCCATGATAGAGTGATCCAAACCGACGTTGGCGGTGACAGTATTTATGGTAACTTGAACCAAGGCAACTCCGATGCAGAAATATGCACCAACCGCATCGTAGATCAAACTGACCTCGTAAGCCCTCTCCACCTGCGCCCATTTTTCATCGCTTTCCGTCTTTTTCTTTGCCTTATGAATTGTCATCCCAACGTATATACCATGTTTGGACTTTACATTGACCCCTTTAATAACCTATTCCCTACATTACTATCTTTCTTACCGTTTTACATGTTCTCATTGACAAAGAAGTCTTGTGTGTTCCCATTTGGGTTATCATTGTCTGCTGAGGGTTCCACACATCTACTGAAACTTCATGCCTTTTATTTGCCTTCTTTGTTAGCATACCACTCCTGTTCCCAGACATCCCTGCAGCCGGCCTCCCTCGAGACCCCTTGACACCTCTCGATGTTCGGAATTTCATGCTGGTTTGTAGCTGTTTTCCATCGCACCTTCTATTGTTCTGCCTTTTCTAAAATCTTCCTGGCATTTGATATCTAGACGGCAAGGGAAATAGTGTAGACGGGTATCCGTTCCAACTGGAGCAGCGGCAGCAAACTTCGCATCCTGAAGTGGAAGAACGCAGTGGAGTGATGAACAGTGCCATCTCTCTGTCACTTGAAGAGAACTTTGGTGATCCCTGGAAGGATCAGGACAATCGGTTCGGCAGTGACGAAGAGGATAATGTTGTTGGAAGTATTGACTCAAGCGACGATTTCGATAGTGCCAATTTCGAGAAGGTATGCATCATTTGGAGTATCCAGCACTTCTGGTGGTGTTCAACGTTTCAAAGTGGGTGTACAATGCTCCTTTGTTTCCCTTACCAGGGAGTTAAATGTAAAACCCCCTTTAGTGTTAATGAAAACATTATTTGAAAGGAAGGTGTTAACTTTTGCGATTTTGCTCTTCGAACTCCTTAGGCTCGCGGTATATAAATTAGAGTGTTTTTGAGCCTATCTTAATTGTCTTAACTACAGATGATATAAAGTAATCTAAAGAACTCCGATATTTTGCTTTGAAAAACCTAATGATCTGCCTGCCTAGAAAGCGTTGAATCTGCATGCTTTCCATTCGCTTGAGCAAAGAGTATCTCATGAGCCTAATTGGAAGCCTCACTAGCTAGATTTGCGTAAGTGCAGGTGGGTACGTCTGAAGACGCGTCTGCTCATTTCAAGCATGGGTGCGTATGCTCAATCGAAAGTTCCGGCGTCGGTTCGGGTCAACTGCGCCCTCATCTGCGTCACGGATTCCTAAGGCGCCTACCGTGTCAACAAGTCGTTTATTACATCGAACCCGAGGTCAATAGTTTGTTTGATACTGTGCATTTAACACCTCCAAAAATTGATTTTGACAGTGGTACGGAGTACTGAGAGATTCTGCTCTGCTCCGTGTGAACCTCAAGAATATGGACTGTCGTTTTGTGCCAATAAGTGGAACATTAAAAACGTATTCGCAAACGTTAAGGTGTGAATTCTTTGCACCATACAGGAAAGTACTTCCATACAGGCTAGGTACTTCCGTCATTTCAATTGAATTCGAAAGATGAGATCTGTCAAACCTCAGGTATGCTTAGCTATAAACCCTGAGGTCAAATCCCCTTCATTGGACTGATGTAATTTCGATTCAGCTTTACTAAGAATCCATTTTCGCAATTAACCATAATGTCCCATCAGATTATCTGGTTTGGTTTAATAAAGTAATATTCTACTAGCTCCTCGTGGATTGTTCTTACGCGATCGCCCCCATGATCGTCACTCTCCAAAAAATCACAACAGGTCTTCTGTTCAATAAAGAAAAACAAAGGATATCACTCCACTTATTTCGAAGTAAACGCTTCAGGATTAAATTTGAACTTTTTACTTCCCAGCAAAGTTATTAAAAAACAAATTAATGAATCAATTAATTGGGGTACTGATCTTTCATCAATAAGCCGCATGCATACATGATGAGCTCTAGTATAGTACTGCATGACAAACAAACTCTAATAAAAAAGGACTCTTGGGTCTGCTTTTTAAATCCGTATCTTTTCCTGTGATGCGTTACAGCAAAACTGGGTAATTATCATTATACACCACTACCCTGTATAAACCCCAGGTATTGCACCTGCGAATTCTGCGATAGAACTCGACTAGACAGTCATTCCACAAACCTTTCTCGTTTTTTTCTGCTTTTGTAGGAAAAAGAACGTGGCGGCGGATCAGATATGACACTGAAAAAAGGAGAGGACGCTAATACGGAAAGTCATGGAAACCAAGCGCTTCACGGACACATCCATGGCCTTGGAAATGGGCGTCATTATGGCTATGCATGCCAAGTCCACGGCCACGGGCACCACGGGCATGGGCACCATTTAAGGCGGTCGCAGCCGCACGGGCACCATCACGGACACAGCCACGACCTGAGCTCACTGCGCGCCATTGCACTGAACATCATCGCGAGCGACGGGCTGCACAACTTCTTCGATGGCATCGCTATCGGAGCAGCCTTCGCGGAGAGTACCCACGGTGGCCTCTCGACTGCCATCGCCGTGCTCTGTCACGAGCTCCCGCACGAACTCGGTCAGTCCCCATCCCCCCCCCACAGCTCTCTTAGTCGACGGTGGCAAGATGGCCTGTTTAGGTGGCTGCCCTCCTGGTTGCCCATCATCCCTAAGCTGCTGCCTCCCGTCCCTAGCGCTCGCCGACGAGATTGATGACGCCGTGTTGTTGTGTTGTGGTGATGTTGTAGGGGACTTTGCAGTGCTGTTGCACGCGGGCATTTCAGTGAAGGCGGCGCTGTTCTACAACACGCTGTCGAGCGTGCTGTGTGCGGCGGGCATGGTGCTGGGTGTGCTGCTGGGCTCGATGGCCGCAGTCAAGCTGTGGCTCTTCCTCCTCACCGCCGGCATGTTCGTCTACATCGCCCTCGTTGACATGGTGTGCCACCTCCCTCCTCACCTACCTTGGGACCCCTTCCTGTGTGCTCTTTCTCGCACTCCCCAGTCTACCTTGTCGTAATCGTGTTGTCTGTAGGCTGGAAAGGTACTCATGTGACTTAATTGCGGCGCCCTAAGTGGTGTTTGATGAGGTATTCTCGATCACTTGCTGACAGGCCATGACAAATTCGTAGAGGAAAGCGGATTGCCGATCATTCTGCGGAATTCGAAGCACTCATTCGGAAGTGTGAAAGTGCATAGGAACGGTGCTAATGTGTGGGGTTCGCTCTTCAGCTGAAACCTAACCAGGTTGCACGGTTATGACCCGATTTAGGATTGGCAGGGTTGATAGAATCCTGCTTGCCTATCTTCTTACTTGGCTAGGCGTTAGTCGCCTGCGACTTAAGACGAAACTCTCAAACGGATTTCCAAGCAAGGGCTGTGTGTAGTCTATGAGTAGATGTCGGGGGCAGAGCAACTCCTCATAGCGTTGGACAAGCGTACGCACTGTAATGGGGTGAACTGGGAAAGGATGGGTGAGGTTGCGCTGAAGTGCGTGATCGCATGGTTGTTTGCAGATGCCGGAGCTGACGACGAGCAAGATGAGCGGGTACCGTAGGTGCCATGTGCCGAGTGTGCTCTTCTTCTGGCAGAACGTGGGTATGTTGATGGGCGTGGGCATCATGCTAGTGATCGCCAAGTTCGAGGATGACTTCATGTAGACCGTATTCCTCCTTCGTCGCCACCGCTGCGCTGTAGTGTTGTACCACCTGCCTGTCCGCTCGCACAGCCTTTTCTACGGAGTGGCACCACCGCCAAGATACCATACCGCATCCGGCTTGCCCTCCCTCCTCCAACCCCGCTCTTCGCACACACTCTCACACTCCCCCGCTCCACTGAGACCTTTGCTCCCAATCTACTTGCCTCGCCACTGCCTCACAAGCAGTGCTGCTGATGGTTTGCGTTTTGGAGTTTAAAAACTACCGCAATTAATGATTCAAATTGGCTTTTCTCTGTTCTGTGTTTTCGTTTTGGCTAGGGGTTTCACTGGTTTGTTCGAAGAGGGAACCAGTTTTTTGCTGGTGATGGCGTCTTCAGAATAGTCTCACCTTATGTAGCGAAATTGGATTTGGTCATGGACTTTATTTGCTCAATCGGTAAATAGAGTGGGTCCAACTTTGTCACTTCCAGATATTAGATATTGCCAAAAGTAGATAGTAGACAGATGAAACATGTTTGTGTGTAACCACGTCTCTTGACTACAAAAGCGTCGGATTACTACCACGCTACAATTTTAGTCTACGATATAGATTTCTAACAAATATTGGTTGATGTTTTCGTTGGAAAGTGACCATTTAATGAAACTTCGGATTTGAAATTTCCTGAAATATCTTAAACAGCAGTAATTTGTAAAATAACTTTTTTGATTTGTAAGGGAAAGGAATTGATTTTCGAAAATAGTTTTGTAGATCATCTAGGTGGTGAGCAGTGCATGTTTTCAGAGTTTAATCATCGTCTTACAAATTTTTGGTCCTAAACAGGTTCAGACCGCTGAAGTTTGACTCTATTTAGCTGTTAGCAACACTAATCTTGAGTTAAAGTAATGTTTTTCATCAGTAAAATATGCCTTTTATACTGCGATTTTGAAATTACCTTTTATTTCTCTCCGTTCTGCGTACAGCTATTCAGTGTGGAACCCTTTTAGCAGTTTCAGTAGGACCCTTTCTCTTCAGGATAAAGACCCGAAGTGTGGAGCCTGGCGAGGCCTACCAAAGGGGTAATATAAAAACGATGCTTGAAGAGGGCAACAGTGTGCACAAGTGAACCGAGAAAGTGGGCTCAGCATTAGTTGGTACATGCGCCGCCTCAGTAACCACGGAACCAAATGCCTCTGCTGAAGTTGTTGTATCTAGTCTATGCAACGTACTGGACCACCGTTCCGAGACTCCACTTCAAGTGCTGATTATCACACTCTCTTGGTGACCCCATAGGCCTTAATCACCCACACCCAAAGATCCAGACGCGCTAGACATGACCAAGGCCTCCTCCATCTCACATAGACATTTGCCTCCGGGACCAACATCGGGGTGCCATCCGCCTCGCCCTGTTAACCACGGCGGTGAGGTTTTTGACATCAACGGCCCGAAGGACAGTCGTCCCGAGACCAAAACGCAAAGTCGGTGTTACGTACGTTTTTAGCTAGCTGCTTTACGCCGGCTGTTCAGCACCGGTGATCTTAGTAATGGCATGATACGCACTTGTTGGCCTACTGCCTTGACGGCGTTCACATAGACTGCACCGGTTGGATCCCCGTCTTCCGCAATGATAGAGCCGAGATAGCGCACACTGTATTGCAGCAAAATGTTGGCATCCCCCTCCTCCCTCGAGAGAGAGAGGGATCACCTCCTACATACCTTCACACATACTTCACCGAAGCGATTTGTCTGTTGTACTTCGCAAGGGTGGTAGCGAGCTTATCAGGCCTCCTATGTGCAGCCGCGGACGAGTCAACCACCAAGCAGACATCATCGGCATACTTCAGATACCTCAGGGTCCGCCGCTATATTTCAGGAGTGAGGAAGGGCCCGCCAATATTTTCATCGTACTGAAGAGGGTCCTCAACCACAGCCTGCAAGAACAGGTTGAACTCCTAGCTCGCTTGTGAGTTTTTTGCACCACCCTTGAATAGTTCCCATTGGCAAGTCATGGAGCTGAACATCGCAAGACACTCCTACTCATCTCAAAGCACTAGACAATGCCGAGTGTGGAACTGTGTCAAGGGCTTTCCTAGTGCCTAAGACGACACGATCCACAGGGTCCGCAAGGCCAAAACCACCTGCTCAGTGGAGTAGCCAACTGGCACAAGGACTAGATCCAGCATCGCACCCCTTTTAGATGTCGGATGAATTCAGGTGTTACTCTGTATCTTGTTTAAGCATCAACCCCGCTTTACAAACCCTTAGGTCATTGGCTTTCTAGAAGCCTGGAACCCGAGTCCACTATCCCTAATCTCCACGAAGTAACAAACTGTCACGACTTCCTCAGGAGTCCTACACTGTCGTCCCTGCGAAGACGGCAGTTTAAGTCTCCCAGAACTATGTCTCAGTCCTACCACAGAGACATATATGCTGCCTCGAGCTTTTTATAGAAGGTCACTTAGGTGCTCTCCAACGGGGCCGACTCCGATGTCGCATATGATGTGACGATGTCCTCACGAGCTCCCAGATGTTCTACAACCAATGTAACCAACCTCTCTGAACGGCCATCTAACTTTGTGACTCATAGAGCTGGGCTTACCGAACCAAACGCAAAAAACCTCACACCGCATTTGTTTCGCTGGTTATTGGTAGCCCCCGAATTGTAGAAAGTGTTGCCACTCCCCAACTCGAGGCCAAGCTCACCAAGACGAGTTCCAGTCACGACCTCCACATTAGGCTGTAGCTTTACTGCATCACCAAGTATGGATGCGAGTTTGCCTCCCCCCCCTCCTCCTCCTCCTCCTCCTCCTCCTCCTCCTCCTCCTCCTCCTCCTCCTCCAGCCACAGCTTCAGGAAGCGACTCCGTTTATTCACTCACCATCAGGGCATGCATCAAAACTCTTTTTTCTTCTTATTCGTCATTAATCTGTTCATGTATCATTGGTGAAGGAATATTTAGCGGGGTTCGAAGTCTGTATTTCTGGCAACTCAATAAGCCAACTTTAAGCCCCTAGATTAATATTTCTCGAGAAAATAAGTGATGCTATTTTATCTAAAACAAATTTCCACTCTGCTGCATTAGGTATGTTTTACGTTAACTAGTCATCTTTTTCACTAATTTCATTTGCTTCTAACACTTGCTGACTTTCCAAAAAGACGATACCTCGCTTCACGATCTTGACAACTCTAATGCACCTAGTGACTGAAATATAGTCATTCATTTAAAGACATACTGCTTGAAATTGTGTTTACCAAAATTCTCTACTGCTATTTAAAATAATAATATAATTGCTAATTTTCATTTTATCACTTAGTAGGAATACATACAGTCAAAAACAAAAAACGATGTGATGAAGTGGAATAAATTTATCAATAATTTGGAGCTCTCTCATCCAGTCTTGTTTGCCGTTGTCGTCTTCGAAGAAGGACTACTTCTCTTGTTGCGGTTATCACTAGAAAGGCCACTAACGCTGACAGGTAGCCAATCAAGATGAAACTATAGAAGTTCTCTTCCACATCCAGTCTGGGTTGACCCTCCTGGATCTGAAATGTGAACACCTAGGAGAGGCGAAAATACTTATAAACAGGCTGTCTACGAGAAGGATGACAAAGCTGTTGAAGAAAATCAGATACTCGGTTGGTTGACTTCTCCCTTCCATTTATGACATTTGTGGCTCGACACACACCTACGTAGATCAGATCATCAGGAGCGTCGACTTCTTTCCTCACCTTTAGCATGAATCCATTATCATTCTTGGGAATAGCAAAATCCCATTTCGGTTGAGATCGTGTAAAATCGCGCCAAGTAGTCATGCCATCCAAACCAAGTCGCATGACATCACACAGAAAGCCATTTTTAACCGGATATACCTCAATGAACACTGAGGGAGGGGGATTTCCACTTGCCAAGCAAGTTATCCAATGCTTCGGCGGTAATCTGAATGCAACCTTATTCGGATCCTTCTGTTCTGGTGGGACAGGCTCAATGATAATGTTGGAAGGAGGTGACAAAACGCATACCTTTGTTGAGGCTCTTTTCACCAACCTGCCCTCTAACTTGGCCCATTCATCAGAGAGGTTATACTGAGCATGCTGGAAGTAGGCTCTTAGTTCACAGATTACATCAGCTTCATCTAGCTCATACGATATGTTGAGCTGTACCGGAGCAAAGTGAATTCGATTTCTGAGTGGGTTGACACCGAATATGGAGCTAGAAAGGACATCAAGGTCTCTCCAGGTTTCACTTTCTTTCGTGATTAGATTTAATCGCCCAAGGGTTGAAATGCGTCTAAGTCCCAGGGGATAGTCGTCGTCTTCACAAAATATCTGATAGGCAAGAGCGTCGCACTTAACAGAAACCACTTCACCTTCATGGTAGCAAGTTCCAGGAACGTCAGATGAGAAGCTTATAGATGGAGACTCGGAATCAAGGAGAGTACAAATGGGTTTTGGAGACACTTGACTCAAAACTATGTCATTCATTCCATCCTCTAAACGCATAGCCCCAACTGAGCACCCATAAAACCCGAAATCCTGGATAGAGTTTGCATCCAAAAGTAACACGAACACTGTATTCTCACCATCTGACCCTTGGAAAGTGTCAAAGTTCTCCTGATGCTTTGTAACCTGTCGTCTTATTAAATCATGATTTGAAAGGTTTCGTGCTTGAGAATCTCTCTCAGGCCAGAAAACTTCAATTCTATGGGGAAGGCGATACCAGACCAGACTCTTGGCAGTTAAAGCACTCTGCTCCGTCAGTATACTTGGGCATTTAATCGTCACTCGGTCAGGAATGAGAACAATATGCTTTGAGACTTTCACTGTGCTTAAAGCAGAGGTTTTTTCATCAGCAGTTACGATAAACTGGACATATTTCTCCGTCTTGATTTCCTTCCCGTCACACTCAAAGATTGAACGGCAGATGTAAACGTAGAATCCTGCACTAGGAAGACTAGATAGGCTTAGATTTGAGGACGAAATTTCGATGCTATGTGAAATGTTGAAACTTTTGGGTCCGGGAATAGGACCAAGCTTGTGGATCCAAGAGATGTTTGGTTTGCTCGATGCAGTCTCATCATCGAAACATACTAGAGTTTGCTGATCGTTGAGAGGTTTATTGACACTTGGAACTACTTGGAGATTCTCTGAAGGACCGCAAATGCGGATCGGTCCACATTTCCTCCTTCCGTCTACTCCTGATGCTTGCAGGTCCCAGTAGCATCCAAAGTATTTGCCTTCATCTCGTTTCTTTGTCCCCAGCCAAGAGTAGTCCAGAATGTGGTAATTATAGTCAGAAAAGAGAGCTATATTACTTCGCTGAATGTTATCCGAAGTAATCTCAGAAAAAAGAGTCTTCCAAGCTGGTTTTTCAGCAAGGGCAGTTTTATCCGAGGGATCCTCTATCAGTTGGGAGTTACGTTCCCAGAGGATACAACGGGTCATAATGCGTTCGTCTTCGAAAAGTGTTACCACCTCAGGCGCTGTTTCACAAAAATTCCAAATACTTGAGGAGCGCCTATAGCCTAGCAGAGGTGGTTCTCTTTCCCGAGAAAGGACAGTTAGTTTCGGAAGAGCATCTGCATCAATGAAAGTGTCATCGATAAAAAATCGGCATACGTATTCCCCTGAGTGCTGAATCTATTCAAATAAACAAAAATTAAATAATCCTCATGACTATTAGAGGATTCGTGATAATGGCATATTTTGCAAGTTAAGGTCTTATAGATGATTTCTTAATAGTAAGCATTAATCGAGAACTAACCGCTAAGGTTTACTCTCTATGCCAGCTATGGTCATTGTCCAAACGACTTCCATACACTTAGCTACTTACTAGGTCAATCTAAATTCTGCCGACAAGCCTTCGACTTTTAAAATTTATCTTCACTTCTTGAATTAATGTGAATAATTAATCCACACAGGACCTGTGAAAGGCGTAATAGTTAATCACTGAATTATGACGCTCAACAAAGGAAATTAACACATTTTATCGCGCTTATCTAAAACTCCAACGATATATAACGCTTCAAGCTTATGGCATGCGATTCCATTACAACGATCCATTCCAGTACGAACTAGAGCTAATTTATATTACTTAGACTGTCATTTATAATACTGACTAGTTTGGAAACCCTAATTTTGTAAAATCCTTCGCTTTGTCATCCTAGATGCGCAGTGAAATTCCACCCACCTAGAATGGATTAGCCTCACCCATTACAATGCCAAATAATCATATATTGAACTCACCGAAACACGAGGCATAGCAATCCTAATGGCGTAACCAGTTTCTTCATCACCGAAAATGCCAACATTGAACTGACTAACGGGCAATTTCCTCCACCAACCCAGCAGCTTAACTTTTGTTATTTTGAAGGTTCTGCGGAGTTCTTCAATCGTATGAGGATTTGTATCTTGCTCCTCTCCTGGTGTTGATGGTCCTTCCTGCCAGTAGCTAATGAACACCAGGGGCATTTCTACAGGTGTCATTTTAGTAGGCTTCACTTTCCCCAGTATGTATACGTAGAAGGTATATTCATCGCTGTGTTTTCTGAAGGGGCACTCAATAGCCCAGGCATCACCTTGATTTGCTAGACCTGACTGTGGAAAGATCCTGCCAGGCAATGCCCAGCCCCCATTCGATGTCCCTGTGTGGTAATTCACATGAGCCTCTTTTAGCATTGTCTTATTCTTTGCATTCCTCACCTCACACTCCAGTGTAGCTGAGCCCCAAATTGTAAATGTAGTTGGCACAATTCGAACAAGTTTGTGATAGTAGGGCGATAGTTTTTCCTGGGGTTTAAATTTCGCAGGAAAGAAACGCTTTTTTGCCCTTTCGGCCATCAAAGCTCTAGTGGACTTCATATTCTTAACTTCCGTTGTCACGTAGCTCAATCCATTGTAAAAGCCCCATGGTGTGGCCGTGACAAGTCGCCAATCAAGCATTGTTGCAGGTGGATAGGCCATTACCTCACAGATCCACTCATTATTGCCAATATCTATATTGACAACAGTCGGATCTACAGGGAAGAGGTTATCTAGAGGTTCACTGAGAAGACGCTTCTCTTCCTCCACTCGCCACGGCGGTATGGTCTCACAGAATACAAAGGCCTCAAAGTGCTTGATTGAAACCACGGGAATAGCGTATTCAATCACTCGAAAGAAGCCGCTTCTATCCCCATAGACCTTTACTGAGCACGAAATAAAGGCTTTTAATGGATGATTATTTATCAGGGGCTCTTCGGTGTCATTGGCATTATCCTCCGCGGGTGCGCAACCTCCGTTCTCCCAAGAAGTAAACTGGCAGGGAACACTTAAATTCACCCTACCGCCTGCTCCACCGACACGGGAACAGATCACCAAGCTCATTGTTCTATCTGCATAGGCCATTTGAAGCATGGAATTACTCCGTTCACCCATAGGAGCTTCACAGATGAAAGACATTCGTTCACCTATTCGCGGTGTATCCGGAGATCCAGGAAAAGGGGAGGCCACTTCTCGTCGAATCACCGGTCTGGATGGACAGAAGCCTTTGAATCGAATTCGGACGGCGTTGCTGGTCGACGCATCTGGCAGCGTCTTCAACTGTGTGGCCTTTTCATCCGGGTAACTGAGGTAGCAGTGGATGTCCATATTTTCAGCCTCAAGCGGGACAACTGGCCAAAAGAGACGAGCGGTCACCTTATATCCAAGATTTCCGAAGCCGAAACCCTGCTTAGAAGAATTTGACCTGACGACCAGTGTATAGTTTCCCGTCAAGTAATTTTGATAGAAGAGGTCAATCTGGAAGTTTGCTCGTATCATATCAAACGTGCACGCGAATTCTGCGGAGTCATTGGGCTTCATAGCAGCGTGTTTTACGAGCAGATGTGGCTTTTTTAAGACTACATTCTTCACCTGGAATTGCACTTTTACCACACTTGAATAGGGCTAAAAATGTAAAAAATCATAAATTTATCGGACAACTTCGGATGAAATGACTTAATTGGTTAGCTCGTCAGTAAAAAAATAAAACACTCTTGTTATGTATCTAATTCACATCAGGGGACTTATCGAATAAGTTCGACGTTGTTTGGTGTCCTGTAAGGCCCTTGATGCAAGATCGAAAACCATGGGTGACTTTTCTCCACCTTACCTGTTTCCGACGTCCTTATTGCTAACCTACCCGCGCATTCGACGACGCCAAAACATGCTCGCTTAAGGCCCAAATAACTCTTTTAGCGAGTTCTCGGTTATACTGCAGACATGCGTGTTTCACAGTGAAATGATTTTCTCTAACCTGATTCTCTGGGAGAAGGACAATCACTTTTCTAACCCTCCATATGTACTGTAAAGCTAAGCTATTCTACGTGGTTCCATAAACCAATGCTTAACGCCATTCTTCTGGTTATCGAATAGGTCGACACCCCGGCACCATTCGCGAAGTCTTGGCGCTGGCTTGGAATGAACTGAGTCTTAGAGCTAAACTGCTGCTACCTTGCAGGTGAAAATTGGACTGTACCGGTTATCCTTAAGATCAAAAAATAGAGCTAAGCATACTAGTGGAGAGTTTGCACCGTATTCATAACAGACGACGAAGGCATTGTCGAGGATTTGATCCATTGTTACGACCACTTCCGTTCGTACGCAGGCAGTTCCAGGGTGGACTGAGACAGTCTTGTCCGACCCTCCTCTACAAATGCCATGAAGAAACTTCTCATCCCTTTTTCCCCTATCAAACCTAGAAACATTTTCTCCATGTATGATGCAAGTTTTCAAGAATCTTGGTTGCATATTCTGGGGGTCCTGTTTAATCCTAACGTGGTAAATAATTTTCACACCAGTAAATATATATTCGGAGGCGTGTGAGGAGATGATAACTGCATGAACTGGTGTCCTGGAGATGCCTCGCAGTTTGGCTTCCCGGCAGATCATATCGAAGAGGGGAAGTCTAGAAATGAAGGTAGTCGGATCATCAGCCGAGTGATGAGCACACTGCTGCCCGAACACATTCTCCTGAGTAAGCTGAATGCTTAGCTCCGACTTCAAGGGGTTGAGGTCTGCAGGATTTTCAGTGTACACACCAATCACCCTCACACCCTTGTCCATCAGGTCCTCCAACTGGCTATCCACCGATGATAGGTCCCAACGATCCTTGGGAAATAACACGACCTGAGGCCGAATTTTGTGATCGACAAGTCCCGCGTCTTTCAGAGTGGCCATGATAGTCTTGATAGCTTGCGTTGGATTACATGGAACCTTGATAGGGCAAGACTCAGCGCCAGAACGATACACGGCCTGAGGTTGAATGTCATTTGAGAGTAGCCCCAGGGCTAAGTCATGGCGTGAGCTACTCTTTCCTAGTGGAGTGTATTCCGAGTACAACAGAGCTCCTAGCAGATACTTATCAAGAACGCTTGTGGGATGGAGGCTGATTCGTACATACTCAGGACCCAGAGGGAGACCAAGGATAATCTGGCGCAGTAACTGAACATAGCGTCTTCCGAAGAAATCAAGAGCATTATTGGGGTTATTGGAATTGGTTAATTTATGCCCTGCAGCCATTTGCGGAGAAAAGGCTAGAGAAAGGTCCAGGGATAACCACTGGGGTTGACAAATGCTTATAGTAAGAAACAGATAGCGCTGAATGTCGTACACACTTCCAGCTATCTGGCTTGAAGCTCTGCAGCGAAAGAGGAAGCTCATGCCTCTGAGTCGAGGATCCCTGGGTATCTCAAGCCTGTCCTCCTTAAATGCTGCAGAAGCGAAACTCGCATTACCATCTGTGAAAACCTCTGGATTAATGGCTAAGTTTGCGTGGTATTTCGTACCCATTTGTTTTAGCAAATGGGAATCAACCACATTCCACTCATAGTGTGGTGGAGGAAAGCCATGGGCCCCTTGGCAGAATATCACAGTCCCTAGAGGGACTGGGTAGCTTTCAAAGTTGTCCACAGCACTCTTAAATGTCAAATTACCTTCGATTGTGTGTGCAATCAGAATGATTCGTGATGCAGATCCAACGAAATTCACTTCCAAATTTTCATTTAAATCACTCTTATCATACATCCACTTTGGAATCCTTTCCTTGCCTGCTTTTTGCAAGACTGCACAGATGGCATTCAGCCGACCACTGTTTTCAACATCACCATCAGCGCTAAATCGGTATATGCGGTACTTCTGAACAGTCAGAGGATCCCTCACATTAATGGTCTGTACCAACTTAGATGGGAAAAGAGATTTTGGCTTGGGTTCTTCGCGTATCAAGGTGAGGGAAAGGGGCAAATCAGAGGTTACGTTTGTCTTACTCCAGCAGACAATATAGCCTACTTGGTGACTCATAAGGTAAGGTATGGAATCGTTTATATATTGTTTAAAGATATCCCCAGCTTTGATATTACTAGACGGAACAAGCTTATTGTAGAGAAAAGTTTTAACGTTCACTTCATTTTGAATCACAGTAAGACGCCGGTCAGTACAAATCCGACGACCAACACCGTTTACATACACCTCACACTCGTATATTCCACTATCACTGACTTCAGCAGCATCTTTTCGCAAGTAGAAGAAGTTCTCACCACCCGCGAACTCAATCTGCAATCCTGCTGGAAGGGAATCCGTAACTTGGGAGTCTAGAGTTTTCGTTCTTTTGCAGACAATGTTGTCGCCTGAGACGGCTATGGTCAGAGGGCAAAACATGATGATATTCTGGCCTGTTTGCACAACAGCTGGCCAACCGATTTTGAGAGGAACAAGCCGGAAAGTAGCGCCGTAGTCTGAGGAGAGTATTTGGGTGGTGAATCGTTTAGATTTGAGGATCCAGCTGGAGAAATGTCCCATTATCCATTCCTCCACAACTTGTTCAGCTTGGCTGAGGCTGTTCGAAAGATTCACTGAATTGTAGGTGAGAAGAATTAAACCAAAATCCTCAATGCCGGGACGACAGCTGAATTTTATCATATTCGTCTTTGTGTAGGTATTGCAGTGTAAAAAAGCTGGATAAGAATCTGTTTTTTGCATTCGAATGAGTTTTACGACAGCATTGCCTTTAGGATTGGCTTGTGTGATTTCAAACGATCCCTTTATTTCCTTCCCTTCGAGAAGGCGTTCAAATTTTTCATAAAATGAATCCCAACTTAATTTGTTCAGGAATGCAGACCTTGGGTCTCTAAGGGCATTTTGAAGTTGTCTGTTGTTACAAATTATAGACGAATCAACAATGCCTGGAGGAACAGCAAGAACAAGATCACTACTCTTTGTGAATACATCTGACTCATCAAAAAATTCCACAGTCAGATGGTATTCTCCAAGCATGTCTTCATTCACACGAAAAGCATAAAGAGACACTACATTTCCATCAAGTTTTAGGCTATATGAATCACCGGGCCCACAAAACTGATACCTGCAACCAACTTTGCAGTCTAAAAACCGTTCAATCGGAGGAAGGTTGGATGGACCCTGGTAGAGACAGAAGAGTACAGGTGTGTCACCGAATTTCCACTTTAAGGACTTTATCCCGGAGTCCGGTTGAAGCACGAACCAAACGCACCAGTCATTTCCAGCTGCCACATACTTGTCCGCATGATAATACCCAACCCTTGCTGCGACAGGTGTGAATACCAAAGATAACAGCCAGCAGAAACTTAATAGACCAAACATCGACAACACAATTTGCAACTTTTAAAGTTAAAATCAATGAAGTGCCTAATTAGATTTAATGTCCATCTATCTCAGATTAATTCTCGGATCTCAAATTCAGTATTAACTATACACATTTTTGTACTACATTCAATACGACTGGACAATATGTAGCTGTACCTATTTAGCCAAGACTCAGTGGTTAATAAATACAAAGAAGTACACACTTGAACTCCCAGTCTTATATATTGCAATTAATAATGTTAAACTCCGTTTCATGACGTGGATTGGATGTCGACCACCATTGATCGGTCGAGTTGAGTTACGTTCGACCATGACAATCGGTAAGCATTAAGATCAGGCAGAGGTGATTAGCGAACAACTTGAGGTGTACTTCTCTCTATACGGTGCGATGCTGTCAGGTCACCACAATTCCAATCAATTGGTAATAGCGAAATGAAGTATAGGAAACTTTTGCCACGTCCAGATCATCGAGTTTTTTTAGAACTACAATATTCTTAAATCCACGATTTTAAATCGACTTGATTGCAATCTGTATTTCCTACCAATCGATTAAGTTTGCGAAACTATCAGTGGAAATGTCAATGCTGCCTTTGCGTAGTCATCCAATAAAACTGAATAAAAGCTCTAGAGAATAGAATGGCATATACAAATAGAGGCTTGTATCATTACGTTGTTGAAAGGTAAACTAGCGCAAAAGGGTAATTGGGAAATTGGGAAATTTGCTGTTGTGAAGTCAAGGGACCTCAACCCGCTGAAATCGCAAAAAATATGACAAACCTCTGAAAGGTACCAGCATAGACCACTACATTCAGATTAAGACGCAATATCTATTTCAGCCGCTCTTCCATCAAATACGTTATCCGGTGGTAATGCCTTTAATTCACACTGGCTACCTCCTCATCTTGAAGATGGCCAGTTGAGCACTTCAACAATCATTAGAACCCTACCAAAAGTATTTCGTTACAGTCCTCCTATTTACAATGAACCACCCATCACTGTTGGTCTGTAGTGTAGCGCCGAGACTTCTGGCAGCATCTGTAGTCAGAAGTCCATATTTAAACGGCATATTTTGCGACTGGACCATCTGTTTCTACCGTTCTGTTCCCTCTTAAGTTCTACACAATGGTAGAAGTTGACGACCACCTCGTGAACACTTTGACGCCAAGGCTTTAATAATGTCTTCGACTAACAAACTATTGAGCTCAAATGGTACGCAGCTAACCATTTCGAAGTCCACATCAGATCTAACTTACAACCACTAACCACTAACAGCTAAGCCACTCAGGTTTCCTTCAATAAATGTTCCATTCTCAAATGTAGACGTTGAACAGCTAGAAGCGAAAACCTGTGTGGTAGCTAAGTCAAATCTATTTGGTATGGAAGAGACAATGAGCAATTTCGCGACCTGGAAAAAAGAACGTCACCAACTTTGAATGTATAAATGACTAGTCGCAGAATACATTTTTATGCCCCTTATCAGTTCATAAAAATTTTTAACTTTCATTAGCAGCCCAATGTGGTATTCGTATGTTGGAATTCAAGCACCCTCATTCTGGACCAGGGCTTGCATAGGATAGACTAAAAGAAAACAGTCAAATTTGATTTCATCTACAAATCCTTAAGCGTGATCAAGAGTTCCAATTTACTAATTTCAAAACAGTGCACCCGAGTAGGAGTGAAATGCCACCGAGGGAAGCACATTCGTGAAAAATTGTTCTGCATCACTGCGTAGTCGAGTAGTAGACTAGTAGCGAGGCAGATTTTCATGTCACCTAAATAGGCGAATATGTATTTACATGCACATTACAAACACAAAAAAGGAGAGGAAAATATGCACGTAAGTCTGCAGTGCAGCTGCCACGGGGAAATGCACACGTTTTCACTTCTTAAATACATATAGGGGGTTTACAATTGACGTACACTCATTTACACTCACTCCCTATGAAGAAAACACACATTAACCTCTATTTGAGTTGCCAGCTCTTCCTCGAGGCCTAGAGCCGCAACCACCGCCGCCTCTTCCACGATTACCGGTACCGGCACTGAAATTGTTCAAGGGCGGGCCTCTGGGAGCCACAGGAGAACCACGGAAACCAAGGGGATGAGTCTGAGTAAGGGGAGGATGCGGTGGAGGCCCGGCTAGGAAAGCATGGGGCGTCGACCTTGGGCCCGTAGGACTCCCACCGTGATTCATCATACGCTCAACATCCCCTTGATGCTTCAGGTGAGCCGGCTCATGGAAGCGAGGTGGGTGAGATCGATGGTAAGTAGAGGAGCCGTTGCCATGAACAACAGGAGGAAGAGGAGGTGACGTCGATGGGGGGGGAAGATGGGAGTTAACACAGACTGGAGAGGCTTTAGGACATACTTCTGCTGGTACACCTCTGAAAGGTTGAAGCTTCAACTGCCTCCGGTTATTGCGACCTGATGGGTTTTTCGATGACTTGGCGAAGCCGGACTTCGCACTTGAAACAGATTGACATGAGGACAGAGCCTTTTTACCTGCCGGTGAGAAGACCGAATATAGTAAAAACGGAGATTTTAATACTAATAGTCGTCAGACTGAAAGAATTACCTGCAGCAACTTGAACATGGAAGGGTAACAAGTTCGCCATCGGGGGTTCCGACACAACATTTTTCTTGCGCTTGGCATCTGTTGATGGCAAGGTCTGCTTCAACGCCGGCGACGAGAATAATTGACTAAATGAAAGGAACGGAGACCAGTACGGAAAATCATATACTGAAAATGAATAGTGCCTGGAAGCTAAAAATGGGCTCACCTTCTCCACTCTAGAGGTGAAAGATCGCGTTGAATAAACGTGGTGTGGAAGAGAAGCACGTTGTAAAACGTCGTTAGAACGAGATTGACGACTAAAGGGAGAAGCAAGCATGTGACAATTAGACATGGCGTGCGAATATCAAAATGAACTAGATTTAAAGTGGCTAACACTCACCAGGTCTACGGACAAATTTGGTTAAATTATGACAGCGGTCAAAGGGGTCTACAAAAACCGATAAAAGATCAAGTAAATTTTACCTTTAATTGAGCACGCAGATTTACGCTCAACGAATGTAGCGATAACACTACTGATTTTCGGTAATTTCATAAGTAAATAAAGTCAGAGAATCCAAAAAATGCTCCTCTTCTCATTTATGTTAACATACCCTGAATTGAGAGAAGGGGTTTCCATGGTCTATACTCACTCCCGCACGTGATGACCTTCTTAGTTCTGATGCAAACGATCTGATTGGTTCGATCAAACTCGAAGAGGTAGAAGCGGAAGAATCCCAGCCACAAATCGGCAGTCGAAGTCTCCTCTTTCGGGGGCTTCCACATCTCGTCCTACAAGCAGCAGCAGTCCAGTGACGCTTACACTCAAGAAGCAACGAATAGCCAAAGCAAAACGAGAACTTACAATAACTGCTCTGTCTTCTTGGAACCAGGCGTTCCATTTACCAACCCACCTCGAGGGCTTCGACGGTCCCGTGACATCATGGAGCTGAAAGAAAAAGCAGGTTCAAATAGGTTTGTCGCCCCGAAGGTATTAGAACCCTGTACCGGTAACAATTAACTCACTTCCTGTAGAACAGGTAGATAGTTCTTTTGTTGAAGGTAATATATTAGCATGTTGGCATAAGCATAGGACGAAATCCCGCCATGGTCCGACTTCGGCACCCCACAAAGCTAGCACGTAAAGAATGCGGGTAAACATGACAATACAAATGGCCAAGCTTACCTTCAGCACCACCTTCAATGCTATGTCCAGCATTCTAAGACGAGGTTCCAGAGTGTTGTACAATAAGAGAAGCCGTGAATTGTGCACAGCCTATAAATGGAGGAATAAACAAGTATAAAAGTGCTCTTGAACAGTTCTGAGAAAAGTTTCTAATTAAACGTACCAATTGGTTCGAAAAACTCATGTCCACCTCAAAGTCATTCATAGTGAATTTGAGAATGGGCACCTTTGCACGGAAAACCGGGCGTATGTCCTTCACATGCAGCTTGTTTGTGTTCCTATACAGTATCTTACGAAATTCTCTGATGAACTAAAGCAGACAAGAGTATCCATGGTGAGAAACCCATATCGTGAGAGAACATGCACACGTTTTCCCATTACGGCACGCACCTTTTCGATTCCTGTCCTAGACGCAATATTCTTTTCTTCTTCGGAACCTTCTGGGAACATTACACAGATGTCAATGTCACTACAGTTCGTCTCAAAGCCATTCACACAAGACCCGAACATTTCAAGCCGTATATTCGGATAGGACAATCGAAACACATCCGTCAAATTACGCACAGTCACCTTGAGAGCAAGAGGAAGAGAAGGAAAAAAAAAACTTCTGAATTTCACAGAACATGACCGTCGCAACAAGGAGGCTGAGACACATACCTTGCGTCTCTGAGTTATTTCAACCGAACTGTGGAAGGTAGATAACTGCCTGAGACAACCGCTGAGTTCCTTTAAGTGCTCCGGTGGACAGGTCTTCGGCACAGACTCCTCCAAGCTCTCCAACGACTGCATGCTCTCGAAGGCAGATGTACACTCGTTGGAGAAGTGGCCTTCTTGGTTGCAAAATACGCAAAACCTTGGAGGCTGCTCTACATGCATAACCATCGAAGAACCCAGTGGCAGCTTCTGTCTTTCCAAACATTTACGCACCTCGAACATATAGCTCATGTCAGATTCCTTGAGACTATTTACCTTCTTAGAGCTATAGAGGCCCGGATAATCCGAATCTAGGATCTAAACGACACCACAAGCTTTACATTAAATATGAAAATGCACAACAAACAGCTACCATATAAAAATAGTACCTCGAAATCTGTGTTATTCACAGTGACGATGAAGGTACTCCAGGACTCGTCCTTCGTATCGTCAGGGGTTTTTGGAGCGACGTCATCGTCCAAGCATTCTTTGTCTCCATTATTCGACTCTTTTCTGCCCTTTTGTACTGGGCCTTCAATAACAGCGTCAGACGGGTTTCGAGTCTAATGGGACAAAAAATCCATTTAACATTTTCCTATCATGTGCAGTAGGTTACAAAACTCAAATGGCTTTACCTCAGAGGTAACCTTCATACTCAACTCGCGGTGGGGCTTCTTTTCCTGCACCCATATACGATAGTAAAACGGCTCTCCGGAGTTGCGCAGACGGGGAATTCCATAGTAGATGTAAGCTGCGACAAATTGGTCCTGAACATATCTGCTTACGTCCGCACGTAAGCGACTCCCTATGGGCTCATTGGGGCAAAACGGGTCTGCAAAGAAGAAATCATTCGAAGCCACCCTTAGTCATTCAAACAAGAACATTTTTGGTAGTTACAATAACACCCACCTTCCACCCAGAGCACTGACTTCTCGCACTTTCTTGTGGCCTTTAGCACCGGGACAGAGTGTCTAATAGATATGACACACAAACGGTATTGAAATTCGTACGCATAGAAGCGTAGACATTGGAGCCAAAGGTCGGTCACGGAGAGGTCAACTGAAACCCAACACACGAAATCAACCATGCTAGGTGTGCAGTAGGCACACAAAAAAAAGTGTAAGAAAAGTAGCACACACCACTTCTTGGGGAAAAATACTTGGGCACAAGGATTACATCTTTTAAGTAGGATAGATTCTCGCCACTGCACTCGACCTTTAATGAGAAAGAGCCTTGTAGTCCGTATACGGATGACATGACAAAATTGCTACGAGTCCTAAAGTTAACAAAGTTACCTTCTGAATTGCATCTTCTGGAAGATTTTTAGCGTGTTCGCTAGCAATCTGGTGAAGATTCGGTAGTACAGGGGAAGACATCCGTTGAAGGAAGAATATAACCATTGAACATATCACCGACTTATTCAAGTAATTTCGCAAGCCAGCCAACTAGATACAGAAAAAACATAAGCATCAACATACATGTTCCGCAGATGAAAATAGCACGTACTTCTGAAAACTTGACCAGAATTTCAACTAGAGGTTTTACTCGATCGTCCACGGAAAAGTATGTTTGTATCAGGTCGGCCAAGTGTGAGCAGCACGGGGCACCTTCAGAAATCACATAGGTCACCCCAAGCTCATCACAAACTTTGATCATAGGGTGACCTGCTCTATCCATTTCAATTTTGGACCTTTTATGGGAAAAAATGTAGATCCGCAATGTCCCCAAGAAAGAGAAGTAATCGGGCACTTCAAGACGTACGATTTGATGAAGTCAAAGCCACAAATCGCGCGATAAATTGGAGATACATGAAAGCCATCAAGAGTTAGAAGCGGCTCAATTCTGTCTTCACTACACACACTCGAGGCTGGTGAAGACCGGAAGCATGCGTCAATTTTCAGCGTTGAATCATATGTCACCAAGCCAGTTGCGACACTCCCTTTCAAACAGAACCTTGCATCTAAGAACCAAAGCGTCATCGGTAAATGTTGATTGACTACAAAACTCTAAACGCCGTTGGCATTCTCATTTTGAATGAGTACTTAGTGCTCTGCAAAGTAGCAAACCAAAAAATACCTGGTATAGAGCCTTCGAGAGCGCTGCAAATTTTTTTCCCACTGTCACGATAGATTTGAAGTGTATTTTCGTCAACGTATGTTAGTTTGGCATAAGATAGAACTTTAGAAACTGCTGAGAGATGGGCTTCTGTGGCAGGAGGAATATACTTCATCGACTTTATTAAATGTTGTGCCTAGGGTAAAGGCGAGATAATCAATATTAAATTGTTCTACTAGACACATAAAAATGACTTACGATTTTATTCTCTATGTGATGCCGGAGGCGCAAATGATTCCATACAGTGTCACTCGAATGCATAGAACAGCAGCAAACGTCACAAAACATCGAAGGGCACTAAACATTAGCAAAGCGACTAAACCCACTTCTTTCTTCTTCTTTTTCACTATGATAAAGTTCTCTTCAAGAATTATATTGTCCTCATCAGTAAAACCCAACGAGCGCTTGTAGAGTTCCTCACTGAATTCCTGGCGCTTTTGGTCTCTTACCGGTTCGTTTGACATTTTACTAACAAATATGAGGATTCGAACAAAAAACAGCGTAGTTAATATGATATGACAGTAAAAAGTAGGTAATGAATCAGTATGAGTCCGCGCAAACTCGTCTACACACTGAATACGGCCATTTGACTAATTGCTTTAAATTGATTTATCTCAAACATATTTAATTCATGAACCAAACGAATTATATTCAAGGAAAAAAGTTTCAACTTTTGAGCTAAGTAATGAGTTAAATAATCATATTTACACACAAAATGGGTTGATTAGGATTTCGCATTCAAGACAGATATTGTATTTGGCTTCTGCACACCCACATTAAAACTGTAAATTTTTTATCTTCGTAAATTAACTTAAGTGTTTTTTGTCTGAGAACATTCTGAAACCATGGTTAGGCACCAATAAATGTTTATAAAAACTTAAGTATAATGAAACGAGAATGATGATCGTAATATTCTCTGGTTATGCTAGCAAACACTGGTCGAAGCCTGGAGAACTCACTTCAACTCAATGAGACTGTCTTCGGCTTTTCACTAAACCTATTTCGAATAAAACACCAGGAGTTTAGGTGTAATAAGTAAAAAGACGCAGGCATAGAAAAATTGTCCTCTCGAAATAAAAATCCAGTACGAAGGAAATTTTTCTAAATGCATAAAAATGCTTGCTAATGCAAAACAAGTCATGGTTATGCTGTATATATAGCTCATTTCGAATGTGGCTTTCGCTGGTTATTGGTAGCCCCCGAATTGTAGAAAGTGTTGCCACTCCCCAACTCGAGGCCAAGCTCTCCAAGACGAGTTCCAGTCACGACCTCCACATTAGGCTGTAGCTTTACTGCATCACCAAGTATGGATGCGAGTTTGTCTCCTCCTCCTCCACCACAGCCACAGCTTCAGGAAGCGACTCCGTTTATTCACTCACCATCAGCACATGTATCTAGTCGCATTTACCTGGTATTGTTTAAGATCGTTTTATCTATTCATGTATTAAGAGGTGTATAGGACTTTTTTTCTTTACGAGCAGCAATTACTGCCAACGTCCAGGTATTTTAAAGTGCTGGTGTTACACCGGCCTACGTGCACCTCGATGCACGTATCACTTGCACCTCGATGGGGACTGAATCCGCTTTTTATGTTACTATGATGGTTGTTCTGCAAATCGAACTACGTGGTACTACTTTCGGTTCCCATCTTCGTTGTTATCTTGCTATAGGGTTCGATTTAGCCTAAAACTTCAGCGTATTCATAATATGATTTGAATTTGTAGACATTAAAGTGCATTTTTTTATGTTCCTCAAAGGCCCCTACTCCAAGTTCTATGTGGGTTACTAATAGGGTATTAGTAGAAAAAAATGGAGCAGCTGCTTTTGTTGCGACGGTTATTAAGTATTCAGACCGATTGTACATAACGAGACCACTGCATTTCTTCGTGAGTTTCTTAAGGAATACGGTCATTGACTATAGCGAACGGTACCCCCCGAAGACCTCCATTGGGAAGGAGCACTTTCACGATACCATATCGAGTGTATGACTACTCTAAGAGGAAAGACAAAGCAATTTATGAAATGCCGGCTGCTACCGCCATTTGAAATCACAAGCAGAAACCCACTTAAAGCCGCACGAACGTTCATGACGTGAAATACATGGAAAATGGGTGAAACCGTAAGACCCTAAGCTAGTCAAAACAGCAGTCCACGACCTTTCATGCCACCAACACCACTTTAAGCATTTAGGTGATTTCATTAATTTCGATTGCCATTAAAGTTACTACTACTATGGCATACATACCCCAGCACACACACTATCGAAACGAAAAGATGGTTGAATCAGTTCAAAAAACCGATAAACTATCACAGTCATTCAAAGCTTCTGGAAACACTAGGGCAAGTTTTGATGAAGCACGCTGTCGAAAGAGGAAAGGTCACAGAAGAGGCGAGGGAGTGTCACATTAACCTGTCGCTCAAATACGTGGGGATTCGGACCATTTCGGCCGCTTGAATGCCTCTTGAGACATATTTGTCACATATGGGCCCGCTTGATCATCCTGGTCCCCTTTCAAAGAAAAAGTAATACATTTGAATATCGTGCACCAATAGAAGCTATGAAAATAGTTTTGACGGCTGATCAAGGCTTCCTATAGTTCATTTCAATAACAGCAATTAAAATATCAAATGCCACAATTACACTGATAAGATCAGCTCAAATACATTGCCCCGCTACGACTGATGGATATTTTTAATAGCCGTCTAAATACCATTAATAAAGATTTGATAGTGTGACAATGCTTTCAAGAAAGGAAGTGTTAGATTATTGCCATCGATAATTAGTGATTAAACAGCCTAAACGTTTATTGCTTATCTACCAAGCATAGTAAGTGAAAGTCTTCCTTTAATGAAACATAATAAGACACCGAATCCACAGGCTCTACCATTGGTGGGGTTTCTTAAGGCTGATGTATCACACAAATTCGGGTTACCATCAGGATCCTAAGATTCCAATAAAACTATTCAAATGAATGAACGCGGCACATTTTAAAAATGCTAAGCGTAACCTTGCCTACAAGTGAAACACAGATTTTGAGGCAAACATTACTTCTCTCAAAAGACCCAACACTCAAGTTTTCTAGGACGGCGAATTTCTGATTAAGGCAAGTAGGGACTCTTTCCTTGCTTCTTCAAGCCTTTCAACCTAGTATTTTAGAGCCTCTCAGGTGTTGACGAGAAAGGCAAGCATAACTTACTAGGGGACAGTGATGAAGAACAGCCACGGAAATCGGTAAACGACTTAGTGCGTTGGAGATCATGCGGGGGCATGAAGACGACCGGTTCGACTCGAGGAAGCGTGTGAGCGACGAGCTCGGGGTTGGAGACAGCGTTGGGCCACAGGAGAGAAACGCTGCGCACCAGCACCACCGCTGGTTCAGTGATGTGGCGTCTTAGCGTTGGCATGCGCTGCAAAAGTGCACCCGCCGACGTGAACCACTGCATGATTCGTGACCGCAGGTTATTCGGCTCACCACTGGCAACCCCACGTAGATGGCGACGACGCGGGCGCCGTTGACTTGCATCGTACTCATTCACGTAGTGCCCGATAGGTAGTACCGAGCCTGATTCGTGCTTCTTTGCCAGCTGAGCTGCCAATATGTCCAGGCTCGGCGCGAAAGTGTTCAGAAGTGAATTCAATAGCAGCCTATGGCAAGAGCAATTTATGACATAGACGTATTTCACGCTACCGCATAGCCAAGATGGTTTTGACAACTGTGTTGCTAAGGGTTTATGCTGAAAGTAGCACATAATCGCAGTAGCAGTCGTATATTTTCTAGGAAATGAAGCTACGAAAGCGTTTTCGGCTAATCTCACTTTTACTGACATAAGTACTCAATCCTATAGATACTTACCTGATATCGGTCGGTGAACTTAGAGGGCAATTTCTCTACAAATGTTACTTAAGATCCCTCAAGAGATTTAAGGCATTTTAATCACAATCTATGCGAAGTATCGTGCGACTAAGTTATCCGACCACTTTTCTATCCTCCTGCATATCTCAAAAAACAGATGGTAAAGTCTTTGATGTAACATAGTGGCAAACTTTCGCTATTTTGGTAAGCTAATTATTGCGCCCCCCGGGAACTCAAAAACATAGGCTCTTGTTAAGGTAGAAAAAGACGTACCTGGGAAGTAGGGCGGTCGGACAGGTGATAAGCATGCAGAGCCAGAAGCGCCAGTCACCCATGAGCACGAAAATGACCCAGTATGGTGGGTCTGGTGCCAACCTCGTCACTCCCACTGCGTTGTACACCATTGTAAAAAACAACCACAGCACTGCATAACTGCCCACATACACGACGGCGTGCAAGTACGTCTGCAGTAACATACAACACACAACTTTCAACTGAAGCAGCCGACGTTCAGGTAATGATCGAACGAGTGGTTGGAAAGAAGGAAAAGAGGTTGGGCTTACAAAGCTCCTGGTCTCGAGAGCGACGTGGACGAGGGAGGTGAAAACGAGGGCATTCATACAGGTGGTGCCTAGCTCGTCCATGCTGGTGTTTGAGTCGAAGAATACGAGGCAAGGGAGGAAGAAGATCACGAGTGACTGCCACATCGCGTCAAGTGTATTCAGCCAAAAGTGCCACGGCTTATAGGCCTGGGTGCAATTTACGTTCACATAAAGCATCTCCTTTGAGACAGAGAATACCTACCACCACTTAAATCTGACGCGAATTCCAATCAATCGCAATTCCTTACTCCTGCAGCCATTCAGTGGGCATCTTAACCAAGATCCCATTCGCAACTGCAATTAAGTACACTAATTAAAACTGCGTTGATGTGTGCCACTTATGTTAAACTGATGTGTAAATTGGGGACCTAAGGAACCGCCCTAGACTTAAGCCCATATCATAGCCAGGAGGGAGCGGCTCCATGTAGAATGTACCGAGCTGAAGCCAAATTCTTGGAATTCTGCCATGCTTGAATAAAACTACTGTATGCTTTCACCGAACTGCCTTCCATATACATAAGAAGCACACGTTGACAGGCGAACTCTCAACGAAGCCCTTGACAAAAACTTGGGTTGAAAGGAACAATTTTGGAACATGGGACACCTTGAGGTGCGGTAATATTTACTACAAAGAGTGGGCTTATTATGAGTTCATGTTGAAGTATTTATGGAATTCTTAAGTGGCAAAGGGAGGAGCATTTAAGCGTTCATATGACCTCAAGTAGAAAGATTTCGACTAAATGCATAAGGGTTTTTACTATGGGTTAAAGAGATTGCAGCAAAACTACCTCTACCGATAGCTATCTTATGACTAAATCTCCTGGATGGATGAATGCTAGGCGGCCCCGAAATGCCGTCCCAATGCTGGGGATGAGGGGTGCTGACGCTTTCATAGTTGTTAGAATTCACAGAAGAGAACATCTGCATTTTCGCCAACTAGAAAGCTGGGTACTTTACGAGAGATAAAAGGAATTGATCTTGGGAGTCTCACACGTGATAGACAAGCCCGATGCTTGATCTGATTATTCCGAGTCCTGGGACTGGAGTGTGGCCACTTCATCTTTTTGAGTCTGGTGAAGGTGTCTCAGCAACCCTCTAGCAAAAAGTCAACAAACCTAACCCGAATACTTGACGATTCAACCGGCGAGGCCGACTCTTACGATTCTTACCATGGAGTCGCGTCCACTGCGATAGAGCTTCGGGTTGGCCATGAGGGTGCGGTCATCGAGGGAGTTGTCAAGGACACCGAGCACGAAGGGTGGTAGGCTCGTAAAAGAGATGTTAAAGAGCACCTGGGCCAGCTGATTGATGTGAGCACTGCCCGAGAAGCCGTTGAAGAATTGGAACCAGAACAGCGAGAAGATATAAACCTAAGTGATTGCCAAAGGGGGGTTTTAACATGGCAGTAACTGAAGAAAATAGCTTCAAGCGGACCATATGATCGAAGTATGATATGTTCTATGAATTCTGTTGGACAAAGATAATTGTCACCTTCGGTGGATACAACCACTGGCCGTTGCAAATTATCTGTAGAATATTTCGACATCAGGATAAACAAACAGCACTATGATACAAGTGGAGCCTTAAAATGCAAAAGACCCAGGAATTTGGGTAACACGTAAAGCAGTAATGGGCATTTTATGAGAACGATCCCAGTTTCATACCACCAGCACATCAACTAAAGCGTTGTCACTTGGAAACAATTGGTTTGCACCTTACGAATGTTGCACCAAGAATTGAAATAACGGCGATAAGTTGACGTCAGTGAATCGTTTAACGTGGATATTTTACAGAAAGCAAGTTGACATCCTCAACGGTAGCCAAAAGAACCCAGACATCTGCATCTTTATGGTTCACGTTAACAAATACTGTCCGTGAGTTGATTTACTTTAATCGTGAAGTCAAGTGTTACAGATAGGAGAAAGAAATCAGCCCCTTTGTAGAATGAGCCTTCTTCATGGATTTATGCGACTCTACAACTCCCCATTGAGAATACAAAGCAACCGGTAGAATTGCCAATTTATCTAAAGCATTTACAGCCGCGTCCCGTTAAAAATTCCGCTCAAGTGCCCTTTTATGAAAGCTAGATGCATTTATTAGAGTCTGGATATACACGGACTCAAATTGGCTTTAAAAAGAAACACACAAGACCCCCAGAGAAAGCATTAGGAAGTATTCGACTAGCAGCTTGGGGACTGCAAAGACACTCTTTAAATTGCACTACCACACTGAAAGATGGGCTTACTGCGTCCTTATAGAACATGTAGAGGGCCATGCGAGCGAGTTTATCGTAGCAGCGGTGCCCATGAACAAGGAGAAGGCGGCGGAGAAAGGCGAACTGGGTGATGGCAAAGTCGGAGGCCATAGCAGCCTGTGTGCCCTCCTGTCCGCTGATACCCACACCTACGTCCGCGCACTGGATCATGTTCACGTCGTTAGCCCCGTCACCCACCGCCAATGTTTGCACGCCCAATTCCCTCTTCACCAGCTGCACCACTGAGGCCTGTGCAAAGATCACACAAAACTCGTGGTCACAATCGGTCACGCTTGCCAGGCTCAAGTTAACATTTTAGATAAATCTGCATTTTTATTGGACCCAAAAACTAATTTAACGAGAACAAGTTGTTTAAGATGGATGCAGCAGTCGATAGATAAGTGATACTTTACGTGCCCTCAAATTAACAACAGGGTGAAACTCCTGTTAGGCTCTAATAGCCTAGTGTGGTAAGTCCCCTATTGTGAAGTTCAGGAACCGTAACGTGAGTCCTCTGTCTACGCTACCTATCAGTATCAGTACTTGCACGCACGAGTACCATACCCAATATCACACCTTTACTACAGACTTAACGGCTTAAATCTGCCCATTTCGACCATGGGCCCAGTAATGTTCCAGAAGCTAGGTTAAAAACACGGCATCCACGCCAGGAAACTAATTTGGTTCAAACCTCGCAGTTGCCTTTAATTGCATGGCTAGGAATCCGCAAGTCGACAGTTCTGGTGTATTCAACTTGAAGTCACAAAGTTACCATTCATTATTGTTATCTTTCATTCGATCAATACAAACTACCCCACTGCAGCATCTTTTTAGAGTCATACCGTCAAACAACTAAAGGGGCTACATACAGGATGGAATTATAGGAATTAGGAGAAGAGGAAAAAGAAATGGCAAATATGCAACGAACAATCTCTGGAAAGATACAGACACGCCACCTTTATGTCCTAGAGCAAATTATAAGCCGACAGTGCTGGCTAAAAAGAGACTTGTTTAATAGTTTTGCAGATAGATTAGTTTCTTGTAGTCTTTCGTCTTTTAATTTGATCAACAAATCAACAAAACCTAGATTTATCAGTCTTCCTTGACTTAATTAACTAGTCAACTTGGAGTTATTGAAAATACACACACGAATTTTAACTAAGTCAAGTAAGTAGAACATGCTATCTTAACACAACGATAATGAGAATAAGTTAAAATAGATGATTTCGCGCTGTTTTTCCGTTGTCTTATCAATGGGAGAATTTTCGCCGAAAAACACCACCATGCTAAAGGAACGCACTTGACCTATCTATGTATATAAAGAAACAGTCAGATGGGGCAGAAGCGCCCAAAAAATTGTTTGGTAGTTTAAATAACGTTCCAAATAGACCTGATTACCACTATTTTTTAACTCAATAAACAGGAATTCATGGGGCAGACTTGAGCAGACAACTTCCGAAAAATCCTCGAGCACCCAAAACGGTATTTTCGAATTAACCATAATTGTAAAAAATGCATTGCAGAAGCCTATCGCTTAACAGGAATCGAAGTACATTTGACGATGTGAAACGCCCAACTAGGTAGTTAGATGGTAAAATACCCAAGGTAGCATATCAATAAGTAGCACCGATAGATGTTTTTCTTCCTGCTAACAATTTTATCCCTAGTAGCGAAAAACCAGAATTAGCAATAAATTTTCAAACACACAAACCGATTATAAGTTCACATAGAAAGTGTACAAAATGTAGGTAAGAATCCACAGGCCCGACACGCATTCATTTTCTGAGAGAGGACTCGAACGCAATCACCAAACTCAATGCGTTTCTGACGACCCTCATGAACACCTGAGAGACTCTTTAGATTTTTTACGCATCTGTTGCGGTGCCACATAATCACTTTATTAGTCAAATTAGCACGGCGCAATCTGGTCATGTCAACTTAATGGCAGTATACCAATAGGAATCTATACCTACACAGTCTTTTAAATAAAGCGTGATGGTGAAAGAAAAGCCACCTCGGTGCGCAATTATGGAGCCCTTTAAAAGGAAAGACGAACCACATGAGTAACCTTTTGAGACGGAGTGACACGACAGCAGATTACGCTTGAGCACATTTGAGCGAGTTTGATGAAATCATCCTTAACTTCATCCTGCAGAACGTAGGGCAAACATGACGAGTCGAGGACGAGGGCGACACCCTCGCGGGGCAGGTCCACGGGTACCTCGTTGTCGATTATCGATACAGTCGGAAAGGGAGCCGTGGCGGGGGTCCCCTCCACCGCCATCTCGGTGTTCTCGGGAGCTGAGAATTGAGAGTGCTTGTGAAACGACCTCGAGGTCTGCAAAGTTGTTGAGTTGATGTAAATTGATTCTGAGGTCGCCTGGTTTGCACCGGGAAGCAGGTTCATCAGAAAGTCCTCCAACTTGCCTTTTACGTCTTCCTATTACACAACATTAAGTGCCACATTACTTCAACCACTTGAAGTAGGTTCCTGAAATGGTTGTGCTGATGGAAAAGTAACAAAATGCTTTTAAATAGCGAGACAGAGCCTGTTACACGTTCTTATTTCAATGTCCATTGGGCCATATTTCACAGACTAAACCAGAGAGATCTTGCAACAGAATCATGGCTGGTTATGGCACACTAGGTTTAAAGTGTACCCTATGGAGACGTAAATTAATTGTATGTATAAAAGACTTGCTGTGAATATAACCAGTCCTTGAGTTTAGCAATGGCTTCAATGATCGAAACCGAGGAATTTCGTCGTTTATATATGTCTGAAGTTGCCTAGACTCAGTAAGGACTTTGAAAAATAGTGCCAGTTGCTTGAAGTTAAAACTGCAAGTAATTTCAGAATGGGTGCTAGGTTGCAATATTTCTTGAGCAATTAAACTTAATGGTTGCAAAAATGCCAAAAAAGCCAGTAATATTTATACTCTCACAGGAGCACATTTTAAGGCTGATGAGACAATACGACAGCCTATCTTTAAGTCTGAGAAGACAGGCGGTTCCTGATTTCACTAAGATATCCAAGACAGCCAAATGGCAATAAACCGCTAAAGAAGTTAGTAGCAGGACCAGTAAATTAGTAATCTCAATCTAGTCCTTCAACTCAAGCGAGTTCATAAAATTAACACCTATCGTTCTGCTGATTGATCCCAGTTTCAGGAAGATCTAGATCTTGAAATAATCTTTCAAAAGCAAATTATAGTTAATTTGAAAAGACGAATGCCATAAATGGGACCCACCAAAGATGCTTCGATAGACGTACAATGCTATTGGCAGAAAGAATAAGAACCCTCTGATCATCGCTGATGAGCTTGGCGGCGTAGGCAATACTGATTGCGGTTTCTTGCTTGTCACCGGTGAGAACCCAAATTTTCATTCCGGCGTCGCGCAGGGCTGCAATCGTCTCTGGAACACCCTCCTGAAGACTGTCCTCAATGCCCGTCGCACCTGCAATGCCACGGGGATATTCTTTCAAATACTGTTTCTTCCTTCATCGCCAAATCTACCATGAACTATAAACTAGACGAAGCGTGATTAAGTAGCAATGCAAGTCCAGGGAGCATAGCCGCCTGAAGTAAACTCAAAACAGGCCCTTTAAATTAACCTTAACCAACACACGAGTTAAGCCGAATAAACTATCGATATGGACTAACTTTGTCATAAAATTGTGCTTTACAATGGTTGATCCTGCAGGACAAATATGGGGACTTACCCAGGAGCTCCATACTAGTTTCGATGTCATCCATAAGTTTGAACTTCAATTCTTCCGAGTTTCTGTAGTCCTCTTCAGCCTCAGTCCACTTTGAAGACCACCTCTGATATTCAGACTCCAATATCACCTGAAACACAGAGGAAATGGGATAGGGATCAGCAGTAAACGTAACATGAGTACCACGCGTTCGCCCCCTGTTTCCACCCCTCCTACCTCGATAAGCATTTTTTAATCTAGATTTTAGGTGATTTAACTTGCCCGCTGGTAGTCGAGGGCTGAAGTTTATTAAGCCAGACCCGACGACAGCGTGCATAGCATTGTGATGGCATGCGCCTTAAGTCGACTGTTCTACCTGAAGTTCTCACCATTATCCAGTGTGAGCATCCAAGATTTATACACTCCTATAGAATCGTGCGAGTGGAATTGTGTTCAAACGGCTCTAGCGATCTGCTTGCTAGATGGCCAACGGTGTGTACGAATCACTGGTAAGACCCCAACAAGACCATGTCGAGCGATTGCACGACGCTGCACTGTCCCTCGAGGTTCGTATGCACTATAGTATTGCCTAATAAAGTTCTTACCCGGAATCCTAGAATGATGGCCATCGCCCTTCTTACCACATCTTGACCCTTTGTACTTTAGCCTTTATTCACATTAGGCCTTGTAAGATGCCATTAAATAAATTTAGCATGATCTAAGACGTCACTTTTAAGGCAAGACCCATTAACGCCCTAGTTAAAATACAATAATTGAAGTACCTCTTCAGCCAAATGTATAACCTTTATACGTTAACATTATCATGGGTGAGTGAGAAGTGACTCACCCGTTTTGCCATCACAAGCGTTCTAAGGCCGGATCGCGAATACTCTTTCAAGCTTTCCTCTGTACTACTTTTGAAGGTTTGCCCTACAAAGATAATATCAAAGAAGGCTGAGTTTTTAGAGCCAAGTAAGGTTCCGTTTATCCCGTTAAATTGTAACCGACACAGGTTGGATTCGGCAAAACAGATTTTATTACTTCTATCGATACCGACTAAATATATTTTCCCCGACGCGTACTCCATGAGTTCACACTTGGTGTGCCTAGTAACGGTTGCCAATGCCTTTTCTATTGTATTATTGGGTGTGGTCAAGCCCACGCGACTCGCCGTTGAGTTTGATAAAAGGTTAGCCTACAGGAAACGATAGTCAGACGTACTGATGAGAAGCATAGAAAGATCCTGTGTCAAAGCAGCAATAAAAAGGCTTAAATATAATCATCGACATTAGGAAGATGCAAAAGACCGAATCACTGAGTGAATCAGTAGGAGAGCTCAGTATCACAATATCGAACATTGCATATGTTAAGCTGATGCAATTTGCATATCCCTTGAGCAAGCTCTGATTACGCACAAGAGCCAGGATAACAAACATTTACCTAAATTCGTAAAAAATTCGATGACGAAGTTACGCACACTGTACATACTTCATGCAACGAAACACAAACACGAATCATCCAGACTGATCGATAAAGAAATATACGCATTTACCGAGGGCAATTGTGGATGTAGCACTATTGTAATACGGTGTAATACGTTCTGCACGTGCTTTAACGCTACTTATAGAACTATACATTTTGGCAACATACCTTTAAGAGGATCCAAACGAGGCAGAATCACGGAATCAGCACCCTTGCAATAGAGGACGATTTGATCGGTGTCTGGATGACGGATAATTATTGACATTCGCTTTCGCCTTGTCTCGAAAGGTAATGTCTTGAGAACTTCAACTCGTATCAAGCCATCGCCTGTGGAAGATGAAACTAGAATTTACATCAGACGAAGAGGAAGCTTTCTACAATTAGATAGGGATTTAGGCAATAAATGTGACAGTATTTTGTTGACGCGATGCAGTAAGCGCTCTCAAAGTGTTGTAATAGAGCGCTACTGCATGTAGCCATTCACAGGTCACTATTGAAACTAGAATTTTACAAGCGGACCTTATTTCGGGTTCAACAGGCATGGAGATTCCTCCGATAAACTGAAATCACTTACCAGGGAGCCAGATGATGACAAAGCCCAAGCCTCTTTGAAGCAGCTTGCACCCATACTTGCACGCCGTTCGAACGAGTGTTACCTCATCGGGACTCTCCGACTCGTAGCCGTTAATGAGGGTGTTTTCGGAGAGGGGACAGATGTGGTGCACGGAGCGGTCACAAAGGCTGCTGCGCCAACGCGTGGAAGAGCCAGCTTGGCTCAGTGCCTCCCAGTCATCAAAGTCCTGTGCCGCCGCCGTCGCTGCTACTCCGGCACCACCCGATGTCGTCGTTGTCGATGGAGGCAGAGACGCAGTTGCAGCCAGCGGCTGCTGCTGCGTTGACTGAAGGATTATTCTCGAGTGCTTTGAGACAGTGGGTCTGGGATTTGGTTGGAACAGAGTTTGTCTGATGGCTGGGGTACTGCATCGTGGCGCCCTCAATTCATTATCAGTTATGACATTGAAGGAGTCTTTTGTGTTTTCTATATTGTAAGTAAATAAGCTGTAACTCACGCAAACTCTGATAATGACAAGGCATCTTAGTTTATCAGAGACAATTAAGAGGCAATATTCACTTTTCCGATGCAGGATACATAGAGAGCCGTGGAGCTTTTAATTTAGAAATATTCGCATAGTTTGCACGATGGTAGATACTAATACCTTTGGCAGAAATGGTGACAAAACACACGGAGACGCTCATTTGATCACTTGTCAAACAGGTTTATTGAACGTCTTCCTAAATGCTCTTATTTCGCATCTAGCATTTTCAAATAAAATAAAGTACCACTGGATAGTATGTTATGATGAGGATTGAAGGCAATCACGCTCCATACCATTTAATTCTCAGAAATGCATTTACATGCCTCATGGTAACCTGACTTCCTATTTATCTTAATAATGCTTAAAAATCGAGTGATTGATTGAAGGAACTTTGGTTTGATGGAACGAAGTGGAAAAAATAAAGCCAAAGGGCTCATGAATAATAAAAACTTAAGAAGGCCAGGATAAAGAGGGAGGTGCAATTCTCACTTTCAACATCATCAACATTTGAAGTCTTCATAAACGAGGCCACTGGTGCCCTGCAGGAGTTGACTTCAGATGTAGTAGAGAGTTTGGCCTTTAGGCGACTTCTGAGGTTCTGTTTAGTCTCGCATACTTGTTCAGGTAACTCGATGAGCGCTGGTGATACGTTCGGGGAACCTTCCGTGGACTCCCAGTTCACACCCGCGGTGGCGGTGGAAGCGAATTTTTGGCGCCAGGCGCCAAACAGACTTCCGATGCTTAGTGACTTGTTTATTGAACGGTAGAGTACGCTGCTTCTCCCACCACTGCTGTCGCGCTCAGACCTATCACCACCCTCCTCCGTCGGTGCTTCATCCAATTTCTGCTGCGCTGCGTCCTCGCCCACCTCGAAGATCTCATCACGCGATCCGCGGATGAAGAAGCGTCGAAAGCGCCAGGACGACTGTGCAGGTTGGTTGTCACCACCAACTCCTGGGGCGGGTCCACGCGGCCGCACTGCTTCGCGCAGACGCGCAAAACGGTTGCGCTTTCGTGGAGGCACCAGCTACAGATATTAAATCGGCAAAAACAGAACTGCTAGCTGCTGTATACAGTGTATCTATTAAAGAGAAAACTGTATCAAACCATTAAAGTCGGTGATCTTAAATTGGCTCCAGGGAATGAAACCCCTGATTCAGAGGCAAACAGAACCAGAACCTAACACCGTACTCCAAAACTGCTTAACAAAACAGATACCCTGAATGCGGTCATATCTGCCATTTGAAATGCTCTTTAGCTTTATCCTTTACTTGAGGCATTTGAAATCCAAACTATTTTATTTACGTTATAGTAAAGAAATTATCGCCTTGCCGGTCATCCCACACTTTGAAGGGAAAATTTTATTTAGGAATTAAAATAATCTCGGGAAAATTGCATCAAGAGCAATTACCCTTTAGATTCATTTTATCCATCAGCTTGTGAAGTGGCACAATATTAAGGAAGCATTATAATTAAGTTTTTAATATTCGACCTTTTTTTAGTTGTCAAAGAAGTGCTGAATGTAAAATGCACATCTGTGTTTAACACAAATTGATGCTGAAACAGTGGATATCTACCGAAAACACTCAAATTCACCACGTTCAATTAAACTATACACTTTCCCATACCAGATCATGCAAATATTGAAGAATAAATAAGAATGAAAGTTCAGCGCCTAAGCTACTCAAGTATGGAGGAAAAGGGTAAAACACTTGGCTCACCCCAATTCATTGAGCTTTATGGGTTTGGATTCCATCTTTTTTAAGGTAATGGTCACACACACTACAGCTGCTTCATGGATCTTCAATAACCCTTCAAAATTTTGGCGATCTTTGCAAGAAAAATTGGGTCAGTACAAACGTCATTCAGCCATTTTTTTTCAGCCGGCAAATCCTAAATCCATCTGGATAAGAGGGGAAACAACACAACCGACAGCTGAGAGGGTTCGGGAATGTGGCCGTGTCCTTTTAAGTCAATTATCGCTTGTTTCCTTGTTCCAGAAAAGTTAAATATCTTCATAAGCGAATTTAGATTACCCAAAGAGATGTTTTGTCAATGAACTTCTCTAGTTACAGAGGCAAATATGAATTTGAACCCGCTTTCTGGGAAGTTTTATCAGTTAAGTTGGCTTGAAAAACTCAACAAAACGCCAAATGTTAAACTACATGGAGAGGAGTTTGTTGCGATGGCCGAAAGTGATACTGGCTGGCCAACCAAACCTTACCAAAGCACTCAACAATAACATGGGTGTTTGAGAACCCTCTGAAATTTCTAGAAATGATTTACGGTTTAACGATTTTAGACTGATATGGAAACAACTGCGACTCTTACCATTTCCTGCTTTTGATCTCAAAAGACTTTTCAGCCTTTTTGCATAAATATCTTACTTTCCCCTACCTTAATGTATTGTGAACCAAGACTTCTAATTCACAAGTCAGTTAGTAATTAGTGACCTCACATAATTAAGGCTGTGGTTCCTGGCTATAAACCAACAGTCAGCCTACATTAACCTGGTATTTGATATTACGGAATTTCAGAAGGTTAAAGACTACTGCAGATTTTCAAAACTGCCACATCTACCCCCAAGGACTGGAAGCTGGTCTATATCCACACGTAACGGAAAAAAAGTTAATATGCTTTGCTTCAATCCTCAACACCCGATCCTACTTGATGGAGCAGTCAATCGAAGCGACGCCCACAACTACTACGAAGAGGCGCCAAACTACCATATTTTTTCCCTGAGCCGTTATTCTTCAGTTTTCCCACATTCGATACTATCGACTTGTCTAATACTTCAAATTGTCCCTTAACCATAAATAGATGACTAAAAGGTCCCAAGTACGGAATTGCTCTTGATAAAAAACATGCACTTATGTCACTAAGCCAAGCTTCAGAATATTCCAAGGGTAACGATGACATTGACTGTAGTTCTGCTTTAAATAGATAGCCCCGTAAAGGACTGCAAATTGCCCACATCCACGCAAATACACTAGGAATTGTCCTAACGAAGAACCAAGTTCAACTAGTCCAAAGGAAGACAACATAGTTTACGCAGTATCATTGTACTCAATTTCCGTTCCAGTGCTTCCAATACTTTCGTGACTGGTAACGATACTTATCTAGCAGCTGCTAACCACTACTAAATAAACTCATTTGAATGTAGTATAGTTTTCTCTTTGTTTCTGACTGAAATTTTTACCAGTAGCTTGTGTCAGTTGAAGTAGAAACATTTGACGTAAGTAGTTTCAAAAGATTCGAGTGGCATCTGATCATGGTGCAATCGTTAGCTCATATTTAAATGCCTAATCGACTTTCATCTACATTCGTAACTTGTTTCTTACCAAGTTATCGTTTTGACAGTATGTTACACTGTTATTCTCTTTTATACTGTCACTTTCCTTTGAGGTCCGCAACAGAAAAACTATTCTAAAACCGGTAAATTAAAATTTTCCTTGAGGCATGGTTTTTCGCACCTTAAGTTCGGTTTGGTAGATTTATCTAGAGAATTTACGAACATACTTGTCGAAGATGATGTTCTACATACTAAGTTAATCAGTCACTCAAAGAGGAGTTGTATTTGTCTCATATTAGCACTAGAGTGGTTCCATTCGAGGAGTGCCGACCACCAAAAGTTGTTCAATTTTTATTATGGCATTTCCACCGCAAATCACGCACTTTGAGTTGCTACGTTGAAAAGATAACCGAATCGCGACACAATTGACAAATTTTCTAGAAAATACACAGTCGGTAGCAGTGGAAAGTGGCACAAAAAATTTTGAGAAAGATAAGCGACTCACTGCTGCCGGTGCATTCTTATTGGCTGAGACGACACAAGTGTTGCAGATGGTAATGCAGAGGAAGAAATCCTGCACACGCCGACAGTTGCGCCTAGCGCTAGTCTCGGTTGCGAAGTGGTCCGATGGCTGGCCAGGTCTCGTCGAGGCCTGCCGTGACTGCGGTGAAGCAACTTCACCATCGCCTAGGCCATCCAAACTGGGACTGGAGTGACTAATTGATGGGCAGCATGTTCGTGACATGTCAGTCTCCGGACAGCAAGGAAGTGACACGAATGGGATAAACTCCCGAACAGAAGAGAGGAGCACAGTAGGATTCACTTGTCTCTGTAGTAGAAAGAAAAAAAACCTAACATTGACTAGACTACGGTCAACCGTCAATCTTACCCGTTGAGTGTAGTACCGCAACCTTGACGATAAAAAGCTTCTCCATATTTTTACAGAACTCATACACGACTCTTTCAATGAAAAAAAGGCATCAAGAAAATCAAGAATATACGAAATCATCCAGGTGGAGCACTGATGAACTGAATCGCAGTCTGGGATAATTGAAGGGAAAAAGGCCACTAATCACTAAAAGTGACCAAGATTCCTTTAATATGATGACAAGAATGTCTTCCATGAATGAGCGAATTTAGCAAAGCCAAAAAGAAATTGTACAACGATTATTGACAAGCTTCTTTGTCTGACTTCTGTAAGTCGACCAATCGTTTGTGCTTAAATGCACGTAAGATGGCACTACCGAACTGGCGTTGCTAAACAATCGCAGGCGCAATTTCAAGAAATGTTATCAAAATAATATGCGTTAAATACGCTCTGAACTAGTAAAGATATAAATAAGGAACGCAAACCTACGTAGCGTCGCGGTACCGAAAGACCAGTGCTCAAAACTTCAACCGTGGCAATCCTGTGGTGCTGTATTACTTGGTAAAACGTGTGGGTTCTTACAATAAACTATACTTATACCGCTCACTATATTTAACCCGTCAAATAAAATTTTGTGGAGAATTCCAGACAAAAACAAAATACCATGTGATAGCCACTGGAACTGCCAGGGGATAAATATTTGAATAACGATACAATCACCCCGATTCGTTCATGCAACTTATGAGTGATTGGAAAAATAAACGAGCAGCGGGTTCTTGCCGCAGCCGTGATTGACGAGAGAGAGATCGCAACAAAAACAAGTGGATGCATTTGAAAATGAAGTCATCAGGGAATTAGTTTAAGTGAACTTACGTCTGGGAGAGCTTGCGCATCATTATTTATCACTTCCATAGGGATTTCTACAAAGAGGGAGCAAAAATACAATTGCAGATCGTTAACAATAACAGGAGGGTGAAGAGAATTCGTTCGTTACCTTCATCTACGTAGTAGTCAACTCCATTGATGAAGGCGCGTTTGAAGACCATCCTGTTTTCAGTTAAAGTGCCAGTTTTGTCGCAAAAGACGTATTCAATTTGCCCCAGGTCCTCAGGAATGTTAAAGGCGTGCACCGCAACACAACTGTCGCGCTTTGGATCGTAGAGCTCGATGTCGTTGTGCAAAAAGAAGACCTGAATCACCTTGACGGCTTCAATTGTTATGTAGAGGGGCAAGGGAATCACAGCCTGGTGGCGCGAAAACATAAAAAACATAGACAATGGCCTTTTTCCTCTCGCTAACACACATAGGCGTACTCACACACACGTGCTCTGCAAGGTAATTACTTCGTATCTCAGTGGACAAAAGGATAAGCAGATAGAATTACGGGATGCTTTACATACCTGCAAAATGATAACAAAGGTCCAGAAGTTAATGAAGGCACTGAGGGCTGCGTTATCAGACTCTTGGGAGTTGAGAAACAGGATATTTCCACCTGGAAGGCTGTTCAGCCAGATATAGCTACCTTTAATTGAGATGAGACGCGAATTAAGTGGAGTTACGTAACATGAAAGGCTAGTGCTGGGTAACTTAGAGGCGGGCTTACCGACAGACCCGAAAGTGCACAAAATGAGAAGGATGAGGACACACCAAAAGATGTCCCTATTTAGACGTCGCTCCATTTTACTGCGTTTGAAGCGACTACCTGAGTTATTGAGCATGGCTTTCGTCTCACAACCTACATGGAGAATGCTCGTGAAGATGGCGAGCAGTTTCGAGGATGAGCAAAAATGCAATGTTTTGGTAAACAAATAAACTACTATGAGTGAAATGACATAAAAAATGGTGATGAAGGTTAAGTTTTGAATAAAAAACTAATTTAATTAGTTGTATTTCTCGCTGGTCACTCGACTAGACATTCAGAGCATCAGTGGGTGAGGATAGACCTCCCCCAACACATTAGTGAATTCACCCACTTAAAGAGCAATGAGCGTAAACCAATTAAGGCACCTATTTTCAATCTCAGACACGCTATTATCGACACTGGTTTAGGCGACGGGACGACAGCCTACCGGCGTATATAACCATGCCTTCGACGGAATCCGTATTGCGCACCATGCACCCACGTAGCAAGAGATTCTCCTTTCTCACTCGACACACAGTAGGTGTAAGGCTGGTAAAGCACGCCAAAAGAAAGTAAGGAATTTGGGCGCCGCCTTATTTATGCAAAATGTCAAGCTATAATATGTAAGTCGGTAATGATTGAATTAATTAAAAAGGGAATCTTCGTGAACCCACATCCTGCCACTGAACTGGTAGAGTTCGGCATTCGGCGCCTCAACTTCGACTCCCCACTGAAACTCTTCCGGCGTAAAGGGCTAAAACGCAGAGTCCATTATGGGCAATTGTTACCGTTGTGCGCTCTCAAATGATAAAGATACTAGATTGTGCTCTGGATCAACCTTTTCGTTGAATACATGATTCTGTTTGAGTGAGTAGACGGCTTTCTTGCCTATTCTAATATGTTCAACGTCATAACTCCTGTATTTCATAAAAACGTACTTCTTCCTAAAAACCACACATGGGAAAGTGACAGCATAAAAGAGAATAACAATGTAACATACTATCAAAACGATAACTTGGTAAGAAACAAGTTACGAATGTAGATGAAATTCGACTAGGCATTTAAATATGAGCTTACGAGTGAACCATGATCAGATGCCACTCGAATCTTTTGAAACTACTTACGTCAAATGTTTCTACCTCAACTGACACAAGCTACTGGTAAAAATTACAGACAGAAACAAAGAGAAAACTAAACGAAAACGCAAGACTAGACAATTAAAAATCGATGCAAACGCGAGATAATTAGTGCGTTAAATGAGGGAACACAATAAAAGTCCTTTTGACATCTGCGATTACAAATATTCCATCAAATTTACTGACAAGCTAAAATTCACCTGTATTTGATCAGAGCGCACGCATTCACGTTGTTTCAAGTTTGCTTCACCGTCCAAATTGGCTGTCTCAATGTGACACAAACCTGATACCTCAGATGACTTAAGCAATAAAATGTCAGCTGGGATGGTCTCATTAGTGTGTAATTTCACGAAATCTCCCGGTTGAATTTCGGCCCACCTTCGCTTCATATATTTCCGTTCATCACTTCAAAGAAACATTGTAAAATAAAAGTTAAGCATAGCTAGAGGTTGAAAGCCAATACGTTATTGTAGATTGCTAATTGCATGAGGTTGACTTTAAGAATTAAAAGTGTAATCTAGTGAAGAAGTATTTAGCGAACCGAGAATTACATTGAGTAGACATCGACAGTTATGTTATTAACAATTTGATCAGCTCTAAAACGTCTCAAGTCTTCGATGCCATCTTTGACTGCCGTGAATGCCAAAACGGCCAAAACAGGGATTATAGCCAATTCTTTCGCAAATGCTTCGACTCGTGGCATAAAATTCAACGCAACTATGAATAAAAAATAACAGTTGGCAAATCGATGGAGCTGCTCCCATAGATTCAAAGGTAGGAAAGTTAGTAGGGAGTATTTTGTCGTTTTAACGTAATTATTTGCGAATTTCGCGTTTCGATCTTCCATTAAATGATCACTGGAATTAGTCGTACAAGGATACACCGTTCTGAAGACTTCGGTAGATGATCGCCTTGGAAATAAATTTCCCATGGAGATACGAAAATTATATTCCGACAATATGACTAAAAAAAGAATAATGAACAGCCAGCCCAACAACCCCACAGACGTATCTCAACGTCTTAAGTAATTGGCATTTACAAGGTTAATGTATTGGTACATTTAATCAAGCAACGTCGATTTGTTAATATCAAATATATAGCCTAAGTAAAAAACTTGATCACTTTCGTATTGATAAATATAATTAATTGTCAATATGGTCATCAAATTTAATAAAACATAGTGAACAATATATTTGAAGAAGTTTCTACTCATATTGAAGAATATATAATTTAAGATATCTTTTTTGCAATAATTGTTGGCTAACTCGAGTAAATACCCTGGGTTTGTAGTCATACTTGGCCGTTTTGATGTTTAACTACCCCCTAGTAGAATTCACTTAATGATATGATCTGCGTTGGGACTGTAACTAATTACTTCACTGTTTTGACATTTACTAAGTATTTAGCCACAAATATCTATTTCATTTAAAACCGATATTTTGGGTTCTTCTTTGGGACATTTAATGATATTCAGCTCTCCTTTCTTTCCATACCCATACAGAATGTCAGTATTCACCCAATTATCTTCCATGGAGAGCAAAAAAGAAACATGAGGTAAGGAGATTAGATGTGAGAGTGTATTCTACATCTTTGACCCAAAATACGGCATCCCTTGAGCATAAATTCTAATGAATTTGGGTGGTCTACTAGCCACCGGCGATCGGCTTTCCAAATATCGTTCATGTTTCAAAGCGATAACAAAGCTGCTCTGTGAGAGCATTGAAAAAAGCGTCTTTCTTCATAATGAATATATTAATATTTCGTTAATAAAATTACGAAAACAAGCGTTTGATTATTACGTATCCAAATATTTACTAGGACATTAAAAAGATAGTTGGGTCTTTATTGATATCTAAGGACTTGATTGATAATCTTTCCAAAAAATAATGTATTTCTGCTCTACTTCACGTTATTATTCCTTTTTTAATGTGTAACTCAATTAATGAAGGGAGTATACATATTTTAGATCATTTGCCAATGAATACCAATTTTCAATCAATTTTTTGATAATCGCACTCACAGAAGCCAGATAAAAAATGAATATCATTTATATTACACTCCATACTTTAAAATCCAGTGATATTCTCGTATAAATTAAGAATTAAACATAGTTTAAAACATTCACCTCCCATTACCACTTAAGGTGCCAGATGGTAACCTCCAACAATTCAAATAAAGCTAGGTACATGCAGTTTGAAAAAAATAGGACTCAGAAGTAATCGTACTTATTGGTTTCAATAGCTATAAATCAAGCATGTAATAGTAGAGCTAGAAGTACAGAAAGCTCTAAAAAATTACCTAGATAATCACCGCCAAAGGAGATGCATCATTCTCTTCCAGGTCCTACTTAACATGGAAAAAAGGTACGATTTAGTAAAGGCGTGGCAGAATTAAAATTGAAGTGTGCATATCTTCAGCATTATTTAACGAAGGCCTTCCTTTAGAACAGTCACTTAACTTCATGAATGAAAGCCGAAATTAGCTTATTTTCGTATTAAAAAAATACGGGGACTGTGTAGCGAATAGGCGGCACTAAGAATCTCTACAAGAAGTGTCAACAACCTTGAATCCCTTAAGAATTCTATTTGAAGAGTAAATGAGGAGTTTACCGCACAGGGGCATTAATTTAGAGAGCGCGCTTGAGAAACACACTCAAAGGAACAAAGGACCTCTTACAGACTGGTAGACAATGGGGGAGTTCAGTAACTACGTGAGTGTAATGAACTGTCAGTAATTAGGCTGTACAGCTCACTAGATGCTGAGCTAGTTGGTTTGGAAATTATTTTCAATCGAACTAATGAAATTTTTCTCTAAATGCAGGGGCTTGAGTAAAAAAATTAATCGGAATAGCAATGGCTATGAGCAAGGCTCAAAATTCACGGCAACTCGATAGCATTTGGAAATTTAATGGAAGAAATTTCGGAAGCCTCTGGTGGTCACAAAGCGTAAGAGATTCAGATACAAATTCAAAGTAGCCATCATTGGCATTCAGAATCCTGAAGAAAGCGGACTTACTACTTACACGGGAAAGTTTTTCTTTAAAATCCACTTTGATTCTGACGTAGATTAATTAAACAGTTGAAGTACTAGCATCGCGGTAATGTTTATTGACCTTCTCGACGACAGCGCCTAGCCATACAACAAAGGAGTAAATCTGTGTGTTAAGATCTGAAGAGCCTGATGGGGATCAAAGATCAGCGCTGGCGATGTCGTCGAAGGAATTTACGGGCTTTTTCAACATTACCCTGAGGTATGGGACAAGTGCTATTGTCAATTATTGGCTATCGTCTATATCCAGGGTTTAAATTCAATAGTCAGTGTTAACATTTGGTTATCTAAGTTAAGCCTAAAAGCGTCCAATACTTTTGCAGAAATCCGAAGAATTCTGATGCTGCACGAGCGCAATCGCATCTTTTGCAGTTATGTTACTAACCTATTGCAACCGACTAGCTTTCCTCATTACATTTCTCAGCTTCACACTGAAAATTCGTGTCCACGGTGAGCAGGAAGGAGCAACAGTAATTATCACCCTCTTATTTTGATGACCAGCAAGAATAATCATACTAAAATTAAATTTCATTCATGATGAGTTATGCGAATTTCAAAATGGATCTATTCTTGTTGTCATCTCAAAAAAGGGATGAGAAAGGGATTAAAATTTTTAAGGAAGTGAATGTGAACAGCATTAAAGCATTAAAAATCAAAATCTTGTTCTGTAAAATCCATTTTAAGTAATATGTACATAACTCCCTAGCTAAAATTGTTTGCCTTTTTATTCATATTGTTGTATAGACCCTTTTTTTCGTAGAACGTAAAGGGAAGCATGGGTGTTACTGAATGACACTTATTCTAAATTAAAAATTCGACGAAAGAGAATCTTTCGGTACCCCCACAAAACGGTGTAAAGTATTTGTAATCACTTTAAAATGGCGATAATTTTGAAAAAATAAAATTTGGATAATTGCGCTCCCTCAACATGACGAACACCAAATCCTATTATACGATTAAATATTGACAACATCTGCCTAATTTGACTTTTCATTGCCACGTAAAAATTAATTCAATCTATTTTTTTATAAATACAATAGACAAATTCAGGCTTTCGCTCAGATACAAATGGGTATGCATAGTAATATGAAGTGATCTGCATTAGTTGCCGGGTATTCCAATCATAGATGCGGTGCTAATGGCTGCTGGGGGTTCATCAGGTTGCTCAAAAAGTGCTTTGCCAGTGTGTGTTCTTGTTCTGGGCATGGCAGGTTCTGGCAAAACAACCTTTGTCAAAAAAATGGTAGATCACCTCAACGCAAGTCAACTCGAGCAAGCATATGTCATCAATCTGGATCCTGCAGTATATAGAGTACCCTATAATGCTAATATAGGTTCGTATTTCTGTTGGTTCTACTATTTTAATTAACTCGTTGTCTATCAATTGTTCTATTAACCAGACATTCGTGACACAGTGAAGTTCAAGGAGGTCATGAAACAATATGGATTCGGACCTAACGGTGCAATTATGACATCTCTTAACTTTTTTGCTGCGCGGTTCGATCAAGTTCTCCATATAATTGGCAAAAAGGCGGCCGATCGCCGTTACTTCGTATTCGATACGCCTGGACAGATAGAAGTGTTCACTTGGTCTGCCTCAGGAATGATAATAACAACCTCCTTGGCGGCAACCTATCCTACAATTGTGGTGTACGTAATGGATACTCCACGTAGCCACAATCCTGTTACCTTCATGTCGAACATGCTTTACGCTTGCAGCGTTTTATATAGAATGAAGCTTCCCTTTATATGTGTACTCAATAAGACTGACATAATTGATTGTGAATTCGCTCTTGAGTGGATGCGTGATTTTGAGGCCTTTCAACGTGCATTGGACATGCAGCGCGGGAACTCTGATAGTGGAAGGGATGCCGGTGTTAGAGAAGGAATGGAATCCTCGCAATATATGAACAGCCTCATAAGTTCTATGGCTCTTGTCCTCGATGAGTTTTATAGCGGGGTCAGATGTTGTGGTGTTTCGTCTATATCTGGCGAAGGTCTCTCGAAATTTGTCGATCTGGTGAACGATGCGACAAGCGAATATTACAAGGTACTGTGACAACATGTGTTCGGTTTATGCCCTCGTGAGAATTTAGATGCCATGTTGCTTTACATAGTTTCCTAACTACCCATTTCAATTTTCCAGGAATACCTTCCAACGCTTAAGACCAAAAAAGCTGCAACTTTCACCCAGATGTCTTCCATCAACCCCAAAGGTAGTTTTTGTCAATTGGGTATCTACTGTTATTCAGATATTCCGTTACGTTAACTTAGACTTCCACGTCAAGTATCGGATCTAGCTAAGTATTTGGGTTTCTCCTACTAGAACCTTTTTGTAGTCGGTGTTAACCTCTACCGCCATATATGTTCCGAATACGCCCATGGTTAATGTTTAGTTTATTGTCGATTTGAAGCTTGCCAATGCCATCAAGTCTCTATTCACAATTCTCATGTCACTGCTCGGTTTCTGTGAACTTATTCTTGTTCATCAAGCAAATTGCATCTTCCTTTCGATGTCTATTTCAGTAAGAAATGCGGAGGCTTTGGCTAATGTTGATAACGTGAATGATGCTGACGACCAACTGGCATCTCGTAGCGGTAAACACATGTTGCTTGACATGGTAGGGATGTGCGACGGTGCTCAGACTGACCCGTTGGTCCACTTAGATGGTGTAGAGTCTAAACCCGACGAAATTACTGAACAACCGGATGGTAAGTTGCTACTTTCATTATGTCAATCGTTTGTAAAATTTCCGTCACTTATATTTTTAGATTTTCAATTCCTCGAAAACAGTTTCTTGTCGGAATCTAAACCTGATAGATGATCAGTGCATATGCCATTTGTACATATTAATTGTCACTGTCACTTATAACTGAAGACCTCACACTTTCTTCCATTATTCACATTCCCGCTGTTTGGCATTTGAAGTAATAACCTTACCACTCGTATTTGTAAATATACTAGGACTTTTAGCCCTGGTGCTTATGTCCATGTATCATATGTTTTTTCTGTAATCTATTATTTGGTCAGTTTAGTAGGTTTGTATAGTGTACTTTTAGTATAGGAACCAATCTAGAGCAAAGTTGAGTACCTCGTGTTTACACTTTTTGTAGAGCAAGGGGAGCGCATTCCGGGCTTCAGAAGTGCGAAGAAGCATCGCTTTCCGTTGAGAGGATAGATTTAAGTTGGCTTGTCTTTACCTCAAGCAAATGTCAGTAATTCGGCGTGATGAGCAAATCCCAATATAGATCAGGAATAGAACCATTGTTCATTGGTTGCTTGGGTTTCCTCAGGTTTTTCCCTACCGTAACTTTTCGTCAGCGTGTGGATGTTGCGAGTACTGTGTGAAATATTGGTGTGACTTGTTTTTCTTAACAATCATTCATGGCATATTTGTCTAATGCAAGTCCCACGTAGACGATGGGTAGTATATTTCTGGGGCGTCAGAAAGAAGTGGGTTGAAAAGATATCAACTTTACTATTTTTGGATATCGGCCCTTGATGGAATTTGGACTAGCATAATTAAATAATTCAGCGAACCTCTGATCCAAAGAATTATATTGCCAGAAAAGGTCTCATTTCGGCTTTGCAATAGCTCCTGAATTTGTAACTCGAAAAGATGGGAGAGGTCACCCTCACAGGAAAAGAATACACATTTCGGATGAGGACATTAAGGTGAAGCTTTTTTAGGGGGCTGTGCCATGCGAGCTTGGAGTAATTACTCGTCACGTTTTTAGTGGGCTAAATCGTTGAATGGTCAAAATGAGGCTTGTCACTGGGATCGATGCACATGAGTGTCACGACTTCGAATGCAATTCGCTAAGCGCCGTCTCGCTGTTGTTCAGCTCCATGCCTTGGAGGCATTATGAGATCTCTTCCATCTATGATCAACTTCTCTGCACCGGCGCGAGGATTGATTGAAATAAAGGCCGTTAGGTAGGAGCACATGTTTATTGACTAGACCAAGCTCTAAAGAGAGTTGGGTTGACATGTGGGCGTCTCAGGTTGCCTTCACAGCACGTTGACGAGTTCCAGCACCTGCGTTCGCGCGAAACTCTTTGTCTAGTGCGTACAGCATGATGACAAGTCTAATAACACCGCTGATGGGGTGGCGGAGGATGTTGGGGATTGGCTAGCCTTAGATGCTTTGCCTAGGCTATCCACAGCACTAAGATTCTTTTCAAGGTGTTAGGAGTATTCCTGTGACCATATGATGAACTGTCCCAAGCGTGCAGGAAGAGGAGACGACCGGACTAGAGTATTTGGTAAGAGCGTGTGCGCCGGAAAACTGGATGGTACAGGAACCAAAAGTTAGTCTATTGGTAACAGGGGAAGTCAGTAATTGGGCTGAGCTGAGACCAAGAGGTGAGTGCTGTTCCCTTTTCCGGAAGTGAATGAGTTGGGCTCATTTGCATGGCCGTCACGAGGAGATGGGTCACAGCCCAGTAATTGGTTTGTTGCGTTCGTGTAGAGCTTACGTGAAGTTGAGTATGCACCAATATTTAGACTGCCACCCTCAATTCTCCTCCTATGGTTTCCTGTCCTCATAGCTCCTTAAATCTGCTTTACGGCACCACAAAGCTATATTGGCAAGGTAGCTCAAATGCTGCCAGTTATGAAATGTTTTATTGACTAATGAGGTCACTGTTCATATTGCGTTACTGTAGACCAGACTAATTGATTTCCATAATCGTGTAAGAATGTGCAGTAGATCAACCAAAATAACTAATAGTTATTTGTTAAATATTGTAGTCTGATCATTGATTTTTTACCCTTTCTCCCCATTAAATGCATGGCACATTTGACCTCTTAACTATCGGTGACTTCGTGAATAAGATAAAATAGTAAAAAATTAACTTGCTAATCGTTCATAAACCTATCGTTATTTCGTCAAGTACTCTCGGTCACGAATGCACTCTCAGTAAGGCAGTAGAATGTATTGTTCGCCTAGGACTGGATTTTCAATGTCACCTCCCTACTCCAGCACATTTCTGGAGAGGTCACCTAATTTTTGTGGTCAAACTGTTTAATGCTGGCCCTGTCATTCACTAGAAACTATCTCAAGACGTATCCCAGCTTTCTTGCCTACTCTTAGTGGTCACTGAAAGCCTTTTTCACACTCTGCGGTGTTATCGGAAAACGTTTAATCACTCTAAGCTGAACTCAGTCGTCTTAAGACATTATCCTTACGAAGTGTTGAGTTTGGCAGGCCTATTTGCAGTAAAACATGAATTTCGACATTCAAAAGGGGGCGATGGGTAAGCTGTATCGTCATTTACACATTCAGCCGATAGATCACAGGCTATTATCAAGCCTACTTGTAAAACCTCGACCAAAACCACTACTCGCGCTAGTCCTGAATTTACTCAGTCACCATCAATGATGCACGATAACTCAATGCATTCTTATAATCAGCGAAAACCTCAAATTAAGTCCCTTATTTGCTATTAGGTCATTTACTGAATTGAAAATCTAGCCGCGAATTTGCAGGAAGAAGAAACCTATAACTCAAATGAAGTAGATCGATATAGAAAGTCGGTGTACTTGTGGTGTTTACGCTTTACGCTGATGTAAAGTCAAGGGCACAAACGAACCAATCACAGATCGCTTAGTCACAATTTGTGCCCAGGCACGTTAATTAGTGCACACAACTTCGTACAACGGCGTGCAAGCAAGACGTCCTTCGTAACGTGCTAGTCATTTCTTCCAATACAAGTTAATACGTTCTTTCCCGGTCTTCTCTTACTTGGAAAGTATTTGGAAGGCTTTAAAGTGATAACCACTTTATACTCAAAGGTTCCTCATATTCCAGTGTCCCAGAGGTCTGCTGTCAGCAAACCCATCACTAGCCACTACGACCCTGCTTAAACTCCTGAAAATCAATTGTATACGATGAAGCCTTAGAAAGCGTAATCGCAAAAACCCGAAAGAAACCCACCTTCACGATGGAAGTCCCGCTAAAGTGACATTACGATAACTACTACACAGATTGTACGCCCCATTTAAAATTTCTAATGTTTATTTTCCCTTTCCCATCTTATTATGGTATTATATGAACACATTCAAACGCTGAAACCACTTTTCTAAATTCAAAACACACTTTTGGGGCACGTGACACTGAATAACCCACGAAAGTTGATTTAAGTGGGACTTTATTAGCAGACCATGAGAAGGAAGACAAAGCATTTACTTCAGGTTTAACAGTTGTGTTAGCATTTGGACAGCCATGACGATAAGTGGTTGCCATGCAATGATGTAGCGGATGTCGTCAAGGAAATTCCCAAAGAACAAATGTGATTTCTCCCATCTTGTTTTAAATGGGTGGTTAAGGCATAAAACACGCTCATGGGGTAATACAGTGCACGAAAAATATAATCACATAAGAATCATTTAGGGTTCAAAGCACATATACAGTCATTGAAGTGGCAAATAAAAATTGACTAAAAAGGGATTTGCCTTTGCTTTGACGAATATGTTGTATACAGAGAAGCATTATCGACCGGAACTCGGGTGACACCCATATTTGAAGTTTGAGACAACACCAAAGTGAACAACACAAAAGGATACGGATTTTGTATGAGTTTGTTAAGATTAACCTTCCCATTGCAATATGGGCAGGTATCCTTCTTTCCAACAATGCACCAGCCACGTAGGCAAAATTCATGAAACCTGAAATCAAATTAAAAGCGCAAACTATTGGCATGTTTGCCAGCAACAGAATCCCTTCCTACATATATACTTCTAGTACGAAAGTGTGTAATTTACAGCTTGTTCACGTAGGATCTCAAGACTGTTAAGAACTTTTCTAACCAGATTTTACTCGTGAAATAAGATAAATGGAAGGCAACCTTACTGTAGAAGACCAACAACAGAAAAAATGAAAGTAATGGAAGTCGTTTACAAAGACATGCACTAAGCAACCAGGAAGGTCAGAGCTCTTAATAGTAGAATATAGGTTTCAACCTACACATGTGAGCAGTTAAGTCTATACTTTTTTTCGCCCTGATCAGTGCACATGAAATTTGTACATAAGGCACATACGCCGGGGTCGATTCGTCGCAGTGGAATACCGGTGTCACTGAAGTACTACAAATTAATGAAAATCTGGAGTCACATTTTAGAGGATATACAAGAAATAAAAATGTTTACCGTACACTAATGTTGGCAGCCATTTTATCTGTGCAAAATTCAGCAAAATCGCGAGTAATTAGGCCAAAATATACTCCATAAAACATTACAAGACCGGCAAACGGGAGAGCAAAACTTGGACTAACGAGACTTGGAGAGAGCATCGAAAAAACTATGAGGAAATGTCCACCAACAAAGACACTGTAAGACACTTTGTGAACTGATAAGAACCACCAATATACACGCCTTAGAGGAAAACATCAATAAGTTGATTTAGGGTAAGTACCTGGGTGTGTATACTGCAATGCGATTACTGGAACTTATGTAAACCACTACACAAGTCATCAAAGAGAAAAGTAACCACACGGTCATGAATCGGGTGTACAGATTGTACGTTGAGTAACACATTGGAAAAATCCACATCCCAAGAAGAGTGCATAGGTGATAGAGCTTTGGACGATACTTTTTCCATAGCATTAATGCAATTTGAGCACCGAATATAGAAAAAACCAAGATCAGAAACATCTCAGGATGCATCGATTCATGACCCTTATGATCTTCGTGAATTTTAATATGTTTCAGCTTTGCTGCTCCCTTTGGAAATGAGTTCCGTAAATAAAGAGTCTGATTATTAGTCAAATGTATACAACTATTATTTTCCATCGTATATATTGGGATACGGAATGAACCAAGCCACCCGACACACCCAATCGAATAGTCTACCAAAAGACAAAATGCACCAATTACTTTTTCAAATGCCTATGACATATCAATCTCGAAATAAGAAAACTAAAGAGAGATTATCGTTTCCATTTTAAGAAGGTTGATTGTTCTTCTACAACACATAGAGAAGATAGAAGCATCATTAATGTTTATGGGACATACTTTAAGCCATCTCCCTAGGTCACACTAGATAACCCCGAATTCATGCATAATTTTTACTCAGCTCAGTGGAAACCTTGTGTTTTGGCCTGTTGTTGAGCTATTCTAGGTTATTTTAATGGCATGCCCTAACTAGGGAATGCCATGGAAGCCCAAAGGCTATTAAGATTATCACATCCTTAATTTGCGATGTGAATGATTTTAAATAAAATTTAACATGCACCGAACTTTATCAAGTTCTTGGAGGATATTTGCAGTTTCGAACTCATGACCATATTCGCCTTCATAGCAGCCCTTTCCACTTTATCACAGTTGCTTTCATCACCGAAAAGCTACGCAATACACTTTCGATATAATGCATCAATGGTGTTATTTACTAGCTGGATATATTTTTGATTCCGTAACTGTACTCACTTATCCTTCCATTTAATGCACTCTTGCAATTTAAATTATTAAACGGATCTTTGATTTCTATCTACGATCCTAATGACACAGAAAAGAGCTTTGCATTAATGAATGCACGCATTACAGAAGCATTAGGATTTGGATTTCTTTATGGTGGTCATCAGCAAGGTGACTTATCCAAAAGTTAAATACCTAACCAATGTCAAAATACAAATATTTCAGTGCTTAAGATTTGGGACTGATCGCCATCAGCACATAGCTGATGATCTGGGTATCGCGTTCGATCTTCGTCTGGATGTGATTTTTGGACAAGGGATGAGTTTCATATTTTATTTTATACAGAAACGTTCATCTTGGTACATATGAAAGTGATGATTTTCTACGAAAGTATTTCAACCTCTTGTCGGCAGCATCTTTGACAAAATGTACCATGTACCAGAAGCGCAAAGTTACAAATTTGTACTAGATATTGGTCCCCAAGACTAAATGTCGCAATTCCTTGATGTGCTAATTAATTGTTTGATGGGTCGATATTTTAGTTCCAGTGTTCAAATTAAGTTAACCATTTTCCCCGTTAAAGTTCTGAACGTTAATTTTAATACTCAAAACTGCCAACCTACCTATCAGAAATTAGTCTATGTAAACTATTGCCGGCAGCAAATTTACCCGATATTCATACTAAATACCTGCCGAGGGGGTAAATTAATTTGCATCAGTGTGAGCGTGACAAATCAGGCGTAAGGGAAAAACAAAATGCTATATATATGTATATATATTTATATATGTGGAGAAATTAAATGAAGTAAAAGGAATAGAACAGGTGAAATAATGTCGACCGCTGCTCATGAAACTTCATTAGAAGGAGGTAGAGAGCAGAGAGTAGTGGAATGAGCGATCAGTGCAGAACAGGAAGCGGGGATGACTTCAGAAGATCAGGAAATGTGTTTTTATCACACCTTGAGAAGGACAGACTTGCGTTCGAAGGCGATCCACAAGAATGGCATTTTCCGTCTGCCGCCGACGCAGCCTAGCCACAAAGCGCGGTGTTGCCGTATCCTCGAGGTGTTTGATTTGCCCGAGTGTAAAATCCACGAAGTGTCTACCCAAATCCTCTCCCAGGATGGAACGACTCCGTCGTTGGCTGCTCGACTCTTTTATGCTGGCAACAGCAGAAGTGGCTAAAGAAACGCCACCTCCCGCTTCTGGGTTGAATCTCAATCTTTCTCTATACAAAGAACGGTAGATAAATATATTTGGGTCCGATACACTCTGTGGTTGTTGTCCTATATTTGGCGCCATTTGATTTCTGTGATCCTCACTAAACGAGCATCTACGAGGAGTACCCGGGTAACTCTGCAAAACAAATCGATACGAATGCACTTGACCAAACGTGGTATTACCATTGTAAAAATATGATATCTCATGGTTAAACTGAAAGCAACACCTTATCAAAAGCCAACGATTTGAAAATCTGCAAATGAGCGCATTTAGAGAACTTAAACGTTATGCAAACAAAGGACGTCCGTCACTGTGGAGTGATACTGATAAGCGGTGAATCTTTAAATCCATTAGTTTAAAAATGAAGGAAAAGAAAGGGAATTTACCTCAGCAGAGGTTCTGATCTGTTCACCGCTTCTGCGTTCAGTCAGCGCATGTTTTGTGGGCCCAGTGGTGAGATTGGCGTCCGGATCCCAGGAGATGCCTTCCACCTCTTCTCTTGATATCAACGAAGTTCTACTACCAATAGTCCCGAACTGCACATCGTCGTCAGCGTCATCATGTGTATCGTCATTTGTGTCGTTGTCATAATCCCCTTCCTCACCTCTCTCGGCTGCATCTTCCAGCTCACTCAAGAGGTCCGAAACTACAGATGGATTGAAGCATTTGTTTATTTACGATTCACATGTTGGTGATTCCAACAGAGGGGTGATTGTATCCTGCAGGATTTGAGGATTGGTACCAAGAATTTGCTTTAAGTGGGAAGAGGAGTGCAAACAATTCAGGCAAAAAAGTGAGGTTCTTCAAAGTAACCGAAACAAATTGCAGAGCAATACGACAATGCTCCAAGTACGCTACGAAAAGGTGCAAGAATAGCAAAGCGACCCCCATCTAAGTTACAACAAAAGTGCCATTAGACAGGGAATGCACGTCCCCTCCAGTAGCGATCCGTAAACACAAAGCACCAATTGAAGTGGTTACCAAAGCGTTGGTGAGAACTTTGGTGTACAATAATTGCAGAAAAATGAACTTACAAGAGCAAAAGCGCGAGTTTTTGTTTTTAAGTGTCGCCGTCACCATCATATGCTGTGATTCGTCAATATTCGAACCTAGAAGTACATCGAAGCCCTGCTCCATTAATTCACTCCCGTCAGCTTCCGACTTGGCGACTGACGACGCAGTCGATTTCCTGCTACCGTTCTCCCCACCTGCGGCCCGCTCCTCAATGCACTCCCTTTCCACGAGGGCCTCATCGTATTCTTTGCCAGTCTTTCAGTTGTCAAAAAACGCCAAGTTACTTTCTTATGAGTAACAGAAAAATGGCCACACTTATACATCCAAATACACCTGAAAGAACTGATACATTACCAAAGGGTCTCCTACCAGCGCCTAGGATTACCTCTATTTTTGACTGTGGCACCTTTTGGTACTCAGACGGTAACACTTTCTCTTTAATTGGCAGAGGCGGCTCCCATATTCGACCGTTGGATTCCTTTAAGTAAGTAAGTAAGACCTACTTCCATAAAGTTTTACAACAGTAGTCGAAATCCTAACTTGGGCACTTCCAAGTACGCTACTGCAACTCCAAAATGATACAACACACAGGCAACACTTTTACAACAACAGTAATTTGACTTGAACCTCCCATGGACAAATAGCCAAGTCCATGAAATTTAATTGAAGCCAAGATATATTGTCTTGAACCTCAAATTCGTAAATCGAGGTTCATGAAGTTTACAGACTAGAGGGATCTATAATCGATTGGGTAAGGAAATACCTTTAAAGAAGATAATGGAATGGAAAGAATGGATACACTAAAAACTTTATTGCCGTTTTAGAGAGATACATTGTGACATATTCGAGACGACTACGACTAATTTCGAATGTCCTTAGGAAATCAGAACGGCCTTCTAGGTAATTTTTCTCTGCCCATAAAAATGAACTAAATAGAAACAGCCATTTTGTAAATTCAAACTACCACTTTTATCCATACATACTCTTCCAAGTCTAAGAAATCATAAGAAAAGCATCGCTCCTATTTCCTTCTATTGACCTGCTTGGGGCTAACAAATGGTACGGATAATTCTTCCGGCAAATAAAAGCATCAACGCTTTCTGGCGTGAGCTGTCTCAAGCGCGGTCTAACATGGCCCTCAGGCTGTTTAAATAAACTGTCATGCACATACACTGTGCGGCAGAAGGGTCATCAAATTGGTAGAGGATGAAGTCTCGAAACCCCGGAGTCGAGTGAACTTTTGGGAAGACTGTGAAATTGACGCTACTGGGTGAATGCTCGTTTCCTGGACCTCGCCGTCCTTTTTCTTCTCCACCAACATGGTTGCCGAGGGGATGCACTGCTGTGGGTGCCGTGATGGAGCGCGAAAAGCCGAGGGAGCAGCGCTAGGCGGTAGGAGAAAAGGGTAAAGGCGGTCGCGGTGCTCCGCTAGGCACTCACACACGCCTGTTGGCAGCGGCTGCACGTATTCAGTGGGCAGACACGGTTCCAATCGACGTCGCTGCATTACAGACAGCCATTCGCCCCGCGACCCTTTTCCTGACCCCGCTGATGACGTCGGCAAAGGAGCCTCCAGGTCCACTTCTGGGTCTGGCATATAGCGGTAAAATCGCATTACAACACCCAGGTGTCAACCTATAAATCAATTCTTCAAACGGTTTGGTGAGTAGAATTAATGCCGCCTCAATCGACGTATTAGTCTGCTAAATAACACTTGTTTACAGAAATCCTTAAGGCCTAAATGATTTTTCAGTGTAAAACTTTAACCCCGTTCGCAGAATATACCAACTAACACTGAAGCTTAACGAATCTCCCAGCTCTCGAGGAGTCAGCCTAAAAACCGGAGACCAAAGGCTCCGTAGTGCTCTACTGGTCAAACAATGATGCTTGACTTAGCATGAACTCGCTTATTTTCACTATATATGGTCAAGACAGTAAAACATCAAATGAGACATGCAGTTGTGGATACCAGTCAAAGTGGCAGCGATTTTATTTTCCAACCATCGATTTAACCAATGCAACTAAATACAATCTCGAGTTGTAGCTATTGAGATTAAAAAAAACAATGAAAAATTTTTATAGATCCAACTAACACGGTTTAAAAAACGAGGCCCATTCCCATTGCTGTAGCAGACTCAGGACGAATTAATTTCTTCCCAAAGCAAAGTAGTTTTAATCACATCTGAGGAGTCCATTCAGTTCTGCACAGCTCCCAGAGTATAACTTCATGAACATAATTTGACCAAGCACTGGGATTTCGAGCCCTAATCTTTCAGTAAAAATGTAATACGAAGCGACTGTCATGAAGAAGTGAGATGATTAAAAAATACTTCCGCCTTCTACCGTATCGACTTTATTCATATACGCCGAAAATTTTCCGCTTGGCATTATGCCTAAACCACGGAGACATTTTGCATAAGAAATTATTAAGAACACGAAACAATCAAGAAAGACATAAACAACCAAACGGCAGAACTGGACGTACGAATGGACTGGAGGAGAACAATTATTGACTCGGCAACGGCACGAAGGGCATCAGTGGCTTCTTCTGGGCCGGCAACAGGTACTAAGTAGTTATTGAAGAGTCTAAATGGGGCCTGACGCAAATCCAACAAGTATTGAGTACCACCAGTGCGATTTGTAACTTGTTTTTGAAGAGCAGAAGTGCGCTTTAGCACGCTGGATGGTGTGGAGACCACACCGCTACTAGAACCTTGTCTCGAACGCCGTCCGAAGGGCTAAAGTGCAAGGCCACCAAAATCAAAGCGAACATATTTAACTACAATAAATAAGATTTGACTAGTGCTGAGCATTCTTGATTGATCATTGATACAGGTCAAGCATGACAACAGACCTGAAATCGATTCGAATTAAAGCACTGACAACCACAGCACCATAGAGTGCCCTCTAACATAGAGACTTTCAGGTAGCAACAACACGGTTTAAAGTTGTACATTTTTATTCTTTCAGAAAGCACTGTACTTACCTAGGCAATGGGTAAATACTCACTAAGCGGCAAAGAATGAAATTAATTTCAACCCCATTAAACGAGAGGATCGCAAATTGGGTTCAAAAGCAGTGGCGCAATTCCGACTTATAAAACAATAAATATTCTTACCATCTACATTGCACTTTTTCTTGTACTTTTCATTACGCAAATCATTAACTTTCCAACTGTAATCATTTAAATTCGTGATTGTTTTCAGCATATTATAACTGTTGAGTTATAAGCAAAGAGAAACAAATAGTTCATTAACCGAATTCCGAGTGATGAATTACGAACAGACAGAAATAAAACAATTACTCGACGTAAGTGTGAAGACTAATTAAAATCACCTCGTCAGTAGAATCTGCTTGGGCCGGTTTGAGTCGAGAGGGAACGGGATGATCAAGTGTGAAGTAGATACGTAAAACGGGAGACGGCTGTTTGAAGAGGGCTGTCTCAGTATCTAGGCGAGAAATAGGATAAGACCCATTGACCACCACATCAAAAGGCGAATAAATTTCGGTCTTTTGCATACTAAGGAAATCGAAAAAGCGGTAGAAATTGATCACTCTGAGGGTCAACAGGTTTCAGTCAAAAAAGAAAACGGTCGTATTTCACTAACCGAAGGAAACGTGGTTAATGCAACGAACAGGGATTCGTATGTGAGCCTGTTGAGCATTTGAAGAGCTGACAATAAATCTAAAAGGAGCAGATATTAAAAGTCAATATAAATCGTAATGCGCTTTGCACAGCAGGACAATAGCACAGTGCAATAAGCAAAAATGGGAGAAAAGAAAGTCGAAGAACTAGGATTCTTCATAGAATGCGTGCGATAGCAGATTTGCAAATCAGCTATGATGTGAGTGCGCTGCTGAAACAATGGAAGCCCAGGAACTTATAGCTTTTTTGGTGTTCGAATTTAGTTAACTAAGAGAGTAAATTTTGCGAAGAGTGGGCGTCACATCACCTGACAATATGGAGGTACTTGCTTGTCAGCATTCCGAAAGCCCTCACACCGGTCCGTCTTGGTTTTCTAAAGTGCAAGAAACCGATAGGAATTGGAAAACACCTCAACCCCGATGGGTTCCATTCAAGGAAGTGAGTACAGTTGGAAAGAAAAACCTAAAGGCGACGAGTTTTTCATCAACACTGACCATCGCAAACTGAGAACGAGTCAACAAAGCTGCTCTATCGGAACTAGTAAAATGAAAATTAAGGGTCATTCATTTCTAGGTTACTCCGCTTCAAATAAGGTAAATACTGACCACGCCCTTAAAAACCGTGCAAAAGAAGTTTCGCTACGCAGTGGTACAAATGAGAGTGAAGTTCTTCAAGCTAAGTGAAGAGGGTAAAAACAGCCCACAAGCATGAATCTCTTAAGATGTTCGTCTTTTAGACAAGATCAAAGTTTTGAATAAAGCTAGCAGCCATATGTTAAAGTGGCCAATTGTGCATAATTAGGTAAAACGAAAGAATAAGCAACTTGATTTAAAACTAGGTGTGAAAATAATTATAATGGCGAAAACACCCAATTACCTTCTTTGACGAAGACGTTTTCGTTTGACTCTTGATTTCGGTAATATTTTAAAGTGTTTTGTCAATTATCGAACAGTTGCAAGACATATGGAAATCATCTAAGGCAAATGCACAAATTAAGGTAGGCTTGATTTGATGACAAGGGCTTTAACATCTGTTAAACACATTAAAGCCCGCATGCACTTCTTACAAGATGGAGCTGGTGGCCACAAATTCAAAGAACGAGTCCTCGTCACTTTCGAGACAGGAGAGTCGAACTGAGGAAAGAATGGCGGAGACCTCAATACTTGCAATCTAGTTGGAGGGGAGGAGCGAAGCAAAATTCCGGAACATGAATATCTTAGATCAGATATCCTGAAAAGCGTGAACTAAAACTAAACTATGTATCAACACTACCATAAGCAATACACTTAATAACATCCTGGTAGAGTTTCTTATGCCGATATTAAAGAAAGAAGCTCATTGGGAAGGAGACTTGCCTCTTGAGTCACATCTGGTGTGCTACAGTTTTGAAGGAAGCGCAGTTCCGGACTTTCTTCATAGCCAAGAAGGAAGTCTATTGCTGCCTGGCGTTTTATCTCCCCAAAGCGCTGATAATACCTTGAAGAAACGCACTCAAAATCTGTTAGCCAGCAAAAGGGTGGTGTACCAATATCAATTCCTAAGGATTGAAAGGAACCTTTTATAGTTAGGGTTTGAAGACACGAATTTCTTCAAACTAGCGCAAAATGATAACAATCGAGTGAATAGGTCATCCAAATACGGTTACATTGGCGAAATAGTTATAATAGGATAGACCTCAAGGGTGAACGATCTTTCCATTAAATGGGAAGAATATCAGTTGACATTTCAAAGCAAGTCTAGTAAAATGCACTTTATATTTGTGCTAATGGCAGCGTGCTTCATGACGGATTTACCAGCATCTCGGAAGAACAATACTTGACTGATAATAAAGGAAATCACAGGAAAGTCGAAAAGACAAAAAGTTGAAGTGATAAAAGCATGGATACCCCATAAAAGTTCTTATATCCTTAGATTAGAACCAAGAAGAAACACTGAATATTTATTGATAAAAAACGTTAGTTCTAATGAGTCTTTGCCTCGGAGTTAGGCCTTAAATCAAAACCGCGAAAATTAACAATCACTTAAAGTGGTAACATACTGTTGAGGATCGGTTCTTAAATCAAAAGCGATAATCACTTCAATTTTAGAAAAATGTACCTGCTCATGGACGAAACACCGTCCTTCATAAGTCCGTTCACGGTTCGAGCTCCTGTGCGAGTATAATCACCCTAGGTGGCAAAACACTAGATCAGGTGGCGGATGAATAGGCGATTTATACTAAACACGGGAACATGAAAAACCTTCATGGCAGCGGTTCCTGTGTAGTGACGCGATAGAGCATCTCCGTTGTCCGCCCACAGGGCCTGTACGGCTCGTGCAAACTCTACAGGAGGCTCAACTTCCGGTGGTAGACGACCAAGTCTGTTCAGCTGTTGAAGACGAATCAGTTGAATTCATTAGTAAAATTCATATAAGCACGACACAGACATTGCCAACCATTCAGTATTTCAAGTGGGGCTAACTTCAAATCGATTAGCCTTAACTCATGGGTTTCAAAGGACAGATCCAAGGGACGAACCCGAGGCCTTCTGGCCCATTAGTGAGGTGGTACCCATTAAAGCCAACATAATCTTCAGAGGACTTTCAAGACGACTTGATATAGCTCAGAAGTCACTTCTTTTGAAATCAATGGGCCTATCGATTAAATGGGAAGGAGAAATGCATGTATCCATTATTTATGCTAGAAGCCAGTAATCCCATGGAAGTTCTAAAGCACGCGATTTGGTGAGACAAACAACAGGATGAATGACTATTTGGTGTGAAATGGTGACCAGCCACATTAACCCCCATTCGCTCGAGAGCGTGTTGGAAACCAGATACGTCATGCCGTGCAACGCCGAGTTCCTGAGATGTATAAGCCAACACGAGATTCCCCTCATCCGGAGAGAGAACGTCAAATCCTCTTCATTAGCTAATTCAATTACGCAACTCAATGACTGAAGAGGGGTGAAATTACTTTCTAATCCTGCGTGTATAAACAAACCTGAATTTCCATAATAGCGGTGGCAAATACGCTTTGCACAAGATTTGTCCTATCCAGGCAATCGACACAGTTGACACGAAAGACACTTTCCTGCTTGCACATCACGTAGCTTTTGTGTAACCTACAAGAGTGAGACCACAGCGCAAAAAAATACAGACATACCAAAAGTACTTCATTTCGCGAATGATATCTCTCACACCGGCCAAAAGAACTTCAACGTTGCCGAAGCGAAGGCCCTTACTGGAAGGAAGGTCAGCATGAAACTGGTACAAATCGAAATAGCTTTGTGATTAAGCTATTACAACCATTTCATCGATACGGTATTGGTTGCTAGTTCGATGCCGGATCGCCACACTAGCCAGACTCCACCCGTCAATTGTAATCGACTTCGCTGTGTACTACATTTTTGAACTCTATTCGGCTCTGAAAGTAGTATTAACAGGCCACACCATTCATCCGTCTCCTTGAGACAACACGGTTGCGTACCTCCGAGACAACAGCCCTGTCGGCTACATGCTCGTAGGCACAGCTTCAGTCCCTGCCTACGCTGTTGTTTCTCTCATACGGCGATTATCGAGACTTTGCCACTACTGCCCCGCCTTCTCGCTTAGTTGCCATGCAGATCAAGTCATAACCCGGAAACCCTTCAAAGAATTCTTCGTGAATGGAGCACAGAAACTACATTAGATAGAACCTAAAAAAGAAGCAATCGCTCAAGGTTTGACAATAGGGACTCCTTTCCGATACAGTTTGACTACCAAACCATAAAAGCCCCTCAAAATTACTGGTTCAAATAGACAAACTGAATGACGATGCTAATAACTACCAGTATTCGTGGAAGTCGAAGCCAACATAGGTGACCTGAGGATTGTCTAAGAGGAGGAGTTGTTGCACAAAGGCCTCTGTTATCTTGCTCTCCTGTCGGCCCGGTGTCGTCTCGACCAAATTCACTACCACCAATCGGTCGAAAGTATTCAGGGAACGCGTCACGTGCAGCTGAAAGGCCTCTCTATTCTCTGAAAGGCCTAAAATCCAAAAGGTCGCTAGATTACAACTTGTAACTGGGAACACATAATTCAAAATAGCAGAAAAAGCGTACAAACATTTCCTTAAAAGTTTACGAGATCAATAAGGAGGCCTTAATAACATCAATTGCATGAATAGAGACATCTAAGGAGAGTTACGAACTTCTGTTTAACTGAATCGGGGGTTTGTATTTAATGCCTGTCTGGGTCCAGAAAACTGGGACGGATCCACGAAGCTGAAGAAAAGACAGAATATGAGATTCCGGTTCCCCAGGTATCTCGACAATCTACAAGATTTTAAAAAGCAGTAAGGCTACAGGCCATTGATAACATGGGTTCCGATAAAGGAATGCGTCCCCACCTGCTCTGTCTCAACGTAATTGGCCACATATCCATTTTCATCGATGCCCCTTCGACGGTAACGACAGCCTTCATAACAAGTATGAACACAAAAGCCATAATAAGCGTGTTAATGAGCCACTTTTAGATAATTATACTGATGTAACCAAACGGATGGCGTAAATTATCATATAACTACACTAAATAACCAGGCTGATATCGCTCAATCGTAATCTATGCCAAAATGAACATGGTCGATCAAATTACCAGCTCTATATTTGCTTCTTCTGGAAATAATAGTGAACGTAACAATATCTTGTTGGGGACTCCGAATACCCCCGTCTACATCCCACATTGGGAGTACCGGTTTGTCCTGCTTCACGAAACCACTGATAATAGGAATCAGCATGGACTCTAATGCACATAGGCACTCCGTCAAGAAGGTTCTTTGGCCGGTGCCCTCAACATTGGTTGAAGTCGATGTCAGCGATTCTGTTGCATCATAGCTCTCCTGGAACACGGGAGAGGAGTTACTGGGCGTCGCCGTGGTGACGTGCTCCGGAAGACCTAGTTCAGTGATGAGGAAGGTTAGAGCCGCGGTCACGAGGTCTTGCAATATCCGATCATTCCATACGAAGGAGGAATCGTAGCGACACCAGAGAGGGCGCCAGAAAGTGCGCGATCCGCGTTCCAGGTCGCTCCACGCACACAACTCCCCACTGGCACGCCGGGCCTCACGGCGCTGAGTCCATAATGTCAAGTCTGAACCTCGTCGAGAGAAGTAAAACTGGTCCGAGTCACCCTCAAAGAGCTTCTCCAATTCCTACATTGATCAAGGACCATAGAAGTAAAGGAAGACCCCATTGCTTGGTCATTTATATGGCTTAGAACTGAAACACCATCTAGGAGAGATGCAGCTCGAAATTGAATTGTGCCAATGCCATCCATCTATATTTAAGGTTAGCCATGCTTACATCTTTACGAACACAGAACCCTGCCACCAAAGTTTAAGCTGCCGATTAGAAGTTCAAACAAATGAACAAGCACTAATGACCCAAAAGTGTTGGAAACATTTGGAATATTGACAGGTTCTGGTGTGACCAAATACCCTGGGTCATGATGAAAGAAGAATAAAGACGCACTCACGTATTCCAATATAATGTAGGCTAGCCTGGTTCCATGAAATAGTTCAATAACATTTGACCGGCACAAGGAAGAAACACGTACCTCAATAATGCGCATTTCGAGGCGTTTGGAGCCTTTGGGCCTCTAAAAATGAAGTAAGGAAACAATTTCGATTTTTGGCATGTCATCGCTTACGAACTTCCACTAATCATTACTATACACGATCACCTAATTTCACCAACATAGTAAATAATGAGTCGTGGACAAGTAAATCATAGAAGCCTAAACGGACATTTATGCATGAATCTGATAACACCTTGGCAATTGAAATTCAAATGGTTAAAGCAATGTACAAAGCAGTGACGTCAAACTAGAGACGGGAAAGGAGTTGACGAAGGCGATGGAAGTGAAATTGGAAGTCAGGTAAAAAGAGGCACCTATAAACCAAATCAAAATCGACAAAATACCAGCTTGGAACGGAGGCCAAAATAACGGAACAAAGCCTTGGCAATGAAGTATTGCGTGTGCTCAAACAACGTAGAGTAACAAACACCAAAAGGACCTTACAATGCGGCATCTAAATCACCCATGCGCAATCGGACATTAAAAATATGAATCACTTGTGTTTAACGGTAGAATTGATATGAAAGCTACAAAGGTGAAACAGCCAAGGAGGGTGAATAAAAAAAAACAGTTCAAGAAACGAAACTTTAGACCGTGGGGTGGGGGATGCAAAAAGGCTACCGATTAGACTGTGGGAAAACACGGCATGTAAATGTTTTTTATTTGAAGGTATACCTGCTTGAAATTAATGATATCTGATGCTGCTTTGATGGTGGTTTGAACCGCTTGGACAATGGCTGGCTGTTTTAAATGTTCATTAACTTGTAACAATTGTGTCTCTTTCTGCGAGCTTTTCTGAAATAATTAAAACATTGAAACATCTTCCCAATAAATAACAGCAAGAAAAGACACTCACGCTAATTTGGTAGACTTTCGGTAAAGCTGAATCTGTAATAGGCAAAACTGCGATTTTGGACAGTTGCCTGATCTCGGTTCCATCGTAGAGAGAACAGACATAAGTGCTGTCTTTGGCAAGAAGCAAGTTCCAGTTGTCTTCTAGAGGAATCCAAGGAATAATAGAAAGCGAATCGTTATCTAGATATTGCTACTTTTATGAGTCTAAACTCTTAGCTCAAGAAACTGCTTGTGGTGTTGGTAGACGAAATCATTTTCTAGGAATTCCAAGTGAGAATACATAACCTAACAAAAATAAGCAGATTCTACATTATGTTTTGCATAGAGCAATCAAATTCTCTTAAGCTAGTGCTAAAACTCGTGACACTGGGTGCACAAAATAAATGAAAAGATGCATTAAATCACCATGATGGACCATCCAGAACTTTGGAGTCTCAGAGTCATTAAAAAAACTTACCAGAGCTGCATCGAAATCGTCCAAGAATCCCTTCCGCCACCCCAAGACGAACAACGTCTGGATCAGTAAGACAGACTTCTAACACAACCAAATACAACGCTTTAAACGTCACGTGTGACAATAAACCAACCCAGCAAGTCTCAACAGACTGCGAATAACCCAAAAGAATCGTTTAGTCAGGATGAAATCTAGAGAGCATATGCAAAGCAAATGGTACAAAAAATTGATGACTAATAGAAAATAGAAGTTAATTACCATATTGATTATGAAATACAAGGTATCGTACTTTACCGAGTTTACATTAACCTTATTTTAGTGAAAAATTGACAGCGTATCAACGTCTAAGACGGAAGTTCGGTGGAATCTAATGACAATATTAGAAACAGGTGCACACTACTATCTAAATAAATGCGCCTTAACTCCCCCGTTAGACTAGGTTACTCAATATAAGCTGAAAACGGTGAAACAGTGAGTTAGCGAGGCTAACGACAAGCATAAAACAACCCGAATATTATTACAAACGACGTTACATCCTCTAGCCCATTAACCAACAAAGAATAAACTATTTTAATTGCACAGCATTTTAAATGTATGTTATAGACGAATGCAATTCTATTAATATATTGTAGGGCATTTACTTGTAGAACCACATACCTGCTGTTATTGTTATATCACCACTCGGTTTTTTGACGTGCAGCGCACATGGTTTATTGATCAAAATATACGATCCTGAGGTTTGATATATTTCTACGCTTCCATCCATTATGAATAACCTATCCAACGATAGACAACACAAAAGCAAGTGTTTTAAAACCCTATTGGCTAAATAGTTAGGAATGCATTGTACCACAAATAATCAGTACTTTGTTAAATCATAAGGAAAAGTTAAGGCTAAAATCCTTTCCAAGCCAACCCTAAAATGATGGTTCTGGCGCAACGAATATTATCAGAGTTTAACCATAATTACAAAATTAAAATATATTTATTAAATTACTCTGGATGTTTAACAAATATTTGTCAGGGTATAAGAAGTTAATTGTTTTAGTGCACGTATTATTTTTCAACATTACTTCGCTTTGCTAGATGACTCAATTTCTTCCCCCTAATTTGCTAGCTCTATTTGCTCCCCGTGATCCCATTCCATATTTGCCTCCCATAGAAAAGCACAAAAATCATCGAAAACTTCCATATACTGGCGTGGCCCAGTTTTTGGGGGAGTTCGAGGTGGGTATTCATGGTATCTCGAACTTGTAGGACCCGTCCGAGACCCCTGCGCCCACCAAAGTTGAAACAAGAAAAGAGCGAAAAGAAAGGAAGAGGAGAGAAAAGCAAGAACAAGCTAATTACAAGCTTGAACGTGATCTTGCTTTATGTAATGTGCAGTTCTTCTCATCGTGCTTTTAGGGAACCCAAAAAAACTTACTAATGGCACGACAAATGCGTATAATACGCTCTTCGTAGCACGACTGGTATGAATTATATACACCTCTTATCTTTTTAGAATTACGACACGTCTGAGCACAAGTTAAAGCGTGAATTTGAAGTGTATGGCCCCATCAAAAAGGTAATTTTGTATTCTTCATGCAATTTTGTCTTTAGATATGCATGATTAAAGATACTATTACTGGAAAGCCTCGAGGGTATGCCTTCATTGAATTCGAACACGAAAGAGATATGCACGGTAGGTCTAAATTTGGATTTTTCAAACCGGTAGACTTTATTACAATCCAGAAAGCCATTAGAATACATTTTAATAGCTCAGCTGATTCTTATTTACTCATAGATCCATTATGACTTCTGCAAAAGTTTATTAGGGAAGTCTTAAAACGTGCTAGATTCACAATACTTCTTATCTTTCCATTCAGACCGAATTACGATTGTCGGGCAGGACATCTAGCCGTGTTTGTCGTTAGAAAAATTTCATCATTAAAGCATGTTTAATGGTAAGCTGGGTAAGATTTGCCAGGGGTGGTTAGCCTGGTAATAACACAAATGTAATATTGAGGTAGAGAACAAAAACTAGGAATCAGACGCTAAACAACGGTATTTTTCAAGTAACGTTGGAGTTTCTCGAAGGGCTTGTTTTATAATTCTTTTTTCCTCACAAAGCTGCTAATAAAGATGCGAACGGACGTAAGATTGATGGTCACCGTATTCTCACCGATATTGAAAGGGGACGAACGCGACCGGACTGGAGACCTAGAAGACTTGGTCAGTTATATAAGCCTTCTCAGATTCCATTTCCATTAGCAATTTGTCATTGCATTTGCCATTTTCCGTCTTGTATTTCCCTGTATGTGCTTTACTCGGTAACTAACAGGTAAAGGACTCGGTAAGACTCGTTTGGGTCCGGGTGATTCACGCCGTGAGAATAGACGACATGACGAACGCAGTCGTGACAGGGATCGTGATCGCCACCGAGATAGCAATAGCGACCGAAAGCGACGCAGCAGATCGCGTGATGATCGTGATCGGAAGCGTCGCAGAAGCCGTAAGCTCCTGTACTTAAAGAGTTAAGTTATCAATTAACTTATTCTTGTGTAAATCCCAGGCAGTCGCGATAGGCGGCGTAGTCGTGAGCGTTCTCATGGGCGTCGAGACAGGTATCGCCGTGAAGACATGTCTCAATATGGTGAGTACGGCGCCGAAATCAAAGCTGAATACAGTGGAGATTACTAGTCGCTCTTGCCTAAGCGAACTTTGATGTATACACGAATTTTTACCCTTCCAATTGTTTACGAATAAACGGGCATTTATACTTCAATCCAAACTTTATTGCTTGACTAACAAGTTGGAGGATTATCGGGTCAGAATTTGTCGTCGATGGAGGAGGTCTAGCGGGCCTTTGTCGATTTCCAGTAGCAGCATGCAAGAGTCACCGTGACGATCTAAACCAAAAATGTCATGGGTGAGGAATGTATTTGAACTGTTATCAAAAAATGCACCAGTTCGACAGTTGCAGTGTTTTTCGGGTGTGGAATTTAGCGTGTTGCTGGTTAATGGTGCATGGTAGTTCAGTCAGATCAAAGACCTTATGAATCTGAATTAAGTCACTCTCAGGGTCACTTAGCCTCTCAACTTTGTCCTGAGATTTACGAGCCAGGGTTTGGGGCTAGTGTTCCTCGAGCCCGTAGCTAGGATAAGCAATTCACTATTGCTAAAATATCTCAGGCTAAGTTGTTTATTCGGCGGTATAAGCTGTAAAGTGAGAACCATCTAGTTGCCGTTTAGGGCTTTCCAGAAACTCCAAAACATCGCAGGTCTGTTGAGCAAGCAGCTAATGATAGCTCAACAGAACATAGAGAATAGTGATGTTATTGTTATCAAGTTGAGCCCTTTGGGAAGCGGAAGAATAATGACAAAAAAAAATCCGAAAAAAATGAAATCGCTCTAGAAAATGGAAAAGAAAACCGACCTCGATGGCGATCATTGCAAAGAAAACCACGCAAACGACGGAGAGGGGGGAATTCAGCTCCTCCGTAACCGCAGTCATGCAGCCCTGTAACAAGAAAGCTATTAGTATAAAATCGAAAATTATACACTGAAAGCACCAAAATATTTAATGAAGTGCAATGACTATGTTAAGTAAAAATATTTTACCGCAGTAAATATACTAGATTCTTAAAAACTGAATCATCATACAAAGCACAATGCAAAGTATTGCAGCTTATATACGTGGCAACTAACTGTGCAATTCTAAACGATGACCAAAGCTGACTTGATACTTCAGATGTTAATAATTTCAACACTTAAATTCAAATAGTCAATAGAAAGGAGTTGCTGCATAATCAGTTGAGTGAAAATACATGAAAGATGTAAAATTCGAATTACCCTGTAGTATATATTAGAAGGGTGAATAATCCGTCCACAGTCTGAAATCGCTCTAATGCAACAAGAATTCGGTACGACAGATGGCTTAGAAGAGCCTTCCAAAGGCGGAAATTTCGAAATGTTGTCAAAGTCAGTACCAAACCAATCACGATAACCCCTCGAACCGCAGCAATTAAATCTCCTTTGCAGCCAATCCACAGCTCTAGTTAATTTCTCATCGTTCTTTTGGTATTCGTGCTTTATTTTGTAAGCAAATACATCAGCATTCCAATCATAAGACAATACAAAATAGGTTAGAGAGGTTGATAAAGCACAGAATTGAATAATTAGCGCCAGAGCTAGAAGAAGAGCATACTACAAAACAATCAACACACTAAAGACAAACCGCCTGTAACATAAGCGGACTGTTTTTTGATATACTGATAAGTCCATATACGCAAATGACTGACGAAAATATCCCAAGGATAATTAGAAGATAATTATTAACGTATGCGAATTCGCCCAGAAGTAGCCTTATTCTGTAATCTCCAGAAACCGTGAAAAAGGTTCCAAGGCCAATAAAAGCTAGTGCAATGGCCTAGAGATAAGGAATATTCAGCAAGTTACCAATATAATCAATGTGAAAAATGTCAGAAAAGTTTTCAACCAACTAGCAGTGCAACTGCAGCATTTTGAGCTTTCAAACTCTTTATGTTCATCTGCATTTTCATTAAGTAAGCCACCGCGCTGGCTATAATCACAAGAATCACTCATTGCAATGGGACAGCAGCCCTTGAAATAGCCACTATTTAGTCATCCTTGAAAAAGTCTCGTAAAACAAAATTATTTTGTAATTGCAATTGCAATTAAAATTTTTAGCATCTTAAAAATTGTTATAATAAATTAAGTTCGAGTATTTTTAATGATCAACACCCATTATTAAGACTATGTTATTTTGCAATAAAGGTTTTTGTTAAATTTTATCATTGCAGAGCTAGCTATTTATGTCTGGTTTTGATTTACTTGGGTGATTAATTAGAACTGGTTACTAAGGCCTCAGCGCCGCTTTTCTGTGCGTAGGGATGTCAGTTATGGGTGATTCGTACTACTGTCACGAACAAATCCAAATCCCAGCACATCTTCCTGACATTCTGAAACAATTTACGAAATCAGCTATTCGAACGCAGCCAAAGGACCCGCTTGCATGGTCATATGAGTATGACTGATCAATAATAATTTGGTCGTGTAGGTATTTTAGAGCTTTAGCAAACAAGGAAGTTCCTTCAGTGAAGGAACGCGTTGAAATGGCTATTTCTTCACAAAAAACGGATACAGGTTTGACACCAGGTCTTCTTAAAGTTCTTCACAATCAGGTATGTTACTGTAGATAAATTTGCATCTCCTGTCGCTTTGCCTATAACATTTAAGTCGTTTCATTATTTAGCTTGGTGGCAGTCAGCGGGTTAGTCTTTGTAAGATCGAAGAGAAGTGGCTTGCTCTGGCACTGCCCCTGGAGCGGCTTCAAGACATCTGGAATATTGGCCACTTCGGCGATGATGCTCCCTGGTATCATTTCTTCTCCATCGCAGCTACGCATGTCTCTCCGGTATGGTTTTCTGGTGTTGCACCTAGTATTTGTTTCAGGTATTACTAGCCTATCAATAACAGTTAGATCGTGGATTTTGTATTTTAGACATTAGCCGGATCTATGAAACTTCTTTGTGAACTACTCACCTCTGATTGTGAGGGTGGTCCTGCGAGGATTTCGTTCGAACTTTTCTGTAATCTCTACCGGTATCTTGCACAGTTAGATGGGACTATACCTGAGGCCCATCAGGATCAGGTCATCACTTATCTTGCATTCGATGTGTAAGTCTTCATATTTTGAATTCTATATTTATTTACAAATTTGAAGAATTCTATGGAACAAGATCTTCATTGGTTCTGCTGATATGTTGCACATTTAATTGCAATTTCGACCACAGTAGGAAGAAAGATAAATTGACTCGCTGCCGTTGCGTATTATGGTTTACTCAGTTTCTTTGCATGAATAAGGAAAGGGAGAGCTGAAGTTTGTCCTTATTCTGGTCTCTTTAAGTAACAACCGGATGAGCAATGACTTTTTGCCTTATTGAGTACACATCGGACGAATCTGTAAGGAGTTGGAGGTAATTAAGATGTACGATGTAATTAAGAATAACCACATCATTTTTTCCTAAAATTAGAGTTATTAAGTGATTCGTCTGGGTCAGCAATGAAACGTAGCTCTCCTCGTCTTTTTGGTAAAGCGAAAATGTTTTGAGGTGGAATAAGGACACCAGGAACCCCGTTAGGAACTTGGCCGTACGTAGGTAGAATGTGTGTAACCTGTTCTGGATGGTTCAGCGTCGTTCTACCCTGGCGCGATGGATTGTAAAATATGTATTACGCTTTTTTGTTCTTGAACACCTTTACCACTGTAACTGATTTGGAACAAGGATCCTTCTCTTTTTATGCGAAGCACGGTTGACCTGTTTTGATTTAGTAGGGAGTACTTGAGTAGTAGATCGATAGGACTAAGTAATGGACTCGGGCAACCGAGGATCCAGTAGGTTTGCGGATTTTTATTTGAAGATATGCACAGAAAATCCCGATAACTTCAAATCAGGAGGTAAATGTGGGTAACCAATACTGTAAATAAGTCAATGAAATTAAACACATCAGCCATGATCTTCAGATCATTGGCTACTATTCTTCTCATTTCAAAAGTACTACGGGAAAGAGCCATGCCATTATTGCAATTGCGAAATGTCCAAACTTTGTTGTGTGGCATTATTTACACGATGTATGAATGGCGATCCTCTTCCTTAACTAAACATTGCTGGGGGCCGAAGCTGTTCCCTGGCTGATGTATGGAGCATATACAGAACTCTTTCATAATCTGGTGTTAAGTGACAGTTAATGTGGTATCCGTTTATACTTTTTCTAGAGATTCATAGTTTTAGGTATAATTGAAAGTAATCTCGAGCTTAAGTACTCTGGTAATGACGTAACCTTTTAGATGATATTTCTTTGTTCATCGATAACTATTAAACTCGGCGTATCAGAACTTGTAAGTTTTTTTGAGACTAGTGGCGAATTGCTTATGCATCGCTGGCAGTGTAATTAATTTGACTGGAAGTTTTTATGAAAATAGTTTTTATCGCTTTAAGCACCGCCAAATATGCAGCAAGGAAGTTCTCTGTGACCCGAACTATTTGCTATGCCTCAAAACGATGGTCAGTATATTTATTACTTACAGGCAGGGATCCTGCGGTTTAATATCACCCCGTGATTTCCTTCGCCCCAGTGCCCCGAAACTGCATCCTGACCAGTGCCAATGAAATGCACTCATGGCTTCTGCAATTATTTACTTTGAATTCTGATGCAGGGGTATAAACTTCAACGTCGCCGTTCTGGATAGACCCAAATTTCCTTCAATGCAGTAAGAAAAGTTCAGAAATGTGCATATCATGGTATACTCTTGATTTTGCCCCCGCATACTTGAGTCGTTCAGATACTAAAAAATATTGGCTCAATGATGATTACCAGGTTGCTGCGCGGAGCTATTGTAGCGAATAGCTACTCTTAGATTCTCTTACAAGATTGATAAGTTAACCAAGGTAATGTTGATGAGTCTCCAAAACCAGAGAGAAGATGTCCTTCCCAGAGAGGTGTGTGTTTATGAATGGTTGACCTACTCTACCTGTCAGGTCAGGTCCTTGCACTTAGTTCATATCAGTGCGTCTATTTATGGTCTAGCGAAACGCTTTCCAGGTCACCGATACAATTGGTGCTACTGGAGAGTGTTAGGTTGTGGCAGTTTTCTCCTGACTGTCGTATGTGAGGCCTTAATGGGATCTAGCTTACTGATTTAATACGCTAGTGGGTCCTGGAGTTCTTTGTCGATTAGTTGTGTTGAAGTAGATGTTATACCAAAGATCGTTTAGAGACCTCGAAAGTTGAGGAAAACGGTTGATCCTGAATGTGGAACATAGATGCATGTTTCTAAATGAAATAACAATGAGATGTTCGATCATAAGGCTAGTAAACATGTAAAAGTAAATGCTCTGTTAGTTGCACTATCTGCAAGCGTTACAGCGATAAAGAATGAAAAACTTCGGAAATGCAACTCAAAACAGATTAAAATTGAGCAAATACCTGCGTAGAACCCGAAAAGGCGTGCATGGTGTAGTAATTTCAAAGCATTCAGATTTCACTGCGGTGGGTGTATTACTAGTACGCAACCCCCAGCTGGGAATTCCCACCCTATGGAGTGGATGTCTATACCAACTCCAGAGTTTGGTTGAAGACCCGAGGCGGAATGATTGTAGTTGTCGGCTGCATGACGCGTGGGTGGTAGAGCATGTGCTGGCAGCATAAATGCCAAATGACTGCGTAGACGAACTAGGACCGGAAATTTCGGAACGTGACCCTTGTTCCCACCTCTGCATTCAAAGTGGTAGAGGTTTGGGAGAGAGTACCAGGTGATACATGTTTTCTGTCGTATTTGCATTGTTTTTGTGACTTTGAAAACACAAAAGTTTTGTTTTATCTTACAAAACAATGTAAGATAAAACAAAAACAAGGGAAAGTCGCCCATAGGGCATAGCATTGTAATTGTGGGCCTTAGATGCACTTTCCGACTTACGAGCTTAACTATTTCCATTCAAGTTTCAACGATGAATAAGAGCATTTGTTCATTTTGACACCGGATTAACCTCAAGGGCTTATGATCAAAAGGAACGAAAAATCTCACCAATCAGTTATCATAGTAGGGATAACTAGGGTATGGTGCTAATTTGATAGTTCAAACTCGTTAGAAATAGTAGTCAGTCAACCTACATTACACGGTTAAAAAGCTTAAAGGTACCTCTTAGGCATTTATGAGCAAAGTAGCAAATTCTCTGCGAGGATTGCATAACATGATTTTTTTAAAGACCCTAGACGATGTAAATTAATTCCGTATGATAATTGATTGCACTGGCGGTACCTGGCGCTGTTGCAGTTAATTTTATTCACAAACCGCCCCATCGGGCAGTTAATCGGCTGGTGCCTTCTTTTAAAATTCGCGCAAACTTCTTTACAGGCTCAAGTAATTGGGGTGGTGAGAAAATCCCGTTAGAACAAGGTGGGGTACACCGTCTGCATTCAAAATTGCTTTTTCGGATCATTTGAAATTAAAGTTGAAGATTTCTCTTATTTTCCGACTTCTCACATAATGTAATTTTTTGATTGATGTAGTGGTAGAAATACGCTATCAATTCGCAAAAGAACTGTGCTATTTATAATATCAGTAGTGTTTTTTAACTATACTTTTCAAGGCTTATTTTTCAAGTAACCGTCTTCGCAGTCCCAAGCTCTGCAATCTAATTCCATCACAGCATGCCTTAAAAAATAACGCAATTTCTTTGAATCCTATACCTTAATTTCAATAAAATATGAAGTTAACTCTAATATCCACACTCAAAACTTCGGAAGCTGCATAACCCAAGACGATTTACTTCTACGAATTCCATTACATGTCTTGGGAAGGATTCCGAAATATGAGTTTGCAAGTGCGTCAAGAATGATTTATCAAATTTACCACGAAGACAATGGTTGAATCTTAGTAACTGTACCTGTAGCGGAAAGGCTCCACCTAGATTCTCTTGTCAGACTCTCAAGTCAATACTAGGTAGGGTAAGCTTAACAGTTGCAAGCGGGAGGGAAGGGAAGACCGTGCATAAGTGTCTAGCGGAAGCGGGTGTGTGGGAGGAACGCACTTCAGCGGTTCTTGCATGGTAGAGGAACGAAGGACTAGACTCAGACTTCGATTGGCAATAGGGAAATCTAGCAACAAGGTTTGGGCAGGTTTTGTATGAGCGTGAGAACATGACAATAATAGGCTGTCTTGACTGTATAGCTCATGTGAGGCTGAGCCGGTGATGAGAATCTAGGACTTAAGCAGGCTACCACGTGCTCCTCATTTCACTTACGAAATAGGCCTGACGAATGCTGTCCAAAATTTACGAGGCACTAAATAAAGCAATTACCTCACAAATATCTGCAATGTGAAGCTCCAGAAGGCTATCATTTGTTTAAAGGAAGGGTGTTAAGGAACAAGTAGTCGTTAGGCTGGTACTCAACGTTGATTTATCGTAGGATTGTAAAACATGATAGAGGCTCAAGGAGTTATAAATGCAGTGACATTCGAAGAGACGAGGAATTAAAAATGCGGTAGTCTGCAATTAAATATCAGTGCAAATGAAGAGTACTCAGTGGTCATTTCGATCAAGTGATTCAAAGACGAAATACTTTTCATTGGACGGTGATCCTCTGCATGTCTTTGGTGTTCGAGCTGAGTGATGCTCGATGGCGGCTTAAATTGCACAATTTTGCCTAGTTCGCCACTTTATTGCCCTCATTACTTCAGATGCCAGAGTATTTGTATGTTACATTATAAAAGACACCTATCGATATTGTTGGTCTTGACTACCGATGGTAAGTGGCGCCACAGAGTTTTACAGTGCGTCACATGTCTCACTTCAGGTGTACTCAAAAACCGGCAAGTGGCGCGATCCTAACGACATAAATGCATAAAGATAATGTGATTAGATCTGTAACCAGTCAATCTAACTAGTGTCATTTGTCACCCTGAAGGAATCCTTCCACTGAACACCGCGCAAAAAAGCTCACATGTTAAAGCTTTGGTTATTTTAATTCAAAAAGTAGACACCAGAGTTGCATATGTGCAAAAGGAAGAATCTACCCATATTGCTAGTTGAAATGGCCTTATTTGATGAATAGGTAAAAGAGCAACTGCGTTTTTGGAATGAGTGAATATATTAAGTCACTAAATTATAATGTAAAAACTTAATTCTTCAAGATAATCCAATACTGACCCCCTTATGGATGCATATCAGAAAATTGTGTGCTATTTTTAAGAACGACATTGTTTAGGCACTAATATGGTTGGTGCGTGGAAGAAGTCAACACTCAAAAGGGGCATTATAACTTGACCTCGGGTATCGTGAATGTGCCTGTACATAACAGAAAATCGTCTCCGAAACAGACAGGAGGAACCAGCGGAAAAGATCAGTATCACATTTATCAAACTTACTGAATATTGAGGAGGATTGAGTTAGAAGACTGTTATTCAATGTTCTCTCTACTTAAATGAGGAATCGAACTATCCTTGGAGTAGTTAAATCACTGTATCACGAACATTTTAAATGAGATCGTAGGTATTTGAGTCAACACCCCCGTTCCTCCATTACCAGCGATTCTTGGTAAATTCAAATGTTTCATTTTGCGAAGGAATTTTTTAATTCCGACAAGCAGCCTTCAAAACTATGGTAATGCTTCTTAGGGCTTTGTATAATAAGCTCATCGTAAGAGGGTAGCAGTTTGAATACGACCAAATCCGTTTAAGCGACTTTAGACTCGTTGGCAGGTTTTATCGTATTTGAGTGAATTCCAGATACAAATTAAAACAATGAATAGAAGAAAAGTTCCGCGATTGGGATTTGAAGAAGGGGATGAAACGGTATGTTTAGATGGGAAGCAGCCAAATACCTTATATAAAATGTATTGAAAACTTCTAATCAAATGATTCCCGTAACAATCCTATATTCCACAAGCTCTAATAAAAACATAAAGTAGCCGTATTTCTGAACTTCGAAAGCCAAATATTCAAAGAAGATAAAGGCTTGATATCAGTTAAAAAATCTCAGCCAAAATTACGTTTGTTAGTCACCGATTTTTGGAAAGGAAAAGGGAATTTTCAGGTCTCATCTTGGTAAGTCGTCTTGCTAATGCATTTTGCGTTACAACAGCAACAGACCCAGAACTCTATGATTGAAATGTTTTAAAAATATTCTCGAATTTCACGTAATATTTGTGGCGGCAATATTCAGTACCAACTTATTCGATGCTTCAAATCCGAAAAATATGCTACTAGCACTGATCTTCAATGTACGAATCAGCATTACACCCGACTCTACAGGGCTTATAAAATCTATTTTACAAGTATTTAAGATTCGACCGACCTATAATAATTTCGTCCCTAGCAAGAATAATAAAAACTCGAAATTACCAAATCAATGCCACATTTACAAGTTCACGAAAGGGTGCATGGTCCCAGAGGACAAGGGTCTCGTGTGAAAGAGAATATAAAACGACACATGGGTTGCCTCTTCACACCTTTCAAGATGAGACAAAGATGCAGGACATGAGGAATTGAAAGTTGCATTTTGATGGCATGAGTGGGCTCTGTTAGATCTCCGAGTCGGAGTCGGAGTTGGCGTTCTCCTCAAGTGCGATCTCAAGGTTGTGTCGCATGCTCTCCTCCACCTTAGTGTTCTCGTCCATCTCGTCCTCCAACTCAGCCGGGTTCACCTCCTCTTCCTCCGCCTCCCTCCCAGACCGCGGCGCACTTGGGTCAGGAACTTCGTTATTCTGAATCGCCTTGCGCAAGGCCAAGTACGCGAAATAGTCAAGGTAGTACGAGGCGCCGTACCAAGACATTACTATCACCACTGCGATCATCATAAACGAATGGATAAAGAAGTAGCACCATGCCAGCAGCGAGATCAGGTTGAGCAAAATGTTCACAACAATGTTCAGACCCACCCAGATTAAGCTTTGCACTCTGCAACGCAAATAACTGGGTATGTTATGAAAATAAACAAGCAGGACTAAATGCGTTTCTGAGAATAAAGGAAGTGGCTAACATTTTAGAAATATTCTTGAAAATCTTCATTTTGGCAAAGTATTTGGTGCGAAGGTAGCGGTAATTGTCGTTGTATTTTTCATTTGGTTTTATTATCACATGCACAACAACGAAATACATAAGCTAAGGAAATAAAAGCGACATTAAAAGTAATATTAATGAAATAAAGACGATGAATCAATTTCAACAAAGAATGAGGTAGTAGACTGTTGACTAAGGGAATAATCTATTCAAAAGTCAGTACTTATATACGCGTACAAGTGGATTCAAATACTTAAACAGCAAACGTACAGTGTGGGCAATGAAAAATGCATTCGGCACCAAGAAAAGGTAGATCCAGCTATCTAACCGATTGAATACCGACAAACTGATGTCGCCGTTGGTTTGAGTGAAATTCTTCCACCAGCTTTGAGAACACTTACTAGGGAACCACCGAACACTAAAAATTTTCTCAGTGAATTGGTGTTAGTCACAACCATCTTTTGCACTTGATAATACCCGAAGAGTGGAAACTCAGCATTATGTCGACTTTAATAAAATTAATTTTTGCTGAGTTCTTAGCAGCAATTAATATAATAATTCATCGGAAATCAGGTAAAAAAGTAATTTTTTAGGTTTTTAACCTACCAGTATGAAACAAGGATTGGGAGGATGTGGATGAAGCAAGAGGTCATTTTGTCATAATTGTGGAAGACAAAAGAATTTCGGAAAAGAACGATTGCACTATAAACAGTGGAGTTAGCCAGACCGAACAATACGTAAAAACATTCTTTACAATCCGGTACAGCCCTATGGGAAAGCAAAAGATTAGAGATCCAAGGACTAAACGTACCACATGAATATGATTGCGAATATGTTGACAAAATAGCATGGCCCAAGCATGAATAGTATGTTATTTGAGCGCCAATACGATATGACTCGAGGTATCATCAACAAAGGAAACAAGATAGTAAGAATGAGGAATAAGAGCTCCGGTGCATAAGCAGCAGAAAACACAAACAACGTGAGGAAAGACACTGACAGTACAAATGTCACTTTGTTGATCAAAACCGGAGGGATAAGCTAAGGATAAAACCAAGTTAGTAGTCCTACCCTTTTCCTTTCCTTTGCATCCATGTCTTAAGTATACAAATAAAGGGACAGCTGGCGACAGAACACGTGAAGCGCTTTCACAAATAAACGCCATCCTTATAAATAACTGCTTCTGTAAGAGTAGATGTAGTTAGTTCTAACAAATTAAAGGTTGACAATTTAACCGAGGATATTAGTCCAAAAATTGTTTTGAAACTAGAACATTACAAAAAACGCTATTTTTAAGCACTCGTTAAAGTAGATTATTGCGTGTTAATGGAAGTTTTTTATGCTTAGCGAACTTGTAAACTGAGTATTGAAAATGATATTAAATTAGATTTAACTTAACAACATAACTTGGATTTCTTCTTTTAACAGATGGCGAAGTCATTATTTTGGATTTGTGTCAACTTCTTGGTCGTTATTTAAATCGAGTTAAATGGATGTTAATCAGATTCACTTAATGTTTCTTTTATCATTGTAAACTTTTGTGAAGCAGTCAGTGCAGACATTTTAATCGAATGTGCTAAGAAATGATTCATCCGTCAATTTCTCAGAAATATTATCCGACATCTTTGAATAACCTCGTGCCTTTAAAGGTATTTCAATAAATGCTGGTATTCTTTTCGTCATGATCCTTAGGTTAATTTATTAAATATTCCAAAGGCTTGTTTCAACAGCAAAGAACTGAATACAAATGAGTCCCAAAACAGGCTTTGATGGTATTGTATATGTTGCACTACTTTGGTGGTGATTCAGAAAAGATAAGTTAAATGTCTTATTCTATGGTTGTGTTATTTTTGTCGATATGCCATGTCTTGCTGTCATTGCGAATGAAACCGAGATGAAGTGTTCTAGGCTCCTGCTGTATGTCGACAACGGTTTTCCAATTTCGGCGCCGCTGTAGTCGCTCCATTCTAAACGAATCAGGGTCCAGACGGCATCCTGCTTCCAGCTGCCTAAGCAACTCTCCATTAGCTCCCGAATCCCACTCCAGTATTGTGGCAGCCCAAGCGTCGTCATCGAGGTATTCCAAAATCCTCGGATTGCAATGCTCTGAAAGCTTTTCAAAGAGATTGTACAAGTGCTTAGAAGTATTCAAATAGTTTTCCGCGACAAATTCGTGCTTACCCATTATTTGTAAGAAATTCGAATTTATATAAGAAAGTGTTCAATCAGGTACCTTGTTTATGTATTTAACGCTTATTGGGAACTGCCTCTTATGATTGTAAACTAGTCTTATTTAAGTGAGAAAACTTAAGAAATTTTAAATTGCTGCGTTTGATGCATGAATACATCAATTTCTCACCACTTTAAAATCCTATAACAATGTGGTGCAAATGATAAAAAACTATTTTCTACAAAAAGCTCGTTTTTATGACTTCGAAAGAATCTAATTACCGAATAGAACGCTGTCAGAGTCCTCTTACAGTAGCAAAATTTACCGATTAGTGCGGTTTTCGACGTTCGTGGTTTTTCATAGCATACTTCGTTTCTCACTATGTATGATGAGGATTTCCAGAGGATTCGGACAAAGCAGCAAAGGAAAAAAGCCCTGAAATCTCATCAATCACTACATGGGATCCACCAATATATGTTCCAACCATTTAAGAGCGAGCGACGTGTAGACATTATATTTACACTCTAGCCTACTATTCCGACTTCACCAAGGAGCTCAAATTTAAATGGTTAAAAATTTATGCTTTGAAAGAGCAATGTGAAAATAAATGAACTACTGTTTAACCTTAAGGATTGCAAATTTGTTGCCATATTCTCCCCGTTTTGTAATATATGAAATGTTACAGTTATCTTGAACTTACTTTTCCAAGTGTTAGATCATCATCTGTTTCGGAAACCACGTCACTAGAAGTATCCATAGATGTTGTTGAGCCATATTCAGGGCTGCTTTCACCTGTTTCATTCGTACTGATGGTCACAAATTTCGGTAACATCGTGTTGAATGGATGTCTCACAGAAAGGCTCACGGTAACTACTTGATTTTGATCAGCTGGCATGGAGGATTCTACCCGCCTCACTGCAACTCGAGTACCATCAGGTAGGACAAACTCACTCATATACTGCCGTTTCACACATTGACTCAGGAGAATTATTGAAGATTGAATATCCGAGAGTGTCTCGCTGAAATGGAAATCCTCCAACTGCTGACAAGGATCGATATTGAAACGATGGAGAACCCTGTCTTCGTTAGATTCATTCATGGCCTGCTGGTATTGTCGTGCGTGGGCAAGAAAGAGGCAAGGGAATGATGCAGATGTTAGTAACAGGGCAGAAATTGATTGCGCCTGCAGGCAATTGCACGAACGCGTATTTGTTCTACCATCTGATTGGCCAAGCCCTAACCTATGAGAGACGCAGTTTAAAGACCCAAACGAAGAAAATTGCAACCATTTAAGCCGAGGATTTTTTGAGCTACTTTTTTATATTTACTTACCAACCACTGTATAGCTTCAACTAATGCAATTTATTATTTAGTGGGTGACATGTGTTTACAAATAGCAAAAAGGAAATGCAAATCTCTCTCAAAATTAGGGAAAACAGTTCTTTCAGTAATGGGACAAATCTTTATGGAATTGAACACAGCAAGTGATATTCATAAAAAAAGGAGGATTTGCTACAAAGTCCATTATGTTTAACACTAAATTCCTTACTGCTTCAGTACCTCCTCCATGGTCTCCGTTTGGCTTGTCGTCAGGGAACCGCACCAATTCGAGGTGAATCCCTACTTCTACTTAAGTCGAAATCGCACTTTTTTAAGACCTCACAAATTTGGCCGAAAGTTGCAATACATTCAACTGGTTGTTTGAGGGTTTTTCATGGGTGCGATGATTACGCTTTGTTAACGAAAATTATGTAGTTCCGTTCAATGCCAGAACATCATCTAATAGCGACTTTGTTATTTGGATTTATGGGGTAACTAAGTTATAGAAAATATAATTGCACCCAATAAAAGCCAATAATATGTGATTCGTAATTGCGTAGACGATGGGCTCAGTGTTTCTTTCTTCCCATATGCATCGTACCAAAACTAGTTAATGAGAAATTCGGTTACAATGTACGCGAGAACCTCGATGAAAGGGATGGAAGGGGGCTGGGAAGATGCATAAGGTCCCAGTCCCATACAACCTCTACAATTAATCAAGCTGTAAAACGGCAGTCATCGACCGACAGCAACAGACCGAGCTCTCTGGGTTCGTCTCCTCACGAGGTCCCTAAATAGCTTTCAGACACTCATATTTTAATTATTTATACTTTATCTATCAAGTCCAAATCCCGAATCTAGACTGCCAATATTTCGATTTTTAAAATTTTGAACAGCCTTTTGCTAGGAATCGTTAGTTTTAGCGCTGTCTTTGAATGTGAATTCATTGAATATAAGTATTTTTTATTTTCGTCAATTCTAGGCCTAACTGAATTGAGTGAGTAGTGGCCTCCGGGCTTAATCTCAATCCTCATCACTGGTTGGCGCATGCACAGCGTCACAGAAGTATGCATAAGCGGCAAACTAGATACTGAGCAGCTTTTTTCAGTTTCGTGTAAAGATCTTTGTATTTGTATCGTATGTGATTCACCATAAATTGATTTCGTGCATTGGTTGAAGTGTGATATATACTTAAGATTTGATTAAGCATTTGAATATCCATAAAAATATTAAATGCTCTAGATGAATAGCTAACCATCACGAAGGTAAACATTTGTTCAGCTATTGAATATTTAGGTTTAGCTTCTAAATTATGAGATGACTTTCACTCATTTAATTAAGAGTTCATAATTTCAAATCTCTATTGTCGGCTATAGATTAACCCTGACTAGTCTTGTGTTTTATGCTTCGTGATTTATCGGGTCGTCATCATTTTACAGATGGTAATTCTGATATTTTCATAAGATAATACCGGACAATTAAATCGAAACGACAAGTATTTCTTAATTTCATCATTGTTTTATAATTGAAATATCATATGGTTCGAGTCAAAGAACATTTCGACTTTTAAGGTAAGCTGATTTTGGACCGCTATATATATATATTTTTTAGCTAGGACTTCATGCCGTTTGTCTTATACATGTGCTAATAATATACCTGATTGGTGTTTTTAAAGTCATCGATACAGTATTGGCACTTGGTTAACAGTAGAATCCAGTGAACAGCAATGACATGGTTAGAGTGTATCTATGGTGGTGGTTCGCTTTTCACATGCCTCAAATGAGAGTGCCACCAATATTGTCTCACCGATGTAATGTGAAACTCATTTCGATATGTATGCTCGAAGAGTATAAATCGAGTGGGTGGCGATAGGTCCCCAATAAGCCAATCAAGGAGGTTCCATCGTGGCGTGGTAAGGTGTGCTGAGTTGGTCTGTCTCTGCCCCAACACTTCACGTCAACTCTCTCAAGCTTCGCCCCTCTGCTCGTGATCTAAGGTAGGCTGGCATTGTTTTTTTCTGGATTATTATACTGATATAAACAAATTTGCGAATTAAAGTGTACCTTCATTAAAAGACATCCCATTTGAAGTAAAAACTCTACTATTGAACGCGGATGCAGAAATAGAAGTTGTCGTTTTGGCAAAAAGCTTACAGTTAAGGTGTTTTCCATTGATAGAGACAGTCACTGAATAATTACCCGAAAGATAATTCGAAAATTATTAAGTTTATGCAGATTTAGCAATTTTCATTTGAATATTTTCTACAATTCAAACGAGTCCTTTTGACAAGGTGTATCAGGCATCCAACATCGTTATTATAAGTCAGCGTACATGATGTTACATTTGCCAAGAATATAACTTCCTTAATTTTAGGACATGGTAGATCGACACTTTACGACAGGTATGATAGAGCAATGGTTAGCCAAAAAATATTTTACTTATGGGTTTCTCTATTGCATTTAAATTATTCTTGCTTTGCTTTAATTCATTGCTTAAAACTTAAGTTTTAGTACAAGTTTGTTGTAGTCGTATAGGTTTATACAGTTTCATGAAGAATGTTGTTGACCTCATCATACTGTTTATTCACTAGCGATTTAGCGCACAGTTCCAATTCACTGATTACTACAGACTCCGTTCTAGTCTGAATGTCGTCGTGGTGACCCCAAACCGAAATTATTGACAGGAATGCCTTGAAAATCAATCTGAATACTTATTAATGGCTACAGCCTCTTCTTATACTAAAAAAGATCCATTAGGAGTTATTCTAAGATGTCTAGTCACCGTGATAGTTTCCTGTCTCCATTCGCAGGTGACGGTTGGAAGTCATGTATGTTACTTGCATAGTTTCCATTTTCCCTTAAGCCATTGCGATTCATTTTGTAATTCATCTCCATTTAATTTTAATTCGGTTGAAAACCTGGACCACTTCGAGTAATTTTTTTGTCTTCTCCGATTAGCAAGTGGTTATGTGAGCACAGGCGGTACCCGACTTCGGGAGGGTAAGTTTGCCTATTTATCCAAAATAACAATTGCACTTCGGTGTTTCCTTTGCTGGAGACTCTCATGCGATAAATAATAATTTATCCACTGTAATGTGTTTCACACTGTGATAATACTGCGAGAGATTTTACTTAAATTTAGAAAACAAGAATATATATTGTGAATTATTACTATGAATCCAAACCGAAGTGCCTCAAGCGCTCTTGAATATCTGATAATTGTTAATATTACCTATGAGACCAATTTTTAATAGTTCTAAGGTCATTTATTAAGTCGAGTTCTCTCGAGGAAAAATTAAGTGTTTGATGAAAATTTGAAAATTTCCTCGTAAATCTCAGATCAAACCTTAAAAATTATTTGCCCTGAATCCTAAGAACTCCCGTTATCTTCGAACTGTTAGTCTAAAATATCTCTGTCATGCTGGTTAGAAGAGCCATGACAGATGTTGCACCATTTTCGATTAATTTTTAATGAAAATTCTGGATTTCTAGCACCCCAGCCGTACAGTCCCAGTGAGTTGCCATAAACCGAATTTCGGCTGCTCTCTTTTCGCTGCAACAACACTAAAGCTAATATTTTCTTAAATACCTACCTTTATAATGGGTTTTTCGAAAAAGCTAAATAACAAATGGACAGCATCTATTGCTTCTTATGCTCTTTCTTTCAAACTAACACCTATAATTTCTGCTGAATCAGGAAATTACTTCGGTGAGTAAAAAGCCACTGGGTTTATTTACAATTTTTCGAACAGGGAGAGCAAGTCCTTGTTTTTAGCATCAGATGAAGGTGAACTCTCTGGTGGTACGGAGAGTAAGAACACGATTTTTAGCGCTAACATCAATTAACTGCAGAATTTAATCAACATTCTCAAGTAACAATATCAATATATTTTTGTTTATAGATGGCCGGAGAGACCATTACTCTAGTTTTTATGACTTCCGTTATTATGATTCCGGTAATTCTCCTTCTTGGTGATGTATCATAAAATGCAGCCTTATAGAAATAGTGAAAACCCTCAACATTGCATCCTTCAAATTGTTGCTCATCTACCAGTATGACGTTATTTGCTGCCTTTATTCGCGTCAACGAAACCCCTCTTTTAGCGTTTTCTAGGCTAGGTTGGCAAAAAAACCTTTCATCTTAGCAATAGTACAGTTGGGCAAAAATAATGCAAAGCCCAAGTCTGTTTGCGTGATTATGAAATAAGCAGCTATTATATGTATTAGTGAAAAATCTGAGGCATGGTGGAGCAAAGAATAAACTCTCACCTGCACGGTGCTGGTAAAAAGGCCAGTCCTGCATAGTAATTGCTACCGCTTAAAAATATTGCAAAAATGCCATCCTGGTCAATTTACTCTACTTGATCCTATGTTAGCGTTTCTCAAAGTATTTAATTATGGAATACTTTCCAAGCTGATTGGTATCGACCTCACTCTTCTGGACCCAATCATCATAATACTTCCTGGACATATGGATCGATTTATACTGGTAATTGGCTTAAAATAATTCCAAAGTACCATCGAAAATTGTGACTAACATGGAACACGAACTTTGTATTTTTAGGAGACATACCAACTGGGGTATGGGTTTATTTCGTAAAGTCAATGTCGGCAAACACCAAGTTTATTTTCTTTTTCTAGGATGCATATTATGCTTTTAACTTTTTTAAAGTCCAGATTTCATATTGTTCAATAGATTTAGCATCCGTATTCTAGATTTTAATGGTCCTTAAGGTGATTTCTGCACTTCTTTTTTGCTACCGCTATAACATGTCGTTCATGATTTTTTTTTTAATTTCAGACTGATAATTCCCAAAGTAACGTAAGTATATACGCAGAAACAAGAGATCAATAAGTTCAAATTGCTATTTAGATATACAAAATATTTTTTGTGGCTATTTATACAGCCCATTCGTTGGCACAACTACGATAAACCTGAACAGGTAAGGCTTTCAAATGGAATAATTCGGCTTCTTTTGAAACGTTCACTAAAATATGTAGGTGCTGACACCTCAGGCAAATAAATTACTTGATTATTTCGATACCACCAGACGTACTTCAAATTTTAAACAAAGCAAGCGAACTATTTCTGTTATCATTCTTTTGCCACCTTTGTTTGTCATTTTGGTCGGTTATTAAGGGACATTTAATTATTCCTTAAGAAACCAATTTATGATTGTGTTTCCCATCTGCATTGTCGTCGAACACTAGCGCTTAAAATATTGCCACGATCGATGGATGAGGAGGATTTTAGCGCAATTACACTTGTTCCATATTTTTCGGAAAATAAGTGGAGACTATATTAGGAAGAAACTTAAGCAGTAAAAAGTGTTGCTTAGATTTAGAAAAATATTGTCTCAAACCGGCTCCAGATGACTTAATATTTACAGAGCAACCGGGCAACAGGAGTTGTTTTATTTGTCAATGTAGTAATAGACCTAATGGAGCAAAATATTAGTAGGACCAAATACCACCACAATTTCTATCGAGGTGATCTTTTCAACAGCCAGGAGCAATAGAGTTTCTTCCCAAGAATTCAAATTAATTTAAGATACTGATAAGGATTCTTTACACAAATCCAAGAATTCCATTTTTAGGTTGATGAACTCTACATCGCATAGCTTCGTTATCTGTAACTCCCATTAAGTGGACAGGTTAAACTACTAAATTGGACGTACCCTTTTTTATTAGGAAACTTTGATTCGACAGCTAGTCTACTGAATCACAATTTGCATTTCGAAACTAATTTATGGCCGGATATCTTTGTAAGATAATGCATATGAGCATATTTAGGAATCGAACCATAAGAAACTGAGATTTGCTAATTCAATGATGACACCTCATGGTAAAAGTACCTTATAGGTTTATAACGGTCAATACACCCCAGCCGCGGCAAAGTAAATCTTAAGCTTTGAGAGGAAAGTTGCATGTAGTTTTTTGAGTATATGTGCTGGCTGTTAAATTTATTTAAATCACAACGCTGGAGTAAGTTAAATAGCCTATCAACCATTTATATTTCCGTTTCATCGTTTTAGCAAACAAAAGGTAAGCTGTTGGAGTAATAAAGCAAATCGTTGACGAAACAAATGTTATTTTATCTCTAAACACCCGAACCAGGAGCACCATTCGCCTGTCAGCCCCTCGACACAGTTCCAAATTCACCTAAAGAGTCAACTGTTACTGATCTTGGAATCGCAAACAAATGCTTCGACCAAGTTACTTTTAAAATTTTCAACAACGACATTATCCCCGAATACATTCTCCATGGCATTGTTTACTTCGATGTTATTGAAGACGCGCGAATCAACAAAATCTCCCTAAATGGAATTTGTAATGTTCAAAAGGAGATCAGTGGACGTAACAAATTAGTTACGGATGCGGTAAGCTAAAAGATCGGATTTCGTGCATGCCCTACTTTTAAGCTTTGAAAAAAGAGGGATTACGCACCAGGGGATTAGTGATTCCAACACTTTAGAGGGACAAACCATTGGTTGATTATTCAGTCTGGGTTGACAGCCGTGATATGGATTAATAATTAGAAAAGTCAATCACTAGTTGGGCTTCTCTAGAATGCCTGGGACTACAGGATGCATTCACTGAAGTCGAAACATCGATTGGGATACATGATAAATATATTACTATCTTCACTATGTAGCAAGTGAGCTCATTCAAGAAGGAGATTGTTTCCTTCACCGGTGGTGTCAACAAGCGCCTGCCGAGCCAGTACCATGCGCTGACAGATGACTGGAGCGGCGACGACTTAATGCAATCGTTACAGCTACCGGAAGACTACTTCGATCAGGACAACTTGGAATGGCCCTTTGCGGGTCCCATCACTCTGACCAAAGGCTGTCATGCCATTCCGTTTGCCATTCGTATCCCAGGCGAGGTCAATCCCACCGTGCAGTACGAAAGGAGAGGTGACAAGCGCGACAAGAGGGCTATCGTTAAACACATGTAAGCTTCCTGCAATTTGACCTTTACTGAATACCTATAGAAGACAAGAAAGCCTCGTATTTCGAAATAAGCTCGAAATTGATTTGATTACCTCAATTTTGGTTAATTCCGTGTTGATGCCTGTTAAACGTGATTGACTGGCAGGTTATATTTTGTGGTCCTAGGGAGTGGTTTCGTGAGAGAAAAGAATTACAACCTACTGCGAACCCACAAGTAGCCAAGAAAAAACTTAATTCATTGATGTTTTTGTGGAAAATATCAGTTTCTTAACAACACATGGCCTTGTTGCGTAACGGGCAGACGACGTTTCGAGACCCCCTAAGAGAAGTGACCCCTTCTGAGGGCGGGTATCTTAGAAATGGTGTACTTTTCTGTTCATCGTGAGAAATTTATTGCCTTTCTGCTAACAGACTGTTTGCCAATCTTGATAGCTTTATCCATCGTAAGGAAAGACGACACCAAGTATTTTCGTTGATTTACAAATGAGCTGACAGCTCATGTTTATGAACGTCCACGGGATTCTTTATAAAACTTCTTGGATAAACAAAACCCCCATCAAGATATTAAACATCTGCTTTATAAGCATAATTCACTCTTCAAGTGGCACTGTGCACACTTTGGACCGTTTAGAACAACTGTGTCGGTGCAAGTGGATGCTCAGCCAGCCGGTGGCTCTCAACTAATGACGGTTCTGAGTGATAAACTAGCCCTAAACATGCTGAGCTGCGGAGGATTACCTCCAGTCGTAAACGGTGTGTATGCCCCGGGTTGTGTGCAGCAGGTTTCCCTAGGCTACAAAGACGCCCGCGCGATCATTATTGTAAGTCCCACAGGACCTGCATGCATTTATTGTGTCAAATCATTTCATACAGTTATGCAGTGATACTGCCCTTTCATCAATGATAATCTTATTTATAATTAAATTTAATTTTCGTATACAATCTAGGACGATTTTTTTCAAGTCAGAACTCCTACAATAATTTCGAAATTTTATTTCGATACTGACAGTTATTTTGATAACAGAGATATTATGTTTCCAATGAATACTTTGCACAATGGAGCCACATTCTGACCTTATACTATCGCTTAAGTTTTTTTCTTCAGTTGGAAAAGAAGCACCTGCGACCAGGTGATTCGCTGCGAATTATGATCTACACGGATAACAAGGATGCTGTAAAAAACGCCTTTGCTGAACTGATAACCTCTACTAATCTGCCGGAAATAGGGATCTTTGACAGTAATGACGTAATCACGTCTAAGAAGGCACCAGGTATTGAGCTTCTCGACAAAACTTCGAAAAGTCGTTTCAGAACGGGGATTGACAAAGTCTTTGTCTCGAAGGTGGGTGATACATTCCCGCCCAGTGGTACAAACAACACACCGCCAGGTCGTCTGAGACCCAACATGGATGATAAGAAACTCATGCCAGAGAGTGCTCGGAAGGCTGGTTGTGAGCTTCAGTTGAAGGTGCCGAAGGACACGGATTCATCCATTGAAGCAGGCGAAAATCGCATTCGACATCACGTTCGCGTAAGTTGAAACACAAGTTCTGATTGCGTGAATGTTGGAGAGTGCTAGCCGTCCACAAGCAGATCAATTTAGACTGTTAAGGTTGCCTAAGCCTATAGATAGCATGCAGAACAATCGAGAACTGTTGCATTAAGATTTGGTGTTTTATCATACTGCAATGATGTATCTTTATGAAGGTACGTGTAATATGCGGCGAAAGAACAAATGACAAATGGATTATATGTATAATTCACAAGCCAAACTGTCAAGCTCAGCCATCGATAGCAGAGAATAGGAATTAATGACATTAAAGATACTCTCAGTCTGCAGTCCGAGATATTGCTCTTAGCTTTATAATGCCGCTTCTTACATAAATTTATGACTTGCTAAAGCATTTTATTACGAGGATTTAGTCCTAATCATATGATTTAGTGGAAAATATTAGGGCCTGCGTCATACGCATTCCGTGCACAGAGGGTGACTTTACAGCCAAGTGCACTTCCTCTAGCCTGACAACCAACTCTCGATGCTTACCGTTTTGAATAGTCTCTAATACCTGTTTTGAGTACGCATTTTTTTTAAATATAGCCTCATCTGTTTTTAAGAGTGCTCTTATCCTTGTTAAGGTCCACATCAATGTACACCGGCAGAGGCAACCCGTAAGCCAGGCCCAAATGGTAACCGTGGCTGACCATCTTAGGCACAACTATACGGTAAAATATATCAAATTTGTGAATTAATTTCTATTTTGGGTCTGGGACCATCGACTCTCATGATGCTAAATAACTCTGTTTAATTCTTGTTGTCCTTTGACCGTTACCTTTAAAGAGGGGAATAAAGCCCACTTTTGAAATATCATAACCAAAACTATTCCCCTAGATATTTCCCGTCAGGCATTAAATTTTAAAGCACAATTTTCCCTCTGTTCTAAAAAATCAAATATCAGGTAAGATATTAATCTATGGTTTTCAGATGAATTTTTGACATTAAGACCTAGATATTTATAAAAATTCAGCCAAGATCAAAGTTGTCATAGCCTTTAAGCTCCTACATTTAACGTTTCAGTCCAGCTTAGATTTAAATAAAAGCAAGTCTTGGTAGCTATCATTGCAATTGTAGATAAATTACTGTTCTGTTTCAGCTAAAGACAAAATTGTGCTTTAGAAGAATGCGGGTACATTGTGTTCTCGGTAATTGTTAAACAATAATTTGGATTAGATTGATTTCCATTACCACTATGATTACTTTTGAAACAGTTTCCCGGCCTATTTAGCAACAACCCTCAGAATATCCACCCTTTACAGTTATGCGTAGTATTATAATTTGTAAATCGTAAGGAAATCACAAGTTGTATATAATGTAAGAAGTTCTCTTAAATCACAAGTCAAATTAGCCTGTTGACCGTTCAGGTGATAGAATTCTGTTTATCATAATCGGGGAATTTTTAGACATTTGAAAGGGCATTGAGCGTGACACCAACAGCAGTTATACAGAACGCCAACGCTAAGAGGATGTAATTTCGTTTCCCCTGAAATGTGAAAATATATTGGCAGTCACTTGTGAAAAAAAAGAAAACGCCTTCTTTGTCAAAAAACAATTTATCACTTCTTCCTTTAACGTCTAGACCCTATGCATCTCATTCATGCACAAAAACCTGTTAAGTTCTTATCAGGCACAGTTTTGTAGTTGCCGCATCTAGTTTTAAAAAGCATCTCCTAATCAGCATAATGGAGTCCTATGGTGTGCCAGCAACTTCGCAGTACACTTACACTGATTTCCCTAAAGAAAATCATGCCACAGATGGTGGCAATGAGAGCAGGGCAAGTTGTGATGATGGGGAAGGTGACCGGTTCGCCCAAAGCCGCATTAGCGACGAACCAGGCTGATTGTGCAGTGCCCCAGAGAACACCGCTCACCATTGCAGGTACAATAGCATTTGCCTGTGGGATCCACGGTCTATTCCTCCTGGCCAAGGAATAGATAAGAAAGAGTGTCGTCGAGGCCAGCCAAATGCCCACAAAGTTGGCGAACACATAGTGAAGTCCTTGGAACAGAATCCACCTTCATCTCATTTCCCGTTCACCATGATACAAGAATGCATTGAAAGTAGTTTACCTTCTTTACTGGCCCCATAGTACGAGGTTTGGATGTACTGGGTTGGCACAAAGGTATTACCGTATAGTGAGCCTACTAGTACAGCCAAGATCACACCCCTGAAGCACGAAAATGGAATTTTAATACTCTATCCTCTTAAGATGCTGCAATTAAGTGTTAAAAAACAATTGTTTATAAGCACGAAAATAGTGATTTTTAAGATTGTTCAAGACACATTTTATAGGAAATGACAGTGCAAGCTAGCCTCAACAAACCATAGTTAAGCAACGAATGTGTTGGGAAAGCTTTAGACAAGCACTGCCTGATATCTATCTTGAACAACTGCGCAACAGTACTGGTTCATTAGAGAATTATCTAAGTTAACAGTTATTGGCTCCATTTCTAGCTCACATCGACGCTCAAGTTATTTTTGCTCTTTCCACTTTATCGTCGAATATGCAGAAAGTGTCCAGGTTTTCTAGAACTTGAAGTTACGTGATCGCGTTTTGAAACCTCCGAACAGACGGTAATTCCCTTTAAGGAGTTAAAGAATTAAATACCCATCTGTTGCTTCGCCTTAAAACTAGGAACGTTAGAGCAAGACAATTAATTAGAGTTAAATTGTCTAGTATTCAGCCATTTTATGGAAATGCCATTAATGGTAACAGTGAAAAGGTGTAAAAAGTGACCAGTGATGTAGGCTCACAGAATGCGACGCTGAACCAGTGGCAGGCTAGAAAGAGGTTTGCAGAAGTGGCCACAGCCTACACTGCTCCGTCCGTGCTGGTCCATAAGGAGAACCTTGGTCTTGCCATGATCAGTGCGCATCAAGTCTGAGTCGTTGATCTCGCTTTCTAAGTCACTGGGTGCGTTCTTCTCACTCTCTGACTGATTCGGTTTGATGGCCGCGAATACTATCACACTTAGGATAAATTGGTAACCAAACAACGTGAATCACATTATAACTCTACAAATAATTCCCCGAAATCCAAGAGCTCAATCCTAACGTTATCGTGTCCAGATTTTGCAGATTTGTCCTCCTAATTTACATCAACTTGATTAATACCACATTACTTTAACCTTAAAATAAATTCTTAACTCCATGAAGATATAAAACTATGACGTCAATGTGATAGAGTTACTTTCGAGTTATTTTAAACTACACAAAAATGATAGGCCTGGAATCATTTAATTCTATAAATTGGTATTTTAATCAGTCTTAAGCTGACCACAATGGGCTTTTTCCTCCCATATAAAAATCATGTTTACTCTAAAACATCCAACATTTTGGAAAGAGTTGTTGCTGTTGTTTAGTCGTATTTGACTTACCTGCCAAGGGCTATTGCAACACCGATGTAGTTCATTATTGGGTTTTTCGGAATTTTTTGAGCAATCCAGAACCAGCCAAATCTAAAATCCGTATATTTTTCGCCAAATTATCCTGAAAAGGCCTGTTTTAAAGTAAGCCTATCGATGTAAGTGATACCTTACCGAGCAGTACAAAAACCGAAGAGCATGTTGGACATGGACCATATAATCATTCCTAGACCAACTCCAATTGACTCAATGATCATCACACTCAATGAGTTACCTAAAGACATGAAGAAACTCGAAGATTTTGGTCAGATTCAGGAGCAAAAAATATTTGTTGTTTATAGTAAAGGATTGCAAAATATTTGGTTTCATTAGATTTAATTCAAAAACGACCTCAAATACATCTTACCCAGAGCCCATAAAGCACCACCAAACATTGCAAGGGGATAAAATTTCGGGCATCCAACTGCGCAGTTCACGATGATTCCGACAGCAAGAATGGCATTGCACATCATCCATTGGAAAAACATACCTATTTTACAGAAGACAATGAAAACCTATTTGTATTCCTACTACAAAAATTCATAAAAACCATTGAAGGAAACAAATGATACTTGGATGGCTTACCATCGCCCATATTAAATTTTTTAACGGGAAGGTAGTTCGTTCCGAAACAGACAGCACAAACCACAATGGCGACGTAGCCAGAAGTGGGAGAAGTCATTGTGAAGGAACTGGCATTTCCGTTCACGGCGGGAATAACCTCGAGGGAATCCATGTCAAATGGCTAGTTAGTGCTGGTCTTGTTAGTAGTGGCCTTGTTTATATACTCGTGCACGGTGGCGAAGCTGGCTGCCTATCGCCTATCGAGACTACGACACCCCGCAAATGCTGATTTGTATGCAGAACCGAGCGAGTGAACAAGGTGGCTTTGGTTAACTGGCACAGACCTAACTTGGATTGCGTCCCAATGTGAAGCTGGACACATTACCCTGGGATATAAAATCAAATATGTCCTTGTCATCTGTATTTAGATGTGTTGCACATAAAGTATCTAGCAGTAGAATTACAAGTTCCGACAGAAATAGTTGCAAAGTTTAACCACATTTGTTCCAAACAGATCACGTTTCCACATTATAAATAAAAATGGTTATTAGAAAACTGCAATTTGCAATGGATCATAAAAATTCCCATAGCGAGTGTCCAAGATACGTAGCCGCCATCTTTTAGGAACTCGGTCTCCAGGGATTTAGCATAAAGGCGACGCTGTTTAACATTAAAAAAAGATGAACAATTTAATCACTAGCATTCTGAATATCTAGCAAAGCATTTCTGAATGTCTATCACTGAAGTTATGAAATCAAAAACAACCAAACTGGTCTCTACTGTAGACGAAACACCACGTATTGTTTAAATGATAGAAATACACTTCAATCAATCTATAAACGGAATCTCGATTAGTTAAATTCTATTTTCTGCATTCATGTAGAGGAATACATCAATCGTTCTGAAACATACCAGGAGATAAGCATGGTTGCTCCAGTACATCGAGTAAAGTCCAGTTGTCGGGGGCTGCAATAAAATTGTTCATCGATTTCTAGATAGGTGGTTATTCAACATTATTTTCAAAATGAAATTTTGTGTTTATTTTCGCTGCAAAATATTAAATTAATTCTAATTATGAGTTGATGAAAGAAAGTTCGGCCAGTCAAAATAATAACCATTGCATTGGATTTATTTTCATTTTGAGGTCATATCCATTGCATGTTCGGCATTATATTAGATTGAATAATAACCATTTCGTAAAATGTCAAAGGAAAAACATGCCATTCTTATATATGATCGCTCATGGATGCACTGATCCGAAGCACACAAGGCCTATGCCTATGAGAAGACTTATTTTGACAAACGAGCCCGGGGATCAAAGATTTTGGGAGGGGCTTTGAGACTGTTCCCAGCTGCATGCGCATATGTTTAACCACGGAATATATTACGAAAACTGAATTACAACCTGATCTTGCATAAACTTACACATCGGTTGAGAGAATTGTGCTTTACAAAAACACGCAACGAATCAGACCTCGTATCAATGATGTGGCACTTTCTTCTTTGTTTGGTCAAAACATATGTTGTGGTGCCGTTAAGAACAAAAATCAGGTATATACATTTTCAAATGGAAGTGTTCGGCCGAAACTCCTATGCCCCTTTATGGAAAACACATTTTTGAATATGATCAAAATGCACAATTGCAACATCTCACTTGCCGTGATATCTGTTTTTAGTAGAAATTTCGGGTCTATAAATTTTAAGGAATGGAGATAGCACCGAAAAATATGAAAGCGTTAGATTCACTTAAGCGTTTACGTTCGAGCTTATAAATGAAATGAATTCCATTTTGTTGGTTCTCGGTCTAAAGCCACCTAAGGTAGTTCTTGCAGACTCGTTAACGCGGCCATAAAACTCATTGGCCAGACACCTCTGGAAAATGAGAAATTGCAAATTGCCACCGTTTTCTGCATCCACCCTTATCACATTACATCATTTTGAACTTTTAAAATGATATTTGTATTTAGGGTTGCTTCAATAGCCTGGGTTACAAAAGTGGGTCTGAGTGTTCTACTTCTTATTGACAGTGCAAGGATGTTTGCAATCATATAAATTTCTTTAGCATTTGGCACTAAATTAATTCCCATCCAGCGTCTGGAGTCTGCTGCGTTATGACTTTATAAGCACCATGATCAACGGTCTTGACAGCGCGAGAAAACAACCCTGATTCTTCATTAACATCTTCGTGAGTCATTAAAATTCGAGATTTTTGGGAGTTGTTTGAGTGTTAATGTACCCATATTTTGCATGAAAACGATGCGTTGGGTGATTTGATAATTAAAACAGCTGATAATTAATTCTAAAGCCCATCGAGTTCCTTTTTTGAGCCCCGAATCTGGTTAAGATGCAGCGCATTTGATAGGTGACAAGAAAGAGAAATATGGAAATTTGATGAAATGAATTGTAAAACTTGGCACAAATAGTTTATGTCTTGGAACAAAATTTACTGGATTGCTGACCAAGCTTACTACTTACTCACTTCTATTACTACCTACCACTTAACGCAAGTTCGACAGAAATTTGCAAACGAACGAATCTGACGTGCTGTGACCTGGCTAAGCCCAAATTCTTATCACCGGCTCAGCTTCAAGTGAGCTATGTAGTCGTGACAGCCTGGTTTCTGTCAGCTCTCGTGCTCACACGAGGCCTGCCAATTAAAGTCTGAGTCCAGTCCTTCGTTCCCATACCACACAAAACCGCTAGAGTCCGTTCTGTACACACATTTCTAATAAACGTTCCCTATTTTAACTGGACTTCTTATTGAACACGAAGTAAAAAAGACACGTCTTGTAGAGTGTAGTCCCTCTTGTAGTGCAGCCTCTCCGCTACAGATTCGTGTCAAAACACACTTGACTAATTTTCAGAAATGTACAATCCCTTAAACTGTCATGCATTAATGTAATTTTTAAAACAGCCTTCAATGAAAGTAAACATGGCAACTCTAACCGACGTGCAAGCAGTATTTGCTTGTCTAAGACCGAACACTTTCCATTTTTTAGAAAACGTAATTTGTATACGTCAAAATACATCTTCGTCTCCTGAAGACATTGTGATATAAACAAAGAAAAACAGATTTGTGCATCAGTCAATTTTTCTGCCCCAGCTGGGCCTACTTTGCTAAATTTTCGGCACAAACATATCTCTTCATCTTGCAAATAATAGCATACTCCTTGTTTTACTTAAAAATTAAACTTAACTCGTCAGAAATGGCGCCAACTAGGGTGTGGTGAAATTAACCGGCGGAAGCAGTTCATGCGCTGAACTGACTGCATAACCCCAAATTAAACAATTCTTGAGTAGTGGTTCCCGGCTGATCTAACATGGACCTTGCGGCATTTGACGCTCATAGACATGGCCATTTTCTAACCTGTTGACGATGTAACGTTATTACCTAAGTATAAAATTAGGTGGGTGAACAGCATTGAGGCTTCAAACCAGCTACAGGGCTCATCTTTTTGGCGCCACTCTCACCACTCATAAGCTATAGATTAATTTCAGATCACAAAGCCAGCTAATAATCTGCAAATATAAACAACCCTATTACGGTGCCGAAAAACCGAATTACCTGCATTCCTTGTTGTAGCATCAAGTAATAAACAATCCAGGATTCGTGGCACAAAGCTGAAACGAAGACAACTACTTGTATTTACCGGTTTACCATGCCCTGGAAAGATGTTTATCTCAAAAACCAGACTGCCATCAAGTGGCTAGTGCTTGGTAATGTTCGAGCGGCTTTCATCGTGAGATGATAGCCTACCAACACGGTACAATCGTAATAAAGACTTGTTTTCCTCATTTTCTTCGCAGTGAAAATCCAATGTAATCAAATGATGGCATATTTCTAACAGGAGCACAGATTTACCTCAGTGAATCAATTTGATACTACTGATTTGTAAAAAGTTTTCGATGAGAAAATGTATATTTGTTAAAATACTATTCAATAGTTTACCGTATATTTCATATCGCTCAATGACATTTTGACTGTATTCTGTTTAGGGAATGAATTTGTTCATATTTGGAAAATTTTGTGAGTTTAAAATGTTCACTTATGCATACCATTATTTTCTAGAAGTATAATGACGAGGAGGATAATTTTAGTCAGGTGTGGTTGAAGCAATAAGAAGCTCTTGGAATAAACTGAGAATAAAAAGTTGAATATTTTCTCAACTGAGAATGTAGGATAGCACATCAGTAGGACAATAAGATAATTAGTATTTCCTGGAGCTACCTGCCGTGGAATTTTAAGGATTAGATCTACTAGTCACCTCTCACCCATCAAACATATACAAAAATTTTAAAACACAAAGGCTTCACCAAAACACGTGTAACAAGCAGATTCATTGTATGGAAAAGGGTCTGCTGCTGAATCAATAGAGACTTCTATAAAATTTAAACTAATGTATGCCATAAATATCCAATACTTATGAGTTGGATGTATGGTGATTCGCCTAAGCTGGAGCAAAAAAGTAGTGCTTAACAGGAATCTGCATTGGAATAGGGCTCCTAGGAGCTAATGAGAATGGAAAATTGTAGGCATAGAAGTTAGTCTCAACATACCTAAAATGGTAAAGCATATTATAAATTCATGCTTTGTAGGCGATTCCTGGGCAAAAGTAAATCTAATCAATCACTAAGACAGCATTCGGGATTGACATGTACAGACCTTCAAAGAATTCAAGGTACCTAGGTTAATACTGACTCAATCTCGTAACTAGATCATTTTGTCATTTCAGTTGCCAACTCAAGGAGTTCTTTTGCAATCACATTTTGCTGCGTCGACGATCATCTTAGCTTTGCGTCACTTCATGTATAGACCTAATTTTAATACCAAGACAACATAGACGTGGTTAATTGCAAGAAATCCCCCCAATGTCTTTGGAGCCCACATCAAGTGAGTGAATTCAGAAAATATAGCATTTCAGTTGGAAATTATGCTTGATAATGCCACTGGGTAATTGCCAGATCAAACCATCATTAAATTTGATTTTCCTTCGAGTTCTGTTTTGAAGAGAGCACACTTGCACTACTTATTGCATTATGAGTAAAAATACCAAGGGGTGGTAACGAGACTCCATTAAAACACCAGCTGCGCCCGAAGTGAGGGATTGGCCCAATGTAACTAATAAAAATAACTACTTAAAATTTTGAAGGCCATTATTGAAAAATTCAATTATTAGTCATGTTTGAATCAATCGTGGCTAGAAGTGCATTGTTATGACGGAAGTCATGATGCAGCACTGTTCCCTAGAAAAATCGGAACCGGTACATTTGAATGAACCAAGTCCGGGCAGAGTGCATTATGCGAAATCTACAGCACACGATAGTAACTGTCCTCTGATTAAGTATGGGTGAGTCATAAATTTTCGTCTTGAGAATCATTGTCGCCGAACCCTTTGTGTTTCCTCTTCAGCCTCAAGAAAGTTGTCGTCATCAGCAAGATTATCTACCGCGCACGACGAAATCTACCCCCGGGGCCTTGGGAGCGTAGAGCTACGTTGTTACCTTACCGCAAAATCAGTTTAGAAAGCAAGAGATTAATAAAACATGAATCCTAACTCCCATCAGAAGACGACGTTTTTAGGTAATGAATCATCCCCAAGTTTTGAAACGAAATAGCCAACTAGTGGTTGCCTATTACAACACATCCCAAGTTATTGAGCACATTGATCACAAAGGACTTGACTGACAAATCCCCATTAGTACCTCAGAGGAGTGAAAGTTTGCTACTGCTAAGGGTCGCTAAACCACTAGTAAGAACCACATCCCCGATTAGGCACAAGTTGTAAATATTTATAGAAACGGAAATGGACTTGATTTCGCGATACAGTTCAGTAACCAGAAGTTTATTCAACATCGAGGCAGATATTTAAATAGCACAATGGGCGGAAGATATCCAGGGGAGAGCTGAGTAGTAAGTTAAAGACATCAAAATGACTGGAATCGTAATCGAAGCAACCGGGAGTAGAACTACACAATTATTACCGGGAAAAAGCCCTAAATGTTGACAACAGGTGTTAACCAACAGTGGGGAGAATGGAATGAGGACAGCTAAGAGAGGCAATACACTCCCAAGAGGGATAGGGTGATTGCTAACGGTCATGTAAATGCTGTCAGTGGAACTTAGTTAGGATGTGGGATTGGGGGAGGGGACTAGGAAGAGAGATTAAGAGACTGATGATATGGCGTTCCGTGGCGTGCCCATCTGCGTGAGAACGCGGTCAAGCCATTGGAGGGGTCCATTGAGGTGGATCTCAACCCAACAGGGCGTAGACGTTACATCCTGTCGGTGGTACTCGGCTCCCCAGCCCTTGACGAAGCTCATGCGGATTGTGCACATTTTGGTAAGCTCATATACAGCCTCGAAACCATGACCTACGGTGCGCCGCAGCAACTGGGCGAACTCTTGGTTGGAAAAGATCTTAAGCGAGCAGCCCGGCGGAATCTTGCAAACCGTCGTCAGGTTGAAATTGTGCCTGTGATTGCAGTTGCGTGACTGCACGAAAATACTGCTGTCCGATAGACACTCAGCAAACACCTCCCCTTCAACATAGTAAAGATGGACGCCTGGGACACAAAAAAAATTCCCATTCAAGATCCACAAGAACTATTAAAGAATTTCCCTGTGATACACGAAAATGTGACCAACCTTTGGGACTAACAATGACGAAGTCTTCTATCACATCCACTAATTTCCACAAGAAAATATACATTGGAACAAAGGTAGATCAAATTTTATCTACATATTTGTGCAAGACTACACGATTTACATTTAATAATTTAATGAATCGAATGAATTGCCGTAAAGAACAATGAAACCAATTAACAATTTAACTATGAAACTGAACCCTGATAAATATATATGCTTCATTCAAATTAAAGGTCAATGAAGTTATCACAACAAAAATTAGAGATCACGTTACTTTGTGAACGGAGGATCCCAAGTAGCCAAGAATACGTTTTACTAATAAGTCTAACGGGAAACTTCCACAAACAAAACCTACCTACAACACTACATTAGGAAAAAATGGATTAGATAACAGGTAGATACGTAGAAAAGATATGGGTGGGGATGTGAAGTAAAGAATAGGAGGAAAGCATCATGTTCGAAGGTAAGATTACGAGTAAAAGGCAAAAAAGTGGTTCAGAAATAGCGATAAGTTACCTTTTCCAATATGACGACGGGTATTTTCAATAGTAGAGTTTCGGTTGACATTGGAGAGAAGGCCAAGACAGAAACGATCTAAGTTATTAGATGGATCTGTGAAACCGTCTACGACAATGCTCGGCTGAGAAGCATTGAATGCTTCACCGACACGAGTATTCAGTTCATAATAAGCGATTGAACACCAGAACTTCGGTTCCTGATAGCTCACGGAATGCCCATCTAACAAAAGAAGTTTGAGAGAAAATGCATTACCACTCACCGTGCGGGGACTGGATGGATGTTGAGGGCGATGTGCCACAGCTGATAGAATTATTGGGATTGAGTGGAGAGGGCTGCTGTAAACCCTGGGGATAAGACGCATTATAGAGCATAGGAGTGTCACTTGTCATCGGTGTACAGTAAAGTGCACCTATCGACATAGAAGCCGCTGATGTTACCATTAAACTGTTGACTGGAGTTCCGCTTGAAGTAACAGAGGTCATAACCGGGTACTCACTGTATCGCGGTACCAAGACGGGTGGTAGAACTAATAAATCACAAAGTTATCCGCTTTACAAAATGTCCATAAATTGTATTTTATCCAATATATAATGATTTACCTGGACTCTCTACACGCCTGTAGTGATATGGATTTATACAAACTTCGTTTTCTTTCGCCGAGAAGGGAAAACGGCATATATCTAAGGGCTTTAGTTCGTGGTGACTTTGGAGATCGGGCCAACGCCAAACCCGACAGTAGATAACATGTGGCAATCCCTTACGATGGGACACTTGCAGCCTACCATCCAAAGACCTGGGTATAGTAACGCAATCGCTTGGTTCACCGGGACTACTCAATGCCCTTTCAAGCGACTCAAGAGCGCCCTTCTTTTTTTTCAATTTTTTGACTAGTGAATCAACGGCTTTTTCAGCCCATTTTTCCTCTTCATCACCTTGTTTCCACCCAAGAAGTCTTTTAACTGCTGGAGAGGTGAATGAAAAAAGGCTATTCAAGCTTGAGATAGACGTTGACATAAGGTAACAACGCGCACAAAGCGCAACAGCCGAAATTAACCAAAATTGTATTGCGCTTTTAAATATTTAAAACAAATAATAATACAAAGATGCTTAATATACCATAACCAAGAAATTTTTTATCTCTAACTGTGTTATTTCGAGAATTTGAAGTTTGCATTGTATTTTTTCCAATAGATTAGTATGTTTTAATGATACGTATACTGTTTTTCGGAAGAAATGGCTTGTATAGTTGAATTTACTAGAACGTGACATAAACTTATTATGTAGAGTCATGTTTATTCAATTATTAAAATATCATTTTCCCACATTTATATGTAAAAGATAAGGTTTTCAATATCATAGTATCTTTTTCCAATGGGGCGACGATGTAAATTCCTACTTGTTTGATACCTCCTTCTGCTCCTGATGGAGCGTGGTTACATTGCCCGATGATTTAAAGGTTCTAGTTCCACAAAACTTATAAGCTATTCATCTGATTAGCTTATCAAAGTAACTACAACAACTTTCCTTGTGTGTTTCCCCATTAGCGCTTTAAAAGTTTTCAAGTAGGAAGGAGCTTGACCTACATAATACTGATTTGCAGTTGTTACACAGTTCAAAATATATCATCGCAAAGTGGCTTCTCTATATATCATTAGATTATAGTCCATAGTATTAGAATTATAGACGTTTCAACTTCACCGAGTGGATAAGCTCTCATTCTTTCTAATGCTGTAGTAATGGGTGGTCATTGTGACTTGTATTCGCACCATGGGCAGTTCTCGAAGTTACATAATTTGTATAGGAAATTATCCTAATTATATTCCTGGCTCGATGACTTAAATTTATTAATTAGACTGGCCAAGAACATAGAAATTTCGATGTCTTGAGATATTTAATTTATTTTACGAAGAGCTTACCCATATTTTCTCTTGTTTATCAATGGGTTTCAAGGCAATCACCGATTCTTCGTGTCCTACTTTTCGTCTCATGTGTACTACCTTCCTGGGTGATTCCACTGTTTCTAAGTACTACTGTACCATCGAACGTTCCAGATGTTTGGGGCTATGCTTCTATGCTTATTCTTGTGATTGCATTTGGAGTTATGCATTTACCGACAAAGAATATTGTAATTTGCAATGGTATATCAATCTGATCGAGTGTCTTCATTAACAATTTTTTTAATACAATTCGAGTTGCGTTAACTTTATCGTAGGTATCGTGCTTCAGTGGCTTATGTGTGCCACTGCTTCACTCTATTAATTGTCCATATTTATGATGGGTCGCCTAAAATTTCCCCTCTTGCCACACTCAGTGCTTAGTTCGATTTTCAATCCATATTCGGGCATATTGACAGTGTCATTCTTTTTATACGTTTAATAAGGATAGAACATCGGAGTATGTAGTAGTATTAATGGTCTAATTGATAGATCATTATTAAGGGGTTTTTTTCGACGAAACAATCTGATTTATAAGACTCTCTCGTATATGTTCCTAGTGCTTCCATTTGTTGTATTAGAAGTCTTTTTGACACTCACTCTAGCCTATTCTAGACTTTTAGTAATTATTTGCCTGTAGTTGTACTGTCTGGAGCTGGCTCGTTTACTTGTCGTTTCCATTTTTACTTTTTCGAGAGTATACCTGAATTTTATGTCTTCACATAGAGAACGTAACTGTTGTCCACATCATAAAGCGGCTAGGGACTGGTATTGGGATGCTCCTCTGGAGCGTTGTCGACTTGCTGATGGTTTGGGCCAGCAGCCGGTAAAAACTTTAGTTTTTTTTTGGGTATTTCCAATACTACGCATTGGCTCTAACCGTCAGGACTTCAGATCCGGTTAGTTCGGATTTTAGCCCTAAGTACCAACGAACACCACCCTAAATTTGATTGGAGTTACTTTTGCAGGCTTGAGGTTTGTAACCCTTGAATATGGCAATCTTCAGCGTTCTCATTTATGCCTTCGTAAAGCCTGGGGAGAGCGTTCGTGAAGACATCAATAAAAATTCCCTTAACGAACGAAAGAATTCGACACGTTGAGGAAACAGATGATCGCGATCCTTTGGTCACACCTCAGCAGCCCACCCAATGGTACTGGCGAGTTTGGCTATCTGCAGTGACTCAAAGTATAATGTGAGACTAGTTTTCCACATTCAAAAAAACAGTGAAACGTTTTCATGTAGCCAGTGTTTTGGCGTTATTGGTGATCTCGAAATTCGCCATCATGTCAGCGGCCAATTTCCATTGTAGAGGTTTCGTTTTAGCTGTTGTCTCCGGACTACATTTTGGGGTCGTATTTGTGCCCATGATTTACGCGCAGGAGAATTACAAAGGTGCACGTAAAAGGGATAATTGCACTTTATTAGTTCATTTATGCTTACTTCTTGAGTCGATTCGGTCCTATTCGGTCTTCATTTTGGTATGTTGACGAATTCGGTAAGAATATGTAGATTTCTAGGGAATTAGATTGCTTACTTACTGCTTATACCCTTCGGGAGTGTTCGACCTTTACTTTTCAGTAGTTTCAATGCCTGAGCTTTTAGTAAAGTTATGGCGCTTATTTTTATGTAAATTGTTGTCATGCAGATCTCAAAATCGTAGTCGGTCTTGTACATTTTCACCTTAAACATGTTTGAGATGTGCATGTCGCCCTTACGGTAAACTTTACGGTTGTAGGTATAGACTGCGCGGGTTCTATTGGTTTGTGCGCTTTTATGATGTCGACAGTGTTCCTGCTGGGTTACATACTGTTGGCAAAGGTGGTGAGGTGTTTGCGACTAGCCAGTGAAGGTGGCGGAATAGACGATGAGTCGGAGGGGCTGTCTGCACTGGTAGGGGAGCTACTGCCTCGGGGGGCTGTAGCTGGCGTCCTGTGCGCGACGGGGCAGGCTTGCTGGTTGGTAGCTAACGAGACCCTACAGACCACCACGCCGCCACCCTCCTTGGCGCCCTCGCCTCTCTTATTGACACTCTTCTTCCACGAAATCAGCGTGAGTTTTGCAGGAAGTTCTCCTATGTCGCCTCAGCCCAGAACAGGGTAACTCTATCGAAGGGGGTTTTGGTTCACTTTCGGTAATCAAACAGTCCGAAAAGGAAGTCTCTAGTGGCTCAGTCTATTTGTGATGTCTTTTCGCGACTTACATTGAATAAGTTTTTTAGTACCAACTCCCTATGCTCAAGAACTGCAATTTTAGGGCACATGGAACTACGTCAAGCTGGCTCTCGCTCTAACTGTCACTCTGACTGGGGGCATCCCGACCGGACTGTCAAAGTGATAATGCAACATTTGGTATCCTAAAACTTCATTTAATGCCGATTCTGTTGCTTTACCTAAATCTCATTAAATATTGACTGCTTTAATTGACTTTGAGAACTTTTTGCCACGTGAGTAGGCTTGTGTGGACCTTGGCTCATTCTTGTGATGCCAGGCTAACTTGGCAATGAGACCCCTATTCATATTGCGCATGTGGCATTTAGGAGGATTCGGCTAAATTCCTTCTGCATATACTGAAGTTGTCTGTTTAAGGTATATCGTTTGTTATGGTATCTTATTGCGAAGTCTTTCATGCATACGATCAACGTCAAGCAATATCAACAGCTTCCAATAACTCAGTTGAATATCCAGGTGTTGAGACCTCAGTAGGCATTTGGCAGTCAGCAGGCTCCCGTAACTTGAGTAGCAATGCTACTGAGTTTAGGTCATTATGGGGTTTTCTGTGGTGGAAAGTCTTAGAGAGGTGTCTGAATGGGTTATCCGGTCGGAAATATATTCTCAAACTAGGGTGTTTGCATTGACTTCGATCGGTTGAGGTGCAGGGTCGTTTGTGCGGGTTTGCCGTTTCCCGCAGTCGATTAGTCCTACACATACATAGATAAGTCGATAGAAAATGTTGCCAAGGTGTTAAATGTAACTGGTAATTTGATAGAAATAGTGGTATCAACGTCATCCGTTTGTGCCACTTTCAAACACAAGAGGTTACTAGACCCTTTTCGGCCTCATGGTAACGATGTATATATGCTTGTATTCTGAAGCGACGGTAGCCAAAGTCCATACCTTTGAATATCTCCCATAGGGCACAGAACGGGCAACAGAGTGCATCTAGCCACTTGAGTAGAACTATGCACTGAGGCATCGCACAGCACTCACAGAGGGCAAACCGAGCACCATAGCTGCCTTTGAAGCGCCATTCTTCCTCAATGCTTCTAGGTATGCAGGTGGGACAGGCCTGTGGGCAGTCATTAATTTTCTTTTGAAATTTGAGGTAAATAGCATCGTAGAAACGAGTTCCAGGTATTGAGAAACACACAAGGCAGTCAAGGCATGCGCAGCATAGGCAGCACTTGAGAGGCCTCCTAAGGTTATCCACTACGTTATGAGTTTCGTCATCGTCGTAATCGGAGCTTTCGTTAGAATCAGTCTCTGCATCGGATTCCTCCTCGCTTTCGTCGTGATTTTTGATACTAGACGCTCTCGAATTATTATCATCGACAATTTTCCTGTTGACTTTGAAGCTTAAATTATTTACATTCTCTTCATTCCAGTCGAGTTCTTGGACGAGGTCTCTCTTAAATTGACTGAACCATTCTCTCAAATTGATCGTCATCTTTTTTCTATTTGCATCACTATCACATATCTCACGTAAGATTGTTCACGTTGTATAAGCCTGGTTTAACATTTTATTGATTTTGGAGCGTCGACTACGAATCAGCGGTTTCGTGGTACACGTTTTGCATAGTGCTTTATTTTAACCTCAAAGTAAGCCTTTTTAAGGATGCTCTTAATAGCGACTAAAATTTTTCTTCATCAAGTTTTAAACAAATTTGAAAATAGAAAAGTTTTTGGACACTAACCCCAACCAGCCGACCTAGCCCAGAATTCGTCATGTCTCGTCTACCTGCCACTTAATGCAGTGCTTAGATTTTAAGTACCAAAAGGAGACTATCATCATTTGCGGGATCGTTACTCATTAGGAAATAGTAAGCATAGTATGCGTTAATCAGGGACGTGATTCCCAGATTCCCTGATTTAAAATATACCATTCAGAGAGCTAAGAAAAAAAGGCAAGAAATTAATGTTATTTAAGCGAGGTATAACGCGCAGAGGTGGAGCATGGCTAAATATTTGATAAAATTATTCGCTTTCTGAAGGAACCTAAAAGGCATTTTTAAACTAGCTATTGAAAGACAAAATAATTGATTTCAATGAATGTCTAACAATCTGGAATACACTTTAATATCTAAATTTTAATCACACTATTGGAGTTTAATAGTATTGTCAAACTCAGTTTTATGAATATCTATAATGCTTGGATTCTAATCATCCATTTACACAATTCATGAAAAACGAAGAGAATTCGTTTTCAAATACCTTTCAGGTCGTGCGCCTTATACAAAAAGCCTCGATGCCTTACGTCACAGCGTCAGGTACTTCGTTTACTCCTGGTTTGGTTTTCATTATGCAGACTAGGAGGTTGAATTTTAAGATCTTACATATTAGAGGGCTGCTATTTAGTGTCTTTATGCACTTTGCTGCTTTTTCTTCGTCTGTTCAATGGCCATTACAGGAATAAATCACTGGAAATTCTCTTAATTGTAGGTCAAATTGTAGACTCACGTCCGTGGAGTTTAAGGTACATAATAGATGTCGTTGGCGAAGCTGTTGGTGTCATTTCCTTATTGTAAGTTTTCTATTGTGGTGTCCTAATTTGGCCACATTCCAGTTTCACCACAATGTTGCCTCTTGACGTAAGTTTCCTCCGGTCATATGTCATAAATACTTTTGTCACGTAGTTATTTGCCTCCGGAAGGCAACCTTCTAATAGGCGTTCATCAATGGACAGTCGGTTGAATGTTCGCAACACCAGAATTGAACGTAAGCAAACACCCTTTTTCACAACTTTGTTGCATCTCTTTGTGTAGTGGTAGGCTTGTTTGGTTTGATTTCCGTGATAAAAAATTAAATATTGATAGTAAATGTTAGTCGGTTAGACAGGCAAAGTCTTCTTTGGGTATCGAATTACTCTATATATCATAAAATGTAAACCTGACAATATTTTTGATATCTTGTTGTCCGAGCCCCTGTTTTAATATTATTCAGGTGCCTCGGTTTTTATGCCTTTTTGTGTCAATTTACCACTGATCGCAGCTGGTTGAGCTCCATTTTGCTATGATTTCAGGTTCTTGTACCGATGCGTCCTGAATATATTTTCTAGTTACATAGATTCGTAGATTACTACTTGCGCCTGGTATTTTTCCGTTTATCTATTTCAATGTTTTTTCGTTACGTTCTCTGTTTTAGGTGGACCTGCACCCCCACCTTGCTTTGGTAGCAGCTGAGGTTAAATCATTCCAGTAGTCGGCTCCTCGAGTGAGCTGGCTGTTGGAACGACGTCCCTCAGAGATGTCTAGCTCTCAATTCTAATCAAGCGCTGTCATGATGACGCCAGTCTCGGTAAAACTTCCTGGAGTCCCGAATTGGCTGATGCTGCGCGTATAAATAGCCCTTATCCTCTTACTTCCATCACTATATTTTTGTTTTCCTTCCACCCTAATGTCTTGTAAATAGCTTTGCACTTGTGCTCTCGGTTTGATTTGCCAAACCCTGTCTGGTTGCATTATTGTGGTCACAGGTTTTATTTCTTCGATTATGTGAGCCTCATTCGTTTAGAAACGACTTTCTTATCTGAGCTTTAGTTTCAAAGACATGGACTACTTCCGGATATTAGGTTTGTCGTGTTAGGGCGAGTATGACAGTTACATACGGTCAGGATGGTAAGCGATTTTTAAACCATGCTTCGTGAGTGACTGTATTCTGTGGTTTTATCTTGGTGTCATTCTATCATTTTCTTATGGACCTCGAACCCGGTACAGACACAGGCCGACGGCGTGTCGTGAATTCGAGGTGGTCGGTACTTTTTCGGTTTACACTTTCCTTAATAGCTTTCGCAACTTAACTTTCTGAATGGGAATTTAATGCTTTCCCTATTATCGCACAAATCTCTTAGCTGGGTCTTTTTATAGATTTAAATTTAACAAAGTAGCAGGATTTTGAGGAAGCTGAATCGCATCCTCTCTATCTATGATTGCGAGGATGTAGAGAATGTGGTGCGTTCATGGTAGTGCAATGGGGTGTAGGTCCCCTAACCTCATCAGATGTATTGAAGAGTTAGTTGAGCGTTTGTTCTTGAGAGTTTCATTCTTTTTTTTTCTCACACCAACTCATGCATAGATGGTCTAATCAATTACCGTTATTCAATCTAGTGAAATTTAGGAGCAGTTGGTTGAATGCGACTTACATTTTAAGCTGTTGCAATGTCATTTCAATGGAGAGTAGGTAATGGCAGATGTTTGAAAATAGGTAGCTTTGAGTTCTATAACACCATCAAGTGCAAGTGATGTTCAAAGGAGACATTATCATTGGGGTCTTTTTAGTTGTCCAGATACCACGGGATTTGCAGTAAGCTTAGCAAATCTTGGCATCTACCAAAGGTACCGCAGAATGGATCGGATTACTGCCAAAATAGCACGACAAAGAATTGTCGTCCCGCAGTTTGCTTAGCGTACCTCGCTGTAGCAGTTTCTGCCACCTTGGAATGAGGATTTTCATTAGCGAGATGAACGTTCCATAATTTTGCTCGCTATGCATTTCTTAAAATGCGCTGTACTTGGGAGTTGCATTCTCCTCCCTTAGTTCACAGCCTTTTATCCGAATCCATGTAACTTACCATCAGAACTCTTGCCCGATACGATCCGTCCGGCCTCACCTAGCACTCAAAAGAACACTTACGTCATTGTTGCTGTTGATTATTCTAAATGTTCCTGCAATCGCATTTCTTTAGCATGGATCCAGGCAGCAAAACAAATGAAAAAGCGAAAACAGTTTGATCAAGATGCGACCACCAGTTAGTGGGATTATATATTAGCGTAACAGGAATAGAACCAAAGGTGGTTTAAGAGAGCTTATGGCAGATTTTCATTTTTGTGCCCGAGTTTTGGATTAAGTATGCAAACATCTCAACGTTAACAGGTTGCAGTCGCATATACAGGGTGTTTAATCATGATCCTCCTTCACACAGACGTGCGTTTGATTCGAGTACTTTTCATTCTAGAATAAAACTTTTCAAGATGTATGCTACCAATAAATGGGAACAAAAAATGTGAAATTTCCGTAAATCATAAACGTTTCAACTTGCAAACATCGATGCATTATTTTGAGTACGTTAGTTCATGCATGTTTGCTGCGGTTGAAGCTACTATTTTGATTCGATCCGATAGCTTACGGATATTTCTGTGTAGTTGTTGATTTTAAGTTCATACTCAACACCAAAGTTCAGCCGGTTGGCGGGAAGAATTCGTATTCTAACACAAATTTACTGTTGAATTGGACGCTTTATTGGTTTGCTAGATGGGAAGAACATACAACTCTGATATACGTATCGATTACCCGGAGATAACATCGGCGGTACTGTTAAATATGCAACATTCTTATGAAGTTTTAGATCAGTTGATGTGATGTTGCATTCAACCTAATGTCATATCTGTATTGTAGAGTTTGTGAGAAACCTGGTTGGCATTTCTGCCATTATTCGTTATCGTCGAATACTTTTACCACTGTATTTACTACCTGTCACTCAAAAGACTCTTCATCGCACATTAGCTAGATTTACAATTTCCTACTAGAGGACACACCAGTTAGATTTGAAGCAACGCGTGGGTGGAAGGACACCAGAGCCTTCAATTGCCTGTCCGTAATCCCGCCTGTCTGTCCGTAAGTGCAAACGTTCGTGTTTTGGGGGCAAGGACGCACCGCGTGCACGCGAGCGCATTGCAGTTACATCGCGTGCATGCGACTGTACGTGTTAGACACTCAACGTGTATTAGGGCCTACGTGAACCGATCGTAAGCGCGTAAGGCGTGTGGGAAGGAGCGGTGGCAGTTGCGTGGAAGAGCAGCCGGAGAGGGGTGGTAACTCACTCTGAGGACCGTTGGTTTTCTTGCTATTCCAAATCAACTTGTGTGATATGGGTGAGTATTCTTTCATGAATGCATTGCTCTATCGAGTAGCATTTTCATTTATTCTTGCACTGATGGATTGCATTTGCGCTGTGTAATGGGTCATCCAAAATCAACATGGGGAATTACGGCTTTCACTTTTATTACAACACAGATGTAATGCAATTATAAAGTATTTTTCTGTGACGCTGCATTTACTAATAGATTAAATTGAATTTTGAATCAGTGGATGAAACTCATGGTTAAGCTCGCATAACTACCTTGTAATTCGAAATATATTACAACCAAATTATGGAAGAGATCTTTTGCTAAACGTTGGTATTACTGTAGAATAAAAATTACTGAATTATTTTTTCCTATAATGCCGGATAAATTGAGTTCTAAATTCACAGAGCCAATCACTTTCCACCAACTTCTAGCGTACATGTTTAGCGGTGTTTTTCGCCACTTGTTCTGAATTCGGTACATCTCTTTCTCAGGGGGTCGTTGCGGTCGTTGCATAGATACAGCATAAACTTACCTATGCTTACAAATGCTTCAACGAATCTCAACCCAAAGGCGTACACATTATAGAATAGCGAATTTGCAATATTTCCGCTTGCCTCAAGTGGCCCATCCTTGAATGTGACCGCAGGTGAATGCACCGCATACCCTGGTGAAAAGTAAATTAAGAATTTCAAATGCCTCGGTATGGCTATTGGCAATGAATGTAAGTGGGGTTTTCTCATTTTATTGTAAACTAAAAAGGTGGGCAGTGGCACCCCCAACCTGCTACTTTGCCAGAAATGTACTGTTTTTTGATTTCACAAATAATTTATGCAATTTCATGTTAGCACCGAGATCTTAATATGTTATTTGATTCTAGGTAATCTAACAGTTTATTCTCTCATGATCGTTCAAATTACACGAATTAAAACAACGTCTTTTTAAAACATTATTATGGAAGCTGAAACATCCTAGGTTTCTCCCAATTGGTTAGCACGACATCTAGGAAGCCTTAAACTGTATAGGGGAAAAGGATATACTTACCCGAGGGACGTAGACTTTCGCAGTCGATTGTGGAATTTGTGTAATTAAGGGCCCATTTTCCATTCATTTCAACATGCATCAGTAGGTAAATTTGAGTAAGTGGAGTTCGTTGCTAGTATTTTATGTTCGTAAATTTTCTTTACTTTCTCTTGGACTGGTTAATTATTAAAACCATAAATTGCCCATTAAGCTATTGAAACCAGCTTTGAAAAGCTGAAACATGTTTCGAATATATTTCTAAAGAGATTTAATCGGCCTTTTCACCCATCTTAACTTTTGTTATACGAAATCGAATCTACCAATGATACCAGTTTTGAACAGGACTCCTTATATTCGTAAATAGTGATGACTTCTAAATATTTCAATGAATGAAATACGGGCACAAAGGAACTAGCAATGTTTTTTTCCTAAACAAATCAGCAGTGCTAATAAATAGCCTAAGTCAATCAGAGAGAAAAATCGTTCCTACCGAGAGAGAAAGAGAGAGATCGAGTTATGCGATCTGGAACTCTGTATTATCAATGGGAGTTTAGCCTGAAAAAACTGGACTCCTGAATTGTTATACATAATGCAACCTTTATATTTAATACAAATGATACCGAAACAAACCTATAGCGTGCACAAACGAAACTTATTTTTTCATGCGCATTTAAAAAAAAAATGAATCTTACGAAATCCGATTTTTATTTCGAACGTCAGTGTTGGTTTAGTATACGTAGCATGTCAGAGTTTGTGATATTGAAAGAAAGTGAATGTGGCTGAATTTCAAGTAGTGAATGACCTCAATCTCCAGAAGTACAGAATCCATGGCGCAGGAGAGCTGTCCCATTGGCTGACAGGAGGCAGTCAATTTTCATTGGTTCCATTAGGCAAATTGCGAAGTGCAAATTCACGCATTCGATTCGACAGTCCGAGTAGCATCCACCACAAGAAAGCACATCAACCTAGCTTATGTAGAAGTCTTTCGCAATGAAGAATCAGCGCCATATGCCAATATGCGACCTGAATTCTGAGGTAACGCCATTACAAACCGTTCCGTTAGGCCATGGGTTATGATCTAAAGGGACGATCCGATTGATGATATCTCCTTTTAGTTACTTACGATCATCTCCCAAAAACTTAACTTACCTATATCAGTCTTTATAATTAAGGGTTTCTACATAAGAGAAGTTATTAAATAATTTAGTGAGACTTGTATTTATAACTGGTCATTCTGGTATCAATTGTTCAAAAACATGAATATTTCAGTGATTGCTTCGTGATGCAATAGGAAATCCTAATGACGTTTGAAAAATTGTTGTTCTCCTTTAGATGCGGACTTCGAAGAAATAGAAACGAGCTACTTCCATCAAAGGCCGGTATCCATTGAAAGCCTGCTTAAATCCACTCAGTTTTCTCGAAGAGAACTGCAAATCATCTATCGCGGCTTCAAAGAGGTCTGGAAATGCATTAATTTCTTTGTGTCGTAAAAGAAAACAGAGCTTCGGAGAAACAGATGTGGAAGTTTCCGAGAAACAAGAATGCTAGGAAGAAAGAGTTAGCATTTAAAGACGTCAATGCGTTCTATTTAGATTAAGGGATTTGGAACTGTAGGCAAACTTATATTCTGGAAACTCCCCCGCTAGAGGTATTTAATTATCTTATTATAGATTTTTGGCTAGAAGCAAATCTCATGTCTCAATCTTCACTTTTGGAATTTATGATCAATTTACCTAACTTCGAGTGAATTTCCCAAATCGGCTTAAGTATTTGAAATGAGAAGTATTTCTCAATTTTCGTATTTTTGACGTTTTCTTTAATCAGCATCCTACCTTATTTTTGTACGGTGCTCAGTTTTCCGCTCGTAGTTACCGATAAAATTTAAGCGAATTTGTTGTTGATGTTGTTGTTGTTGTTGTTGTTGGGTTGGTTTATATTCGACTTTCCTAGATTTGGAGGAATCTTAGCTCAATTCTGGTGCAATATTGCTTCGATTCTAGGGAAAGTGAATGTTCATCATTACTGCTTATTCAACGCCGTAATTAAAAAATGAGCTATAAGAACGGTTTTTATTGGGAAATCCTGAATGTATCAACTCACGATGGTAACTATTCCGAGTTGGTCCATGAATGAATCATATTTCAGCATTGGTTTAACTAATTGCTATAAGCAAATTTCTGTGAACATCCACTTTCAAACTACAAACTCTTACGTGCTTATTGCCCCCTATACTTCACTTTTAGGATTGTCCAACAGGTTTTCTCACGGAAGATATATTCAAGCAAATTTACGGAAAATTCTTCCCTCAAGGAGGTAAGCTGTGGTTAATGCGTTTCCCCAAAAATCATTCTCGGTTTTGAATTTTGACTCCTTTCCTTGCTTTAAAATATCCTCGTGTATTCCATTAATTGCGGTCGAATGTTATAAAATTCATGTATTCTAACCCACCTTGTGCCAAGATTGCTCCAGCCAATCCATAGTAGAATGGTCTTGGATACAAGGTGTTTGGTCATTGCACTGTATTCACTTATATAATATACTGTTTCGTCATCCTAACAGACGCCAGAAAATTAGCTCCCTAGATTTAAGCAGTAATAATGTCTGATTCATGAAACTGCTGGGGGAGAAATCCTAAGGAATATGTCTACAATATATTGAATCCACCCCGTTCGATTATTCTGGTGTAACTTTTAAACAGTATGACCATAAAAGGTGGCGGGAAAATATATTGGTCCAAAAAGAAATTTTGCGACTTGAGCAGAGCATTCATGAGTAAAATGTGTGAGCTGTAAAGGAAGCTGAGAGATATGCCTCTAGGCAATCACCCAACGAGGATACAAATCCGTGTGTGAATCATGATGCAACCCCAAACTACCTCGCCACTGCTCCATTGGGTAGCACCCCTCCAAACGATAGGTGCCGTTTGGCAAAGTGAATCAAAGAGTTGGTGTAACTTTTTGATAGCAGTACCATTATCAAGTTTGAACCATTCAAAACATACCAGAGCACTTCAGCGGATACTTGCCTTGCCTTTGGTTACCTGCAATTAGTTTCATGTACACTTCTATATTTTTCAGACCTTCTAAAAGAGAAGCTTCTTTTTCAACCATGGAAAACAGTCTTTCAAGTGGGTTAAGCAAATCAAGAAAGGAGGACCAAGAACCTCAAAAAATTAAGGAAACACCGAGGCTGCTCAAACTTTAATTCAAAATATCGGCAGCGAATAACTATTGACCAGATAATTACAACACTAGAAATTTCGTGTGCCTGATCGGCAAATTCAATTCTCCATAATAATTTGGGACTGAACAACCTTGCAGCACGATGGGTGCCCAAAGGCGTTGCGTGCCTGATCAATAATCGTCGAAGGAACCTCTCTATGTCATTAATTAACAAAGTTGAAGCAGACGAAGAGTAATTTCTGATAAAAAATATCAAAAGAGATGAAAACGTGTCCAAAAACAGTAAAAGCCATGGCTCCCACACACGTGGTCAAGTGATGGCAGCGGTTTCCTGCGATTTTTAGAGAGTACAATACTGATTAATGAGTACCTTGTAAATCAAAGAACAGTAGCAGTAGCTTTGCTTAAAAAAGGAAAGGATGGTTTGATCCTATTCCATCATGTCGGCAATGCACCAGCGCCGGTTGAGTTACAAGATGGCTTTCGAGATTTTTCTCGGGAAGAACTTCCTCACCCATTATATGGACCCGATTTAGCTCCACCGGACTTATCATTGCTACTAAAACTCAAAGAAACCCTCTAAGGAGCCCAATTTACTAACATAGATAAAGCGAAACATTGTGACCCCATTACTTGGCTTTGAAGCTGCCTTTCGGCCTTCTTCGTCAATGCACCTCTCAAATCGATGAGAAATAGCCTTCTTTCTATTCATTGTTCTTGTGAAATTGGCCGATTTCTTATAAATATTGCCAGCTTTTAAGTGGCAGTTGAGTGTCTAAATCATATAATCTAGCTTATTTTATAAATGATAAAAAGGTATTATTGTCCAATGGATGTGAGCCAAAAACTAACTTTGCCTGAATCTCTTCAAAGCTAGACTTACAGCCATCTTTTAGCCCTATTTCTTGTAAACGGTTTTTTATATACTGAGTTGATGGAACGAGAATGCTCGTATAATGATTGCGGTAACCAGTCTCTAGGTCTATTTCAATAGCAAAGACATGCATTCGAAATAGAATTGACGAGATTTTGATTATAATGGAAGTCGTCCACTCACCGAAAGTAGAGTGAATTAGTATTGGCAAATTTCCAACACATGAGATTGTGAAGTGAGCATTTATTCCTCCACTTTTTTTCTAGACGCATACATGTATGCACATTATGTGTTCCGAACTTTCGCCAACTCCAGTCAGGGGAAAATCACCTTTGAGGTAAACGAAGTTGGTAGTTCTTGCTCGCCCCTTTTTTTATATCCGTGAACAAATTTATGCATCACATTTAGATCAATGAGCAGTGAGGGAACACATTTTTTTGCTGTATTTTGAATGCGGGCTGCTATGCTTAAGGCTACACTCAGCTTTTTTACTTAGACGCGACTTAAACAGTCTTATGCCTGTAATTCGCAAGCTATTCCAATCTTGTACTTTTCCCTGGAACGTATATGAACTACTGTCTGCCATAATTAAACAAATTATTTGGTCACACCCTATGCTTTATATCATCGTTTAGTATAAGCCGACTATTTTCAGTCCATTTCAAAGTTTGTCCACACGTTGTCTATGAACTTCTATTTGTCTATATCCTATAAGAGATCGCAAATATGTTAATCGGCTAATCCTGATAGGTCAAACCTCACTCTTATCCGTTTTCAAGAACTCGTTCATTTTTAAACTCATGCAGCAATGAAATTATCCCAGTATGAATACAATGCAACGTAACCGAAAACTGTGTTAACCAACGAGGATAGGAGCATTTAAATTGTCTTACATTTGCCTTTTAGCAACTCGTGAGATTGCTTTCCTCTCTAATATACGGTTCCACTGACTCAAAAATTCTGTGGATTTTCAACCTTTATGACGTCGATGGCGATGGTTTAATCGACAAATCGGATATGTTAAAGGTTGTTCAGTCTATTTACGATCTTCTTGGCAAACATACGGACCCTCCTTATGAGGAAACTGCAGTGAAAGATCACATGGAGTTTGTCTTCAATGCAAGTTTTGAATGAAATCTCGATTAGATTGTTCCAATTGCCTTAAAGATTATGTTTGGTTTACAGAAAATGGACCTGAACCGTGATGGTGTCATTAGTCCCGATGAATTCTTAGAAGTGTGCCAAAGGGTATTTCGTTTCTAGAAACGCAGTATATTTGCAATTTTTGTCCATTGTTTTTAAACTTAGTTAAAATATCAATGATCTTGACTTATTCACATACTAGCCCTTATTAACACTATTAGAAAATGTTTTAAGCATAAGTATTAAATTTCATTATGCTTGTGCTTTTACCTAATTATGATTCGACTTGATTATTTTGGATGGTCTGTCGCTTTTTCCCAGGATCCCAACATTACCAATGCTCTGGGATGCATGTGCACGACCATTTGACGAGCGATTTAGACCAAATCCTGAAAGCTCATCGGAAAGCATGGACTGTCTACTTCAATTTCATTCGTGACATATTATCAACAAATTAACATTGATGACTTTCAGTTCTATCTGTTGCTGTATTTATTTGGTTTAGCAAATTTGCTCAAACCTTTTTGCTTACTTGCATGGTATTAGAGGGTTTCTTATTGCCTTGGGATGTGTGTAAACTGATAAGCACTGCAACATGACTAGAGGATTTTCAATATTTAATATAACCCATCGATAACCATGTACATTAATCACTAAACTTCGGTATGTTTAAAAATTTACAGGGCATGATAATTTAGCAGCCTAGTCCCAGAACAGCAGAGTTTCCTTCTACATTTATTCGAATAATGCGTGGCATGAATGGAAGTTTTACAATTTGTCAAATATCGAGTCACGATATTATCGAGCCTCCTAGCATGAACTCTCTCCATCCATTTGCATTCCTAACATTACCACAAAATTACAGAAAAACTGATTACTTGCAAATAGTGAGCGAGTGTTAGGACCACTAATAATTGGAACTTTTTACAAAAGAACGTCGAGGACTAATGTTTTCTCGTTTCTCGGGGTTGGAAGATTCACCAGGAAGTGCTTTCATGGTCATGGAAGGCGGCTTGTGCAGAGACTAAGCCCGGATGTGTTTCTTCGTTTGAGAAATTCGTATTCTGTGATGATGAAAGCACGAGCATTTTGATAGCGTCTCGCTCATCACAATTATGGTATGGAAGTGACCCATGGCGACGGTGTCTTGGCATTGAGGACCGTCTGTAAGATTGCTTAGGGTATTGTTAACTAAAAATGGTGGATCTGTACTGTAGAAGTCCCCTCTGTGTATGGTCAGCTGATATTAAGAATCTTGTAAGCTTCTGAGTGGTAAGAATGCATAATAGACAAAGGCCCTAACTTGGGAGCAATGTGATAGTCTCTCACTTCCTACACATCGAGAGTAGTTAGCCTTCCGACGGTGACTTCAATTAGATAACATCTCGCTAACGAGTACTTAGACGTCGTGCAATAATGATTCCTTATGGCCTTCAGGGCTGGCAATGTTGTTAGAACACAATTCACAGCCATAGAAATTACCAAACTCAATTAACGTCGAATATGTAGATCTCTCTACTAGCCATGGGATCTTCGAACACTGCCGCTTCCATTGCTGCCATCCCCTAAGGTTTGCGACATTGCCCCATGAGTCGAGTGATCCGACCTCTACGTTGTTAATGCGTATGACACGAGTCCACGTGGCAAACAAAGATGTCCACTTCAGCCGTAAGCCTGTGTGATTTACAAGGCTCTGAGTTAACCGTCCGCACGCGCCTATTAATTTCCTATACCAGAAAAAACTTGCGTTCACAGTCAACATCAAAGCACACAAAGGATCTTTCCTAGGCACTAAGCGAATGGGAGCATAGTTCCTTTTTATTATAAAGATACTAGTTACAAGACAGACAAAAATTCCAGTCTGTTGTATTTTTGAGCCGAAAATTCGACCGGAGCTATTGCTGCCAATTGCGGGTTGGTGCTGGACGCATCCGACGAGCAATGCTCCGCCGTGCTGAAAGACAGTCTCTTCGTTACCGCGGAATTCTTACCCACTGAAGAACCAAGTTCATACCGCAAGGAAAAAACTGCGACGAGTAGCTTGTTCATCTAAGGTGACCCAGGGATTGACCAAACGTAATTGCCTTTTCATCTTTAAAGCGTCATCAGATAGCACTGGGCCAATGCACGGTATGCTGTCCACACGCTAGGGGAGGTGCCTCGGTGTCCTTTAGGAGAGTAATGAAGGGAGCAATAATATCTTCCTCTAGAAAACCCTGATTAAAGGTATTGAAGAGCGACGTTCTCTCCTTCCAGCCTACAAGTGAATATTTCATGGGCTAGTCACCAAGTGCTATCTTGCTGGAAGCGGTTCATGAATGCCAAAAAACGGCGCAGCAGAAATGGCTTCTTTGATGTCAACAAAGGCAAATTTCACTGGAACCTCCTGCCTCAGTGCAAAGTTTGAGCATATAGTCTTTGAAACGGCCCTCTGTTGACTGAAACTCATTTAGGATCACTGCAGATTATAGTTACTTTTGATAGGACATTATCATACCTTCATGCTTGGTAGGAACTTCAATGTGGCTTTATCAATTTGGGTGCATCCTAGCCTCTCATCTGAGGCCTTAAAATCTTGTGTGTGTTTAATGGCTGCGGTTAAAATTGACCATAAGCTTTTTTGAGGACTACAGCGACTGGGAGTCGACTGCATGAGTTTTTGCGAAGATTTTGAAGCCCCAAAAGTCAAATTGACACCTCAAGCCTCCAAATAGTTGGAATCGCGCAACAACGACACTGAACATATTGAATAAATCCGTGAGGGCTCTGTGAATCCGAATTTGCAGTTGAGTTTCAAGAGGAGGATTACAGCCTATCCTTTAACCAAATGCGTTTTTACTTATTCGCCAGAGTCTATCGACTAGTTAGATCTTGAAAACAGTTTCGCTGGTTCTGGGCTACTCTTCCAGGAGTGGTGAGGATTGGGTGCGTTGGTTATAGCAGTTCATTTAGATTCTGCAACATTCCAAACTAGCTGGATGCTGCAAACGGAATCAAGTATGGCTGCACCGTTCATCACAGAATTCGCCTCCATTTGAAGGAGATGGAGAGACTTTTTAATCATTGAGGCATCTACTTTCTCGACTTGTTGAGGAGCTCGAATCCTGCCCATTGAAAATCGTGTCCAAATGCCTACATGAGCTTACTAAACTTACCAGAAAGACATTTGCCCAGGGACCTCTCGTTGAAGGAGAGCTCAAATAGAAAGGGTCGGACTCATTCCCTTTTGACATTTTGAACACATCCCAGTACTCACCTCATCGTTCAGGTCAGCCTCTGGAGTTTTCAGTTGTATTGACCGAAAATGGGCCCTATAGATTGTAGGATGCTAAATATATTAAACAATCTTATCAGTGCACCAAAACATGAGATTTCGAAGACAATTTGGTCGAATGTGCTTGGTATAGGTACGTTTTCAAAGAATAAATCAATGTGAAATTTGAAGGGATTTTGGAAATTAATTTGATAATTACTGGGTCATTTTAACCGAGGGTGCAATCTGCCCAATGATTGGGTTATGAAGCGAGATTTAAATCTGATGGCCTATTAAGGGATTTTTGCTGTTAAAGCTGTTTAAGCATTTATATGCTTATTTAATGCATGTATTGGCTCTGTCGAAGATCGCAGTATTTGTTTGGATTTGCCAATCTAGTAAAAGTAGTAAAATTAAGCTATCAAATGCAGGTAACAGTCAACACAGCGGAACCCGGTAAGTGATTACCCACATCTAAATGCCTTCCATTATGCAAGTAGTGAGTTTAACAATTTTCAAATTTCGAATCCCCTTTTATCTAATGAGGAGGCTACCTTTGATTGACTTAATCAGACTCTACCAGCGCGGCGTCAATGGATTATTCAAGACCGCAAGGAGGCGAACGGACCCGAGATCTACAGTGTCAACGACTGCTTATGACTAGTTATTGTTAGCACCAAAGCTCTATCCTTTTTTCACATGAATATGATATTCTCGGGGGCGGTCATAGTGCTATAAACTATGTGGTGTAGCGGTTGACGCGTAACCATTTACGGATCGAATGCTCACAAAAAACCTCTCAGTGATGATGGCGTTGATGGATTTGACGTGCGAGGAGACTAGTAAGTCTGCTTGAGCCAGTTTAAACAAGAATGTAAGAATAGGTGAATTTGGTAGCAACGCGAAGCTAATTGACTGCACACAGAATACCCCAAGAATCAATCACAATGGTCTACGGGTCGCCATTGGAGTGTGAAATTCACACACACACACATAAATAGGCCATTGAGGACACTCTATCGTACAAGCTAGTTTACAACAATCATGACATATCTCTACCAGCTCAAGTCTGGGGAAACTAGACAAACCGGAACATCTACCGGACGCAAGGATGTGTCACAATTGACTCCTCATTCATACATCCATATACAAGACATGGATGTAATATTACTTCACTGATTTTCGGTGAAATTGATTACATTGTGAAAATGCAAAAGGCACATAAACAGTGCAGTGGAGGTGGACAAACAATTAATAGGCACACACGTTACAAAGAGGCATTATTTATTAGTCGAAAGTTTACATCAACATCATTGTCTTCATATTTTCAAATCATACAAAGGAGTAGGATAGGAAGTGCAGGCGACGTCTCTCCCGTAGCCGAACGAGTGGCAGAGGGGACAAGCTCGTTATTGTGAGGGATAGCAGGAGTAGTGGAAAAACGATTTAAAAACTATAAGGGGAAGAGAAGAGCGAATAGTTTCACATGACCTCGGTGCCTACTCGCAATTGCTTTCAAATAAGACCCCAAATTCGAATTCGTACACAATATATGTTCTATAGAGGACGCAAAGTTGTCCTCTCCGGTGGCGCTGTTGGTTAAACATCAATGAAAATAAACAGAAGAAAAATAGCAGCTCGCAATTACCCACAATCATATCTTTGTATCCTATGGTGGTGTCATCGATATCGTATGGATAAAAATAGTTAATATGAGAAAATAGTAAAAGTACGTCGTGAACAAAGAAAATAATGTTGCACAGAAGTTGCGATGTGAGGAAACGACCAAGAAAGACCTGGTGGGAGACAACTCTGTTAGTTACATCGATGGTGGCTGCTGCAGGTTTGAAGAAGTCTGAATTTGAGACAGATACTCCATAGCTGACAAACTGGACCTTGGTGCAGTGGCGCCAGTGTCTATATCAGTCGACTTAGCTCTGCTATTACCAAAAGTCAACTGAAATCCCTGAGCAGGATTACAGAAATCATCCCCATTCAGTAGAATAAGTTGTGGTGGCGTAAGGCTTGTGGTCCCGTGCTGCTGACTACTGCCGTGTTCTTGTGTCGCACTGATCCTCTGCTTCCGACGTGGAATATGCAATGCCTTGACCCCTATTAGTTCATGATTACCCTGCTTCTCATGGGTCTTGGCGTGTCGTTTCATTTCGTCTGACCGGGCAAACTTGTGATCGCAGTGCTGACAAGCGAACGGCTTCTCGCCTGTGTGGGTTCGACGGTGTGTGGTTAGGTGATCAGAGCGCGAGAAATGGCGCTTGCAAGTGGGACACTGGAATGGTTTCGCCCCCGTATGGATCCTTCGATGACGCGTCAGTTCGTCAGAACGTGAGAACGACTTGTTGCAGTCCGCGCATTTGTGTGGTTTCTCTGTCCCGTCTCTGGAACTTCCCTTACTACTCCTCCCACTCGCAGTCGATTTCTTCATAACCTTGGCATTTCTCTTATTAGGAGCCACCTTTGTAGAGCTGCTTTGAACCGGTTCAACTTTAGGTGTGTTTCCTGGCTGTGCAGTGTGATTACTAGGAGCAGCAGAAGCAGAGGCGATACTGGTTTTGGTGAGATTGAGGACCTGACTGGCAGGAGGAAGCATAGACGATGACGTGGCCACAGCCAACTGTTGTTGATTCTGCAAGTCACTGGAAACACTATCAACTGCCGTAGAAGCAGGAACGGTAGTCACTGTAGTGGAAAGAAAAGTGTTGGCTGGAAAGTACAAAGATGTCCCCGTCACTGTGTTCGCACAGCCGGCAGCTCCGCTCTCCGGTCCGCTTCCAAAGGGAGTGTAGAAAAAGTTCTGACTGTTTTTAGCCCCGGGGCTAGAGCAAAGAAATGAAATAATAGGTGTGGAACCGGCGGTGCTGAAAAAAGACGGAAAAGTCATGGAGGAGGTGGCTGCAGCAGCACCAGACGTTGTAGCGGCTCCAGATCGCTGCTGCTGCTGCTGCCCTTCGGAGTCGAGAACTGTAGATGGCGATAGGAGGGTTTGTGGGTTAAGGATGAAGGTGGGAGAGAAGATGGGAGCGGTAGAATTGGACAAGTCTCCAAAGAAGTGTGAGTAGTCGAATATGTGTGGTCCACAAGCAGCAGTTGGGGATTGTAGGGTGTTGTGGGCCTCTGTTACAACTTGCGAGATCATCGTTGGACTGGCCCCAGAAGGAGTGTGCAGCAGCTGGAAGGTGAATGGTGTTGTCGCAGTGGCCGTTGCGGGGGCAATGATGCCTTGTAGTCCCGGCTGTGCCTGGGCCTGTGGCGGCTGACAGGGCGGCTTGACGCGACCAAAATCAAAGTTTGGTGTCACTAGGGTCTCCAGAGGGGTACCAGCAGCAGAGAGAATAATGGACTTCGATAGATCGGTGGCGGCAACGGTGTGGAAAGAGTCAGAAGGAAACTTGGAGGGGGGCAGGTTGAGCGGAGGCATGGTGTTGTGGGCAGTTGTTGTGGCTGCGATTGCTCTTGTGTCGAGTGGAGGGACGCGAGGCACCACAGCGGCAGTCTCTGTGTTGGCTACGCTTGAAGAGGACTTCGATATTGTCACTGCCACCGTGGCTGCAACTGCTGTAGTCGAAGAACTGATAGCCACTGGTACGGCGTCGGTGGTGGTTGGCGCAAGGATGCCAATAGCTCCCTGTGTGGTATGTAATGTGGATTTCGATTCCGTTGCCGCACTAGGCTTCACCGATTCCAAAGTGGCTCCTACGTTGAAAACACGTATAATACAACTATGCACGACAAATTATAAGAATATCAATCTGTCCGAAAACCATGAAGAAACCAAATGATTGCCAATCGCTCCACATGGGCAGTTAGAAATGTGACTATATGACATAGCTTACGCTACTAATCGCTTTCCTGGGGAATGACAAATATACCACATTGGTGCAAAAACAGGAATAGCTTATTCCTCCCGAAATTCTCTGGTCCCCAGTTCTACTGTTATTCCTTGGCATAAAACATCCACACAGTTCGATGGTCTCTAGTGCAACATTGAAAGTGACTCAGTGGGTTGAATGTGGGCACAGCTACAACCAAAACAATGGGCATCACCTAAGTACAACTTGGCATTTCTCAGTATGGGTGCCTCCGCTATTTACAACGCTTGATTCTATCATTTAAAGATTTATAGTAGCACTGCACAAGGCCAAAGGAAATGACAAGAGTAGAGCACCACGTAGCTCCTCACTAACTCCCACTCTAATAGAAATAAGGAGTTAAAAGGACCACTATATAGAAAATCAAGCTGATCTACTGTGACTACACGATACAAGTCGCTTACTACATGATGAAGCTACCAAATGGAGTACAGTGGCCAAATTACGATGAGATATACATACGAGATTAGTTCGAAATGGAGCAACGAGGCTACTGATTACCAATATTGAAATCGCGTTTTGCTGTGATAATTCAAGTACATCTTAATGTATTCCACGAGTGGGAACAAAATTTGAACTGAACTGCTAAAACTCTCGAGATAAGTGGCCTGCGAGTAGCACTGTCCATGAGAGAAGAATCGATTAGCAGGTTATCTGAGACACCTCGTACGTGTATTGAGATCAAAAAATCCCCTAATTGGTGACTGGAAGAAGTGCTATATTGTAAGACAGTGGGTACTGGTTTACTTTGAGCAAACCACACTGAGCTTCAAGCCCGCCTTCACACACAGTGAACGCAACGCACGCGTTTCAGGGGCTATTGCATTATCGTGACGTAAGCAAAATACATCGTTTTTTGCCAGATAGATTCATTTGTAAGCCCGACCCCGTGGCAATGCAGGAAAAACGGATGAGAGCAAAAATGGAAACATGTGCTTAAGTTGATACATTACTCAATAAACACAAAAGCAGCTTCAGAATAACCAAAGTTCCAAAAAGGAAATAATTCCACATGTTCAAGTTTATTAATCCTAGACTACAGACGAACAACGCTGATAACGTGCCCGTCAAATAAAACATAGAGAGCGGTGTTACCGTCCAGTTAGCATTAGAATACAGGCAAGCGTTGCGCGCATGCGTGACTAGCGATGCCCCTGCTGTCAGTAACTTGAACTGCTTCTGATGCAGCTAGTATGACTCCTAAAAGGATTCGTAGTCTCGATTCGTAAAGACAAACCTTAAAGGATGCAAAATACAGATCAACCATTAGAATAAGTAAGTAATATATCGAACTTCGAATCTACGTATATGATATGAAAACCGAGGAACAGATTCTGGGAATACTGAAACACCTAAAGAAAGCAAATAACGTAATGTCTATGGTAGTTATATGTCCCTTTTAAAAACACAAATGGTACTTGCGAATGGAGAAAGGAAGTTAGGTATATAGGTATTTGAGATGTTACAAGTCAATAACTGGTATCAGAAAATTCCAGTTTCTTAAACTATTACCAATTTTACGCACAATAAGGGACTCTTAGTAGTTAAGATGTAGTGTTCATTTTAAAAAAGTTTTTTCCCAAGGTACTAAACACGTAGCCACTTTACGACGATAGGCCCCAACACTGACATTATTCTAATGTCTATAAAACTCTACTGTAATGCAAATGAGAAACAAACTACGCAACCACAAGTATATCATTCATCCATAATATATAACTGCCCTAGGTCAAAGTGTGTAGAGGCGATAATGATATAACATGAACATTACCGACAGGTATCAAACATACTGGGACTGACTGGATATGCTGTAAAGGGTTTACCATAACTTCAACTTTCATACTAGGGTCTAAAGACTACTTCAGAAATAACAAACAAAGTATTTATGGGTAAGGACCATAATGCCTTACAAATGCACAAAGTTCTTCCTATTAGAAAGAACTTCATTACTAGACTCAAGGGCTTATCACAAAAAACTACAGATATTCAATTCTTGTTTGAGCGCTAAACGATTAACGGAAAACATTATAAGTTCACGAGCTAGACCTCTAAAAGCAAATAAACATTTAATAGTTTTACACTGCCTCGAGGTGACGCCTAACGTCCTAAAACAAATAAATTGGAAAATTAAATAGTAAAAGTAAACTAGTTGCTTTTTATGGATAAAAGAGTACCACACGAAATATTTTTGTCACTAGCTGCATTTTAACTGCCGTTGATAAATGATTTAATAATGATTAATATACCTTGAGTGATGATGTCTTCAACCTTTCCGACTTTAGAATTCGAAAGCAAATCGCAATTTTGTAAGGTGGTTCCGTTTTGCGAGCTTAGAGCTTTCTTTCCACCATCATCTGGAAAGAAAATTCTGGTACTTTTAGCCATCCCTTGAACATCAGCAGCTGTTGGGGTGTTTAGAAGTTCCGCTCCCTCAGGTGGAAAGAATTTGCGGACATCAGTGGCAGTGTTCGGCGTTTCGCCAGAATGAAATGAGTCAAATGAAATATTGAATGCAGAAGACAGCTGGGAAGACGTAAGGGCATTTTGTACAGAATTAGAATCCATGACTTGTGGAATGAGTGGAACCGACTTCCCACCCACACAGAAACGATAAAAGCCAGGAACTGACAATTTTCACGAGAGCTCCTATGTCCTTGACACTGAACTGTTTGTTGATGCTAAATATTCCGCTACGAGCAAGTATATTTAAATTCTTTTTATTAGGAAAATTTATATTTGGGTATTTTAAAAAGATAGTCAGCCTGATGTTTCGATTTTGGATCATTGGCCGATAGCTTGCTTACCATGCTGTATTGGCCTTAGCCACAGTTGATGATGCCGGTTCTTTCGCATGGCTTCTCAGGTAGAAATAGCTGTTGGAAATACTAATTTCCTAAATGAGGTGAGACCTATTGCCTTTTTATTTTTAGAAATGACTCTACTATCGTGAGACATGCTGTTCCTTCATTGATAATTAACATTCGAATTCTAACATGGTAAAAATGATGTTTGCTAGGTTGTGTTTAAATTTAAGAGTTAGCATTTAATGATTGCTGTAGATTGTGAAATTTCTTTTCTCTTTTTCTTACCACTAGGCAAATTATTATGAACGTAAAATTGAAAGGGCCCTCTTCAAAATCTCAAAGTTAGTCCGTTTGGTAGAAAAAAATTACCTTGAAGCCATAGAATCCTGTCAGAGAGCACTGAGTACGTTTTGTTTCCTGAATAATCGTATTAAGGCGCCCTTGCAAAGGCCAAGTCTGAGTGTAACTGCGATGATAATGAATTTCATGTAATTCAAGGGCGTCAAGAGATTCTTGAAAACCAATTCGCCTCCCTTCAACCGTACAAACCGCTTCTAAATCGTCTGTCTGTTTTCGGGCCGGTTGTGCCTCGTAAGTACTGCGTACTTATATTTTCCCTTCAATTAGGTGGCTGTTCTGTTGTTTTAAGTGAAGACAACGAAGAACATCGAATACCACGGTTGACTCAAAGAAACAAGTGTTTCTCGGGTCTTCAAAGTTTTCCCAAACAAAAGGTCCAAAGACTTGAAGAATGCGAAGTTCGAATTGTTGAACTAGAAAAAATGGTGAGGAGTAATTAACCATAAACTGCCGTTGAATTCGTGTTCCCCTTTGCTGTTTCCAGGCTCTGCTGTATTTCGCTATCTGCTCGCTGTTCTAGGCCTAATCAGTTATAACACATTGAATCAACGCATTTCCTTGCCTTTTTGCACGACAACTTTCTATTCTTCTTTAGTAATGCTTTATATTTCATTCCATATTCTCGCGATTCTTTACTACGAGGGATAAATTTTCTTTAAACGTGTCTTGTCATTGTCTTCATTTTTTCTGGTCTCTTGGTAGGTGGATAAATTATCCTTGAAGTTAGAAGCCTCGGAACGACGCGCGATGCTGGAGGAAAATGCGCGTCTGGTTGCGGAGGGTGAACTCTTGTTGTTGCGTCGGCCGCAGAACAACTGGACTGAAATCGTTGACCAATCACCGAATTCACCACCACTTACCTCTCTGCTTTCTGACACAACCATAAATGTTGATAAAACACCTTTGAACATTGATAGAGTCACATAACCTGTTTCCATTTTTGTGCCCATACTATTCACCAATTCATGTACCTTCTCAATTTACCTTTTCATGGTCGCAATTGATAACCATACATATAAACCCTTAATAGATCAAATCACTGCTTCACTGTTGTCCTATTGGTGTAAAAACTGGGAAAGGAAGTGCTCTGTATCCTTTTCATTTTCTAGATCGCTATAGATATATGGGAAACGTAGAGTACTGTTGCCATCTTAGTTTGCCTGCTCGCATTTTTGGGCTTCCTCTGCATACATAGGATCCATTATTAGCCCTTTTCACTTGACGACAGAGCGAGGCTAAGTTGTTTGTGAGAATAGCTTGTATTGCTATGGAAAACAGGAACACGTGAATTAATTCTGTGAGGCTGAATTAAATTCTGGGCACTATTTATTAGCATTGCCCATCAACGCTATCTAGAATTAATGCCAATTCCAAATTAGATGATTCTTAATGTATTATGGCATAGATTAAGTGTAAGTTTGTTGTGTTGTTAGTCTCTCGCTCGGGCGATCTAATCATCGGTTCGCTACTTAAACAAAGTATTGGGGATATCACTTGCTTAGGATTAATTCTCATAAGCTACCTTTTTCAGCATCCTGGGACTTAAGCGGAGTTTTGAACAAAATTAAACGAACTGAATGCGAATCGTGTAATCTTGCTTTTGATAAAACAGATTGGCATTTCAAGCCAGGCATTGGTAAGCACTGAAGGTAATTTCCTTCACGGCGGAATTCCGGTATGCAGACTGATGTGTCGGTGAACACTAACTTCAATGGAATTTAGTGATTCGAGGCAAATTTACGTGCCTGCCCGTCAAACGCAGGAACTATGACCCTCGAGTTCTTCGCTAAAAAGACCCCAATGAGCAGTTTTGTAATTATTTTCGAGCTAGTAGCAGCAACATTTTTTGCTGGTTTAAATAAGCTATGTTGGCTTAATTTTATAATAGTACCTCGTTTGGACTTATTAGGTAGGTATTTGAATATTATTTTATAAGCAGTAGAAGTCGTATGGATGTATAAGCACAAATGACGAGAAGCAGTCACTGATTGTGCTACCTTCAAATAAATCGCTATGCATAAGGAAACGATTTAGTGTAGCTTAGCGATATGAATTCATTTCATTTTTAAAAAATAGGGGGATTAAGAGGAGATCACTCAGGAAAAGAATTTGAGGTCGTGTGGGGATGAAAAAGAAAATAAGCTAGAATATCTGCAGATCAAGTATAATCTTGTGACAATCACGCATAAATTCACATGAGGCTACCACGAAAATTGTGAGAAAAGACTCGTTAATTGAGAACTGGTTTGATTGAACTGACCAGCATTACAAAACGACCTAAAGTCCACAATAATAGTATTAAATTGTATGAAAGGGGTTTCATTATTTTAAAATACACGTAGATATTAGGCACTCACTGGATACTAACATTAGCAAGTAAGCAATAAACTGGAAGGTATATATAAATTGAACAATACAGGTAGCACCAATAATTTAAAAATAGTTAAATCTCAGGTGGTTGATTTCTGAATTGAATAAGCAAAACAATGTCAACTATTCTCCATATTTAATCACATCAAATCCTCAGTTATATTTATATGTAAGAGCTTCACCAATAAAGAATTAAACTTAATAAAACCTACCAAAGGATTGACAAAAGAGCACCATGCATTCTACCAAAGATTCACCCAGCCTATCCACCGGGATCCACACCCGTTTATTCATATTCGGACTTAATTAACATAAAAGATAAATGGCAGGATATCACCTGTTAAGCCTTTTATAAAAAACCTTCACCAGAGCTACCGTGGTGACTATGAAACGCCGCAGACAGGGAGTATATTTACAAGAGTAGTCTTTGCCCAGACACTTTACACAAAGATGACTGTTACCGCCAGGCAGCGAATAATTCGACGACAGTTATTGTGGCACTGTCCTTTTCTACGCCATCAGTCACTTAGTTAACGCTAATCCTTTAAAGATTTTTACGACCTCAATAAACGAAGAATACTTGGTCACAATTTGGGGGGAGTGAGTTTTTCAGTCTGTAATGATTTCAGAAAAAGTGAAAATCAAAAACAACGATATTTCCACAACTTTGCTAAGTAAACTTAAAGTAAAAACATTACACTGAGGATGGCTTAGATATGCCAATAAGTTTTCGAGTTAATGTTAAAAGACAAGTGAGCCCGTTGACATTAACGATTATGTTAACCATTTGTTTCAAGAAAGTGCAGAATTGCTAAAAAGAGATGCAAAGGCTTCAGAATCCTTGGCCGAGAGTTCTAATATACAGCAATTCCAAGCCCAAAAATCAAGAATGCAATCAGCAAAAGCACTATTCCATGTGAGGGCATTGGAGAGTGTGAGTTGTTAAATTAACGTTTTATAATTTATTTTCTGGACAGCTAAAATGTCCAGAATTTGCCAATAAAAACATTAGCAACAATCCCAGACGATTTAGGTGCTAAGTAAATTGCCTAGCCACCATAAAGCCAATAGTCAATTATTGTTACTAGATTCAGTTTAAAATAGCCACAAATAAGCAGAAGGAAGATTTAGCACATATATAGAACGGTAGGATATCTTGTGAACTGTTAGTATCCTAAAAGAAAAACATAATTACCTCATGAAAACCATTTTTCCAATTTTGATATTTTCTTTCTTAACACTTCATTAATAATAAATAAGACCAAATAAATAGGAACAAGCAACCGTGACTGATTAAGCCTAATTTGAAAAATTATACTGAAAAATTATCACTGTCACAAAATGGCAATTTTAACAATTTATTGCTTCGTTTAAGTCCATTAGTACTGATAACAGGTAGAGGTACAATCCCGCCAATTCAACTAACCGCAGTCTATACTGGATGTATGCTTCCCTTTCTGAATTTACTAAGTTTACTGTTTTCAATCGCGTTCTCTAATAATTAATTTTTAAATATGGTTTTAAGGGAAGTGTGCGAAGTTGAAAGGATAATTGATTCTCGATACATTGATGGCAAAGAAGAATTCTTAATTAAGTGGAAAGGCTGTGATGAGTATGATTTGTTTATTAAACTTATATTTTAACTCGTTATTTATACTTTATTCACTTTTATATCAGACCTCCAAATTCGTGGGTAAAAAAGGCGGATCTTAAGTGTAGAAGATTGATAACCGAATTCCATGAAACAAAGTTCAATCAAAAGGTTGACATCGCTATTAAAGTAAGTTCGCAATTCCTAGTCATTAGCAAATCGCAGTTGCCTGTGCTTACCATAACTGTACGCGTGTGCTGTTTTTGCCCACTTACTAGATTGATGAGGATATGCTTCATGGTTTCGACCGCGGCTTAAGTCCCTCACATATCGTGATGGTGACACGTCGCGGGGACGACTTATATTATCTGGTCAAGTGGAAAGGACGGGACGAAACGGACGTGGTACCCGCTGCCAGGGCAAACATCATGTGCCCACAGCTTGTAATAGATTTTTACGAGCGCATCCTTCATCTGAAATAAACTACTACTTTTTCATATCATACTATTATCGTAATAAACACTACGTTTGCATACGAATTTGCTTCAACCGGTGGTTTTACCATATGAGACGTTTACACAATTCCTAGAAGCGCAAAAGCCGAATAAATACCAATTAGATGAATTTTATTCACCCGATGAATACACTTGTTCAAAGCTGTAGAGGTAAGTGGGAAACATTAGAATCACCAAAAATTATACGGGATCCAAATGTACAAGAAAGCTTTCTGTTGGTTGAGGATACATGGATGCCATCAAAGCCCCTACCCGATTCGCCAGATTTAGAATCTTAGTAATTACAAAAGACAATTAATTTAAAGATTAACTAGAATAACGGGTAGGTAAGGGACCCACATAATCAATTTCTGATGGCTTTGGCAGCTGTTCCGCAAGAATCACCGAGAGACTTTTATGACTCTGGGTGACCGCCGGAAACAAATCAGGAATTTCGACCTTTTTAGAGAACTGCATGCTAGAATAAGGACAGATGACAACGGAAAGGCAAAATCAAAGTCAGAAATAACCACATTAGGAAAACAGATTTACGCATAATATTCGGCACGAGCATCGTAGTCCAATTGTTCCAGATAATTAACATCAGCCACACCAGCATCCACTACCTGACTGAAAGTTAACATAAGCCAAATCGTCAATAAAGAACTTACGCCTCAACAACTTTGAGTATGTTCGACATCATGTCCGTAACATCGGCCCCATCATGCGAATTTTCTTCTTCGGCAGGAATACGACTAAATAGTGCATCAAAGATTACGTTCAATTATACGGTTTTAAACAAAATGTGCAATTTCCCGATTTAACAAATACCACGAGACATACATTGCAGAATCCTGTCGTGTAGCCTCATAGTCCCTTAGCGGTTCCTCAATAAGTCTCCGTGCTTCAGCGTCATTCGTCTAGATCAATTAATCATCACACACCAATCCAAATACTAGTCAAGATAGGTTCCAAAAGTGTCACTACCTCGTGCGAATTTTCTTTACAACAACTTGCGCAAAGGTTCCCCATTACTAAAATCACATTTACGCAAGAAATTATCAGATTCATCCAAAATTAGAATAAAAATTAAAGTCAATTCGATGAAGCACGTTTATTTAAAAGTAAACAGATAACACACTAAATATGCCCATGAGAATTCAATGGCCATATCTAGAAACACAATTAAATTCAAACACCAAAACCTACTTTTGGAATTCCCACTCCCTATTATCTAGAGGACAGACATTCCTCGTTTTAAGCCAACGAGAAATGCAGTGAAAATGAAACGCATGCTACAAGCCAATCAAGAAACACACATCCTTACATTGCAGTGCCCCCAAGCAACAGTGCACTCTTCTGTTCCATCGGAGGCATGATTAGCTTGACATTCAATACCTAGTTTAACAATGGAACGAGGCAAAATTAACATACACAAATCCATAATGTGGTTGCGACATATGGCGCAATTGTCAACAACTATATCCCATGCCCATAAGGCTACTGCATTCCACTTTTTAATCTCGAAACGCTTGCCATTTCCGCTGGCACTGCTTTGGCTAGGAGCTTCGTCAACCTCCATACTAGACATGTTCAGATGCCCGTACGCAAAATAACGAATAAATTGCCAAGAGTCGCAAAACACTTTAACAACAAATTTTTCTCAAAGGCTATATGAAGAATTATGTAAACTTTTTCTTTAATTAAACCTATTCCATTCATAATTTTCAAAGTTCATGTTTTACCATAATGATAATGTTGTTTAATCAATTATTTTATTAGATAAAAACGGAAATAGTTTCGACTAAAAGACCTAAAGCAATAAAATTTATATTTCTATAAATAATCGCAGGAGTACTACATTAAATAAGCAAGCGAACGTAAAAGCGAATTCACTATCGATCTTCAACATTTTGAAGTAAGTTGAGAACTACCAAATATCTATTATTTAGGATAATTTCCATCTGTGATATTCATATATTCGTCGTGATTAAATTCCGAGAACTTCAAAGCATTTGGTAACAGATGAAATTGTACATTATCGGAAAAGATATTTAAATAATATTATTAGTGTATCGCTTCGCCCATAGAGGGGTTTCGATGTTAAGCAAATCCATACTAAAGGAAGCCTTTAATAAGAGATTCTTCTCCAAAGGCTCGTTTTATAGTGTTATCTAGATAAAATAATTTCCTACAATATTCTCATTCTGGATTGGAATAATATCATTATGAATAAGCTTGCAGTCATTGTAAAGTTTAAATTTTAATGGCATTTATTTTTCACTTAGAGGTAAAAGAAAACAGAGTTGACGCCTAATTTTAAAAAATGTTTGTTTTTCACTTGATTCAAAACTCAGTGATATTCTCCCGACAACTACTATTTATGTACAAGGTTCCTACCATTAAACTGCCGAAAATGGGCATTTGGTATCACGGCAAATAAACCATCGGTCTGAAAATGAAAAGCGCTCAGATTACTTCATTAGTCTACTCTCTAACTATTGAGAACTTGTGTAGTTGTATAGATCATAGTAATCGTGATTTTTATGATCGATATGTGTTGTCTGTGTGGTAGACTTTGAAGACATTTTACTCTTGCAATCACCATAGATTTTTGTATGTGGCCGGTGCTTAGGAGGTGTCAAATGTTTTTAAGTGTAACTCTGCTTGTGTTAATTTTTATGGCTTGGTGCAAATGTTGTTCTATTTATTTGTTGGGCTTCTAAATAGTAATTTATTTTCTTGCACTTTGTGCTTTGAAATCCACTCGTAGTATTTTAATAGACTACACTCTAAATAAGCCACGATTTTTTAAATGCACCATAGTAATTTTTAAGTACACACCGTCAGCAGTTGCAGTTTTCGGATTTTCTCGCTTTTGCTGTGCTCGTTGTTAGGTAATTCTGCAAGTTTTGTTTCTCTAATAAAGTGCTTGACTTTGCCGAGAGGTTATTTTATATTGCACTATACACGAAGTAAACACTAGTGCAGTTCTAATGTGATAACATTTGATTTATTTGTCTTTAGACAAACGGTTATGCCCTTTGCTTTCGTGCCAGATATTGTTTCGCGTAAAGTGCTCTGCAAGGCCAACTGTAATAATCGTGAGTCTGTAATGTTTGTAACCTTCTCCTGTAGTCTTAGATTCACAGTTGCTGAGGTTGGTCACTTTTTTGTCGACGTATTTAGTGTCCAAGTCTGTTTGGCGTATTTGGGATGCTAACGTTTGAGGCCCTTAATTTACTCGAAGAACGTGGTGTTGTAAGGTTAGTCTGTGCTAGTGGAAGATCCCTCCATAAGGTACGTTTGAGGTCGTATCTGGATTAATTCCTCTAGGTAATCCAAAAGGACTGGGATTTTTATTGCAGCAAGGAAGCCAATCTATGTGCCTGTATGCAAAATCGACAGATAGTACATTTTGACCTCGTCAAACCATGGGTGTGTTAGAATTTTTCTTTTGTTGATTTCGTTTCTGTTTCTCAAGGGTAACATTAGGATGTAATTCCTTTTTCCAAGGTAGGATCTAATTTTATTGAGTTTGAATTGTACTTTTTGCACTGGGAATTTTAAGGCCCATTTATTACCTAGGAAGTCAGACCTGATTACGCATAAATAATCTTAACAACTTCGACCCACTGTTGTGCTTACATATCTGTTTTAGTGCTCCCACCTATTAGCGGTCGCGCTTTCGGACGCGATGAATTTTACGCAAACAGCCAGCATTTCTGATCAGTCACTGGCGCACGCGTTAAAAATGCTATTTAAAGTACTCTAAATGGACAACCGAATTCCGGTTCTTACCTTGCGAAGTGTTTTTGAGATTTCCTAGTATACCCCATCCTCATATTTTCATGGTATTAAAGTGAATTTGATGTTGTTTGATTGGCCCCTTATTATATATATATAATCCGTTTAAGTACCCAATAAAAGCATTAATTAGGTGGTATATATGCTCCATGTCCTGTTTTGGGTGAGTGGGTGGCAAAGATTAAGTTACGCATTGCATCCTCTTTGACTACAAAGTGCCAAGGATATTTACACCAAAAATATGGCGGAATGGTTTCGTTATCCTTGATTTGTCAATAATTTCCCAGGTTCGATTCTTTAATGACGAGAAGTAGTTTCATGTTCGAGGTTCTAACAGGTATTGGCTCGATTTTTACTTGTATCGATATGTGGGGGGGGCTGTATCGATATGCACCTCTGACCACGTGCAGAAATAATCTCAAATTTGATCGATTTTTCGCATACCCCCCTCCTAGGCGAATATTATTCTATTAAATTTTAGCCGGGCAACCAATCGTATCAAATCCTAAAAGCCCAAGGATGTCCGATTACTAATCACTGCCTCACCTCCGTGCTCCAACGATAGAAGTTGCATTCCTTTAGGTTGAAATACTAGGATGGTAACTCGGTAAGTTCTAATAGCTATTGTTAATATCGGTCTAAGCTAAGAATTCGATAAATTTATAGGGTCATTAAGTAATTTGTGTAATCTTTGTTGAATTTAAAAGGTAGTTTGAAGATTCTTTGAAGAATGCTTCCAAATCTGAAATAATGTGCTATGATTAGCATTTCTATTTACTCCGTGTTTACAGAGAAGAAAGACAGTACGAATCACGAGTTTCGGGTGCTATTGATTTTTCAGTTGAGAACATGTTTCTCTCATCTGCAGACTTGGCTCCTAGTAACGAAGTTGACGGGGTTTCGAATTTCCGACAACTTATTTCTGTTAGACGTGACGAAGGAGCATTCGAAGAGCCTTCTATGCTTACAAACGAAGAAACACCAAACTTTTATGTGCAATCAATTCATGATCCCTTAAACTTAACCGATTTCCACAGTGGACTTACGCGGGAAAACGATTTGAATTTTCTTGCTTCTCAAGATACGTACCAAGAAACTGTGGATTCCGCAAACGGAAATGTGTCGGTGTCGAAACTAGATGGAAGGCGTCTTGGAAGTACTGGGTCTCAAGACTTAACACAAGCACAATTTTTTGGCTACTTCGATGTGAATGTAAATCAAATCTATGTACCCCAGCAATCTTCGAGTTCTTCCCAAGCTAGTTCCATACCTTCACATTCTACTCTGAACCAGGTTTTAACGAGTGACAACAGACAGACCACGTTTCCTAATTTTGTTAGCCCATTCCTTCGTCAGAGAAATGTTCCTGGTCCACGTAGTTCAACAATCTCACTTACAGTTTCATCAAGTCAACCAGTAGAATCTCTACATGAGGTAAAAAATACCATTTTCCATCGATCAAATCGAAGTAGCAAGAATCTGGACAATGGAAAAGTTAAAAATCGTGGAGATGGAAATAAGCTACTGAGTTCAAGAGCAACTTGTGTTTTAGAAGGTTGGTACGAAGCCAATACCGAATGGCCATATCCGTCCAAAGCAGAGAAACAAGTCATGGCATCTGCTGGAGGAATAACGTTAGACCAAGTAAATACCTCTCTGAGTTTGTTTACTTGGTATAATCTTAACTATTTGCTACATTGTTAATACTGTTAATTTTCCTCGTGAGTTATTCTACTTGCGGTGTCACATTTTCAACAACTTAAAAAGTAATACAAGAGATCTTAATCGAACCCCTTAGGATGCTTAGTAAAACTCATAAGTTGTGTAATCCTCTTGATGCTAGCACATCAACAATTACTAGAACCATTTCATTCTTGTTTAATAAGGTAAACTCGTGGTTTGCTAACCGCCGCAACAGGAGTCAAAACACGCGACCCAAAAAGAATATGGTCAAATTGGTCGGTGCTTTGTCAAGTCTTTGTGAGGAGTACCAGCAGGTTACCGCTGGCGTCATCTCCGCATCGGAAATGAAGAATCGAATTATGGGTCTGATACATTATCACTTGCAAAGGAAACAGTAAATCCGTTATGAGCAACTTTCGTACCATTTCACCTTTCATTCGGAATCAATGAAGAATAAATAAACCTCTTATGGTACAAGAAAGTACATTTTTAATTTTATTTTGGACAAGGAGTTTTTATCAAACTTGTTTATGGATTGTCGTTTACGTCGACTATAGGGTGAAGCAATTGGTGTAGACTGGGCTGTCCTGTATTTTATCGTTATTCTATGCAAGAATACGCATACGCTTTATCTGGCTCTTCAATGTGGGATTACCTTTCGGGCATTTCGGGCACCAAGAATATGCAATTTACTGAATTGATTTGTGGAAATATAAGCTATAGTTATGTATATTGGCCATGCATTTCGAAAGTATAGGCAGCTGTTTTAGATGCGCTGAATCGAATAATCGATCCACCACACACACGAAGTAAGAAAACCAATCGATTTATACCGCAATCACTTTTACGATGTACCTTACAAATTAAATTCCACAAATTACATTGAAAGATCCCCATTAAGTTGGAAACTTGTGAAGTTCTTATTAAATGAATACTTGAAATTTGCCCAGTCCGTGAGCTGGTGACGGAGCAGTTGTAAACGTGGTTATTATCAAAGTGTTTGGCAATATTTATAAGAAATCGGCCAATTTCACAAGAACAATGAATAGAAAGAAGGCTATTTCTCATCGATTTGAGAGGTGCATTGACGAAGAAGGCCGAAAGGCAGCTTCAAAGCCAAGTAATGGGGTCACAATGTTTCGCTTTATCTATGTTAGTAAATTGGGCTCCTTAGAGGGTTTCTTTGAGTTTTAGTAGCAATGATAAGTCCGGTGGAGCTAAATCGGGTCCATATAATGGGTGAGGAAGTTCTTCCCGAGAAAAATCTCGAAAGCCATCTTGTAACTCAACCGGCGCTGGTGCATTGCCGACATGATGGAATAGGATCAAACCATCCTTTCCTTTTTTAAGCAAAGCTACTGCTACTGTTCTTTGATTTACAAGGTACTCATTAATCAGTATTGTACTCTCTAAAAATCGCAGGAAACCGCTGCCATCACTTGACCACGTGTGTGGGAGCCATGGCTTTTACTGTTTTTGGACACGTTTTCATCTCTTTTGATATTTTTTATCAGAAATTACTCTTCGTCTGCTTCAACTTTGTTAATTAATGACATAGAGAGGTTCCTTCGACGATTATTGATCAGGCACGCAACGCCTTTGGGCACCCATCGTGCTGCAAGGTTGTTCAGTCCCAAATTATTATGGAGAATTGAATTTGCCGATCAGGCACACGAAATTTCTAGTGTTGTAATTATCTGGTCAATAGTTATTCGCTGCCGATATTTTGAATTAAAGTTTGAGCAGCCTCGGTGTTTCCTTAATTTTTTGAGGTTCTTGGTCCTCCTTTCTTGATTTGCTTAACCCACTTGAAAGACTGTTTTCCATGGTTGAAAAAGAAGCTTCTCTTTTAGAAGGTCTGAAAAATATAGAAGTGTACATGAAACTAATTGCAGGTAACCAAAGGCAAGGCAAGTATCCGCTGAAGTGCTCTGGTATGTTTTGAATGGTTCAAACTTGATAATGGTACTGCTATCAAAAAGTTACACCAACTCTTTGATTCACTTTGCCAAACGGCACCTATCGTTTGGAGGGGTGCTACCCAATGGAGCAGTGGCGAGGTAGTTTGGGGTTGCATCATGATTCACACACGGATTTGTATCCTCGTTGGGTGATTGCCTAGAGGCATATCTCTCAGCTTCCTTTACAGCTCACACATTTTACTCATGAATGCTCTGCTCAAGTCGCAAAATTTCTTTTTGGACCAATATATTTTCCCGCCACCTTTTATGGTCATACTGTTTAAAAGTTACACCAGAATAATCGAACGGGGTGGATTCAATATATTGTAGACATATTCCTTAGGATTTCTCCCCCAGCAGTTTCATGAATCAGACATTATTACTGCTTAAATCTAGGGAGCTAATTTTCTGGCGTCTGTTAGGATGACGAAACAGTATATTATATAAGTGAATACAGTGCAATGACCAAACACCTTGTATCCAAGACCATTCTACTATGGATTGGCTGGAGCAATCTTGGCACAAGGTGGGTTAGAATACATGAATTTTATAACATTCGACCGCAATTAATGGAATACACGAGGATATTTTAAAGCAAGGAAAGGAGTCAAAATTCAAAACCGAGAATGATTTTTGGGGAAACGCATTAACCACAGCTTACCTCCTTGAGGGAAGAATTTTCCGTAAATTTGCTTGAATATATCTTCCGTGAGAAAACCTGTTGGACAATCCTAAAAGTGAAGTATAGGGGGCAATAAGCACGTAAGAGTTTGTAGTTTGAAAGTGGATGTTCACAGAAATTTGCTTATAGCAATTAGTTAAACCAATGCTGAAATATGATTCATTCATGGACCAACTCGGAATAGTTACCATCGTGAGTTGATACATTCAGGATTTCCCAATAAAAACCGTTCTTATAGCTCATTTTTTAATTACGGCGTTGAATAAGCAGTAATGATGAACATTCACTTTCCCTAGAATCGAAGCAATATTGCACCAGAATTGAGCTAAGATTCCTCCAAATCTAGGAAAGTCGAATATAAACCAACCCAACAACAACAACAACAACATCAACAACAAATTCGCTTAAATTTTATCGGTAACTACGAGCGGAAAACTGAGCACCGTACAAAAATAAGGTAGGATGCTGATTAAAGAAAACGTCAAAAATACGAAAATTGAGAAATACTTCTCATTTCAAATACTTAAGCCGATTTGGGAAATTCACTCGAAGTTAGGTAAATTGATCATAAATTCCAAAAGTGAAGATTGAGACATGAGATTTGCTTCTAGCCAAAAATCTATAATAAGATAATTAAATACCTCTAGCGGGGGAGTTTCCAGAATATAAGTTTGCCTACAGTTCCAAATCCCTTAATCTAAATAGAACGCATTGACGTCTTTAAATGCTAACTCTTTCTTCCTAGCATTCTTGTTTCTCGGAAACTTCCACATCTGTTTCTCCGAAGCTCTGTTTTCTTTTACGACACAAAGAAATTAATGCATTTCCAGACCTCTTTGAAGCCGCGATAGATGATTTGCAGTTCTCTTCGAGAAAACTGAGTGGATTTAAGCAGGCTTTCAATGGATACCGGCCTTTGATGGAAGTAGCTCGTTTCTATTTCTTCGAAGTCCGCATCTAAAGGAGAACAACAATTTTTCAAACGTCATTAGGATTTCCTATTGCATCACGAAGCAATCACTGAAATATTCATGTTTTTGAACAATTGATACCAGAATGACCAGTTATAAATACAAGTCTCACTAAATTATTTAATAACTTCTCTTATGTAGAAACCCTTAATTATAAAGACTGATATAGGTAAGTTAAGTTTTTGGGAGATGATCGTAAGTAACTAAAAGGAGATATCATCAATCGGATCGTCCCTTTAGATCATAACCCATGGCCTAACGGAACGGTTTGTAATGGCGTTACCTCAGAATTCAGGTCGCATATTGGCATATGGCGCTGATTCTTCATTGCGAAAGACTTCTACATAAGCTAGGTTGATGTGCTTTCTTGTGGTGGATGCTACTCGGACTGTCGAATCGAATGCGTGAATTTGCACTTCGCAATTTGCCTAATGGAACCAATGAAAATTGACTGCCTCCTGTCAGCCAATGGGACAGCTCTCCTGCGCCATGGATTCTGTACTTCTGGAGATTGAGGTCATTCACTACTTGAAATTCAGCCACATTCACTTTCTTTCAATATCACAAACTCTGACATGCTACGTATACTAAACCAACACTGACGTTCGAAATAAAAATCGGATTTCGTAAGATTCATTTTTTTTTTAAATGCGCATGAAAAAATAAGTTTCGTTTGTGCACGCTATAGGTTTGTTTCGGTATCATTTGTATTAAATATAAAGGTTGCATTATGTATAACAATTCAGGAGTCCAGTTTTTTCAGGCTAAACTCCCATTGATAATACAGAGTTCCAGATCGCATAACTCGATCTCTCTCTTTCTCTCTCGGTAGGAACGATTTTTCTCTCTGATTGACTTAGGCTATTTATTAGCACTGCTGATTTGTTTAGGAAAAAAACATTGCTAGTTCCTTTGTGCCCGTATTTCATTCATTGAAATATTTAGAAGTCATCACTATTTACGAATATAAGGAGTCCTGTTCAAAACTGGTATCATTGGTAGATTCGATTTCGTATAACAAAAGTTAAGATGGGTGAAAAGGCCGATTAAATCTCTTTAGAAATATATTCGAAACATGTTTCAGCTTTTCAAAGCTGGTTTCAATAGCTTAATGGGCAATTTATGGTTTTAATAATTAACCAGTCCAAGAGAAAGTAAAGAAAATTTACGAACATAAAATACTAGCAACGAACTCCACTTACTCAAATTTACCTACTGATGCATGTTGAAATGAATGGAAAATGGGCCCTTAATTACACAAATTCCACAATCGACTGCGAAAGTCTACGTCCCTCGGGTAAGTATATCCTTTTCCCCTATACAGTTTAAGGCTTCCTAGATGTCGTGCTAACCAATTGGGAGAAACCTAGGATGTTTCAGCTTCCATAATAATGTTTTAAAAAGACGTTGTTTTAATTCGTGTAATTTGAACGATCATGAGAGAATAAACTGTTAGATTACCTAGAATCAAATAACATATTAAGATCTCGGTGCTAACATGAAATTGCATAAATTATTTGTGAAATCAAAAAACAGTACATTTCTGGCAAAGTAGCAGGTTGGGGGTGCCACTGCCCACCTTTTTAGTTTACAATAAAATGAGAAAACCCCACTTACATTCATTGCCAATAGCCATACCGAGGCATTTGAAATTCTTAATTTACTTTTCACCAGGGTATGCGGTGCATTCACCTGCGGTCACATTCAAGGATGGGCCACTTGAGGCAAGCGGAAATATTGCAAATTCGCTATTCTATAATGTGTACGCCTTTGGGTTGAGATTCGTTGAAGCATTTGTAAGCATAGGTAAGTTTATGCTGTATCTATGCAACGACCGCAACGACCCCCTGAGAAAGAGATGTACCGAATTCAGAACAAGTGGCGAAAAACACCGCTAAACATGTACGCTAGAAGTTGGTGGAAAGTGATTGGCTCTGTGAATTTAGAACTCAATTTATCCGGCATTATAGGAAAAAATAATTCAGTAATTTTTATTCTACAGTAATACCAACGTTTAGCAAAAGATCTCTTCCATAATTTGGTTGTAATATATTTCGAATTACAAGGTAGTTATGCGAGCTTATGTGGAATCTGATAGACTCCCAAGTTTTTGCTGTGTTAATTCATAATTATGTAGAAACGAATTTTTCGAGGTACTTATGTGATTGCGTGTTGCAATTATAAAAAAACATAGATTTTGGGCAAATACTTTCATTTCCGTCGATATTTTATTTAATGTATGTGAAACTACATAAAGCCACTATCCCAACTACATCCCAGTGATAACTTACATGGAGATTATGGATTTTTATTTTTATTATTAAGACTACCTGACTAGATACACAACTGACAGTTTTACAAACTCCATAACTTTGCCACATCCGATGATATAATTTGTCAGTCTTACCTTATGTCAGAGTTCTAATAATACATTTATAATATGGATAGTACTCCTCAGGAAAAACTTTCCGTGCGTAGGATTTGTAGTGTAATATATACCAATCAAAGCTGCCATTGGTTACTTTGGTTTTTTCTCTGCTTTTCAGCCTTATTGATATTTCTGTCCATTTAAATAAAAATGTAAAAAATAAAAGCTTTTTTACTAACTGTTCACGTTATAAAAAGTTACTAAATGAATAGATTGGCGTTTTACAATTTCTATTACCTTCAAATTGATTTCCATCGCGAAAACATAGTACAGTCGTTATGAGGGTTTGAAGTTTGTGTTTGATGAGACGTGTATTTCAGAAACTTTTTTCAACAGAAGGAATTAGCATAACAAGTTTTAAATTTCAAAAGGGAACTTTGAACCTAATTGCCTCTTATGGGTAATCTCATAAAACTCACAAACTACTAATGTAAAAGACCGTCTAATCAGGTGTACATGTTCGATTGTCATGGAAAAAATAAAGGAAATGTAAATGTTCAAGGGTTGGTTAATTTATCAATTTTATTTATTGCTGTAGTAAAGTAGTTGATGTAGATTGGGACCGAAGGGGCGACAAGCTAGCAATAATCGATGACCAAATGCACTTCGTCTACATATGGGATTCACATTCACTTAAGACGGCGCAGATTCAAATGCATTTCAAGTTTGTTTTCTTCAATTCTGATTTTAACGAGTTTGTCAGAGAAAATCTCAGTGCATTAGCATGGTCGAAAGTTGATGAACGTTTAGCTGTCGGTACATATAAAGGAAACCTTCTCATATATGACTGGAAAACAGCAAAGTAACCTAGTTTAGAGCTAAAGCGTTAGAAAATATCCAGTTTTAGGTGTTCATACCCGTCGAATATCCTGTGTCGTTTGGGGGCTTACAGACCTGCTTATTACCGTTGGTGATGATAAAAGCCTAGCACTGAATTCATATGATGGGGACTTAATCAACCGATTCACTACTGAAGAGTCAATAAGAGACGTTAAGATTACCCGTACTTCGATAACGTCGTATGGCTATAATGAGGAGAATGTGGTAAGAGGCCGATATTCCAGAAATCGCATTGGGTTTTATGTGACTTTATGAAAACCTTATGATTTTTTCAGATAAGCTGCATTGTAGATCACAAGCAGTTACTTATCTGGAAGTTTTATGAAGGCACACAGCCCATACCTATCACATTTAAGAATTCCCGTGGAGATGCAGTTTCACACGAGTGGCAAAACATGGAAAACATCATAGTCGGTTTCTCATGCGGCAACATAGGCCTCTTCACCATATTAAGCGATGTTTCCGTTCAAGTACGCATATATATTGCTAACTTATCTGTAGGAACTCTGTTTAATTCGACAGTTTGACGAGGAGTTGACGTCCTTAGCAGTTTCACACAAGCTACAGCGTTTAGCTGCGGCATCTCCTAAGCGGTATGGTTCAAAGTTTGTTTCAGGTCTGTTCGTTAGCTTTATTTCTACCTCAAATGAACCATTTTACTTACAGAATCATTGTCCATGAGTTGGAGAATTTAAATGAACCACTTACAATCATTGAGATTGATGGTAGAAATTCCGAGACTAACTGCACAACTTTGGCTGGAATAGACGATTATTTTAATAAGCCGAGTTCGATAGGGTGGTCTGACGATGGTAAGATGATGGGCGTCATCTCACCTGGAAGCACCCTTCATGTATTCCTGAACCAACTGCCTTCGTTGGTGTGTATTTCATCCTGTGGAATTTTGGCAAGATTAACGTCTCTGCTGGAAGTCACAATCGAACCCCTGCACGTAAGTATTGATTAAATTTTATGGTATGGAACGAAAAAAAGATTAACTATGTGGTGTGCCGAAATTTAGGCTGAAACAAAGCGTGGTAAATTTGGTCCTAAAACTGTCTCCATAGATATAGAACCCACTCTTATTGGACTTGGTCCCAATCATTTGGTTGTTGGCACGGACCGAACTGCATACGTCTACGATCTCCGACATTTTGATGGTAGAGCCATATTCTTACATCTTTACTTTAAAAGTGAATCCAATCGACAGTTTCACGATGAAAAATGAGCTTTATTTATCATGGAAAGAATACACAGGCTCTTAATGTGTTTCTCTTTAAGAAATATGTGTTAAAAAAGATCAGCTCATATTTAATTACATCATCTAATACACTTACACTTTTTTGCTCTCCATTAAAATAAACTAGATATTAAGCTGATCTGTGAGCACACGTACCCGAAAACCATTCAAGACATCAAGCTGAACGAAGCGTATGCTGCAGTGATCACAACTGGAGGTGAACTGATTCTACATTTGGTAATACAGAGCACTAAATATTGTTATTATTGGTAATGGAAAGGAAAAATTGACGGTGGCTTCTCGTTCCTATAGATCGTACCTAATAACATCATCGCATCAAGTCCTGACGGGTTTGTCGGTGGCGAAATGCGTTTTAATGTAACCACTCAAGTTGAGTCGATATCTCGTAACATGGCAAATCCAAATGATTTACATCATTGCTTGGGCAAAGTGAACAAGACTTTTCAAGAAAATGACGAGCGAATAATAGCTTTTGACTTAGCAGGGCCAATACTCAGTTACTCTACCGAGGTAATAACCATAGTTCGACCTCCCCGAATCTCTTGTACTTAATTATTTGCCTGCAGTACTTCCCGAAGAAATTTCGCTATGCTAAATGGGTCATCACATCTCGATAGTGTCTATTAGTGCTGCATACTGCATCAGGGTCTTTCATTTCCCATTACACTGTCTCCTTTATAGCTAGAACTCCCGCTCTGCAAATTACGTTTAGTATATTAATTTTAAAATCCGGGACAATAATCGTACTGTAAAAATGTTTTGACTAAACGTGTGCAATCAGCGATCCCTAACATCTCTACATTTAGTTAAAGGGTGCATGTACTTCTAAGGTATTAGTTCGTCACGGAAATACCCCATGCAAATGTATTTCGAATTGCAACTGCGCACAATTCAAATGGGATACTTTTGAGTATTATTGAGACGTATTCAACTTCTATTTAACTTAATTGCCTAGTATTTTCGTAATGAGAAAATATATAAAGCATTTTTCAGTTTGGAAAGCTCTATCAATTCCATACTGGTGAATGGAGTATGACTAACGAATACGAGCACCTCTATCAGATATACTCACTATTTTCTGCAAACTCTGGTCTGTTGGTTGCTTTTATCGATATGAAAAGTAATGCCTACATTTTTAATTCCGTAAGTGTGTATACATGAATTCCGTGAGTATATATATATGCATTTGCCTTGATCATCGGTCCGATTTTACTTCATTTGAAGGTTTGTTCCACGCTCATCGAAATTCCTCATTTACCCATTGAGGCGGAACGAATTTTGTGGAATTCCGTATCCTCTGGATATGTGAGTAATAGTTCTGTTGGGTCCGATTTAGAGGACGGTAGGATCAACTGATCACCGGGTTTCCCTGTCTACACCAAACCATTGTATGCAATAAAAAACCCACTTTAATAGCTAAACTGAAGGTTCATTATTTGCCTCAACCTAGTGACAACAAGAGAGAGGTTTACTTAAACGTCGTGCTTTGAAGCAGAGTAAGAGATCCAGTATTTCTAACATAATTAAAAACGTTGAATTTTACTCTTCATATTGTCATCTGTCAAGTTGGGCTATTTTCCACTGTGGTGATTGAGCAGAGAGATGAATAGGTGAAGGAGATTAGCTATTAAAGTTGATGGAGATTTGGTCTTTCGTAAGGCCTTAACACTTTTTGGTATCGGTAGCTATTCATGGAAGTAGCCATGTTAAGAGCAGTGTCTTAACATTTTCTTTTGGTAAATTTAGCCCCTATTTACGGTTGTGTCAGAGACCTTTGCCGCGACCTATTGTTGTTTTACTGAATGCATCATTGATCTGAAGAAAAATGCACCCGAACTGGTTCACGAAATACAGCCAACGTGTAGGAAACTCACTGGCGATAATTTGACAATTACTGAGTCTACTTGTAACATGGATTTCTTGGAGGAAGAAAAAAAAGATTCCCCACCTTCCTCTTTCCTTTCTACTCGGAAGGCTATTTGTGAGTCAAGGTTTTCCCTAATGCATTACCTATTTGCCCCTGTCAACTTATGCCATAGGTTCAGAACGACTTTATTTTATTAAATCCTGAGCCCAGTGAGGATTCATTTTTTAAAGACCTCAAAAATTTTAAAAGCTTAAAACAAATGCTGATAACTGACGGTATTTAAAACTTAAATGGATAGACTCGAAAAACCTAAAATTAGCAACTAATAATTGACGGCTAATATGTCTCAATATTACAACCCCCTCCTATATACCACATTTATTAATGGAAAATCCAGTCAATTAAATAAATCTTCACAGTCTTTTTCCAATGATTGGAATATTAACATTGTATAAATTAACCTTGTAGTATTCTTTACAACCAAGCATGGAATTTATATAAATGATTTTCTGCAATTCCAGGGTTATTATTAATGATAAAGAGGGCAGCATCATTAGTCCATCCTATGCTAAACACTCCTGTAATTCATCTATTTTGCTATGTATTCCCGTTCCGCAGGTAGCGAATGTTGCAATCTGGACAACTTGCCTTTGCTACCGAATCAAACTCTCTTAGGCTTCTGTGCAAATGATTTATGCTTCCTAAGTCCGTGTGGAGTTCTAGTTCACACCACTTTGCCTAGTCAAGCCTTTCGAGTCCACACGAAGGCCCTACTGGGCAAGACTAAGAGTGTGATTGGCCTCACGAACGAGCCAACGATGTCTGACTCACAGCTGACAGGTAAAAATGAGCCTCTGGTGAGTCTCAGACGATATTTTTAATTGGGGATTTCGGTACTGTAGGGATTGGTTTTAGGAGCTGGTGAAACCTGAAAACCCTTAACCAATAAATGACTACTTTATAATGCTAAAAATACCAGCATTCGCTTTGATGTCATCTAAAAGTGCAGAGAGAGTATTAGAATCGAATGAAGGATTAGACACACAGGTATAACAGATTAGTGGCGTTATTCTAAGTTTTAGTAGAATTTAATGTTCCAATTATATTTATGTGTAATGATTCTATAAAAATTTGATTAATTCGCTACATTATATTTATTGTTACTATTTAGCTAGTGGATTTTTTCAAGAAGGCACTTGAATGCGGAGCCTTTCAGGATGCATTACAGATAGCAGATCTGATTCGACTTCCATCTAGATGGCTGGAACTCGCAAAAGCCTGTTTAAGGTGCTTTCAGTTTGACACTGGTACGTATAAAAATCTATTGAATAAGGAGAGGTGATGCACAAGAAGTTTGAAAATATACTAAACAATCAAATGGACATTTTTTATAGTCAGCTGAATCATCGCCATCACAAGTTCCCATTAATCGACACCCCGCCCTTATTTTCAGCTGTTGAGGCTTTCCGACGATTGAATGACTATGCATCTATACTTGCAATCCAGAAGATGATGGCCATTGAAGAAAAACAGGCGTTATACGGATATGTCAGTACTTTCCTCGGCGAATTCGATCGAGCGCAGGACTTCTTTCTAGCATCGTCTAAGCCGGAAGCGGCCCTCGAAGTTCGTTGTTGAAGTACTTTCACCGAAAATGCTTCAAATTCGGTTCTGAACATCATCTGGTTGTAGATGCGTCGAGATTTGCTGCACTGGGATACCGCTATGCAATTGGCCCGAAGCATGAGACCACATGAAGTTCCTCTCATTGGTCGAGAGTACGCCTTCGAACTTGAATGCTTGGGTGACTGTGTGAATTCGTTGGTTTACTACGAAAAAGCCATGGAGAGAAACAAGCATGTAGAGAAAGATGAAGCATTCAATGAACTGGAGCAGGAGGTGAACAATTTTATCCATGGGGACTATGACGGAACTGGCTACTACGAATTCAACACTTGGGATGAGCATTTGGGTATTTGCAATGCCGGAATAGTGCGCAATGTTTTGAGATTAGGAGATTTCAGAAGGTATCTTTATTTTTTTTTGCACAGTCGCTAACAATTGTATAAGATAATGCAGACCTCTCCTGATGTAGGGGCTTCTCCATGGCCTTGAAAAGCTCTAGTCAATCTCTCAAAAGGGAAAGTGCATCAATCCTAGAGGATGCTAAAGTGAGTTCTTTATATATTTTTAGTGATAACATCTCCTTAATCCTCGTTTCTCGTGATTAAAATAGAGATTCCACAATTTCCTTGCCTTTATAAATTACTGCGACTGCGTACGTCTAGATGATTGTGCAATTAATCACGAGTGAAATTTCTTCATAACTTTGTTTTTAGCAGAACCGCAGATAAATTATTATCCTACGGTAATAATCGTGCATGCTTCTAGTAAAATAAAGGTCCAATTTTGTGCATTTCAGCAATGGTCAGAGGCTGTGGTACTCTACGAGTCTGCGGGAGAACTGCAAGCGGCAATATCAGTTTGTCTAAAATCAAATAATTACCGTAAAGCAGAAGAGTTGTTCCGTCGAACAAAGGCCTCACCGAGGCTTTATCTTGAGTTCGCAAAGGCTAAGGAAGCAATCGGCGCTTACACAGAAGCAGTTAATGCTTATAAATTTGCCAAGGATTGGGAATCAGTTGTTCGGTAAGTTTGGTATGTATGCTTTGTTTCAAAAAAAGCGACAAGAATTCTCTTAATTGTACTGTCTGTCACAAAACAACCAGAACATGAAGATATTGTGCGCGTGTGACATACATTATAGTGTTTTATTTGCAGTATCGCATAAAGCGAGTTGCCCACTTTTTAAAAGTTGTGACACTATCTCATATTCCATTGTAGGTTGCTTCTGGATAAGCAGAACGATGTGAAATCAGCAATGCGAGTGGCCAAGGAGTCGAGGAGTATGGAGGCCGCCAAGCTGGTGGCACTTTATTTCACAAAAATAGGAGATTTCCCTTCGGCAATTCAATTTCTTGTCCTGTCTAAGTGCAATAATGCTGCCTATGAGCTTGCTCTAAAGCACCGCAAAATGGGCGTTTACGCAAATGCCATAGGTGTCATTTTCTAAATTTCTTATACGTTTTGGAGCTTTGAGTTACTTATTTAAATGTCATTTATTCAAGGAAGGAATGCCACATCCGACGAGTACAAGAGTATTGCAGTTCATTTCGAGTGTGCAAGAAATTTTTTTCTGGCTGGAAAATTTTATCTCTATGCAAAAATGTACGCAAAAGTAAGTCACGAGCGGTCAACAATACTATTATTCGTTTTGACACAAAAGGTTGTCTAGAATTTGTATCCCCCCTCTAATTCGGAAGAGCAAGCACGGGAGTTGATAAGGTTGAGCTGCAAGTGCCATTTTAATAACACTTAAGAACTTTATTGAAGCCACTTTTTCCTTGCACAGGCCGTGCGGAACCTACTTCGGGTGCCGCAGGTCTCGAATGGTGATGGTGGTGCAGAGGCAGTGGCGGCACTGGAGCTGGCGATAGAAGCAACGGGTGTGGCAAAAGATCGGCGACTAACTCAGATGTTGTTGACGCACCTAACGGGCGAGGCAGACGGCGCTGTGCGCAGACCCAAGCTGCTCTTTCGGGCCCATATGGTACTGCACCAGCCTCATGAAGCCGCGCTGGCTGCCCTCGCCGTAGCACGCGAGGAAATCGCCGCTGTCGCCTCCAAAGAAGGCGGAGGAAACTATCGGCGTGCACGTGACGTCTTACTTGCTATGATCACAGAGCTGCGCTACAATGCTATCAAGGTGCCCACGGAGATGCTCGATAACCTCGCCCTGCTTCACTTCTACATACTTGCCAAGGTACTCTAGGTTTTCCAAGCTAGAGCAAGAACTTTATTCACCAATTTATCGTATACCGCCATATTTCCATGGATGTAGGAAGTGGCACTTCAGATGGAGGTTTATACTATAGTTCACTATTCCAAGTCAGTTTAAAGGCATCAAAAACTAACTGCGCCTTTTGGTCTAGTCCATGATCGATTGCAGAATTACTTTATTAAAATGGAGTTTCATTGTAGCAATGCCTACTGGCGGTGACAGTATATTATAACAAATTGTATTTTCATATTCGTATGATCATACTTTTAGGAGTGAGTTAAAACAGAATTTAAAATTTGAAACTAGCTGGAACTTCGGTACTCTGACCTACCACTTCGAAGTAACACGAATTCTCTTGTTTTCCAGCTTCACATCAAACTGGCTAATCATATGTTGGCTGCCAAACTGCTCATGCGAATAGTACAGAATATCAGCAAATTTCCAATGCGTAAGCACCACGTCCTTAAAGCTGTTGATTAAGTTAAACTAACGATGGAATAAAAATGTTGTTCCACCAGATTATATCAGTTAGAGGCCAAGTTTGATTTAGCGAGCTGTTATCCGCATTCTTAAAGCTTCCAAGTATTTTGTGTAGGTTTGTTGAAATCTTGTTTATCACAGATACTCATAAAGGTGGTAAAATCTAAGTGTCTAATCATCACAAATGTAGAAACAGAACACGTATGTCCTCCCATTTAATACCGGCAACAAACATGATGGCGTTTCCCCTACGTAGACGACCAGCACCCGTGCATTTGAAAGCGTGAAATAGGGGAAAACGACCTCTTGAACTATCCCCCATTACTCGAAACACGAACATTGATCGTAGGATAAACGCTTTGCGCGGTAGCAATATGCGTTCGTTCCCTTCACACAGAGCTACTTTGGCTTTTTATCCAATGCCTGTATCCTATAACTAGTCCACTATGGTTGCCAACTTAGTATTAAGGCCCCTTACCTTAAAAAACACTAACCAATGCTTTTGTGTTCACCGATCCACTTTGTTTACATTAGTGGGTTAGTTTAAAGCGCTTAAGGATTTGACACTGATAACTACTGAAGCGTCGGCTGGGGCAAAGCTGACTCATACAGATATGCAAATATAAAAATCGATTCGCCTCTTCCAGACATCGTGTCCATCCTCTCAAGCGCAGTGATCGAGTGTCATCGTGCGGGCTTACGACACACAGCCTTTACGTATGCCACGACACTGCTGCGACCGGAGTATCGCGAAGAGGTGGACGCGCGATATCGGCGGCGCTTCGAGGGCTTGGTTCGGCATCGGGAGCGTCTGGCACCCCCAGAGGCGGAGGTGCTTTCCGCCTCCGCGCCCTGTCCGTTCTGTTCCACTTCCGTCCCCCAATATGAGTTCACCTGTCCCAATTGTCGTAACTACCTTCCATATTGTGTGCTCACGGTGAGCACTAGAGCCTAGCTCTTATCTTTATATTTACATCGACTTACCGCGTCACTGCATCGGTTTCTGTATAATTGTAAATCGGTACATGCTCTATGGCTTAACATTCCAATTAAATCAAGAGTTTGTTTTCAAGTGCGTTTTAAATGGCTTAAGGGGAAACACATCGTGAAAGACGATGCTGCTCTCTGCCCACGCTGTGGATTCCCGATGACTTACTCTGAGCTGATAAGGTGAACTTCATATTCTTGACAATCGTAAAAAAAGACTTCCTTGACTCTAACTAATATCTCTCCCACTGTTCGGAGTAGTTTCCTTGAGAACCATCCAGATCAGGGTTGCACTATGTGCAACGAGCACATTGAACAGAGCCAGGTTCGGCGCTTGGAGGACGCCGTCGAGGTGCTTCGACACTGGAACGCTGGGATGGTTGTTGACTCCGAGACAGAGCCACAAGCGTCGACGAGTCAGCCCGAAGAGGCCAATGAGAAAACTGCGGACGATATATACTCGACTGAAATGAACACTTCTCTAGAGCAATAACATATACCTCTTGTTTTTTGTGTTATCTTTTACTTCTAAAGTGCAATCTATTAGCACTTAAAATAGGCCACGCTGTTTGAGAATTATGGTAGCACTAATACAAGTTTCCTTGAACCACAGTTGATTTGAACACAATACGCTACGGAATGCAGGACATAGAGTAAACAGGCCCCGGTTGAATCATAAGACGGTTATTTAAACGCGTTAACTAGCGTTCGATAAATATACATTTAACTAAACTCCAAATCAAAAAACCATCATGACAAGAAATCGATTTGGCCACTGCGTTTGATGCAACATTAACTAAGCACCCCCAACGCCTCATCCTTTGTTTTCAGCGTGTAAATTTCTAAAATTAAAGGGAACCACCCATAATAACCCTAAGTTAAACCAGAGACTTGTTCGGTCCTAATTACTAACTATAAGGCCCTAAGTTGCATTTTTCAGAACGCTGGACTAGATTAATACTTAAATCAAAAAGATATTTCTTCTTTGGCACCTTAGGCGCAAATGAAAACCGAGCACAACTTGAAGTGCAAAATAGACCTAGAGATGCAACAGCTTTTTTCAATTTAAACACATGGTCATTTATGACTAGCGCATTAAGTTATCTGGGGTTCACAGAAACTAGACTTAACGTAAGCAGAGAAATATTTCGCAATCGAAGCATACCATTGCTCGAAAATGAAACCAAAGCCACTAGTTTGGAAAAATATAAATGCCATACAAATATATACATGATTTGCTTTATACTAAGAATGTCTGTGGAAAGTAAACTAACGAAACACCCAAAGATACACCCCGACCTCGCTAACGATTCTTCGCAGGGGCTAGAACATATCGACCCTGTTTGAGCTGCTGCACAGAGATCCTCACTAGCCCCGTATCGGAGTTGCGCTTAATGGTTATGTCCGCAGCACCTACAGTGGCTACTGTGCCACTGCAGCCTAGGGTTTCAATGAAGACGTGCGAACCCTGCCGATATCTGCAACAAAGAGAAGAACTCAGTAACAAAGGAAGGTAACGCCATAAATAGTCGACGAAATGCAACTCACATAGTGGAGCCGATGAAGAGAGCACCATCATCAATACAGATGTGACCCATGCTTGACCCATTCTCGCTGAGGCAGTGGTGAGGATGGCGATCTTGGGTTAGTTCATCTCTTCTCCCTGACTCGGCAGCATCTCCTCGACGCCTGTTGTGTGTTTCGTCACCCCGCGAGCTGCGAGGGCTTCCTGGTCCCATCCCTCGACCTTCTTGAGTGTATTTTCTGTGGAGATTTGAGCTCTGGGATGGCTTCCCACCACGACCAAAACTGTATCTACTTAAGCTTTTAAATTAGGGCTACCAAGGACAGGACAGGAATAAGGGCACTTACGAGCGAATTTTCTGAACATCGTCATTAATTTCATTTTCAGCTAGAAGGAGAGAAAGTTGACAAGAAGGTTGGTGATTCTGCTTTTTAACTCGCTTTGAGGGCGGCGGGGTGTTTGGAGTAGTCAGACCAGGGACGATTGCAGCAGCGACCGAGGTGACCGAGGATGGATTTGGCCCGGCGCCTCCAAAACACACCAAAGTACTAGCCAGAGATGTCTGTGTGATGGCATTGGAACCTGAATCACCTTGTCCGTTACCAGCAGCGCTCAGCGAAAAAATGAGGTTCGTCAAGAGGCTGTTGCCATCACTAAGATCGACACTCAGACTACCAAAGAGGGAAGTGGGAGACGAAGTCACCAAATTTGCTACGGATTCGTCAAGGGCTCCCAGACTATTGTTAGGGTCTTCCGCATTCAACTTTGAAGAGGAAAATAAATTAATGCCGAACAGATGCGTGTCGCTCCAGAAGGTAAATTTGTTGCCGGCCACACAGAATGCCGGGTTTCCGATGGATGAAGGAGTATCGGGTGCACGGCGACGCAATTTGCGTGTCATGGCAGGTCTCACCTCAAGAACGTCTAGATAAAAAGAAAATAACTACACTAAACATGAGTAACTAAAATTATGCCAAATTGGGAGGCACTGAATCGGCTAAGCACTATTCCTGAAACGGACGTGACTAATTTATACTGATCTAAAAATGAGCAACGTCACATAGTTGTTGCGCAAAGCAACCATGCTTTCGAATCTCGGCAATATTAAACACCACGATTCATTGGAGAATAGCCATTGAAATTGGGATCATCAATAACAAAACTAGGATAGTAGGAAAATTTCAGAGGAAAAATTACCAGGAAGGGATCATTAAAATGAATATAAAGGTGTTCATGTTAATTTAGTTAGCGATGCCTTTACGAAAAGTAAATACTAGCAAACCCTACACAAAGGTACTAGTACAATAAAATCTTTCGGTTTAATACGAAAACTACGTATGTAAAATAATACAAAAATTCGTTGGCGATGGATGAAAAAAGAAGGATCCTGCTTTTGAATTTCAAAATATGAATTAAACAGGAATTAAAAAACAAGATGCATAAGGAGATGAATTTGCGTTATATGGTGCAAGTTACCCCATTGTCAAAAAACTCACCACCAGAGGCAGTTAGTTCAATTTTTGATTGATCATGCTCAAGTCGTAACTTCAGATCTTCACAAAGAGTTATGAGGTAGTCTTGGATCCTCTTTTTTTCATGCTTAAAGGACATATGCGCAAATACAGGCATACCAAACACTCGTCATCGCAAGTGCTGCTATCGAGTTTGAATTGATTGTGAATTTGATCAATTTTGCTATCATGCAACAATTTAATGCGATTATTCTGATCAGTAAATGAGTTGTTGATTCGCTTCGAGACTTTGCAAAACTCTCAAAAATCAAAAACAACCTTAAAACCTTACCTGCATTTGTATGATCTTTCAATTGCTGTAATTGCGTCGCAAGCTTATTATATTTGTCTCTCATATCACTAGAACAATATTAAAAAAATGTGATTGGGTTACCCCAGTACGTTTATATTATCAAAACGGTCTACGGGATAAAAATTTGAACAAAACGAAGACCAACATTCGTCATTTTCGTTTCTAATTTGAGGTTTTATACCGTTAGACATCCTCACTAGCACGATCTGTCGATAAAAGCAAAGGATAAATACATAAAATTCGATCATTCGATTACAGCAGAGGAAATAGTACAATGAAAACAATTTGAACAAGATACTACAACAACATTGAATCCAAGATTGTAATACAGGTAACAATATGAAAAAAAATACAATTTGACTTGTTTAAAAGGGGGACAGACAACGCGGTGGAAGCATGACTCGACAAAACCCCCAAACTAAAGAAATTGGGAACATGCCCTACACCACACCAAGTAAACACGTTGGCCCAATACCAAACTGGCAAGTCATGTAGGTAGATTTAGGGTTGTAAGACAATTTTTAAGAGTTGTTCAATTAAAATATTTTGCGCTCAACTGGTAAATTTTTAGTTCATTATCCTGCTCTTCAGGTCATAATTTTTGATACAAAACTCTTTAATGTGTAAAGATTTAAGGATTATTTTTTATGTGTTTACAAAGTTTCTACTACATACTAGCTTTTTTGACATAAATTAACACTACAAAGGGCCTCATGGACATTGCTTTTGTGTTTTCTCGTGACCTTGGTGGCTACTTTTTCCGAACCGGCTGTTCGGGTTTGCTGGTAGCACTTCTGAGGTTGGGACTGCATTCGTTGGGTTTTCTTGGCTCCTCTCAGCAGACAAAAAGTGCCATGTTTACAAATTGTTAATCACTCAAGATATAATTAAACATTTTGCAAAATAGCCTATACGTTTACAAATACGGAGTCATGCTCCCTGGTATTCCCCTAACATCTGCCCAGTCCGCTCATTTCTATTTGGGCGGCTCCTCGGGGGATGCGACTTCAGAAAACGTCTTGACTGAAACTGAATTAAATTCTAAGCTAAACGGGTCACTGAAAACACGTTTATACGGTGAAGGTACGCTACAGATCCAAATAGTCGTTTAAACGATGATAATAGATGAGGTCGTTGGTGAATGCAATTGTGATGCCAATTTAACAGACGAACAGGTGTTGCATATTGTGGACTTACTTGGAAGTGGTTCGGTCATTGAAATTGCTTGCACCGTCGCATATTTGTGTCATGCTACTTACGGAAATGTGCATTTGAAAGAAAAACTGTCGTATGTTTCGGGGCTTTAGATTGAATGCATATTTTGTAGACGTTTTGGCATTGTTGATATTGTGTCAAAATTGCTTCAGTGTTCTACATTGGCCATCAGGAAGTATTGTGTTGGTATTCTGCGCAATATTTCCCGTAATCCTACGCCGGAAATTTTGGTAGTGATGTGCCATTTATGTTCATGATTTATTGCTTAGAAATGTGTTGATGTTTCGTCTGTCGTTTCTGATTTGGTTCTTGTCTTAAACGAGATGTTACACGAATGTACTAAATCGACTCCAGAATCAGCTATCATATGTGAATCGATCGCTGCAACTCTGTGCAATTTGGCATTATATTCGGAATTCAAGGACACTATTAGTCGAAGTGCAGTACCATTCTTGAACAAATTGATTATATCACCTTACGCTGAATTCGATCGAAAAGCGAATCGTTCTGTTCCTCTGAATCACAACCCCGAGAATTCGGCATTTATTTATGCCACAGGAACTATACGGTAAGAATTTTCCCAGTTTCTGATTAGTCAACTCTGGTACAAGGAATTTACTCGATGAGGATGCTGAGCGCCGACATCGAACTCGCGAGCTTCCCGGACTTTTGACGGCGCTGAGTCGGGTCTGTACACTCTGTGTGGAGGATTGTAACTTTGACGGCAAGGCTTTGGAGAACTGCCTGTGCATCTTGCGCAACTTGAGTTTCGCCTTGCAGGAGATACGTGACCCCGCCTACTTGGTGCGCCGGGAGGTGAACTACGCTTTCGCTGCCACGACCCCCGTGCTCGAGAATGATCTGGACCTGAAAGCACCCCTTTGTGATGCTGTCACTCGGATTAGAGACCTCGTTTTTAAGAGTAAGTGCATGGCCTTGCACCATAGCCGCTATTGCAGGTTTGCAAAATCATTCTTCTACACAACTGCTCTCGAAGTCGTATAATACGTTTGTTACTTGAATTAATGGCGGTTCCCTCTCATTTGGCTATTAGTATTTGCAAACTTTTCTCCAACTCTCATTTGACAGGAAATTACCGTTCAACTTATCTGTGGCTAATTTTTAGTATGATACAGCACTCGTGGCATTTACTTTTTGAAGGTAGTGTCAGGGCAATTTGCATCAATTTGTCTGGGGCCTAAAGGTTGTTGTCAAAGCTGTTTTACGTGTACTTATACGTGTACTTAGACCTTGGATCCCATTAGTTCGCACATTTTATGCATCCTTTTGTGTAAAAACATATCTTCCATTCCTGGCTTTAAAATAAAGGAAAATTCTAAAATTAAGTAAACAGACTTAGTTTTGTTATTTCTGAAGAGATGAATAGGCCAATGAGTGCAAATGTATGGATGGAAGGGCGACCCGACTACCTGGATAGGCCACCCTCCAACTTGGAAGGCATCCAAGGCAGTCGACAGCTGTGGTCGAAGGAGCTTGTTGAGAACTACATCGCCATCCTCCGCTACTCCACCAACACGGTCACCATTGAGGCCGCCGCAGGGGCCATCCAGAACCTCACCGCTTGTGACTGGGAACCCAGTGCTACCGTCCGCTCCCTTGTAATAATAATGCAAACGCTAAGTACTGCTATTCATCAACTTCGTAGGCTTGCCCAGAATTTTCGTTGCTTCATTTCCTGCTCATTCCCCCAACAGGTTGATGAACAATTGATGGTTGATAGTGAAAAGGCCTAAGGTATTTGAAGGTGTTAAAGTTTCTGAGAAGAGTGCCAAATTACTTCCGCATTTGCAGTTTCACAGTCGGGAAAACGTGTTGGTGCTCTCCGCACCATTGATCTCAGAGGACGATGGTGTGGTATTGACAACGGCAACGGCTCTGCGGAATGTGGCTGAACAGGAGGATCTGAAGAGCCACTTGGCCTTCTACGCAATGCCCCTCCTCATCTCGCGGTTGCCTGTCCTGCAGGCGGAGAGCACCGAGGATGGCAAAATTGTGGTGCCCACGCACAACCTCGTCAGCCTCACCACCACCTGTGCCATCCTCGCTGCTCTCTATGTTCTCGTCGATGCAGATTTTGATCGTGCCAAGTAAGCAAGCCACAGCCATGCAGTCATGTACGTGTGCTGCTATTTTCAAGACACACTAGTTTTGTGTGGGAGATTTTATGGGTGAACAATAGATCACTCCGACCTCGACCCAACTAAGCTGTGTATTGGCGTTGTGAGGACTTTCCTGAACTGCGGAGGAGTACCGCCCTGCCTGGCCATCGCACATGCTGGTATCTACGTTGACTACAAGGATCCGGTGCCCTCAAGCCGCGAGAAGGCAGTGCGCTTTGCCCGCTCCCTGTTGAAGAGCCTCTGGCAGCATCATGACCTGCGCCACCGCTTCCAAAAGACCGGCTGGGGCCCCGCGCACTTCTGCGCCGGCCAACCACTGGTTCGCCCCCTCCTCAACCAGTCCCTCGGGAGCCCCGCAACGCCAGAGGCGGACCAGGCGCCTCGTGAGGCAGGTGGGCAGCTCGTAGATCCTCCATCCAACATCCCCAAACTGGTCGTCGTCAATGAAGACAAGGAATTCAGTGATTCGCTCCAGAGCACTCAACTTCCTGGGGTAAGCCCCATCTACCACTCACAACATTAGTAAAATTTCGCCACTCGTAATCACCATTCCTCCAGCATTTACTCTGGCTCAGTTATGTTTTGAGGCTTTTCGCTAAATCTAAGCAACTTGTAAGTCTCGTATTCACAACCTCCATCCCGGCTTTAAAAAATTCCAGAACTTTTTAGAAGAATTACAAACCCAATAGCTGTAATAGTTCGATTTAAATAATTCAATGAGTCATCCCCATTACCGCTTGTACAATTCATGCCTGTGCTAAACTTCACAATGAGTAAGCTTTCACCGATAGTCATATTTCTCCCGAGAATTGTTTCGTTGTGAATGCAACCTACGATTTTTTTAAATCACTTCAATTGGCATCGATGGGCTTATAGTTTTCCCACGACTCGTTAATGGTGAGCAAACTTTTTTTGTAATCCGTCTGTGAAACCTTTTCACGCAAATGAAACACTTAATCCCACTCGTAAATTGTAATTTCAAATATGCTGTATTTCCAGATTAGCGTGCAGCTAATAGTGGCACGCAATCGCTTTTGCACTACAAAAAATCGTATTAACCATTTACTAAAGCATTGCATAGGCTGAATAACTGGACCAAGGGTTCTTGCATTCTGAAACTCTTAGTAGGCAATAGTCCGTACAAACTATTGAAAGGTCATGATCTTCTTTTTTAAAAACTGATGAATGAAATCTATCCTGACATTTAGAGCATAAGACGCAGTTGGCAAGTGTAGGGGCAGTGCGATGAAGGCTTCATCGAGGGTTTTTGCCTTAGAAGGGATGTTGTGCGACTCCATTTATCAGTGGGTGGAAGTCGGTGCTTGATACCGCTGTTAATCTTTCAGGCCACCTTCGCCAATTATGAAGTATGAAGAGCTCTCAAGTCGATGTAGTACCTTAGATGGGCTTTATTGACGTCCTGCCATATTTAACTCCTAATTGTCTATTTTTAATAGTCCTTTGTGTTTTTAAGCTACCGAATTCTTGCCGCCTCGACTCACTCAGTTTGCTGCCACCGCAGTCTCAGCCACTGTTGACCGTGGCTTCAGCTATGGATATTCCACGTCTTTTGGCACAGAATTCTAAGCGTTAGTTACTCCCTTTCTCACTAAAATGTTTTTTAATTAATACATGTATTATATTTTAGGCACTACTTTATGCGTCCAATAATTGTTAAATCAACTATTTATGTGAAGTCAGTAGGAAATCGATAAGTTCCTAGTGTAAACTTTGTAACTTAGCATAGTTTTACAGACTAAGACAGGCTAATTGCATTTTAGGAGAAAGGCTTCCGAATCCGAAATCTTTTCCCTCTTTTACCCGGGTAGGTTATGCACCATATCGCATTTAGGTTGTGAATTGTATGATGTGATTATTACTGTTACATATTTGAAAGCCGGAAACACCACCACCATCAAGGAGTGAATACGGTCGAACAACGCGACAGCCTTCATCCACCGCCTTTAAATTAGGCCCTGAAGCTAGTGGATTGTTTCCTCGATCACAGGATGGTAAGGCGGTTTTCACCCTATGCAATTTCTGTAACTTCGTCTTGAACTCTATCGGTTCCATTGGTGTTGAAAACTCCGAAGTCCTACTTAAATTCGGTTCCACTCATCGAAGGTACCATGCGAAACCTACTTTGTTTTCAACTCCACGAAGCACGCTTTAAAATCGTTAAGCTATGCTGAACTCGAGGCAGTGACTTCTCAATGCAATCGCATAAGTGTTCACCCAGAGTGTCCTTTCATAGGAATCGGTTATCACTATCTTTCCTCGTTTAGGTACTATCAATCCTTCGAAAAAGGGGTATTTCTCCCGTTTGAACGTTGTAAGTCAAGTATACCATTGCTTTACTTGTTCACCTGGCTATCTTAATTGTTATAGGTAAGGTAAGGTAATTGCATCACATTTTTTCCGGGCATAGTACTGCAAAACCACAAATGAGCAGTAACTGTCAGATTTCGCTATACGGTAGTCTCTCTAGCAAGAGTAAAGTATCATTCAGGAGTGAAATAAAGCCTCCCAAGACCCACATAAACTACTCACCGCCTTTGGCGTGAAACGGCGTGCACAGAAGCAGATGATATTTGTTTATTGCTTATAGCCTGAAATAATTGCCTGTCATCCGACTCCGAGGCGGGAGGTCCCGATTGAGCGGGCTGCAAGTCCCTTTATGCGTCTTTCAGCGTCCACTGCCGATATGACCTCGTTGTGTAAGTTGCTCGTGAAAGTGCGTCATTTATTCTTGTATTTGGTCACTGTTGTGGGGCGGTCATCCAGGAATTCGTGGTTCCACACATTACTCCACTATCTCAACCGTCCACAATTCGATGAACTTATTGTGTTACCTTTTTGAATTCCTGAACTCTAAACATGTTTTTTCATTGTCACCCAAAGAATATATAATCGTTCGCATCAAGTATGAACCCCTTCGAGAATTCGTTAAGGTTGATGAGATCGGGTCGGTGTCATTATGCTGCCATGTTACACCTGTCATAAAGAAGTCTGTGACGACTTTATGAAAAAATAGTTTCTATTAGGATATCGGAACTCAGCCTATTGTAGTTTTTCAATGTTTTACACTTTGGATGTTATTTAATAAGACTGCAACAGACAAGTATAACAAAACAAGCATAAAAAATCTTAATATGTGCTAGACTACTAAAATTCGTTTTTATTTTAGTGCAAAATGATGTGGACTCGGGAGTTACAAAGGACCCCAACAACATTAATGTGGTTAGTTAGAGTGATGTCTTGCAGAATTAGGATCGTAATTAGGCCCACAGGTGGGTATTTTAGCATTATTTTTATCCAGCCAAATGGATTCAGACGTATTCCAAAGACTTCTGGTACTATACTACAATACAGTTTCTCTTCTGCAAGCATGGTAAACAATAACTCGGAAAAGCCAGCCATGTCCTGTCCCGTTGCTGCCCTCAGTAAGTCGCTTGGAGGTGGTGGTTGTGTATTTATGCTTCCTACAAGTTACAACAAATTTGAAAAAGCCTATCCCCTCCCTTCATCTCTTCGTCGAACTCATGAGGAGTTCAAATAGTTCACAGATCTCGCATCCACCCAGATATACGATCAAGCACAATTTGAGTATTTCATGGAATAACAATCTAGTAATGGTGATGATCATGTTTAGGGACGTCTCAGACATCAAGAGTAATCCCGCCGTCGCCAACCATAAGACCTCCACCCTTACCAAGCCAAAGTCGTCTACTGTCGTCTACAAGGACCCGAGCAAAGGATGAGGTATCTCATAATTCACTAAAATTCAGATTGGTCTCTATCACGTGAAGTAGCTATATTGTCAATTAAGGTTATAATGCATGTTTCTTTCGATGATTTGATTTACTAGACCCGTGCTGAAAACCTCTCTCGGTTATCAATGTCATCTCGAAGTTCGAGAAGTGATGAGTACCGACTCACGACACCACCTTCATTGAAGTGATGTATCAGCTGATCGCATATTATAACTCTCGTTTGAACCTCTAATTTTCCAAACAGATATTGCTACCCCTATTGACAAATAATCCCCTGAGTGTGATCGTTTTAGTTGCCAGTTTATTGAAAAATTCAATTCTTCATCTCTCACTCATTGGCTCTAATTGCGGGAGAGCGAGTATAATTACTATGCAACACGCCCAAACGCAAAAAAGAAAACAATTCAAATAGAGGAATTGGACGTGTATTAATCGCAGGTGAAATTTCACAAAGACTTCACTTAAAGTGTCAGGGTTTTACTGTTAAGTACACAAAGGGAGTTATTTATATTGTTAGGATAGGTCCACTGAATGATATTCAGTTGAGTTCTGCGTGCTGGTAAATGCGAGAAAGGGAGAACCAGTTGGCAAGTCGTCAGGAGGCAGGATGAAGAGGCATCTAATCGTTGGGCTGAGGATTCTTTTTGAAAGGACTCCGAAATACCGATCTCCGTCGCACCTGGTTCTCACCTTGGTCGTGACTTTGCTCGTTGCTCGAATTACGCGTTAGCTTTCGGTTCTTTGGTTGAAAGGTTTTTTTCAAATCAATACCTACTCATTGATAGCAGCCAAAAGGCTTACTTATCAACTCAGAACATTTAGAAAGCCCAAATTCTCATTTCCCCTTTTACGGAAAGAACTACTTGCAGTAAATTAAAATGCCACGATATCCAGTCAACCTTAACTAGATGTCTAGTAGAGTACCGAGCCACTAGTTCCTATCGGGCTCACCTTGCTACCTTTCTTTGAGTTTATGTCCATGAAGATGACGTCGCCTTGGCCGTCGGATTCAGGGGAGTTCCTGGCGCCCTCTAGATCAGCCGTACTCGTGTCTCCCCCACTTAGGAATCCCCGGTTCGACGACAAAGGCTCAACGAGAGTTGTAGGCAATAGGGCTGCTATTGCTTGTGTTCTGGATGCAAGAGCTGGGCCCGTCTGAATAAGACCGGGAGAAAGGTGCATTGCAGACCCACTTGATGCCATCAAAAGTGGTGCACGGGGTTTTTTCCACTCCAAGGGAGAGGAATTTGCGGCGGGCGGGACGGTAGCGGTAATTATGGAGTCTTCGCCCTCTAGCCTCTCTTCGCCGTCGTCAAGATCGTCCTCTACTTGGTTTTCTTGCGCCCCATCACCAGACGACTGCCTCAGAAGGCTCTTCGGATATTACGAAAATTGCCTCGCTAATTCAGCTGCCTTAACGTTTGTGCAACCTCCTAACTGGGAACATGTATCAGTTGCAATCAGACTACACTTTTCAATTAGCTTCTCAAATCCTCTTATGAATGCATCGAGCTTCAAGAGCACTACTGCGTTTTGTCATTCTCTGTGGACATTTAACAACTTTCCATCCAATTCTCCTCTCTTTGTAATGCTACCTTGCAACACATCAATTGGGCTTTTCATATAGCCAACTCCTCACCAACGATTTTCTCATGTGTAACCAAAAGCATCTCTGACACCTGTCCAATGATCAGTTTACCATATGTGCTAATTTCAGCGTCACTATTATTGCGATTTCCCTTTTCGTTTCATCTCCAAGATGTCGGTTTGCTCTGTCGCAAAAGATGTTTTCTATCTTACTGTTTTCCTAATAATTGATCAAATTTCCTTTCAAATCCGTGTTCTAAGAATTGTTACCGTAATTAACTAGTTGGTATTCTGAGTATTTTACAAAATTTAGGGGTTTTATCAATTTTTGAGCCTGAAAGTGGATGGTTTTACTAAATTCCAAAATAGCGTTTATGGTTTGATATACACTGCCAAGCAGTCAATTAAAATTTCGATTTTTAATTATTTGTATATATAGTTTTAATACTGAAATTTACTAAATGCACTAATGATTGATCTTAGGGAAAGCTAATAACGTGATATTCACAGCTCACCCCCACTGCTCGGTTCGATACTCGTCCACTAGATCCTGGTTCAAGGTCTGCCTCCTCTGAATGCTGTCTTGATTGACTCCCGGTAGCACCGCGAGCGTTTGATGACCTCGCACCCCGAACGCCACTTCGACAGTTTCCAGAAATTGGGTACGTTTTGCGCCGGGAATCGAACATCTCGCCGTCGCCACTACCCTTACCATTCATCATTCGCGAGCTCCCTTCAGTTAACGCTCCTATGGGGATCTCACGGAGGAAGTTGGAAGGCACCAGACCCCTACGTCCTGAGGTTTCCAGTTCACCAACATAGAAACCGTCTTCGTCCATCTCACTGAGGATCAGAATTCGATCGCCGGCGCGAAACTTGAGCTCTGTCTATAATAAAAAGCAAGACTTAAAAAGTACTCAGACCTCTGCATGACAAACCTTTTCATACCTACTACAGCTTAAACTTGGCTTTAAAGAAGATTCAAAAGTCTAAGTAAAAATAGGCCCACATGATTGATCCTGCTCTAGGACGACTGCGATCACCTCCATATTAGACTTCATATTAGACTCCATATCACCTTCATATTAGACTAATGAATGAAGATACCAGAGGTATGAAACGGTATTTTTTCATATTTTTCATTTAATTATTTCCTTGAGATATGACGAGCAATCAAGATCCAGCCTCAACTTATTTATTGGAATGCACTTGTGCGATGTTTTTAGTTTCATTTTACGGATTTAAACGAAACCAACTAGTGATGCGAACCCCCCCTTTTGGATCGGGCAGACAAATGGATCAGCCTCGGAGTTCTCATGCCGACTCCATTTGTTTCCCAAAGTCATAACTTCCCTTCTTTGGCCTACTTATAAATGCAGCGCATATATTAACATTTACACACTCCCATTCCTATCTATAGGCTAAAATTTCATGAAATTCCGTTACTATCTCGTTGTTGAGCTCACATAATTTTGTTGCGGCAAAAGGAAACCCACCTCCACATCCACATTAGGACTGTATATTTGAGGATCGTAGTCATAAAGCGCTTCCATGACCTTTTGTCGTGACTTGACACAGGTATTGCTAGTCCGTTTTCGTTCGCCGTCAACTCCAGAAGGCTCTCTACAACGTCTTTCACAACCTCGATGGTCTGTGCGTCGACTTTCGCGACCTCGACCTGGCCTTTCTCCCGAAGAGTGGATGGTATTAGGCGAGTACAAAGTCCGGTTTGTCTGAAATTAATGCAGGAATTAAAAAGAGTGTTTTTATTTCACTTATTTCAGGTACTAATTACCTTAATGGTAAATTTGAAAAGCCCAAATGACAACACTGAAAACTGACGATTCCGTTTCTTGCAGTTTTACCTTTTCAATATGAAGTTTGTCTCTAGTCGAAAGTGAGGAATTTGTCAATTATTTGATATACTAATACTTTAATCTTCTACGCTTCAGCAATCACACCTGAAAGAAAAGGGAGCTGGTTCAACTTATATCTTATTCAACTTTTCATATTTCTATTTATTTTGGCACGACTAACATAGATCCTGGATTTCGCATGTCAAAAGCTGTACTATGTGAAGTATTTTAAGAAATAGTACTCTGTAAAGCTGCTTATGAGATTCCTATCTTGGCCTGCATATTCTTGTAACAATTTAAAAAAAACACCTAGACAAATCATTCGGATGAATAAAACGTGACTGCCACTGATAAACCGATTCCCTCGTCAGCGGGTCTTGGGAATGGTGAAATGCAGTTCAAAAGCCGATAAAAGTTGAAGGGGGCAGTGGTTCCTCTAGTCAATATTTGCTTCACACATAAGAATAAATTAACGCCTGTAAACCAGGATTGTTTTGGGGGGCAACATTAGCATCCATTGTTTAAAGGCTGTATATAATAAAGGCTAGGAACATATCTCCAACAGGAATGAGACAGAATTTTAATCCATCTTAGTGCGTTCTACCTCTAGCAAACATTGTTTCTTCTTAACAAAGTATTGAAATATTCTAAGTTCCTGATTAAGCTCATTATCTGTAATAATCACGCAATCTCTCCCAGAAAACCCACACTTAGTAGAGCTCGGAAAATTCGATTTCAACTTAGCCTATAGGTCGTCAACACAAAAGAATACGACCGTGGCTCATGATACAAACAGACCACAGATCAGATCGATGTGCTTTTCCTTAATGAAACCGGATATTAAAACCTTCGTAAGCTCTCTTTGTCAAGATAAGGCATCTGTTTGAGTGCGATATCTTGGCTCCATGCCCTAGAGGTGAACGCAGTTCTAGAAAATCGCCCTTATTTGCTTACATGGTGGTTAGGTGGGCCAGTATGTTGGCCCACTGCGCGGTGCGGCTTGTTCATTTGCCCAGGAGGGAGAATGATGTCACCCATCGCAAAGCTTTTGGAGAGTCGACCTTTGTGACTCGGCTGCTCCTTATCGCCAACGCCCCCGTGCCTTCGGAGGAACACAGCGATTTCGCTGGCAGTGGCTTCGCAGACCATGTTAGAAGGCACAAGACCTTTGAGACCATTGCACTCGCCAAAGTAAAACCCATCCTCGTCACAGTCACCATAGACCTGGAAAATTTGCCAAAGGAATCCTTATGTTGAAAGCCCTTCCCTGGTATGTTCGGGTAACTCGTATGTGGACTCTAACAACATTTTCGGGGATTCTAGTAACCCTCCCTAGCCTGGGCATCGAGTTTTGATGGCGTAGAAACCATGACAGAAGCTCGCTCTAGGAGTTTTCCCTTTATACATTGAGTAATAACCCAGTTAATTTCCAAAATGGATCCTCAATTAAACTGACCCATCGCACATATCTTAGAAGTTAAATTGCTACACCGTAGATTAATCTGCGCCCCATAATTGAAATGCAGTCAGAAACAGAGGATTCCGATGTCCAACCGCAAATTCTGGTAGCAACGGAATCGGAACTCTGCTAAGATCGCTCAACTCCATGTTCCGAATATTGCTGAAGATTGCTCCAGCTCGTATAGTTAGTATTCATAAAGGTACGTGCAAAAGACTAATATCTGTACTTAAATGAACGACACGCCACCAATGCGTCAATAGTTGAAATGGTAAACATCGATCAAGGAGCTATTTTAGTCTGAAAACTAACCTTACTTTATTGATAAGTATATGAGTATATTAGATTATTTATTCTAACTAACTTGAAATTGTGGCGGACAGATCATAGGATGCATTAAAATAATGCTCATAACCAAATCCTTAATCTGGGGACCTTTTTAATCACTTCAGTCAAAAAAGAAGATTTAAAATAACTTTTTGATGCATTAGGAGCCTCTTTTGAGTAATTGAACTATCGAACCCAACTAACAACTGAACTATCTTCATATCATTTCACATGAAAAAGCGAGGTCGCTTGGAAGCCTTAACCTAGCTAAAGCAACCCAAACCTGTTTAATTAATACACTATTTTACAACATTGATTTTGACCGATTTTACGCCGATTCATGGAAAAACCCGTGACCACGCGGGGAATATTACCTTGATGATATCCCCTTCCTTGAACGGCAGTTCGTCTTCCACAGCCCCTGGATTAGGGGACATTATGGCAGGGTCGTAGTCGTAGAGCGAGACAAGGTAGGACCCGTTGCCACCTGCAGTGGAAGCCGTCGATGGGCGCAGTGAAGGCGAACTCAATGGCCGCCGATTTTCAGACTGCGTGCGTCTCTTCGTTGTGCCTGTTTCATTAGTAACCCAAAAATACATTTCCACCTAATCCGCTCCACCATGCTCTCACAAACCAGTTATGATGACCAATCACACCTTTGAGCCCCATGAACCGTGAGAATGCCTTACAAATGCACAACGATCTTGTCATTAATCATCTAGTACTCAGGGGGGTGGTTACTATCAGGAACACTAAGTAAAGTAGAAATCTTCTCATCAAAAGTGGTAGTATAACAGCTCTAAATGAATTCTGGGACTGCCGCATAAAGAATTAAAAATAGGGTGGTTTACATAGACAACAACTTATTGCAGTGATGATTACTGTTGATAAGTGGGTAATCTGCTCTAACGTTCTCAGCTATTTTCTTGGCTCAGTTATATGCCAAAATAAAACCTTACATCCCGACAACTGTCCCTCTGGGCAATTCAATTGCATTTTCCACAGGCGTACTTCGAAGTATGGGAGACGATATGCTCCCCCGACCCGGACTACTTCCTACGTCAAATTTTAAATTTGATTTTCACCTCGAAATCATTTTGAATCTAATCAAAACATGTGCAGCTGCCTGATACGTTCGCTTAGAGTTAAGCGGTAATTAGTTCTATCGGACTTTAAATTTACCACAAAGTAGATGATTACACGTGTTTGTGGGTGTGTATTGCAGCTCTTGAGTTTGGAACATAGTCGAGCACTTGGTATCAGAATGAACTGTTATGAGAAACATTCCTTAATTTACAAAGGCGCAAAAGGTTGTATTATTTTAGATGAAAATTTGTGACAAAAAACTCAACTGGGAGAATTTTACCAATCTCTTTTTATGATTATCAACAATAAGAATTTACACAATTTTTCGATAAATACGTGATGAAAATTGCGTTTGCTGAGTACTATATTGCGCATAAACCTATAAAATCAATTCCTACATTTTAATTTAGTACCTCCTTTGACGTTCTTTCGATCGGACTCTCGAGTTCGATAATCCATCTCCACTTTAGGTCTCCGAGCAGAGCTCCTGCTTGGTAGATCCGAGGTTCGAGCCTTGCGATTCCTAGAAGCCATTTCGGAGTACGTGAGCCCTTCAGACCAATTGAAAACGCTCTCAACAGGTTTATCCAAGAAGTGCTCCCCGTCCCAATTCACTTCCCGCTCATCTCGCTCCACAGTCATGGCAAAGTCATTCAGCTCATTTCCTTTCCATGACCTTCGGGAACGCTGGCGATTTTGAACGTTCCCATTGAATTGGTGCTGGCAATGTGGATGCTCAGAATGGTGAGGGTAGTGCGTATCCCAAGTATGACGATAGCGCCGGGAATGACCGTCGGAGTCCACATAACCACGGCCTAAGTCTTGGAGCATGAAATAGTTAGTGTATCTAAAGTTTGTAACAATATTCGGATAGCATTAAACTTATCAAATGAACTCGTATAGGAAATTGTATTGATTGAGTGTAGTTGTATAAAATGAACATAAGGAATCTTCAAGGACTGTTAAAATAGCCCAAAATTATTAGCAAAATGATGCTAATTGATGCTCCCAATTATGTTATCTAAGATAAATTAGTCTGCATCTTCCCCTCGTAAATTGAGAGTGCATAGATGGTTTGAGGCTTTTCAAGTGTTATCTTGTTTCTTAAATTGCCAATGTCTCAAGAAGTGCCCACAAAATCCAACTTTTATAAAAGAACTCAATAACTCCCGTGGGACTTACGAATTTCTGGAACATATGTTATTTCTTGCAACCAGTGCCTTGGAGCTTGCTTTCCTGGAAGCGCCTTGGCGACCTTCACAATTAAAGAGCCCTTTTAGTCACGAGATATAAGGACGTACAGACAAAACCAATGATAAAAACTACCCCCATCCTGCCTTTCCAAAATCCATCAGTAGAATTGTAATCCACGGCAGAAGCAACCGTTTCCGCTAGAGACTTGCTGGGCTGCCGACTACGGGAATATGCACGGCTCAAGGAATTACGGTCGTTGGCTAACCTTTCATGAAGCCTCTGAAAGTAGGCCTTCGAGATGCCCTCGTCATTGGAGGAAGAGGATATTAGGGCGCTCGTATATGGTCGACCTAGTGACTTACTTCTTCGCAGCATTGGGGCTTTAGGGGTGTTACCCTGTGGGGGGGGAGGAGACCTGTACCACCGACATGTACATCTTCCCCCTCTCCGATAGGCGTCATCTCCTCTCAGGTCCAGGCTCGATTTCGTGAAGGAAAACAGTTGTTCTGAGGGATAGTGGGATGATAAGTGGTGCCGTTCGGACTCAGTGCTCTCCGTCGAATATGGAGCGTAATGAAAGGGTTTACCACGGCTTCTGTGATAGTCGTTGTCATCGGACATAGATCTCGTAACTCGGAGTTGTCTGCTCGGTCGAGTCCGACGAAGGTAGCTGTAGTTAGTGTAGTTTTCGCTTAATCGAGCACTGGATGGTTCTTGATCATAATGTTGGCGGAAATTGGAGACACCAGTATGTCTGTACGGGTAAGACGTTGGCTGGTACCCTGAGATCCAGGTATTCTGTCGATGGTATGGTAACTGATGAGTGGCTTTGCGTTCGTCGAGCACATCACCGCAGCGATTTTTCTGCAATTGCCGCTCCCGAAGTAAGGCCTGAAATAGAACAGAAACGACTTCGAAATTACGTCTTATCAAAACTCATATTTTGTTGTCAAATATGAAGGAGGAATAGGGATATGACAAGCCCGTGAATTTTTCTTTTTAGCTGGTCTACGTACTTTTAAATGACTTGTAATGTTACAAAATTGAATAAATTAAAGTGATACTAGTCAACTCGAAAGCTGTTGAATTTGCTGAATTTTTTTATGCACCAATGAGTGTTGTTGCCTACTTACCTAGTAACTATTCCCCCCAATGGACCAATGGGTTTCTTAACTTTGTATAAGGGCTGCACACTAAAAAACTCGTACAACTATGGAAAGTATACGAAAGTATTTTCGTATAATTAACGAAGATTCATATTTATACTTTATAACTTGTGTCTAGTAGTTGTCGATGAATAATGAATGTTCTAGAGAAGAAAAAGAACGCGTCAGAATTAAAATGTGGTTACAGTATTATCATTAGGAGAAATTGGCATTTGTGTGTAGGTTTGTCCATGTATCGAGTACCTCCGTCTTTGTGCAGATCGAATTTCAAATGTTTGCATGATTGGGAACCACTATCGTGGATCCCGAGTGAACCTAGTTTTCTCTCTCCAAAGGAGCCCAAGGTCTAACTCACCTCAGCAGAATCGAGCGCGTCTGAGGTGGGACTGCTATTTTTTGTTGTCCCGATTATGTTTCTTGCGTGGACTCGGACAATTCCAGGGTTATCCTCTTCGGAATCTGCGTTGTCTGACCGCTCTGCATCCATCCCTGGTCTCTCGACGGAAATGTACACGGGGTGGGCACGACGCAGACTGACGCCGGCAGTTGCTGCATTGTTTTCGTTCTATTCGAACCGTAATAGAAAAAGTAAATCAATCATTATAGGAGTCTGAAATTATCTTCCTACTCCTTTCAACTCAGCTCTGCGATTGGTGCTTCATCTGAAATTCGCATAGCATCCGGTCTGAAGCTAACTCATGAAAAGCATTGAAATTCTGATCAAGGCAATATCCTATAGGTAGCTACGACTAGTAGTAAACAAGTTTTGCACGGATCAATGAAGACGTTGGGGTAAATTTGGGTTCTGGATGTATTATGTGATTTTGCGAGAATGGAGTTGATTAACTAGCTTCACGGTATGGAGTCCCGAGTTTCGGATTTGGACGATCTCTACAAATGATAATCTGTTATTGCTATAATCCTTCGATCTTATTCTATCTTGTTTACTTTTTTATCTAAAATATTGGTGATGATCGTATTTGCGTATGCATGATCAATGGGAGAGGATTGTAAACTAAGAAATTCTTTTCCGTTTTTCAACAACGAATGGGGGCGAAATATGATTGTCTTTGACCGCTGGCCAATCAAGCATTCGAACGCGAGATTGCCATCTGGTTCACTGAGTCCAGGAAATTATTCTGGCCACCATTCCCTTCAAGGAAAATTTTTCGCCTTCACTGGGGAACGTTAAAATTAAAAGGCTTCCGTAATTTCGATGGCCCGCGTTCTTAATCAGGGTAGATTAAAGCATTTTTTTGTTCTTGAAAAAGTGCCAAGAGTTGTTTTAAAAGGGGGCTAATCTTAAACCTTTAATCTTAGTTTTGAACCCTGATTTCACAAACTCTCATTAACGATTTCAGACCACAACAAATGATATATTCCAATCCTTTGAAATAGAAGAATTTCCAGATTGAATGAATAGACTAACTTTAACCAATTTTCTTCTAGTCGCACAAATTTGGGTGACGTTGGTCTATCCAGTAATCTTTGGTGAATTAGTTCGTGATTTGTCCCACTTTCCAGTTCCGTAATGGGAGTTTTCCTAAATAATGCACAGGAGCCAAACAGATATCGAATAAACGTGCTAATATTTAAGCAGTTTCCTAATGATTCAACTCCAAACAAACTACTATAGTCCATACAAGATCATTTAGCTAACTAGTCTAAGTAAACAAGTTTTTGATTCATTGCTAGATACAGAAAAGTGTTCCGTGTTTACCAATCCAAGTCGTTTCGATAGCTTCCTCCCAAACAATTCCATGGCTACTTCAAGAGACCCTGCAGCTATGAGCAGGAGGTTTGGAATCAATCGAATCTGTGGGGATGCTGGTCCTGATGCATCCTTCTTTCCTCGTGGGGGCAGCATGTTGGCAGCGAGTGTAGATTTGACCGTGAGCCAGAGCTCCAGTTGCCCTCCATGCCGAGGTGGAGTGACCTTGCAGTCAGCTCTATCTTCATTGGTCTCTTCGTCCTCGTTATGGAGATCGGAAATGCTATCTCCGGTAGAGGGTGCAGAATCTTCGTCTCTGGTCGGAGGTAGCCTTGGAGTTAAGGAGTGATTTTGTCTTCTGTTCATCGCCTGGTTGAACTCCGGGCTCTTGAGAAGAGTGGCGAGTTGTCGCAGTGGAAGTAACACGTGGTCACCTAAGTTAACAAAGAGCCAATGTGTCTCAAGGAATGATGTTTTAAAAAAATTCACTACACACTAGTGCGGTATCACCATTGATTGCTGAGCCCACGAATTTTTCTGATGCGAATGCGTAGCATCAAGGTGAGTGTATGATAATTTTGATTACAACTTTAGGGAAACACCGGTGCCAATTGCCGAATTCATCACTAAATGTAATTTTGCAATTACAAATGTAGTCGCTTCATTAGCTACTGGAGATATCATTAATGAGCAGAGTGCCGCATGAAATCCTTCTCTTCATAATCGTAGCCTTCTATGTTCACCTTCAGCAATAGCTTGACTCAAAAAGCTAAAAATTGAGTGGCAGCATCACTATTCGACTTCATAATTTCACTGAACGACTAGATACGCTGAATTGATTATGAATAATTTTAAATGTCGGTCTAATGGAGTCGAATGACTTCAATTATAAACAATGTGGAATTCTAACAACATTCCGAACTTGGGTGTTGCAAAAATAATTTCCGCTCTTTGACAAAGCGCACGAGTCGTAAAGATACTTTCCTCGATATTTTGATGCGAACAAACTTACCTGCACGCCTGTCTTGCGATTGGCTATGGCAAAGCATTAGGTTTCATCAGAAAACAAACGTGAACCGATTTGAGGATCAACATTAAGGAAAGTGTCAAATGTTAGCCATTTTCATTTCGATGTCAGACTTCATACGGATTGGATTGTCTAGTTTGAATATGCATTTGAAAATTTAGTGAATTTAACATCTGCTTTCAAATCGAGGTTACTTTACGATCCTTCCTAATAGTGTTCTGGGATATATTGAGTTTGAAACATGGAGTTTTCAAAATTTCCGGTTACTATGTTTTTGAAAATTATTAACAATTAAAGATTCCTGTCTGTTATTTGAAATGCTTGCGGTGTTAAATGACTTATATTTGTCATTTCATTAAATAAATAAGCTTTCACATTCACTAAAACAACCATACAACATGAAATATTGTGGCGAAGGCGTTAAACGTGTGTAATAAACACGTGGTCACATCAATGTTTTTGAATTCTTTAATGATTTTGCGACTTAAATAGGGGCTTTAAATACTGGTTAAATCACAGTTAAGACAGTGCGGTAAAATGTGATATATTTAATGTGTGGAATCAAGAGCGTAAAATCTATACAAAGACATGAAAGGACAACAGACAACGGCAAAGTTAGCCTTTTATTTTAACCAAATTATTTAGTAATTTGGATAGACTATTTCCTTTAAAGAAGTATTCGTTTGACGAATCAAACAAGCATGTTATCAATGATGGCTTCTAAATTTGAAAGTGTCATAAGACTTGGTTCGGAATCTACTCACTTTCAACTCCAGGCACTTCCATGAGAGGTTGGTCGTTGATAGATACAACATAACCTTGCACCAGAGGTTCGTTTTCGAAATCGGGGAGGACGTGAGTTGCCTGGGGTACAGGCCGCCAGGAGATGAGAAGGATACCGTCCTGTGGTCCCGCCTCCACTTGGACATTCTTCGGAGGATCAGGCAAACCTGCAATCCCATTTGGATATCCTCGGTGTTTATCTGAGATTGACTTCCTTATTGTAGATAACAGGGGTACTTCAAACGTTTCTAGCTACCGTTTACGATTTCTTAAAAGTAATGCACAGGATAATACACATTAATTTGATTTACAAAGTGAAATTGATAAATTTTCAACTTCACAGTTTCCAAGCCGTTTGAAAACTGGTTTTACAAGTGCCATTCTTGCAGTCTAGAATGGGTACAAATGCTGCAATAGCTAGATGCAATGTACACATCCATAATGCCAGTATCTGAACTAATATGTTCGACTTTGTGCAAGGGCAAGCTCACAGCAATGGGCAGCAGTGCTGCCCACATAATAAACGGTGAATTGGACCATGGCAGTACCAATAAGTTCGAAACTGACATATCATGAGGCCTATAAACTCAAAAACGTCTGCTCAACACTGCATTAGAGTGATTGCAAGGGATGTGGGTAATTTATCTAAAAGGTCATTATTCAATAGTATCCTTACAAATTTTATCCACTAAGAATGTTGTTGATATTGTTTGACGCATTTATCCCATTGCTATTAAGTATAATAATTAAAGGCTATGATTTTTGTAAATCCTTCATTGGGAAATGAAATAAACAATGCTGAATGAGGTGATACAGCTAAATGTCAAAACAATGTTAAGTATTCATTATAAATGACTGAAAATTCACTATTACCTAAGTATTTAAATAAACTAGTTTTACTCTGATTCATACAATATATATCTTATGGATGGGTTTTCAATAAACCAGTGAAGAGAGTTAAGCAAACCTATCGGAGCAGTGTGGAACTCGGTCGTCACGGAGTTCCGTTTTACTTCATCGTTCGAGGTAGTCCGTTTAAGACCCTGAGAATTCACTAGTAGGTCATTTGGGGCCCCAGACCGCCTTGCTTCTACGCGGACTCGATACAAAGTGTTTGGTGGAAGACCTGCAAGCCATACCGAAATATTCTTAGATAGGCTGCCTAACACAGCCTAACAAAAACGATTTGAAATTGAATTCAAGTTGATTGACTCAGGATCCAAGGTTTTCTCTAAAGACGATGAAACTGATTCATCGAACTCTTTTTATCCGGGCAGAGCTGCTTGTTGTAAAAGGTTTCATATTGTTGAATACTTAATCCTTATTAAGGAAGCAAGATCATCTTGTTTTCAATAGTTATCAAGCACGAAACATATGTCATTAGAACCATTAGGAGTAATTCGATTTTCATTAACCGAACGACTGTTCTTTATTCTTAATATAAACACAATAATATGCTTTAGCGTAGTGCAGAGAGATAATCGTTTGAAGTTAAAGGAATCAATGCAGCAGCAAATCTCGAAAACCCATACTGAACCTAGGAAAAGCCCAAAATTATCCATTGGCCAAATGTGGATTAAGCATCTGCAGCATGAGTGGAAGTAAAAAAATTGAATGTCTGATACTGACCGGTTAGAAAGATTTTGTAGACACCCGGGGGACAGATGCGCAGCTCATGTTCATTGAGGTAGACGGCGTGGTAGAAGTTGCTACTTCCGGGTAGCCAGGAGAGCTTTACCGAATTGGTAGTGATGTGAGAGGTCTTGAGGCGTGTTGGAGCAGGAATTGATCCCTTGCCGACCAAGAGTGTGCACTCCGCGTCCTTGGACTGACCGCATCCCGTAACTGTCCGAATCGATATCCGGTGTTGCTGTAAGCACGTTATAATTAGTGGTTGATCATAATAAATGCCTCTTTTAATTTGTATAACAGACCTAATAACAAAACGTATTTCCTCTTGCTTAGTTGGGCGGAAATATTCATATCAACCTCCGGAGCTATTGTTTTTTAACAACATCGCTTCAAACTTTACCGTTCCAAACTTCTGCTTTTATCAGCAATTCAGTCAAGAAAATCGAAAAATTGTTTTCTGATTCCATGAAAAGAAGCAATTTAATAGATTACGAAATTTCGGGAATGATTTGTTTAATTTTGCTTGACTGACTTCTCAAGGATACGAAAAAAACCAAGGATAATCAGTAATAATCAAAGCAATATTGAGGTGGTGTTTTTATGACAATCTTGGGGCTTTCCTGAAGTAAATATCCAGCTCGAATTTGCTGCTGAGACTTTTAATAAAAGAGCGAATAGAAATTAATAGTTATCAACAGAAATTTACTTCTAATTTTGTCTTCATTCAAAGACCATTGAAGTCGAACCTCTATATTTGTAATAATACAAAACATTTCAGTCTTTTCTAATAGTTAGCCAAATAGCCTCTTTAATTTATCTGATAAATATGTGATCATGTAAAGATTACTATTACTAGGAGAATTTTACCATAATTAAAAATTGTGTGGGGGCGTATCTGGTGAATCGAAATAAAGGAAGGAGAAAATCTAATAAATATCGGGAGGTGGGTCGAATGATTGCAAGCGATTCATAAGACCTTGAGTCATAGGACTATTGATACTCCTGCCACTACGTGAGGACCTCCTTTTCACTTAAATAGCTACAATTTGCAGCGCAATTGAACAGGCGCACCTTGGAAGCATCCACATTTTCTACCAGTGCGCGGCATTTCTCGTGTCCACCGACGGATGCGCGGAATTGGCCGTCGACGTAGACGTGGTATGCCGTCACCTCCTCCCCCGTATCGTGCGTACCGAAGTCCGGCGGCCGCCAGCTCACAATCACGCTGTGTGTCAGCTGTTTCTCCAGCGCAATGCCACGAGGAGCCGACACTGACATAATCGAAATTCACTATCAATGAACGATGCACCTTTCTCAATGCCAACTACTTTTGTGCCCACCTACTACACAGAGTTGTATTGAGGTTCGCTTGTGTGACATCGGCCACATCTGCCGGCAGAAAATATGTTTCCATGGTGCTCGAAATGTTCCATTGTTATCGCGTTGTATAAATGATCTAACCGATTCCCTTGTTACAAGAAATTACCGAACGTGATGAGCGAAGGGAAATATTGGTACGTGGAGTATAAATACTCACTGACAAAGAGTACGTAATGGAAGGCTAGCTGCATCCGTGTTTAAGCCCCTCAATAGGTCTCATTGGGCTTCACCCTCCTGGGGAAGGCTTCATACTCACACGAAATCCAGTAAGCTGCAACAAAAATTTTGCCAAAATAAGACCTTGCTGATACGATACATCTGCGGGTCCGCCGATTACTTATGGTAACTACTTATTTTCGATCTACTATAGTTTATTCAGTTATCGAGCAGGGCTGTCAATCGGTATCTCTCCAATTGATAGCGGAGTTCGACTAAGAAGAATTCCACTGGAGGTTTGGGGAAACTGAAAGAGCACGAGACTTCATTAAACTGATGAGCATTTGGTTTAGTCTTAGCTAGAAAAATGATGCCTTCGTAAAATGATTGAGTTTTCAATACAACCGACAAGCATGGCTAAATTTTCACATTATTCTATTTCGCTCCCATGCGATGAAAACCACCGCATATACTTTCTGACGATGAGACTAAAAATGTTGAGAATTATCGCTTAAAACTATTTTGTGCTTTCTTTGTAAAAGTTCCCAATTTCGAGGACAGAATCCTAAAAAATCCAACTGACCAAACCCAATATGTTATATTGCTTTAATTCCCAAGATTATCGAATTATAACTTTGTGAAGAATCTTAACACGAAATTTTCAAGACACTTGGCATCTTACATTGTCCGAGAGAAAGCTAGAGTATAATGAAGCGCTGTATAGGAATAAGTCGAGATTTTTTCAGTGAAATTCATCAATGATTTTCTGGCTAGTATGACCACGATTCCGCTATTGCCGTAAATACCCTGAGTGAAAAGATAAGGGGCAGTGGAATGTGCGAATGGCAATGACAAACCTATCCTTCATAATCTCCACCTTTAGATAGACAGGTAACCTCAAATTCCACTAATAATCTCAAATGCGGCATTAAAAGATGCGTAACAGAAGGGGAGTTCCAAATATCATAAAAGCCTTTGATTCAATCCGGGTGGCTCATGAAAGCGCTTCGTTGCGAACTCACCCTTCCTGGAAGGAGCCCAGTCTTCATCTAACTTCAGATTTTCCGATTTGAAAACGAGCCAGTCGTGATATTGTGGTGGGTCTAAAAACCAAAGCATGAGGGAAAGGATAGTTCTATAATGGTGGTGGATTTCGAAGTAGCGTGTCAGTTATCACCACGCATACGCAAATTAGCTGAAAGTATCCCCAAGAAATCACATTACCAAAGAGTGATTGCCTGAAAGAGGTATTTTCAGCCGAGAAATGGCCCTTCAGAGAGACTAGATGGCGCAGATCGTTGATAGACGTGTCATTGTTTGATCGATTTGTCTCAGGCTCAAAAGAGCTCTCCTCTACACCCTCGTACTTCTGTCGCATCCGCGAGGATTCGAGCTCTAGCAGAAGCTCCTCGTACCGAAGTGACTCAAGAGCACAAAGGCGCTCTGACTCCCGAAGACGTGCCTAAAGTTGGCAAAAACCACAGGTCAAGTGGTTTTTATCACAAAGCTTACAAGATGGTTATCTATGATTCCATTTTAGCTTAGTAAAAATCATAGGTAACTTCGAAGATAATTTTATTCACTCCACAGCTATATCCTTATGCCAACATCAGTTTACTATTTCGGATCGCCGGCATAAGTCTCAGTAAGAGTTCATCTTTGAATGCCTTCAAGGAGACTGTATGGTTTGGTGGTGGATTCACTCAACACCATGTCCCCCCTCTCTCTTTTATTTCTTCATACACATTTTCCCGATGAAGAGACGAATTTGAAGATACAGTCAAATCAAGAAACACAGTTGAGAGCCTTAACTAAATTAAATAACGTGAGCCTGAGGCAGTGAATCAGGTCATGGGAATCGCTGCTGATTCTGAATTTCCCGTAGTAAGGCTTTTTAGGACATTTTGTAAAACCACCACCCACATTGCTTGCAGTCGCCTTCAGATGGGGTATTGAACTAGACGCATGCACTAGATAAGCAGCAGGTACGCGAAAGAGAATAACTAATTCCCAAGCATGTCATCCCTACTTTTTTTCGGATAATAATAAAGCGGCAGATGTAAGCCCTTTTGCCTTTGCCTTGGGCACATCGAGCTCTTGTCTCCATTCAATAAGATAGTTTTCTGGCATATTTTCTGCAAAAATTGGCACACATTAGCAAAACCAATTTTATGAAACATTTCATGCTTGGTTATTCAGGTCTGAAATGAGTTCATGCAGCTCTCGTTATAGTCTTAATGTTGAGGATTTACTCGCACATGTCGAAATTTCCCATGATGCCTAATCACTTGTCAACGTTGAAAAGTTGACATTATTACCGCTGATAACACATTTGTTAAGATTCCGCGATATTAGCTATTTAAATTTGAAATAAATAGCACAGTTTCTATAACGAGTAAGTTATAATCTTCGTTAAAATACCATTTGAAAAGTTCATACCTTCAGGTTTTCAATGACTTCTTTCAGTTCACTCTCCGCGGTCTGGAGAAAGGGAGAAATGGTGATAAATACTGATATATCCGACGAATTTAATGCCGATGAAGACAGAAGAGGGATCATTATCGTACTAATGAGAAGTGAAAACAGAATAGTGTTTCTGGAATGGATTTGTCGCTGAAATTCAATCAATACCAAGAACTGTGATGTGTAACAATGACAATACCTGCATACAAAACTCCGGCAACAGAGATTGCTTAAAAGTCGAAAGGAAGATTACACGCAAATAATACACAACCGTCTCCTTTTCATGGATATTTTCAATCCAGTCATCAGATCGGAGTAAGGCGATTACATAATGAAATTTAGTGTTTCGTAAAAGAAAACAATGAGAAATTTGGAATAGGAATGGAATTTTGGGCCAAACCTGGCAAATACTACGCTGGTTCGAATGCAAATATACTCAGTATTTTAATATCTACAGGGGTTGGACAAAATAGCGGAAACACCTGACATTTTGGCATTATGATCTTTGGAAGTGTTATAAACAGTTAAAACTTTACTTGTTTTAATGCCTTTTCTTTATTATTTTTTGATGTGTATACTTAAAATAACCTTCTAAAAATGACAGACCTCTCGGACTTTGATGCTCACATGACAGACTCTAGTGTAACAGAAACTGCCCCCGAATGCTTGGAGGCGTTTCAAGAGGCAGTCTCAAAAGTAATGACTGCCTTTGTAAGAACGAAAAACGTCCTCACCAAAGCACAGGTCTGTCCGAAAGTCCAAGTTGTCTAAGAGACCGTCGGACTCGAAATTGAATTGTTAGAGAGGATCGCAAGACCACCACTCCTAAAATCACTGCAGAGCTCTTCAGTGAGAACCTACAGAATCCAGTTTCCACAAAAACTAGACACAAATCCGAAGTTCCGGACACGGAAGAACTGCAACCAGAAAACCTGTTCTCAAAGACAAGTCTTTCAAAGCGTTTAGAGTGGTAGAGTAGAATCCTCCAAAATTGGTCCTCCCTCAAGCAGTAGAAAAATTTGATTAACAGCAGAGACTTTTAGGAAATTTAGGTTATCAAGTTCTTTCCTTGGTTGTACAAGAACTATTTCCAGAGGGGAACGCCGCCATCTTTCAAGATGGCAACGCAGCACCAATTCAAACACTTAGAATTGTTAATGAAGTTGAGTATCTCAACTGACAACCAACTAAGATCCCCATACCGCCTCAACCTCATTATTGAGGAGCATTTGTGGTCGTCGATGTTGGAGATTAAAGTAAGAAGTCGATTTACGAAGGTGTTTAAGCTGAAGAGTGGGCTAAAATTCCTCTGGAAGCAGTTCACATTTTATACGATTCAATACCTCGGAGAATCAAGGCTACAATTGTCGCAAAAGGTGGTGCACCTTCACCATATTAAAATACATTTTGTTGATTTTTTAAGGTGTTTCTACTACTTTTTCCACCGCTATACATATTGGTTCGAATCACTGTTATTTCTCTTTCTAGTACGGAAAAATAAGCATCTTTGAATAGTGCTGTCTAATAAACTTTGCCAAGAATAGCCAAACCCAAAATAATAGCAACCAAGACCCAGCAATTTTGAATGTGATTTTCATTCTTTGAAAGAAGCTTCTAATAACCTTGATGGCGATTTTAACGATTCTAAATTAAGTCTGTAGAACGGTGCTGAACTTTATTTACATAAGCTAAATACTTTTGACTTCCATTTATCGTAATTTTAATAAATAATCAGAACGGGATGAACATTTGAGTAGGAGCAGGGGCGTTTCTTTTTTATGAATCAAAAGCTAAGCTCTTTCCAAAGCGCCAAATGCATAGCCTTCGGCTCTTTATCAATATACTTTTTTCTATGAAATGCAACAGTAACTCAAAATTCAATGAACAACTTAACAATCGTAACGGGTGTTATAAAATGATCAGTCAGCTTTTCGGAAGCATTCCTGACTTAGAGTAACTCCATCTGGATATTACTGGAACATAGATACTTATTTTTATAGCCGGGAAACGGGTATATCACACGATTGCTTACACTGCAGTTAGGGAATGAAGAGGATGAAGTGCCCAAGAAATGATCAGTAGGAGAAGTCGAAAATTCCTGGCCGTGCGGAAGTTGGCCTATTTTGTCCTTTATCTGGGCTTTTATGTCGGATTTCTCAAAGCTGAGCTGGCGACGGCGTTCGAAGGACTTATGCAGCTCCTGAAATCATGGTCGCAACTCACAGAGACTCTCTTCGAAATGCCTTCATCTCATGACCATCCAGGTTGTACCAAGGCTTTGAGAAAGGCCCATCCCCGAATTTTAAAATATCCAGACAAATCAACCTAATCTGTATCGATGATTTTGTCGGTAACTAATTGCACTTGCTGAGTTACAAATTTTCCTAAAAAATTCCTACTTTTAAATTCAAAATGATTTTTCTTGCAATATTCAGTTATTGCAGCTACTGCTGATCTCTATCTTATGAAGAAAATTAGGTACTTAGTATTAAGCTACATCTCTTTATTCTCAAGGTCTTGTTTAAAACCGAAAAGAGCTTCTTGCTGATAACTTGTTCCTACCAAGTATTTCTATCACTAAAAATATTTAAGCTGTTTGTTAGTATGTAATTCGTGTCTTCTAATGAAATTTGGGGCATGAAAAACGAGTTCAGTGGTTAGAAATATGTTGAAATAACATACCTCGAGCAGGTTATCCATCAATAAGCCAGGAGCTACTTCCCAACAAAGTAGCTCACTGTACTTCCTCGGGCACAAGAAATCGCCTTCTCGAGTCTTGGCAAAGACCTATAAGTGGAAAACATCAATTATCTGTGGCATTCCTGAATATTCTATACAAGGTATTTGTTGAAATCCCATTATCTTAAACTTCGGGATGTCATAATGGAAGCCGGTGAATGTCTTGTTTGGATGAATTTCAGATTCTTGATACCATGCTTTAGAACTTCGACTTATTCGTAAGTTTTCGGGCAAATGGCAACACCCAATGCAACCAATCACCTTAGCGGTTTCGAAAAGTATAAACTGTTCTTAGTGTTTTTGTCCATTTATTCATTCATTCAACTATCTTCCTAGGTTGATTTTGCATCCAGTTAGGGCTTTAAAAATTAACAGGGAGTTCAATTAGGATCAAAAATAGACAAAACCAACACATGATTATTGTTTTAAACGGTGTTAATGGTGATTACATCCAAAAAAACGCCTCATTAGTTTGAAAAAACCACCTTATGCTATTATTAAATTGTGATTCACACCTATTTCGAACCATTGTTCAATTCCACTGGCTTCAAAATCACTCAGTTCAAAGTGTCTGATGTACGCGACGCAGATATTACTTTGCTACTATTTGTAATCTAGGGTTATTTCAATGAAAGTTATCGAACTTGTCAATCAGATACCAGTGCCCTAATGTGCCATCAGGGCGGAATTTATCATTTTAAATTTGCGATTGAATATTTCTTACTGCTATGTTATTTGTGGCCTTTAGAATTGCTTAGTCCTACAATTAACCTAAGGTTAATTCGGTGAGAATGAGAAGAAATGAGTTTTTGCAGTGACATTACATTAAGACACTGAAGTAAGCAGTGTATTCCATAGAGGTTGTTGCGGGAAAACCGGTTAGACCTTAATTTCCGTATCATTAACCTCAGCCTATTTTACCCGTATTACAAAGCAAGAAAAAGACCCTTCACCTGGAAACTGTTAACTCAGTACCTTGCTCGCGATAACCATTAAAAATAAAAGCTGAATGAAGCTGCTCACCAAAGGGAGACAGACACACAGATACAGAGGACTTTATCTTACAATTTAGTTATAGTAAATGTGAACACAAGAATGCATTAAAATTACTTGAAAATGACAAGTACATGGAAGCATTTAATTTTCATCTAACCTACTAACTCTCCTTGCCAAATAAGCCCGAGTAATTAACGTAGTTTGACTTAATTTTGAAAATAGGAAGTGATTTTAGTTAATCCTCCAGTATAATACGTCAATCACGACCATTTAAATAATCTGATTCATCGTTGAAAGGTTCTTTATTTGAAAGAAATATTTAATACCCCTAAGCATTATTGGTCAAAATAATTTGCACAAGACTCATCTTCAAAATGTCCCATAATTTTCTTGTTAAAGGAAGACTTCAGTTTCTCAATTCTAAAATTGGGTCCACAGAAACGCTAAAACGTGTCTAGCCAGAAGAGCAAGATCTGCTTCTTACTTAGGAGCTCCTACTGATTTTATCGAAGCTTTTCTCATTCTTTGGATCATAATTCTTGCTTAAGAGCATCAGGGGCATTAAAGTAACTTTTTGAAACTATGCCTACGGCATCCCTTAAGTACTGATTGGCAGCTTTTGTCTGGATTGCGGGTCATCTGGCCTAGAAATATACACAGAAGGAATGAAATTAGGGTTCAACAGGCCAGTCGACGGAATAACTTTCTTTGAAATTAAAGCACAATCAAAAGTGCAGAATTTAAAACATGGGTTCAAGATATCGTGGTTTGCAACCATAAGCAGTTGGTAGACGTTGGATTCCAAACCTCTGGGAACCAAATTTGCCTTCACTGAATTCAAATAATCTGAAATGAATTTAACATGCATTTTAAATGCATAAATCCCATGTTTGTGGTGATAAATGAGCACGGCACTAACAATAATAAGGTGTTTCGCATAAATGATCGTATATTTAAAAGATCAAACCAATTTTCAACTATTGTTTTATATCGTGTTTATTTAAAGTCTAAATAAGAAGTTGCCTTTTCCATAATTAGAAAACATTCTGAAATTCCTCACTTTGCATTAGTTAAAGCAAAACTATTTCAACCAAAGCTAACTCGATTCTTTGTTAATTGGCCATTAGTAACCGTATGATTTTCTTTGAACCGTTTTTTATTAAATTGTTGCAAATCATCAGGTTTCCATCCCCTGGTTCTGGAAAAGAATAACTAAAAAACGAAAATATGGCATCCGATTCATAGTTCAAATTTAAAAGCCAGAAATGGCCGATAAAGAGGAGTTTATTGCACAAGCCACTTTCTTTATCTATTTACCTTTAACTATTAAAGCATTTAGACTTTTGAGCTGTTACACTCACCTTAATCGACAAAAGGAGATATTTGGGTATAATCCAAAAGGGAAATTAGTTTTCCCTGGTTCTCGTCTAACCAACCCACAGTTTAGCAGTCTATTGGAGCTGCCACCATGCTCTAGAGCCGGAAAAAGACGCAGAAGGTGAAACAGAGAGCCAAAATACGCGCCCAGTCACAAAGTAAACTCTCTCGGATTGGGACCGCGAGTAGGGCAAGAGGTGGTATGCGGAACGAGTGCTCACACGTCCGCACTTGGGGTTTGTGAGTCTGGTTCCTTTTCCCTACTCGTCCTCTGCAAAACGGGTCCGGCCAGCCTGCATAAGCATACACGTGCGGCGCGCTAACGCGCACACGTAGGGATTTACCAATCAGACAGCCCAAATTTCATCGATCGAAACTAGGTTGTGAGCTGTACTTGGAAATGCGTGCGCGTGCCCTCGCCAGCTGCGACAAAAGAGCTGATTAATCAGGTGAGGTGGAGAAGCAAGCCTTTACCTTAGTTAACACATGAGGACGAAGGTTTAGGTAACCAGTCGCACATAATCTCCACCGCATAACTCAGAAGAAAGGATTTGGAACCATTCACTCTAGCACTGTTTTTTGCTTCTAATCAGAAATTCATCGCAAGACCTAGCCTCCATCGCAAACAAGACTTTTAAAATTGGTTAAATGTACGGATGCGCGGAATCCAAGATAATAGCGTGCTAGAGTAATTAATTCATCCCTACTTAATCACCACTTGAGAATGTGAGATATCAATGTTGTTGTTTTTATGAAGGCTCTTATAATTGTATTTTCGATTGCGTACACGGGGCATTGGGGGTAATCTACCTCATAGCATACTTGATTGTGCAGTGATAAAAGGTTTAAACACCTCCGTGTTTGCCAGTGGTATTTAAAAGCTGCTTTAGAAGTTGATTTATAGCATTAACAATTACAGGAAATGAAGCGCACCCAAGGACTGTTCTGTGCATCTGCGAAACTCGTGAAAATACAATGCGGGTGCTTATTTCAATACTAGTAAATACAATGACAGAGAAGTTCCAATGAAATGAGTTTCACGAAGGGGATAAAAGGCCGAAGCTGACATAAAGCACTTGCAACTAGGCAGTCAAGTGTGGTAGGTCCTATGCGTTCCCCGCCCTCAATGAATATGTACTACGTAACAAAGCATGAATGTTGGTATTTTTAATGGAACAAATAGAGACACTCAGGAAATTGGTTGGAAAGGTAAACGAAACGCGTAAGCCGCCGCTACAGTAACACTGGGACACAGAGGATAAAGATGGAAGCAAGAAGTGACAACCCGAACGTTGTGAAAAGGCGTGACCATAAGTTATCACTGCTTGGCAGAAATGCAGGAGAGAAGATGGCAACGAGTTAGAAGTGACGGCTGACCATGAGTCCTCCGCACGAGAAGCGGGGGAATGTTGAGCAATTTAAAAGGGGATAAGAGTTTAGGCAATGAGGGCAGGACTATGCTGTGATGGAAGACTCAACAAGTGACGAGTAGGGCAGATGCCCGGAGGCGCCAAAGTTGGTGTCAAGAGACTCGGGATTGTTGCGACGGTGCTGGAAGGTGATGAAGTAGGCGGTACCAAGGAAGAGCAGAAGGAGGACCACGAAGGCGCCCAGCGTAGCAGCTGCGATGAGGCGGTAGTGCGAAGGTAGCCATGCAGCGCGGCACGCCTCCTCCGCGGCCTCCGGCGACAGTACCAGAGATGCCAGTGACTCCCGCACCACACCGAAAGGACAGCCCTCCTCGGGCTTTCGACGGCCACGACACGCAGCAAACTGCAGGTATCTGTGAGAACGGTTTAAAGGGCGATCGTCTGATCAAGTGCCAGTGGGGCATCACTCCTCGTAGCTCGTTGTGCCAACACATTGCCTGGAAACCATACATGACATTCCGACAAGTTAATGATTCAGTAGCTGCACAAAATGCTCCAAGCAACTGGAGACACCAGTGAAGAGGTTTCGAATACGCCTTCTACGGCACATCAGCTTATGACCATTCCAAATACTACCTTCATTCAATCAGACCCACCGTTTTGATGTACATGGAGCCTATTACAACACTCGAGTAAGCCGAGTATTAACTTGCAGGTTACGATTTAAACCAATTTAACGACATTATTACTATTACCTTGACTGTATTTGTACAAAATGTCAAGTGTTTCCGATCTCCATATGTTCCCGGTAATAACGAAGTGACAGCTTGAGTGAGTTGTGACCAGGATCTTAATGTGAGGCTGGTGTTTGGTAGAACTTTGTAAGATCTCCTTAATGTTCATGCTGGCACTTGGTACAGATAGGTGATAAGTCATTTCTACTGGCACTGGGATAAGAAATGGTTACCAGGATACGGACGATGAAAAACCCCCAAGAAAACTAGCTCATAATACTAGGAGCTAGTGCAAAAGTTCAACCGGAATATTGCGAATGCAAATCATTTTCTTGAAATTTGATTGATAATTGAAGACCACTTATTTCAAGAATTAAAATACCTGTAATCACCCGCCATCGAGCATGAGCCCGAGAGGTTGTTTCTATACTTACATTCCGACAGATTACGCGTGTTGAACTGCATTCTTGGGGAAAAATGTTAATGTCCGATACGGCCATTCCACTCGCAGCTCATGTTAATGGTCATTGCGTTTGTAAACTGATATTGGCAAACTAAAAAAGGGTGTAAATGTGATCCAGTAAAAAGCAAATTGTAGAATTATAAATGTAGTATGATTAAAATTTACTCAAATTTGATGCACTTCCAAAGATATTATAAAGTATATTAATGTGACTAGGACTACGCCAAACTTTCTCAATTCCAACACTTATTATTTATGCATCAAATATCACAACTACCAAGATATAATTCTGAAATTAATAAGATGCAAATACGAACAGCCTATTCTAGGTAAATAAATATGTCGGACTTAACTCATTAATGCAGGTAGAGATATCCCCACAGCAAATTAGCTCCACACTTTTAGTTTGCTGTGCTGGCCTGTCGGCTCATCAATGATGGACTCAGAGTCGATCTATAGCTATTTTCTCAAAGATTCATCAGCGGAAATAGACTCAACATTAGCATCATTAAACTCAGAAATTTCTGATACAATGTTTAACATGAGGTAGTTTTTCTTACCAACCCGCATTCCACTATAAGTAATTTCGAAACATGCATTTTGCTATTAGTTCTTTATTACTGTTTCGCTTTTAATATTTTTATTTAATTTCAGTGACGCGTTGTCTGCACTTCCAGTAGAACTTAAAACTTTGGATGTTGAAACTGATACGCAAGTTTCTAAGCGAAAGTCCAAGGATATATCTTATCGCTACCCCACACCGTAAGTTCGATGTTATCTCTGTTCATTACTACTTTGGGTTATTTCAGTCTTACAATCGAACTAATTGCTCCCACCTCCCCTGCGACTCTTCTGACAGAGAACTCTCTTACTTACCTCAATCAAGACCAACCTTATACCATCAAAATGAACGATGCATTTGGTGAAAAGTCTATTGTAATAAAAAGTGTGGTCCGGATCTGCTTTTTTGAGGAGCGCATGCAAGTGAATGAAGCTAAACACTTGAAGTTGTGGCAATCAATTCACCCAGGCGAACGTATGCTCGATGTTGAAACAGATGGTTGCTTTAACTGCCAGAACGTCTATGCTGATCAAGACAACTTGAATGCCATCATTTGTGTCTGGCATTCATCTGTTCCTTGCAGTATCTCACTCAAAGCACATTGTGTGAGCACTGAGTTCACTGCTAGAAAACATGGAGGAGAAAAGGGCGTTCCGTTCTGTATTCAGGTATGTTGATGGTGTGACAAATGTCTCCCAGTTTTCCAATTAAGTACTTGGTTCAGATAGATAAAATTCAAAAAATCGTCCTTGGCTCACTTATCGTAGCAACCATAGTCAAGATGATTTGTGGTAGGCATGGAGTTGAGGTTGCTGGAAGTCGTATTCATGATTGTAGAAATCTCAGGATTCTTATTAAAATGGAGAACGAATGTTATTTCCGAATACCTACGTACGTACAGGTTACCAACCATGAGTACTTATGAAACTAGTAGCCTTTATGATTTTAGTGGATCAAGAAATTGTGTTGACTCCCATGAACTGTCTCTTTCGTTGCCTTAACTGCAATAAAATCAGTACAGACTATAGATTTCCCTTCACTCTTGAAAATAGGTTGACTCGTTCAACAGTGGTGACAATTCACATATTTACTCGGCAGCCTGTCAGGTCAAAGTGTTCAAACCCAAGGGTGCCGACCGCAAAATTCGAACTGATCGTGAGAAAATTGACAAACGACCCAAATTTGAAAGGGTGAGTCAGTAGTCCGTATTAAGTCTGGCGAATTTCTTGAATGTTTTCAAACTGGATATACCACGATCTAACTTTGAAAACGTTTGCTTAGTAATAATAAGTATACTGTTCGATTTTTGCAGCAGTTAAGCTTCTTTAAAACAAATAAGACTCGGTCTGTATTAACAAAATTAGCGAAGCCGCTCCTCGAAATTCGTTAGGTTTCAAGTGAGTCAGAAGTTTTCTTAGAGCTAAGGCTTTCACAGGAAACATAACTTGCACGAACGTGTTCATGATGCTCATCCTACTGCTTGAATTTTTTCATACAATTAACATAGACAAACGTTCTAGAATCGTGTCTTGAGGTTTTAAGTGATTGGCGAAGGTGCTGCATTTCATGTTCTCGAGTTTTTGATGCCTAGGTCTGGCGTTATTTGTCATGATATACGTTTTACAAAATTACCACGAAACGTATGCTGGATGAAAAGGTATAAAAAGATGTCATTGTTGGTTTCCGTGCTTTTGATTGGTAACCTGCTGGAGAATACTGTGAGTAAACAGCCACGTTTCGCCGGTTATCCCCTCTCAGCAGCAGTACCGTTCCGCAGCCCCCACTACCTACCTCGAGGAAGTCGCCTACTGTCCAATGAGTCGTCTGGCACTCACTGATCCCGCCTTGGCTTCCACCACGTCTCAGCACTCAATTCTGGCTGATTGGAACGACTTCCTCTCCTCGTCCGGCAACCAGCACCAACAGCCCTTACCGTCAAAAAGTTTTCATCATCAGCGCTTACGGCGAGCGGACACTTCTCTCGATGTACCTCACAGTCCGTTAATGCAATGCAAACGCTCAGCGAGGGATGACGAAGAAATCGGTTTGGACACGAGTTTGAGAGAAATACGATTGGCTAACACGCCAGAACCACTGATGCCACCACCTGTGAAAAACGGACGTCTGTTCGACCGGGAAAGTAGGACTCAATACTGCGAGTGAGTTGCTGTAGGCATTATCAGTGGCGTAGTAAATGACTCGGTGTCCTGCGCTGAAATCTTGTTTTACGACCTGTGCTATCTCTTTCCATAGGTCTGATCTAACGAGCGAAGTTAACGTGGACGCTTTGCAGTTTTCGCGCTGTGAGATTAGTGAACACGGCCTAACATCCTATGCTGATGCAGCTACCACTCCTATCGTTCAGCAACAGCCCTTCTATCACCCGCCGCCTCCTGTTTTCGCCTTCTCCACCGATGGCGTCGGTGACGTATTCAAGCCTTCTGCTTCGATTGTCACCAAGGTGGCCACACACACACCAGTTCCATCCCAGAAGAGGAGCACCACACCGGCGATTTGTCCCGGTGTCTGCCCTTGCTGCGGTCGGGTCTGCGGGGCCTCGGCCAGACCCACTACTGCTGCTGCAGCAACTGCGGCCGAGTGGAGTGTCAAGAGACAGCGAAGGAAGAGACAGTCCGTCGGCCTCATGACTACTGACAATGATCAACAAACTCCAAACGTTGTGAGTCAACTGCTCCGTCACTGCAAACTCTCTTTGAGATCCAAGGATAGATGAGTCTGCCTGATCAATTCTGGAATTTTAAAACAACAAAACCTATGGAATCGAGGAAGTAGGACTAAGATCTGGAACTGTCTCTTGAAAATCCAAAGAGCCAGAAAAAAAGTTGCCTTGTTTGCTGATTAAATTCACATTGGTACATCAAAGTTTTTCCCCTTGATCCTCTGTTAAGCGTAGGTTTTTTCGATCGTAGGTTATATGTCATTTCTCAATTTATTGCTTTATATGCCCTTGAATTTCGCTGTACTTTATTTTACACTGGTTAATTAGTTGTTTTTATGCTGACAAATGCTTTCTCCTTGCCGCACTATCTTACTGTCCTTTAACGTTGTTGGTGTGTGTTTTACCGTCTCCTCTTTTACCACTAGCAAAGCATTCCAGTGTTTGTGCCCGAGTCGCCTCATCCGAAGGTAGCCTTGAACTCCACAAGTCTGAATCTGCTTACGCCCGACTACTCAAGTCGGGCCCATGATGAGGGGAACGAGGTGTCGTCAGTTATTCCCACTCAAAACACATCAGCAGTTGCAACTTCCGTGGTGGCTGTGACGTCTAGTGGTCAAAGGAAAACTTCTACGTCGAGTGAAGTGGGTAGTTTCCTACAACTAAACATAGTTTTCGTGGGTGTTCTAAGAGCTTATCAGGGACTCCTCTCAGTGTTTCAACTCTATCAAACTTTTCTCAGTTTTCGCCATCTATGTATTCAGGTATGCTTTTCGGGTATTCAAATGTCAGTGAAGATTGTGAATCTATAAGTCTGTGATGAAGAACCCTCTGATATGTGCCGAAGCCTTAATGAGGAAAGAGTGTCTGATTGGTTTCAACGGACATCCGAATCGAAATAGTGTTCAATGTTCGAAGTATTGTAGTTTAATAAACGCATGAATTACATCATCTTGAAACCAACCACATGTAGTTTCGAATGAATGGGTTTCATTGACATTTTTGAAATTCTGCCTTCTCTCAGTTGAGTCAGGTCCTTCTCTCAGACAAGTCCTCCAAACCCACTTCCCAAACCACCACGGCCACAACTAAGAGTGACGAGGAGGAGGAGGAAGAAGAAGAAGAAGAAGAGGAGGAGGAGGAGGCGGAGGCCGAAGATGAGGCTTTCGGGGACGAAGACGTTGAGGACGACCTGGATCACGAGGACGAAGTTGATCCGGAGGAGGACAATCTGGAGAGTGAGGAAGGTGACGACGAGGACGAGGGGGGCATTTCCACCTCCCTTCCTCCCGTTTTTACCAAGAATGCAGAGCCGGAACCAATTCAATTACAGCCGCCGATGACAATGAACAGTGTTTCCGCGTCCCCTATTGACACGGTTACGAAAATGCCCACTGTATCAAGTAGGAAGAAGACAATGCCATTCAGAGCAGACATGTCGCGCGCAGCTGTCTCTAATTGGCTCCGAGCTTCTGGGTTCGGTTCGTTGCGGACGAAGTTTGCTAAATTCACAGGTGCATATATGTTTATTCTTGGCATTGAAGTGGCCACTAGCCGCTCATCCGAAGTTGTAAGTATACTCCTCAGTCGTTGCCCATAATTTAAATTTCAAGTGGAAAACTTTGCTTCAATCGAAATTCCTGTACATGAGCACGCATGAATGGTAAAGTTAGGAGCAGATTTTCAACGATATTTTAAATGGGTTAATGGTTTGCTTGATACGCAGATCTGTTTAGTTGTGTTATCTGCTTTTTAGGAGCTGACATGCTGCGTCTGAATCGTCGCGATCTCGTCTTACTCTGTGGCACCGTGGAAGGCATTCGACTTTCCAACGCGCTGTTGCAAAAGTAAGTTCGTTTGTTGTTTGCGGTCAGGGTAAGTAGGAGGGTGTTCGCTAAGATGTTAAAGCCGGTCTTTCTCCCTTTTATGCAGGCCCCCACGTGCTACGTGTACAATTTTCGTCCGTAAGGATACTGATTCCGGTAAAGACAATCTCATTCATACTTCCCTGCTAAGGTATTAACCCATAAAGCTGCAGTAGTTTTAGGGTGTAGCACAGAGGTTCATTCCATGCTCATAAGGCAAGGCTGACAGCACGTTCATTTCAGGGAAAAAGTGAGTCTTCAAACTGACGTGTCCGTAGCTGTTTAAAGTAGACAGATTTCAATTGTCCTTCCTAGTTGCATCCTATCGAACTTCTGCGTGGCTATTTGATGTGCTAATAATCTTGAAACAACGAACTTATCAGTGGTTATTGGCGTTAGTTATGCTGGTACCTTTTGTGGAAGTTGAGTTTAATAACAGTTCATTTTGTCTGGTCATTCAGTAAGTTAAGAACAGACACCCAGGAAGTTGTTGTGTAAGACACTCGATATGGCCTTTGTTTTGTAGTCTTTCAAGCCATATACCTGTACCAGCAGACCGAGGCCGAACTGCGAGCTCGACTTTCCTCTTACTTCACACTTACCGCTCCTCTCCTCTCGGTCGCAATTGTTCTCAAAAAGTCGCCAGACGTAAACGTTGCCGTTAATGATGAGGTTAACTACAAATTGTTTACTACCAGAGTGCATGAAGCCCTTAGGTGTTTTCAAAGTTTGATTTTTGCATTAATATTAGAGAGCTGGAGATGATGAAAATTTTCACAAAACCTTCTACTCTAATTCGCACCTTGGGGCGTTACAGCTTCGGAGAATATTTTGGTTGAAATGCCTTATTTTTTTATCAAATCAATGCATGCTTTAATCTCTTTTATCTTAGACGGTGGCGTACTTTGAGGATCAGAGCTGTTTCTCCGTTGGTTTGTCTGATGCCTCAACCAATGACGAGGGTCAAGTCAAAAAGTCAACAGTGACTATATCCATGCGCAAACTCTGACTTCTAGTGTACAAAACCTATGGCAGCAAAAAATCATTTAAAAAACGATACCACTCACACTACTTGTGTGCGTACTCATTAGTTTGTGTTCCATTTTCGTCTTTTCATCTTCATCGCTTAAAATAAATGCCTATGGCGCCTTTAAAGATTGTGTATTTTGAGGAAAGATCAAAAGAAGCTTAGAATTTTAGAAATACGCCAAGCTGTGGCTTTGTATCACCCTGGTTTAGAGATCCCTTATTACCTTGAATTTCAACTAATTTGATACTCAAGAGTTCCCCGTTAGGTAGGTGGGTCCCCATTGTGTTTACCACATGTCCAGTATTAGCCATTAGTAAAAGGTAATTGAGTCCTAAAGTGGTATTAGATCAGGTGAGGTGGTTGCAATGTTTGGCCTCGTAATTCCTCCACTATGTGGTGGGTGTTGACGATCGTAAGACACTTCTCTCAATCAAATTAACGATTTGCTGGTCCTTTGCAAGTATACCTGCAAATAACCCCGCAAAGCGTGTATATTACTGCACAGAAATTTAACAGTAACCATGTATATCAGTTATGCGTTCAGCCATAGGGCAACTGGATCCGCTTGAAGACAGTAGAAACACCACTGTAAAAGCAATTGCGAATGATCACCATTTAGAAACTCAAATAATTTCTAGAGTCTCGCCTAATTATTTCCATCAATTAAACACACCTAGAATAAATAAATGACTACATTTTTGAAAAATGTCCATAAATCAAGCACTACTTCTTCCTAGTTGCTTATTTCTCAAGGACATTGAAGTAAGGAATCCTTAACATTGTCCTCACTTCGTTGATGCTTCATATCCGTCTCCGTCTTCCTGTTAAAGGTATCCCTCAAATGTGGTATGCCTCGAAATTTCGATTCGCTTTTCCTAATTTACCAAGTCTTTTAGAATAATTGCAATGTCCGCTCAAAGTGGCATCAAAGGTTTGTTCTTCCCAAATATCTAATCCAACCCGTAGCTAATGAAAATCTGTCGAAAACCCTCGCTGAAGCCAAAAATGGGTCTATTCGCCTTGTCCATATGCAAATCGAAGATGAACAAATTAAACTTCGTAAAACGATCCCTATTCAGGATACTTGGGAGAATGATTTTGATAAATTTATTGAGCCGCTTCTTGATTCTAGTTCTGCTTCATACATTCTCTACCGACTTGACTCTAAGAATAATTTGGGTTATGAATGGATCCTCTTAACTTGGATTCCAGATAGCGCCAATATCTGGCAGAAAACCTTGTACGCGTCAAGTCGTGCGACGATCCGACGCCAGTTTGGAGACGGCAGTCTTGCAGATGATATATTGTGCCACGATAAGGTGTGTCAAAGTGCGACTGTATTTATTTCTTGTGTCTTTAAACTCCCGATGCTTCGTTCATATTTAGGAAGATATATCTTTGGCGGGATACAAAAGGCATCTCATACTTAAGACGGCTCCAACTCCGTTAACTAACGCTGAGTCTTTAAGCCAAGAAATAGAAGCAGGGCACGCCAACCACAGTTCTTTGAATGATGCATATAACAGCCTCGGCGGTGTCTCCTTCGCTCTTAACGGTTCGTCAGTTAAACTTGTCAAGGGGTTTGCTGATAGGAGCCTCAATTATGTGCAATTTGTAAGTTGATTAAAAATGCTTCGAAATTTATCTAAATATTAGTTTTATTTATGTTAAATATATAAATCCGTTGGAAGTCTGCCGTATGCTAATCTTGTCGCATTTACCCATCGTGTGCATTAGTTTTATGTAAATCCGTTATATTAATCCTTGCCTTTCGTACACTAAAGATACTTTGTCATTCTTTAATCATCACTTAAACACGGTTTGGCTACGTGTCTGTGTTCATAATTGAAACGTGTGGTTTTTTAAGTAATCGTACTGTCGAAGTAAACGTGCATGAATATTTTTTTATTGTTTCCATTGAATTGGCTCATAATAAGGTCAACTAATCATCCGAACCGTTACCTGCCTTTGAGAATAAAATGTATCTTCTAAGGCGTCATTCTTTGAGTCACCTGAGAGGGTAGGTTCTCAAGTCGTACCTGTCAGCAACGTTCGACAGCTATCCATTAGCGTTAGAATGCCCATCACAAAACTAGGTAGTCTTTTTGACCAATATAAAGACTTCGGGGGCTTTTGCTTATCGCAGGCGAGTTGTTCATTCTGCTCTAGAATCCCGTCTTAACTGTGCTCAAAGTGTATCGAATTATCTTAGTTCCGATTGTGTGTCCTTGCTGTCAAAAAAGAAATTTTGCTTTTGTTTATTTTATACGGTGTTGATTTCACTCATCAAACCGCCGAACAATTTGTGGTTGTTTTGCATTGTGCGATTTAATACGGTTCGTCACTTTAATGTGCTTGATTGGGGGACTGTTACGGGTTTTATCTCAGCCATTAATGTCAGAAAGAACGGGGCGTCAGTGAGACTTCTTTTAGGAAAAGCTGTCACTCCCTAAGGGTCTAGCTGAACTTCGATTGGCGTGCGCCCCTTGAGAGGCACTACATAATTGTGTTCTAGGGTTCGATGCCCGGAAGTGCTGTAGGGGGAACAAGTCTTTAGTGTAAAATCGCGTAAAATAGTAATTGATATTAGCAGCTTAGACAAAAACGATTTTGGCTATTTTAGACCAAAAAACCTAGAGCTTGGCACTGAGTTGGTTAGCTAACCATCATGCTAATGGTACAGCATTTACTAGGGATTGGGGTTTCTTTTGTGTTCAACAGTTCACTGTATGCAACTGCACACCTACACAGATATGTTGTGGTTAGCTGTGTTTTTTTATAGTCTATTTACGGTTGGGCAGCTGAATGCCTTGTGTAATACTCGGGTTTAACCAGTGCTAACAGTGAGTAGCGTATTGACATCTTCTTGGGGTCTATTGGTTCAAATACGTTCAAAGAAAGGGATGTCAATCGCTTGTCAATACCAGCGTTGGTGTATCACCTGTTAAAGATTTACGTAAAGTTGTTTAGGTCAATCATGACTGTACGAATTGACAAAAAGACAAGTCAGTAGGTGCCATTCGTGTGTGTATGTGCGTACTCAGAAAGTCGGATCAATGAGCACGAGAGTGTGCTGACCTCAAAAGTCGAGAACGAATAGAGTTGAAAAGGTAAAAAGTCAAGCCAGTTTTATTGCATGTAATCGATGGAGATTTGAATAACGATTGGTGGGTGTAGTTTGAGTAAGACAGGTGAATGGAAATGTTATTTGCAAGGAATACCGACATTTCCTTAGGAAAATTGGTTTAATCCTGTGTTAGCCACTTTTACTTGAAGCGTTAGTAATCATGCCAGTGGTGTTTTTACGGTTTTCGCAGAGAATCGACGTCCCAAAGGAGCAGATTTTCGTGGCGTCTTCGAAGGGCAGCTTGAAGCCTGAGGAGGTGGCTGGTCTGACGCCGTCCAACACCGGCTCCTACCACCTCTTTCGCTTTTCACACGACTTTGAGGGACAGCAATGCAGCTCCGTCGGTACGTCTCTGCCTGGCCTACCTGATGGTAACTTGCTCTAACATTTACACTGTGTGTAGTTGGATCCACGCCCCATTTCCGCCTTATTCTAGGCATTCCTCGTAACTCTCAGTAAAAGGCACATTTTTTATGAACAATATATCTCCCGAATGACTTTCATTGGTTTTTCGTGGTTTGTGCTAGGTGAAATGAATTATTTCAAAGGGTTCTCCAAAATCTATTTCTCAACCTCACCCTCTAGAGAAGTTTTTGGTGTAGTCCTTTCAGGTGATACCCTCACCTACCCGGTCGAAATTGCAATTTTCTAGACTTATGATGACTCAAGTTCATATCCACCACATATACTTTTCGGATGCAATCTGCTGCATTAAATGGCTAAATCATTGTCTTGTCTCTGTAGCGAGGGACTAACCAAAACCAGAGAGAGGGGGAGAGAAGACGTCCGTCCCAGGGTGTCTATTAGGGTGGTCTGCATAAAGTCAGCTGTGTTATGATATGGTTGACTTGATTTATCGTTAAACAACTTAGCCAATTAGATCAGACCAATGTACTCAGTTAAAAGCGGGGTTAACATGTCCATGGGTAGCGGGGTGGAGATACTCTCAGGTCACCGTAGGGTCACTGCATCTCTACCAAAGCCCCATTTTATCAATCCTTCTCCTGTCATTAGCACTTTGGGTGTTTTTTTACTTCATGGTCTTGTATTAGCGGCTTAATGTGCCAGGGAACATTGATGGCGAATCAAATCTAATTCGTATATTCATATTTTAGTGTTTCTGCACGCAATACTTGGCTACAAAAGCTCCATAAAGGAACGGATGCTCTACTCCAGCTGCAAGGGCAACCTGATCGACTCCCTCACTCGTGACTATGGCATCGACATACAACGCAAGGTTTGTTTCGTGCACATTAGCTTACTAACTTTCAATTAAAGGTAAGCTACCTAGATGTGGTTGAATAAAAAATCCGTCCACTTGCGTCATGCCTGCAAACTTATATATATATATATATTGGCGGTTCGAGAAATGCGTGCAAATGATTTGCATGGTGAGTAAACAAGGTTTCTTCTGGTAAGTACGCATCGCTCTATCCTCAGTTTCTCTGGAATGTAAATCTCAAAAAGTCCATTCATCTCTCTAACATTTAGTTAGAAATAGGCGAAGATTACCAAAGTAGCAGTCGTGAACATTACCTTGTATATTGAGGCAATTGGATGTAGGAATGTGACGCAGACATTGACCATTTAGCCGATCTAGCTTAAGTAGTCGTCTCTTCTTAAGGAAAATACCGAACACTAGTTAATATAGCATTGTGGAATGCCTATGCCTGGTAGTTGGAGATCGAGGATTTCAATGACTTCACGACGGAGTTCTTGATGGAGTCACTGCACCCGAAGGCTTTAGCGGAGATGCCACTCTTCCTCGCAAAACCGAAGGGTCCCGCCGGCCGTGGCCCCCGTCGTCTCATCAAGTGAGAAGTCCTTTCCCACTGTCTTAGCCAAGCTCATCACTGCCTTGCTCTCAATCGTGATGTCACATATCACTTCCACTTCCTTACCTCCTGTTAATATCCACACATCTGTTGTGCCAATTTCGGCAAAAGTGGTGACTGCGATCCGCGAGCAGTGTTCATTTTTAATTTCTATTTGGTGACTTCGTTATAGGGTAATAGCTGTATTATTACATCATTCGTGTTCATGACACATGGAAGAAACTCGTGCAAATACGCAACAATTATGAGGAGAACATTTTCATGGCCTGGCAGTAAAAACGTGCTAATTACTACATTTTATAATGTCGCTCAAAGAAACTAAGAGAATCGTAAATCCTTCAAATGTACCTTATACTACTTCCCATTGATTTTAGTGCAGATGAAAGGCAGTTAAATTTTGGAGCGTATTGTTATCAACCTTGTTCTCTGGCATCATGTTCCTCTTGTCTGAATCGCACGTACAAGCCTCGGGCTTTGGAATAAGTTGGTAACATTGGTGAGGTTCAATTTTAACGTGCCCCGAGGTTGTTATTTAGCAATTGTTCTCAGGAAACAATTTAAGGGAAGACATACATAGAACCACTACTACTGGTTTTAGAAACGAATGTACATGAGAGAAAAAGAGCCGACGCGGACTGAGACTGGAGATCTGGCGACATTGCGCATACACTTGGAAGTGAGGCGAAGTCTAGGGCATAGTTGGGGTGTACTTTTGGACTTGACGAATACTGGTGTAATTAGGATCTCGAATACAAGCACACAATATTGTACGCAACTGCAAGACTATCTGATATAATTGCAGCGACAGAGTCGTAGACTACGAGGTCTCGTCGTATGTTCCCTGAAATTTGAGTGTCTTGGTGCCTATCGTCTGCTTCAAGGCATAATTTGCTCGAGCACGGCTCGAGAATTCTAAATGAATTATAACAGTTGCGATAGGAGCCATCTGAAGCGCAAAAGCACACGGGGTACAGCCAGAGGCGTGCTCGCCAATGTAGTGCACGTACGTATTTGTGGATCGGACGTGCAACAATACCTGGGCATCAAGCCCATATTTTTCCTAATTATTGCACAAACGTTCTAGAGGCTAATTTGAAGCCAGAATTTACATTAAAGTCGGCCTAAACCGAAGAAGAACTGACCCGATATTTGGAAATTGGAGACACCTTAAAACTAGGAACAAGTAATTTTGGAAGCGCGGAAATTTGTGATGATTCTTAATGGACCTCTTAGAGTACAAGGTGCTATCCCAGAAGAACCACTGTTCATCTAGGTTCTCAGTGTTTCTCCGATTCGCATAAACTAGCAATGTGGATGTTTATCTGGTATTAAAAACGTAATGACATTACCTCGATTGCAATTATTGAACACGAGTCCTTCCAGTGCAACTCCCTGAGAGTACCTTTTGCAATTGGGACAGACATGGAATGATTGGCACAGCAAGTCCACAAGCAATAGGGAAGGTAGAAAAAGGGGAATTTAAATCAATAGTGATGTTTACCCATGTCAAAACGGCTGCATTGATGATCGTAAGATTTGTCTGCAGATTATAGTGAGGGAGTCGCAAATTTAAAACGGACTTAGGAGGACGAGGCTGAGTCCAAATCCCTCATGAGAGTTCAAAGAAGGAAGTCTACCTAAGATAGCACGAAAAGGCTAGATTAGAGGTCGCAAGATCGCCTGAATGGAATAAATCGAGAGGTTACTGTACCTACACGAGCCATAATCAGAGATAATACCACAGCCCCTAGTGACTCATCTTTGCCATGACTATTCAACTACACGAAAACCAAGAAACCGGACTTCATCAAGGAGCAGTCTTTTCTCATGCAGTCGCTGGCAATGCAAATCCGTAAATGACGCAACATGCCATCTTTTCCGGTCTCATTAACGCTGGACGGTTGCAACTGCCCTGAGTACTTCATCCAACTTGCGAGAATCTTTAATGCACGCGTTGTCCTGCAATGTCCCTGGTATCTTTGTTGTTACTCTTGCTACGCTCGTAAATATTTCCACGTGGTTATCATGCCATTTCGGTACCATTCGAAAGCACACTAAAGGCGTTTTCATTCGACTACTTTTTCTTATAAAATAAACGCCATATTTGCGGGAGAACCTTCAGAAAATAACTTCAACTTGTTAAAGATGACTGAAGTCCCTGTGGGTTTAGCTGTTTGCACTGCATCTTAGTAGTGCCGGTGACATTTGTTTCACGAAGGGGATAAAAGGCCGAAGCTGACATAAAGCACTTGCAACTAGGCAGTCAAGTGTGGTAGGTCCTATGCGTTCCCCGCCCTCAATGAATATGTACTACGTAACAAAGCATGAATGTTGGTATTTTTAATGGAACAAATAGAGACACTCAGGAAATTGGTTGGAAAGGTAAACGAAACGCGTAAGCCGCCGCTACAGTAACACTGGGACACAGAGGATAAAGATGGAAGCAAGAAGTGACAACCCGAACGTTGTGAAAAGGCGTGACCATAAGTTATCACTGCTTGGCAGAAATGCAGGAGAGAAGATGGCAACGAGTTAGAAGTGACGGCTGACCATGAGTCCTCCGCACGAGAAGCGGGGGAATGTTGAGCAATTTAAAAGGGGATAAGAGTTTAGGCAATGAGGGCAGGACTATGCTGTGATGGAAGACTCAACAAGTGACGAGTAGGGCAGATGCCCGGAGGCGCCAAAGTTGGTGTCAAGAGACTCGGGATTGTTGCGACGGTGCTGGAAGGTGATGAAGTAGGCGGTACCAAGGAAGAGCAGAAGGAGGACCACGAAGGCGCCCAGCGTAGCAGCTGCGATGAGGCGGTAGTGCGAAGGTAGCCATGCAGCGCGGCACGCCTCCTCCGCGGCCTCCGGCGACAGTACCAGAGATGCCAGTGACTCCCGCACCACACCGAAAGGACAGCCCTCCTCGGGCTTTCGACGGCCACGACACGCAGCAAACTGCAGGTATCTGTGAGAACGGTTTAAAGGGCGATCGTCTGATCAAGTGCCAGTGGGGCATCACTCCTCGTAGCTCGTTGTGCCAACACATTGCCTGGAAACCATACATGACATTCCGACAAGTTAATGATTCAGTAGCTGCACAAAATGCTCCAAGCAACTGGAGACACCAGTGAAGAGGTTTCGAATACGCCTTCTACGGCACATCAGCTTATGACCATTCCAAATACTACCTTCATTCAATCAGACCCACCGTTTTGATGTACATGGAGCCTATTACAATACTGGAGTAAGCCTTGACCTTGCGTGTGCGACACGGTTTACGAGAAAGCATCAAAATTTGCAAGATAGAGACATCGAAGTACTCACTGTCCATGGAGATCATTATAGCCACGTTTGTAGTGCAGACGAAGGAGGTAGTCATTTTCTTGACCGTGGTTCTGAGCATCAGAAGGCGCGAAGAGCTCAAGAGCAACGAGGGAGGCGTACGCGGGCTTGGCTTCGCCAGCGTATAACCCAAAGGCACCCAGGAGAGGCGCCACATTCGTGTCATGTGCCGAATATCCCATCATCTGTTCCAATGCCCTGTCGCCTGGATTCACCGTTGTCGAATTGCTCCTTTTGTGGATGAAAGCTGACATGCGGTCAAAGGCGTCTTTTAGGAAGACACCCACACCAAGTCGGACCACTTCCAAGTCCGTGAAGTACAACTGGCGATAAAACGAGACAGTTAAATTTAGTCATCTATTTACACAATGAATCTTGAAGGTTATCAGAGAACTCTTTTGCTGCTGGAACCATTAAGGGGATTTCATTTACGTTAAATTCGTATACAGTCAGTTTCCTAACACCCACCCCCGAAAGTTCGACAAAATGCTTGATATCAGCATTCAAGCATAGTATCCGTCACCTAGAAAATTTGAAAATGCATGAACTAATGGCGTGTTCACTTTAGTCACCTAAAGACACCATCTCTGTGAAAAGGAAATTTTCAAGAATAACAATTATTATCACTGATTCATTTAAGCAATCATTCCATTGATATCTAACTGGATAACACTATGCCCTACGAAAAGAACACATGCGCTAATTGACTCGACATTAATATGATATGTACTTACTTCAAACATTTTCGACAAAATTAAATCAATTTCTTCGGCAATAACTGAAGTATACCAAGACGGTACTTTTAAGTTATGAGACTTCAGGCAGAACAAGTCATCGCCGATCTTCCAGATATCTTTCAACCCTATATTCTTGATTCCATAAAAGTTTCCAACTATCGTTATTGTCTTCTCGTGCGCTTTGAACAAATCTACGCCGGCATCAGACTTTAGTAATTCTTCACGTCTCTGATCCATTCTAGCGCATGGAGCAAGAGAAAGGAGTGTATCTTCATTCTAAAATTAACAGAAGTACAATTCATTAAACATACAATTCATTAAACACCTTTTATTCAGCACTAAAGAAATCCTATTATTGTATACCACCAAACCGCTCGGATATAGGATTAAAATCAACATCAAAAGGAGCAGTTACAATAAATATGAACTCGCCAATGAAACAGTATGGATTGGAATAGGACGCCAGTTAAGGCCGTATTTACTCAACGAAGAGTTAGATTCGTTGAAAAGTCCAGCCATCAGAGACTGAGCAGACATTAAGGCACGATCAATATCTGAACTGCGCATATGAAATGTTGAAACATTGTAATCAGCTTTAATAAAATTAGAGTACTTCGAACGAAGCCACTTTCCAAGAATAAAGTGTTGCTCGATTCCCTTTTGTGTAAGCTGGCCGAAGCCTTCTGGCCAGACAGCATAAGGATCGTAGCCATTAAAAACGTATGGTGTTATAGAACTACGGTCTCCATGGCGAAAGATCATGTGCACATGTGCGAGATGATCTGTTAACACCGAGCTCAACAGGCATAACAAATGGTGAAATAACAGAACACCATAAACCATTACGAAATGTATCAAGGCACAATATCAGCGGAAAACAGAGCCAAAAGTCTAGGTATAGATAACAAATATTATTTTCGAATGAAATGTTGCAACTAAGGTAATGAGTATTAAATTTTCGCACTATATGTAATATTTCCATGACACTTCTTAACTATTCAGGCGATTTGGCATGCAAAGTAGTAAATTTTCAATTGTTAATTTGAGTAAGTCTACAGCCGGCATTAAATTTGGCATTTCCAGGAACCTAACTTGTGCAATTATTGTAGGTTCCGTTAAATAAAAAACGAAAAGTAGATCATTGACTGGGATTTCCGCTCATTTGTGCCACTATACATCCTGATATAGAAAAAAATGTGCGGATGCCTTTTTATTTATAAGTTATCTCAACTCTATTCCATTAACAGGAACACTTAAGTAGATCTTTCGGGTATATTAATGTATTCCTTTAAATGCCGCAATATCTTTGGATTTTTTATGGATTGATTTATTTTCTTTTGACTATTACTACATTCTTATATAAATTGACTGTTCCGGGCTTTTTTTGAAACTCTTGTTTTCGGCAGCGTTTGCCTTGAACTTGTTGACACTTATTGGTATATTTTGCGATCTTTTCCAAATACTGGCGATTATTTTTGTGGACTTTACTTAATAATGGTATTTGTTTAGTTTCCGATTTGGTGGGCAAATGTCAGCAGCTACGGATGAATTTGTAATGTCACTCAAGGCTGTTAATGTAAGGCAATTTTCTTTCGGTCTTTAGATCGAGCTAATAGAATTTTGTTGGTGAACACCCTTCACGTGTCACTCTCAATGGTTTGAAAGCTCTCAGTGAATCAATAATGCTTGCTCCAGAGCAAACTAGAACAGTTGTTGACCTAGCGTTGCGTGAACGCGAACTTTCTCTTCTCGGCGGAGGCGAGGAATGTATGGAAGAAGTTCGTGCCTTGCTGGCGCTGGCTGCAAATGCTGCAATTGAAGAGATCTGTTCCGCCTCAACTCCGTTTATTCTTTTCGCAGACTTTGTTAACACCAGACCTATCTCTGATGTCGAGATGAATTTTCCATTTTTGGAAAGAACTATCGGAAAACTTAAAAGTGTAAGCTCTTAATCGTGACGGTGCTTGTATATATTATTGCGCTGGTAAAAACTTAGTTTTTGTTAGAATCTTAATCTAATTTTGCTGTTCTCTATTCGTTTCATGGTATGACATTTTGTCCAAAATGTATTTTTTCTAGGCCTCGTTATTTGGCTATGGTCGAAACATATTGCTGAGAATGTGTAATGACCTGTTGCGTCGTTTATCGAAATCACAAAATACAGTATTTTGTGGACGAATTCAACTATTCCTCACCAGCCTTTTTCCACTTAACGAGAAGTCTGGTCTCAATTTCACTTCAAACTTCAATCTCGAAAAAGAGGTCACGTACAACAATGATCCTGATGAGAAGAAATTCAATGCTTTCATTGTGGAAGAAGAATTAGAAACTAACCGAAAGACATCGATCTCCAACCCCGCTGTTACTACTTCACTCATAAATGCCGATCTTTATCGGTCATTTTGGCATTTACAGGTCTTCCTTAAGTCGCCCACACAGTGCTATACTCGTGATGGTTGGAAGTCCTTCGTCGAGTGTGTGGAGATGGTTGTTTCAACTTTTCAGAGCATTCGTCTCTCAGCACCGACGTGTGAAACGCGCTGGCAGAGATTTAGTATGTATCTGACAAGCGAAAAGGTTAGTTGCTTGTCTCTAATTAATGCTTGTCCCTTGAACGATTCGTATTATCATTTCTTTTTGTCGGTGCTCATTTTGGGTTAATTTTTTGTTTTCGACAATCTAAGGTTCATCTCTTTGAGTAGTTGTGGTGGTGATTTGTCCTGAATTTTTGGATTGTTACAAATTCTCGAATTCCCATGCATCGTCATCATCCGGTATTTTAACTTCATAGGCCCTATATTCCAATTAGTTTTTTTGCATATGTTTCGCACAGCACGTCGACTGTGTTATGGAATGCAAGGGCGTATTTATCGGGATGCTCCCTGTGTCCTTGAGGTCGTTGGTGGGCTTTTATCCTTTGTGGTGTGTTGTAACTGCTAACATTTTGATCACGCAATTATGAAGTAGATCACCTTATATCGGAGTCAATATGAGCTTTCAGTACTTCATGAGAGTCTCTAATAGGGGTGGATGTGCTTCTTTGGTAGCTGTAGGAAGCTTTTGTATTTTAACTTTAATTTTTTCAATTTCCACAGCTTTTGGATTTGCAACTAATGGATCGTAACTTCCGTCGCTATATCCTTACTCAGCTGCGTATTATCTTCCAATACCTGACTGCTCAGGTTAAGTTTAAGAAGTAAGCGTCTCATTACATTTCGAACATGTTATTGTTATAACAGATTCAAATTATTCACGCGATTTAGGTTCATTTTCTACGCATATTATCTTGCTGTGATAGGAAATCGAAACCAATGTGTAGTCTTATGTGGCCCCAAAAAGGGATTGGTAGTTATATCTTCCGCGATTGTTGTCCTACAAGGCTCAAGGTGAATGTTTTACAGGGAAACTATGTCACGCTTCACATCGCGGTGTTTTCTCATTTTGGTACCTCTACGTATTGTTTGCTCCCAGTATACTTGAAGCTCTCAATTTTTGTATAATCCCTCATTTATACCAGTGAAAGTCAACGACTTGACGAGACTCAGACGCGGTGGGTTGAGGCTCAAGCAGCGGCGATAGCAACGCTGATGCGTCGCGATGCCGCCGCAAGTCGTTTAGACGTTGTTCCTGCTTCCTCTTCGATGTTATATTCGTCGTCGACAGCAGTGGCATCGGTCCCCTATGAAGATGTGACGGAGGCCGTGGTACAACATGTCCTCTCGCGAGAGGCCCACTGGAGCGAATGGAAGAACCAAGCTTGTCCCTCCTTTATCCGCGAGTCCGAGAAACCTGTTCTCACCCCTCGGTCAGTCTCACCTCGACCTTTGCATACGTTGAAATAAGAACCAGTTGTTTACCTCCTTCTGATATATAAATGCACGACAGGGCAGGCTCGGGGACCCAGATTTCATTAGGTCAGGCCAAACGGTTATACAGTCAGAGCATTGTCGCCATTCGAACGTATCCAATATTATGAAGTACATGAAAAGCGTGATACTCCTGGCTAAGATCGTGTTAAGTCGTTTGATACGGTGAAAAGTATGCAGTAGAACAATAAACGACAGTGATTTCATATTTCTCGCCGAGGACTACCCTAGACATTTGAAAGAATTCATAGGTTTGGAAGTGCTGGTAAATGGGTTAATTAAACTGTTCATCAGCTAGTTTGTCTGAAAATATCATTTTGCCTCTTCATTTGTTTTCCCTAGCAAATGTTTTATTGCCTTGACTCAAGGTGTGCTTTTCATTTCGTCCTCAGGAAGCGTCGTGTCAACCCCCTACAGGACCGATCTGGCCGCAAGCTCTTCCGGTTTGGCAACAGCGAGCTGGATGAGCTCTGGTCCAAATGTCCCGATAACCTAGAAGCCTGTCGCAACAAGGAGCGCCTATTCAACCCCTCTGATCTAGGAGAGTACTTCGAAACTGCCATTTTGGAACTGGATCCCCGAGAGAAGGTCGAGGAACAATACAAGTAAGAGCAGTCCGTCTGGCGTATGCTGTATTTTCATGGAAAATTGACTACAGCAAACCACATAGAGTGACTTCAAGCATATGCAGCTTTGTGCTGGGTTTTTGCCAACAGAAGTGGGCGTGTTCGCTAGTTCAGCTCAATACGAGTGGCGCTTGAAGTGTCTAGATATAATGGAGCATTATTTTACTTGCCTACTTTTCGTCATAGCTAACTTCTAATGTGCTGATTTAGCGACAGCGTGGACATTTTATACGCACACGAAGTCTTTGTAAACTTATGATGTCGAGTGACGTTTTGTAGTTAATTAATCTAGTCCTCATCCAGTTACTACACTAAAAAGGCAACGACTAATATTTTAAGCAGTCATTCTTCCATTTATGGTCGGCAAATTTCTCACGCTTCGGAAAATGTAGTATGTCTAAGAGTTCAAGTAATTATCATAGTGTAAAAGCAGAGTATTGGACTTATCTTCTCAACTTCACGTTTAATAATTCATTGGCTCACAGGTCTATCAATCATGAAGAGTGGTCGTGGCGAGCCATTCGCTTACTTTCACGTCGCTGCGGCCAGTTCTACACCAACTGGAATCCTCCCGGTCGACCACTGAAGGAATACCTGACCAATATCCTCACGGAGAAAATACAGCGACCTGGGGTTAGTTTTCGTTCCTCGATTCCACCCTCCCGTTGAGCAATTTTTCACTAAATGGCCATCGCATTGGTAGGTTGTTGAGACCAAGACCAACGGTGAGGCACTCCGGAAGGAGCAGAGGTCGGTCTTTAAAGGCGGGACTCAGAGCGCTCCGCCACCTTCTTCCGCTTGCCCGACCGGTGCCGCCTCTACTCTCGCCCCTGATGACCCTCGCCGAGTCAGTGAGGTGGAAGACAGGCGAAGCAACAAGACGCCTTCTCCTCCCTTCGTCAACTTGAACGACAATTCGCCACTCTCTCTTAATCATGGTACCGCTCCCAGCGTAAGTAGAAAGCTTTCAAGAGGTGATACCACATTTCTGTCCCCCGGTGAATAGGTTAGTCAACTGGAATGTTGACTTCTTAATTTCAAAATATGCAACTTCAGTCTCACTTTCCAAATCTCTTTTACTTTGAAAGCTCTAAGGCGATAGGTTCCACTCTCTAAGACCCTCTGACTCTCTGATGTGTGCTTACGTGGGTCCTATGTCGTTCTTTGAGGCCAAGTAGCAGTCTAGCCACTCATGTATTTGCACTTCCTCTTTATAACTCCATACAAGAACTGTAACCTTCTTTTTAAAGGAGTCGTATAGTTCACAAATGAATTGTACAGATCATTTGGTAATCACTACTACTCATTACTTTTAAGCACCTTATCTGCATTTCTGATTTGTAGAGCCAGAGAGGCAATGGCGAACAGAATGGGGACGGTGACAGCGCCAGCTTTGATGATGTAAAAGTGTCTGATGACGTGGAGGATACGGATGGTGAAGCTGTGGACGACGACGATGACATGGATACTGAATACACGCGGCCTGGAACAAAGGATTCCACACGCTAGTTTCATCTACCCTCTTCCATCTCGGTCAATCGCCCATCCCCTCACCATCCTGTAAAACTTTAGCTAAAGTTTCACTCTTTTTAATAAAATGGTTGTATGCTTATGTCAGTTAACATCTTTCCCTTGGTCTTTATATTGATGCTACTAGTGTTGGAGTGCTTACTAGAGTGCGGTCCCACCGTCAATGCACCCATTAGTTTAAGGCCTGTGCATTGGTCTGGACTTGTTCGCTATTAGCCGTTTTACCATGTTTGCTTGTTACCAGTATGAACTTTTTGAGTCGTCTGTTGCGAATCGGAGCGCGTTAAGAGCTCCTGCAATGTGACTTAGGCACATGGAAGTCACGGCGCGCTGCAATCGTAAGCGAATCGATCTGGCTGCTGTGCTGCTAATAAAATATTTCCCATTCCTCTTTTCAGAAACCTCCACATTTGACTGTGAGTGTAGAGACACATGACGCTTCCCTCACTAGTGAAATTGGAATGTCCCAGGGTTTTTTCTCACTTTCCATAGCAAATGTTGGCAGAGCGAAATAGTCAGTTAGTACGTGTGTTCACATATGCCACGTAGCACGCAAATCGTGAAACTTCGACACTCCAGCCAATCACATAGCGCGGTTGCAAGCACGCAGCTGAGTGTACACGTGTTCATTGGGCCTTAAAAAGTGAATAAGGGTAATCAACAAATCGCCATCTTGCTGCTTGAGTTGCTGACGGCACTAGGCACTTCATTTTTAGTAGAAGAGTACGAACGCAATGCCCGCGACTCAACGCAAGCCTCTTGTGCTCACAACTGGTGGAGCCGGCTTCATCGGCAGCCACACCATCGTCGAACTTCTGGAAGCTGGCTACGATACGGTCATCCTGGACAACTTCTCCAATGCCAGCAAAGGTACGGTTTTTGTTTCATTACCAGCTCTTACTTCGGGTGGCTTTGAAAATCCATCGATACTTAGTAATTCATGTTTTCGGCTCGGGAAGTTTTATGAAAGTCCAAAATATGCATATGTAGCTTTAGGGGTCTCTTTCGCGATGAACTGTTTGCGCTTGGTGTATAATTTACTCGTGTATAAAGAACTTGCTTTGTTAAAGCTTTTTTCCCATGCTTAGGCTGTATCGCGAACCTGGAGAAGGTGGTCGGCCAAGAACTGAAAGTCCGCAATGTTGATCTTCTCGATAAAGACGCTCTCACAAACCTCTTTCATGAGGTAAGGTTTGAGGTTCAAGAGGTTAGACTCATCTGGAGGAGGCTGATATTTCAAGTAATCAATCTTGAATGCTGCTCTCACATTTACCACACCTTCACACTAGACCGCGCATTCGTAAAACGTCTTTCCTGTTGATCCAATTTCTTGTACCGCTAGTTTCCCACTGGTAGACTTATTGAGCTCGACAAAATACTTTCAATTTTCCCGCAAGATACAGCCCAAAACACATAGGAATTCAATGAGTTGATTTAAGAATGATGATATCGCGTTTTGACGAAATTGAAGAATTGATATTTTGTAAAAAGACGAAGCACGGAGAGGTGGCTCTAAGTGCATGTTTATAATCGGCTTAGTGATGGGTTTGTAATTCAATTTTCTCATCATCCTCTGTTGGCTAGATCGTAAATTTAATATGTTGCTTAATGTTAACCGACTTTCAGTCCTTAAAACCTCCGCCCAGATTTTATGAATCTCCCTATTAGAGAATTTTAATTGTATCGAGCTAAAATTTTCCTCGTATGTTTTGGCAATTGTAATTAGTTAAACGACATATTCGCGATAGGTGAAATTATTTGGCAGTGATACAACTTCAGTGGCTTGTTTGTAGACTTTGGCTTATTGAAATCTTGCATAATCTGCGTTGGGATCGTTACTCGTCTTTTCCAACGTCCACCGCCTCTAATATGCGTATTTTGGTGAAAGAGATAATTGTGCATCGATTTCGTTTTTCAGCATTAAGATCGCAATTGCGCATGTTAAAAACTTTAGAATCATACAGCCCCCTTTTGTAAACCAGGGTTGTGTTAACTAACCCACGATCCAGGACTTATTGCCTTAAATCTGAAGGTTATTCAAGTTGTTCACCTGACCAAATGACATTGGTTCCATGATCCAAGGTGCATTCCCAAATTGTGCAGTATTCAATAGTTAATTGATACCACTGTCACGCTCTTAGTTTCGCCACAATCTGAAATCCGACTCTGGTGTAGACCTGTTTCTACCAATTTCGGCATTTTTTAAGTACAAATGTGTTTTTAATTTTAGTTTAAGTTTGACTTCGTCATCCACTTCGCCGCCCTCAAAGCGGTGGGCGAATCGGTGAAAATTCCTCTCGAGTACTATCAAAACAATGTAACAGGACTCATCAATCTTCTCCAGGTAAGACACTTTTCCCATTTATTTCAACCTATTGCTGGATTTTTAGCACTAGGGCCCAATTAGGAGGCCTTGTTTGGACCTGTCTCCCACCATGTCGATTTGGCTCTGTGCGATACGGCCCACCCTGCGGCTCAACAAACTGTTATTTAATGTGCCCTTAGGCGTTGTCACTGGTTTCAAATCCGGTTTTTTCACCAAATTACTTTTGGAATCGGACGTGTCTTAGCCTTGTATGATTATCTATTGAAAAGATATTCGACTGGTTATTGTCGAGTGAAATGTATTCATCTATCGTAAAGGCCGACGTCATAACAGTTTTTTCCTGACTGTGTTTTTCATATGCTCGTTTACAATGCACAGGTGATGTCCGCGAACAACGTGAAGAAGTTGGTCTACTCGAGCTCCTGCACTGTTTACGGCGATCCTTCGAAACTGCCCCTCACTGAAGACTCGCCTACCGGTAACTGCGCGAATCCATATGGGCGCACCAAGTATATCGGCGAGATAATTCTCGAGGTAGGCAAGTAACTTTAAACACTAAAGACGTAATCCCTTGGGCCCGGAGCTGTAGGCCTGTGAAATAAATGTATTGGAATTGTTTATATTTGCACTGTGAAAAGGACCTGGCGAAGTCGGATCCCGAGTGGTCGGTGATAAACCTGCGCTATTTCAACCCAGTTGGGGCGCACAAGTCAGGCCTGATAGGCGAGGATGCAGGGCCAGCGCCCAAGAACATCTTCCCTTGCCTCACCAAGACCGCCTACGGCCGTATGCCTGAGGTTGTCGTCTTCGGCAACGACTACAATACTCCCGACGGCACCGGTTAGTATACTGCCCTTTTCAATTCCCCACAACAACATCTTGGTTCGTTTAGTCAGAATTTTACTTGTTAGATTGGCAATGCAACCTAAGACCGAAGCTTATGGTGTTTGCATCCGTGTGGAAAGAGTAGAGATGGGTGATCGGTTAAAATGCTACAGTTTCTTATCAGAGGCATATAACAGGCTCTTATAGTGTGACTCTCATAACCCAGTCCTATTGTCTCCGGTGCATCAGTACATCGGTTGAGTGACTTTGTTCGCACCCGGAGTTTCTGGTGTTTAGCTCGCACTGCAGGTTTTGACGGTACCGGTAATGAGCGTGATGACGTTGACAGCATTAGAGTAGCAGCAGTTTGGCTGATGAATAAGTACACAGCGAGGCGAGAGCCAGTCCTATCAGGAGTTCTGGTTTTATTTAGCAGTGTTTTTCAAAGCTCTACAATTATGTTTTTTCAATCCTAGTTAGCTGAGCTATGCAACTGTCTATTTTGTTGTCTGCATTTTGTAAATGTTTGACGAAAATTCTGCTTTTACTCAATGTATGCTTTCCGCTCCCTAAGGGTTTTTTTAATTCAAAAACAAGTCTATTGCGACTTCTCTTAATTAGCTCCACATTGGAATGCATTATATGGTTGAAAACTTGCTAGAATCCATGTCCCCATTTTCACTATCAACAAAGGGAATTCTGTAAGATGGCGCCACGGGTGCTTGTATTATGGTACTACCTTTGAGACGATTTTGAGTGCGCTTTTTTCACATATGCCATTACAGGTATCCGGGACTACATACACATTGTGGATTTGGCTAAGGGCCACGTCTCAGCTATGAAGCATCTGACTACTTTTAAAGGCTGCCGAGTAAGTCCTATCTATTACCTTTGAGGTCTTTGAAAATGTTTTATTCTTACCCGGGCTCTGTTTGGAAAACTAGCATTAAATGGTGTTCTATATTATGTAGTCAAAGCTTTTAAATTCGGCTTTGGCCTGTTACGTTGGCAATTTACCGACAAATTATAGTGAAATCTCCAAGTACATACCCAATTCTTCCATAATTGCTTGTGAACCGAGATGAGGTCTTCGGTATTTAACCGCAACATAATCCAAGCAAATCGAATTTCAGGATACATTCAACATTATTCGAGGTCTCAGTATGATAGGGTAGGTTTATTGTATGACGTCACCTGCCAATCATATAATGCAATATAGATGAGGTACCTAAAGTCTAAATGGGCATTTCTTGTTGGATCTTGGCGCCTGGATGTGGAAAATTAGTCAGTTGAAGCGTGTTTGCAGTGGGTATAATAGCGAATACCGAGTAGGTTTACTTGTGGATAGAGAGGCCTAGCTTGATGTGATCAAGCGTGTATGCGTAGGCTAAGTTTGATTCAATGAGCAGTTGGGTAGCTCGAGGTGGAGACAAGAGGGTGGGTGGTCACTCGGGCGAGTGAAAGGCCTAAGTAGGTGCTTCTCTAACCGTTGCGGCTATTGTAGAACTATAACCTTGGGACGGGGAAGGGCCACTCGGTACTAGAGCTGATAAAGGCGATGGAGGCGGCCTCAGGGAAGCCGGTGCGGTACCGCGTTGAGGGCCGTCGTGGGGGCGATATCGCGGCGGCCTACGCGGACACGACGCTGGCAGAGCGCGAACTCGGCTGGCGCGCGCAGCTCGCCCTGCCCGAGATGTGCGAGGACGCCTGGCGCTGGCAGGTCAACTTCCCCGACGGCTACCCCAAGCCCGCCGCTGTCCCTGACATGCACTGACCGCAACTCCCACTTCGCTCTCTCCCTCCAATAAATAAATCATCCGCACGCTCCTCCATTCGCCACCTTGCTGCGCGCACTTGCTTACTTCAACTACCCACACGATCTGTAGGTGTCTTCGGCTGGGAGAGACCATGGTACTTGACTCAGCATAGCATGAATTCTCGGCATTCAAGAACCTGGGTCGAAATGTTGCTAAGACTTCATTTACAATACCGCACTATCATAAAATATAATGGAATCCAACTATGAGGTGCAAATTCACCATCTTAATAGCAAATGTAATTTCTTTCTGTCCGCGCTCTTAGTCAGCTTTCGCTGTAGTTCTTTCGGTGGGAGGCCTCCTAAATGGTCTGCCAGATCGGCACTCAGAGCTGCCGCCTTTCTACGAGCCGAGTTAGGAACTACGTTTGTCTTACGCCACTGCTAAGTGTCTGTTATGCGTGATCAAGTAGCGATTGCTTATCGATTCCCTAGGGCGCGACAACTACGAGGCTTCATGGTGCTCTAGCATGTCGAAATCTCTGTTCAGAGTTGTGAAGACCAGAGCTGATATGGAGTAGGTCAGAATGTGTGCAACTTACATCAGCATTCTCAAATTTAGTTTGTCATTAAAATGTACCTCAGACTTCAGAATATTTTTTAGGCAATATGGGAACAATGGATGGCAGGAAACAGATTACTGAAGGCTTACAATAAAACTTTTGGGAGATGCGTCAACTTTAATTAGGCATTCGGCAGCCATCTGGCATCACATGGTACGGGATAAATTGACGTTTCAGGTGAAGTACTGAAGCATATGCCGGAGGCTGCATCCACCGATCTTATTAAAATTCCAATAACCGAATCTGAACACACCGACGGGAATTTAGAATTTATGCTTCCATGTCTACTATTTTTACCAGTAACATCAGATTACGATAGCACTTGACGATCACGTCAGCTGGAATCCGAAGATAAGATAATCCGAACTCACAATATGAGGCCACAGCGCTAGGAGATTGGAAGTCTAAAAAACCAGTTAAAATAAGCATAAAGTACGAAGACGGGGAAGTGCACATGCAAGTGGAACTAACGTGTGTACATAACTCACTAACAGAATTATTCGCGTCATTTGAGTGACACTTTTACATCCTCAAAACCAACTTGGCAATAAATTCTAGTAGCAATTTAATTTAAATCCAAAAATAATGCGAGATAGATTCGGACCGATGTCACTGAATTCGAGAATTTATCAAGACGGTAGAAACCGAAGTGCGACTTAAATCGAACCAATTCCAATTTTCAAATTCTCCATGTTCTCAAAGATGGTAAATTTCTTCTTGGGCCTAATCGGATGAACATGAAATCTACTAGCGGAATTAAGCAAATGTAATGGAACTCGTCATCTGTTCATATAACCAGTAATCAAAGATGCAGTTGAACCCTTTTGAGCACTTCTTGAGAGAACTTGACTCATTATTTTCGAAAAAGTACTTCCTGATCCAAAACAGCTAGAACTCTCATCGAAATTAGTCGTTCTAATGGCTGCCAATTTTGAGCCATTAAATGCAGTCTCGGGGCTTCATGCAACCGACAGTAAACACAGGCCGAAAAACTGACTGTCTTTACTTATCCAAGTAGATTGGGAACAATTCATCCGAAGTTTTCTTGTAGAGGAAAGCGACAGGTCGCCTAGAGCAAATCAACATGAAAGGCGCAGATCACGGAAGAAGAGGCTCTACCCGGTGTGTTTACCTTTCTACATTTGCTGCAGTGTTCAAGGCACAATAGTAACAGGCACCGCGAGAATTCAATTGAAGAAGCTGAGCGTTAATTATCAAATAGATAATTAGATACCCAACAATCGAACAGTTGGAAAAAATGGAACAGCCGAGTGGAGATGACAATTACAGCCGTCTGTACGTATTTTTACAATTCGCCTAGAATGTGGGAGCACTCTAAAGGCTTACACGAAAACCACAACTACTCATGTCTACGAAAAGATGAACACATTGGGAGAATGGACGAGGGATCGGTGAGCTCCAAACGCGTAGGAAAAAGAATAAGTTCGCAGAATGGAGTCAATCACAAACATACACTCACTGACAGTCCATTTCGAAGAGAAATAGCAACTCATGTAGTGTTGTACAAACAGTACACCAGAAACTGGGTGGTAGAGAGCAGGAATTTACACGAGTAGTGGCTCGAAAGGAATATACAGCAATAAGAGCAAGTGTACAACAATCCAAAGCAACCCCTTAATGTTTGACAGCCGTTACGGGAACGAATCGGCCATTTTGTTGACTATGACCGCTGGAGACAGGTTTCCTTTGTCGGCGGCTCTCCTTTCGATTTGACGTTTCACCGTTAGTGTCATCCACACATCGATGTCCGTTCCGGTTGGAAGAGCGCCTGCCGACTAAACCGGTCACGCTTTCATTCTGTTGTGACTGTAGCTCACGCTTATTACCTTCATCCACCTTCGGCTGCTGAGATTCAAGGACAACATCATGAATAATATCCACTAATTGTTTATAGTCCAAAACCGAATTCGGACACAAGTAGTAAGGCGTGTCTGTGCAATTGAGCTCAAGCTGTCGTTTTTCAGAGACAAAGAGTCGGGTGAATCGGTAAAAACCAAGACGAACCGCCTTCGCCAGAATGTCGACCATCGTTATGGCACCGTTTGCCTGCTGCACTGCAGTGCCCGATGGAGAGCCTGAGCAGTCTTCAAGGAAGACCACCGATTGACGGCAGCACGTCATGTTCCTGACCGGAAAGGCGTACGTGTCCCTCCGATTCTCACTGAACAACTGCTCAAGGACAGAGACGTCCGAGAGACCAGGACAAGACACGGGCTGGGCATGAGCCCAGTCAACGTGAATTGCCTGGAAACAAATCCGCATGTACTTGGCCCTGTAAAAGGAAATGCGTTAGGGCGCAAAAAGATGTCATTTGAGACAGAAAACTAAGAACTTACCGAATTTTGCGAAGGTCACTTATGCTGACCACTGTGAACACACCACAATCTAGGAGGAAGCACAATACCTTTTTGGGGTAGACTTTCTTGAATATCTTAACAATAACGGCACGGAAAAATCCACGAGCCGATGGGACGACGGTAACGGTACCAGAGGTAATGGGTTCATAGAGTTGCATTCGAGGACTATTTAGCGTGGCATAATCTTCATTCATCTCTTTTTGCATACGCCAATATCGCTGGAAGTCATCATCAAAGGCAGACACAAACAGTTCTTTTCCGCCATACATTGACCTAACCATGACTTTCGAAAGTTGGCCCAGTGGAAGCATTCTCTGAAAAATGAGGTTAAAACATTCACTACAAAAATAGCACTAACGCTATCGCAAGAGATAAACTTACCACAAGTTGATTTGGCGTTCCTATGGTAGTTAGTGATGGCTTTGAGTTAATACGCCTAATTATCCACTCATCCACAGCATCTTTGTGCTCCTTTGGACACGTGACTTTGAGGTGTAGAATGCCTTGATATAGATCACTGTTTTGCAGAGTCATTTCAGCATTAAAAGTTTCTTTAAGCTCGCGAACGTTTTTACCTAACCTTCCAATAATCACACCGCCCATATGAGCGGGAACATCGTACGATTGAGACCACCAGCCTGTATCATCCAGCTCTGAAAATATAGAATCAGGAACCGACACACAAGGGATCATTTCACCATTATAGAGCTGAGGTGCGCATTCTGTGATGTCATTTTCAGGATCATCAAAAAGTCCCATCGGCAAAGTACTCAGAGATTTCTCTCTCTTATTCTCTAATGGGCTGGATTCAATAGAACCATCTTCAGGGCCGTCTTCAACACTGGAATTAGCCGAAGCCTCAAATTCACTTCGGATGTTGATAGGGGACACTGACTCTTCAGAAGACTCGCTTGACAAGGCATCAAGTTTGTCATCAATAGGGTCAGCTTTATCAGTTCTTTCCTCTAAGCTATCAGCTGTATTCAGTTCTGCGGTATTATAGAAAGCGGACCCGTTTTGACAGCTAGTAGTCAATTCACACTGTCGATTGATCTCCAAAACAACTTCATTTTGTTGCAGTTTATCGCAATGAAGGTTCTCAGGGGACTTCACTATCAAAGACTGTGTGTCGGTGGGATTATTTGGGATGTGAACAGCAACACCATCGTGATCGGATCCACTACCTGCCTCCTCTGAAATTACCACTTTTTGTTTTCGTTTGTTTGTGGAAGATTGTGACTTGACCTCATTTTCCATGCCATTGCCGAAATAATTTCCAACGTTCACAGACTGTACCTGACAAGCGGTTTGAGCTGAATTCGTTTCGTTAGTAACAATAAATCCGTCTGCACGAGGCTCTTCTCCCGACATAAGTAATTCCGAAGTGGTTTCAAGTTTTTCAATTGGCAAAACACCACTGACAGCGGTACAATCAGGAACTGCTACGGGTTCAACACCTCCGGCTTCTTTCTTTTCGGGCGAATGCTGTGGAAGTGTATTTTCCGAATGTGTACCCTTAGGGTTGGTAAACAAGTCCTAAAAACCAAACATTAAATGTCACAAAACTGTCCAACAATGACACTCCATACTTAGAAACAGCCATATATTTTAGCACTATTCTAGAACACACATGCACTTAAACTCCAGGCTTCGTTTAGTAGCAATATCTAAATTTACATGCCCATGAGGAGGCAATCCGTTAAATAACCTATTGCCACTTTTATAACGAATACCTTCTGGTAAGGAGCATGGTTCTTCGCTTTATTCTTTTTTCTTTTACGCAAGGGACCACAGCAAAGAAAGGATTCAAGGGCCATTTGCGTATAAGCCTGGTTAGAGTTAAGAAAAAACACATAAGTAGAGTACCCAAGGACATACCTGGTAATACATAGAGCGAGAAAGTGTTCTTTTCCTGCAATAGCGATACCAAAGGTAAAATATTGAGGCAGAAACTACAGTAGTAATAGCGGTTAGTTGACGATAGCTGCACATGTCTAAAAGTATAATTTGAAGCAGCTATGTAACGGCGCAGTATTACGTAGCAAACAAAGTCAAACATAAAAGTTGAACGGATAATGATAGCTGCACATATGCAAATTACTTGAAGGCAAGTGAACAGTAACATGTAGATGATTGTCGTTATAGCCTCCATCCGCGGAAAAGAAATTTAAACTAAAGGATATCGAATTTATTCTAGATGAGTATTGGTGATTTACGCTTCTAAGTAGAAATCAAGCCGAATAGTACGCAGAAGAAATAGCTACACTCACAGATGACGCCGCCCACTCAATAGAGCCGAGAGAATGGAGCGTGACCATGTGATTCGCACGTCTGGCATACTTTAAACAATACAAGAATTTAATATTGCTTTAGCTTGGTCATGCTGAATTTAATCCAAAACCTCAATACATCTTACTTCTATTTCTAAAATCTTTCTGACTTTGTTATAAATGTGTCAAACGTATTCCATTTTTGATTTTAATGATCATTAAATAAAATTAAATTTACACAATATAACTTGTATTAATTGCTGTATTTATTCACAAGGGATGTGCATTTTTTGAAAGCTGTTTTGGGTTTACCCTGAAGGGTTAGTTGCCTTATATCCACACCGATTTCCCTTTTGAATGCGTTTCAGCCAATTTCTGGGGCCTTATAAGTCAAGTTTTTTGTTCATCCAATACCTTCGAGTACCTTTAGAATGTTTTAGTGTCTACAGTGAATTATTTTCCGCCTTGCTTTCACATTCATATATTCAGGTTCTTTTTTATTTAGCAATAAAGCCTAAGCTATTTTTTGCAATTATGAATGCTTTCAGACATAGTGATTGTTAATGGTGAATAAATACGAAATATATCCTTATATCCAACTGAAATAACTAATTATTCGTGATTTTCTATCAGGATATCGTTAGTGATTAAACCTTGCCATTTAGGAAATTTATCAGTGTGCATTTTTTATAAATATTTTAGCTGAACCGCATGGATCTCTTTGGGAACAAACTAAGACTGATTAACTCAGATGAGACTTATCCACACGGGAATATTGAGGTATTATGTCGCCTTCAACGGTTAAATCACCATGAAGACTTTGTAAGATCACCCATTTGAGGTACTTATCCAGAGTAATTCCTAATAGTTTGCCAATCAATGCTTTTGCTCCTGGTATTCATATACGAACAATGCTCGTAGTCGAGAAGCCGTTGTCCTGAAATTTGGCACGGAGGTGCTACAAAGGAGGTTTTTCAAGCTATGGGAAGATAGGGTTAGAGCAGAAAGGAAGGCGTAAGTTTTACCTTAAGTAGAGACAGTTTGGTTTTGTATGATTGTATAGACGTAGCAGATCGAAGTTGCGTCATCTTTTTAATGCGTGGTTAACAATAGTACGTTTGATCAAGTGGTCGAGAATCCAGCAAAGCCATAAAGAAGAAATGCTATCGAGGGTTACGGTATTTGTTACACAGCTCGAAAAACCCCCTTCTCTTTGCCAGCAGCAGCAGGTACACTGCCTTTTATGCTGAATACTACTAATAGTCTTCGTTGATCGATAATGCTTGTTTAATCCTTAATCTTTCTAGTCTTAAGATTCACACAGTTAAATAAAATCGTGTTTCATCCAACCTGGATAGTGTTTGAACTTTTTCGCTTAAATTTACCAACACGAACATAGTACAGAAAGTTGTTCATGCTTCTTAGTCACTGGTTAATTTGCGTTTTGTTAGTTAGCTCTAGGGTAACATTTTTGAACTGATTTCGAGGCTTGGTATATCCAAGTAAAATTATGATACAGATTGAATCTTTGTTGTGTTGACGCTGTTCTGCGTTCCGACGACTGTGCTGACCATATTTCATTACATGAAGATTGAATTAGTACTACAATTTTAGTAAATGACTATGTAATAAGCATTTATTTCCATAAATCGATGGATTTGTGATGCTCGTTGCAATGTTATTTATTAGTTAACATCGTGATAAAAGTCTTTTAAATAGGGATATATTGCAAAAGAATCGCAATTTGTTTCTTTTACTTGGGGAATTTACAAAAAACTTTAGGCCGGTTAAGCGCCCGTCTAGAATCCTTTGAAAGTTCTTAGTGAGGATATGAACTAGCTACGAGAAAAAAGGTGGCGATCCTTATACACAAAAGGAGAAGTAAACCACCTTGGAGCCTGACACGGTAAGGACCATGCACGCCACTTTCCGGGGTCCTATTTACCTCGTTACGGCTGTCAGTCACATGCCGTATAAGCCAACTCGCTTGCACCTAGCAATGCTCGATCTACGACTCCCTCAACCCACTTGGGAGAGTCACTGCTACGTTCGGCATGGGTTCCCCCAGTTCTAAGTAGCAACCTGGGGTTTTCGCCATTCGCACACTTCATGGATACCTGCAGTGGTTCCCCTATCCTAGAACAAGATAATGTGCTCCTTTGTACAACTCGGTGTTGCATTCTCTTTTACATGACTTTGTGGAAGAAGTGAATGAGATCTCGTGGCACTTTAGAAAATCGAGGCGGCTTTAGAATCGGTTCCGTGTTCTGGGGACTCAGTTTCGTCCAAACTATCAGTTAGCCATTCCTCACAGGATCCGTCGAAAGTCGATTTCAGGTGGGTGGTGGTTATTTTGGACATAATATATACTGCCATCCCAAAGCCTTTTGGTTATATTCATTTTTATTGTGAAAATTTATGAAGTTATCTCTTTGGAGCATGTCAGTCCAGCTCCCGAAAAGTCGAAGGCACCTCGAACCGCAGTGATAAACCCAGCCGAGTTCTTCAAAGTAGGCCAGATTTTCGCCAATACGTCTGCAAATCTTCCATCGCAAATTACTCTCCTATTTTAGAAATGCGAGAATGCGAGGAGAGACGCAAACGCGGGTTACGAGAAAGAAATGAGCGTCGCGAAGCAATCCAGTCTCAAAAACTAGTAGGAGGTTTATTTTGCACGGTCTACGCAATAGTAGAACGGCACTAAATGCTGCGGCCTTTATCACAGGCCCGAGTTAGGGAGGAGGCTAACAGGGCACTGGAAAAGGTTGTGAGAGAAAATAGACGAATGGTTCAAGAGGCCAAAGAACTCCGGCTTCGTAAAACTGAGGTGAGCCACCAAATCCAGTTGTTTTAAGCTTGAGCCCGTCCCCTGGCCACTTACTTCTGTGTATTTGTCTTTTTTCTTAAGCGTCAGAAACGAATTGAGATTAGGAAATCACTTGAGGAAATGGAGATGAAACGAGTAGAGGAGAAGAGGCGGATCCTGTGTCTGAAACATCGCGGTTTCCTTCCATGGAGGGATCACGTGCAGCATTCAAAAGATAGAGATGCCCTGGCATGTCAGAGCAACCAACTGAGACTATTGAAGTGCGTTGGCCCTTTGATATGTAATGAGAAAAACGATACAATCTCACTAGGATTCAGTCGTGGAATCATTTCCGTCTCAACATTTAACTAGGGCACCATTGCCTTCGACGTTAGTGCTCGATTCAATGATTTGGTGAAAAGGCTATTGCTCCTTGCCTAAGTAGTGATTCAATCAGTGCTCTAAACTCCTATTTCTATGCTTATCTTGAGGGACAAATTAACGGTTCTGCCCCCTTTCTCACCATCAAGCAATCGCAGCGCAATCATATTACGTAGCTTTATAGAAAAATTTGACTGTGTTGTCATCAGATGACTCTTGTTGCTCTTCTAGAATTCATTTTGGAGCGTGGTTGAAAATGGTCCAGTGGCTAAACGTGAGAAAGAAGGCTCTAGCTGATGCTCACCACTTCAGAGTTCTCAGTAGGAAAGTCATCTTGGCCCTGTTGGAGGTATTTCACAACCTTCGTTGCCTGATGTCCATTTAATAAAATAACGAAATGCCATGTATTTTTTCTTATATTTCATTCCCCTATTCATCTACATAACCTGATTTCACAGGTTGCAACGAGTTTTAAATATTCTTCTAATTTGAAGGCTATTAGAATCAGTAAAACCCGGTCAGCGGAGGCTAGAAATCGCTACGAAATCGCTCTACAGAAAAGATACCTCAGACTCTGGGTGGAGAAGCATGCAGTCATGATAAAAGAAAACGCCACACTAAACGAAATTGCGACGAATTACTTTTTCAGGTTAATAATGACACTTTAAAATCCACTTAGCTTTGGGATTTGTGAGTTATCTGTTTATTAGTATCATTCGCCATTCGTTTAACCAAATAAGCTACTTCAAGTGCCTCGAAAATGCACTGAAAATACCTATTATTTTCCAATTTGTCACTGAATAGCCATTTCACTGCCATGGAAAGGCTGGTAACTTTTGAGAATATTTCTGGATTATAAGGGCCCCAAGTCCAATTTAAGTTTGTTGGTGTTTACTAACACGCAGCACAGTTAATTTGTGGATGCAATAGATCTCGTGGATATTCCTAATTTTTAAGGGCATCTACGACCCCTGGATCCGAACTTTTCAACCTCATGGAGTTTGAAATCGAATTTCATTCACATTATTTAGGGCCACCTATGGCCTTAAAATTGTTTGCTGCGGGCGTGGTGTATTTCGAATCAAATTCTTCTGTTCCATAAAAGCTGTTATCTTTACTAATTCATTCAATTTGTTTGCTTTAAGAACCATCCAGTTGAAATCGCTTCAGGCTATACATCTGTATAGTGTCATTTCCAAGGCCGCGAGATACCACGAACGACGACTGGAGAGCCTACGTCTCAAAATCCTTGACACTGTCCCCGATTTCCGGCCCAGTAGCCTCGGCATTGATTGACTTTCTTTCGTCTTGTTTTTTAAGTGAATTCCATTGTAGCGACCCGGTGCTTTGTCTCTCTTACAAGCATACCACCTCAATCAATCAGACTGCGATGGCACTTTTTAGTTGCCCATTGAAAGTGGAGACTGCTTTAGTGGCATTGAAGGCGCTTGCGCTTAAGCGAGTGTCTAGGGATCGATAGACACCCTCTCGCGTACATGGCGGCTTGGTCGTGTAGCTTTGGTGACTGAAGTCACGGACAACCGCAGCAATTTATGCAAATTAAACCGTCTCGTAAGTCGTAAAGCTATGGAAATCACTGTACAATGAAACTTGTTTACTAAAGGGGAAAAAGTAACGCTAAAGTGGCTTGTCCTTGATTAAGCCTTTCACAAGCTCATTTAATCTATCTTCGGTATTAGTAAACCCCAGGTGCATGTGTAGGTCGGTGCTTGAGAGGAACTCCAATATGTTATGAGAGCAAAATTCCAAGCTTTCGCCGACTTATTCCACATTAGTGTTCTAGTGGGTAATAATTGGTTTTCAATTGAGTTGCATAACCTTATGAGTGGCATTCTCATTGAGTGGAAGTATTGGCTCTTCTATCTGAACGAGACTGCCTGGGGGAGTCTACATTCATGGTTTATGAAATCAGAAACAGCTTTAAACTCTAATTAGCGAATCAGAGGCCCATTTTTCGCATTCTACGACTTGTCACCCCGAAAACGATCGAGGCAAGGGACACCTCGGCTGACGTTGTCGACCGGAGTAACACTTTAAATAATCATAAATCTGGAAACTGTGTTTCATACGTTAGAATGACTGTAGGCTGAAACCGTATGGGGCTTAATTTGAAGTGAATGGCACTGGGAGATGGGTAGAAACGTTCCTTAACAACCCCATATAGAGAAAATGAAGGCAAAGTTCAGGTGTTTGAAGTATCAGTTAGCTGAGTGCCTGCACAATTGCATTGTGGAATTCTTAGGTTTATTGGTGATGGATACTGTGGAGCAGTTTCGCGGTGATATTAGAGACAATCTCCTAAATACGCACTTTTTATAAGAGGGCTGAATTGGTTTCATAATCCGCAAAAAAAGGGGTGTGAGAAAATTCAGGCACCGAATAAACTGTCGCGTGTAGCTAATAAATTATGTGAGTCTAGCGTTCGGTTAAGCAGCTGAGAGGGTACAGGAAGCACCTAACATAAACAAGGGAGCGACTAAAGCAGAATATGAGACTTTACTCTATTTCAGCATGCAACATCACAGGTTCATGGCGTGTTCAATTTCTGCAAATGATTGTCAATTCATAAACAATCGTAAAACATGAGATCATTTAGTTGACACTGATCCTCCAATATCTTACAAAACCTTCTTGAAATGGATTCTCAGGTAGTAAGGAAATACTTCCCACACTCTGAATCAAAAATTCTGCGCAAGTAGTTACTTCCAGATTACACACGTCCGTAAACGAGCATAGTACACTCGTAATGCGTAACGAAGCTCTGTATCTTTCCCTCGATATATAAAACTCATTCCCAAACAACGCATTGACATATTATTAACGGATCACGTATCTTGTAGGGTGAAGCTGCCAATAAAATTATTTTTGCTGGCTTAAGTGACCAGTATCACTCCCTAATGCAATGTCATTAAACGGCTTTGAAAATGCATATAGCGACTAACACAACCACATCCCCCAAAGCAAAAAAAGAGAATTTCAGCAAGACATTTTATTAAGTGATTCAAGATTCATAATTTCGTTGCATCAAAAAATTCAAGCTTCTTGTTCCCAATCACTTTAGCAGAGTGGGGTACACCTTTCGGAACAACCAAAGTGTCGCCGGACTTAAGAATTATCGTTTTACCATACATGTTAAACTCAAGTTCGCCGTCAACAACTACATCCTTCTTGTCAACATCATGAGTATGGGTTCCAAACACATTTCCAGCGCTGAATGTATATGGGATGACAGAGTAACCCTGTTTTCGGAGTTTTTCTTTCATTGTCTCTCTTGATAGAACGCCATCAACAGCTTCGTCCCAGTGATCGACGATAAATTCGCCCATTTAGAAAGTGAAAAACGGCAAAAATATGCCAAGCACAAACGGAACACACCGGACCAAGCGGCTTCAATGACTGATGATGTAACCCCAAATCTAGCGTGCTATAACTGCCAGACCATTCTGTAAAATATCTTATATAAATAGCAAAAAATAAATATATCATTTCATTAAACTGCGTGATAAAAAATTCTTAATGAGGGAGGTTTTTAATTTCACAATAAACAAAATGGTGATTCAGTCATTGAATCGGAAATCCAAGATCAATAAAGGCAGAGAAAGGAGATGAAGATTCGTACTTGGTCATAAGCTTAGCGATATCTCAATGCGTAGCCCATTCTACCATAGCAAATGTTCAGTATCTCACAAACAATTATAGATATAAATCGGTGAATTTCGGTCAAGAGCTGTCATGTACAGTAATAAATAAACGTGTGGATTTATTATATATCGGGTACGCAAAAAATCCTAAAAACAGAGAATTTCTCTTTAGTATGATAACAACTTTTTCATTGTTAGATATCTTTGTGTAGTAAACCTTGTCACATAGTACATTGGGTACGGTTTTTGCCACTACTCAGTTGGCAACACAGGGAAAATCACTAAATATATACTGGCTCGGCTGCTGTTAACTCATTTAAATGTTTCTAACGAATTCAAAGCACTTACCATTAACCATGTGTAGTTCTCAACAGTTTATCTGAATAACACCATTCTGAAACGGAGTAAACCATCTTGGAGCCTGACACGGTAAGGACCATGCACGCCACTTTCCGGGGTCCTATTTACCTCGTTACGGCTGTCAGTCACATGCCGTATAAGCCAACTCGCTTGCACCTAGCAATGCTCGATCTACGACTCCCTCAACCCACTTGGGAGAGTCACTGCTACGTTCGGCATGTGTTCCCCCAGTTCTAAGTAGCAACCTGGAGTTTTCGCCATTCGCACACTTCATGGATACCTGCAGTGGTTCCCCTATCCTAGAACAAGATAATGTGCTCCTTTGTACAACTCGGTGTTGCATTCTCTTTTACATGACTTTGTGGAAGAAGTGAATGAGATCTCGTGGCACTTTAGAAAATCGAGGCGGCTTTAGAATCGGTTCCGTGTTCTGGGGACTCAGTTTCGTCCAAACCATCAGTTAAGCGTAGGGCCCATGTACTCCTGACCCGTAAATTGTGTTGGGAGACCAGATGGCATCACTAACCCCCCTTGTTAATTTTAAGATCGGATTTTAAGATGAAAGTTTAGTTTTCTTTGGAGTCACTTCGACTCCCACCCTTGCTACCCGGAAGGGTAGGACCAACGAGAGTTAGCCACATCCGATTTTCTTTAAATAAATATTTTAATCACACACTCCGAATTTGATGCAAACACCTTTATGAAACAAAATACCGAAGAGAATGCAATCGAAATTGTTCGATTAAAAGATCTAGGGTGTACTTGGCAATGCAGCCACGAAGTAGTAAATAATCGTTTTTGACAAGAATCAGTATTTGGAGGCATCCAGAAACCCGACGCTCTCACTTCCGACTACATAGGCTGAGTGGATTGTATTTTTTGGGACAAAAATGGTATCGCCAGCGGAGAGGACGACTGTTTTTCCATGCATGGTGAACGAAAATTTGCCCGTAGTTATGCCATCTTTCTTGTCTACTGAGTGACTGTGTTCAGGAAATACCGTTCCAGGTGAAAACGCGTAGGAGATAACAGTGAATCCCTCCTTCTCCAAATTTGTTTGCAATTTGTCCGCCGAAAATACACCATCCTTCTCTTCATTCCAATGTGATATTTGCAAATCGCCCATCTGAATGAGGAGAAAACCGATAAAATATTTACGTGAATACACAGTCCAAAACGACACTTTATTTTTACGAAGGTGATTTATTTCGAAAAAAACGGTGCCCAGTTATGACAATTAATTTTGGATCAACGCCGTGGAAGCTAAGAACATGACTATCACGTATTTTTCTGGATACAAAATTTTTGTCACATGTTCTTAGTATGCAGTGTACCTATAAGAATGAGGGATGGTTTCAATAACTCACTGAATATTTGTAGTCCGTTAAGTGATTTTGTGCATTGTGTTCACCTAGGTACCATGAATTTATAAATCTAGCGTTGCATAGTCCACACAAATAGTGGTGATTTGTTTCAAAGTGGGTGCTAATAGCACCAAAGTCAGTTGCGGTGGCACAACACTGCGAATCATCGCATTTAAATTCACTCCTGGAAATGAATAAAATCGTGAACCAACATTAGGCCGTTCGTTTGCGCATTATGTAGAGGTTCATGGGAATTAGTCCACATTTCCACACGATCATGCACGTCACACGGCATAACTAGGGCAGAAAGAGGGGAACCGCCAACCCCATAAACGCACAACTGCAAAAACTTTGCCCAAGGTCAAAAGTATTTTCATTATTATGAGAAAAGTACAACCGATCAAAGCACTTATGTGTCCCAAAAACTGAATTGATTCACTTTTAAACCAGAATGATATCACGTTTATTCATTAAATAAATTGCTTAGATAGAGACACTTGCCATCGACATCACTTTTAGCATGAGTATCTGAAAAAAATGAGGCTTACTGTGTAAATTAACTTATGCGAGTCATAACCCACTGTTTATTATTTTAATGAATTCCGTGTTTAACACATTTTTACTCTTTTAGGTATAGACTTCTCTGAAATCACCCACGAGACCTCAAACAATATTGCATCTCTTTTAAATTACTCCTTAGTGCAAACTTTTCGTAGCTCTTGATACCGTGGGTCTAAAATGAAGTGCTTTAACCTTTTAGAATTTCAAGTTTCAGTGGTTTTTTTCTGAACTTGGTGGTAAGTTTCTAACAAAACGATCACTCTTTTGCTCTCGTTATCTTTATTTTAATTACTTTTTAAATGTGATATCCCTCAACACAAGTTAATGAAAATTATTATTCATCAGGTAGAGCAATCCGGTTATGGGATCCGTTGTAGCTCCCTCCCAGGTGGAGATTTATAAAGCTTGGTTTGGTGCTGGAGTTCAGTGCCACTCGCTCATAAGAAAACGATGGTAGGTAGGAGATGATAGCAAAGGCGCCTAAAAAATAAGAAGCTTTTTTATTCCATCCTGTAAAAATTCAACGCCATAGAATTTTTACCGGTTAAACAAGCCGAGAGAAAAAGAAATAACAACAGCCGGTCTGATATCAGAGCCAAGTACATCCAGTCCTCCCTAATCTAAAAGATAAAATTAGAAAGATATACTTAACATTTGAGAAATGATCCAACATTGTTAAGATTAGTACTGGCAATGAGTACCCGTCTTCGTTCATCCAGTTTTGAAAAGTGTTCGGCCAGTGTGTGCAAGTTCTGAGTAAACTTTACGATGCGCCGCTCCACCCTAGTGGCAGCAGGTGGCAGCAAAGCGGTAGTTTTTCGCATTTTCGAGAAGCTCGACGAGAATTCTTCCTGAATTGCCACCTAAAATAATCCTTTTACATTTCTCTAGATTTTCATTCTGATAACCAGTATTCCTAGAATTTCAATCGTTATTTACTTGAGTGAGTCTCTAGTAGTAGTAAATGTAAAAACGAATGGTCGAAGTCAAGAAATAGCAACTAAGAAATAGCGACTAATAAAGTGCCTCCACTTAAGGTACTTTGTCTGTAGCTACTTCAACCGACTGTCTCTTCATGCATTGCCTTTTTGGACCACTCAACCCATAATGACCAGCTTTGCCATTATCTAATGCTTTTTAGTCGTTAGGAGCTGCTACCTTCAGCCCCACGACGAATAAAGAGTGAGCAGGAACTCACTTCGAGTTGTGCTTTAGGTACCTCCTCGAGGCCAAGAAGGAGCAGAATGCGAACAGCCACACGACTGCCTCCGAAAATAGCGGGCGCTGGACGGTCAGGTGTTCGGTTGTGTAAGTTAAGCACGAATATCGTTTTGAGAATGGAGAGGGTCACCAAACCCATGGTAAACAGCAAATACTTGCCAATCAGCGGCATCACCAGTCCCGTGGGGGGAATGGACTCCGTTAGCAGTAACAAAAACACCTACAGTAATGGGTAGTATTTTGAGTTACAGCCTTACAAGCACAATAAATGCTAACTGAACATATATACATCACATAGAAAGTTCCAGCAGCATCGGAGTTTCGAAGATTGTGATTTCGCGTTGATTCCTATTACCGAACTAACTGCCCTCAGTTTGCCATAAAAATAGAACACGATGACTTTTAATGAGTTGAAAATTTAAGCACAATAAAGACTTTGATGTTAGGACAAGAATAATGCAATTTTTTAACCGTAACTCATTGCAGTCGCGAAATTTGAGTCTCAATGCTTGCTTATATTATTTAAATCAGTTCTATGAGATTTTCGAGATCGTGCTTCAGTCTGTAACCCCAAGGTAAATACTAGATGAAATTACATCCTCGAATGGTAAAAAATTTCATGATTGTAAAGAATTGGTCGTTGGAACTAGAAAAAAGTAGCTCCTTTATGTCAATTCAACTGTCCCTTCTCCGACAATGTGCTTTATGATGGGGAAATTTTATGGCTTTTTAATTCTATTTTGCACCCACACTGTTATTTCGGGCTGGGTAAACGGGCGCTTAGGACTCTAGCATGCCTGGCACTCGCGAATCAGGAGAGGAGGCATGAGACTCGAGGGGAGCGCACCGTGAGGCCGAGGAGGACGTTGATGGAGAGGGCGATTTTGCCGCCGCTCTGGGAGGGCAGGTAGAATACTAGACTGGTGAGGAAGGCGATGCCGATGCAGGGGATGAGGAGGTTGATGGTGTAGAACAGGGCCTTGCGCCGCAGCACCAAACGGAAGGTCACATCGATGAAAGGGTCAGGGCAGCAGGTGTAGAACTCCGCGCGCCGCTCCGCCGACGCCTGGAGCAGCTCAAACTCCACTGAGGGGTAGAAACTCTTCAAGAGGATCGCGTGCTCGATCCGCACGTTGCCTTCATGCCCTGGTATGCTTTTTTGCGTTATGTGTTTCAGGCTCACTGTAATTAGGAGATGCATGTAGGGCTCAAAGTAAAACAACTGATCAACACATAGCGAGCATTCCCTTGGAGACGGAAAAGGAAAAAGGAAGTGGCCTATCTCTCTGTCACCATAGTTGGAAAAGGAATGTGGTGATTGTCCCGACGTGCGCCGACTTTTATTAAATACCAATGGAAAAGAAGAAAACAGACAGGAGTGGTCATTTCTGCTTTCCAAATTTAGCCACAGAGCCTTATGTCTTGACTTTGAATAAAGGAAATGATACCAGTGAGGTAAGATATGATGAAACTAAACGAATTCGTATGCGGGCAGTCACTGCACAATATGGATATTCAACACAACTCGAACTAATGACCAAACAAACAAATAAACATGTTTACATAGCTTGCGATGGACACTGGGGTTGGCTTCAGAGGGGATCTCGAATGGCCACCCGTTTACCTCAGTTAATCTTAGACATAAGCTGCTATTTAACGGATTTTGAGTTTATTTCCACAAACCTTGATGCCCATTGTGCGTCCAGGATCCGAATTTCATGAAACATTCTTGGGTGTCGAAAGGAAAGTACTGGACGTTGATCGGACAGGAGCTTTTGAAAGTTGCCGGTGGATTCCAACTTACGGTTCCATTGTAGAAAACCATTGCCTTCGTCATTATGTCCACCACATAGTTCCCATCAGCACTAAACATGTAAAGTAGTGTCACTAACAATATCCCCAAAAGAGGCAGTGAGACAGTTTTATAATTTACAATATTTTTTAGACTTAAAATTATTGTATTCTTCATTCCAAAATATCGGAGCTGTGTGTACAATTTGAATATACTGTTTCTCTAAATATATATACTAAAAACCTAGTATTGCATTTTATATAGATTTTAAGAAACCTGAGAACCAAAAGAAATAAAATACGTGTTTCGTTCTCTTAATTTATGATTCTGAAGTCATATAAATTTGTTATATAAGTTTATTACTTATTATAAAGCAGCAGATCAGGTCGCCAGAGTTGTTCCGAAGGGATGAAAAGGGCCTTGACTCCTCCGAAATCTCTGGGCTCCCACACTAACTTGTAATCTGTCCATTCTAACTCTAGCCACACGTTCGTCGTCAAAATTTGGTTCACTTCATCCTTAAGATAGATAAAACCTTGTCAAGCATTCAGCTAAGCAGAGCTTACCAAATCCATTAGTTGCAAGAGTCCCAGGCCAAAGAAAACTGTCAGAGTATCATTCGCATGTCGGACTGGACGAAGCATCCTGTTGTATTGCTGTTGGTTCATTAAGACATCGTACAGCCGACTTGCTTCCTTGAAACAGACACTAACTGCAAATTTTTAACAACACATACATTCTCATAGTGTTTGTACCTTGGATATTTAAGCAACACGTCAGTGCTACGAGCCAGAACATGACTGCCGTCTTGCCGCTAAGGCGGTCCGACGTGCATTGAAGAAAGTGGGATGAGGAGATGGAGAGAGTTTTCATTGGCTTAATGGAAACCAATTAAATCACACCATCACAGGTTTTCACGATCCCGAGAAATTGATAGCAACACAACCTAAAAATCTTTCGAAAGGAATGTCTGAATAATTTTCTTGACACTAAGGTTATCTTTGTTTCCCAGAATTGGTCTTTTGATTTCTTTGCCACAGTTTAGAAATACAGCGAGATTTAGTACCCGTTTAATCTTAATAAGCAGATTAGCTGACATGAATCATTTCTCTTGTATAGACCCAATTAGTATTTATGAGTAGGCCTTGTGCTACTAGGATAACATCTTTGATTGACAAAATTCTAAACAGATTTAATCGATTAAAGTGACTAAGTAGCAGTCCATTTTTATTATTTCAAATGGCATTCAAACCAACAAACCAAAGTTTAAGGAACTACTGGTAACCCTCCACATAAACCATCGAATTTTAGCAAGTTGCCAAATAGCTCCCTTGCTTCTGCACTACTAGATATATCAACTAGAATTTGGAAGATTGCTGTTTGAATGACTTCCTGTATTCATTTGATCCTCCGTCTAGTCCCCAACTAGCTTAGCTAGTAGCATTTTAATTCCCGAAATCCCCAACCTAAATTAAACTGCGACGAGGTGTTTTTCGATGATACTACGCTATTTCAGAGCACCCACAGGATTGGTAATGATGTGTCTTTGACCTCACAGGGTGTGATGAAGCTCCTAGTAACCGCATGTGCGAGGATAACGAGGGGAGGAGACTGAGGGTGGAAACTGCCTTGCCACCTTTTTGGGTGTCCGTGTGGAGGCCATAAAGATATCAGGTTATAAAATTCAAATGAGGTAGCAGGTGGATACGTGAAACTATGGGAGAGCGTCGACCCACTGTCGATAATGGTGGCACTTTCAGTTAATGCAACCATATGTGGCAATGGTTCACCTATTTCATCTAGATAAATTAGTGCTAGTTGTTAATAAAATCCCTTAATTTATTTAAGTTCCTTACAAGCAGTGTAAATGATGAACTCTGCAAATATATTAACTGCTCGCAATAGTAACAGTTATGCTAAATTGAAGCCCAATACTGGTTCAAAGAAGTTTTTAACAAACTGGAGTCCTTGAAACATTGGTATTTGCCTTTTTAAGATCTAATAGCCTTTTAACAGTTTATATCGACAAAGATCCCAAATGTCATACCCTTGGCATAAAACTTCTCTGTTTTGACTCAGATTTAGCGAATCTTCGTAGTCTGTTGTAGCCATAAATATTAAATGAGTCAGTTCACTAGATAATGCACGTCATAGCTAGCAATGTGCCGAGTGCAGTGTACTTTAGTAATTATCTAGTGTATGACAGAGTGCTGTCCAAGTAAGCGGCAGGGAATCAGTTGCTAAACTATACAGTCTCTATGATACAGATCAGTTGATAAATGAAGTGAAATTAAAATTTCCTTATTATTGGTAACACTTGCGAGAAATTAACAATGTTTTGTGAAGTATTCATACGGCAGATAACGAAAGACGTTTTCTTACTAATATATTTGTCAAGTAAAGCAGTAGCTCTTGCCACTATGCTGTGGCTGCTATAAATTTGCTATGCAGTTTTCTTAAGTCAAACATGCAGTTTTCTGAATTGACTATGTGCCGATAAAAGGCAGACTGGAAAGTATGCAAACACTCACATAAATGACGATAAGGAGAGGTATATTTAATTTACTTTAGCGTTGTAGTGAAAGAACGTGATTACGGTATGACAATTAGGGAATTATATATATGCGGTGAGCTTTGTTTCGAATGCCATTAAATAGTCAAAGTTAGTGTTTCAGAAGCAGAATGCTGATGGTGCGATTGGGTTGAAGCATCTCAGAGTCATTGAAGGAGGTGACATTCGTCACAAATGGCAGGCTTGATGGCGTCAACGGTTCGATATGATCCCACAGAACTGGCGATCCCAGCATTATACTGAGTGTACCTTGGGAAGGAAGTAACTAATCACACCCCTACTCAAAGACTAACTAGGTTCATTCTCTTAGTCAATGACGTACATATTACAGTAGCAACACTGGAGATCAGAAGTGAAATTCGATCCAGAACCAGGGCAACAAATTGCCACTCCTCCTTGACCTGCATTTTGAAAGGAATTTGATTTTAAATTTATTCTCTTTTGAGGAAGCACAGCAGTATTGAGCTGCTTGTTTCCTGTATATCTGTGCTGATTACTGCCAAATTCATCATGACTATGGCTGATTCGTTGGCTAACGCTCTTGGTATTCCGTTTGGGTATTTGACAAATTACATCTCCTATTATACTGCTCATACAGAAAGAGGGTTTCCATGCTTGCAGGCTCGGTTTTTGCAGTTCACTATTTAATTCGTTCACCCATTTAACTGTAGTGTTTCACATAGCACATTAGAAAGCAATGCTTCTGAAAAAACTTGCAGCTTCTGATTGTGTTCAAAACGCTTATGAGGACTGTAGCAAGAGAATATCGTCTCTTTCCTGACTGTCGGATGGACCTACGTCATTTTGCTGCTCACTCATGCTGAAGCGGCGTTGAATTGACTGGGCGCCCCATGCAGCGTGTCGGAGCTTGTTCCAAAGACGGAACGGCACCTCGCCACTACACTGCTCCGCGAACTGATATGCGAGTTGTCGGGCAGGGGCTGCCTGAGGGTCCTCCCGGCCACCCTTCTGCAGAGTTCTGGGATACGTCTTCCTCTGAGCTGCAAGGAGGAGAGTGTTGCCTTCCATTATCCGCCGGTTGCATAGTGTCTCTTCAAGGTGCATCTCTTTCTCCTAATAGAAGAACAGGCATAATTTCCAAACAAGTAAATAAAGAAGGAACTCCGCTGAATGAAACGAAAGTTCTTGGTATGAAGCCCAAGCGTAATGCTGATAGTCACTGCACCTTCATCCTGATTTATGTCCCCCAGGTTTCGATGAAGATATCACGAAAATTGTTGGTGTTGACGATTTCGCTCCACTGGAAGTCCCGCTACGACGTGCAAAGCAGGCATAAATGCAGAAAATTTTTCAAACTTATGAAAGTTAATATCGTCTCCAAAATCCTTGCATCGTAGCTAGCTGCTTCAAGAGCCAAAGAAATCCTACCACTACTAGCAGTAGGAGCAATCAGAAAAGTAGCAAAACTTAAAGACCACATGTAACTTGTGAAAGGAGCAGCTTAGAACGGTAGATGCTCGAGAAGATTGGGTAGCAGTTTGTGAGTGTGCTTGCAATGTTTTGCTTTTTTTCCAGTTTAGAGCAGCCTGAGTTGATTAAATTCCAATGGAAGAAGAGGCTGAGACAGAATTACTCCAGAGCCATGCTTGAATGCGCACTGTCTCCTTCAAAGGGAAATCCAATTTATTTAAGTGCCAGTGTTGAGAGGGTTCAGTTTCAGTTCAGTATTTAAATTGCCTTTTTCACTAATTTGCTTTACACTGGCTCATAGTGTGGTCTAATGAAGTGCTTAGTAGTTGACCATATCAAACTGAGATAAACATTTATTTGAAAACGGAGACTCAGGTAAATCAAGTCAGACATCGGATTATTATTAGAAAATCTACACCGTAAATTGGGGTAAAAGGAAAGTTAGCAGTGAAAACAACTTCTCTTTCAAAAGCGAAAGTCTTTATGCATTAATAGAGAAATCTTCAAGCAACTTTTATCTAGGCTCAACAAACTACTGACTGTCGTTTAATGCAAAGACAATCCGTCGAAATGCAAAACACACCTTGACTGAACGAAAATGAATAATTATAGTATATATCGGTATTGACTAACTGCCTTTCCACAATCCTGTTAAGCGGTAACTATGTACCTAGTGAGTTTTGACAATCGCGAATACCTGAGGTATTTTAAGCTGTTTTGGTGGAGAGAAGCCTAACAGCGGTGGCAGAATCTCCATAAACACACGTCTCGTCCACCAGCCTGGTCTCAGCAAGGTTTCCGCTGCCCGGAAGTGCATGTTCAGCACCACTACTGTGAGCAGAATGGACGACGTTATGAGCACGATGGTGAAGAGGAGGTACTTGCCGATCAGTGGCACGGAGAGACTCGTGGCAGGAGCAGTCTCAGACACCAGGAGGAGGAAGAAGAGCGTCAATGCCACCAAGGTGGTGACTGAGAATGAAATTTTCTCTCTGCAGTCAGGTGGCAAGAGGAAAGTGAGTATTGTGAGAATCGCGATTCCAACGCAGGGCAAGAGGAGGTTGAAGGTGTGGAAGGCAGAGCGACGCCGCAGGTGGAAGTGGAAGACAACCTCGGGGTAGGTGCGAGCCGAGTGCCTGTACTGGTGGTCAGAGCATGTGGCTGAGACAGACACAATGTCGTACTCGATGGTGCTCCCAAATTCGTGTAGATCAGCTGCATAGTCGATTTTAAGGGGTCGCTGTAGCTCGGGTGCGAATCTCTGCAAGTGGTGGCGCAACTCCACTATCAACACAGTGTAAATGGACGTCAAGGTTACATTCAGCTCGGCAGATATAGAAAGCTAAGTAAGAATTGCACACTCATGTTTGGTTCATATATTCTCCCTCCGGATGCCTACTCTCAAATTCTTCGGTCCATTCGTCATGTTCAGACTCCAAACGGATTCGATCTTTTTTAAATTTATCGTTATGAATTCAAAAAACGGAGTGACCTAGAGGTAGTATTGATAAATTAACTCAAATTTTTTTGATACAGCTAGAGGGCTTTTTCATTTCCTTCGATATCACACAAATTAATTAGATGAGAGGGATTTCCACTTTTGGTTAATAGCCTCGACTAATTAACTCGTAGTACAATCTTCAAACACAACTAACTGTTGCATCAACTGCAAGTGATAAGACAGCCCCAATTTAAAGAATTTTAATAGTTGTCATAAGCTGTTCGTGCATTGTTCATCGAAGCTGGATATGATGAAGTAATTTCCGACTTTATTTATACATGCAATCTTTGATGCTGCATGGAATTCTGAACAAGGAATCATACGAATCACAGTAACCGTTTAGGATATCGATATATTTTGCGGTTCAAAAGTTAAACTTGGTGAATGCTTTGATATATATATATATCTGCTTTGTGTGCTTTTGCATTTATATTTTCTAACAAACCGTAGGCATCCAAATAGGTACAGATTCAAGCAATTGCACTAGGTGTGTTGATAATACATATACCCCTAAGTGGCAAACTGGAATTTGTAGTTCTTCAAGTTACGTCCTAGTTTCCTTATTGGTTGTGCACGTTTAAGTCTAGGAGCTTACCTCGGCTTCCATCGTAAGTCCAGGAGCCAAAACGCATGGAGCACGTCTGCTCGTCGTGGGGGAAGTACTCCATATCGATGCGGCAGGCGCTCAGACAGAGCGCCGGTGGCATCCATTGCACAGTTCCGTTGAAGAATACCTCTGCTCTTGTCGTCATCGCTACCTCATACTTTCCGTCAATGCTGGCTCAAAGAAAACATGTCATAAATACCTTTGCGATTACCAGCCCATAGCAGTTGGAGGTGATTTCGTATTTCCGGTAACAAATCAACTGCATCTTCTAAGGAGGCCCTAAATTCTATCTCACGTATTAACAACCATTGAAAGCTCGGAAGTTATCCCTACAGTTACCAGAAGGATGTAATCTACTCGTTATTTCTAAGGTTTCGATGCTTGGTTTGCAATATTCACTGAAAAAGTGAAGTGAGAAGCCTCACTTGTTGAGGAGCACCACATCAGGACGCCAAAGATCCTCAGCAGGAACGTGAATTGAGTGTGTATTTGAGAAATCACCCGGTTCCCAGACGAGTCGGTGGTCCCACCATTCCTCTTCAAGCCAGACCTGAGTCCGCAGCTGCTCCTTTTGCTCGTCCTAGTACCGCATAGCAGGTTTTTACTCTCAAAGATAACCTTCAGTTCATATGACTTACTGATTAATTTCCAACAGTCTCTTATTAAACACAATTTGTTTCATGCGCCGGAATGTTAGGAATTAGGAAGAAAATATTCAACTTCTTGATCATTGTGCAAGATTAGTCTAGCTTTTATTTCACAAAATAATTGCTAAATCACTAAGTGCTAATTAATCCGGAAAAGTTAGGTTTGAAGAATTTACAGCACATAGGCCTTTAACAGCTCCACGCCTGTTCACCTATTACAAGCTTGGTCACTTCTGTTGATTCCTAGGCCCTACTAGGTCATGTACTTTTGCAGTGGGTTGACCTGAGTATTGTTCTCTTTCGTGGTCCAGAGTCGTTGTCCTCCTAGAGTGGTAAATTTTAAGGGCATGGGTACTACCACTAGATTTTAGCTGGATCAAAAAGTAGTTAAGCCTAAGTTCTAATACGAAATATCTTAATGGTATCGTGCATTACCGATTCTATTAGCGATAAAGATAATTATTTAATTAAATCAAGTTAGCAGATAAATATATGGGGTTGTCCAGAAGACCCCCGAGATACCCAAAAGTCCTGACAAGAACCCCACCAGAGAATTTACCAGGCTGATGAACTGGGAGAGTCGGAGTCCAAGATAGACAACGGTTGGACCACCAAACGCAGATAACTGCGGCCGAATGAGCTTATTGTATCTCCTCCCACCGAGTAGACGCTTGTATAGTATGCGCTCCATTTCGACACCATCTGCATAGATCCCAAAAAGTCTGTCATAGCACTGCAATAAACACGGTAGTTCAGTTACTCGTCACATAAATTGGGGATACTATTCCTTGCGATTGTCTACCATTTCTTCACCAGAACAATCATGCTCTCTTATGTTATTTCTTGACCGAGATCGAGTCATTCGGAATTTAAAAGCACAAATTCGATATAATTTTTCCTATACGATAAACGATAATGGGGCATTCGTCTGCTACACATGGCGTCCTTTCATTGTAAGATGGCGAGAGCTGAGTACTTTCTAACTATTTTCACCCTTAGACAACGGTTCTCTTGCTATTAGAGATGCGGGTTCATTAGATATTTTAACGGTTTGAATCGAACTAACTCAACTACTGGCATCATGACGCACCCGTAGAGATGAGAAAGAACATTAGACAAAGGCCCGCCAGCGTGGGAGTCATGGTCCGTCCCTGTTGGTCCTTTTCAGATAAAATGCAGTCTGGCGTGAAAAGAGCTCCAGGCGGTGGGTGTGATTGGCCTGCTTCCTTGCCAAATAAAAGTGGCCACAAAATACTTGCGCTTTGGGAGTGCGGTTTCAAGTGGTATAAGAAGTGCAATTGAAGTCTAGATTTCAAATTCCCATTATTTGTAGGCTCCATTGTGCTTTCACTGATTACTCCACATGTGTTGGCTTTCGTCGTCATACACATTACCATCATACGCATTCCTTCGAAAAACAACCAATGAATATGCACTATGGTGGCTACTGCACTAACGCAAAAAGGAGCTGACAGTCGAATCCATTTTTACGAGTTTTAAATAACATAATAATGTAGCGCAGCACATGATAAAAAGAATTAATTTATTAATTTATTTGGCTAAAGTGAGCTTGAGAACTAATAACAAAGATCATATCCTTTTCCACCTTGTTTAAACATAAAAACAACAAAAATCGATTCTCCAGCTCAGCATTTATTTATTTATTTGAATTCCATTTTCTTGACAAATGAAAAAGCTAAATATAATGTTGAGACGGCCCTTGAGATATAGTGATTAACTGAAGGGTTTAGTGAGGGTATGCCTCGGGAGGAAAGAGAGTGACTGGGATGTGGCTATGCTTGGCGATATACTTCCCTACCGAGCCGATTTGAGAGGCCCTGCGTAAAGTGCCGTGTCCGCGCGACCTGATCACGATCATGTCCGCGCACCGACTCTGTGCCGAACTCAGAATGGCCTTGACTGTCGCCGAGCGACGATGCAACACAACGTAGGCATTGCACTTCGTCCCGCCCGCCTCAGCCGCCAACGCCAGAAAGCTCTGACAAACCGCCCTTCCAGTCGCAAACACCCCCTCCGTCTCGCGGGCCACTTCTTCCTTCTTCCTCCTGAGCTGGGATCAAGGAGGCATCCAATGGACTGAAGAAATGAGGATGCACTACATAAGGGGGCAACTACATGAACCAACGTTATGGTGTCTTCCTGATGTTGCTGCAGCTGCTCGGCCTTATGAGATCTGGATTCGGAACCAGGGCCTCTGGGCCACATCCACTGAAGGAACCACTGAAAGACCGTCCACAGTTGGTGGAGTTTTCGACGGCGAAGAGTATTCGACGAGGCTGGAGCATGTTGGATCCGTCCGTTTCGTCACTGCCTGCTGTTTTTGCCTATTTCGCAAGGATGGGGTCAAGGTCCGCTTGTAAGCGGTAAGCTGGTTACATGTTACGTGGCCCCCTGTTGTTCGTTAATGAGTTGATGTCTTCTGTTTACTCTCGAGTGTCTAAGTTCATTCTAGTGCCTAGGTAAAACGATGAGCGTTTCAACCTTGCATCTTCATCGATGGAGAAGTGTTGACACGGGGATTTTATAATTTCTTTTTTACCCCATAATTCCAGAGGAACTGAGCTTTAAATATTGGGTGAAAATAATGTCCTTAAATACCTTGCTTCTTCGCATAAACAGTGAGTATAGAAGCATATCTAAATGATCCTATTTATAAAAAGGAACCTTGAAGTAGTATCGCAAACTCTCCCAGTTTCAGGATTTGACAGCCAGTACCTAATGTAAGTATACTAGTATTAGGACATCAAGTACAGTTTAAAACGACTAATGCATGATATTGCGTCCCACTAAGCAGATGGAATCATGTGGAGAGGAGGTGGGTATAATGAGAATTTTGGTGATCCTCTGTTCCGCTCTCACCTCCTCCCCCGCCCTCCGTGGCTGGCACGTGCGCGTTGGGGAGGTGGCAGACACTTGAGGTGCACCGAAGGGGACTAAGTCAACGTTCCCCTTTTCCTAGGCCAATTACACGCCCGATTGCTCCCCCCTCTCCCCCCCAGCTTGCGGCGAAAATGGAGCAGACCAGGTGGAAAGGAACGCGCTGGAATAAAGAAGGTTGTAAGTAATTTTTACACTTGTGAGGAGCTTAGAAGTCTCTGGTCTTCATTATGACACCGGAAAACTTACTCATTTGTTCTGTCTTAGGGGTGATTTACCATCCCCAAATTTATTGAAAATCAGTGTGTGTGATTTCAAAAAAACACAACTTTGATTCCAAACTTAACTAAAGATGTGTTTACTAATTTCTAAAATTATTTCCTCGTCAAGCCCTGAAAAGTGTGTGATATTTCCTAGTTTCATGTGCCGTTACTGAAATGCTTCAGTTCTTGGTTCCTCTTAAGCCGAATGTAAAGATAGTATTGCTTAAATAACATCGGTAGTCTTCAAGTCAATTATGGGCATATTTTGATGTAGGATGCTGCAAAATGAGATAAACGAATAACTATGTTCCCACTTTCAGCTGCGTCCAAATGTTATTGACCCAGAGTTCTTAGTTTAGTTGGAATATCGAGATAGGTTCGTAGATACTGTCTGTCTGATTGAATACCATACTCCCTGGCATCTGTTATTAATAACTCCTCCTAAAGGCCTTACTGAAGAAACCAGTCCTCATGAGCATTTGAGAATAAAAAAAATAGCCACGAAAGCTCGTAAAGATGGAAAAGTGCACTTCTAGTGGAATATATTTCAAATAAAAATGAAGAATATTATACAGAACTCAAAAGTGAATAGATTGATAGACAGCGCAGAGGAAAACAGTTGCAACTGAACAGGTGAATCCAATGTCTGCACCAACATCCCCTCCCTCTCCCCCCACTCCCCCTCCAGAATCTTGCAAAAATCATTTCCCCGTCAGCCCTTCACGTGTCCTCAGGAGTTCTCTATTCCTCCCCCGGAAAACGGTAATCTCATTTTGCAATCTATTAAGACAACTCGTTTTCCATGCTTCCACGATGATCTATAATCGACGTTCACAAAGATCTACAATTATTTCATACAATAAAATAACTGTGATAGCGCTAGTTATGCTAACCAAGGTTCGGTTAGTGGTAATTTGTTTCTAATATTTTCAATTTTGAGCTCATTCATGGTTCCAACTATTTCTAAGCCTGAAAAATTTGAACAGACGGCATTTATGATAGAGAAAAATTGCCCTTAAACTTCTAGCACGGTAGTGCGCCAAACATCTTTAGAACCTACAGGCGACTGTCAACCTTCAACCCAAATGTTAGCCCAATATCGAAGCGCGTTAGTGATTTTAATTTGCAGTTAAAATTTTGCACGTTTGTAATACCCAAAATTAAGATGTAATTGAGGAACCTCCTATTTATACTGGAAAACATCACGTCATCCATTAAGTTCTGTCTAAATTTGAAAAGCATTTATAATGCTGAGTGCCACCGGTAATTATTTTTGTTTTGACCAATTTAAACTGATCATAAATCAAAATTTGCCTTGTGGAGACCCTACTAACATGGAAGTCCCCAAGGCAAGTGTTTTGTAAGTTCATGAAAAGCAACTCAGCAGCCGAAGAGACTTTAAACATTTCTTAAGTTTATGGAAAGAAATGTGCGACTGAAAGATCTTGCGAAAAGCAGAAGTGGAGATTTCACCCCCCATGAAGATGAAGGAAGATCGAGTAGGAGGTCAAGTTGAGTTGGCTGATAAACCTTTTGATGGAGCTTTTAAAAATCCTGCTTCATCAATTGAAAAATTGGCAATCAAGCTTAGCTCAAGCACTACAAGCGTGCATACAATCAATCAACTTCAAAAACTCGGGAAAATTCCTAAACTTGGAAAATGGGTGCCTAAATCTCGAATTGCTTCTGCTCTTCTCCCCATTATCGAAAACGTGTTTCACCTTTTTTGTGATGATAAACCTGTGATCTTTTATCGAAAATTTGAGCTTCATAGCCAGTGGCTTCTTGAAGGTGAGAAAGACCCTAGCCACAGCCTAGAAGGAAACTTCATGGAAAAAGGTTCTCTTTCAACCAATATAGTGAGATCGCCAAGGATTAATGAGCCTTGAATCGTTACCATCTAATACTGTGATCTACTGTCATCAATATTAGGGCGTTTGAACTGAGCGTTGAAGACAAAAGACCTTCTCTAATGAATGGAACAGAGTGATGTTTCTTCAGGACAATGCAGGACCCTCTAAAGCAAGAATCACGTCATAAGTGGTGGGAAAACTTAGAGAACGGAGAAAATTCCTCTTTCACCTTATTCAGCCAACCTAGCTCCTCCAGGTTTGTTTCGTAGATCAAGGAATCATTTGGCAGAAGAATTTTATGCCAATGGCATTAATGAGGTTGTTAATAGGAAGAACGAAGTGAAAGATAACCGGAGAAAGTGCATTGAGTGTAATATGCAGTTACTTTATTCAAAAATCCCAGCAAGTTACTGGATAATCTTATATATATTTATATTTCTTGCTGTTATTTATATTTTATGCTGTAAATACGTATTTAAGTTCTTAAAGCCAGCTGAGAGTCAAATTACCATGAATCGATACTTCACCACCTTAAAGTGTACAAGCTGCGAAACTTCCATATTCAACTAAGAATTATCAAGAAATCAAAACTAAAATTGAATAACTATAATCCCAAATCCGAACTGAGTCGGTTGTGGAAAATTCGACGGTCTCATAATTAAACTTCGCTCGAAATTCGGCTGTGCTATCAGACGGTTTCTCTGGTGCACTTCCGGGGGTGGGGGGGGAGGCGTTGGTAAGTGACTTACAGTCGTCATTTGTTTGCTTAAATTTTGCTTCAGTAAACTTAGCGGCACTTTTGTCCTGACTTTCAAATAAGTAGACGACTATGCCCAGTGCTTAATTTAAGATAAAAGATGGAATCAGCCACGTCGGTTATTTTATTGCATTATTCACGAGACCCTTCCCCCAACGCCCAACCCTCCGGCCTGATAAGACCAGCACATGTTGACAATATTGGCCCCATATGGGTTGCACATTCCATCGAACAGCCGTCCAGGCAACAAGTGAATGAGTACTTTTAATGGCCTACAGCAAATAAATAATCGTATTCTGTGGCGGGTTTGCACCCATAACGAACTAAAAAATTACAATGTTCTTAAAGAAATTAAAGTAGTATGACTTCGGTTTTCAGTTGTAAATAAAACATGATTATCCTGCTGAAAAGCATAAAAGCCGTTCCTGAATCGTCCACATTACGTTTTATTTCAATTTCACCTGCAAAGACCGTAAATAAAGCTTTAACTTCAAAACCTGGTTTTGAATTGCATCCTTTAAGCGATTGACTGATTAAAAGTTGACAAACTTGGTTCCAAAACCTTGTTTGCTCTCAGTGATGAATATGTGTCTGTTAATCACACTGGAGTAATGTGGACATGTTTCACGTCTTATCATAACATAAATACTTATCATTAAATTGTTCTAAATCAAATCAAAATTCCAAGGTAGTTTTGCCTCCTGCACAAACACCACAACTAGATTTCGGAAGTTACCCTAAATTATAAAATAATAATCAGTATTAACTCCAAAGTTTAAACTACCAAGCTGAGGAACAAAGTTTGAGTAGCATAATCGGACCGAGTCTTACAGTGCTTCTAAAAGCTTATTCGTAAACTTTGTGTATAAATCTAGGAGAGATTCCAGCCACAATCTTGCCAGAAATCGTGAACTCTTGCCTTGAAGAAATGACGGCTGTTTAAGGACACTTTTCAGCTGGTGACGTGCAAAAAAGCATTTAAGAACTTATCTACAGCTTACGAGGGTTCACAAAAGGTTATCACTTATAGTTACTTGCAGTTTCATCTAATCCTCTGTATTAGTCATTAAAAGAGAAGACACTTTTTGACTCCGGAAACCAGATATTTTGAAATAAGTCCAATAAAGGGTGTTTTCTAGAAATCGAATGGGAAAGGCAGGACCATTTGTCGAAGTTTACGCAGAACGTCCTTCCGGAAGTTCTTCCTCACCCATCACATGGCCTCGACTTAGCTCCACCAGTCTTCTTCCTTTTCGCCAAACTCAGAGAGCCCACTCTCATGGCAGAAAGCAACGCGCCACCATACAACTCCGAAAACGTCCTCTAGATGTACTCGGACTGGAAAACTCTGATTTGAGAAATGACTTGACCCGAGTGGTAACTAAATAAAGACATAAGCTCCTCAATTCTATGACCATTATAGCTTGTTTAGTGAAGTTCAATGCAATCAACGCAATTGCTTACACTTAAGTATCAAAACCACGTGCACAGCAGGGACGATGGGAAGGGTTTTAGTATAGAAGGGAGCAGGAGGGGAGAGAGGGAAATGCGGAGTTGAGGAGGATAGTATCACAGGGCCCCGACGAATTGCGATACACAAGCGCCTTACTGCTTTCTCCTGCGCTTTGGATCGGTGACGTTAGGAATGGAAGCGAGGTCTGTTCTCGGGGTGAGACTGTAGGCCTTCGTCTTCTTGGTCAGTCCTAGGGACTCCGCCTCTGCCGACAACTGGGCCCGCTTCACCTTCCACATGTCGTGAGGACCCACAACAGGCGAGTGGGTCACCCGGATCCTCTTCTTGAACACCTCCACCTGGTCAATCGACGGCTTGGGTGGCAGTAACTGTTTAGGTAGTGGTGAAGACTGGGGTACACGGCCTTCGATTCCCTCGCCCCAGTTTCGAAGCTTCAAGGGTTTCAGGGGAGCCTGTGTTCGACAACGACCTGTTCTTATCTTCGGCAGCGAACGAGGTGTCAACGCCTGCAACAGAGACATAAATTTACTCATACACCTAATTTTAGTAGTTGTAAACCCAACAGTTCGATCCATATAAGGAGCATCTTCTAAGCACGGGGAAACGGACATCAAGAGATCTCTAGTTCTAAGAAATTGCAAAGCATGCACCTAAATTACCGAAAAGACTTGCCAAGGACCGAGTTAAGAAGCCTTACTGAAAGGACATTGGGGGCGTTTTGGTCAGATTCCTGGAACCTACTCCAGGTCCTCTTAAAGGCGGTGGCGTCGAGGAAGTTGGCGTGGTGGAGGGAGCGAGGGATCTCGCGAGTGGTCTGTGGAAGGGCGCTCTGCTGGATACGCGGAGAAGCGCCCATCTTGGCCTCCACGAAGCGCCGCACACGCTGACAGACGAGGTGCGGCAGCGCCTGCACCTCGTCGAACATCTCAATGAGGTTCGTCAGCGTGTCTATCGCCCCGGGGACATTCCTCTCCGCGGCTGTCTTGCCGAACAGCTTGCCCGCCACGCAGATGGCCAGATTCTGCGCACTCATCTTGTTGACCGCGTTTTCTAAGTGGATTCGGTGCAGGAGACAGAGGTACTTGAGCAGAAAGTGCCTTTCCTGGTGAGGAAGCAGTAAGTGAATGACGATGCGGTAGCCGAGGAGTTGACGACTGTGACAGAGGCAGCGCACCCAGCTCCGCTCAGCGCTGAAATTGTTCACCTCTCCGTCGCCTTCCAGTTCATACTGCAGATCGGTGATTTTAACCAGAAGTTCCACGGCTTTAGCAGGAAGCAGACCAGTTCCATCCGTCAGGATTCCGCTAGTGTCCTTCGGAATTGACCTGGTGTATTGGGCTATGGCATATTGGATAAGACTTGCGAGATCATATGGTCGGAAGTCGCGAAGATCTTCGAAGATGGATTGACGACTGAATGATTTTGTTTGTGGGTGGTAGTTAGCACTCGGGGATTCAGTGAGGCCGCCGGGGGTTTTCAAACTGCCCTCCGAAGAATAAGTGCGAATCCGGCCCCCGGATTTGACTAGTCGGCGAACCATTTTGGCATATACATCCTTCACCTTCTTTAAGTTACCTGACTTCCGGAAGAGACCTTCATGTTGAACCACGTCTGGAAAAACTACAAACCGTCAATCTACAAATGAGTGCTCCAAATACGCAGATTTTAGCGACCCACGACAGCTTACCAGAATCCTTCAGTGTGTATTCGACAGTGAGGAGACCAATCATGATACCAAAGGCCTCATAGTGCTTGTCATTCGGAGAAATTTTGGTTGACTCGGGGTTGGAATGCCCCGTTGCGGCTGCAGTAAGAAAATATTTACCAAAATTCTCATTATTATTATTATTATTATTATTATTATTATTATTAAACCACTGAGCGTGACCTATTAACCCGACAACAGGTGGCGACAGAAAATAGCTTTTATGCATGTGTAAGATTGGAAAGGAACTTGCCATCAGTAGTAATGAGATCGGCTTCATTAAAAGAAGGCGACGCAATGACATTCGGCGAGACGTGCCTGGCCATGGGAGAATGCCACATCTCTCTGGCCCTCCTGATTAGTTTCATGACAGTGTTGGACGATTTCGGCGAAGATGGATGCAAGTTAGGAGTCGACTCGCTCCTTTTCATTTTTGGTGTTACTTGCTGGGTACTTAGAAGCTTGTCGCAGAACGCATTGACCTTGTTAAAGGGATGATGGACGTTAGGAGAGCTTACACAGCAATTCTGAGCTTGCAAAAACTGACACCTTGGACTGGAGGGGATAGCAGACGCAAGAGCAAGAGGAGAGGGTGATCTAGACGACAAAGACGGGAGTCCCAGTCGCGAGACTAGTGGCCATCCCTGGTTGAAGAAATCGTGGTCGAGGTAGAGGAAACTTGACAGGAGTTTCTGGCAAATTCGAATGAGCTCCTGAGGTTCAGATCGCATGAAGAGGTTTACCATATACCAAGAATCACTGCCTGTCTCTTTCGCCGAATTCGCAGCTATTTTTCGAAAGATCTCCACCTTAATTATGAAAAACACCCATCTGAATGGGTAAGCGAAATGAAACGCGTGCATATGAAGACAATGATAGACTTACTTCGAAATAGGGATCAACATAACTCTTTCGAGTTATCACTGTAGCACTGTCCATTCGTTTCATGGCTTAGCAAAGGGAAACGGAAGGGTGAAACTTGATGCAGAAAAGGGCAACCCACTCGCAAGTGTGTGGAACCCCCAAATCCCAAGAATCACAGGTCGAACACGTTTGGCCAATCAACGCTTTCCTGTAACCGTATTGGTCTAGATTGAAGAAATGAGAACCCTCCTGTAATTGGCACATTCTGATTGGTTGAAAACAGGGAAGGAAATTTCCTGCTATTTTCTAAAATGGAATTTTAACGGTCTAAAGGGTCGATTTTGTCTGTTTTACTCCAAGCGTAAATCAAGTATTTAAATAAATTAATTCATATATATATATCAGCAATCAGGTAAGAGTTCGTCTTTCGCTATTATTTGTAAGTTCTTAGACCTTCCATCCTTCCAATTAACTTTCTTCACGTACAGATTATAATGATTTTTTTTCAAATTAAATTTCCCTTGTTTGATGGAACGAAATGCACTGAACGGCACTGAACGATTGGTTAGCATGGAGCGGAAACCAGGGGCACGAAAACTTGTAGAATTAAGATACTGAAATAAGATTATCTAGATTATGATTGAGGGGACGGATTTTCGAAAGCGTTCCTGTCGTAGAAAGGACTAGGGCATAAGCTATTAAAACAAACTCATTTGATTGTCAGGTAGATCAAACTTATTTACCATTATGGCATAGCTGGACAATTTCCTGATAGATAGTTGTCAATTAAATATTCCTCATGGCTGCTTAAAATGGGTTAGGATTCTTGTTCAGGTCCTCTTGGCTGGTATTTCTCAGTTCAGGTCAGCTTTGTACTTTTCAAATCTGACCTAAAATTGTCACACCAACCTGAAATTTTAAATTAGCACTTGTCCAAGTTAGGCTTTAACGCATCTACTGGAAATATTAATATATTGTACAAGTAATTTGGCTCCCAAGAACCCGACCTTAATCTGAAAACAATAAGTCATTGTGTTATAAACAAATCCTATTTGACTTCAAATTCCTTTTAATTCCAAACAAGGGTCTACCCCGACGAGATCGTTCGGATTTAATGGTCCAACCACACAGATAACTCCAAGTCTTGCCTACCTAATATGACCTCCTTGGTTGTTGTTGGGTGCTCCATAACGTCCCTTGGCACAAACCCACCACTTCTAGGCTCTGTTACTCATAAAGTACCTATCTTTCATAGCTAAAAGATCGCTTAAAGCCGCCTCAAGAAAATCCATTCAAAATTTCATGTTGCGTGAGAGGTTTTAAGTTCGCCTGTTTTGATCAGAAAGCTAAGTTTGCAAACCAAGTTATTGTAGTCCGACTACCACGTATACGAAATTTGCTCTCTACAGCTCCTGTTCAAACTTCGTATAAGGCAAAACCGTATTTATCATCAGTTGCAAAGTGGATGGCTCTACGGCAAACACAACTGTACAATATTTGTATAGATTGACTGCATGTGAAATCGCTCACTTCACAAAGCAAGTAAATCAGTAAGATCATCTTTATTTCAATATGCAAAAGTTAATTTTGCAAATAATGAAGGAAGCTTTTAATTTTATAAAAATAGACATTAAAAATTCATTCTAACAAGCCTAGCATGATACATTGATTTTTTAAGATAATCTCTCACTCCGATTCGAGTACATCAAGGCTTTGACGGGTGCAATACTTCGATCGATAATACAGTTGTAACTGGTGCCTGCACTAGTCTAGGACAGCTTGGCAAAGGCCCAAATCAATAGACGCTATCCCATGTTTTACAACACTAGAATAGAATTTGTAACGAGCTACACTTGGTGCTTAAGCCATCCTTCATTATCTCAATTCCTAGGCCCGTCGAGAATAAGTCAGATGCAATGAATATTTATAGAGCCCAATTTAGGGCATCCATGGGCTTCTAGTTAATGATAGAAATGCCGATAATATTGTCAATTTATTCATTCTATTTCACCCTTCTAACCCCTAAGCCGGCTGACTTCAAATGAGTTTTGTTGTCTCGCTAGCTTGCAAGCTTTCGGGGATGATTTCGTGAATTTCTGTGATGTTCCTCTATTCCTCATATTGGTGAATTCATTATTCGAAATTGATCTAATTTAGTATTGACAATTTTCTCCACAGATCTTATTGAGCTGATTGATTGTTGTCTTTTATAACTACAAGATGTTGGCAAGACTATTTCTCCATTTCCTGTAAAATGTGTTTAATTGTAGACAATAAGTCTCTTCATGACTACTATCAACCTTACCGACAAGCTTGTTTGTCGGCCACAAGGTCATTACCACGGCCCCTCGTATCATGGAATCTCGTGGTTCCTTGTAATTTGCCACCTTCTAGGGGATAAATAACAATAATTACTCACTCATAAGTAGGTCATTGTCTGATGTAGTTACTTTTATCCAGCTTAGAATGTTTGTCTTATGAGCGAAAGTTCTGAGTTCTACCTTTTGAAAAACAGCAACCAATTATTTGTGTACTTTTTTAATGTCACATTGAAAAATATCACAATGAAATAGCAGTCAATCTGATTCGGGCAACTATCTTTGTGCTTTTCTGCTCTCATCATGTCAAGGGATCTGTCACAATGCCCAAGTAAGGGAGCATTAATACCTTTTCTCATCCTAAAGCCGTTCTATGGGATTCCTCTTTCAAATAAAAAGTGGATACCAATATGGTAAACTTTAAGGGAAACGTGAATCATATCCCCTTATTTTAATTGTATATCGTTTATCAGTGACTGTTTGATCGTGTGATATTGATAACAATACGAAAGTCCATCATACCATATGGTTCAAATCCCAGAAAATTAACATTCAGCCTCACAGTTTTAATAAAATGAAGGGTAGCATCCAAAATATGATGCTTGTTCACATCCGGGAAGTAAAATTTTAATGGCTATTTGAAAACACCAAATGTGGCTGTTTAATTCTCAATGGCTGGTAGAACAGCGGTGGCGCTGGTAGAGGTTTCATGTGTGTTAAGGGGATGCTCGTCCGAAAATGTTAAGTCCCTCATAAGACATGGTGGTTTTCAGCGCTTGAAGCTCTACCTTGGTATTGGGAGACTATGTAGAACGAATACGGATGCTAACGTCAAGCTCTAAGGCTTGATATGTCAAAGCAGCTCGGTTTCAACTAGTAGTCACAGGCGTATTTCAATGAGTTTCAGATTTCAACACTTCGCTTACCCCTTACACTAGGAAATAGGGTAAAGAAAGACTTAGTGCAGGATAATGACTTATAGGTAGTACAATGTGCCGAAAACCGATAGTGTGGTTCTGTGGAGGAAGGTTTCACCAAACACAAAAGAGACCACCGGCTTGGGATGTCAGCTTGTTCATTCATAAGGTTTTGTACATATTATTAGCTTGTGCTTCATTTAACATATAATACAGGTACTTCAAATAAGCATCCTCCAACTGCATTCTAATATTGTCAAAGAAGTTCCAGCGTATAAAGATATCTCAATATGAAGAGGTCTGATTGCTGAGTATACATTGAGTTGGAGCTACGTAAAGCGAACTTGCCATTGTTTTGGAATAGCCACAAGTAGAGATTCTAATTTCATATAGTACTGAGTAATCTAAACTTCTAAGCTCAGTTTGTGTGTGGATAAATTTCTTTAGTGAATATCTAATGATAGTAGAATAGCAGAAGTTCCCTACGAAGTTCAATGAGGTAAAACCTATCTGAGACTAACTACTATGTCCTGCCAAGTTCTAACTCACATTGGCAGTTGGATGGACATGGATCAAACTTACCTGAGACACTTCCAGCCATCGCAGAATTACCAGCCTCAGTTATGAACTTTTTCTGACATCTGTCAATCAAGGAAGTCATTAGTATGGGACAATTACATTGAAAACTAATTCCAGGATGAAGTTCTTTATTGAAGCTTGTCCCATGTCGTCAGGACATCCCTCAGGCCATCTCTGATTGTCATTCATAAACCGTTGACGCGGTCATGAATCATGAAGCGTCCATGGTGGTCTTGTGTGACTTCGAGAATCCGTGCGGGAGATTTTAATAGATAGGGTGGAATGTTAGCCTATGGAGCTTTGTTAAGTGAAGTCAAGCGTTGTATTCCAATAGTAGATAGCGTTTTTATGATTCCGTGGTTGCAAAAAATACCTAGCATAGCTAAAATTATCTCTACATGCAAATCCACTAAAACACAGGCGTTCCTTTTCCTATCATGCAAAATTAAAAAAAAACTGCTTTTATTTCATTAATCTAAGGGCTTTTTCTGGAGCTTTAGTGTAAGCGGTTTATTGTCCTAAACTGATTGTGGGCCTAGCGAATATGTCCAGCAGAACTAGTAAACAAGTGAGCTTTACCGTTACAGGTTATTTATGAGGATAAGGCATGATAGTGAGCTTATCAATTTGTTAGTAAGTCACCGAAACTAGCATTGCAATAGTGTATACTCTAGTGGAATGTTTTTGCTGAAATTAAATTCTCCTAGATATGTAGATAAGCGTGAACCTCGCGAAAGAAATGACAATATTTACCCATGTTTTCAGTGCTAATGGAGGGATAAAAGTTGATTTTGCCACATTAGGTGGTAGAATTGGGAACGTGGCAAAGGGAGATTTGAGGGTCAGAGTGTTCCACTCCCCCGCAAAGCCTCCCCCACTTGACCCGCCTTAACACCACAATCTCAAAGTAGCCAGTGCTGGGGCGCACGTGGCACTATTTACCTTTCCCGACTCTCCCTGAGGCAGCGCGTCTTGAGGGGTCATTACGCACCTGAGTGAGGGGGCACATCAGATCCTTGTATCGTTGGAATGGGACTATTCCTTAAATGGACCTAGACCTCGCTTTAGGAACTTGCGCAGCTGTAGGCTAGGACATCAGAATCCGTTTTTTGATTGCCTTTCCCATACTTTGTGATCGAGAAACTTATGAGTCTCTGTTGGTTTAACCCTTCGAGCTGGCTATTCAAGTGAAGAGAAGGTTATCATTAGTGATTAATATACAAACTCTATACTGGTTCCAAATTCGTTCAACCTATAACCAATTTAATTTCCCTTCAATTCAAATCGAATTAATTATGGTCGATGGTAAGAAAAAACTTGTTCATCTTGAAAGATGACGGGCAGGCATGACGTGGGAATGTGTCTGACAGCTGTATTACCGTACCGTGGTTTCCCAAAAAGAGGGCAGCATTGTTTGCAATACACGTCTATCCCTCGCCTTGCTAAGAAGCGACAATAATTTAAAAGTGCGTTACCGTCTCTTAGTTTTCACCCCCTTGATATTGAAGCCTCAATTTTGCGACAACCTACCAGCATCTTTGGCGATATCCTTCATATCTATGGCAGTTAAAGCTGGGCCCAGCATATTCAATCTTGATAAATGACTCAAACTCAAAATCTTATAGGTCAAGTCCATTTTAGCAGCAGTGCATTCCAATCCTTCCAAGGGGTTTCAGCTTCAAGACCTAGCAGTTTCGGAGAAAATTAGCAAATCATTCCTGCAAATTGAAAACAGAGGAATGTCTTGAATTAAATCAAGCCATCACCTTATAATAGGACTCCTGACTAAGCCAGAGTATGGGCACGCTTAGGTAGCTGTGAGTTTGACCTGTTTAAAGGAAGAGACTCACGTGTCGACTTTGAGACAGGTGACATGATTAGATCACAGAAATAGTTCTTGAAGACTAGTGGAGCTCGCAGCCCGATAGCCCGTGGCTGAAAAAATGTTTGTCAGCGGCTATAAATTGGTGCTCAGCCTTAATCTTAAATCAAACACAAAGAGGTGGCTGTTGTTTAAATTCCAGAAGAATGCACATAAACTAACTTTAAGAAGGATCTTTTCTATTGGTGTTTTGTTCTCTCCTGGAAAACACATTTAATACCAGAATGTGTTTAAATTACAACCCCATCTTAAACCCATTTTAGAAGTTACGGTGCGGGACAAGCCTTCACTCACTCTCTCTCTCTCTCTCTCTCACAAAAGATTTGTCATAGCAGAATCCATAGAATAAGGAAAAAAATCGCACAGTCTTTGCCTAAACCAAAATGAAAAAGGGAAGTTTGTCAATCTTATTGTGCACAAACAGACGCTGCCACACATTTTGTGATGAAATTGGCTTCATTTCTGGTAATACGAGTGAAACAACCGCCTTTAATTGGCGACAAAGAGCTTAGTTATGGCAACTCCAATCAGCCCTCCAATATTGGTAGTTTGGAGTAATGAGAAGCTATTGATTTCCATCCAGATGGGTTGATGTTAGATTCTTCTCCACAATCGAAAGACAAGGGCTAATAAATTGCAACCCCACCCCGTGCAGGGGAGTTTGGGTTTCGCGCAGCTGCAGAGAGCTCAAGTGTCCTGTCAGAATCGCCACGTCCATATTCACTGCATTTAATGACATACAAACGATGCCCGAAGTGAAAATCAGGCCTTACCAGGATGTGAATTAATTAACTGGAAGTGATATTCTAGGAGATCATAGAGACTCCTTCGGAGATGAATAGGTATTTAAAATGTGGAAGCTACTCAAAGTTGCCGAAATTAAACAACGAGGGAACTTGATATTAAAACCGAAAATTCTCAAAGTTTCTGGACTAGCGTCAGAGCTACCAAAAAGAATCCCTGGGACTCCATTTTGGGGGCGATTTCGTGAATCCAAATTTGTGAGTTTCATTGATGGTTAGTAAAATGGAATGTACTAGGTTGTCAAGTTATGCGATGGATGAGCACAACTGTGTCAAACTTGGCCAAGAGTCGTTAATAGTATAATCGGCATCGGTTTTTAACTAGGGAATGTTAGGAAATCTAAATCGATCGCTTCCATTTGAATGGAGCAAAATGAGAATGCCAGTGAACGACGTCTTTGCGACCGTATCTGACCTTAGCTTCCTTCATTTTGTTAGTTTAAAATTAACTGTGGATGACTACTGGTGGCTCGTGTTCAAACCTGAACTTGGCGTTGATTGGGCGGGCTAAGTTTCTCTTCGCTCTCAGGCTCACATTTCATTATATTATTTGGGTCTTTGATCAGTTCTCCTACTTTAATTGAAGCGCATAGAATTCCGAACCAGGTTTTGAAATATTTAACGAACGTCCTGTTCACCTACAGGCAGTATATGCTTGTCAATTAATACACATCAAATGACGAAATGGGAATTGTTATTAAAAGAGCATTGAAAGATGAGTCGAAAACTCGCTGATGATCACGAGAATTCTGTTTGCGTTGGATTAATCCGGTGAGAGTATATTGACGCTTCGGGGAGCTATGTTTGGTGTGCAAAATTAAGTCGGTCACACTTAATGTTCGCCGAAGGAGAAGGGTCAATCAGTCCTGTGGACCTGACGACAACCTTTCGATTTTTTATGATTAAAACTTAACCATCATCGTCTTGACCCAAGCGAGTCTCGTCAGTAACCAAGGCTGGGTCACCAGGGTACTCATACCATCCTAGCATTTTATTTAAGAACAACTAAGTAAAAGCGAGCAAAACTAGCTTGCCCAGCTAGGGTCAATCTTTGAGTTCACCTACAAAAGGCTCATTGAAAGGCGTTTTCTCTCAATCAGGTTGTTCATGACCTCGATGACTAGCAAAAGGACCTTAAAAATATTTTCAGTAGAAAATTCCTAAAATATTACCACACGAAGGATTTCCGAAAAGGTTTCACTTGACCGTTTAATGTTCCTTTATGCTTAGTACCAACATCCGATGGATCAGACAGATGTTATGAGTCTCCTTGAAAGTACATGCAAGTGTTCCTATGAGGGCTATACGTAATTCCCGTGCCACTGCTCTTCCCCGTTTTAGCATAGTAGATCCAGCCATTCATAAACGGTTGATAAAAACTATCGTGGATGAGAAGGGTAGCCTCTAGCGAGGGTTGGCCTGTGCGCTTGTAGGACGCGTTTGCACACGCTTTCCAGTGCCGTTTCTAGCACTCAGCTTCGTCCTCGCGCGCTAGTGGTTGTCAGCTCCGGCGAGATGCACAGAGGGAGGCACCCAAGCCCCTTTGTAAACAGGTGTCACATGGTAGAAGCAGGGGTGGTCAACTCCCTTCCGCTATGCGCTAAATGCGAACAATATGGGTGTTCACGTGATGGTGGCGGCCAGAGTACGTGGTCATACCAAAGTTGGGTGAAATTGAAATGTAAAGTGTCTTTATTGAGAGATCGTGTTTCGAACCCGCCCGGTAAAGCTTTATGAATAATATTTTGATAGTTGCTTCCACTGTTTAGATACAAATAAAAGCAACGTTAACTTCCACTATACAAATTCATCGACAAGTTCTTAAGTGAGAGGCGCCAACATAAGTCAAGAATAATGCACACAGAGACGAAAGGGAAAAATGTTTTAAACTTAGTACCATATGCCTTTATTGTTAAAATGAAGCAGCAGCAGCTACGACCTAAGCAAACACGGAATTTTACAAACTTTAAATTTTTGGCTATGGTGTCGGAGGGAGAGGGAAGAGGCTGATAATTTGGAGAGAAAGGGGGGGTTGAAAGGATGGGGCAGTTCGTAAATGCGCTTCTACCGTCCTGGATTTTATGGCCAGCCTTTGCAACACAGACAGACCGAAGCTGTGCCCTAAGGGGGGAGGAAGTAAGCGCTCTACCCCCTACTTCACTTCTTAACGCACTTATGCATATGCTTCCAATTTCAAACATCCCACGCCCCAAGTTTATAATCATTTAGCTGTAATAAGATTTAAAAGGCATTATAGCAACAATTATGTGGTCGACAACCCCCGATTTTGATTTTTTGTAAAATGGGACATTATCAGTCGACTACCAAGGATAGGAAATTTTTTAAAAGGTGACAAACACTGATAGCATTTAAATTATCTACTATTTCCATATTGAAAATCGTTGTAGCTCCAGAAAATTATGTTTGTAATTTCCTGATTATTTTAGACTATAATTTAATTTACATTTGCTATTGACTGTAAAATATGTATGGTTGTTTATGTTGTTACTAGGACGCATTGTACTTCTGCGAATATATGTTTTGAGTCGTTACGCATTCTTATTCTGGTGGCTGCTTTCCTAGTGACAGAACGTAATATTACTAATCGCATTACCTCGTAATTCAGATTAGAAACAATTAAGGGATATCAAAATGCGAACTCACACTTCTCTTATATAACGTATTTTTGGATTTTTTTCTATATATCAAACATCATAAATCATACTAAATATCATTGCTCTCCTAATTTCATTCACCATGAAGTTCAAAACATCTTGAGCGCTTACTGATATAAAACTGTTAATATATAAAACATTGACGATCGCAGTACCTAAGTTACTTCAGATAAAACCCCGTAGAATGGCCCACACAGTTTTCCTAAAATTTGATTTTGCAGAAAAATGTAATAGCTTTAAAAGTTAAGGACTTTAGGAGAATCCCACAAAAGTCCTGTGATTATATTCATAGTAGGTGCTGAAATTATAGTTTTGTACTAAATTATTTGAGTAGTAGGCTATTAAAAGTGATCAATATCAACATACATATTTATGACGTACGGACTGCTGCTTTTTGCCCCAACTCTAAAAGCTCACTTCTTCCCCTCCAACAGAATGAGCACCTCGGTAGAAGTATGTGTTCTTCCGACAGGTGTGGTTTAGAAACTGAATCGTTCTTCTGCAGCCCTAGAAGACATTTTAAGTAAGTTTAGTTAATATCACATGAATAGAGAGATGAGGATGTCTGCTGGTCGAACTCTTCTTGATAGCAATTCTTACTAATAAAAGTTGCAATTTTTGGCATTAGTGCTGGTGCACAGATAGGGTGGAATTTTTAAAAGTGCAATGTGGTTGCTCAAGTTGACAGCTACTGACCTTCGCTCTCTGAAGTAGAAGTCTTCTTTGAAGATAGGCTTTAAAGCTTTACCTCTTCCGTTATCAAAAGCAGCATTTATAGACATCCATTATTAAATCAGTTTAAGCTGACTTACATAATATAAAGAATATAAATTAAAGCCCTTTTTAATTATGAGGATGTGTCAAGCGCAAAATGTTCGGGGATGTCCACTGTAGTACTTATTGATACCGGAGAATTTTTCAGCGATGTAGAAGTCAATAGTGCACAATATTCTTGGTTGAAAAGTTTAAACTAACCTTACCAATGACGCACACATATCTGTAGGTAGGAAATACTGATCATCGAATAAGATAACGAAAAGGTTTCAGTCAATTAGATACTGTTTCTTCGTTTATATGAATTATTGAATTAATTGTACCACCAAAGGAATGAATTAGATGAAAATTGCTTCATGAACTTTTAGTTTTAAATGACATAGGTCAGCAAGCAGATACGGTTTTCAGCAATCCAATCAGTGTCGAGATTTTGGTGGATATGCTTCGCCACACTACGGACCGTTAGCTACAAGTGTGCCTTTCGTTAAATTTTCCTAATCTCCAATGGGCAAAGTTTACTGTGAAATATGCTCTAAAAGATGCAAGGGAAACGTGTTAAAGGCCAATGATAAATATTTCCACAAGGACTGTTTCAAATGTGCAGGTACATACAAAACTGTTGCATTTCCAGCGTTTTAGAATGTAAATCCAGTCTTATAGACGGAGGATTCTTTATAAGAAATGGAAAGTACTATTGTCAGGGGGATTTCATTAAGATGTCAACACCAAAATGCCACGTTTGTGGAGAAGTCCTCAGTGGAGATATAGTTTCAGCTCTTTCATGCTCGTTTCACAAAGGCTGCTTCATCTGTAGCAAGTGCAGGTAGGTTTATGAAATTAATTTAAGCATTCGTCCGAAGTATTATGCGCATTTATTAGTATTTACATTTGGCTTTGTGTTCCCTTTTGCGTCATCAGTTGTTGTGAGCATCATTTTTCGAAACCGACTCCTATTATAAGCATTGTCGAAAGCTAAAACTCTGATCAAATGTATTTTTGTCTTGGTCATGAGTTCGGGTGGTCTTGGTTTACCAGTGTCATATTTCCAACCGATAATGGCACACGCCTAGTGGGATTGGACTGCCCTTTTACCTGCATGCTCTTTTTTATAGGTTATTCTTGTGAATACCTAACTTTCATAGGGGCGATTTTACTCCGGGAGACCAAAATTTACTCATAGATAGTTTCTTATTCTCCAATAGTTTCACTGACGAGTTTACTTGAATGCCATAAAGTCGCATCAATTTGTGACTCTAAAAGCTTATTACTATTGTGACCCAGTACATAAACTTTGGAAGCAGAGTTGAAGTAGTAAAAAATGGCCCACACTTGCTAGCGACATCCAAACTGTGTTGACGATGCGTCATCTTCCACTACGGGTCTTCACTACTTCGATATTGTAACAGCTTCGGTTGCAAACCACTCGTGTCATGTCAAATGCTCGTAGGGAAACTGTTCTCTTCCCACTAGAAGCCATAATTTGGTAAAACTGCCACACCCAAATCAACTTCCCCATTGGTATTAATTCTTACTGATCCGGTTGGGTTCTTCCGAGTAAGATGTTGCAGTCCAGCTTCCAGCGTCTCTTGCTGCGTGAAATGATCTGCCCATTCCCGCCTTATGTCACGCAAGTAGGCAAATCCTGAAATGACTCAAAGTGCACGGTAAAATTTATCCCTTTTACACTCTCGTAGCATTTCAATCTCCTCTTGAACAGAGCAGATTCTCCTTTTCGTTGATGTCCCTTTTGAAGACAAGGGAATAAATAATAATAATGGGTAGGAATTGTAAGGCTTTCGAGGGAGAATTACTTTGCAGGTGATTTATTTTGTAGCTCGGAATTTCGCTTAATCCTTTGGTATTAAGAACGATTTCTGTATTTCATTTGAAAAACAGGGCCTTTAGTTATTTCCAAGGACTTTACCTTCAATTACTTGGCAACTATTGTGTGAGTTTGTTAAGGTAGCCATAGTTGTGGTTTGATTAGAAAACTCTACGTATGCTTTTGCTTCGTGTTTATTCCGATTTTGACGGTGCTGTATTTTGTCTTCAATTATTTATCTGAACAGAAAAGTAATGGTTTTCCAACGTGGGAATAGTGTTATAGGTGTCCGTAGTTCCACTACCCCATGGGGTTAGCTTTACACTCGAACGAAAATCACTGCGGTCCGCATGCTTGAAAGTGCTTTTGGAAATACCCAAGTATATTGACAAAGTCCGCAAATTGCTTCGAAGATGGGATACCTAATTTCCGTGCGTTGCGGTTCTAATTTAATTTTTGGGTAGAGGAAAAACAGCTATAGATTCCCTAACGCGATGCAAGTGTGTAAATCTAGTTTTCAGACTTGAAAGTAACCTTCCAACGATCCTTCTTGCACGGACATTTCTCCGCCACAAATTGTCCCAAATTAGCTTCACAAAGCCAGAAGGCCCGCAGGCTTTATGGGGCATCTGTATTTTGATTACGAATGGTAAATGTGCTATGTTGGCTGCGTAGGACGCCGTTCAACGCCGGGAACCGGGTGACAGTGTGGAAGAACGAGTTCTACTGCGTAATGTGCTCGCAGAGTGTGACCAGCGGTATTGGCAAGAGCGACAGTGGTCGAAAGTCGGCCTCGCCCCCCAGCAACGGCAAGTCCTTCACCTCCTCGCTCTTCTTCAAGAAGCAGAACGGGAAGCGGAGTCAACCTCAGATGCCCCACCGCCTTTCTTTCGCCGACCACCCCTCGCCGGTGTCGTTCGCGGGCAGTTGCGGCGCCATCGACAGCAGCGGCAGTAGTCGCGCTACTCCACCCACCCACAAGCCCAACGGCGGGAGCATCCTCAAGTCCTCGCTTCGGAACTCCAACCACAGCACTCCATCAAATGGTTCGTCCTTTATCTCTTAATATTCCGGTTTTACGGACTATTTTCCATAGTTTACAAGACTCGAGCATTTGTAAACGTTTCCGGTTCCCTTCCAAGTTGAAGCGAATGTCCACGGTAGTAGGAGCCTTTCTGAGAACCATCTATGGCATTGCGGGGAAGTACTCTTCCAAGACCAACGTTTTGCCATCTGAGACAGGGGATTCCGTGGGCAGTTTTTAACCCACTGTCCGTATTTTGGTGTGGTATTTGAGTGTAGAAGCACTTAGCTAATCTTCACCCTTTGTTTAGCGATGCCAATTTACCCTTCTCCTGATCCGTGCACAATTGTGGTGCCCACCTCTATACTTTGCTACTGAGTATGTTTGCCGAGAAATGCGATCGATAGCATCTTGTTTTTTCCCAGTCCGTGGTTGGTCATACACGCGCTGTAATGAATTGAACTCCCAGACCTAATTACTTTTACGCACACGAAGGCCGACGCCCATGCTGGGGTTGGTGAATCCGTTTGTCGAGTCTAACTACTCACTTTCCAACAACGTTAATTGACTTGGAATCATGGCCTATTTGGTCAGAGAGCTCTCCTATCATTCCGATCCTCCAGGCGATCGCCCGGTGGAAGTGTAGCAGTTATGGGCTGCACTTAAGTTCTCCACAAGATGGATTTACTGTCCTGTTAAGATGGTCCCACTCCCGGAGGGAGAAGAGAACGTTTACTAGGAACTTTGTGTTCGTTTTGAGTCGTGCACTCGGGGTTTTACATGTTGGAGGAACAGGGCGACATGACTCACAATTCGATTGCCGACGGGGAGTCCGGTGGCTTTGTGTGAGCCTGAGAACGTGACATTGATTAGATTGTCTAGACGGCTTAGCTGACGTCAGGCCGCCACAGAAGTTTGAGGTTAACACTCCCCTAATTTCTGTCAAGCCCTTTTCCCAGTTCTGTTCAAGTCTGGCGTGTTTTTTGCGGGTGAACTCAATGAACCCAATTATCAATAATAACATTCGCAGCCGTTTCGGACTCTGAGGCGTTGCATATTTGAAGGAACCCGATTTCGTGCCTTTATTCACGTCCCGAATTCGGGATAAATTGGGGTTTGGCTGGTAGAGGAGCTAAATTGGCCCAGTAGCCAGACGTTCTCTTGTGCCTTTGTCCAGTTACGCTGCATCCAAGGCTGTTTTCCTGTAACAGTACAGAGCAACCTTCGTTGTAGTTTAGGTCGAACTGGGGTAAGCTGTCAGGAATTGAAGCCGGAAAGCGGAATGGGGCTCGTCTGTTCGCTGTTTAACTCCAAATAGACGTCAGCATTTCTCTATCGTTCTCAAAACACGCATGGAATTCTAATCATCCATTACATGCTTGGTTGGTCAACTCATGCGAATCTGTTGCGGCATCTTGATTGAACTGCTGAAAGTGACCTAATTAAAAGGAGAAAGCGGCCATACTTTGAGCTAGAAAAAAGGCAATCGCGACTAATCTCCCATTCCCCTTGTAGGAGTTGGCTCCCCCTTTCATTCTATCCCCGAAAAGCCTAGCCTACCCAATTACTTCCCCTTTTGCACACGAATCGCCTGTGTGTTTAATGGCCATATTTTGTGCCTCTGCTTTGTACCAAGGCAACATTTACCGGAGATGGCTATTTCCCTTTTTATAACATTTATCACCGTCATCTTTTGCTTTTGGAAATACTGGATTACACATCTTAATAGTAGCTATTTCGTTATATAAATGCACGGAAGCTGTTCTGGTGATGACTGTCAGTGTGAGGTTTGAGAAGCGTCTTTCACCCTTAGAACTTCCCTTTGTCTTTTAGGTCGGCACGTGGACCAACTTGATCCGCCGCTCCATTATTCGGTAAGCCCGAACCTCCCAATTCTGCCTCATGTACCCACCCCACTCCCCTCTGGATTTTTGCACTAATATTTCCTTGCATCCACAAAGGACGCGGGAATTCCGTTCGGACATATGAAACCATACTAGACGGTTTTTCTTTCAGTGTCCACTGCGTGTGCCCTTGGGAAACCTTGCACCTTGTTAGCCGTAACGATAGAATAACCTCCGTGTGCCGTTTTTGTTTACCTTGCACTAGGAACTCCCGTGCATTGCTCGCTAGGAGACAAACCCTCCACCTTCTCCCCTGATCCCCGTGATTACTCCCGTGTCAAGGGGACGACATGCCCGATTTATCAACACGAAACGACTTTGCCTTTGCAAGTCGGAACCGTTCGATACAAAGGAACACGTAGCACCAGTAGCGTTCTGATTATAGGACTGTTTCCAACAATTAACTGATACCAGTCACACACTAGATTGGCCTCAGGGTTTGTAAACAAGTATTATTATCCGACCAATGGTGCCTAGACATGATTTCCATTTGATTAATGTCAAAATGCTTTACTATCCCTTTTCCTGTAGGAGGCAATAAAACTTGGTAACCTTCCCATCTTGTTTCACTAAGATGTTTTCTTTTAGTTCTATTCTACCTGCCTACATAAGAGAGAAATAGTGATTGATCCTCTCCACAACCATGAACTATAAGTACGCAGAGTTTCAGAGTTACTGTAGCCGTTTCCCCAGTCTTTAGGATAAAATGGACCAAGCTAAGAGGTAAAACGGCTTTTAGGTACACCGAAATTGTGCATTTTTGACGTTTACTAAACCCGGTTTTACGGGTTATCGCCATCAACCCCATGGGGAAGGGACGAGGTTTAAGGGGGCTGAAGTGTTTTTTTGGGGTGGACGACCTATAATCGTAACACTTAGTACTCATGGGTTCTCAAGCGCCGCTTTGCAGGCGCAGTCTGGGTAGAGGAAAGGTATCCCGATGTGAGGGAATGAGAAAGGTTTCCTGTGGCCTAGTAACCTCCACTTGTGGCTGCCATTTGGACTATGCATTTCTTTCTCCTGGGTTACTTGTCTTCATCCACGACTCTGAGACTTTGCGAAAGTATTCACGATTTCACTCACTCGTTTACCATCCTAATCCCAAGTTTGCGGATCGTCAGGCATGTGTCCTTTGGAATTATTACAAACACCCACGAAACTGCGCTACGTAGTTTACATTGAGGCGTACTTGAAAACTTCGTCAACTTCATGTAAGGTGTTCATTGGGTCGTTTTGTGAATAGTTTGCGTGAGAGTGATGGAACGCTTAGTAATTCTGATGAGCTTGTATGACGCAAGTTTCTATTCACTCTTCAGTGTATTTTAGGTCTGGTCATTCTGTTAAATGCAGTTTTACTTCCAAACCAAAGGGCCATCGTTATGAGATTTGATAGACCGGCGAACATAGTCCGCATAGACCATTAAGTACATGAAAAATGACCTCACTTTCCTAGTTTTGAAGTCAGATTGTGAGTCTATGTAGATCAGTTAGTCGTGCTTGGCAAAAGTCCGCTCTTATTAGAAAAAAATTAAACTAAAGAATCTCATTGCCATAAGTTAGATTAGACAGTCTGCTTTACATTTTCTTGACCCGGCCATAGACAAATGCTGACTCTTTTGGCATAGAGGCAGTAAGGTCAAATAGCCAACCGTCTACCCCCTCACTGGTGTGTGGGCGCCTTTTTCCTCGCCCCAGCAGCAGCAGCAGCAGACGTTGCCTGTGTGTGTACGCGTGTTCGTGAATTTGATGTATGCAAATGAAGCCATCTGTTGCTTGCTAATGACCTTTGTCCTTCCTCCTCCTACTCCTCTTCCTCTTATTTTTCTCTCTCCCTGCTGGGTTCTTGGTCTGTTTCAATTCCTAGGTACGTCACATTCTACCCCAGCTCTTAGGCTCTCAAGCTGTGGCGTGCAAATCGTTAGGCCAACACACTCAACTTGTGGCTCATTGGTGGTGGCGCCAGTCCAGAGTTTTCCATCCACACTCACCGTCCCTGCTTTTGCTTGGTGGTTTTCATTAGCAATAGCTTAAATTTATAGCCTTTCACCCTCGAGACAGGAAAAGCAGACAGTCGACCTTGACAACGCCACAAGGTTGTACTCAACATCTTGCTCCTGTGGGTTGTTTGCATTTATCTAGAAGCCACCTGCGATAAATATTTAAAGCAGTTTAACTATTGGTATATTCCCCATTGTGTCCCTCCAAGCCCTTAACTATGCTTCACCGGGAACAAATAAGTTTTGTTAGTTAACATGGATGAATGCCACACCAGACTGCTTAGCAGTTTTGCATGAGCTTGCCGATTAAGCGGTCCAAGCATCCCAAGAAATGCGCTGCGACCATTTGATGTTGCGGTAGTGTGGTACTTTTTAATGAAGCGAGGTCAGCAGGTCACCGGTTTTGAGGCGTTCGTCTCCAGCTGCAATCTCCTTTTGCGCAGTTCTCGATGCGCTGCCGTAACGACGCAGAACGTCACAGCTATTAGCCCTTTCCCTTATTTCGCGTTTTCATTGCCGTAGAGAATCCAGCGAGTTCCGCCATTTAGGGAAATGCAGTCTGCGACTTTTTTGCCCTCGAAGATTGCACTGGGCAGATTAAAGCACTCCCTCCCCCTCAGAAATGCCACTAAGGGAGCTTAGTCATCAGGGGGAGCGACGAGGCAAGCGGAGTACTGCCTGCAGCTCCCCTCCCAATGATTCACCAACCAGAGGAACCATCGGTGACCAGTTCTGTGATGGGGTTCTGGTGCCAAATGATATTTTTAATGGCACTGGAAAACCTGCAGTGGCACTAGATTCAAGACAAAGCTAAAGTCCGAAGAGATGTCGCACTGAACTCTAGAGGTTGAAGGAAGCGTTGGTGTCCAACGCAACACGCATTAGGGTCACGTTCAAGCCATTTAAGAGCCTGCCGCACGTGCTTTTTCTGGAACATGTCTTCGGCATCGTGGATGTTAAAACTGCCGAATCGAAGTTTTAATATTTAATATTCATTCAATCAACCAAGCAAGTTCAGTTTAACGTCTTTGAGAAGCTTCGTTCTGCTGAGTAAATTATGCCCCTGATGAGAATGTGACGTCGAAGAGTGGGAGGCATGAGTCTTTGATACTGCTCTTCATGATGCGGTTGTATACCTGTGTTTCGTTTAGGCTCCTATGCTTTACGGTGAATTCTATGCTTTATAGTGAATGCTATACCTGTTACGACTTTGATGTAGGCCACTTATGTGCCTAAGTAACTGTTCTACCTGCTTTTTAAAGTAGTTACTGCAAGGAAGCTAGGTATTCGGTCGCAAGCTCTGTCAACCCAGGACTGTCGTTTTTGTTTTTGCCTGTTCAACAATTGAGCGCGTGGGTAAGTATTTCAGGAAACGCCCCTGTTGTCGGGTAATAAAACGGCTGCCCTTATTATCAATGCCTGTGTCATATACCGGTGTGAAATGCCCTATTTTCGTGCATCCCGGTATCGAGAAGCTTATTGATATCCAAATCGGACGCTTTCCTCATTTCAAAGGCCTGCATGGAAAGGCAACTCTTAAAACGGCCAGTATTTAGCTCGGGAATATTCGAATCTAGGAATGAAAGGTTGGGAAGTGGCTTTGACTACTTTTCTGCCTATCTACATGATTTCTGTTAATTAATATCCCTTACTGTGATTGAAAGCAAGAGGGAGAGTAACGCTTCTTTGCCAAAACTGCTGTCGGTTTCCGTAAAATTCTTAGTGTTTAGTACACTAAAAGGGATCCAAACGTTGGTTTGTTTTGAAGTAAAGGAATCGGTGCTTGGTGTCCACTGTCCTTCATGTGGACCGTTTTAGCAACTACGTGCCCGTTTATCTGCTTCTGGAACTTTGACAGGTTCATACATGTGTGTTTGGCAAAAAGCGCCTTCACAAACAAGGTATTATATTATGTTTTTGAGTTCCACTAATGCACCAGTTCAGTCTGACTGGGTACTTCTCAGTCGCTCTCCTTCGTGTCTGAACAGTCGTTTTCCTGGGACGCACGACTAGATGCCGGATAGGCCGAGGGGTCTGCACGAGAGGCTATGGTGTCAACTGTTGCTGCCCTTGCCCTGCTCCGGTCATGCTTGCGGGTTGGCTCAGGCGATGACGTGTCGTGTCGTGTTCTGCACGTCAACTTTCCCGCTAAGCAGCACGTCGTGTACAGCACTAATGACTAGTCACCGCTCACTTGATTCCCTGCTGCACTGGCCTCAGGCGAGGGAAGCCTTTCGTCGTATGAATGCGCCTTCTAACCAATTCTACGGGCTTCTCTTTGACCCCTTCGGAAATACAGAAGTGTGCACTTTCAATGCGCGTCAGTTTTGATCATTTATTGTCTTGGTTTCCTGAACTCTGTGGAAGTCGGCCTCAATGTCGGTCAAATATTCCGTTAATTCCGCTTTATCCTGCATGACTAGTTTCTATTTCGTGTCGATATTTCCAAGAGTTTTATAGTGCTAGTAACGCCGTGGAAGGTCCATTTTTCAATATTGAGATGAAATCTCTCAAAAATTCAATAATTGGACTTGTGACGACTATTGCAGCCGTCTAAACTGATTTTTTATTCAGAAACCCCGCTCCCTCAATGATGTACGCTACTTGAAGATATGTCGCAATGGGAAACAAATTAATCGATTCCGCCGAGTATCTGAAAAACAGCAACGCGGAAACAGTTTTTCCCCTTTGTTTATCTGCATCCGAAGCCATTTCATTTAATTCGAGAGCTCAATCTATTTCCCTTGAGTGGGAAAAGGCTTTATCTGGAAGGTTTCTTATGCTTCATCTCTGGCATAAGTTTGTACCAGTTGGCCAGTCATTGTTTCATTCCAATGTTGAAATCCTGCCTCCACGAGTGACCTTTCTAAGAGTAATACATGAGCATGTCATTCCTAGAGCAGCACAAGAGTTTTCGTATTGTTCTCAGGGGCGGTAAAAGATTGCTCACTGTTTCATGGATCGATGTTTCCCACTCTACTCGCAAATTGAGGTAAACTGGAACGAAAACATGGTGATGACATGTTTGACCACAGGAAGCAATGCTTTGAGCCTATTACAGTGACCTTCAATAGAAGTATTTGGAAATGGTTATCAATCAGCAGGTGATTTCACGTTTATCCCTATGCCGCTGCTGCTTATCCGGAAGATGGTGCAACTACACGGTAGTTTCCCAAGCACGACAAGTTAGAGGCCAGATGCACACTCCCAGTATGCAGCGCCGAAATCGTCAACACTGCACCAGTAAATTACTTACAACAAGGCGCCTCTTGTTTTCATATCCCGAGGGACTGAAATATTAATGCTCGTTGTCAAATAGCTCCAAATGAGCGCAAAGAGCCTTTGATGCTGAACTTGTGGGTAGACAAAGGCTATTGCTTGAAATAAGAAAACGGCACCAAGGTGTTAAAGGAATCACGTTTCTGCTTTTTCGAATTCTCGGGTAATCGGATTAAAGTGTCCTTGATATCGCGAAGTTGGCATGATATGATCATGCAGATGTAATCAAAGCAGTTCTTTTTAGTGCATTTAGTTATGGGAAAATAATCAACTGAAGGTTCGATACAAGTACTGAATGCGGTTTGGATGCGTTTGAAAGCATTGTTCTCAATTTTAGTTTATTGGTGGTTTAAGAAGGGATGATACTGAGTATGTGTAGTGGAATGTAAAGCAGAATTTATTAGTTCAGGTAATTTATGCAAGATCAATATGCTTGGTTTACGGTGGAATTTTTATTCCCGGTTCTGCATATTTCAAGAATCAGCCTCCATCTCGAGGAATACGTGAACGATTGCCGAACAATTTAGGGATGACGAAATTTATCAACCTCTTTCGCTCAAGCCGGAATGATACTTGAAATATTAAGTAGAGAAGTAGGACTTTGTCTTAGTTCATGATTGACATGTAGAGGTGGAAATAGCCCAGTAATGGGTTTTCGGTTTTTTGTGCTCCTGAGTAAAACGATGCCAGTCCCAGTCCTGGCAAATCATCTGACCAAGACGGGTGTGCATTTTTCTCGCTGGCAGTTCGACATTTCTGGTCGGAGGCCAAGTGTGCGCACAGCATGTGTAAAGCAATAAGCCCATCCTCTCTTGACGCTGAATAGCGGAGCAATCGGGACAGCTATTGGTTCCACTATTTCAAAATTGCTAGGTCGAAACCAACTCTTGATTTTCACGGATCATTCTAAGAAGAAGGGCTCAAGCAGGCAGCTTCTGTACTTGCCCAAAGACGGGGAAGCTTAAGCAGATCATACTGGTATGAATTATGCGCTTGTGTGGATGACAGCATCAACAATTGAGTCGCTATTCCCACACTCGCTCCTTGAGTGTGTGACACCATCCATCAATTATCGCTCCGTTTCTTCTTCTGTACAGTAATCCGATTCATAGACCATGTCCTCGGGACCCACTGGTGATTCACTTGTTCATCTTAACTCAAGTAGACCAATCTCGAGGCTTGTTGTATGGAACACGTAAATGCTCTCCTTAGGGACAGCATTGCTGCCAAGTGGCAGTGAATGTCAATCAATGTGTCAATGGTCGACCTACTTCTTACTTCTGTCAAGGTTGAAGACAGGTTTTCTTTTGGATTTGAAATGAATCTGCCATTCTTTTAAAAGGATAGATGTACGAAGTGCCGACCAGTGGGTTCTCCTCGTCGAGAAGTCGCGTTTTTAACTTTTCAGGCATCAAGTGCCTCAATTCACATCTGGTTCTCTGAATCGACTCATTTGTCATCTTCTTTCGTGAGGCCCTTCGCGCGTGTTTGCGCAAGAGGCCATCTAATATGTGTTTATAATTCAAATGTTGCGAAGCGGCACTATTTCGAGGATGGCCGTAGCGTGGCCAACACTCTAAGTACGATTTAGGGCTGACGTTCCACTTCCTCGAAGAGCAATGCGCGGTGTCATCGCAGAAGCTGGATCGAATTGCACCGGTGGGCGCACAAAAGGAATGATGGCTGGCGAACTGAATCGGTTGATCAGCATGTCGTTCTCTCGCAACCCGAACCTTGGTTCCAGCACCAAACCTCACTAAAGCTGTTTTCATTTTGAGCCATTCCCATCGCCTAAGCTTAACGATCACAGAAAGATCGGAAGATTCTTCTGCTTGTAAGAAGGCTCGTCTGTCACCACATTAGTGGGGAATTCCCGTCTCCTTTGAAATACCGCCTGGAATAAATCGGGTCATGTCTTTATTGTGCGTACAAAGTGTTATTACATGTTTACACCGTACAAAAATAAGAAAACAGCGAGATTTAAAAGATTTTTTAGGTTATGCTCGAGCGCTGCTTGTTTAATCTCAGTCGCCATGCAACGAAATTGTCCGTGAATTTAGAAAGCCTGGGTATGTCAAACAGGATTTATCCCGGACTTAGCATCTGATGGTTGGTTGGAGGCAGATATTCTGTTTGTGCAGTGCAAAAACTGGCTATGCGCCACCATGTGGGTTTTGAGCTGCTTCATTCGCCCAACCTTGATGGGTTTATTGGCAAATTCAAAGTATCCTCTCAACAACAGCAGTGACTTAGCTAAAAAGAGCCCTCGCTGTAGCTACGGAATTTGAGGGAAGGATTCCTTTGATAGTATCTAAGATTAGCCTTCGATAGAATCAGTTGTTTCCGAAAACTATAACCAACTACTCACATTCGACTGGTTGTTCATCGCAATGATTAAATAAGCATGAAACAAATTCTTTCAAGCGGTCATTTTATAATGCTATGTCAGTTTGGAGGAGTTGGCACAACCTTTCCCATCCCCATTCATTCAGGTGCAATCAGAAAACAATTTATCCTTTTTGGACTGACTAGGATTTTTTGCGTGGTGGGAAGGGAATGCTTGATCCTGTGGTCAACGCTTCTGCTCCAGAGGTGGGCGCTCATTAGCGGAGTGTACTCTTGTGCTTCCCCACAAATCTGCTCTTAATGGTCACCTCCAGAACTAACCGGATGCCAAAGCTGTCGGCGGGCGATTCTCTAACCCCTTGCCGTTAAGTTACTCGTCAAAGGCCGTTTTTCTTAGGCCTATCATATCACACCCTGTTCTATTTTTAGACCAGAAGCTAAGGTGGAAGAAGTCGACAATAGTAGTGGGCTTGATTAACTAGCAATTTTTAAGTCGTTATTTCAAAAGCATTTGCGTGTGACTTATATTGCATTTATTCGGAAACCCAAATTGTCAGCAAGGGAATTCACTTGCGGAATGAAGTTTGATTGATGTTTCTGTAATAACTGGGACCAAATGCTCTTTATTTCATACTCTATAGCTCCCTTCTGTTCAAGACACACAATGGGGCTCAGCAGCTCTGAAACTCAGAGGGGAAGTGTAGCTTACTTTGATTAACAATCAAACATATGCGATAAAGTTAGTGCCTAGCAGATTTCCCCATGCTTACATTCCATCTCTTGCATCCCTTTTTGTCGTCTGAAACTGCAGCTGTTGCACTGAGGTTGCGGATTCATGGATGCTGTTGATTTTTGACAACTGTTAGAGGTGTCGAATTTCTTTTTTTGCCACTAAGGAATGAAGTCACTTCTTATCTCCTGCGTTCTTGTCCTATCTCACCTCAACGAATATAGCCTAGTGTTTTCATGTTGTGTGAAGGTCACCGGCTAATCGTATGTCATTCTTAGAAGTAGGACTTCCGTGACTAATGCAACGCGTCTCCCTTCCTTGCAGCGCTGTGATCTTAGAAGTGATTTCTATTCTACTACTTCAAATGTGGTATTAGAGAGGGAATAAAAGCCAACATCATACCGTTGTTTGCATTTTGTGCGGAGGTTTCAGCGACTGCTGTTTTATAATTATGCGTATTTAAAGGGTCAATACTCTGCCTGGCCATGGTTCTTCGTGTGCTTTGATCGGTTTCGCTTGTAGCAAAAGGGCAGTGCAACTCTCTCCACGGAATCGGGGCTGCAGAGCCAACTGGACCACACCTGCTTCAACCTTAGTTCCCAGCAATCCCAGTCCGTAAGTCCCCCGTCCCTTCCCTTACCTTGACAAGAGGGAACAATCACTTGTCTGTCACGAACATCATGATCCGACTACACTTAAGACTTCAAACCGGGGGTGGGGGGTTGTACTGATATCGACAGTGTGTATTGCAGAAATACATGCTATTCTGTATATAATAAACCACCCATTTCGGCGTTGATTTTTTTCAATGAGCTTCCTATTCGGGCTAAACGAAAGTGCTAGGCATGTCAAGCATCTAAGGAAGCCGTGTATTGCACAGTGAGTGGTATAACTGTGTGTGTTGGAAGTTGCAGACTTCGTGGCGGCACAGGTCGTTGGGGGAGTTCGGGCGGTTCTACAACCAGTCGTACGCAAGCATAGCGGACCGACCAGCGGGGCGTCGCTTGACGGACCTCTACCGCCGCAGCGCCCTTCTCACCCCCGCCACCTCCGCCTCCTCCAGCGCTTCCCGCCTCCAGCACTTCCACCTGCCTCAGGGTGAGCCCACCATCTCGGCTCCTTCTGCTCAGGAGTAACCCGAGTAGTCCCGTTGCTAGGTCATGACATGCCCTCAGTGCGCCAGTGTTGTCTTTTTAACTATTTGGAACTGCATTTTCCTTTACAAGACTCTGAAGGCCCATCAAATGTAGAACTCTCGGTAAAATTTAGTTAGCTGCAATGTATGCATTTGCTCAACATATGAATTCTTGAAAGTTTCCTGAAGTCATTCGGGGCATTAACCATGCGCTTTAATTTAATAAAAAAACACTATTGGATGAGATTAGATAGCAGCAAGGTGGTAGGGGCAGTTAGAAAAGTGAATTTATTCGCATTGGTTTTTTGTGTTCCTTGAATGACCCACGAAACTAAAAGTTTCCATTTGGACGGCCGTAAATTATTTGATAGTTGCACTTCAATCGTTTGACATCGCTGTAGTGCGAAGTGTCTTCTGCTGATGTACGAATGTGCCTCTTCCCCATTAAGGCACAGCGTGCTCTGGATCAGCACTTGGAACGGCATGCATGTGCATGTGGGTTGTCGCTTATCCATGCACGCAGTAGCAGTGGCCACGCGGCTTACTCAGTGTGGTTGCGAGCACCTAACGTGTGCCCTTTCAAGTCACGGAATCGCAGTTGCCTGGGCCAAATTATCACTTGCTGTGGGTACCTCCTCTAGTGTCAGTGTTAGGAAATTGATACACACACACATATATATATATTGGAGGTTATGAAATAATCCATCGTTAGTTCCGGGGAGGCAGAGACGGAATTGTAAGTTACAACCGAAGGGGATTATGGAGAATTTCAATACTGCACTTGTCCAATGAAACGAAGGGTACCGACCTTGAATTTGTTTCCCATAAATGTACTATTTCCAGCATTGAAAGTGTGCATTTGCTACGTAATCGAGGCAGATTCACAAGTTGGCTCAAATCTGGTAATATCTGCTCTTCGTCTTTAAAGCGTTTGGTTTTCTACAGTCGTGGTGGAGGAGTCGTATGGGCTGATTTAAGTCTTGGGTATTGGAAATGGAAGGTGAGCCTCATCTCGAGTTCAGGATCCTTTGTAACATGATAATTAGTAATGACGCAACAGAAAGGAAATTTACCTTCTAACTCCGAAGGAATGTTCTTTTTAGTAGTGGTACCTACACAGACGGAATCAGCGGTCCTGAAATTCTGTTTCATTTCTCTCCGCATGTGTGTGTGAAGTACTTTTAAAATAAATTGTATCTTAAACCCTCAATTGAAAAGGGCCATTGGGATGCAAGCCCTGGGGTTGCAGGCAACGGAAATGGACCCTGTGGTATTTTAGCCACTATGGTGTTGCCTTTTGCTTTTTCAGCATTAAATCTGAAGTGTGAGTGCATTCCACTTCTTATTAAGAACAGGCCTCTTCAGAGTTTCCTCTTCGTTTAACATGAACTGAGGACGTTTGTAGAGACCCGGTGTAGAGTAAAATAAAACCGCTTTAATGAATCACTGTTTAGGTGGTTTACACCAATGGTTAGGACCCATCTTGTGTCATTCGGTCGTTCTTGCATGCGTTACTGTGCTTAGGCCGGGGGCTCAGAGCACCAGGTTATTTGGTTCAAGGGGACTGATTGACTTGAAAGGTAGGCACGCAAATGAGTTTACAGAAGCTCTCACGAGAATATAAGCGTGGATTTTAGGAAAGAATAATCGAAAGGCATATTGAATTCAGCGCATTACATGACGATGCCTCTCCAGTTTCGGTTTACCATACCACACCTCTGCTATACCCGACTTATTTTGTACGACTCTGCATGTGAAAGGTGTACTTACATCAAGTCGCATTTCTAGGTAGACTTTTTTGGTCAGGTAATTTTAAATAGGATAGAATTTGGAACCTTACTGAAAAGGGGTTCTCACGATGCCTGAGCTGAAAAGCGGGGCGAGAGGCCGCAGCTATTGTTGGTGTTCTTGTCAATTTTCAGCAGATGTCGTGTGACACGCCGTGTCTTCCACCAGGAACGTGGGAAGGATCCCATTTGCGGCGTTCGAAGTTTCTGTTGGTTACTTGGGTTGACTTGATGCAGGTAACTATGGAAACAATAATTCAGCAGTCGTTGTCCTCTAAAGCCAATCAGGAAGCAATTCACCTTTTGCTTTGGCTTTGGCACACTTTACAAGGGATGAGCCAACAGTACAGATTTTGGAAAATTTGCTTATGTCAATAAAAGTGGTGTTTAAGCACTCGCAGTGTCTGAGTGGATGTTTGACAGGGAATGTCACGATTGCATTGTGAGCATAAACGTCCTGTTGTGCATTGATGCATCAGGAAGCAGCATTTTAGGGATTCGGCATCTAAAAGCGAGATCTTATTGGTGGTATCCATTCTTGAACAGCTGTTGCACCGTCATTTTTCTCGACTGTCTGCAACAACTGGTCACTGGGACGTAATGCAAGGTAACTTGCTTAGCTGACACTGAGGTGCAATTCTTGCCTTACAAGGCCTCATATTCCAACCACAGTCCTAGTTGTGGTATCCACTCCTTGTGCACAAAAGCCTTCGTTGAGAGCTCCAGAATAAGTTTGGTTCGAGAATTTGACTTACTGGCTGTTAGGTCATTGGAGGTTTTGTAGGACTTAAAGTCGGAAGTAAGATGGTTAAAATAGCAAGCCATTGCCTTGTGTGCCCCTAGGTAATCGGTTTCCGTTGGAGCCGAGTCGTCTGGTGCCGTCGGGCATGTTGCGCGCCTCGTCTACGTTCACCTCCTCGAGCCTCCGCTTCGATGCCCTGGCGGCCTCGGCGCGCGCCTCCATGGGCCGCCTCTCTTCGCCCGCCCCGGCTGGCGGCGGCGGGACGCTGTCGGGCGTCGCGGCGGAGAGCGAGGCGGTGTCGGCGGAGGCGCGGCGCCTCGCCTCCTTCCCCTCCGGCCACCCGCCCGACGCTACCTCGGTTCCCGCTATCGAACGCTACGACTGGCCCGCCCCTGCCTCAACCGCTGTCATGACCGCCGAACTCAGTATGTAATGTAAAGTACGGAACTGCTATGCTACCTAAAATAGTTTGATTAGTACGTGTTACGATCGATAACGGCCACAAGAGACGGGACGCGTCGTAACTCCAAAGTTTATTCAACAAAGTGCAAGTCGTCATAGTAACGACTTAAACAAGTGTACATATTATACAGAAAATACAGATAAATCAATTACATTTCGAGATAATCAGAAAATTGCAAATATAATTTTCTGGAGATACAACAGTATGCCTTCTCCTTCTGCCTCGTTCTCTCGCTCACTTTTCGAGGGCTCTATTGCAGAAGGATGTTTGCAGCAGCGCTTATTTGCTTTAGCCCACATTCACCGGTTTCGCCCATCTCCACAAATAACCTTTTCCGTGATCAACTGACTGGTTCATTTGTGACGATTTTCGGTTCCTGTCCCGACTTAAAGGATCACCAACGTAGACGAGGTGGTTAACAATTTATACCTGATAATCACTACTAAATGGCTGCTGCATCTTTATGCACAACCTTTCGAAATGGTCGTAATTCGAATCGCACGTCTAAGTTTTGAATGGGCAGAACAGGAAGTCAAAGTAAAATAGGTGGAATATCTGACGTAGTCTGGAGATGGGTGTTCTGCCATAAGTTGAGTCTGTTTCTCACGGTCAAGCAAATTAATCCGCAGTCTCTTCATCCCTTCCTCTTAGCTTCCCAAATAATTAGGAAACTGCGGCTTTTTCTCCACTGCGTTCTTCGCCTCTGTCAAAGTGAAGCGGTTGAGTCATTGAGATTCAACCCGCCGATGAGAGGAATGGCGCAGGAATCGCCTAAGCGGCAAATAGTGATAAGGCTCTCCGAACACCAGCTTGTGTTCGGTTGTTGGTTAGTCTGGCTCACTCAAGCGTGCGTCCCCGTCATCGATTTCACTTGCCTAGTGTCCTGTGGGAGACTTCTGGTCTCAGGGCCAGAGCCCGAGTCACGCCTACTGCGAGCAGACCGGATTTCGATTACTGGCACAAAACAGACCATTAATTCTTGTTTATGCTTGCCAATGCTGTCTCTAAAAGCAAAATTGACACGATGAACGGAGGATTCTCCCACTCTGAAAAGGAACCCTAATGTTGAAGTCTTTGAGAACAGTAAGGATGTACACTCCACTCCTTTTAATGTTTATTAGTTGGAGAATATTGAGTTGTTGTCTGTGGTTGCCACTGTTCCTTAAGAAATTGCTGACCCGCTTGGCCATGGACAAATGGTCAGGTACTCACTATGGCCAGGAGACTAAGTACTGCGGGCCTAAGTGGGCACCCCGTTTGAGGGCATTTTCCCTGCCTGTGCCAGCCCTCAGAAGGGTTCACTTGGCTTTACTCCCTCGGACCGGCTCTCAGTTACAAAACTGCTAGTTTTCAAAGTGAAACATCTATTGGTATAGTAACGTGCAGATGCTCTGATACCTCCCTTGGTCCCGGGATATTTTCTGTTTTAGTTCTTAATCATGTTGGTATGATAGAGTACTCGTCGGTATTTCACTTCTAACTTGCGTTTTAGTATTAAATATTTCAATGGGAAGTATGCAGAGCCCCAGCCTATTTAGGCCTTCGTCTATTCATCCGTCATGTCACGACCCTTTCAATCTTCTGCAACTTGTAAAAATTTTTTTACTTTAACGCAAAGAGGGAGAGTTGTTAAATGTGTGAGCGTGTTTGGTGTTTAATGAGAAGAAGGGGAAGAAAGAATAAGAAAAACCTGGCTCGAAAGAGGGTTGTGACGTTTTGGCTCTTTTCCTTCGTCGAGATTGCCTGCACTCACGGAGAAAAAGAGGGGTTCATAGAAGTTAAATGTGCTCTACATTTGCTCATTTACTTCAGAAAAGTATTTTTTGAATGTTCTATGCTCGGGGGGGGGGGAATTATTAATGAAAACCGATGGGATTCGAAATGACTGTAGTTAACATACTTTGAGTTTATGAACTAATGTTACAGAGTTTGAGGTAGGTAGGGATTTTCAAGGAACTGTTTGTTTAAGTGCAGTGATGCTTGGTTAAGCCTTTCCAAAGCACTTCCCCAGATATTGCGTTTCTGTAGGTATCTTCATTGTCACTTAACTAATAATCTGAATTTGAACACATTGGTATACTAAAGTTGATTTATAAAGATGCAGCGGGCGCAGCAGGGAATGTTGTGTCTAGCCACAGAGTCGAGGATTTGATTCTTAGGAGTAGTTGTTCACCTTGTGTATTGAAACAAGTAGATGCATGAAGTCACCGCATGCTCGTTAAGTTCTTTAGACTCGGCGGCGTTGCGAAGGCATCTGCCAGACGAGATTGTAAGGGGCTGATGCTTGTGATGTTGTCGTGCAGTGCGCGAGCGGCGCCAGCGTCTGCGCGATCAGGGGGTGCTGCCGGCCAGCTCAGAGGAGGAGGAGGAGGAGAGCGTGGAGGACCTAAGCATCGACACCTCCCTTGGCAGCCACGGCGACCTCGACGGCCTAACCGGTGGCATCGGCGGGGTACGCCCACCTACTCCTCTTACGCTTCCGCTCTTTTTCACCCCTTCCGCACGCCTTTGGCAAGCCCACTGCCCCTTCATATTCCTAGTTGTTAAAGTGTCTTTATATCTACTCAATTGCAAGTGCAGTGATGCGTCAAATAGAGCTCTCGATAAATTATTCATAATCCGATTTAGTTGCCTAACTGCAAGCACGCTCAGTGACTTATTGCCGAGCAAATCCTCCATCACAAAAGGACAATCACCGAGTGCCCGTAGTCTCGTCAGTTAGTAGCAAAGAAATGCGAGATGTCATTTTCTCGTAGTGCTTACTTAAGCGGTTTCTAAGTATTTATGAGTGAAAGCGCCCAGCTAATCAGAGAGAGTTGTAAAGTCTTAATTGAGTGGTTATGCCCGACTCACTCTTCTGATTAATTTTCGGTCTTTTTCGTAAGCAAAAGTCCCCCTTCCCTGCCTAATTCATTAAAAAGTTAAACCATACTCTTAGAGTCTACGATGACAGTTAGGTTTTTTAGCGCACAAAACGGGCTGAGCAAATGAGTCTTGTCCAGACAAGCCCCATCTGAGTTGGAATACGGAACGGAAATCCATGGGTCCTCTTAAATGTGAGTCCCTGTGGTTGGATGAGATCGCAGTCATTAATCGACTAGTCTGTCTAGCTCACAAGAAAGACCTGTAAAACATTCGTTTCCTTTTTTAAACGGCCCTAATTCACGAAACATCTTTATTAAGATTTGCATGTCCAGGTAGCTTTCATCCTTCGAGTTTTACTTTGATGTTGTGCATATTGCTGGGCTTATTGATAATTTGGTTGGGCTTGGGGTGTATTGTTTGTGAGGGATGACGAATTACCACGAACGATGTGACCATTCGTTGTGTTACCTCTTGATGGGTGTTCGCGCACAGCCTTCCTGCCCTAAACGGTCGTTTGGAAGTGCATGAAAGAGGCTGTGAATCATTGCCGCACTTCCATTTTTTCACAATTCTAGGAGGTTCATTTACACCAGCCCACAGTTAATTTCAGTAATTTTAACTTGTAGGAGCTTCGAAGCTGTTCTGAGAAGTTGATTCAACCATGCCATCGCCTTAGTACTGTCTATTTATCGATGATTAAATAAAAGCACCTTTGCACTAGTCAGTGAATAAGAAAGCAACCAAGTGAAAATATCTTCCACTTTTCTTTTGTTGGACCTGTACCGAGTCGGACGTGGCCCTGCGCCTTGTAAACCGGGTCCCACTGCATTGGGCTCGGCTCAACTATTTCAACGCATGCTTCAGCTTCCTGTTGCCAAGGCGCCTTTCCTGCCTGTGCATGATCTTCCCACTAACTTTGCCTTACGAGTAGTTTCGTTCCCACTTATGCTGTTTTTGCTTACAGCATAAGTATAAACATAAGTTTTCCCCATTATTAATGAAGAATGTAATGCTACTTTCGTGTTAGTAATAGTTGCTGATGGCGGCGTCCTTCAGAGCAGAGATAGAATTTATACAAAATTACTTCATTCATATGAATTAACCTCCAAAATAGGCATTTAATGGCACCTGAACTGAATGACTAAGCATTGACCGTAACGTTCCCAAGTGATGATTTCTTTGTAGAAATTATTTCCCAATTCCATTTTTCGTAGCTAATTCCTTTATCTTGCGAATTGTACGCGTAAATATGCAGTCGAAATCGACGACCAGTTTCTAGCTATTTGAAAGGGGTTGCATTTTCGTTATTTAGGCAAACTTTTTCTTTCTTCTTGTTGTTTCTTCGTAGCCAATGTTATTTTTAATACTACGTCAAGTGACGCGTTAGATGCAGAAGATCAAGATTACTCTGCTCATAATGCCCAGGTTTAGTTTTTACGAGCGCTACATGAAATTTCCTTCTACAAACACCTGAGTAAGAGCCAATTCAGAGTGTAATTTTCAATGCCAGAAGTCTACACCGTAAAGCCCCGAGAATGTATAGGCAGCTTTCACTCAACCCCTACACATTTTAGTGTACTCTCAATCGGTACGGGTGTCATGTAAGTTGGGATAACCCAGGCCCCAGTAATTTTGAGCCAAAATGTTGTTGCAGGAGGTGGGAAATGAGCGGTTGCTGCGACGGCGGCGGCGGCGGCGGCAGCAGCAGCAGCAGCGGCGGGGGGGCGGCGGCGGGAAGACGTGCCTGGCGGTGGATCCCGTCTCCGCCTCGCGCAGCCCCAGCGCCAAGAAGGAGCCGCCCTACAAGACGCGCTACGCCACGCACAGCTTCGCATGTGGGTCCTTTTTCACAGGCACCTTTTCTCATTACTGGTTTCACTTCCAGCCCACTAACACCCCATCCATGCGATTCACACGGGAACGGGTGACGCATCAAGTAGCCGGCTCTTGCTCTTCATGGTTGACGGTTGTGCGCCAAGGCGAGCGCTTGTATAATCGGCTTAGTTCTAAGTTGTCTTTTCTCTGTCTCACTGCAAGCAGTCCCGCTCAGTGCTTCATGTAGTTAAATAATAGGGCCAACTTGGAAGACCTCTTATTGCCTTTCTCTTATTTTTCATTCGTAGTGTGCGTGATTTCGTGACTAGCCCTGAGCTTCATCCAGTGCTATTTAAGGAATGCTCTTTCATTTCCGTCTGTTCCCCTTTATTCATTTGAAGGCTGTTTATCGCACGAATGTGTTGAACTCGTATTGTCAGCAACTAGCCGGGTTAGTTTCTCTTTAGCCACCAGCCGTTCTCACTCATTCCAGTTTATCATTGAACTGCGTTATCTCTCTATCAAAAGAATTTGCTGATGATATTACTTCAGTTATCTTAAAAGCCGGGCTTTTATAACATTTAGATGCGAAATTCGTCATTATCACACAATGTATACTATTTTACAACTGGCCAAGCCGCCAGCTAGGGAATAGTTACAAGTGGAAAATTGAGGTTGTAAATACGTTTCTCAATAACCTTAACCTATTTGAACGCAACATCAGCATAAAGGTGTGAAAGGTTCGCAGTGAAATACCTGAAAGTCTAGAAGTGCCAATGGTGATCCCTATTTAACCGCTGCTAGAGGAAGAATCAGCTACTCTCAAAAGGCGTGGGTGTACCTGACCTGCATGTTCACCCACCAGAGTGATTGATTTTGAGTAATGGCGTGCTTGGCTGAAGGCTGGTCACAATGTCACTACCTCGAGGGATTTTTGGAACTCCCTCAATGTGGAATTTTCGCTCAAGCGACTATTGGCAAACGGTGATCACAACGAGGTCTGATAATACCTTGTTACGCTATTGACGTGTAGTGCACGTACTTCTGAGTTAGTCGTCGCCTGATGCTCACAGGATCTTCTGGTGGGTGGAATGCTAATTAATAGCCTCGTCTTACCCCTTGAAGAATGGCCCTAAGCAGTCGTGTAAAGGTGACCGGTGATTCTACCAAGCGTTAGTTCGATGAGATTTAAAACTCAATTGACCCTTCGGCGCATTGTGGAATCATCGCAGTGTTTTAGATTTTGTTTCGCAATCGAAAAACTTATTGGTACTCCTCTTTTTTATGCACCGTTTAACAAATTAGCCCGTTCAGTTTCTTAAAACGTACCGGACAAATCCCTAAATTTTGGATATTTATTATCAATTTGGCAAATTATTTCCATGCCTTGGTCGTTGACCGTTAGCTCTCCATTCGGCACTTCAGAAGAACTTATGCCTTACGTTCTAGTGAATAAAACCAAACGTTTGGGCGATTGCCACGATGTTTGTGTAGTTCTTCTTCATTTTAAGCCTTGATTCTACCTTTTTATTTGAGAAATGATTAAATGTACATAACCTTATTTCAAAAGCGAAGCTCATCATTTATTTGGAAAGTGGCGACTCTACGCCACGAATCCTTTAGCAATTCAAAATGAGGTTTTTGATGTGTATGCAGGGAATTTGGCGAAATGAAGGCTCTTCGCTGTTCACCTAGAGCGTTTACTATGGCCTTTGTAATATAAATCAAGTGCGTTCCAAGCTTATTTCTCAGCTAGAAAAGGAACATTTAATAGCTCGTCTGGCGGTAGTAAAGACTTACTTATTGCTCTCTCTATAAATACATAAATAACCGCAACGAGTAAAGATAACTAGGAGGTGGTAAAGGCTAACATTCATAAATGATTCTAGTAGCGGTAAAATTATCTATCAAAGCGTCATATAATCATGCAATTAAAGCGCTGTCCTGGGAACTTGTGCTAGATTTTCGTCGATTCTAATTTGGGATGCTGAAGCTAAACTACTCGTTTTACGGTGAACAAGTAGGAGATAAAATCTGTAAAATGATGACTGGAAGCGGTGGAGTTAATCCTTTTAAACTGGCTATGTCAGGCAACCAACAAGTAGCAGCTTAGTATTACCGTGTTCTTGGCTTGTAGTAGCTCCATAACCCATTGATTTATGATGGAATAATTGTTTTTTTCTAGCCACTGAATTTTTGAGCGAGCAATCTGCCCCTTTTTCATTAATTTTAGCAGGGCCCTTGGCCTATCAATTCAGGCGAATCCTTGTGCTTAATTTGAGGAAAAAGTTATCATTTATCGGATTGAATGCTAACCGACCGAACTACTGAGTCAGAAGCGCTATTGTTTGCGCGGAGAGCGAAAAGCTGTGGCAAAAGGTTTCGATGCTCTTTTATCTAAGGCCGTGAGTGAATATCAACCCACACAAAAAACGTTTCCTGTACTGCTTCACTTCTCAAGAAGGGTATGTGGTAATAACTCCGTTAATTTTATATTTGAAATTCGTACCATGTAGCAGTAGTTGCACTTCAGCATCCAAGATGAAAGTGAGATAATGTCCACAATTACTTGTGTACGAATAAGTGGAAGTTGCTACAAAACTAATTGAGTCTTTGTCGATTGTGGAAGGCTGAAACGCACAAGATAGGCACTCTTGGAGCTCGGGTAATTGATAGGATTCTGTCTAACAGGAAATAAAGTGGTTGGGTGAGTTAACGATTGACGATGCTAGGTGGCTTCAATGGTTGGTCGACGACGAGTGACCACATGCCTGCTTGAACAGGTAGTGAGTGAACGTTTTGGCGATTGATCGTCGCCGGTGGATGGAGTGGGAGTGATAGAAGTGTTTACGTGTGTGTGTGTGTGCGTGCAGCGCCGTCGAGAGAGAGCCAGCGCAGTTCGATGAGCCCTCACCGACTGGGCTACTCGATGGAGCTGGTGAACCTCGGCAACCGCGTGTGGACCGCCGGTGACCACGCCTACTCCGGCCACCAGGCCTCCGCGCCATGTAAGATCCACCCCTCTCCTCACAAATCGTGTGCATGCCCCTCTACTCACCGTGTGGTCAAATACCCACACAACACGCTTGATTGGCTCGGATCTTTCTCACCTTCGGGAACTGGGCTTAAAATCACCTTGATTTACACAACAAAATAATCAAAACTCTTACGCAACCTTGGCATCTGGGTTATCACTTGTACGTTTTAGGCGAGGGCTCCAACTACTGGGAACACAGTGATGGTTTGATGAAAATGGCAACTTATGTCCTAGTGGGTTAGCTTTTCCCGACTTCGTTTCTTATCTACCCATTATCCCCTCTCTTCCCCACTTCCCACTGGCTGGATTTGCTTCCTCATTCCATTCCACAGGCTTGTTTGCACAGCAGGGTGTGCAACAGCATTGAGCCTCAGTTGCTTCCTTCACTCCATTCATACAACTGCTGGAGCTGTCTGACTTCCGTGAAGATTTGAACTGAAAGTGAACTGGCGAAAGACCAGGCCTTCCCGCTCCAAACGTCATTAGCGTCTTCACGCTTTGTGTCTCTGTGTTTCTTGTCTTGGCCCCAACAGCTCTATTTGTGAAGCTGATGACAACAGTGTTCTGCTTCCTCCAAAAACATTTATTAGCACGAGAGAAATGTAAGACTAACATAATTATCTAGTTAACGTTTCTCCTGGACTCACGGAAATTGCTTGCACGAATTTCGGTCGAAACACGTTCGCCATTGTTGAGTGTGATGTTTTTTACACGGCCGATTGCGTGTTCGATTCCATCACGATTGAACTTAACTACACTCGCACGTACCAAAAACTATCAATTGTGTCCTGTAGTTCCCACCGTTATGCATCAAAGTGATTGACTTTTTTGGTATTTCTTGTTTTCGATTGTGGTCATTTGATCCCTTTATAATTTGTTTTTGCACCGGTTCTTTCACAGACTCAGCACGCAGTATCGGACGCACAGTGCGGTGTAAGCGATCTAGTCGTGGCATTTATGTACTGTCGAATGAATTACCTGCTTCAGGCTCACGTAATATTCCTCATTGCTATCGATACAAGAATACACCCATTCGCGCATGAAACGTGCTACTCACTACTTATTGGCATTCGGTATCTAGAAATTTTGTTTCGAAGCATGAGGCCACTAGTGCAATGGAAGACTTTTGACGAGGTTATTCCCGTGTTTGTAGGCAACTCCATGGGGCTGAGGCCGGGTTACACAGCGGGTCAGCTCTCGCTGGGTCCAGGTAAAACTCCCATTGGCCACTGCTTCTCCTCGCCGAAGCTCGATGCTGCCCGTCAAACCAACGGCCGTAAGTCATCTCGTAGAGGATGGTATGGGTAACTAGCGGTTTCTGTGACATTTGCAACCGAATTGGCTTCATCTGGTGCTTGGATTCGCCCCCCTGTAGACGGCCCTATTCAGTCCCATTTATCCCCAACCCGCACCAACGGACATGACTTCGACAAACGTTCACAGGCATCGGCGCCCGGTTATCCCGGTGCCATGTCCCCCAAGCCCATCGCGCTCGAGGAATGCCCAACGAAGGTGCGTTTCGCCTTTAAGCAGTGCCATTGTGCACGGTGACCACACACTCCCTCCTCCAATGCCAATAGGTCACAGCAGACCCTTAAGCCTACCAATAATGTAATCACGAGGTCCTGCTGAGGATTAGGCGACTGGGTTTCAACCAGTTTAGTACACTCGGCTGATGAGGGTAGTCTTCTATAGCCAAAGTAATTGTGAAACAGTAAAACCTCTCAATTTACCTGACGTTAAGATCCCATATTGTTAACGCCTCTAAAAATTCGTCAAGATTGTGATTTGGATCTCACCCATGTTCCGCGTTCCAGGAAATCCCCTACAAGGACCTGATGGCAAGTCTAGGTCGCCCTCCAAAAGGCGTCGATCGCACCAGACTTGAGGTTAGTCATCTCTCTTCCCTTCGATGACCTTGATCGGTTGAATCGAGATGCCACTACTAATTCTGTCTATGTTACGGTAAGGGCGGAGCTAGTGAAAGGTTGCCTGTGGTGAGGGCAGCAGAACGTTGTGCTCCAGTAGCACTGCAGGGGGTTCGGCAGTCATAGCCCGAAAAACCAGGCTGTGTACACGACCGTCAAACTGGCCGGTTGGTGGCTCACCGGACCCTCTGAGCCGCTTTAGCAAATAAGTAACTAAGATGCTCCTGAGAGGCGGTTTAGTAGGCTTTTGTTGTGCATGTGTTGCAGATGTACCTTTCGGACGCGGAATTCGAGAACGTGTTCAAGCTATCGCGGGTGGCCTTCTACCGACTACCCGAGTGGAAGCGCAACGACCTCAAGCACAAAGTGGACCTCTTCTAAGGGCGGAGACGCCACAACGCACCCATTTCCCACTGCCATCCCTGCACCCAACCTACCCCCCCCCCCCGGTTGTCTCTTTTGCTGTTGTAGCCCCAAGTTCAAGTTTATCAGACCTCGCGTCTCCGTTACGTAAGCTGTCCTTTTGTTGGTTATTGCTGCCATACTCTCAAGGTCTTTATGAAACCGAAAGCAAAACTAGAAGACGCCCATTATTTCGCGAGAGTCCGTAAGTGGCCAGTAGTGTCGCGCATACACCGTCTTTGTGCCGCGTTTAGTTGACACAGCCAGTTTCTTCTTTTCACCATTCCGACCCCGTTCGCCCCACTCCTCCAAAAAAACTCGCAACGCTTCGTTCGCTATCCTAATTTTGTCTCACACACCCCCACCTTCCTTCAATATGCATATTCCATTATCTACGAAAATATCATAAAGACAATGGTATGTGACACCGACGCCTCCTGATTAACGTAGTAGTTGAAATCCTTTCGGGTTGCGGTAGGATTTGAACCATTCGTCGACATAGTGCACGATTCCAAGTCCCGTGAAAAGGTTTAAAGTGAATTGCACCAGGTATTCATTTTCACAAACCGATGTTACGCACATGCGCCTATCGCTTCCGTTTCTTTTTACCCTCTGCCTTGGTCTGACTCGCTGATGCGTCGGATGAATTCTTCGTCAACCCCTGTCGAATGAGCAACTGACTTGCGGAATTATTTATGTGCTTGAAACGATCCGATCCAAGTCGAATACCACCGTACCACCGCGAAACCTGGGGAGAGGAAAGAACTCTCAGTAATTGAAGGCACTGCAAGTGCTACGAAACATTGATGTAGAGATGGAGAAAGAGGAGTCGAAACACTACAGGGCCATAGGACAAGTACATACAATACCTCTAGGACTCTGGCACTAATTGCACATGATGAATACCTTGTCAATTGATGGCGACTTCTGTGACAAACGCGACTCAATTAAAGTACAAGTAGATCAGTTGAAAAATAGCACAAGGAGAGTCTGATTAATATGAGAACGACACAGGTGTGCGAGTGATTGGCACTCGGCAAGCGAGATGTATCGTGGGAAAAAGGTGACGAGTACCATGACAGCAACCCCAGGGCGGGCAGAGAGGGTGATGAGGTGGAGGAGACGCCCTCCAGCCTGCATCTCGCCGTCGTCGTCGTAGTCCGCGGCGAGGGAGACAGCGGAGGACGTGGGGCTGGGGCCGCGAGACAGGTGGAGGAGCCAGGCGGTGATGTTGTGCGTGGCCGCTGCCACCTTCCGATCCTCCAGCATGGTGCTGATGAAAGCCGAAACTTCCGCCAGTGATGTTACTTCACAGCAGTGCGCCTGAAAAAACGGCAAATGGGTCGTTATTTGATTAGATTGACACGTTCATAGGGCCTAGGACGAAAGTACCGCTAACACACTCAAATATTTCAGGGAAGAAATCGTCTTAAATACATGAGAAACAAGCAGGCGGTGTTCGAAACCGATTAACCTAAGTGACTAAGGACGTGAAGGATTCATAATCGATGGGTCCCAGTAGACAAACCCAATTTTTAACTCCGCATATAGATAGGCTACGCAGAAGTAAACCTCCACTCAATACCAAAATTACTTTAACAAAACAGCTACTGTCAACCTTTTCATTGAAGATCTTACCGATTTGCAAACGATGTTCTTAGGAAAAGGACATTACGGTAATATTGCTGCTTATTGCCACTGAAAGAACCAATTAGAGATGAAAAAATGGACACGAAAAATTGCGTGGTCTCCACGAGCAATAATTTGGGTTCAGATACCTGAGTAACTCGACATCCAAACGTACCTGGAAGACACTCTTTCGGTCAGTTATTACATCACCGTGGTAAATTTGAGGACAAGGCACTCCAACAGAAATCGGAAGTCGGTTTCCACAGACAGCAAGATGGTCACGAACACTTGGAACCGACACGACCGACATGGCGGAGGAGGGTAGCTGTAAGCGAGCACCTTCAGTTACTTCAGGCCTAGCCGAAGTCGATAGGGGAGTTAAGTTAGGGAGTTCATCAAGGAAGGAACGAATGGTCTCAACCATTGAGTAAATCATGACTGAGCCTATTGAAGATTGACAGAGTTCAGCAAGAGTATGCAATAAATTTTTGCGTTGATTCTTGGGGAGTGAAGGGGCTGATATCCTAAAGGCTAAGAGAAAGTGCATAAATATACTCATAGACTGGAGGATTCTCGGACGGATAGCCTTTTACAAGCGTAAACCGCAAACTGACAGGGATATTATTCGATGAAAAAGAAATTTTGTAACACCTGAAGGGCATATTATCTAGGAAGTCAAATACCGATCATTAGGATTGATAACTGAGAACTCCTCGTTGAAAATACTCTCTAGAGCCTCCAATTCGTCGACCTGTTGTAAATAATCGCCCTCGCCAATTTCAGGTCCATTATTCATTTGGGCTAACACCTTCTTCTGGCAAAATTGCCGCTGAGGACTCGGTTGCATTAATAGCGATTGTGACCAGTCAAATTTAAATAAAAATATAGTTACAAATGGTACATTAAGTTAGTTATAAATTATCCTCATCCAAAATAGCTTTTAAAAATTTATTCCAACTCTAAATGTTTAAAAATTGTTTTTATTAAATTCTGAAACAATCAAAATCATGTATTTATGTCAATAAATAAGTCTGAAAAAAACATTATGCATTTTGAAGCCGTTAAATTAGCAATCGGATTGGTTTATTGAGGCTTCCCGTTATTCTGTTGGCGAGATAGCTTTGCTCTGCTACTTTTCTACTTTGCCTAGTTTATTTTTGGTATTTCAAGTTATGGGGCATTAGGAGAAAGCGGGCCTGAGTTAGAAGTAAATGAATCCCCAGAGAGTCCACATTTTGAAGAATTGGGTCTTCCTGATGTTACTGCCAAGAATACTAGGTAACTCGTATTTCTATTTTTTCGTACTTTAGTGCTGGGTCTGCGTTGTTTAATTATCTAAAGAGCAATATTGGAACTGGAATCCTTGCTTTGCCCGTTGCATTTAAACATGCAGGCCTGTGGCTGGGGTTCTTTTTGTTACTCTTCTATGGGTGCCTATCAACCTACCTCACGCACGTTCTGCTCACCATAACAGACGTAGTTATAGAGGAGTAATTCTCTTAATTTCATTTAATCAGCCTTAGACACAACCTTGATCGAAGTAATGTTGACTATGCTGAAGCAATTTTTAACATTGTTAATTACGGCCCCGAGCCTTTTCGGAAATACAAGGAAAGGCTAAGTAGGTAAATAAATCGGTTCTTGATTTCTAGACACACAGTTGACGTCTTTCTTCTTCTAACTCAAATTGGACTTTGTTGCATCTACTTATTGTTTGCTACGCAAAATATTAAATATGTTGGTAGTTTAACTTTAGAACCGAACTCCTTTGATAGTTTATCGAAACTACATGGCCAGGTACAAATGTGAATCTGTACCTCATTGGGGTAGTCGTTACCATCCTTCTAATCTGTTTGAATATTAAAGTCACGATGCGCGTTTTTGCTATTCCTTCCATGATTGCTTTGGCCGCTACAATGTTTGGTTTAGTTTTGATCTTTGTGTACATCTTTTCCACGGGACTGAAAGTCTCAAACTCTCTTCCTGCATACCGGTCTCTTGACCAAGTTCTTACCTCTCTGGGAATATTTATTTTCACCTTCGAGGGAGTCGCTTTGGTAAGCCAATTCATTTGTTACCTAGTATTTATAGTTAATTTGTATGTGATCGGGAGTTTCTTTTGTATTTGACTAGTGGCTTCAGTTTAATGCCAACTAAAAGTCCATATTTTTCTTTGGTTTCTCCCACTTTTTCCTTCAGCGGTTTGGAAAAGCAACTCTAGTAGACCAGCTGTAGATGAGGCAAAGTAATAGCCCCGTAACTATCAAAAATTGCAGTGTTTGATGTTTTTGTGAGTTATTATGTGCGCCGCACGGGCCCTGTGTCTGTTGTGCGTAGCCTCAGTCAGTGTGGCCTCGGTATTTTGGAATCTGTAAAATTGTATAGCCTTTGGCTGTTTGATGCTCAAAGTAGCTTGCGATCTTTTTTTCTGGTTGAGCGGATGATGGCAATCTTTGCCATTATAGTTGAAGGTGAAGAAATCTTGTATTATTTTAAAACCCTTATAGTGCCAATTTTTCTTTTTTTTTGGGATTCTCAGGTTACCAGATGAATGCAGTTTCCCAGTAAGAATGTCACTATGACTGTAGTTAGTGTTGTACTCACTTATTTAAAAATTCAGCTATCAATTCTCCGCATGTTGTGAATATATTCTCATCTGACACGTAGTATGGCCAAACCTGTTTATTTCACTCTGACAATGGTGAACCGAGTCACACCGAGCTAGGCACTTCAGTCTCTGCCGTTTACTCTTCAGTTGCATGCTAAATCCTCCCACCATGGCCGTCTAGATCGCGTACAAAAATTTAATTTTCAGAAAAATGTGTAAGCTGTAGCTTCTAAATTTTTGGGGAGCGTATGACAATCAAGCAGGAGTAAGGAAATAACGTGCTTGAAATGGATATTCTAAATCTTAGGTAGTAGTCTTCGTGGTAGTTCAGTTCACCTCTCTTTTGTATTTTCTCAACAACATTTCAATGGGGATTTAACCGGCGGTCGTGCCTCTATTTCTAGTCACAACGTCTCATTTACCTGCTTATTCATACATTCTATAAAAGGCCACTTACCGCGCACCACCTATTCAGTTCACTCATTCGGAAACTTTTGTCGCTAGTCACTCATCCTTCCCAAAGGTTTCTGAGGTTGGTGTTGACAATGAAGCTAAATCTGCCACAAATCTTATAATGTCACGAATCTATGATCGAGTGCAAACCTTCCAAACGGTTCTTGTGCAGTCCGCTGTCGCAATTTTGTCATTTTGGTCATGCATACTTTTATTTGACCACGGTAGCACTACCCACCCGACAACTCTTTTAGTGCTTCATCTACCTGTTGGAAACGAAATCGTCATGTGGGTTTCTGAACTCTTGACTTCTCCCAAAACAATTTAGCACTGTCAGTTTTGGCTCTAGTACCTTTAGATAAATGGTGTGCAGTTGAAAGTTGCTGAATAAGCCACAGGTAAAACACAATTCTTCGTCTACTTGACTTCCAGACTTTGCCCATCAAGAACCGGATGCGCGAGCCTCAGTGCTTTGTGTCGCCTTTTGGAGTGCTAAACACCTCCATGGTGATTTGCATCTGTCTTTCTCTTTCAACCGGCTTCTTTGGATATCTGTGCTTTGGAGACGACATTCTCGAGAGCGTCACCTACAACATTCCCAAATCCCCAGCGTATGTCTGACTAGCTCTTTTAATCCCTGAACCCTACTCATTAGTTGTTAGTAGGCTTTAGAGGCTGCATTGCGGTTTTGTAGAATCTACTCAGCCGTGAAGCCATTGTTTACGCTGGCAATCTTCCCTACCTACATGCTTCAGCTCTACGTGCCTGCCAGCATCCTCGGCCGGCTGATGCTTAAGTTTGCCTGGCACCGTGACTCCACACCCAAGTGGCAGTCGTTCCACCGCAAGGTCATGCGTCTTCTCGTCATACTCCTCACCTGTGCGTTCACTGTCCATCTACCAGCCATCCTGTGCTTCCTTCCATGCACGCCTTTTACACGGACCTAGTTTCATTAGGGGTTCAATGTGGTAACTTAGTCATTAGTCATGCTGCAGTCCTAGTCCGCTCCCATAGCTTCTCGGCTATTCAAACCGAACAACTCCCGGCACTACTCTAGCTTGGAGATAGGGGATCTGTAAACAAAGTGAGTTGCGTCGGACAATCGGTATGCAAAGGAGATGGTTAGATAGAGTAGCATCGTTATAAAGCATTGTGTTCTTTGGTACTCAGTCAACTGTCTCGAGAAATGAATCATATCGAGTAAAGTGGGCAGATTTGGGTCAGGGAGATGCCAGTGCTATTTCCGTGATTTTCTGGCTTGGATACTCCCTCATAATCTGCCCTGATTCGTGGACCAAATGTTAAGACAGCCGTGTATTTGGAAAGTAATAGTGGAAGCAGTTCATGGAGCCCTGTGTGCGTAGGCGCAATCAGCGGGCTGGTTCGATGCCAAAATGGCGGTGAGGAGCGTTAAGTGGGCTAGTCGGCGCCGGGCGCTGTCAGAGCCGGACAGTTCTAGCAGTGGTGTGTGTGCTCGTGCAGACGGCGTGGCGGTGGTGGTGCCGCACCTGGACCTGATGGTCTCGTTGCTCGGCTCGGTGTCGAGCTCGGCGTTGGCGCTGCTGGTGCCGCCGGTCGCGGAGCTACTACATCGCTGGCCTCGCCGCGGTCGCGACTTCCTCCTGCGCGTGGTCGTCAAAGACGCCGTCTTCTTCACCATCGGACTCGGCTCCGCCGTCCTTGGCACTGTCGCCACCGTCGTCCAGATCGTCCACGTCATGAAGAACCCCTGAATTCGCCCTCTCTCGTGACGTGCCTACAATCTCCAGTGTCCTTTCCTACTGCCTTTGTTTCCTCAATTTTTTGCATTGTTTGCCTGGTGGTACGGATGAGCATGTAGTAGCCCTAAGTCGCGTCCTTATCCTTTTCATGCTCGTAAAATATCCTGGTAATCCATCGCGATGCCATGTCGAAAACAACTATAGATCACAGGTGCTTTCCGTGATGATTCACATAAGTGCATTCTTCTCGTTTGTCGTCGGACACCAGGCTGTTTCTGATCACTTCCCCGTCAGGCTCCTGAGTGAATAAGCTCAGTAGTAGCCAAACTACCACCCTTGCCGCTACTTAAATTTTCAATTTGCTGAAATGGACTCAAAGAGAGGATATTTTGCAGTCGAACCGTGTATTTCAAAGATTCAATCCGGGTGAGCTCCACTTTTGTTTCTCTGGGGTCATTTTCAAAACTGCTCTGATTAAGGACACCCATGAAGATTCAAAAACTAGTTGGAAATGTGGTTTCGTCTCCCCCTCTCTGAACCACTCCTGTTAGGAGAAAAAGGTAATTGGAAAGGAGTTTGTCAGGATTTGCGAGCTTCTTGTTTTTGTGTAATCAGATCATGTCTGGGGAAATACGAAGCTGAAAATTCGTTAGTTTGAGTTCCTTGACAGAAAGTGAGCTTATGTGCTTTCACAAGAAAACGTGTGGAATAGTGCTAAGACGCAGTGATATCGATCGTTTGGCCTCTCCTGCTCCAGCCTGCAAAAGTTCTGGGTGTAGCAGCAGTGTTATTTCAATTTGTGGTCATTACACGATCAGAGACAAATTTTCCATGCTTGATGGCACTTCTCCGTGCAGGCTAATTCAGCTACTTTGTCAGCGTCTAGTCTTCCTCCGAAATGGCACTTACTTACTTACTAACTCTTATTTTAAGCAGTTAAATTTATCATCTACCTTCCCATTTTTTTACCTATATAACCTACCAAGCCACTTAGCCTAATCCCGATTGGTTTACAAAAAGCTTGTTATTTACGAGGGTGACTGACGTACTTTTATGAATGCAAGCACCTGATACTGTAAAATAGGAAACCCTCCCTCCCTTAATGCTAAAATGTTCTCTAAGAACTTTCCCACTGACTTGGTACTACAATTGTCAGAGTGAGTCGAAACTTGTAACGAGTTTTTGCGACAAAATTTAACTTGATACAACGTTGAGATGTGATTTCTAGACTGATGAAGCAGACTTGAAACTGAAACAGTGGTGTTTATGTGAAATTGCGGTAGTTAAAAGCTTAATGGTACCCAAAGGCAAGCTTGATACGAGAAACAGCGTAAGCAAACCAATGTCCGTCTAAGAGGAAAAATCAAATACGTTCAGGTGTGAATACCAGTACATTCCTTTTCAATCGAGTTTGCCCCGGAACTGACTTTTTAACCGCCTGGCCACACCTCCCGGCGTAGGGATTTCCTAGTACATTTATGATTACCATGAGTCGTATGTAGAACGTTGTTAGAACCCTTTACAACTGCAACCTATGTAGCACTGCGCAAATAATTATGCACATTTGCAACGAGGTTAAGGCCACCTAGGCATCGGGAGCTCCGTAAAAGCAGCAGTAGTGCCAAAGGTTGAAGCCTACTTCAAACGTTGGAGATACGAGTATGAGTTCCGGACGGTAAGGAAGTGTTTACTTAAGAAACGGCACTTTCTTTAGGTCCGCAGTAGACGGTCCAATGAAGTAATCCTTGGTGAAAGGAGGGTGAATTACGTGGTTCTGTGGGATCGGATACTAAGCTCAAGTGTCATTTTCAATAACTTTCGTTTCACGGTAGTTCAGGCCAGGGGCTCTGGAAAAGTATTAATAACCCTTCACAATGCATCTTAGCAGCATTGGTTTCTCTAGTTACGCTAGTGAGGTATGCAAATGTGCATAAGTGGTGTTTTCTTGAAGCCATCAGTGGCCTTAAATCGAAATAAGTACCACCACCCCTAGGCTGTGATGTTATTTATCATTATCTGAGCTACCATCGATTGCAGAGATAGGAGTAATCTGAGTTTTTTCCCATTTGACTTCTTGTACTGCAACCCTTTTCCACCTGAAACAATAAAGGAGCCAACAACTCGCTTTCGCAATCTTCTCTTTCCCACAAAAATTTACCGGAGAATGGACTCTTGCGAGATTCTCCTTCATCAAACTTAGCATTTGATCTCTTCGGGATGTGATCGCAAAATAATGAGAAGAAACATTTTTGGGGTAGATGAGATGTTGATTGTATTTGAAATTCGGAGTTTATTCCTTTTCTCAGCAAATTAAGTGAAAGAGTGAATTTTCCAATGCCAAAAGTGTTGCGGCTTAAGAATGGCCATGTCCGAAAATTAAACGTTTATGCATTTGAATTCCACCATTTCCGAAACGATTTCAATAAGTTTTATTACGCAGTTTTGATATCTTGATTCTCTAATGTTGCCTTTCTGCTTTTCATCTTATGCTAACATTTTAAACTGATCAAGCTGTTAAACGGTAGAAATGGTCCTGACGGGAAATCGGGCAAAGCTTTTGCGAATAGCTGACGAAGTCTGACCATTAGGTAGCAACAATTCTGTGGCCTCGGTATGTGCATATCTTGAAGCCTAGCATAGCTTGAAACAACTCTTCCATCACCTGCTTCCATATTGCTACTTATTCAGGATTTCGGCCAAGCAGCTAAAATAAGATTTGACTCTTTATCTCTTTGCATACAATACCAACATTTGCTTGATAATATAATGTAGCAGTTATTATAAGTTATTATGTAGTCTCTTAGAATTTATTGAAATCATCCCTTACCGCTTCATCTTAGAGTATAAGGGAGGGAACAAATTCCACATCGAGGCAATGAAACAGCCAATAATTCTTAATTCGAAGTAACAAGATCTAAGGAGTTTTGTCTACTCATGGGGATATTCACACCTAAGTCGTGATGCCTTCTGTGTTACTATGTGGAAACAGCCCAATACCCTAATTGCCACTTCCAGTCATTGCTCCCAGCACTCTGGCATGGCCCCACATTTTAGACGATAAAGCTTTTGGCACTTGTCTGTACCGACTTAAGAGAACAGCAGAGATTTATGCGTACTAAATAGGCCTTGTACCTGCCTCCTCTGTTGCTTCCGAAGTTCAAGACTGGGTCGCCAATTACCGTCTCAACTTTTTCTGCATTGAACAGTCATATGGTCCGGGGCATAACTCGAACAACATTTCACAAACCAAGTTAAGCTATCTGTAGTAGAAAATTACCAAGAAGTCAGAGCATCTTTCAGGAGTTTCTGCAAATGTGTCGTCATCATATTTTCTAAGAACGTTACCTAGCATCTAGAACGTTACATAACCCGCGTTCTCTATTGCACACAAAAGGGCCCATCTGAATGAAATGCTTACATGAAGGACAAGGACCTTTAGGAACATTGCCACATGGTGCACAGGTACCCGTTGGCGAGGGGTCCTCCCATGAGTGGAATCCCCACCAAAGGGAAAAATGTCCTCCGACGTACCGTAAGTGGAAGGTCACAGTGACTGAACTGGTTTGGTGGGAGATGCACTCCTACTCCTTAGAAGGCATCATCCTAGTAGAACTGGGCACGGTTGGTGGGGACAGCCTGAAGCTCCGTATCAATTTACTCTACCCTATTTTGCAAATCAAGCAATCGTCGGCAGCCTACAACATGAAGCTGATATGAAATCTGATCTTTGCAACTCTACCATTAGTCTTGAGCTGAATTCCATTATACAATAGATATGAAATCCCAAATCAAAACTTGCTGCACGCTTTTTCACACACGACTCCATGGCTGCACAGCAGTCGAAGATTCTCTGACTACTTACACTTATGTTGTTAGTTGGATTGAAGTTGAAGTGAACCATATTTGTGTGATTTTTTCAGCTCCATCTTCATTTCTCATTCTACATAATTTCAAAAATTAGAGCTGAGACTTTATTCTTTCAAGCTTACGCTTCATAATGGCCCATGTTTAACCCTAATATCGCAATGTATCGCTGTGGTAGATGTTTTTTTGAAGCACTAACAAACATAAGGAGTCCATCCTTACAACCAAGGCCTTTTTTCAATGGCCTCCAATCCACTGTTAACGGTTTTCAGTGGCGGTTGTGTAATATTGAGAACCTTACCATCCGAACGAGTTAAACTGTCAAGTTGAGAGGTAAATCGATAGTAGTTCGGGCCTCGGAGTAAGGTCGCATCAAGTATATCACTCAAAAAATGTAAGGCGCATTGTTGATAGGAAGATAACTACAACGACCACAGCCTACCTTGCTTTGGTGGTGGGCCCTCAAAACATGGTTAAAAAGTCCTAGCACAAAAACACTGCCCACTCTTAACTTGTGTCGCACATGTTTTTCTCATGAAATACGATTATAGTCGCCAGCCAAACATCCAACACAGCGCCAACAGAGGACCCGATTGACATTAACAATGCATTTTCAAGCTCAAAGAAAGAGAGGGCGTTACTGCTTATCTAAGCAGCCGATCTTTCCATCACCTACAGAATCAGCTCGGAATTTACTGACGGTGGGCCGTGAATCCACCTATATGTATTTACGTGAAGCCCCAAACCCCGATTCCATGACTTGACTATACGCTACTTAGTGCCTTGTGATTCCCTACAATCAAGTGCATTCCCAAAGAGGAAACATGGGAGAAGGCACTCACTCAAGACGAGGGTTGCTTTTACTTGCACTCAGACGATAACCAGCGACAACCAAATTGAAGCTGGGGAAAAATCGCGTCGCAATCCATTGAGTTAGCACCCGTAAATTTCTATAAGGGCAGCCTTTGTTGCTTACATGAATTTATTCTTTAGCTTGAGAGTTTTATAGCTCTGTAGGATGACTATATGATATAGAGTCGTCAATCACTCTTCATATGCAACCAATTGTCACGGTTCTGGTCGAAAAAATTGTCCACAGGAATGGGGTGGAACCTTTCAAATGACAGAAATGCATCGGTATGTACGTGCATCGGGGTTTGGAAATTTTGAATTCACGAAATGCACAATCACAAAGCTACGCATTATGCCCAATAGAGCACAACCATGGCCCCAAAACGGCTAAACTGCGAAGGCCACTTCCAGTAAGAGCACTCACAAAGACAGGCGCCTCTAGAATAGCCCTAAGTAGGTTGAATTATCACGCAATGGGTGTTTTTGAACTTACTAGAACACCCCTTTCTGGATGGGGCCTCAATGAAGTGGCTTTGACGGGGCAAATATACAAGCCACAAAGGGGAGGATACTTAACTCAAGAAAACTCAGCTAACACTGACTCTCGTAGTTAGAACAACGCATGTTAAAGTGATGACCAAATACTACTAGATTCATTCTAACAAACGAAAAATTTCCTAACAGTTATTCTCCAACACTAACGGAATCTTTATTTTGAATTCATTTAGAATGTGTGGAATGAACAGGGACTCATTTATATGAGGAAAAAAGTAGTAGATTTTCCTAAATTATCGAAAGCTTAGGCACATGGAAATGGTAATTAACAGGAAACAACGACAATGCAAACGGCAAAGGAAAATCTCGTGGACACAGGCAATGCACATGGCGGAGACGAAGTCACAGCCCATGTTAACCGATTTGACTACGTGAAATGTTTGTCGAAAATCGTGACAAGACAATAACCAACACCGAACTCGGTTTAGAAATGCCTCAAACAAAATGAATGGCACTCTAGGGCCACATGAAGACTAGAGGTAACGAATTCTTAGGTTACTAAGTCGCTTTTGGGAGCGGCTGGCAGAAGATAATCAAGACCTCAACAGCACGCATAAAACTATAAAATGAAAAGGCTGAGCACAGAAGTTAAAGCTACATTACTACGATATATGTCAATAAGGTTTAAACAGTTGACCTAAGGTTGAAATCTGCTACCAAGACATACGAAGTAGTGAGGCAAGAGGGTTGGAATTCTTTACACAAAAGACGGGGTCAAGCATAAAGCGAATATTAGAATAAAACGAACTACATAAAAAAACTCAAGGCTCAACTACCCATAACCAAGAAAAATTGTGGAAGCAACTGGAAATGTTGCGAATATAAGCTGCATGGAGTAGATTTCGGCATTATACTGACTCCCCTAGCCGAATCACTGACTCACTTGCATTTGCAAGATTATTATTGCAGTTGAGAAGTAATAACGCATTTTGAAAAAGACACATTGTATATAAAATAAATGACAGTTCCTCGCAAGTGAGATCAAGTAGAGTAATAGAGACGAAGAGACGGCAAAGAGGCTGAAAATGAGTGCACACGTTGATGTGCGGGGACTGAGAGTTAATTACTCCAAAATTATACAAGGAGCATGGTATTCATACCCACATGCCAATGTTCGGGAGTTGCAGAAGACTATCACTGTTGGGACAATATCTCGAGGAACGAAGCGAAATGGCTGCACTTAAGAACTAAGAGCAGCAAACACAGCCCAAATAACATCGACCGGGGTACCCGTGGATCCATACTCGTTGTAATTAAGGTCCAGAAGTGTTCTTACATGCTTCATGGCGGTATTGTAGTCCTGATTTGAGAGAGAGAGAAATGCGTTCTCCAAAACGTCAGCACGATGAGCCACAACGATAAGAGCAAGAATTCGCTTGTCCATTCGCTGGATATCAGCAGTCCAATTGACGAGAACGAAATCATTAAGTCGCTGAATTATCAGCTGTTTCGCAGGTGTATTAACGAGAGGATGAGTTGTCATATCAAACAGGATAAAATTCTGCTTTTCGGTTGAACAGACACCTTTTTCCACCAGATTTTTAGCTATACGCTCACGAACATTGCGCATTTGGAGGGCAATCTTAAAGGGATTCCAGGTTTCTCCTATTTAATGAATTTCAATAAACTAAGGACTTACCGCTGAGGTATTCAATCCAGGATTTGACGTCTGCTGGACCATTGCTACTGATTGTTCTCAAAGCCTCATCCAAAAGCATGTCGCCAGTTGGTAAATTTTTAACAACAACGACGTTTCTATTCAATATCAAACGCCGTGCTGAAGGGGGTTCCAATGTGATACGACCTCTTAAGGCTAACTCTATGAGAAAGCATCCACGCAATCCAAAGCTGATATTATCATTCCAAAAAGACGTGTATCCCTCCCGGTCTTTAAGACCTAGCAGTAGGACCTCTTCCATCAATGTGAATCTGCTTTGTTTCGATCCATCATCTCTTTGTCTATCCTCCTCTATAACCGAGTTAATATCAGAATTTGAGCTTCTCTCTCGCCCGACATTCCGACGGGAAACAAACGTTTCTCCAGTAGACATTGAGACTGGGTATAAAACTAGCCAGAGGGACTTATTGGTTGTTTTGGCAGCAAATATTACGGAATTAATGCAACAAAACAATTGACTATAACTGCCAAATGTTGCAGTTATCTGACAATCCAGTTTTCGGACAATTAAATAAACACTTATAATCCTTCTATTTCTTGAAGTTGTAGTAATGTCTAAATTATCTTAACACTACTCATCTGCCAGTGAAAATTGCTTCGGTTGATAATTGCGGAAATAAGCAGCTATAAAATTTAAGGCAAATTAGCTTTTCAGGCTCATCCTTTAACTCTTTTTATCACCTGAAGGCAAAACTTCAAGTCATTGAACCGCAACACTTTTGTGCATAATTGGTTAGTTTTTTATTGAGAGTTGAGGGGTAATGACTTAATGACCGAAATTTAGGTCAAAATATGGATCTCAAACATAAAAGCATAAACGAATGTATGTTCTTCTGTTATTTCCAAGGAAACGAAACAGGCACTTTTAAGCCGTATGCATTTTCAACATTTAAAACTGTATGTGCTTTACCAAATATTTATGTTGAATATCCTAGGAGGTCAATTTTAAAAATCCGTCTAAATTCAAATATTATGAGCCCTTTAGCATAATCATTTAAACCATTAAAAATCTTAAAACTGAATGCAGTCAGTTGTAAAACAACGAGGTTTCTTTAACTTGGAAATTTCGCTGAATTTGTCTTCATATGCGGCTAGTGCGTTTGTGAGATAAGTTATATATGCGTTTTTGCTAGTGCGCTACAATAATGCCTTTGTAAATAACGTTGAATGTTTTAAGCAAAACGAATACCGTAGCTCTGTATACATGTTTTTTCGTTTTAGAATGTGCATTTGGTATTTACTTTATTCGTCCTTTTATCCTCTGTTGCCTGTAAAGAACTTGGTGCAATTTACTTGCCATTTGACAGGCGTGATCGTCTTGTGATCAACAATTTTGCACCTAGTGTTGTCTGTCTGGAAGAGCAGCCATGGTTCAATTGGTTTCTACAAGCATTTGAAAAGCGTTTAATAATTGTCAATGCAACTTCACAGTTTGTCTACCCTGTGCACGTATTTGTTGCCAAGAATGAAGTAGATCTTCGGTCTAAATCTACTTGGCATGAGGAAAATTCTGCTACCTTTCTATCGTTCTACCTGAACTACCTTTTTCCTTTTTCTGCTGTTGACTCGGATCGTATTGAATTGACAGATGACAGCGCTGTTGAGCTTTTTGGCTTCGATTCACAGTGCGTGGCTTTCATTGCTCCTCCCGGGAAGGTGCTGTACGATTCTAGCAACGCCTTAACTGTTCGGTTCCGGTCATCCGCTGATCTTTTCCGGTGGTTTCGCATTGCGCTTGGTTTAATTCTATTTTGCGCTGCGCCCGTTCTCTCTAATAATCTAGCTTTCTACTATGCTTCGGGTGTGAGTCTGTCCATAATCGGAAGTGTCCTCATTGTTGTTCTCCTCACACTTCGCCTGCTTCCAAAACGTACAAACTTTATCCTACGTGGGGCTTTACTCCTCGGCGGAAGTGCTTGTAGCGTTCTTTTCTTCTATCTCACTCATTTGCGTTCATTCATTTGGAGTTTTGCTACGAAGAATTTATGTCCACTTGCATGCTATGTAGTAGCAACGGCTCTAATCTCTGGAATCATTCTCTACTGGTTCAGCATCCCAGAGCGACTAATTGAAAACTTCCCTCGTACACAGAATCTCATCCGATTCTGCATTCGTGCCGTAGGTGCTCTGCTTATAGCCTCGGCACCGCAACTACCGAGTGAAGCGTTGCTCATATCAAGCCTGATTCACTTTATAGTGTTTCTTCTCGACACTTGGCTTAATGTCGACGCCTCTGTACTACTGGCTGCATCACCCCTTCTGATGCGAGTTGCATTCACGTTTGCAATTTTGGGCTTGTACATTTACGTAACTTCTTATAATTTTACAAATAGTGAACGTTGCTTCAATCATTTACATACTTCGCGAAGATCCACAAAAATACCGGGTCCTCCTTGTCTCTCTTCAACACCCTGTAGGGAACTGCAAAAACCAGTGTGGAGTCCACCAGGGAGCAGTTATCACAAACACAGTGGAGAACCAAGTTTCACAACTAGCTACGGGGGCTACGGCTACCAGGGTGAGGAGCAAGATTATCGGGGAAGCTCGCTCGATCCTACCGATGCAGTCTGGGACGGAGACGGTTACGTCTTCTTCCCATTTCAAACAAGACACACCCGACGCTCCCTCCCGATGCGACAGACTCGGCGGTCGCCAGTGCCTCTCAAGGCCCGGCGCTGCAGTGCCGTTGGCTGGGTAGATGTGCCGCCGGGTGAGGTACTCACCGATGACGACGAGGACTGTTGTTAGGATCTCTTGTCCGCGTTGCACTTTGTTGAACCTACACTGAATTTTCCCTCTCCCTGGCACTTTATACGTTCGGCGAGGCAAACCTACTTATTTTGTGTGAGTAAAGAGGTTTTGGTGAAGTAAAATTGTAAAGTGGGAATAATTAAAATGTTTTTTTTTTTAATTGAAATGTTCAGATGTGGTTTTTAAAGTGGCAAGGTCGTTAAAGTCTTTCATTGGTAAAACATTGATGTTTTCTTAAACTCCTTTTTTCCAAATCGAAACCTTCCTGGGGCAACAATTAGACGTAACATATTTCTACGCTATCGTAAAATTATTTTGAGTTTCCGTAAATTGGATTTTCACTTGAGCGAATTGGAGGCCGATTGTAAGATCGGCTTCACTTTGTACGAAGTTAATTCCTAGGTATTATCTTTGTGGCAGCAATGAGAAAGTGTGCGTACTTTGCTGCTTTTGTAGCTTGAATTAATGGCCCCTCCAACATCCGCTCGCGAATCGTGTCCCTTTTCGAGACCGCCTTTCGGTGCCCCTCTTCTTACCTTGCCCATCTTTCGGTTAGGGAGTTTACCTCCCCCTCCAGGATTCGACATTTCTGCTTCCGAGGGGTTCGATTTATTGCACCTTTCCATGTGGTTTCCTATCACGAAGACCACAGCGATTTAAAATGTAGCATCTTGGATGGACAAATTTTGTCCAGAGGTAATTCCTTTTCCTATCATTCGTTAAGCTTCATTCGCCTTGTAGGATTAATTCAGCTTGGGAAAATAAATTCGGGATTTAAATCATTTCATATCTAATGTGACCATCACCTTTGTCGGCGATTTTTTTGTTGGTCGCATACTAAATGGTACCTTTCATCAGAAATGTACAACTCGCCTATGCTGAGTATTCACTTTTTATGATTTTCTTATGAAGTATTTCCCTTTCGAATGTTGCTTCACTATGCCCTAGTTAAACGGGCGTTTAGGTATTTCAAAGTATCGTAAGGCTATTGCGTTTTTATTAGTGCATTTATAACCGGTTCGATGCATCAGGGAGCTGTTATTCTAGGCAATTCAAGGATCAATAGTTTACCCACTTACTTGTTTATCGCTTGTGCGTGGATTTTTGCTGAAATTCAGTCGGTGCTCCTCTTCCTTCACTCAGAGAGTCGTAGGTTTTCGTTGTTTGTCTCAAAAAACCGTTATACATAAATAGATCGGAGTGGTAAGTCAGTCAGAGGCACCCATTTTTACTCTTTATATGAGTTAGTCAGAGGCATCGCGATGGAGCACCGGTGGTAGGGTGTGTGCAAAGGTGAGCAGGTTTTATTTCTCAAACTAGTCAGCTTAGAATTAAAACCATGATTGGGTGGAGTGTTTTATCAAAGTAAACCTTGGATTTTGTGTCAAGGTTTCTGCTTGATTCGAGAGTACCACTTGAGGTGTCTCCCCGTCTCTAATGGGAGAAAAGGCACCCCGGTGGCGATATATGCGTCGCTTGGGTCACGCATACAGTGGCATTGCAGCCTTGTGCTGGGCGTTAGCTGTCTTTTTCGTAAATTACAGTCGAGGCCGCGATGGGGTAGCAGGAAGGAGACGCAGTTAACGTGGTACATTTCAGGCTTACAGACTTAGTATGCAGTTGCTACGATACGCTGCTACAACTCCTATTGGAGCATTTTTTGTAAGTCCCAAATACTGGGTTACCAATAGACAATCTCACAGCATTACAACTAGACCGATCGTAGTCTCAAGTAGGGAAACAGTGTAATTAACCACTGCTCATCCATTTCTGAATTGTAAACGAGCTGTAGAAGGTGAGAGGGATGGGAGGAGGAGAATGCTAGGTGAGAAAAAGCCTCAAGCACCAATTTATCAATGTCGTTCATTCTTCCCCCGCCTCCTCTTTATCCACTCTCTCCACGGTTTTTTGTTCCCCTTTCCCTCAGGGCTTGCCAACGCACACCGAGTTGAAGAAGGGGAAAAAAGTGACTGCAGAAGAAGAGAAGGGAGATAAAAGAGAGGAGAGAATGCTTGCAGAAAAAGCTGTGAAAAAGTTGGGAACGGCAGGTCGCAAAAAGCGCCCCTCCTCGACCTTCTCGCGAGCGAAAGCACAGAAAACGCGGAGGGAAAGGTACAAAAAAGCAGCAGTCCACACGGAGGGCGATGGGGAATGGCAGAGGGTGTTTCTGGACCTGTGTCATTGGAGTTTGTTGGGGGAGGGAGAGTTTCTGAAAGGTAATGGGCGGTGGCTGAAAACGCCACTACTATGCGTGTGTCAGCGTAAGGCAGGTAAGTGAAATTCTAGCCTTGAGAATGAAAAACTCCACATCGCATTATCCAGGAACATGAATACCTCAGATAACTTTATCACCAGCGATGAGTGTAGGAATTGATTTGGCGTTCCGAGCGCGAAATTGATAAATCCTTATTGTGACGGTACTCAAAGATCCTAACGAGTTAGTTTTTAAAGTCAATTAATTTACAATTCAGAAAAGTGGCTTGTGAAGGCTGCTGCGATTTCTTTACACTACTTCTAAAAGGCGGCAGTGTACGTCTGTTAAGGTTGAGGAAGAGCACTCCAGAGCTTTAGTCGGGCTTATAACACGGGTGAGACTGGCAGACAGAGGACCGATAGGGGTTTCACCTTTGTCAACTCTTACCAAACATTCTCTACGGGGTCTCAATTTATGTCCTCAGTATTAAAATTTACTATTACCTGAAGAATGTTTCAAATGAACTGTTGACTATTTCGCAGTTGACAATGCCCAGACTGGTTTACGAGTAAGCTATTTATCATTCTCAAATGTCTGAGATGTCAGTAGTCCGATTTTGTCACCTCTGGGAGTTTATAGTTAGAATTGACGGTTTTCTCTGAAATCGTTCTTCAGTTGTTTTATGCAACTCAAATCCTGCTGAAGAATGCCAAGTCCTTCAATAAACGACTGGGAGTTTAATTCGATTTAACAGACACTTCTGAAGACTACATAATCAAACTAACATTGGTTTAAAACTTCTGTTTATCCCAAGGAAAACAGTGGAATGTGTAAGAAAACATGGCGTACATCGTTTTTCCTTCCAATTTCGCAACATATATTTTTGTCATTCTGTTGCACATCAAAAATGGGAAAACCAGCATGCCTAACGTTTCATTGTAAAAAACATTCAATGTTCCAAATACTCGCCTATTTTTCCAATTGAAAAGAACTCTTTCCTTCCATTGTGCTTGTTTGTTTTCAGAACGGGAAGAGAATCTAGTGAAAATCTTGTCCCTTTGGTTTTCCAGTACGCAATTGAAGCCATCCTAGGCCAGTGGTGATTCCAGTGTTGACATAAGTGTTATTTCAAAGCGACATTCAACTTACCTTAAAGTTGTTTTGTACCTTATATCTTCGACTTTAATTAAGGAGTCCTAAAAAAGTAATTGAGTAATAGAAAGATTTCAGGAGAAATTGCGGCACCTTAGGCTGACTGCGATCAAGTAAGGGCAACGCATGTGCTACTGCCATTTTCTAGCACTCCTAAGTTTATGCTCAGCAAGGCATTCATTCCATTGCCTCGTTCCTATTCACGGACTGCCACCACTAAGTACCGTTAGACCCACTCGACATCCCCTATAGCACAGCCTTGTCTATAATTTGTTATGGCAAGACTGCCTAATGCTCATCCATAAATCTCTACTGTTGCTCACTGCAAGCAGGGATTAACTACCCCATTAAGCCCATGGTAGCTTCCCCGTTTCAATCTTTTTTTATCGGGTATTTGTACCAGTACACATGCTCTCTATAGATGGCTGCTCAATTAATAAGTTATATGCTTTTATCTTGAAGGCTAGCTGAGAGAGGGAACCAGTTTCCCTAAAACAAAGCATTTACTCCTGTGGAGTAACCAAAATGAATTGATGAGCAGTTACGGTGTCTCTGCTCTTACTTCTAATGAAATAAATTTATTACGATAGCATCGCTTTCTTGCACATGACCACACGCAATCACGCGCACAAGCACCACGAATTCAGCAGCGCTAGGTAAGGTGGCAACAATTTACCCAGAGAGGACGCCATTGGCTACCTTTTTTGCAAAAAAAGAAAAACCAACGAAATCCAGACATACTTTGAGCTACCTACAACCCAACTACCCAAACAATTCTAGTTTTCTCTCCTTTTCATTATCCATTTAAGATCAACTGTAAGAACAGGAAAAGCTAATCAATATTCAGTGCGCTCGGTTTTTAGAATTGGAGGGAAATCCATGCTACTTATACTTTATTAAGTAGACAAAATAAAGCTTTGCAAAAAATAATTTCATATAAAGTGGTTTTCCGGTTACATCAATAACTGAAAACCGCTTAACGCATTAAAAAGCCGCTTTCATCCATTTCAGTCTTACTGGCCCACCTTTTTCAACAGCTTAAATACAACTTATCTTGTTTCCACTTCTTAAAAGGTCATTCGTTTGCATAATGGTTTAGCAATGACCTCGGGGATTGGGCAAAATTTTTGCGTAACAGGGGGACTAATGTTGCAAATGTCAGGCTTAAAGGAGAGCGCAATGGGGGCAGGAATAAGTATCAGCTTTAGCAGCAATGGTGCTGGCTGCAGCAACGCTGCTTTTTAACGCCTTTGTCTTTCTTCTCCACAGCTTTTTGCATGTGCACTACTTACTTCGGCCGCTTTTTCAAGCCCCTGCCACTAGGCCATTGCCAAATGTCGCCTCGTTGTTATTTGTCATACCGACCAGCATCTAGATTGTCATTTTGGACACTATACGACAATCCATTCATTCGCACTCTTACTACGTATACCAGAGCAGCAACGCGTCTGAAATCGTCATTAAATACCGTGTGTTTTGAGCACTGTGAAACTCGATATCAACACTTAATATTCGGGAAGTCTCGGCGATTTGTCTCGCATTATGTTTTCTGCATGCGTCAAGCTCACATTTGTTCTTTTCCGCAGGGTTGAGGAGTGATTTATACTGTTGAATAAATTAGACCACTAGGAAAGCTTTTTCTATAAAAGAGTGGGATTCTTGCACACTAATAAGGCAAAAAGACCCTCGTTAGAGCGTTGGGAAAGCTAGACCATGATTGTGACCAGTAATCGGTTGCCCTTAAGTCCATTGCGCCACCAATTCCTGCACGAACTGGTGGCTGCAGATAATCGATAAATGGATGTAACTACTGTGCATACTCTTTGGCCACATTAAGGGGGTTTTTGAAAAAAGGCGAGGAATCAAACTTGTGACCTTTGGTGGCCTCAGCCAATGGCCTCTAAGACGCGGACGCAGCAACGCTTGAGTGAATTTAACTCAATGGGGATAAAGTTGTCTCCTTTTTAGATGAAGGAAAGAAGGGAGTATCTTGTTCTCCTCTATCGCCGCCACCTCCTACCATCCATATCTATCTACATCCATATCTACGTCCCAGTTTGTACAAAATGCGTGCTCGAGTGCGTGAGTACGCCAGTTTGAGAGATATGGGTGCGCAGGTTCCTACAACAGCTAGAGGGAGGGCAAAATTGACTATTTAGATCCTCCGTCCATCCATCCGCTAAGAAGAGGAGTAGAAGGCAGGATCTGATTGGATAAATTTTTCTCTACGTTTCTCATCATAAGAGGGAGCAAGCAGGCACGAAGCAAGACTTAACGAGGGCGCGGAGAATGCACGCACGTCAGTATGTGCGCACGCGCACTCACCAACACGCTTGCGCTGGGTTCTACGTCCGCACCTGGGAGCGTGCGCACGCGACGCCCTGTCCCCAATTCAAAATATTTTTGCGCGAATGGTCGCTTTTTGATGCCTGAAATGAAGCGCCAGCTTTTTAGGCCAACATAGCGCTAGTAGTAGGCTTGAATCAAGTGACTTTTTTCCAAGTAAGCGCACTGGGCGTTAACGATCGGTTGGTATGATAGCCGAGCGCCTGGAATACACTGGCTTGCAAACACATCTAAGAGAGTGTCAAAGATCTTTCATCTGCCGTATTTATGCCTCATTTTGTTTGGCCTTTGCCAATACTTAAGCATATATTCGCTACAGTTTCACGTTAATCACAACACTAAAAACAAACTTGCCCGTGTCCCAACATTCATTCTGATTTATCTGAGATAGCTCAACACTTCCCTGCTGTTGAAATTACTGTGTATTTCATAGTAGCCTTGAAGATGATGTGGGTTTAAAATTCTTTTACGGGCCAAAATTTATCACAACAATACATAACATGCGATCGGTACAGAGCCTTCTTCTAAAATGCAAAATGGTGCTGGTAGATGTAAAAATTACAACAGAAGTAAGGAGGTGGAAGATGTCAATAATCAGTTGAATAATCTGATGGTTTGGGGCTACCCAATGTGGGTTGGTTGAAGTGATATCCACCATTCTTCTTTCGTAATTTGTGCAAATTATTTTACTAACAGGAATGACGAAGTCGTTGTTACTCCTAAAAAGCGATCCACCTATTACTGATGGCCAGTGCTCCACTGCCCATAATAAAGTCCAATCCATAACTCCCGTTTTCGTGATTCGCTGGAGTGAACGAGATGGAATCCAGATAAAATCTCATTACCATTGTGAGGCTGAAATTGCTTTCCTTTTGAAAACGTTGGTCCCCTGGGTCATTCTAAGGTGCATGGTGACTGGTTATGAAAAAATCCTGAGTGACGCATAGAGCTAGTTTTAAAGAAATCCTTAGATGCTCTAAGAATTAGTATTTCAGTGTGCTGGAGTAAATGCATGTATCATCTTTACGAAAAAAACTAGACACCTGAGAAGTCCAAAACTCCTCTACGTGTTCTACCATTCTGCCGAACAGCATCAAATAAGGTCTTTTCACTAGTGAGGACAAAATTGAAATGCACGATAATAACAAGTATCGAAATCACAACCAATGGCAATTTCATTCTAAATACACAAACTGAGCCAATCTAAATTTGTTCTTGAAAATAATACCTAATGAACTTTCTTTGCATTTATTACACTTATCACTAAAGAACAAATTAAAAAGTGAAACAAAAGCTTGCTTACATCCAACCCTTGCCCATTAATTAACTTGCAAAGTTGAAAACGTACTTGTGAGTTTGAAAATGCCACTTTGAATTTGTTATTTTCAGCAGGACTTAAAATCTGCGCGAATGGACCATGAAATGCCGTAGTTTTTGAATGCTGTACGAACAGTCAAATTTTACACCCTCTCTCACTTCCATTTTGACAGGAATTAATGAAGGCAATTACTTACTCCGCTACTCCCCGACCCAGGCCGCGCTGCGGGATATTTCCAACCGACTTTAATTTAATTTCACGCATAGGTGATATATTACCCCTCATAGCCGTATTATCAAAATATAAAGGGCACTTGAAAACGAGGTATGTTATATCTGTGGCAGTCACGTATGTGGAATGTGTTCGTCCTTTCCAAAAGATTGTTTGTCATCTGTAATCGAACTCCCCTTTACTACACTCACCCTTCGGCCAATGGGAATAAAAGAGAACGCCATTCCAACCCGAAGCTTGCAGCTTACCATTCTTAGTCGATTTAATGGAACACTGCGATCTAGGCTTTCACCTTGTCTGGCGTTTCGTAGAGTTAGCTTTTCACAGAACTATTATTTAATTGAGGAAATTTATGTGTATTCTGATTCTGAAACATAAATCGTGATAATACAAGATCGATGAAAATATGTTTGCCTAATGTCAAGTTCATAATGGGTAAGAATGATAATAAATAAAAAATTCTAAAGGAAGATGTTAGGCAAATCAGAGGTTGAAATTTTGCCACATACGAAAAGGCAAGGACGCTGAAAAAAATCACATAAAATGGCCCATTAACAAGTACCAAAAAGGTAGTGGACAGTATTACATGCTAGCACCAAATAATTTGGGGGTAGATATTCATTTTATCTTTACAAGAGGTATTTCTAAAGAATCTAGCATAGACTTGCTGTGTTGGTGGTACCAGGGTGGGTATACTGTCAGTAAAAAGGTTTTAATTAGGGTTTTTTTTCGCAACAATTTTTAAACCTTTAATAACAGATGATGTTAGCAAATATGGACTCATTGAGTGGTGAGAAGACCAAATACATGTTTTTTCGGAATCAAATTGACAGAGATTTGTGCTGACGAACCAAAGGAGTGGGTTCTGAGTACAATAATTTTGTCGATCGGCTTATTTTGAAAAAAAGCTTCAAATTCTGAGAATGTGAATGAACCAAATGAATGAACTAGTATCTGATAAAGCGAATTTATTGGAGTAGTGAGTGGTGAAATGCAGGGAAAAAATCGACTTTATGGGTATCGGTTCCGTAAGAAAAAAGTATGCTGAATGTGTACAAAACGGATAGGGACGTGACCAGGAAACTGTGCCTTGTAGTAGCAGTACAGGGGGGTGTGTGTGTGTGTGTGTGTGTGTGTGTGTGTGTGAGCGTTATATGGTTTAGTTCATTAAAAGATACTTTATAGGTGCGAGAGGGAACCAAATAATTAATATTCATTGCAATTTTATTAAAGATGATTGAAGGGCATAGGCAAGGCGCCGGATGAGTGTGTAGCTGGTAGGCTGTGAGATTGGCATCCTCAAGCCCAACTGCTATTCCTAACTGGGGCTTCCATAGAGCTACCTCAATATCACCGACGAATGATAACTACGTATTCTGGCACTCGTCACAAGCCCACTTGACACATACTGAAGGGCAATGAAAATTACAAAACCTCATGTTCGTTCATTGCACAACTGAGACGGTGAGGAAACCATGGAGCCAAATTATTAATTGTAATAATTAATTGCCAACTATTAGAAAAGCGAGTTACTAAATTACCCGTTGAAAGAAATCATCAACGTTTTGCTGTACTAGGCTGGCGTTAACAATCCGTGTGCTGCTGATAGTAAGAGAAATGCTTTGCAAGTTGAAGAATGTATTTACTCTCGCTGGGCAGAAGAAGAGGGCGGGAATTTAGAGAACCTGCTAAAAATAACATCGATAGGTGTGCCTCCATCAGTCGGAATGAACAAAAAGCAGCCCGCTACTCGTGTCGCTCCCCCTTCACTTTCTTTGCGTGTGTTTCATTCTCCTTGGGTTGTCACAGTGATGTTGATTAATGCACTTTACTCTGCAAAAAACCACCACCTGTCCTGATTAATCTGAGAAACTCGAAAGAGCTTAATCTGATATCTTTCACTGCTGTGGAAATTGTAGCTGGTAGCTTTACATCCACTTATTACTCTTTCTAAAGGGAAAAAGGCGTCACATTTAAGTACCACGTACGATCATTATCTTCTCATAATTCAACCATTCCGAAATTTCTACCTTATAAAGACCGTCGTTTCCAACCTTGATTTCGTAAGGGTTCTGATTTCATCCCATGTAAACAAAACAAGCGTGACTGATCGACCATCGACCCTGTGCACTTCAGTCGTAAATGTTATCCCCCCTCTAACCTGTCTGATCGCTTTTATCGAATGACTTCTACCAGTTGTGAGAATGAATCAAGGAATTGTCTGAGGGGGTCGAACATACTACTTAATAGCACTAGCAGTAGCTTCAGAATGTGCAGGAATTTGGAGAACGGGACAACAAGTGAGAACTGCTTTTGATGGCTCTGTGCTTTTTTGCAGTGATCGAGTAAGTGGACGGACTTGCGCCTGAGACCGTTCCTCGGTTAAGGACTGATTTGAACATCCGTCTGATGGAGAGCTTTTCAACCTTCATGGTTCATGCGCACCCGTTCATATGGTGCGTGCGTGGGGTGTGGCACAGTTGCTTATTTGAATTTCCAATCACATCTGACAGGCAGAGAATGCGACCTTTTTGATATTCCCAACAAATCCAAGAAAATCTCAGTTCTATGTAGTGGGTTTTCTAACGTATCGCATTGTGTCTTAGGTGTGTATTAAAAATGAAGGCTTAGAGGAACCTATGTTAACTTAACGCCTACTGGATAGCACATGGATAGCACGAAGAATAGAGGCTAGAATTCAAAATAATAAGGATCATACCACTGATTTTGATTACATTGAGCTCTTTTTCGAGGCCTAATTGTTCCTTGTTTACAACTGATAACTTTTGTTGAGTGATTGGACTAGCGAAGGCTGTGATTGCGTCAAGAAGCGTAGATATTTAAAGTACATATCCAACATCATCACAAACTCCTAGTAGTTTGAACGTGAAATTGATACAACATAGGTACTCGGCCACAACTTAAAGCCCTTACGGAACCCTTAATGTTTCTTCATCCAAGTTTTGTTCAACACGATAGCGACTTAAAACACCACAGAAGGGAGTTCATTATTAATAATCGGCTTTCGAAATTTTGCATAACCTGCAGTATGGTAGCAATGTCGGGTGGTGGGGAAAGTACTTCCGAAGAGTATCTGGTTGATTTATCCAGATGTGTTAGGGGTGTCCACGAGCAATACACTTCCTGCCTTAAAAGCTCAAGCCCTTCTTCATCATCCACGCAGATAATAATAGTGGTGAGAAGGGATGACTGGAACCTCCACCGGATTCATCATGGAAGAGAATAGCCCCCCATCAAAATTAGGAGATTATGAAAATCGCTGCTTCATGCTACCTTTGAACAAGTGAAAGCAACCCGTCGGCATGAACTGCATTAAATTCCGATATCTGCCTGGAATTACTGAAAACTATAGTTGATGCTGCCCTGGATAATAAGGAGAGCCAATGAAGGACCCCACGAATGGCAGCTGAAGCCATACCTCAGGCAAAAGTGACTACGCCAGCCCCATCTCCCCAGCGCTTGGCCCAGGATGAAATCCCGGGGTCTTAACCAACGATCAACGATTATGCGACGCTATCAATGAAGACACCAATCACCGCCCTGCCAGTACTTCAAAGACTCCATTTAAGCGACGACAGAATTAAAGTTGTCGGGGAAATCCTACCCCGAAAGAAGAGCAAATTCAGCTTGATCCAGCTTGTTCCTGAAGGTAATATTGAGGCTGCAATAGAGACTGCTGAAGGCGGTTATTTTAAGTAAACGCTGCCACTAGTACAAATTCCTTGTCTACTGAATTTCTTTTAAATATTGTAGTTACCACCCCCTTTTTTCTGTTTCTCGATTAGGCTACCCAAAGCCATGTACAGCGAGCTTTCGTAATTTCTCCTCTAGATAAATCACTGCAAAGTCTCTCAAGTCGATGACGATCTTTGTCAAGTTGTATTGATTGCAGGCTTTTCATAATTTTAGCATAAAGAGGCTTGATTAGGAGCTATCATGAGAGAAAATAATAGGGATGGATCGTTGAATTTACATCGAATTGGTAAAGAGCATGGGGATTTCCCGTTTGTCGGGTGTTGTGAGTCCGCAATTCCCAGACTGCGGGGAAGCATGAGCCTGAGGTTCCCACGTTAAACTATTTTTTTAAAAAAAATGGTATGTCGCATTAATCTTAGCAATTTTTAATCCCTGAAAGGCTTTTTAACAAAACAGGTATTAAAAAATAGAAAAACACCCATTCCTTAATTCCCAAGAGCTTCTGCATCGTGTGAAAAATTGGTTATGTGAATAAAGCCCAAACTGATTCCAATCCTTGTCTCTACCAGCGCTATTTTAAGGCTAATGCTTAGTAAATGGATAAGTACATCGGGAACAATTTGCAAGGGTTTCATTTTCATTTTCTTAAGCATGAATGTTGCTTGGGCCTATTTTATATGATTATTGACAAATATGGGTGCATTTTATGGGCGTAAGGTAATTTAAAATTTTGAAGACACTATGCAGTACCTCAATAAATTTGATAATTAAAATTTATTTCTTTATGATAACAGTTCAGTTATATTAATCGTGGCCCTATTTTCATTTATGTGTGATTGCGAGCACTTCAGTGGTGCTGAATATGGGTTTATTATGTCAATGCCTAACCAAACTAGTTTAAATGAATCGTTTTAAATGGTTGATGACTTTCTGGAAGTCAGTACTAAATTTGGGACCTTCTGGAGGTTATTTCCAGTGGCTCATTTAATGACCCGTGCAGGTGACCAGTGGATGTGAGTCACAGCTTACGACTAGACTGATAATAACCTCAGAGGGACTGAAAACTGAAGGTCATTAACCCACAAAATTAAGCAAAACCCAAAGAGAACTTGCCTTGCTACACTACCTAACTGACTGGGCAGCAAGCTAGCCACCGGACTCTCACACCCTCCAGAAGTAAATGTAAAGGTCAAAAGACCATAAAATGCTGCTGCTGCAACTACAGACAGATGACAAATTGTGTTCGCGTACCGGTGGTGGATTTTACGACCCGGCTCTATCACTAACTCGAGAGTAATAAAACTTTGCGCCATTTTTTTCTCTTTCAGGCCGACACACCAGAAATCGCGATCACTTCTACTGCTGGCTTTCATTCGTTAGCTTCAATTTAACAATATGTTTGGTTTTGGTTTTATTACAACTGCACTGTAATTGTTGATTGACAATAGGAATAAGTGCACTTACTTGAATGAATATTGAGGCTTTAAGTGAAAGTGGGTAGGTATTTTGTTAAAGTGTGGAAAAGGAATTTGAAGTTGCCTTCTCAGTTGGCATGAGTAGGCATCTACTCCTTGTAGAAATTCATTTGAAATGCTCTTCTTTTCGTCCTCTGGGAATGTAAATTTTACATTAAAAACTGACATTGAAGCGGGAGCAGTAGGAAAAAAGGCGTGGGAGGCGAGGTAGCAGCAGTACCAGGTATTTTGTTCAAAAAAGTCGCAACTGAAAGTAAAGAGCGTGGTAGCAGCAGCAGGGGTATGAAGAGGTAAAAAGGAGTAGAGATTTCCTGTAATTTGCTCACTCTCCCTCAGTTGACTTTTTCATCCTCCTCCGGGTGCTGCACGCGAGGCGACACAGAAAAGCAGACACCACTCGTCTTTTTGCTCATTTGATGTAAAATTTTTATCGTGCGTACAACGTCCCGTAGACTTTTTTCCTGACCAAGGCGGTTCAACGACTAATTAAAATCTTCATGAATAGAGACAACACATTCATCTTTTTGAAATCGATAACTGAAAGGTCTGAATTCAACTGGGCCACGCGCAACGAGTGTAGACAATCGCAACCAGTGTGAAAGCGCAGTGTCTACATTCTGAAGATTGTTTACGTGGGTTTTATAGGTCTCTCACTATCCGACGACGGTTCACTAATGCATATTCTGCTGTATTTGACAATCGCAACTTCAGCGCTGTTCCTTCGTTAAAGCCTGAGGAAGTCAAGCAAACAAGAATCTATTTCTCAATGATGTCTATTTTACTTACGTAAATTTTCCAGCATTAGTCATTAGGTGAAAACACTAGTCAAAATGCTCCTGTCAGTCATTGCTAAATTCGTATCCGACTGAGTAGCATTTCTGTAGGCTGACACTTTTAAACACCCCTCGTTCCCTGTTATAAAGGCATCAATTGATTCTCCATTGGCTGTTATTCCTTAAATGTAAGTCTCTGCTAACAACAGAAGATACAACGCTCAATCAGCATGTGGAGCTAGAGCAGTCAAGGTGGATGAGCTAAACACGATGGACTGGTCATCATAAGCAGAATTCCTAGTGAGAAGACGGGGATAAGAGAAGAGGGCCAAACTCGTAACTTCGTGGGCAGGTTCCCAGGGCATGGGCTGAGATATGGCCGCTTTAGAGGACAGTGTGCGACGAGGCTAAATGATGATGTCTCATGCACGGTGCTTGCTCGCTCGCGCTTGGTGGATGGGGACCCAGTTAGGTGACAGGTGCTCCCGTACGTACGCACTCACACGAGTGCGAGTGCGGCCGTTCAGCCGGCCACACGCTCGGTCCCCATTTTGTGTGAGGAGAGAGAAAAGGCAAATACGCGCGTGATTCACTCAAAAGGCAGTTCTAATGCGGGCCAATTCGTGAGTTACCTTTTCCTGAATGGATGATAATAACTCTGTAAATTCGCGACTAAGCACTGGATTATCGATTAGTAGAGGCGCAGATTCAATTCACAATTAATAAATGAAAGGTTCGTTATAACCTTCAGAAATGATGGGTGACTGTTGTATGGACTGAATTCAAACTATTCCTTTTACAACGAAATTGTGATAATTAGGCTTATTCGATAAAGCCTCAATCCACAAACTCGGAATACTTGTCAGACAAAGTAGAGAAAATAGGTGCCGAAAGTCGTGTGCCTAGTGACACTTTATAATGCGATGATCAACTGAGACCCAAAAGACATGGTTATAATGATTGAAAGTAAGCGAGACCATCAGGCGAAGAGCTCATAGCAGAGCCAAGTTCAAATCTGACAGCCAGTCATAAAAAACATCCAGTGTTCTATTTACTATAATAATTTCCCCTTGTTCCTGCAAAAGACATGCGTTTTAGGCACTGAATGGATTGTGCTCTATAAAAGTTAATCACCTATAAGTTGAGATAAACTGAAATGGGGATTTCATTGCGCAAACAGAACTATGTACCACTTAATATCAAAAGAGTGGTTAAAAGTACCTTAGGCTGCTGAAAACAAACTTATTGAAGTGAGTACAGCTCAGTAGGTAAATGCCAAGTCTACAGTGAAACCTCGGGTTATTCACATGCCTATCCAGTCGAAATTATGAGAAGATGTCACATGATCGATGGACGGAATGTATTACGATCTAACCCCCCCTCCGGCTAATTTACCCCTTTCGACTAGCAAAATGTAAGGAAACGTTTGTCGATTCTTCCCTTCTCTCCAGATCACATTGAAAAAGAATTTTTTGCAGAATTTTCATCAATTCTCGAAAGAAAAGGGGTATATCAAGGGCTCACTCAAGTTAATTGATGTAGACATTGCATACTTAGTGTACAGCGTTGGTAAATTTTATGAAAACCGTGTAGGGGGCAAAGAGCCCTTGTAAATGGGGAGTTTTTCAAAGGAAAGCAGTAGTCAAGCTTTTTTCCCTTTTCAGTTAAGTCAATCTTGAAACCAGAGGAGGTTTGTTAGGTGAGACATTTTTACGAGCCCGAAAGAAAAGCGGATTTTCCCATCTTCTGCGATGCAAAATGGATGCATTTAAATACTTTTTAACTCGAAAACAATGGAAAATAGACTATGCAATACAGGCTTCAAATCTTCTGTACTTGGGAATAACAATTTTCCTCTGCCTTTTCTCTAGCAAAACAATTGTCGAATTGTTTACTTTTGGCGAGGCAACTTTTGAAAAGCAGTAAGAAAAGGGGAAGAACACTAATTTGTGGGGTGAATGGCTGTCATTAATAGGAGAGGAAGCATCCGAATGCAATCAAAAATATAAAAAAAACATTGAGTTGGCCAATGCGTGAATTGTGGTACATGAAAACGCCATGCACAATAAAGCCTTTTTCATTCATTGAAGGATTTGAGATCGAAATGCGATAAAATTGATTCGCTTTTAAAGGAGAGCGTGTAGAATGCGTGAGTGGCTTGAAGCTAGAGGCGTAGCTAAAATGTCTTCCAAACACGTTCAGCGTGGTTTGAATACCAACGAAAAATTTGCACTTCACCCGAAGTACAAGAACAAACTTTAAATGATTAATCAGGGTCCATCTTGTTGGGAAAATAGGCAAGTTGCCCTTTGTGCCTTTTTACACCCATAAATTTAGCCGTCAAATGTGGACTGCTTTAATTCCTTGAAGTTGATTGATGCATTCTGACTGAACTTTTTGTCCGGGGCCGTTCACTTCGTTTCCTCTTGGCGACCTCCCTCGTCGGTTGGAGAGACCACCCAGAAGCGCTTTGCATCAAAATCTTCCCTCCTTCTTTCCTCCTCTTCCTCCCTTACTCCTTTCTTCTGCCTTTTTAATGCCCTTCCCAGCTCCCTCATTCATTTAACAGTTTTTCCTTCAAAATGCATATTTTCAAGCTCCAATTTTTCTAAATGTTTTCCTCTTTCTGAGCTAATTCACCCCACGCAGTGCAATTAATTAATTAATTAATTAAAATGGGCTGTACACGCTTGGCGGACATGTAATCCTGCTAGGAAGAGGTGGAGATCAGTCCTGCCTCGTTTTCAAAAGCAAATTATCCTTCCTCCCTTTGGTGAAATATCATTCATGGATTTGAAACGTGCTCACAAGGTGGTTTTAAAGCCCTACTAGCGTGAAGAAGAAAAAGAAATGCCTATCTTGACAAAATACTAGCAAGGGACAACTAGCTAAAACCTTCTTCAAAAAAGACTACTTTACTTCTGTTATACTGACGATAAAAAGCTAGTGTTTCTACAACTTTATCATTTAGAATAATGGTAAGGACACTCGTGTTTCCTGTTCGTTTCGTAAAACTATTTGTTACTTCCGACAAAAATAATGAGAGACCTGACTTACATATTTGGAAAATAGCCGTGCAAATGCACCTCGGGAATGCTTGCACCGGGATAAATAAGTAATGTGAGTGCAGATAAGGGGGTAGTGTTCAATACTTCTGCTACTAGTTTCCGAGAAGTAAATTCTCACCAAAATAGTCACGCTCGGACTTCTGAGCTCGATCAATTTGGGCCTCAACCGATTCAGAGAGGCCCAAATTAGGCATTTTTTGGGAATAGGGATTCGAATCGAAGCGGCTTAAGACCTATACAAGTTCCCAATAAACTAGTCGAAACAGTTTTAGGTTTCCTACTACGATATTTCCCGAAAGCGGTTATTTTATCTTGATGAGTTCACCTGAATCTAGTATGAAAGGAAACAAGCCTGTGCTATTTCCAAATAATGATTATTATCTGAGTAATGAAGCCTTATCTTGAAAAATATGGGATTCCAAACTGCCTTTAGGAAAGCGTTAATGTACCTTCTAATACTACTTGTCGAAAGACTTATTTACTATTTCAATATATTGCATACGCAAATAAAGATTAACAAAAGAAGATATATTTTCCTATAACGTGGACCTAAAAGGTCTTGAAATTGAGTACTAATGGTTCAGTTAAATGAAAAAATTATTTAACTGCATTTTGCAAGTATAAGTAGGATTATTACGAGATGCATTTATTCCGAATAGGATTTTTAAGAGGGATATCGTGTTTCCATTTAGTGCGAACGACCTCGTCTCAATTACTTGTTGCAAAGATGATGGTGACGATGAAGACATGATGTTTTGCATGGAAGTTACAAAGCTTCGACTTTGAGAGGCACAATGCGCACTCGGTGTAACTTAGGACAAGTCTTTTCATTCCTCTATGCACAATGCGTTTTTTAGGCAAGGCCATGAGAAAATTCCGAAATAATAAAAAACATTCCAACAGAATCGGGTACAAGAGGGGTAATAGGCGAAAAAACTGCGTGCCGCGATTACAGAATTATTCATTTCGAAACGATTCAGCCGAACAAAGAAGCACGTTTCATTCCCTATTCATTTTTGCCTATGTGAAGTGCATAACTAATTATTCCCAAGGAAGGGCTAACATACATTAGTATCCATATATTTCTGCTAATTGCAGATACTCAATTTTGAATTTAGATTCTAATTTTCAAACCAATTATATTTACCATGAATATTTTTCATTCCTTCTGCCTACTATAGGCTACAGTACAAAGAAGTGTAATTAGTGTACGACCGAATGGCCAGTGATTCCGAACACCCTATCATTCCAGTATATATCATACGGTGATTTGATTAGAAACCCTTTAGCGCTTTAAAGACCACAAGAATATAGGAATTAAAGAAACGTACAAAAAAGACATCTATCCAAAACGGTGGCATTCAGATTGTGGGAAAAATATGAAATCCGGCATTGTTGCTTTGAGAAAAACACCTTGGCGTAGGAAAGGATTTTTCAAGTAGCGCAAGTGAAAACCATGCCATGCGAATCTTTGTCATCACATTAATATCTCACTTAACTTAAGCCTTGAAGCTGCATGACTTTTGGATCTAAACATGTACACTAATCATTCTTTTAAATTCATGCACGAAATCGCTGGTTTGAAAGCTCAATAGTTGTTATTTGACAACCATTACAATCCTCGTTGGGTCTAAACTTCAAGCTTTACACTATTCTCCATATGTATATGAGAGCTTTTTCCAAACTAAAAGCATAACTCCTAAAATTAAGAGGATCGCTCGTGGATCCAAAGCTTTGTAAACAGTATTAATCCACCTAAAGCTATGTCCCAAAGTGGTTTCTAGAATCCTACAACTTGTACATTTTTGATTCAGATGGCAGATTAATCAACACCTATCCTGTTGAGAAATCACCCCTATAAAGCATCAGACGTCAATTCTAGACAGCGAGATGGTTGTTTTCCGACTCAATAAAGGTTCCCTCTTAAAATGAAATTGATTGAAGTAATAGTAGCATTAACAAGATGATGTCTCAATTTAAGGAGTTTTCAATGATTGATTTTACTAGTTAAGTGCCTATAGCTAATGTAGCATTGTGAATCTTCTATTCGAATTTCTGGAACCAGGCAATTTGGTCTTTATCAAATTAGACTCTTGAGACGTGCCGTTATAGTTAAAGGTTTTAACGAAGACGTATCTTAGCATTTGGGGTGAATTTAAATGTTCGATAATCATCTTAATCCTACTTCGAACTTCGTGAGACGTAGCAGATAAGGCAGAGTCTCGGATCCTTTTGCATAGTGCTAGAGCTACTGCCACTACTGAGATTATTTCAACAACTCTCTTCCGAGAGCGAACTGAGGTAAAAGGTGGTAAGTTATTTCCAGTTTTGGAAAAATCAGTCAGGCTCAAATGAATCATGGTAGAGAGAGGTTGAAATTATTGGTTTCTGGGAGAGGAGTGGGGGGAGCGGAGGGGATAGGGGTAAATGTCACAAACAGGCACAGATGCTTTAAATGCCATCGAGCCATCAAGTGCCCCATAGATGTTGGATAGATTGTTACTTTCATTCTTGAATAAACAGTCTCTGAAACTGGTTTTTTAAACAGCACTATCGATTTCAATGAGTAATGATTTGAGTGGAAACCCATACTCGAATAATTTGTATAATGTTCCAGTAATCACATTACTTGCGTAATAAAATTGAACAATTAACTACCCCACTGTGTAAAATCAGGATTCAGCAGTCATACATTACAGTTTCCCGGACTGAAATCGAAACCTTAATGTGCATTTAGTTTTCTCCACTTACTTCACTCAAGGAACCCCGAAATGTCATTAGTTCACTTTCGAAACCACTGAAGACTTGGTTTATCCAGAGAAGCCTAAGAGCAGGTCCCTCATTTTCTGTCAATGGTGAGATCTTGATCCTTTTCTTTGAAGAATATTTGTGTTCTTTTATCGACAATTCAATAATAATGACGTTGCTGGAAGAAATAGAACAGGATTTATTAAAGAAAACCCGGTAGATTTTAAATCACAAGAAAAAATTGCAATATTGTCTTTGGAATTTTACTCGAAATAAGCGTAACCTTTGGCGCGTAGTGCGGCGTCTGTCAAGCTCAACCCTACAAGCTAATTTGACACTTTCTATGGCTCTCCTCAAAACCCTCTGGTTAATTCTGTCCTCAATTAGTTGAACTTTTTAGTACTAGAAAGGCGGTGATTAGTGTCTACTTTTGAGAGTGCCTCATGTGATAGTTTACTGCTTTAAGACCCGGGAGTCGGTGTAGGCTGATAAAATTTACGTGAGAAGTAGATCTCTGAGAGGCTGGCATAAATGGTAACGAAGGCCTTTGCTGAGTTCAGGATTCATTGTAGAGACCGAAACATGCTATTTTGAGCAGGTTTTTAAGAAGGGATCTGTTGTGGCAGGACAATCAGAAAGTCGGCTTTTTTGCCGATAACCTCCGCTAGCCTCAGCCGCCTAGCGCTGTGGACCATGCTCCAGCGCTATGTGGCCATGAGAAGCAATCACATTCAGCTTATTTTGATGGCCGGCTTTGCTATTCATCACAAATCTACTTTTTACCATCCACGAGAAATCTGGTGGAGTTCGAGTAATATATTATCCTTGTTCTCATCACTTACGTTAGTGTAGAAAGGTTTTAACTGTAAGAAATCATAAAATGTGCCTGACGCTTACAAAATACTTGGACAAACAGCATTTTATTCCTCAAACTTTATGTCAAACGCCCTGTATTCAAACAAATGACTTCTTGCTCTAGTTTTGATTAAATGATCGTTGTACTAAAAACACGACTTTGTCTCTTAAAATATGATGCTTTCGTGGTTTTGCATTCCAGATCCCATATCCACATTCTTGAACAAGTATAAAACTCACCGTAAGATGAGTTTCGCTGAGACTTTTAAGACATCTCGAAAATAAACGCTCTATGTTTATCTCTTCAATTATGCTAGCAATCATACCACCTCAAAGCAAGTTCAAGTTTTGCTTTGAATTTAAATGCACACTGTGTGACGTAGCAAAAACAATAAATAATTGATCCAACCCTGGTATTGCGATTGGAAGATGATTGTGTTAATTGAATAATAACACTATTTCAAACGTTCTTTTCAAAATATAGTCTTGCCACTCAGATTCCAGTTGGGTGAATTATTAAAAATGATCTATATGCGTCTTTTACAATTGATTTTCCACGGTGTTAGCTCATCGAGGTTTTGGAGAACTGTGCTGGACTCTACTCTGTCAGTATCAACTTTACGCAATCGTGGCAGGTCAGGTATTTACGGCTTCAACTTCTCCTAATTATTCGTCATCAAAGATGAACTTTTGTTCAATCTAGCACTCTTTTCAACACGATTTGAATTTTATTTTAATCTCCAGTGCATTGATGCTCAAATTGACATTGAGAAGAATCAGGTTGCACTGTGTTACCGTTTTGTTTCTTTTGCATAATTAAGTAGTTCAACACTCTAAATCGGAGGTTAGCTAATTTGAAAAAATTTCCGTGCAAATAAACCTCGGAAAGTCTACGCGTGTGTTTTAGGCTGAAAATTAGTAGAGAAAGGCGAGAGAAAGAAGCGGGGAAACGAATTGTAGAAGTGAAGCATTAGGGCGGAAACAAGGTAAATGAACGGGTGAATGAATGAATGCAAAAAGAGGACTGGGGAAGAAAGGGAGGGGGACCATGAAAACCATCAACCAAACAATTTACCCACTGATGCGTGCAAAAAACGCTGTATGCGCGAGTAAATTCGTGACACCAAGTAGAGTTGTAGAAAAACCCAAAAACAGCATAGAGTAAAGGTCTCCCGACCCGATAAACACGATCCATAATTTACCTGCTACGTCAGCAATTTCTCTAACTCACAGGAAAGCTCGAAAATAAATATTATTCCGAAGGAGCTTCTGAAGTTCTTTAGATCAAATAATTTTGATACTATTAAACTGTTGCCAAATTGTCGCGGCTTCAACAAAGTTTCTTTACTGGCAACGTTAAAATTGCCTGTATTGGTATCTCTATTAGAAATGATCCAAGTAAACCTCAGCCACCAGGATTTCGGTGATTTTCCTAGAGACCTATAGATATCAACCTTTCGTGTGGTCTTCGGAGATTCATCTAGTGGTTGGTTTGCAATATTGGAAAGGATATTTTGTACCCCTAGGCTTAAATTGCAACTTCCAGTAACTTAAGACATTTCAAGGTTGCGCATTAGCATTAGCCTCTATTTCCAAGGTGTATCGATGTTAGTAGGGTGTAGGGTGAGAAATTACTACGGAAGCAGGCTTATGGTCATTTCGACCCATAATCAGCCTCCACTTCCCTCCTCTCTAACAGGGTGCTTAATGCGGTTATAATTAGAGGAGCTCTTCTTAGATCAAATTTATGCTAAATCCTTATGGACATTGCAAACCCATTCAAACGGCAGACATGCGGAATCATAAAACCTGTCTGCGATGCACGTAGTTGTGACCCAGTCGCACTTGCCAAACAGATGGTTGTGTCTGGTGGTTATTAAAGCAAGCATATTGTTAGCCAAAAACCATAAACACACGGACTGCTGCAGAAGCATGCTCTACTATCCCATCTTACAAAAACCACTGATGATATTTTCTAAGGTTTAAATATGCATAGATGGATGACATAAGGTCTTCCCTTTTATCTGGATAGCCTATCAACATGGGATCGAATTTTGTAATTGTTTTAAAGAAAGTCTGCCTGTATTTTCCCTAGATAATTGGGCTTGAGTAGGAATCATAGTGCTCGATATTTAATTTTTAGAAGCATAAGACAGTCCTCGAGGTTTCCCTATAACTAGGAATCAGTTGAATTGAATTCCGATCCAGATCCCTAAACCTCACCAGAGATCTCTATCAGCAAATTGGAAAAATTTGAATTTCGCAGATCTGCCCAACAGTGATGCCCTGGTGGCATGAGCTTTTGCCTCAATTCGGTTGTAGGATTAGCAATTAACTATTTTCCACCGGAGGGAATGAAATGCGAACAACTAATTAGCGAACTGCACTGTTGAAAAATCGATTTGTTTGAAATACCTTTCAAAAGCATGAAAAATATGCATTAAAGAAGAGCTTTAAAAATGACGTGGTTGAATGAAGATGAGCTAAAATATTTTCCAGAAAAAACAAAAAAAAAACAAATGGGACTCTCTAAATGAATTTGTCTATATTAGCCGGATTCCTGAAGCCGTACATTCATCCATTAATTTTTCTTTAGACATCTGGGAAAGTCAATAGTGAAATTCGGGCCAGCGCTGGCACTGCCAAGGTAAGTACAAGGGAGACCAGTGGAAAAAGGAATTATTAAATGCACCAACGAGATAGGCAGCAGGCAAGAGCTATCCAAATGTTGCCCTTGCGATGTCAGTTGCTTAATTGCCCTTTCCTTCTTTAAAGCAAAATCTCATCTTTTGCTTTCCATCAACCCCTGCTTCTTAGAAAAGAAACTTCTCGTTATTTTTTTAGTACGCAAGAAAATCAGCCAAACCCCGATGCGCAATAAATTTACATATTTTCGTGTGTAAAATACGAAACTAAATTATGTCATAAGCATATCAGTTACATTCATTTTCTCCTACTCTTTTCAGTAATTTTAGTGTACTCGAAAAAAGGTGCATCATATTTAGCTGCCTCATTGATTTTTGAGTAAGCACGTTGGCACACTAACCGCTTAGAGTTGTAGCCTATGTCCGAGTGCTGGAAAACGATGGAGATAGAATATTAAAAGTGTTTACATCATGGTAGGGTATTTATGCCTTCGAAAACCTACAAGCCGGCTGTGGGCATAATTAGACCCTCGTTTATGCGAGACTGGTGGTAGCGGTGGTGGTAAATTATTAATGCCTTCTCATGCAAACACACACGAAAGGTAACCTACGTGAGACAATTAAATTAGTGCTTATGAGTGTGTTTTATGGTTTGGTGTCTACACAGACTGTTTAGAGTGGAATTTTCACCACGCAATCACTTGGACCAAGTGACCTGCCTGATGTCTCTGTGGTGAAAATTGCATGGCAACCTCATGGAAATTAGAGGTAATGCCACTACTGACCCCAGAATGGAAGTTGTATGATGTTTCCGATTGTGGTGGTTGGCTAACAGACAAACTGAGAAGTCAGATGCTGATCGCTGAGTCTACATGATTGGCTTACGGGAGAGCACAGATTATTGATCAATATGTCTATCTACTCCTGTTCCTGTTACCTGTTCAGGAGACTGCGAATTATGGAAGTTAGTGCTGCGGGAAAGAATATGAAGGTGACATGGAAACACTGTTCGTAATACATTTCTGACATTTCGGAAAATTTCCAACCGTATCCCTACCAAATTTGTGCATACGCCTATCAAGACTGAGCTAGGAACACTGTGAGACAAGCCAAACATGTTAGTGGTAATTTTATACTATTCAAAGCTTACTAGCAAGCTCTGCAACTGGATGAGTACCCACTGTACCCATAAACACGAAATTATTGTAACACGTAGATGCTTCTTAGGTTTTTTTGCTTATTGAAAAATGCGTAACGGAGACGGATTGTAAATTAGCTCAAAACGAATAGTGGTTCTGAATTAAAATTTCTGATTTAAAAAATTTAACGTCCATTTCAACATTCACTGACCGATTTATTGGCATCATTATGAACCACAGGTTTAATAATATCGTATTCATTTTATATTTGGAATAAATAGAACATTAGGGCTAAAATCATGGCTTTACGCGATTTCATCAATTTTTAACATTCCACAGGAACTCATAAAGTGACTTTTAAAACAAGTGAATTTATGCAGTCAGTTATGAGGAGTAGCCTATCAAGTTATATCTAGCAATGGCAAACGTGTGCCATTCATCAATAACAAATCGTATATCTCGTATGTTAGGGTGGACAATAAAAGGCCCTGGACGGTTTTAGCGGCATTCTTATCTCATCCCATCAGCATCACCATTACCATCAATGTAGATGAAATGAACGGAACCCATAAATGGGCGATAAACTACAATAGCGTCACTCGACCGGAGTTTATGACAAGCAATTAAAGCCCGCTAGGAGGCCAATAGACTCTCGAGATGAAGCGCAATGAGCTCGAGGCGAGCCCACACTTTATTAGTTCGAGTCATCAAACTGTGACTATTCCCTTGGCGAATCCTCTGACAGTGGGATTACCCACGGCCTTCTCTAAATAGCACTGTAGTTCCCTTCTCCAGTCCCCATTTCGGTCTATCAAAAGAGCAACATTATTTTAATAATCATGACAATTGAGCAATTAGTAGTCATTTTTTCATCTTTCTGAATTTCTTACTTAGCTTTCATAAAGCAGTTGAGCGATTTTTATTCCAAGTCTATCGTAACTGCGCAGTCACCATTTGTAAAAGCCCAAGACTGTCATTTATCTGACTCTTTTCTCCTGCAGTTAAAAGCATCACGTAGGTGCAATTTTCCGCTAAAAAGAGATACAATCAGTTACAATTTGTGATGCTAAATAAATTGAGTGTTATGTTATTTGCCGTCTTTTCACTGCAGTTCTAGAGCCCTTGAGAAATGATCGCAATTTTGCTTCATTCGCAAACAATTCGAGTATGAAAAAAAGACGGATTGCTCATTGGCGAGATATTTTGCAGGTTTTACCTCCCTCTTCCCACTAAGTCACTCAGTCGTGGACTAGGCTGCGTGCAAAATGGGAAAAAGCCAATGATAGAGCACCAGGGTAGGGAGGAAAGAGTGTGCATGACAGGTGAGAGCAGTGCCAGTGAGGCGACGACGACGACGACGTCGATAAAGCATCAACTTTTGTTCACCTCCCCTCCAGCTCTCACCATCACCACCACCACCCCACCACTCCTCATCTGTCCCACTCCATCTCGCCGTGACAGGGATGGGCTTGTTTGGACGCTCGCGTCAAAATGAACGCGAGAGGGCGGGGGAGCGGGGGCGCGATAGCGCATTTGAGTCTGAAAATGTCTGCTGTTTTTGCCACTACCACGCCCATCAACTCACTAACTTTTTCCTACATGCTAATTATCCACATTTCTCTTCTTTGGTTTGAACACAGCTTACATTTGCACGTTCTCCAGGTTAGCGACGTAGCTCTCATCGATCAGCAACTTGCGAAGTAGCATATTAACGCATTTTGGCTAGCCGAGAAATTGATACCCTTTTTAAACACTTGGAATTATCGAATTGAAATACCTCAAGCTCATTAAATAGAAAAATAGATTATTTTGAGCAGACTAATAAATTAGACATTAATTATTGGCATCGAAATTTCGGACTTAGCTGTAGAATTAAATATCAAAAACCATTTCAACTGTGTCAAACTTTCAATGATTCCTTGTGAATGTAACTAAAACGCCAACGGGTTATGGGAATGAATAGGGTGCAATTTCATCTCTTTTAATATTGATGTAGTGAGCTTATATTTCAAAGGGTGTGAAATACCTTCAAGTTATTTTATGTAATAATGGGTTTCTTTAAACAGCCTTAAAATTTATGCTAAATAGGCTGCCTGACAGATGTACTCTTTTAGAATGAAAGTCAATGTTTTAAACAAGGCTGGATATTTCTCTCACTAAAAGACTTTGTACACTGTTTCTTTTACCCGCTTCCGCTGCAGAAAACTTTTTAATGCTTGCTTCTAGATTAAAAAGCACAGAGTCGGTAGTTTACTTGTTTCCTTTCAGAGAGAGGGAGAGGGAGAGGGGGAGGGAGAATCTTTTATTCTTTCTTCAGCGAACGCGCATTTATCTCATTCTGGCTAGGATTCCCTCTTTTTTGATTTCTCGTGATTTTCCGATTTGTGCTTTTAAGCACTTTTGCCTATCCTTGCACACCAAGTGTATTTACTGTTCGACCCAAATTCAAGCCGGAATTCTCTTAAATAGGTAAAATTCACATGTAAGAGTTCTGGTAACGCAGTCGCAGATCAGTAGGTATTTCACCTTTTTACTTGCTAACTTAAGAGCGCTTGGTCTTCAGGCGATTATGAAATGGCAAATTCCACTTTCTCTGATAAAATCAGTTTTATCACTCAGCCCATCTACAAATCCAGCTGCTGAGGCCTTAATGAGAGAAGCAAATTAGCAGCACCGTGACTGAATAATGAGTATTCAAGTCTTTATTAACAAACTTGTATCAGTTTCATGCATGCTTTAATTATGAAAGACCTCTTGAGACCTATGGTTATCATGAGCAAAAGTTGTCCAACAGAAGGATCTGGGGAAGTCAGTATTTGTACTTTTGGAAATTGAAATGAGTTGTCGCAAATAAATACAATCAGGTTAGTCTTGAAGATAGTATCAAGGCTGAAACAAGTGATTTGGGTAATCTTAAATCCTGGAGCCATTACGTAAAGTAAAACAGTCTTTCATCGAACCTTGATTTATTTTCGAAATGACCGTAAGATAGTGCGAGGGTCATTTTGTGAATTTATAATTTTGTTTAGTGTGTAGTTTTAAAATAAGTACTGAAGTAAGTGCACGACGAGCCAAACACGAAATAATGAGCAGAATTATTACTAGAAGGCCTTGGTTAGCTATTTCACTATCTTAGCTTTCACATCGTGTGTCCATGTATCATTGATGAATCCCTTAGATAGGTCCTATATGCTGTCTGTTAATTTACCAAGAGATAAGTGAGCATTTAATGCTCCCAACCTATTTTATGGAGTTTCAATAATCAGGTAAGGTCCTTCACCCTGATTGACCGATTTTTAGGCCATGAAAGTGAAGAAAGTGAGGTGAGAGGGTATGGAGGAATGACTGAAAGTGTCACGAAACCTGGAGCACCGAAACTCGGGGAATAGAGTAGCAAAAGGGACTCTTTTTGACTTCCACCGATCTTGCCCCGATGAGCTCAACTCCGTGCATCTGAGCTCTCAAAAGAGAGAAGAAGGCAAATAACAGCAGTGGAGTACAAACGACGCCCCGGCTGCAGCTTCAGTGCTCATTTTTTTTTCTCTGCCTGCCTTGCCTTACACACCGAGTGAGTTGGGGAAAGAGGGAGGAGATAAAAGGGTGAAAAAGAGAAGCTGAAGCAGCAGCAGCAGCAGCAGCAAAGGAGAGAAAGAAGAAGAAGAAGTTGAAGCAGCTGAGGCGGGGGCGCCTGCGTGAGCAGCAGCAGCAGCAGCAGCAGTAGACTTCTTTGCCAGCTTATTTCTCAACCAACCATTTTTCAGGCCTTTGTGATGCTGCTGCTGCTGCTGCTGAAGCGTTTTCTTCTGCTGCTTCTTCTTCTGCCTCGACTTTATTCTCTCACCGTTTTCTCTAAAAGGGGGAATTTCGGATACGAACTCCGTATAAGTGGGATAGAGCTATGTGGCTTCTAGTGGATACCATAAGAACTAAGTAGATAATACCGCTCATCAATTCTGTTCTTTTTAATAGCAACAAAAGTACACAAACTTAGTGTACTTTTTTCAAGAACATGTTTCTCGTACTTGGCTAATTCTGAGGATGGGTGAAAAACCATTATTTACTTAGTTAGTGGAAAATCATTTCCTCCCTTATTTTATTTAGGAAGCGACGATTGAGTAATGCATTCAGTTATTTTTTAATGAAAATATGAAAGATTTGGATACTAGTGATCGACGGGCGATAAAGTAGCGAACAAAGATGAACACAGAAGAAGCTTATATACTACCTGTGAGCACCCGGTATCCAAAATTTGCAATTGAAACGTCTCTCAGAGAACTGGGAGTTACAGAATATTAAATAGCGCATGAAATACTTCACTGAGCTGCCACGAAAGTGTATGAGGTGAAAAGAGACACTATTACACATTGCTTTGAAATCATCAGATTTTTGATTCATTAAAAATGTTTCCATCGATTCCTAAATTGAATACAAGTATTAGAGGCAAACTTAAGTATATCTAAAAATCTTGCTAATTCAATCAAAATTTCCCAAAATTTTCCACTAGCTGTTAACTAGAAATGCATACATCCAAATTTACATGAAGAAGCAGCATCTAAGTTTGAAATATACGAATAATACTAACAATCAATGAGTTTGTATTCGGAACTTAACCAATGTTCCGGACACAACTAAAAAATTGAAAAATCTTCGTGCTTTATTCATTACAGACTGTCGATTATGTGACTAAGATGGTTACTAACCACGAATCTTGGTGAAACTTTTTTAGGTGTCAGTTAAGCCAACGTATCTGAGGAAACTCCGTCTAGCAGGCAAGGAGGCCTGATTCCACTTAGGTAGGGTTACTATAAATCCCGAGCAATCCTAAAAATGACAAACTTCATTCTGTCTTTAGTCTTATCAACATCAATCTCATCGTCAATTAGCACTTGAGTACCTCTGCTGCAAGTGACTGTTAGGGTTTCATGGCTTTCGAAAACAATCGAATGTGAATGATTCATCCACTGTCTTTCTCAAGGCTGCATAATTAAGATACCCTAGAATTGAAGCTCTGGTCACCGTTGAGAGTGAACGTGTGCGACAGTGCTCACACGCTTGTGTTATCGCCGTAAGTAAACAAACTTTGAAAGCTCTGAATCACTACTTACTCGATTTATCACACCTCACGTTCTATCAAACGAAGATCATATAGTATCTATCCTCCTAAAAGTTTCCTTAGCTTCATAACTTAATCTGGCTCAAAATAATGACTCTTAAATTGAGAACCCAATTATTGATGACTTCACACATTATGTACCTTGCCAATAAACCACCCAGTCTTAATCACAAGTACTTGCGATTTTTGTAGGAGTTGATAACATGTGTCTTTTGTATATTTTGGTTTGAACCCTCTCCTAGGAGAACAGTTTCACCTAGTAGGAGTAATAATTTCAGTCAACTAGATACCACTACACCGAGAATGGTTCGGATTTGTTCGTTTGGTATTGTGGTCAACTCCGTAATGAGGAATGGTTACTGCTAATTCTAAGTCTTTTGGACATGGTTGTGAGCATCCCTCCATATTTCAACACTGCTATGAGATTATCGAGTAAACCCTGTAGTCATATTTTTCAAGAGCAGAAACGCAAATACGTTTTAAATAAGTGCATCTATGGCAACCTTAGAATACCCTGATTACCGAAATATTACGCTCCAAACTGTTTATTTGACATAAATAGTTTTAAATATTTGTCTTAGCAATAGTGATTTTGTTATAGATTGATAATTTGAGGTTAGTTAGAGTACATTTGCATTAAAACAATAGCGTAAAACCATAGAAAATTATCACTACACTACAGAAATTGAATGTACTCTGTGAAAAGCGCTTTTGATATTGACGTCAAAAGTGTCAATAAGTTATCATCATGAGTAATAAAGTAATATCTCAAATAACACACTAAAAGGCAAAAAACAGTATATGACTTGTGATGGAAAGGAAAGCATTTTGTTAAAAGACGAAAAAAAAGAAAAAAGAAGGCTGTGTAAGAGCCTATGTGAAACAGAATGCCTCAATGCTAATCCCTGCCTCCCTTCCTCCACCGCCCTTCTTCTTCGTTTCTCTCTGCAATAAGTCTGGCCTTTGGGCTGAAGGTCAGACTTGCGCCACCGCCGATGCTGCCGACTGAGAGCAAGGCTTCTGAAAGGCTCAAACAGAGGCACGGAGACGCGACGGCACCAGCTGCCTCTTTCCTGCCGTCCTCTCTTCAGTGGCTCTTCCGAGGGTTAGTAGTACTGACAGTACGGCGGCGATTTGTGTCTTTCTCGACAGCGCCCCGTAGGGGTAATAGCCCATCAGTTTAAAATGAAGTTGTCGCAACCACTCCCTTACTTTTTCCTTATGCGGTGGCAAGGGGTATGAGTGATAGCGAAGGTCTTCGTGGAGTGCATGATTCATAGTAGAGACTGAAACATTCCATTCATATGACAAAACCTTAGTGTCGGGTGTTTCAACACCTTCGTGGGGATCTTCGAGGAGGAAATCTGCTGCTGTGCAAATGCAATCAGGTAGTCTGCTACTATGTTGGTGAATTCTCCATGCCACAGCCACCAAGTAATCTCCATTTCTTTGTAGTATCCTCTTCATGTCACTCACCGGAATACTTTCACAGGGCGCAGGGAGCATCGATTAGACAGTCACCATAATCGCCTTATTTCGATGAATCAGGTGGGCTCCGGTCACCATCCATTCCCTTCGTTATCATCATCTTAATGCACGAAGAAGGCTTTAAGTTGTTAAAGGGAGTGTCGTGCACGTGGGATCCCTTAACACGTGAAAATACAATCAGAATATTAATCTCTATGATGTATTCCGAACTCCCTGCTTAATAATATCTAATTTTCCAAACCAACTTTTGTTTCATATTCTTTAGTTAATAGGCTTCCAGTATTCACTGTTGGATTTATATTCACTTGGGATTATGGCATTATTGTTCAATGGTGTGAATGCTTCCCAATCTTGAGTTCTTCGGTTATTAGAACGGACGCATAAATAGCAGCATTCAAGTTAAATAAATTCCATTTCTTTTTCTATACAAGGAACATGGGTGTTTATGAGATTTTAGCTTCGTGTCGTAGAAGATTCTCACAGCTGACTTTCTCATTTGCTCTCTCTTGCTACTTCAGCACTTTAAATTGAACTTAAACGCATTTCCTGGCTCCGAAAAATATTACTGGACCTATTGAGTGAAGAAAGGGAAGGGATTGTGAGAGAACTTTCCCTTGTTTGATAGCACCAAGGCGGAAGCGCACGATGCGTAAAAATGAGCGAGCGGCTGCACAGAGGTCAGCGAAGTGGCTCTTTTTTGGCCAAAAACTCCTTTCTTCCCTCCCCCCACCGACCCTCCTCCTCCGCCCAATTGTCGAGAATGATTAATGGTGTTGCAAGGGGCGCAAAAACAATTCCGAATGGGCTGTCGGACTAGTGAACAATTAAAATCACCTCTTTCACCTCCCCTTCCCCTCACCTCATACCTACCTGCCTGTGAAGGGCAAATTTTGCGATAGCCGAATCGGCAGGAACTAGACTTTGGAAATTTCGAGACCGCTTACGAGAGTTCAAAAGCTATCGTTAGCTTCGCAATAATCCCTCCTGGTGGTTTAATCTTCTTTTGGGCTTGCACTTAAAGGCAGTATTCGGGTTTCTAATTTAAGCTGACACCATTCATACTCAAAATACCCATAGTTTTCGAATGGAGTTATAAAATTGACATGGGCCAGTAGAATTACCCTAGGTTTAATCCTTCTAGCATAACAGTAGCAATTAATAAGAAAATGCAATAAAAGGATAGAGGGCAGTTTTTCTTACAGGCCTAAATTAGTTGGCTTGAAGGCACTTTACGTAGATGGTGTCAAAGAAATGTGCGTGCCATGCATGAAAAATCCCAAACGCATCCACATCATTCGACTTGTATTGAAGCATTCCAAGGCCTTTTGCCAAGTGCCTCAGGAATTTCCTGATATTGATAAAGGAAACCTTCATACAAATGCGGATGCCCTTATTAATTTGTACCATTCGAAGTCAAACGTCGGATCGCGCAATTCTTTAATATATAATTTCTTTGAAGGAAATTATTATTAGGATTAAATTTATATCAACAGCCAGCGAGAACAACGAAGAATGATATCAAGATTATTTATTTCATTCTCCAATCTGTTATTTAACGAGTCACACAGAGTTCAAGAAGTTGCTAAGAAGAAGATGATTAAATTGTTAATTTCTATGCAGCTTTTTGAAAACCAACATTCTAGTACCCATGAAACCGATTTAATTCATTTGAAGCTCATTTTATGAGTCGACATTGTGCATATCAGCGTATCCAATGTTGATACCCGTTGCGATTCCCTTTCGGTGGAAGACAAATGTATCTCTAATTGTCCGTACTTCCTAAGATGATAAAATTGAAATGTATGAAGTTATCAAGTTTCTCATAATAACCCAAAATAATTTAGTATTGTTTCTCGTGCTATTGATAGGTAGATAAAAACTAATAAGTAGTTCTGAACCCAAATTGAATTAGCCGATGATCTTTTGATCTAACTGAAATAGCTTCTTAGAATTCTTCAAGGGAAATAAGCCAATTGAACTCTGGATATACAGTGTCGTTTAATCAGGGGCATCGCCTTGTTTGTTTCGTCTCAATATTTTTATGAATGCAACCAACAATTTCCCAAAGAGCAGTGAGTATTTTTTACAAAATCAGTGATATTACTGTAATTACTTGACCTTACTTAGGTATCCCCTCCTTTTCGGCCCAAGTGTGCCTAGGAAAATCATTTCTGCAAAACTTTGATGTAGCAATGCTGTAGCTACAAAATATAAGTATTTATCTATTTAATGCTCCATTTCCTCTCTTTCATTGAAGAAGTTCAGACAAAACCAGATTTTCATTTCTCATGCATTGGCAATGCTTGTACGTTAATGGAGGAGTATTATCTATTTTTTGTCTGTGATCAGCCAACAACTAGGTGAACATTTTTCTACCTCAAAACCGGGATTCTAGAGAGCAGCCACTTTACTCTTATCATATATATATATATATATATATATACTCCTCTACACCTCCAATTTCTTCTTCTGGGGTTTGTCAAAGACACGTTTAAACAAGCACTTTGAGATGTTAATTCTTTCTTATTACTAACTACACGCCCTTAGGATAGCTACTTAAATCATCAAACAACTTCTCAGTTGCAAGGGGTTTATTTTTTGCCAGTTGCTACCTTGATTTTTACGGAGGAAGTGGGGTGGAGTTGTGAGGAGCCGCCGATAGGTCTGATTTGCAAGATTTCGTCACTGAGTGTGATCAAATGAAAAACCTTCACTGCACAAAATCCTGAGTTTGCACAACCGTCTCTTACACACCTACAAAGTCACAAAAACGCATAGTGTGGCTTCTCTTATTTTTTTCAATCTTCAATGAAATTTAGCTAGCTAGTTTACCACCAGTTCAACTTTTTAAATGGTGAAGTCTGCATTGAATGGGCTCTAATGCAGCGCTGTCTGTAGTATTGGTCGACTAACCAACTGAGAACTAGTGGCAGTTTGTTTGCACAAGATATTGTAGTGATGCTAAAAATTGCATTAAAGGTGACCCCTAGTGGTGGCTTTACTTTATTTACAAAAGTCATGGGAAGGCTTACCACGTTTCCTTGATTTATTAACTCAGGCATTCCCACCCTATAAGATGGATAAAACAACCGGAGCCGTACAACTCTTTGTACAATTATGTTTTATAACTTCTTCGAGCTGTCAACCACAAGCTCTAATGGAGTAGTCGTTTACATTAACATTACTCATAAAAACAGTTTCTTTGCAGTACTTTTATGCGCTCATCCATCTTATCTGCAGTGTTTTTGTGGAAATCCTGCTGGTTTTGCAACCTGCCAATCAGTCCATGATGTGTTGCAACTGTGTCGTGATTGATTAACACCAATTGCTCCCATCTTTGAATGGGGTGAAAGAACCCATTTCAGCTAGGAAAAGCTTTGACTAATTGGTGCAAGTTCACCAAACAATGCTCTTAGTGGACGTGGAAGAGAGTTGCTAGAGAAATGGAACCAAAACCCCTAAATGAGGACATAGTTTTGAATCCCAACTCACGTATACCTCAGATATGAGAAAGGAGGTCGTTTAATATGGAGTCTCATATATATCATTTGTTTTAGTTAATTTATTACTGAATGTAGTAATCGTTTATAAGTCTTACACCTGCTGCCTTTCAGACGTGTTATAGGAAGATATGTCGCCCTTTTGTGAGTCGCAAATCACCTTTAAAAGAGATCTCAGCGACTAAACCCACACCTTTATTACGAGTGAATCAGCTTCTAAGATGGGACACTCAGACTGATAGTTTTTATGGAGCGATGAAGGCACAATACCCTTGTGCCCTTGTCTCCCATCATCACCACACCAGTATTAGCAACAAGCGCATGCGCAACACTGAAAATATATTTTCGATCGAAATACAGCTCCTTTGTTTCTATACCATCATTAACGGCAGCGGTGGAAGGGGTTTTTGGGTTGTACTTTTTGTTCACTTAACCCTTCGCAGACTACTCCATAAATGAGCTTTTACTTCACATGATAAGTGCATACTGGGACTGTCGGCCTTGTCGTGCGTACCGTGGCTCGGAGTGTCGGATGGTTAAAGGCCAAAAATAAGCCATTTCACATTTCGAGTGGTATCTGTGTTTTAGGTGGTCAAAGGAGCATGAGACGAATGTTGGGTGTGTGCACAGAGACCCTGATCGACAAACCGAACAATGGGCCGATATGTCTGTGTTACTAAAGGAGAGGGAGGAGTTGCAAGGGCATATGTCGAGCGATTTGTCCGTCTATAGCTTGAGGACCGTAACATATGCCCTGTGCCTTATCTTGTTAAGGATCGGTTTGTAAGCCTCTGAAATAGCTTACAATCAGCTGATCAGATAGTTTAAGCATCCTTTACCTTTCCTTGTATACTTAAAGTATCAGTCAAAGTGTATTGTGCATCAAGCAGGGAGTTCGGAATACATCATAGAGATTAATATTCTGATTGTATTTTCACGTGTTAAGGGATCCCACGTGCACGACACTCCCTTTAACAACTTAAAGCCTTCTTCGTGCATTAAGATGATGATAACGAAGGGAATGGATGGTGACCGGAGCCCACCTGATTCATCGAAATAAGGCGATTATGGTGACTGTCTAATCGATGCTCCCTGCGCCCTGTGAAAGTATTCCGGTGAGTGACATGAAGAGGATACTACAAAGAAATGGAGATTACTTGGTGGCTGTGGCATGGAGAATTCACCAACATAGTAGCAGACTACCTGATTGCATTTGCACAGCAGCAGATTTCCTCCTCGAAGATCCCCACGAAGGTGTTGAAACACCCGACACTAAGGTTTTGTCATATGAATGGAATGTTTCAGTCTCTACTATGAATCATGCACTCCACGAAGACCTTCGCTATCACTCATACCCCCTGCCACCGCATAAGGAAAAAGTAAGGGAGTGGTTGCGACAACTTCATTTTAAACTGATGGGCTATTACCCCTACGGGGCGCTGTCGAGAAAGACACAAATCGCCGCCGTACTGTCAGTACTACTAAAGCGCATATAATCACGACAGAACTATAGCAGCAGCTTTGAGTGAAAGAGCTGCATCAACTTGCCTTCTCCAGGTTCCAAGTTGCGCCGGATCACGGCTCTAAGAGACACTGCAAATGGTGGCGGGTATGTTGGTAAAACTCTTATGATAGTGTACCTTCCTTGTCTATGGAATTTCCCCGAGTTTCTGCAATATCGTGTTTGATAGCTTCCTTTTCCTATCCTTTCAAGATTGTAATTTTCATCGCGAACACCCAAAGTACCATAGGAGTTATGCACAACCAGGTAGTCGGGATTTTGAGTATCGATGTGAACGATGGATGAAATCGAAGTGCATTTGAGGTGATGGCCTGGATTAGATTCCTCCTCAGGCATGAATCGAATACCAACGCTTTATAAGCTTGTGATGCATCATTGGGATCAACAAGCTGTTTCTCTTTCTCAACTTCTTCTTTGCCTCCATGGAGTTTGCTCTCTCTCTCTCTCCCTCTCTCATAATCCTCCTCTGCCTCCTCCACTCTCTCTGAAAATCTTCTCATGCTTTTTTGGCAGCCTGTAAAATGAAGCTGAAAGAGAACGGAAAGGATTTAAAAAACACTACGTCTTTGCTCTTGCTTGTAGGTATGTCGTTTGAAGGATGTGCGCTCTTCGCTCATATTTTCCCTTCTCCGTTTGGTTTTCTTTCTTCCTTCAAATTCTTATTTGCACACACACAGTTTAATCTCTCTCACTCCTCCCTCTAGCAGATTTTTCGCATGCGGTAGATGGGCTTTGGGAGGTTTTTTGTGCCTCCGCCTTTCATTGGAGGAGTAGGCAAATTTGCGTTGTTTCCGTAGGAAAACCCAGGTGGAAGTAGAATAGCTAAGAGGCTGTCAAAAAAATAACGTGAGAATGAGTGGAGGAAGTCCGATCTGCATTATTTATAGCTTCCTTCCTATACTCATTGGTGTCCTCTAAAGCCGGTTTAAACTATGTCTTTGCATCTAATTTTGATAAAACTACCCATTTCACGGTGTTCCATTTCCGCTTCATCACTTTTTAGATATGTGGCATTTTCAAGATGTCTTCTGCAGTCATTAGCACTGAGCCGCTTAAGCGAAGTCCATTGAGTGTTGTCAAATACCATTTGAAGCTCTTTTCTATTAATCAACTACTTATGTTTGTAGTTTGTACCTCCTACCACGGTGTAACTTCAGCTGTTGGTACATTAATTGAATTCGGTCACAACCAATTCAATGGTTTATTTAATCCAGTAAGATTTGGTAGTTTTTGGTAAGTGGTCGGAAGAGCTTGATCTGATAAGACTCACGGTAGTTTAATAAGCACAAATTTATTTCACCTGGACCCATTTGACCTCCTTATCAGAGTTATCTCTTGTGAGGATTAGCAGCCAGCTCAGTTAGTAATCAAATAGCTCTTAACTTAATGCTCCTAGGAGAACCACTTTATGGGTTTTGGACAGCTCAACGGGTCACCGGAAATTCACTTAATCCACAAATTTTTGGACAGCCCATTTTATTACCGAATGCTCGACCTCCTTGAGAAAACAATCGCTTGTGTTAGGGTCAGAATTCTGTGAAACTCATAGATGAGTTAATGAATTCAATCCTAAAGATAAGTTTGTGAATGTGGATTTGGAATTCCATAAGATGCAAACACGATGTGGTTGCATTGGTAGCAATGAAAGGAATAACAATACTCATGAGACAAAAAAGATTGTAAGAAGAAAATAGGTACAGTTTGAGCCTAAAACATTACGTAAACCAGCCGGAGACTATGAAATCCCAAGTCTAAAATTAGGAAAAACAATGCAATTCTTCTGTATAGTCCTCATTTTTGTGTTGTTTCAAAACCCCAGTCACAGAGTTAAAAGCGAAATACCACCATTATCTGCCTGACCCCCGTATAAAAATATCAGTATTACCTTAGAATCATATGAGTTTAAAAGGCTACCCAAAAGCTTGTAAACGATGAAACTCCTAATTAAGGTTGGGATCTTGTGCTTCCTTTGCTTACTCGTCAGCACTTGGTATTCTTTAATACAATTCCCATGGTGGGACTATAGCAAGCCAGTGAGTGTTTATTATACACGAGCTCATTTGATCAGCATTGACCTTTAGTCTTCTATGAATAGAAAACGTAGTCGGAGAATATCAGTAACAAATTTCACAAATATTGGCTATCCCTAGAATATTTTAAACAAGTGTTAAATGTGTTCGATTAATACCCTCATTCAAAGCAAGATTTGCATTATACGGTTGTCCATGCCATGGTGAGCTAACTTCGAAGGCATTAAAGTCCTCTGATGATCTACAAAACATTGTCATTTAAAGCTGATTCTAGAATGGGCTAAGACCGTAATTGCGAGGGTCCTTAACCGCTTCTTAGATAAGAGACTTGGTTTTTCCAAAGTTCAGCTTATCTACCACTCCCCTGCTTTTTGCGCCTGTCTGTCCAACTCTATTTGCCTTACTAAAATGACTGCTGAATCCTCTCAACCAAGGGTATGTATGCGTACAGAATGCTTTCACTAAATTGTCGAAAACCATCAAGAAGTGTTTTTTTTTTCAGTAATGCCACTCCTTGCAACGCCAAGAATTCACCAAGGCAGCCACCCACCCTCAAGCTACTTAAGCAGGAGGCCTCATCATTGGCTGCTCCTTAAAGAATGTGGGATTCTTCCCCCCCCCACCAGCCCTGCTTCCCCTTCCCAAAAACAGCAACCTTTTGCCTCCTTAATCGCCTATGAGGATTGGACACCGGTGGGCGAGGAGCTGAGTCGGGGAGGTGGGGGAGAAAAGTGGCTTACGTACACGTTGGCTAGGCACATGAAACTCCTCAACGAATGGGATTGGACGGGCGCAGGGGGCTGGAGGCCCACCTGTCTCTCCTGCGACTGATTTACACGCTTAGATAAAGCTTCTTCTGCTTCTGCCACTGCCTTCTTACCCACCATGAGTGTGCTCCTCTCTTGCCCTCGCCCACTTTTTCCCTTCTCCTTATCCCTCCCTCTCTCGTCTTCCCTTGGCATCAGTTTAGGATGACAAAAATGCATCAATTCGTGATAAGTACTGCTGTGAGTAAAATAACTTGTAGCAATCCCAAGTCATAGAATTTACGACGCAGTCCATACTACGGCTGAATACCCATTCTCAAGCTAAAAAGTACCAGCCAATCGTTGTTTGAATGCTCTGGGCACCAGGTGCTTAGTCTCCCCAGTCGCGACTCTGGCTATTCTTTCGACTAGACGAAACGATTTAACGCTCAGATTCTTGGCTATAATGCACGTACTACACATCTGCCCCCCCCCCCGGCTTCTTGGGAATGCCATTGAAGACAGGCTTCTCTTTCTCACAGCGCTTTTAATTGCAATATTGGCAAACTCACGGGGGCCTTTAGTTAGTTGTCACTCTAGAGCCTTTGAAATGAGTATGCAATGTCGCTAAATCGAGCTATAGAAGATCAGATAATGGGGAAGCAATAAGGTGGTTAAGTTTTGCATCTCTTTAGCCAACATTGAATGGCTATAAATGAATGAAACTAGATAGAAGATTTATATACAGTTTTGTTAGAAACATACCGACTGTAAATGAATTCAAAGTTTCATTTGAACAAGTTATTACGGCAGCACGCTTATTAAGAGTCAATGCTCCACTGACATAAATTACTTCCTAAAAGAGTGCCTTAGTGGATGGAGCAGGTGTTACCGATTGTAGGGTTTGATTTTACTTCTAATGACGTAAAGTAGTGTGACAAGGAGATGTGTATTGCTTCTCGCCACCATATTTAGCGAAAGATGAATGACGATACTCTGCTTCGGTTCAAGACAAATGTAGTATCAATTTCACCGCATTTACTCATTTGCATTCGTTTTTTCATTAGGCACAAAAAGATTTTCTGAACGGTCAACATCAGGCCCATGAAACGAATAAGTTTCACACAAGTCCCCCAGATTATGCATACGGTGACGAATTCAACCAGTAATTATAGCAGTCATAAAATACAGCCACTCTATCAGATACACAAAAAAGTGAAAATATTTATCATAAACTCGGTAATAATAGTGGGTTGGTGTCATAAAGAAAATGGCCTTCGTATGATAGCGTTCATTTGCCACATTGAAATTTAATTGCACGAAATTACCACTATCGGAAATTCTGATTAATGAATAGTGCCTCAATTAGTACTATTAGTTTAGTCTAACGTGAAGATGCTTTGGCCTTTAGTAGGATCCGATTACTGAATTACACCAGTTCAGGTTTAACTCAATTGCTACGTTAATTTCTCTTTATTCATGATGCACGAGTGAATCCTGGACATTTTAAATACCACCCAGAGAAATCAAATGAGAAAGGAATTGATAACCTATAGCCATAAATTATTAAGGGGTTCGTTTTATGAATTATCGTTCACGGTATAGCTGCAAGCCGTCTTGAGTTTTTCTTCATTCTCCTTGGGTAAATTAATCTCCCAAACTCATGTAAATCATCAATTCTCTCGCAAGAAATAATGTTCAACTTTTTCGTGGAAATAGGAATGGAGGAGAAAGGCTCGAGAAGTTTCTACCACTATCTTTCGTGCCTCGGTTGGGCGAATGGTCAGAACCATCTTTCCTTACCATGTTAACAAGTGCCGCAGTCTGGTTTTTCTTTGCTGCTATCACTACACATCGCCCTGGTTTGCTTTTCCTTCACACAGATGAACGCAGAAAGAATGAGGGTGGACCCAAGTGAGTTTTTCCAGTGTACGTACGTGGGTCAGAAAGTTGACGAAAGCTTATTCATCCGGCTTGATTGCGGCAACGACTTCTCACGTACTTTTTCTTCAACTCATGACAAAGCGAGAGTAGAATGTGGGTTTAAAATTGGTTGTCCATGTGTCAATTTTTCCCTTGCTATCTGAATCCAAATGGAGGGTGGAGAGGGAAGTGGAGGCAACTGTTAATTCACCTACTTTTTATTGCTGCAGCGAATTAAATTTGTTTGAAAGAGTGTGGGGGCAAAGGAGAACGGGGCAGTAATAAAACAACCCCAGTGACCTGAAACCGGCTTCATCAATCCAACTTGGGGCGCAGACCGGCTAGACGGTTGACCGACCGGGGGTGAGAAGTAATTAGGTACATGGGCGGCGGTGGTGGGTGACTCACTGTCACGCAGAGGTCAATGTTTACCTACAATTTTCAAAACCAGGCACACCCACATATTGACTGTTTCAGGGCTTCCACATACATTTAAGCTGCCCGAAAATAATTAAACACTAACCGAAAACACACAACCTGTGATTGGGACTATTAATCCCAAGGATCGATGAATTTTTCTACCTAGATGACGTTTTAAAATGATCACCGGTTATGCATTTTGATCCTTTAGAGGAAGGTTCAAGTGCTCTACGCAGGCTACCTACCTTGAGACACACTCAACTAACAAGGAAAGCAATGAGAAGTAATCTAATGAAATTGGGCAAATAATTGAACATATAATTCGGATATTGAAATGAACTCCATTTTAATTACAATGCAGCTTAATGGTTTGGCAAACAAAAGTGAACTTTGTTCGAATGGAAATGTGAGTGTGTGGAGGGCGATGTAACGAACGATAAATCGAACCTATTCTGTGTGAATTTTTACTAAAAAGTTACAGGTGGTATTTTATATGTTAAGATAAACGTTCAACAGGGGTAATTAGTACAGGTGTTCCTTTAAATTTAATTTCCCCAATGAAATAAACGCCTTTAATTTGCAGAAATCACCACTTTAATAAAATCGCAACTGTGCGTATCGTCATTGATCAGTATAAAAATAAATAATTAATGCTTACCATCTACCAAGAAGGCTAATGAAATTAGGTACAAGTCCGCCACAAGATTTCATTGAGGGTACCGTAAGCAGTTTTGAAGTAGGCGCTGTGTATCGATTTTTAGCAGGTGCCAAAGCGGAAATCACCAGGTGTGTTGGCCTTAGCTCCTGTAAAAGCACCGAAATTAACGATCGGCTTTTGAACCTCCTCATGCTCTGTTTTGTGATTTAACTCGGATTAATGGGCCAGGTCTCCACCACACTCAACATACGATCTGAGACACGCAGAACTAGCCATTGAAGTTGGTGCCCCAGAGCTGAGTAATTCACTTAACCACTTCCACGACTGTGGCGGCGTGCAACGTTGGTCGCGACCATTACCACTACCATTGCAACTACTTACAAGCCATGGTTGCGACTCGCCTACCCTTGTGAATAAATTATCCCCGAGCCAAATCTCCAAGAAGACCCAAAACCGCCTTTTTTCGTCACATTTTCTTCTTTCCGCGATTGAGTTCACACCACTTTTTCTGCAGCGGCATTTGAAGAAACACACGGAACAGTATTTTAGCTTCCCGAAATCTTCTTTAAAGAGCAAGTGCAAATTTACCCACTCCTCCATCTGCTAAACAGAACCTCCTAGATCCCATCCGAAAGCGCGACGGAGAGAACAGAGAAGAATTGAGCGTCAACATGAAACTTCTTGGTGGTTATACATTTTGGATGCTGTAGAGGAAGGGGAAAAAGAGGACAAAATGTGGCTTGGTTGGTGGGTGATCCAAATCGTCCGTTTCAGAGAAACACAAACACGTACATATATAAGTATTTGTAAAAGTGAAATAAGACGCAAGAGACGTTATTTAGCGAGTTATTTTATAATAAGTGTGGTGGTGGGTGGAGTGGAGGGGGAGAATGCAGATGACGATCAACTTATAAGCATGCCTTCACAATCCCTCTCATTCTTCTACTCCTCCTCGACCGACGACATAGGGTGATGCGTGCTGTGTTGCAGTCCGAGATCGACTGTCTTAGTAGGCGGCAAAGAAATGCACTCAGTCTCGAGCAGAGATAGTGAATAAACACACGCACACACTACAACACTTCTATATGTACACATAATCAGTGGAGCGGTTGTGATAAATACGAGCAGGACGGGAGGGGAGTGAGAGGAAGCTAATGTACAGGTAGCAACGCTGCTGCTGCCGCAAGATACCAGGACTGGTGGCAGTGATGACTTGGCCAGTGGATTGGTACTGGTAGTTGCTGTTGTTCTAATGCACTCATAATTTACATTTAACTAAAAGTAAATGCAGCTGAGTAGGAGAGAAAAAGAGGCGGGTTCATCAGTGGATACTCAACGGAATGACAGCAGGAGGGGATGGGGTAAGCGAAACCACAACTACACCGTCATCATCAACGAGTCAAGAGAGAGAAGTGTGCATCAAGAGGTGGATATGAGCATCCCGTTGTTGTCGTCGATACTGTTTTCTTTGTACTTAATCTTGCCGACTTCGTAATCAATGAGAGGAGGAAACGTTTGACACGGAAGAATTAACAGAGCCTGCAGAGTAGATAATCTCATAGAGGTTAGCTTTCTTATCCCCTGAACCCGTCACCACGTATTTGTCGTCCGGAGAGATGTCGCAGGTCAGTACCGAAGCTGCCTCCTTCGTCTATAAAAACGCCAAAAGACCAACGTTTCAATACCTAGTCAACAAATCACCCCACTAGAAGCATAAGGGGTCTAAGCTACTACGATAGTCCTAGAGCCCTTTTTCTTGCACTTTGAGATATCATGTGCAAAAGGTAGAGAGGTTTCAGTAAAAAGAAAAGATAAACCTCAAGTAAGCATGCTCCATAGGGTGTCTTCCAGGCGTTGACTTGGTGGTCCTTGCCCGTGGTGACAAACCAATCCGCGTGATGGGCAAATCGCAGAGCCAGTACACAGCTCTCGTGACGCGTCAGGCGGAAGTGCTGGTCGTACCCGGCTACGACACTGTTGGCAGCAGCCATTTGAGGACTAGAAGTAACTCCTCCAGCGGATGGACTGACTGAGGGTTTGAGCGCCGGAGAGGTGCCGTTGCCACTGCCGCCAGCAGAGTTAACAGAAACTGGAGGACCATCAGGTCCAATGGCCACCACCTCGACCTCAGAGGACTCGAGACCCACGGCCAGCCACTGGGTGCCCTGGAACACTGCGTCAGCCGAAGGGATTGACTGAAGACCATGGGAGCCGAAAATGGGCGAGAGGCCGAGTGAGAACACCTGGGAATCGAATTCCACTGTGTGCAGGCTGCTTGACGACTACAAGAGAACAGCAACAAATTAGCGCTAGTTATTGAACAATTGGAGACTATGATTCGGGAAAGCGACTTACGCTAGCGCGAATGTCCCAGCAGCGGACCTTGCTGTCGAGCCCACCTGTCCAGAGACGGGTTCCATGACCCACCAGTTCGATGCATGAGGCTCCGTCATTGTGGGCGTGGAATTGTTGCACTACAGTCTGGTTGTGGATGTCCCACACCGCAACCTGACCATCCGAGCAGCAACTGGTAAAGGGAAAGCACCGTACAAGCCATCACGATGCAGTAAAAATACTAAAAAAACAGTAGAATCTCGTTTTCGTGGCCTGAGGAGTTGAGTGACTAAAGTAGTTGTTCAGCAATGGAACCTCAAAGAAGGAAATCCCATGTGCAGCCGTTACAAAACTAGAAAGTAATCGAAACTCGTGCACGTCCCTGAAATCCACTAGCAGTCACCCAGACCGGGGAGTTACGCCAATAGAATGTCACGCACTTTGACAAAGTTCAGTAAAAATAAAGCAATAAGGGAAATTGCGGAGTTATAAAGAGAAAGATTAACGGATATGAAACACGAGCCATTTCTGGGTATCACCAAACCTTAATGCAATCGTATGTCATTTTTCAAGGCCGAAATAGTGCTTGCACACAGCCGAAATATGTGAATGATAGACGTCTACGAGAAATGCTAATTAGCACAAGCGTGAATGCATGTTTAAATCCGACTGCGGAGGTGCGTACACGAGCACCTCACTTGGTGACCATGAGGCGGAATAAACCAACTATAGACAGTGGGAGGGCGCACACCTGTAGCAGAGCTTGCAGTCGGGAGAGAGCGCGAGTGCATAGCAGGCGGGGGCATCGAAGCTGAGGTCGCCCTTGCGTTTGCTGGGCCCGTTTAGGTCCCAAATGGTCAGGCAGTTCGATTCACCACCGATCAGCAGGGTTGAAGAGTCCTTCAAAAGGCAAAGGCGCACACACGTAAATAACAAGGCGCACTCCTGTGTGTAAACAGAAATACGCGCACGCTCACTAGAGCGATGCAGAAACGTGAATCACTCGCGAAATCGCATTCACACACGCCTACATTTGTGCGTGTGTAAAGCAGAGCCACCGCGCAACATTAAAAGCGTACGACGCATAGATACAAGTGCGCACGTGAGTTTATCACTGGATTGAACTTCTAAACGTTTCCATTCCAAGAACTCACAAAATAATAATTACGTAGCAGACAAGCTAAACGCAAAACCAGCTAAAGGATTGTTGGGGTTAGCAATTTAGAGATACCTAAGAAGCATGTTTAAAGCTCCAACAGTAAAAAGAGAAGTGTGGCACTTACAGGGAACAATTTGATTGATCGCACGTAACTCTCAGAACGGAGGCAATCGAAAGAAGCTATAAAGGTAACATCTCGCCCTCCACCACCGGAGATAGCGTCTAAGTCCCATAGCTTCACACAGCCGCGACCACCAGTATAGGCGAAGTGAGCGACACTCCTGGTAGTTGCAGACGGTGAGACGTTTTCAGCCTCGGGGGCGGCGGGGGATGGGGAGACCCCGTCGCCCGAAGCAGGAGAGTAGCTGCGACCGGAGGGGGCAGCAGCGATTGTAACCGCACAGACGACTTCCCCGTGCGGAAGACTGGCGAGGTGCTGAAGACGATTGGGCAGACTGGGATGCGAGGTTGCTTCAGGAGCTGAGGCCATGGCACACGGACGAACGGAACCGCCACTGCCGCTACCGTTCTCACCACTGGACGGCAAAACCACGTAGGAGTAGACGCCGGGACCAGAACAGTTTCTTGACGCGAGGAAACAAAGACAATGAGTGTGGGTGAAAAGTGGGTCGAGGCAAACACACGGGCGACGCATGAACAGACGGACGTGTGGCTAGAAATGGGTTCTAGTCACTTTCTACGCAAACAGATGTCCCACCATAACGCAGTTTGTCCGAAGAAACGACCTCATAAGAAGCCCAGCACATAAGGGTAAAACCGAGAACACAAATTCTACCAGACCATGTATGCGCAAGCAATCTTGATTTCGCAAGCCATCAATGCACAATATCTCATCACACGCAATTTTACTGAAAGAAGCTTACCCCTTTCCAGTGTACTTCGACCGGCCATCACTCTAAGAGCAGAAAAACCACAAGTTAGAAAAAGTGGGAATGAGCCTTAAAAATGCGAGATGGGAAGGATGAGCTTACAAAGTTCTGACGGTTGTTTGGCGTGCCGACGGCGGGAGCGCTGGTTGTAGTAGGATAGTTGCCGCTCATTGAATTTTGCAGCTGCGGACTGAGGTCTACAACGCCAAAAACCCGAGCAATGTAAAATTCGAGGTTTCAATGCTAAACTGAGTGGAGTCCCATTTATTAACTAATCAGTGTGGCTAGTTGTGCACGCCCATGGCGTTTCGCACGGTTTGAAGATACGCACATCGCAATAAGGAATGAATCAGCTACAAGGACACAATTTCCCACAAAGCAATGCACAAGCGGGCAGTGAAAAAGATAATGGTATGCTATAGACACTAATAACGATGGGAGCTGGTGCTGCAGCACGAGCTAATCATTGAAATACGTAAACACACACCCCCCGTTTACCCACGCTCTAGATTCTACCAATAAATTAGCATGGCTATGGATCGAAAGATGCTTACTCAGTGGCTGCCGGTTGTTTGCACGGCGGTTGGTATTCATATTCACGATTCCAGAGGAAGAAGACTTGTCCTAGCATTAGAAAGACTATGATAAGCAATTGGCATGGAAAAATGGTAAGTCTTGAAGAGGGGGAACGCACCATATCGTCTGCACTGCGCCACCCGCCGTTTTCACGGCCAGCCGGTTCCTGCAAGGAGATGGAAACGAATCCAAATGGACAAGACGACCACCCTTCGAACCATAACAAATTTCTACCCTGTAAATTAGATGTGGTACATTCCCAATCCTATTCCCGTCCTATTGTTGCCTTTGGAGAGACCGCACGAGAAGCTCAAAGCCACCCGTTGGCAAAAGGCAGACAAAGTTTCAAAGCGTGTGCAAAAAGACAACAAATAAAGAGAGAAAAAAAACAACGGAATCGTCAGCGAGGACAGCACTGAAGTGGTCTTTAAGCACTCACTCACTCCGACGGTGGAGGAGAACACGTGAACGTCAGGGCATATGTAAGTAACCGCTTGAACATTAACACAGGCAAATTTATTCTCCCCAATGAGTAACACATTTTGATTACCACCCCATGCTTATCACTGGCGATTCATAAATTATTGCAATGTACAGAAACGCGAAAACCTGTTCCTCGAGCTACGGAGAGTATGCGGCAACATGAGAGCGTGAACACACCACTTTTGCGTCCATTAGCTTGCGCCTCTTTTCATCAGGAGGAGTTGATGAATTGCCGGGGGTTGGTGGTGGCGGGGGAGGAAGGAGTGATGAACTTCCTTGGGGGTTCACAGGATTTCCACTAGTTCCACTACCTACTCTCGCAACACCAGCTGATGAAGACCTTCCAGGAGCATTCAAAGAACCACCGATGGGCGAGGACGAAGTCGTAACACCACTGGCACCACCACTTGCGGCGGCTGCAGCAGCAGCGGCAGCTGCAACTCCAAACAAGCCTTCGGGAAAACCGGCTGCCGCTGCCAGAGCTGCTGACCCGCCAGGCAGGAAGGGTGGACCGGGGAGGTTGGGCTGACCGCCTACACCCCCACGAAACATTTGTGAGGCTGCGGCCGCTGCTGCCGCTACTCTCTGCAATCCAAGAGACGCGTAGAAGCAGCAAAGAAGGTAAGAGTCATTGAACATAAAAACCCCAAACGAACCTGCTTTTCATCACCAGAGAAGTCCTTGATATCGCGCATACTATTGCTGCCTAGAGGAAGTCCAGCATTACCTGGAGGCGGCATCATAGCACCACCAGCAGCGGACATTAATCCATTGAAGAGAGTGTTCTGTAAGCCCGGCGTGCTGGTAGGAAGTAACCCAGAGGATCCTGCAAACGCACCAGCTCCTTGAGAGCTCCCAACACCACCAGGCGTGTGGGACCCGGTTTGATTAGAAGACCCACCAGGAAGAGACGAAGAAGGACTTCCACCAGGCAATTGATGCGCCTGTAATTGCTAAGGAGTATATCACCACGTGGAAAAATAAAACCAACCTTGTAAATTTCCATCTGCTCGCCGGATAGACCCATGTTTCCACCATTAGCAAACTTTGCCATTTTTGAGTCTTCCATTTGCGCCTTAGGAATGAAATGTTGTAACGCAGAAAGCCAACTTACTGAAAGAACTGAGTTCAGCTCCTGCATCGTCACCTGCTTTGCACGTTCAATGGCTGAGGCAACTTGCGTTTGATGCTAGTGAAAAGGAAATATAAGAAAAAATAAACCTACCTCATTACTGAGGAATGGAATGACTTGATTGAGGATTGCGTTTAATCGCTTGGAGATCTCCATCTGGCGATGCATCTCAAGATTAAGTCCGTTAGCCATTTCGTAATAGACAACGCAAATACGCTGCATGTCAACACGCTCACTTAAGAGTTTCTCGCGTTCCGTTTGTAGTCTAGAAACTTAAGAACCTTAAATTACAACTTACTGATGACACTGATTTTGAACATAATTAAACTCCTCTTTAATCCGATCACAGGTTTCAACAACCGTGAATTTATACGTTTGACTGGGCCCAGACGGCACCTAAATATTATAAGCACTCAATATAGGGCAAATCAAGTGACAAGATCAACCAATTAGGAGATGTACTTACAGGCGGCCTACTCGGGTACATGTCAACAGAAGTAAAGCAACCAATTGAAAACTGAATGACCTCTTCTACGACATACACACTAAAACAAACAAAGTGGTCTAAAAAATATTTAAACTTTTGATATGTTTAAGAAAAAATTAAAAACATTTAAAAAGGTTTCTTATAAAGACTTATTGTTCATAAGAGCAGCCCGCCTGGTTCAGATATCCCGGGTGCATGTGTTGCAATTCAATGATGAACTTCAATATTGCGGGCTTAGGAAATGGAAATTTTAATGTTCTACCCGGATTGACGGCAATTAATGCATCCATTTCCGGTACCAATAACTCTGGTACTTTGGCACCTGCGAATAACTATGTTCAATTGCCGCACCATGCAGTTAATACTACAAATGCGTTGTCACAGGCTTCTGTGTCACAGACCCACTTCCTTGCTTCCTCAGCCACGTCAAATTTCCCCTCACAAATGCAAACTGTGTATGGCTTGATGGAAGCAAATAATGTGGCATATCCTGCTCAAGTGAATTCGAACACTTCGACTCTAACCCCTGAAAATACACAAAATCAAGACCATGCCGCTACTATGATGAAATACAGAAAGTATTACACCGATGTTTTAAATTACTTCAAGAGTGTACTTGACCGTGTTGAGTCTAAAAGCACGACGTTATTTTCCCATACGCACGTACATTCGAGTGGCGGGAATTTTGCAAGCGACCCATGGGCTAACTCGCGAACTGTAATGCAAGGTTACTTTAGACAAAGCGGAGCTCGGGATTTCGATTGGGCTTCTTGGCACAATTATATCAGTTGGATTTCTCGAACACATCCTGAATGGTTCGAAATCTTTCGGGAGTGCAGTAAAAAAACTGGGATTGATTGGGATGTCATGTACCAGAGATGGTTAAGTTCGCAAAGCAAGCCATCTGGTTCTAATCCCGTTTTTGGTATGTCTATTTCTTTTCATAGCTAGATGCTAACCCCGAGAACCAAATAGTCATTCAGCTCTTCTGTCAGACCTCTCGCGACCGCCTCCGGTTTCGAAATCTGATCCCGAGCAAGTGCCACCCCCACCTATAGCAGATCCTTTCAGTCTCACTTCGATTCCTCCACCCAAGGATCCTCGGGTGTGGTGCGAGGACTGCGATCAATACTTCCCTAACGAACGCACTTTCGACATCCATCTTCGTGGTGTAGTTCACATTCAACATGCCCTCACCAAAACCGTCATCCGAAATTCCAACTCTATTCTCGATATCCCGAACCCCAAGTGGACCCCGCATGTATTTTTATTTAGCATACTTGTTTACCGTTGCCTCAAACGAATGCCATAACCTCATACTTTTTTGCAGGTTGATGAACTCTCTTTCAGGTTGAGATCAGTAATGCCACCAAATAAGCCCGTGGTCGACACCCATTGTGTACCTAAGCTTCAGCTTCGGCTGCAACATTTACTGGATATTTGCATCCAGCCTCTGGTTGGACTCAACTACGTGACAGAGTTTCAGCGAAATGACCCTCTTGAATGTGTCTATATTTGCGACTTGTGTAGTAAGGAAGCCCTTGTTTCCTCTACTGTTATCAGACATGTCTGCGGAATCCGACACCGAATGGCTTATCTTGTAAGTGTCACTCTGTGAAATGAACAATCTCATGTTTATTATTTGTAGCCTGTTAATAGTGTACTTATTCACTAATTCACATCGAGTTGCACTGAAACTTTTGCCTTTTTGCTGTAGAAATTACACTACCCTCCGCTATACAAACTTTTAAAACTGGACCGAAACCCGAGAAACATCAAAAAGCGGAGGCTGGCTTCTTACGCACAACAGATCGAGTCCAATGAGGGACGCAAACGACTTAGCATAATGATTGAAAAGGAAAATTGTAAGATAATCTGTGTCCTTGCGACTTGCGCATTGATATTCTATTTAAAATCTTGTCTATTTTAGCCACATTCAAGACTCGTATTGTGTCCGAAGTTGCACACCAAAAGGTGAAAAGTAATGCAAATCGGAAACATGCTCAAGCTCCTCTAAAGAAACAATCGCCTACCACCTCAGATTCTGAAAGGTCTCAGGGATCTCTAGAGTTCGCAGCTGATACCGGCGACGAGGGGGAGATTGAAGAAGGAGAAATGGTGGACTTTTCCTGTTCATCTTCTGATGAACTAGAACAGGCTGTTCCCATTGTTGATGATATCGTCACTACTAGCAATCGGCCGTCGTCATCAAAAACTTCGATTGCGTTCTCTCCAGCCTCGTCCCATTTCTCTTCAGATGAGGAGGAGCAAGTGGGGGGTCGTGGCCATGGTCTGCCCACTTTCTTCACAGCGGGTGTAGAAGCGGAGAGCGTAACAGCTGTTGCAAGTATCACTATACATCTTCCAGACTTTGAAGTGGGTTTTATCAGTGAGCGACCGCTCCTACCCACATCCTCAGCTGCTCAAGGAACGAAAGTATTTGACGAGTTCATGTAGGCGTTCTCGTTCGTTGCAGTCTATTTAGAAAATATCACTGTTAATATGGTTGTATTTAGTAAGCTTGCTGTATATCCGTTTACCGTGCATGCAATACTCTCAAAGTAGTTGTTTATATTGTCCTGTATTTTCGTTCAGAGATCAGTTGGGTAAAGGGGGTCTCCTGGGCGTGCGAAAATTACCTCTTTTTGATGAAAAATCCACTGACGAAAACCCAGCTGTGGTTGTTGCTGTTGGCGAGAAGGTGGAAGGACCCACTGACCTGGAGTTGGCTCAAAGCTTTGAAAATGAGGTGTACTGGGCTCTGAAGCAGTTGAAAACTTCTGAACAGAAAGCCAATCCCCTAACTTTCTCCTACGGTCCCCGTCCTAAGCGTGCTGCGTATGTTTAATTCCCCAATTTATTTTTTATTTATTTTTATCAAAATGTCTGCGTGGTTAATGGCAAAATTATGGTGTCATTTTTAACTCCAAACCACTACGGGAGTAGCATTTATCCACCACGTTTTCTTTTCAGTTCGTCACTCTTACTATAATTAAAAGGTCGCTTTTAGATGGATTTATCACCCAAAAATTTAAAATATCTTGTATGGCTGCTCGTTAATTTGGTCAGAAAATGACCTAGAGGGTGTTTGTCGGGGAATGATTGGAGTAGATTGCAGAAGCTGACATGTTTCACTAATAGACTTCCATGGGCATTCTTCTTCCCAATAGGCCCCCGGAGCCCCTTCTGCCTGGTCTACTAGTGTCAAGTGGTAAGGCCGATCGGCAGAACAACGGTTGCGATGCTGTGTGTAATGATGCTGATACAGTTGCTGGCGCCACTGCCATAGCATCAGACTCAGAAAGTCGTGGCGCTCCATCTGAGGCTATACGAAAGGCCGCCAGGACGTTGCTAGGCGACCATGAATCTATGTCGTCTCTCTTGTCCTCCCTGAAACATCTGGACAGAAAGGCCTCGCCACTGTTGCCACAACCTCCTGCTTCTACTACAGTTCTCACTAAAGAAGCAGATAGCAGTGGTATTGGGACTACTACTACTACCTTTCTCGATCCCCAGGATATTAGCCAACCACCTGTTAAAAAACCTAAGGTCGACAGTCTTGATAGTGAGTTTTGTTTGTTTCCACTGTGGGTTACTTCTATTTGGTGACCACATGACTAGTCTTTATATATTTAATTAAAGTAAGGTATCTGTGCAGTAGTCGCATAGGAAATGGTTGTGTTATCAAATCCAAAAGTGAATGTCGTGGGTCTAGATGCTGCTTGCTTTTTACTTGTTACAATTGGGCGTGACGCTAGCGAGCTGGAATATTCTGTCTGATGATTCAAGCCTCACTGTGCGCATACGAATGGCAATCTCGTCACAAACTTCCCTGTAAAATGCCAGGAACGGTGGATAGAATTTCATATCTTCGTGTTCAGGAGGGATCAGGTTTGAAGTGAAGCGGTTTTCATATGATTTGCCTTTGTTTTGTGCTTTCCAAATTGCACCTTTGCTCGTTCAGAGTTCGAGACCATTTAGTTGAAGTAAATAAGCTCCATAAGAAGCAGCTTTCGTCCGGTGAGCTTGTATCTGTTTAGTTATCATAGTATCACAATCTAATTGAATTTTTCAATTAATGTTCGGTTTACGGTTTTCTCCGCTCAAGATGTGACGATTCAATTTTTTCGTAGGGGTAAAGCGCCTTCTCTCATCTCCAATAGAAGCCCTGAATGCATTGTTACAGCGCCCTGCTGTTAGCACCAACGAGCAGCCAACAATTAGCGTTGCCCCCACCATAACCTTTGCAAACTCCACTGCTCCCTCCGACATCTTCGATGGCTACAGCTACTTCAATCGTCAAGAGGCCGAGAAGGCAAAGGCAACCAAAGAGAAGCAGCAGCGCACTTCTGCCCTACCCGTGAGTAAGCTTCCACTTCTGCGCCGCACCATCACCACATCGAAAGGTGTGGTCACAGAACAGAGACCCACCACCAGCAAACTAGCAGCGTATGCAGATATGCTAGGTGTCAACGAGCCGCCGCCGCCGCCATCGTGCTCTCTTCCTCTAGTCAACCAGAACAGCCCCGTCCTGCCTCCCCAGGCCACTCAGCAGACTCCCGCAACTCCTGTCGCCACTGCAGCAGCAGCTTGGCTGGCGCAGCAGTCAACTTTGTGGCAAACATCTCAAATGGCCGCCATGATGACTGCTGGCGGTAGCGTCAACCCTACAGCCACGGCAGCCTACATGCTCAATCCGGGTAGCGCCTTATTTGACGCTGCAGCAGCGGCGACGAATCCGCTCCTTCGACCCCCTTTCTGGAGACCCTGATTCGTAGCTCTTTTTCCTACGCACCCTTTTGGTTGTCTAGGTGTGTTCAATTGCTCACGCGTAATCACATCTTAAATCTATTCATTTAATCAGTATTTTCTCTCATTTTGTATAGATCTGTTAGCCTTCCGACTTGGTAGAAATTGACCAAAAGACTCAATTCATTTCCCGAGTCCCACTCCTTAGCATTTCACAAGCCTTCCACCCCCGAAATCCTGCCACCTTTTGTACCATGGTTAATTCACATTTTAAGTAAATTTTTAAGTGTAGATTTCCATTTTTGGTATCTTGAACACATTTTTTATTCCAAAAGTCGTCAACTTATCATCAAATAAATGAACTACGGATCCAATCTTACTTTTTAGACAGCTAATATTTGGTGTTTGTCTAACTTGCGCTCCATTGATTTATCTTCTATTGTTGCATTGATTGTTTCTCATTTATGCCACGGCTCCTCGTAGAAGCATGCTAATACTTAACCTGTTGTCTTGACAATTTTTTCTGTGCTTACTTCCCGTGCACACGGGTAAACTTCTAGGAACTTGGAACAGATGGCGAAAAACGGCAAATTGCGGCAAAGTAAAGTGGTTCCGCAAAAGGTCTTCCCTTTTGCCGGTTTTGTGGCATGACGTTAGCGAACCACCTGCGTTGTCCTTCCGTTGACCTGCGTGTTGCAGATCCTCCTTGCATTTGTGCGGTTGTGCAAGGATGGGCTCTTTAATTCGGCACCCTAGCTGTACTCAGCGAGTAAAAACCATCCGTGAAAACTTAATGATGGCAACTGTTGGTGAAACTATTAAACAGCCTAGGTGTTGCGCAGCTCATCTGACGTCTTGGTTGCGCTGGGCACTACGGAGACAGCGTTGAATTACTACGTTGTAATGGAATTTCTGTGGAGCCAATTTATTCCGTTTGCGCCTTTCTATCTGTTTAACGAGCGAAAAATTCGAGATCCCTTTGAAATGAAACTTAATATAATATAACGGGTAATGGTTATGATAAAGCGGTGAACTTTATTTCATGTCTTTGTTACTTCAGTGCATTGTACATGGTGATTTCTGCGTAATTGCAGAAGTATTACTATTGCGCCTTCTCGTGCGTCTTACTGGTTCACAGATCGTCACTGCGGCTAGTTTGAGCTCGAATGTAGCGCTTAGGAGCTTTAGATCTAGTGCTCCTTCTCTCGAGTTACCAAGCAATGTCAGAATCGTATGGTCGCGCATATTATCGAGAGGTTCACTTTGCGCACTACTACTCTGACTACCAGATATCTGCCATGGACCGATGTAGTTCAAGTGGTGGTGGCTTTCTAGGGTCGCCAACCTGAGCGAACGATAGTCGGCTAGAAGCTTTCTTTGTTGGTTGTTTTCACCACTTGACAGAGCTTTTGATGCACACCAAGGGAAAGTGGCGCTCTTCGATTCTACTCGTGTATTTTGCACTTATTGGTATGTTATCATTCTACTTTTGAAATTCGAATAAAGTATTTATTTAGTAACTGTCTTTTTGAGAGAAATTTCAGCTATTGGTGACATGTTTTTGGGGTTCAAACACAATTAGAGGGCATTGTTTAAAGTTAGTTCTGGTGATGCCGATTTTCGATGCTCCCTTCGTCTAATGTGTATATCTAAAATAAAAGAAAGACGTTCTCATTCGCGTGCAACTTGATCTTCGCGGATGCAAGTTCCAAATGTATGCAGCCGTTTGAACCATGCCTCGTATAAACGGATATAACCTCATTCAGTAGCGACTTCGAAGTCATTACCGATTCGCTTGTAGCATTTAATATCTGTAGTAAAATCCTGAGTCCGTATTGCGGAGTCCAAATTAATCTGGATCAGTGAACCAGCAACCACACTAGACCGGATGGTTTATCGGTGACTAGGAATTCCGCTCTAATGTATCCCATCACATGGCAACTCTTGCCTCTGTTGCCTTGATTCTAGTTGTAGCCTGATTAGTGCCAAAGAATGAAAACGACCATGCTGGTTGATTTTACGCTATCACAAAGATATTTATTTCAGAGTTCTTTCTTCATTGAATCACGGAATGCCTAAACATGGTTGCTTTTCGATCCCATAGGGTCGAAATCGGCCAGACTTTGATGGTTAAAAAGATGTATCAGACAAGGAATAACCGCTTTCGTAGCTTTTGGTCACGAATTGCTAAAATTAGACCTTTCCAAAAAGGTTTGCTTAGAGATTTCTCGGTAAATCTGGTCTGGTTGTGACTTCTCTATATCACCGTTCTAATTACTTTCGTGCTCATTTACGGTGGGAGTCGTAGTAGTTATTCAGTTTTGTCAAGTTGTGCCACGAATGCCCTCGAGTGGCATGTTAGACAGGCTGAAATTTGCTTTTATTTCTCTCGTGTTGGCCATAATGTCCCACAATTCAGCCTGGGTATGGCTAATGGCGAAAACCTTTTTTCATCTATGCGAAGAACAAGAAGGCCTACCCTTTAAGCTTGGTGGTCTCTTACCTTGAATCTTTCACGATAGTAACTCCGGCACATTGTTGATTTGTAAATTCATCTGAGAATGTGGGATAGTTCCCTAAAGAGCCGAGGGCATTTAAAAAAACGAACAGTGTAAGAAAATCGCTTTTGGGTTTCATATTTTCTAAGGCTTAACACAATTACAACATCAATATAGAATGAGGCTCATTCACTAGCTAACACATATGATACACAAATAAATCAAAGTCTTACCTCAAACCTTTGACTTCGTTGGGACTTCCTGCGTATCCACCAAGCTAGAACGACTAGTATGCCCACAGTCACCAAAAGCTGAATCACTATCATTGAAAGTAAAGCTTTTCTTTTCATAAACGAATCTGAAACAAGAATTGGACAGCATGTTACTTAGTTTATTCTAGTAGAAATTTCAAAATCGAGTATATTTCGACTAATTTATCCATTAACAAGGGCGAAGATTCGTGGTCATCAGGCTCAGTCACCATGTGATCCAAAGTAAGTTCCTACGAAATAGAGTGGAATTGGGCTATTTAAGTTACTCATTTATGTTCTACCCCGAGTGACTAATGCTGTGCAAGTAAGGATGAGCAATCAGATGCTGATGCACCTAATTATTGAGTTCAGTTTTACTTAAAATGAAATACCATTCTAATGATTTGTCTCTGAGAAATGCAGTCTTATGGCTTATTAATTATCCCACACCAATTAATTAACTCCACATCACTAATGAAATAAATAAAGCTTGGGCTTACCACACTGACTGCGAACACTCTGCAAATCAAAATGCAAGCAATTGGTTATTCCAATCGAAAAATTACTCAGTCGATTTAGTAAAATTTGTCATGCGATAATTGTGATCCCATTCAAAGTATTTAATTTTTGCATGGAACGGTGTCAGTAATGTCAGAGAAAGCAGAATGTAAATTTGCCTAGTTGCACTACCAAGAAGCTACGATTTTTGAGCTATGCATGAATTCGGGTCAATAAATCCAACCCGCCATGCACAAAAAGCTCTAAACACGTTTTTGCAAACTATTGAATGGATAGTTTGCCAGCATCAGATATTGAATCGGTGAAACAGGAGTAATTTCAAGTACAAATATGTTCGGTCCTTGAAGATATATTTGTTAATATCAATGACAGAGGGAGAATTGGCTGTATAAATAGCAAGTGGACACCCGTTCAAGTGTATTACATAATTGGTATCGATAACCACACACATTTCGTTTAATCACACCACTATTACTTTTAAGAGGATGATTAAAATCGTCCCTTTTAAAGCCTCAGAACCGTAATACGACATCACGTCTAAATCACCAATTAATTCAAACACCATTAGGTTGAAATAGATGTAGGAAATCCACAATCTATAAAATAGCATTAAAGTAGCATTGTGACTCTGCAATGTTTCATTCATTTTTACAATTGGATTAGCTTTTCTAGTAGACTACGGAATCTACCTATTGATGAAAAAAATTACCGCGGTAACCTGAGGTATCAATGGAACAAAGGAAACCAGCATAACTATGGCATCATCGTCTGATTCTCTATTTTCATGAGTCCATTCTATTACCGTTTTGATGGCAGAGGAACGCTAACATTGTGTTACATTTAAAGGGGAGTACTTGTAAAATGCTGATGGCCATGAAAAGCGAATTCCCCATCATTTTAGCTATGAAAAAGCGGTTGGATATATGAGATCATACATGTTGGAAGAAAACCACCATATTTCCAAAGAGTTAGCGTTTAGTTTTTCTCGGCCTCAAGGTAACGGCCCGTGAAGGACTAATTGAGCTATTATTCAATATATAATTACAAGTAAGAATAATTACCTAACACGATCAACTGTAAGTAACTCAAAGTGCTCTTTCAAACAAAGATATTGTCAGAGCTATGGTGGCCACGAAGTAGTAATCCTCATTTATTACTCAAATGCTAAGTAGTTATATTGAATATTTGTGGTTTCGATAACATATATATCGGTTATTTGAACAAAAACCTGCTAAGCGGAAGAAAATAGACCACAAATCTCTAGCCTTTTGGCAGTATTTTCTCTTTGAAAATACTAAGAAACGATTATCGCAGTTTTGTTAACATTGGCAACCATTTTCGAGCTTTGCTAAAACTAACAAGCCTTCCCATTTTGGAGATGTATCGCAATTGGAGCTGATTAAATCCGATATTTTGAACCAATGTCGAATTTTAATGATTAACAATGGAAGGAGGGTATCATTAGAATGAGAATGCGACTCATTCTACAAGGACTCAAATCTGAGTTACTTAGTTGCACTTTGAGACCTCTTTTGATATGAATAATAATGTACTGGCATCTTAATATTACCGCTTTTAGGCATGAAGTTATTAGGGAATTATTGTGAAAATGTACACAGCCAGCTGTTGTGGAAATCTAGTCTTGAGGATGCAGTTTGGAAAGGGGTTTGAGAGAGTTGAGCTACTCACATTGAGATGACAGCCATGGTCGTGCCACCGTTGCCACCCACGGTCCACACCACAGCTGCAGGCGCGGATCTGCTGGCACCACTGACACTGGAATCCCGCCGTCGCTCTCCCGCCTAAACACTCCTCGCAGGTACGCTTCTCCACGCAGGCTGTCACCGAAACAGGCCCACACAGACTACTATTAAGGGGTTTCCATCGTGCGCGCTCCTGCCAGGGTTAATGATCTATCACTTCACTTTCAAGCCTGCACTGCTACTCACTGCGCCTGGGATCTTTGGAAGCTTTGACCTTTTTCACTCTGCTCGAATACCTCAACCGACTCAATTCATTTCTCTCTCTCACTGAACTCCTTTTTCTAGCCTGATTTTTCATGCATCATTAAACATCCGTCATCGGGGTTTCACAATAGTGGCTTGATAATTCTGGACTTGGATTTCAAACACTAATTTACTCACTAGAGGTGTTGCCGTTTTTGTAGTTATACCAAGTTCCTAATTTAATCCAGTCCAGTTATGAAACCTATCATCACAGATGTTATAGTTCCAAATTTTTTGTACATGGGACTTGCAATTATTTTTATCAAATGGCCTCAACTCTCAGAGTTGGGAAACATATATTTGAGATCCAAATAGACGCTTAATTCACTTTAAAAGGACTAATAAGTATCAAATGATAGTCTATATATCTAGTACATATTTATTCATGGGTGTCAGTGCAAGTGAAATAAGGTTTTTGAATCCGTATTTGGCTTGAACCAATGTTGCATTCGCTCTTTGTTCTCATTCATTTGCTTCGTTTCAATAAATCACACTCCTAGAGAAAAGACAAGAAATTCACCTTGTAAACGCTTTAAGCTCCTGGAAAATCGCCCTCCGATGACAAGCTAATTGGTAAGCTTTCCCAGTGGAAAAATCTTCCTGCACACAGGGAAGGAACAGCGATTAACCGGTTGCTTCATACCTAATAGGGACCTAATTGCATCGGAGGCAATTGGAAAAATGATACGGAAACTCCAAAGTGACACACTTGACATATGCCCAAACTGTCCAGATGATATTATGCAAATTGATGGAATCAGTATATCTAATTAAACAAGGTAATAGAAAAACAAATCGGTATCAATGCAAGATAAATGGCAGAAAGATGAATGCTGCAATGAAGTGCTTTCTAGATTCAACCCAGTTTTATCCGCCGCTGTTCAACAAATATACCTGTTCAACAAATATAACTGCTCAACAAACATACCTCGAGATCCGGACTGTGCCTGTCGATCACTCCTAAATTTTTACGACCCTATCCAACAATCTTCCGGTACCTTATTTGCTAGTCTTAACTCTCTCCAGATGTGCGGACCACAGCCCCTGTTGACTGCTGGTCTTGTACTTTGATTCTTGCATTGATGCCAGCCGAGCCTACCGCAAGTCTCTTGTCTCTAATCATTTTCTATGAAATCTAAACAGTGAGGTCCGTGATTTAATGCTTCATTGTTAGTAAATTAACGAGCTTCGTCACTTTAAATGCTCTCCCTTAAAACCTTGTTAAGAGCATAAGAGACTCAAAAGCAGGCGGGAATCATCAAAGCAGTATAATTATCTGTCGACTGCAGGACATATTGTAGTCGTTATTCGAATTTTAAAGTGCTAAATTACGGGTTATTAATGACACAACTACAAAATAAACCACAGTATTAACAAGAGGAATCCAGTGTGTTGAGAAATTAAGCAGGATAGTTCACAAACATGCTTTGACAAAATCCAAGCACAATAGTAAAGCAACTCCTTCGCTACCTTGGTGACCCTCTTTGATAAGCCGTGGATAAACAATGTCTGAGACCAGCAATACTTGTTACTGACTTACTGGGAAGCGGTGTTAGAACGATTAGTGTACCCGGACGAATGATCTGGAGCGGCACTTTCATTGAAGTGTACTCCACCATTCTCTTTTGCCCGTCATCTGCGTAAAAACGATTAACGGAAGTCCCTGAAGACTTATATATATATAATATACATAGCAATATAAACTGACTAGAATGGGATTTTGCAACATCACAACCTCCCATTTAAATGAATGAGTTTATTATTTATTGCCATTTTACTCAACAAAACATTAGGAGTCCCTCGTCTAACACAGCGAATCGCCCTAAAGGTTTTGCACGAAGCTTTTATGGTGTCTGAGTTTTCTAGTAGCACTTTCAGTGTATCAAAATCGCAGTGTTCAAAAAGAAAGTTAAGTAAAATTACAGCCTCAATAGCAAAGTTAAGGAGCTAAGTAGTAGATCAGCACCAGTCACTAAAGTTTCCGTTGGAAGACATACCTTTTACTTCGTATAAGTAGGCATCCGAGATGCCAACAAGGAAATCCTTGAAGGGAGACTTTTCATCTCTTCGCTCCCAAATTTTTGTTCGGATCTTTGAGGTAGAACTTGTAAGCACTGAGCATCTTTGTATTCTACCGTTATGGAGATACAAGTTCGGAACCTTAAGTTATCAATTTATTACTGTAGAAATTTTCTAACCCTATCGTACGCGAATATGATACTTCCATTTTCAAAAAGGCATACGGAGAAGGAAAATTTTTTCACTATAAATAAGGAACCCTCATTTGTGCAACATGTCACGACTTACTTTCTGGACAGTTTTTCACTTGGACATTGTTCCATTTGGCGATGAAAAAGTTGGCTTAAAATGCAACAGTAGTGACATTAAGGTGAATGAAAGCTTACGAGAAGTGACAAAGGTGATTGCGGAAATACTTGAGTTGTACGATGCATCGAAATCGGCCATAAGGGGCGCAATATATTGTGAATAGGTCAAATGATCGTGCCGCACATCACCCATATAAAGAAAGCCTAAAGTGGTTGAAAAGGTAATAAATCCCTGCCGGTTAATTTCGGTTTTGTTAGCGATTTAATATGTTGATATTAAAAAAAAACACAAAAATACACACTCCACATTTGCTTGAAGAATGAAACATTAAATAAATAATCGCTGGCTCAAATACCTCCAGTAGCAAGCGTTAGTTCTTGAGTAGGATAACCGTAAAATGAGAAGGGAAATTCAAGAGGCACTTTCTAAAATAACTCATTAAAGTGAGACTATTACATACAATAGCAACACGATTACTTTTCATTAAAGCCCCATGTGTGCGTCCATGTTCGAGAATAGATTTGTTGACAAATATGAAGTGTGAGGTAGTGTGATTTGGGCCAGTAAATACATGGAACTGATAATAGGCATATGTGCTCTAAAAATAATCCCTCAAAAATAATATGCCTACCTTAATTGATTTCGAAGTATTATTAATGGGAAAGAAGTTACTGCAAGAAATAAAATGGCCCACTAAAAGACAAAAACTATTAAACAAATATTCTAGAGACTTGGAAAGACTACACATTGTAAATTACAATGCCATCATATATTAACGGATAATCACATTCGTAAATATTATGGAGCAGTGCTTCGGAACCAAACATACCTGAAACGGTAAGTAATATGTACGCGTTATTATGCGACAACATTCTCACTTGTGCTTCGGCTATGACCTTCAAGCTAACGTATAACTCAATAGCTCAAACGCGATGGCCCAAAAATATATAAGATAGGTGGTAAACAAAGTAAACTTTTGCCATGCAACTATTTTTAAAAAATTAAGATATCATTAGAAAAATTGGTATTTTTGATGGATATGTTGTGTTGGCAGATAATATAAAATCTGAATAAAAATTGGAATAAGAAGAATTTTTGGGACTTGAAATAGAGTTATGATTTTCCCTGTGTAGAAAAGTGTCGAGAAGCTGCAGTAAAACTGGAATTAGTAGCTTAATTTGTTAATATTTTCGCCGGGGTGACGATTTTCCCTTCATGTTACGATGTTAAGCCACTTTTGATGTAAAAGAAAATAGGATCAACCGTCTTTGCGTTTTATAATCATTGGACTCGGTTTTCACGTTGGGTTTGTGGAGCCAGCCTTGCCCGAAATATCTTCTTAACGGACTTAAAGCTCTAGTCATACTAGAAATGCACTTTTGATACTATTGTTCAATTTTTCACTGATACAATATAAGTTAACTTATGTTATTTGCCATCTTCATTTACCTAACCTGGGCTCCAGCCTGCTCGATATACTGCCTTCAATTGTAGCATTAATTGCACGAATCAGATGTGCAAATCCACAATGGCAATCAGGTCTGTTATGAAGCAGGACAGATTCATTTTTTGGAATTTTACGCCCTCTATATAAGTTACAGGTTCTTGCATCTGTATACATCTGGCAAAATCTCTTTCTAGTAAAAGGCGGGAGTAAAAATCAACACCAACACGGTTATATTTTTGCCAAGAACTTCAGTAGGAGCCTACGTAAGTCAATTGGTTTCCAACCGAAATTTGAAGAATATTTAGTGCATATCTTACTTTCAGATGTCTTTTGGCTAAATTGCTAAGTGCTAAATAGAGCAATGACTATTGGCGAAAATTGATGAACAGTGATCTTTATTTCGAGGCCCTTATGTTGAAATAGGCGTATCTGATTACTTGGTAGCATGAAACCGTGCCCTTTGAGGCAACACTTAAGCGCATAACCAAATATTTATCCAGCTTTGAAACTGTATTCTGCGTATTCTTCAACATTGAAAAGAATCATGGAGAGCAGATTATCCACTTTATTATCTAAAGTTGTATGCAAAATCAAAATTACAGGGCCTTTAATGTTTCTGCATTGATTAATCCATCCACAGGCCTAGACATGTATAAGCACCAATGAAGAATGTGGGAGAACATTCCTCGTACAAGATTTTGATTTTAAATCATTTCAACGAACCATTTGGATGTACCTAGACAAATGCGTATCAACTATCGCATTAATTTAAGTATTATTCAAGTAAAGAGTTATCTGAATACCCATTGTTTCAACTATTTGTCGAATGTCAGCCCGAGTTAAAATGGCATTCAAAGTGCAGCAAGCCAAACTGATATCGAATCAACGGTCTTGATCCTTTCATTTAAGTGAATAGTCTAGATTTTGTTGTCATCAAGACTTGCCTTTGATGAACCGCTAACATCAAGATGCAGCAGTCACGAAGGGGCTTATAAAGCCAATCTGCCGAAAGTTTCTGTGTGCTTTACTGAGTAGCTCAATTGGAGAAGTCAACAGTTTTATGTGAAAAGTATTGATAAGGCGGTTGAGGACTTTTCGTCAGCATTTACCTACCAGTCGAAAAGTATACGGTATTTTACTATTGTCCAATTGAGGTCATGTAAGCGTCTCTATGGGGTGGAGAACTTACAGAAAATGCTTAGGTCATAAACTCCGACGCACTACAAGATCATCCACTCCCGGTGTCTAGATATGTTAAGTGAGCATCGCACTCTCAAGTTGTGCCCATCAATAGTCAATAAGCTTGCTATGGCTGCTATGTCGCAGCCCTCTTTTCTACCTCCCCTGTCGATGAATACAAACTTGTAGGGTCGATCCCAGCCAGAAGCGACACGATGGTCAGTGGAATGTTGATTCGCCTGAATAAAACCATCCGACTTCGTTTTCTCGTAACATGGGCAGGAGGAAACTGAAACATGGCCAAACAGAGGATTCCAACTGATTTACAGCCTTGCATCTTAAACTTCCGAAACTCGGACCCCGAAAATAGAGCCCAAGCCATGGTTTTGGCAGCCCGACATTGTGGATCACGATGAAAGAGGTTTGGTACCGATGTAACAATACGAGTGGTTGAAATGAAATGTTTATCTACAACAAGTTTAGCCAATCTTTTTAAATCATGGGGAAGTTTAGGGTCCTTGTAAAGCTCGATATGACAGGAAATACTGAGAACTCGAGTTTGAATTCGCTAAAATAATAGAGCCAATCGAAAAACTAAGTCCACTGGGAACTCTCGGGGCGTCCCTGGGTTCACATAACATTGTTGACGATAATTAGAGCGATTCTAAAGTGGTATAAAAGACTTTAGTGGAGAAAAATGAATTCCGTAAACACATGGGCCTTGCTTGGGATGCCTCGCCCCTGCTCCTAAATAGTTAAGCAAAGAAGATTTATCAAATGGCAGCAAGGCAGACATACATCTCGATAAGTGTTGCGAGTTACCAATTAGACGATTCCTTGAATGTTTAACGTCCGCAAGACTAGTTAAACGTACTTTGACAGGTTAGATGCAAGACTGAGCTGCTTGCAACTCACCAGTGTCGCTACACAAAGAGAAGCGTAATTTGAAAACTCAATTTGTCCTTTTAGATCGTAGCAAAGCTCCATCTTTAATAGCCATCGGTTATGGATAATTGGAGAATTAATTCGGTTTAAGCAGCGAAGATGTTGTTTACGAGCTCGCCCTAGGGAGTAGTATGAAATTTGGTCTTAAACGCGCCTCTGAACATTTATTCGTTAACAAGAGTAGAATAACTTCATGCCTCGGCCACGACTTCGAATATTATGTCAGATGGTAAATGTACTACCTACGTGAGTCTGAACTCGTTCGGAAGTGTATGAATGTCAAGACGTCCTCTACAACTTGTCGATTGAGCCAGTTGATCTATTTTTCCTTCAACAATGCCGAAATGGGACTATTGGGAGGAAAAGAGATTTGGAATGAGACTTGTTATTTTTGCCAAGATAAACCCTCAATTCCGGTTCTGAAAAGCAATTAAAATCGATTATCAGTTACAAAAAACGTTACCTTGATTTTTGACTGAATTCCGTATTTTGAGCCTATTAAAGTACCGCTACATTTGAAACGGACAAGCAGTAAATCCAAACCATCAACCCGATTCTATACCGCATTGTCAAACTCCTAAAAAATTGTTCAAATCTTTTCTTGCTATGTTAATATTCTGTAATAACCGTGCAAATATCTCATAAATGGTTTAAATTAACTACCGAATTTGTTCGATTCCAAATTTTGAGAAATCCATGAATCTTTGAGGGTAATGGCCTATTTATCAAGGACGAAAGACCGCGCTGCCTTATAATTTCATCCGTTCTATAAAAGTACTAATGTAAAAAACCCATACAGCATAACAATAGGCTTTAATTGTAGCAAGTAGTTAAAAAGTGAACACACCGAATGTTGGTTGGTTACAGCTGTTCGTCTGTGGAAACTCATAACCAGATATTTTGCATTTATAAACTCATTTTCTTGGCAGAAAATTATATCCTTATAAACTGCAAAATCTGGTCTGTGCTATCCAAACAGAGAATCTTAGCTTGAGGTCCACCTTTGGAGAGGAATTCCGGTCGCCAGCGTGGGACAAGCCAATTCCCACTGAAATTGGGTCGTTGTGGATAGTTAAGGCAAGGAAACAACATCAATGGATGCCAGTAGGTCACAGATGTGTAATCGGTCCAGATCAACAAAACAGCAGTAGTGGGAACCAACAGACACGTGGCGTGACAAGCGTATTCATATGAGCCAATAGGACGCACCCTGTCTCCGGATTGGTTCACACAGCTGCACGCAGTGTGGATTGCACTTTCTCGTGCTGGCAAAGAGGTTTTCATTCGGACCTATTTATTATTGAATCAATCGTACCATTGATTTTGGATATTGAAAAACACCTTTGCACAACCAATTATCAAGTAGTTTTTAACTGCTAATTAAGTGCATCCTAATTGTGCCGCTTTACATACGCAAATCCTAATGCAATTCCTCCTCAACTCTAACGGTCTTCTCTGGAGGATTCAATAATGCACAGGGGATTCACCATTCTTCCGGTTATTGTTCCCAGCTGAAGTTGGCATGTCCTTTCAAGTAGCTATTGATAAGCATAACATTGATGATCATTGTCTAGGCATTTTACCTTGTGCAATTATCAAATGGGAGAGGAATCAAACCTCCCAGTATCCCTGATCGTTTAGATTATTTTCTATAATTCAAATTCAGGCTAAAAGTGCACCAATAAGACTACTTTCACAGAGACTTGACTCTTAATTGCATTCGTAAATGCTACTGGACTAAAAGGAATCGTTGTTTTGATTGAAGAGTTGTTTCATGGTTTAGACAGCATGTTGGTTATTTGACTGTTTTGCTTACATAGGGAAACTCGATCCACTTCTACTACACTTTCCTCCAATTTCACGGTTGTACTTTTACTGAATACCCAGTAACAGCTCACCAAGTCTGTCTCTCTCCTGATAACCTCAGCACCTTCTTCGTCCAGAGCTTCGGTAAACTTAAGTCTTACTACCCCCAGATAGTAAAAAATTACGCAAGTAAATGAGATTGTGCTCATAAATATAAAATGAATTGCACGATTTGCACAAAAAATTCAAAGGGGAAGAGGGATGCACGGCTGGCTCTCTTCACTTCATTGGAACAATATGAAACCTACAACAGAAAAGTTCATATGTAATGTGAAGGGCAAAAAGTTAATCGTGCATTCTGGTTCACCACAAAAGTTAATGCAGGTACTTCCATATTGCCGTCGCAGAATAAAGGGGGCAAATAAAAATCAGACAACGAACAATTGTCCCCTAGTTATGACGATTTGCATCGATTCTGGTGAAAAAACACACGCGCCTACTAATTCCGTCTCTTAAACCAGATAAGGGGCCTATCGATACCTGCATTCTCGCTCCAGCGACTTGGAATATTGTGGACACCATGGTATTTTCGGTATTAAATACAGGCTTACCCGAGGCTTTTACCATCTTCTGGTTTGACGAGGGTCAAGTGATGAACCGAAGTGGTCTCGCCATCCTTTCTTAACAGATCCACTGAAATTTTACCCTAGTGGACAGGAAAGGCACCGATAACAGACAAAGCGAAAAATACGAGTATACTCTGACCTATCTTCTTAATCCCTTTGTAGTGCTCCAAATTTCCTGCTCATTGTTTGCCTCACCGTGCACTAACCAAAGGTCACTTATTCCACTGACGGAAGCTCAACTAGCAGCTCAAGCCAGCCTCCTTTATATGAGGCACACATTCGTTCTCAGCTCGAGAAATAGCCGGCCCAATATAGGCATACCTGGGCTTTTCGCGGTGACGTTTAGTAGGAAATCCTAGTCTATCAGGACATTTACACACTAATCCCTTCCATTTTCAGTATCAAGCTGGAAGATTTACCCTGGGATCGACGCTTTTGACTAGATTTGCAATGTCAGCCAGACCCTCGAAGTTGCCAGCGTGGATGCTCCCAAATCGCGTCACCTCGTCACCCACCCGGATACCCTAGAATAAAAAAACAGGATAAAAGACTAAATGCCATGGCGCTTGCAGCACAGAAAGAGCATACCAGACATGAAGATATTGTAGCCGTAGCATGCATGCTTTATCATCTCGCCAATCCAGTGAGTTTTTCTTAGCCAAAAGGGCGACCTGGGTTTTGAACCATTCGCTACATTTACCCATTACGTAAATCCCTGCCTGAAGAATGACAGCTACTTATTTACTCCATGCTTGGATGACGACGCAGTTACAACCTAGCTGCTACCAGATCGCGAGATTCCTCAGCGCGAAAACTCCTACTCTCCAGCAACTGAGAAATTACGAGTACTTACTGCCTCGCAATTCTTTCGACTATGAGGAAGTGGAGATCCCTCAAGACTCCTCGTCACACCTCTATGCAAGAACAACTATTCCCAACCTGGAGCGTCTATTCCCTGGACATTTTTTCCAAGTGTCCAGGCTGTAGAAGGCCTTTGAGACCACAGAAAGTACCATAGCACTGAAACTACGACTGGTAGGGGGGTCAAAAGATTACCAGCACCGATAAACAGTGAGAATGCGCGCTTTGTGGGGCAACGGGAGCTGTTCGAGGCGCAAATAGAAGAGAATGGAAATCGACTGTTGCGCGTGGGTGCTGCCAAGAATGCATAAATTAGATGCGCTCAGGAGGCGAAAGAAGGCTCGTCCCCCCATGCGCCAGGCACATACTCCCCCCTCCAACCACGCAGGGGAGGTTTTTTGTTACGACGGCTTTCAGACTCTTTACAATGACATTTCGCACTTACGGACTTACAAATGCTAATCTCACCACACTAGAAAGATCACACAGCAATAAAACTTGGCCACCTCAAAAAACGGGAGCTATTCTAGTACTAACTTGGTTCCCATCTTCCATGATGATAAGGACACTTACGGTCGATCCGATCCTCGAAACTTTGAAATGCAAACACGCCACTGAGGGAAGCTGCGACATTCTGACATCCCCAAGCAGCCCATCAGGATAAGTATAGTGAATACAAAGGTCTCAATACGTGCACATATCAAAAGTAATGGGAAAGTGGCTAGGAAATGTAGGTAAGCTAATGCACCAAGTCTGCCAGGGCGGATAGTGGCTTAAATGACAAGCGAAGGAGTGGGATTAAATCTCAGCTAAAGCATCCAGCGCATCAACTACCTAAGGCGGAAGTGACGCAAACACCTCAGTGGCTTCGTGGTGGTGGTGGTGGTGGTGGTAGTTGTACCACTGAGCCTAACGACTGCAGAGAGCAAATTCTAGAAGTCAATAAATTTTGAGAAGTACACATCGCAACTGTGGCATAAACCCGAAATTATGCTCAATGACCACGAAATCACTAGCGGGAAAAAGGAACGGGTCAATTAGTACTCTAGCAATGTATTCGCGACAATACTTTGTGGCGAATCTAAGCACATTTAATTGCCAACTGAACTCTCATTTTACTAGAACCGTTCTTCATCATAGAATGAGCAACTAACACCCCACCATTGGAGCAGAAATAGAAACCAGATATCAATTCGTGTGACTAACATAGGAGATTTCCAAAAGTAGAAACATCATCAAAAGGATAATGGCCTAACGAGCATATGGAGGGCCTACTACGTCTTCCGAAGAGTAAAACGACATTAATGTGCATTTTTAGCCTCAGATAATCCTATTAAAGTAGTCATTCCCTAGAACCAAGTAAGAGGGCTAGAGGGACTTACAGCCAAGTCAACAGGGGAGCCGCGTATAACCTTGTCAACCATCAGGAAGGAGGGCGGCGATGAGGACTGCTGAAGCCCAGGAAGATTAACTTTCACAGCCTCCCTCTCTTCTCCACAACCGCCGCTAGACCTCCGTTTCAACAAATTCATGGCTAATGCCTCCAGCTCCTTCATCACAGCCTTGTGATCGGTGTTCAGACCTAGGGCAGGGGCAGAAGCGAAGTAGTCAGGGATGACGCTCAAGTACTGGGAGGTGTAAAACTCTGGTCTGTACATTACTCTCCGAATGAGCCACGCTCTTGCCTACTTCCACCACACTTCGATCCTAGGCTGGGGGTAGGATCCACTCACATTTAGTCTCTAGTCTATATTGTGGCGCGTAGTTACGCGAAACTTGAGTTTACTGCAACTACTCAATCAATGAGTGAAAAGAAAACGAGTAATGCCGACAGTCGCCCCCTTTAAATCACAAGAGCACACTTCCAAATACTAATGTAGAACGAATCCATGGGCTAACTTAGCATTTAGACAGCACACTACAGGACGTCGTGTAGACGGAGACAGGTTAAACTCACAGATTATCCGATTACGTGCAGTTCTGACAGCAACGAGATCGATGTCATTCCTCGGAAAACCCTCCACATCCACTATACTTCCATGCATTCCCACGTTTTTATTCTGTCAGTGCAGAAAGGGATATAAAAGTACCTTGGCGTGTCAGCAAGTCGCCAATAAGACGCCTTACGCTTTGCAGAACCTCCGTGTAAGCCTTGATCTCCTCTTCGATCGCAATGCGTTTTTTCTCCAGCTCCTGGAACCGCCGTCTATTCGCGGAGTCGTCTGTCATAATCTCCCGCTAACTGGGTATAGAAAAGTGCATTTTCTAGCCATCTGCTTGGTGTCAACTCGAATTCGAAACGCAATGGAGCCATGGAGAAGAATAAGAGTTTTTGAAACGACAATACATTTATTAGTATATAAAACGCTACTGTGTTTCTTCACTTAAATTTAGGGAAAACATGGGCCAGAGAGGAGAGACCGGCACAGACGGTCAACTTGTCCGGGGCTCCGGCTAAAGGTTCCAACTCGCCAGCGATGGCCGTTAGAGGGATCAGGCAGCTTAACAGACAGTCCAACAGCGATGACATTACGTCCTCCAAGGGCACTGGACCCTAAAATAAGGAATGACAATTTCTACCTAGTGCCATTTCTGCATACAAAATTAGACGATGCTAGCAGATATGTGCAATAAACTAAAATTGCTTGTATTTTTCCACATCAAAGTTATAGGTTGTGGCGAAGGAGGAAATTAGTGATAGACAAATGCATAAAAAGCTGAAAAATCCATAGCCCTGTTGATTACGCAGTTGGTACATTATGAAATGAGAATGGTGTGAATGTAAAAGAACAAGGATTTTGCATAGACGCTTTACAGGTAACTGACCTGGTATTCGGCGAGCTGGTCGCTGACGGTTCCGAAGGAGTTGGCGAGGAGCTGGAAGTGTGCGGCGAGGTCGAGGAGGCTGTATCGTGAGGTCTCAGAGCGCGCGAGCTGGGCCTCAGTGCGGCGCAGCTCAGCTGCGCGCTTGGCCTCCGCTGCCTGCGACTTCTCCGGCGCTGCCTCCACCACCTTCTGCGTTCGGCGGGCCCGCACCCGCCACTGCTGCCGCTCGCGCTCCGGCAACGTCGACCACAGTGCCTGCCACACACACACACTCAGGGGACATTCACGCCAACCACCCTAGCCCTCCTGAGGTCCGCACTTAGAATGAAATTTGACTGCAAACACTAGCACCTACGCAGGAATAAAGTAATAATACTACCCTATCCCAAGTCACCTCAGAAAGATAACCGCAGGCTAGAAATTCTTTAACCAAACAGGCGTCTGGTCGTTTTAACCACTTTACTCCCAGCAGTTGCTGTGGGTAACGGAACCAGTGGCATTGAAGTAACCACCGAAGCAAGAAACGAATCGCTCACCTGCCAGCGTCGATTCTGCGACTTCTGGTCTTGACCGCCGCCGCCGGGTCCTGTTCCCGAAGGCGTATCGTCGCTCAAGCCGTACTTCTTCTTCATCGCTAGCGTGAAGAGCGTGTAGCCGTTCAACCGACGGTACGACTTAAGGGTCTACAACAAGGCGATAAACGCCCATCTTTACACTAAGCTCAAATCCTCAGTGACCATCTAAGAACAAACTTAAGCTCTATTTTCTCCGTCAAATTTTTAATCCGGCATGCAAACTACGAGATATCACTATGCTCTATGAGATAGAATTACAATTCAATTGATACAACCTGTGGGAAGGCATTGACTTGTTTCTATAATCTAAAATCCTGAAATACATATTCAGCACATTTCAAAATTACATTTGCCATAAAATACCACAGTTAGGTAATAAAAATAGCTAAATTCTGCCTCAAAACCAAAAAAGAGTTCACCTCGATGTCCAGGTCGTCAACGTTGCTGCTCTTCATTTTCTTTGAGGCAGGGGCACCGTCACCAGCCACGAGCGACGCAGAAGCAGTATTGGCTGAGTTCTGGTCGCCGTTTACAAGCGCCGGGAAGAGAACACTGTTTGGCGGCAGTGGTTCTAAAAAGGTAAAGTGGAGATAGTACCTGATTTCTAGCTGGTGTTATTAGGTCGAAAGAACCCAGACACACCTTCGCGAGACAGAGTGAACGGCGGAAGCAAGGGGTCCGTGGGGAGAGTAGGCCGCCTTCTCGAAAGAGGCAGGCTCTTTAAAGGAGAGATGAATAAATTGTTAACCTGTTGAGAATAACCTACACCTTAGTGTATTAGAATAACAAAAAAACATGATGGCTTCAAAGTTCTACACAAAGTCACTAGAACCCGCTAACCCACCTTAGGCACAGAATCCCACACACCGATAAGGCAAAGTATATTAAGTCAAGTAAAGGATGGCGTTTGCATATTCGTAGTAACGACGTTATATCTTAGTCACAAATTAAATATTTACTAATTCGATATAGGTAGCCCATCACCTAAGGAACAGTTACAGAGAGTGGCTCATCCGTTTTATGAGAGAATCGATTTGATAAGGAACTGTTTATAATCGACCCTTACAGAATCCATTTCAGGGATTTTGAAAAGATGAGTTCCATCCGACGGTCGCATTGATCGATTTTTTTGTGCTGCCGGGGTACTTCCACCCCTGCCAGAGCGTCGAATACCACCGCGGTTCCTAAAGCCTCCCGCTAAGGGAGTGGATAGCCGTGACCCACCACCGACCATGTAGGCAGACGCAAGAGGTGAGGACACACTGCTGCCGTTATCGAAACTAGAGGGAACAGACAATCGGCTAGGAACCTCAATTTGACGAAGCTGACCACCCTGCCAAAACAGTGGGCGTGGCGTGACTGCTCCGCGACCACTGCCAGAGGCGCGCACAGTGCCATAGTCGCGTCGGTAAATTGGGATAGGACCGCCAGTAACACCATTTGATAGAGGTGGCTTGCCTGTTGATACCGACTTTGGCTGCTTTAATGTTTAAGTAAACAATTTTTAGCGTGTTCGCAAATCTTAAACTTATCAGAACCGAATACTATTAACAAAACTATTTTCGGTATAACTTCTGAAAGACAACTCCTCGATGCACGGAATTTATAATTGTGGATTGTCAAAAATAGAACAATATTCAATCAGCAAAGATCTCATTAAGAGAAAATAACTTCACATGCTTACATCCATAAAAACTGCAAAATTACCGATTGTGCAGCCTCAGGTTAACTCAATCGAACACTACCAATAGTGAGAGCTAGTGCAACGTAATTGTCAAGATTTGATTAAAAATGACAAATAAATAAACATCGGTAAAATAATTCGAAACGAAATTTTTTGGTCCTTTCATTCGCTACTTGGATTATGCAACATCGTTAGTGGAAGTATTGTTCTTTAAAAACCTGGTCATTATCTTCACTTCTTCAAAGCTGAAATTATTTTAGCGCAGATCAACGAAAATTCACAAAATCCTACCAAATCCACCCCCCTCACTATTAAAATTGCACATTTCATCCTAAGACCTCACCATTGACTAAAGCCCCTTTACCAAAGATCTGCCCTGTTATGCACATCCCGCCAACACCTCAATAGAAAGTAACCAGGTCACCCGCCAATAAACAGAAAGCAGTTCCCGCTGCCGCTAAAGTCGAACTTGCCCGAGAAGTGCAATACTTCTAAGCCGATCCATAATATTTTCTCGATGTTTACCCCAGTTACTTACAATTGCAATGACCACAAAACAACCCAGTATACAGAGCATTTTTTAGTGGCTGAAGATCTACCTCCCCAGAAGTAGCCTATTCACAATGTTTGGTGCTCGATCCCGACACGGATACGACTCGCCCATAATGCAAGACTACAATTTATTGAGGGAACATGCATGATCGAAATCGTTTCAAGTTATAAACTCGACAGAACCAATCACGTCCTGATTTAGTAAACGACGACTTGACCAAGTCAGCAGCCTCAACGAGGGCGGACAACTCCTGACGGATCCGTGGCACGGCGAACTCGACCTGAAGAACGTAACTCAAGTGTACCTGGCTTACCTCGTTAAAACACTCATTTCGCTTCCGCTCGACAAAACCCAACTTTTCCTTGAAGAACCGTATGCTACGCTCATTATCTAATGAAATTTTGGCAATTACTGCATTTATTATTCCGGGAAAAACGCGTTCAGCATAGAGAAGTATGGCCACAATTGCTTGGGAGGCGAATCCTTTACAGCGCGAAGAAGCCTCAGCTACCATCACGGAAACCTCTCCCTCATAATGGTCATCGGATTCCCAGTCTGGAAGAACATAAAGGTTGACGTCGCCGACCATTCCGGCCACCTCGAGATCAGTGACGAATCCAGTGTCCGGTTCATCCGTGCACCCAATTACACTCCAATCCACTTCGCATGTGGATCTTATGTGTTCCTCCTCATATGAACCCATTTTCGATTTCTCCAACAGGATAAACGTGATACGGTCACTCTTACTTAACCAGTCTTTTTGCTGTCGGTATTCCTATATGAATATTCATAAAATACTTAAACATAACGCAATAATCCAAAACGGTTTCAAAATTAAACAGCTAACTCCAAAATGCTGACTTTCTCCAATACCTCGTCTAGCGTTAGTCTCTCAGACGCCGTTAAAGCCAGAAGCTCTTCATTTTGCATCCAACGGTGATACCGAGGGACATGTCCAACCTCATAAGGCACCAGAAATAAATCCGGTGTTTCCAAGCAGTAAGTCTGCAAAACCTGTAAAGGTGCATATTTACAAACTGGCCCAGAAAAATAAACCCAAACAACGCAGATCCTTTGCAACACATTTATTCACGCAGTTTCAGTAGGTTTGATGGACCGTACATAGATTTGCTGAGCGTGATGGCTAGAAACCTGCTTAATAGTGCCTTGTTTAAGCATTTCATGAAGCGCAGCACGAGCCAGAGATACACGAATTTTCAACCTCTCAGACACAGTTGATGGAGTAATCATGCGACTCTGAGGAATCTCCTTCAAGAATTTATCGTATGTGGCCTTATCAAAAAGGCAGGCATTGTTAAGCTTGTCTCTGACTTTTCCTTTGGACCACTTCTTTTTCTTGGCCTTTCCACCTTCCTTTTTAGGCTTAGAGACTTTAGGATCCTTCTTTGACGTCTTAGCTGGTACTTTTGTTGGCTACAAAACAGAACTGGTGAAATACACATACGACCCCCTACTGCGAAGCGTCAAACCGCACTCACCATGACCGAAGCTGTAAGTGAAGTATGCCGTGCGGTTAAAACATATAGTTTATAACAATGGACTAAAATATCCCTTCTTGTAAATAAAGTACTAGAAATTATTAATTTTTAAAAAATAATAAAATTTAATTTTAGGCGGTGTGTACAACAATTTTGACTATGAAATTGACATTATTTACAATTCCTAGTAAGCTATAGCTTATAATTATGCTAGTGGAGTATTTCTCTAACCTTCTTTTCCATCTTGTCTTTCAATTACCTTTTAATTTTGAAACCAGATCACGACGTTTAAAAACGCCATCATGTTGTCAATTACTAATGCTTGGATAGTGCATGACATTTTTTAACGCTTAATGTCCCAAAATGTAATGCTGATTAGATCATATTTGCTTTTTGTTTACGTGGACAGCCTTGTTGAAGTATAGGATCCGAAATGTGGTTTCGTCAGTTTACCTTGAATTCAGGAGTGAGCTTGAGACGATCAATGAACTGATGTGCACGTTAGCCTATGCTTCAAGTCCACTTGTTCGTTTGATCATGATAGTAAGAGATCAATGTACGTGGTAATTTTGTCAAATTTTATTACAGCAAGCAGGTTGAAAATATAAGGACATTCTCATATTTTCGCCCATATTTCTAGGCGCAACGTAATATATTGGCTAGATAAAATCCCGAGCTAGGCACTTATGTATGTAAATGCTATTTTCGTGCATAGTGTGTCGAGGAACTATTATGCACATTTTGACAATCTCATTTATATATTGGATTGCAAAAAATTCAAACTTCCCTCCTATTTATGGTTATTGACTTTCCATAAAATGTGATCTCTAAGTTTATTATATCTTTATCTCCACTTTTCCGAAGTCATCGAAAATAGTTTTTCTATTTGCCTACGTAAAAGAGGCCATTTCCTTAGTTAAATTACTTTAAAAACATGTTACGAAAAATTAACACAAAATTCCCACACTTCTAACAGTCTTAGACAGAGACGTTATGCCAAAACACATTCCGATTAAAGCTAGTTGAATTTTTGAGGTCTCGTAAAGGTCGCCCTTCCCCTTATCCTATGTCGATTGCCTCAGATTGTGATGTCGCCTCCCGTCTTTGATAAAATTGGAGAAAGCATCAAGGAGTTCACTACAGAAAATGTGTACTGGAATGTAGGCGCTTTTAAAGTACAATTGAAATCGCCAGATGGCATGTTTTGCTCATCATCTTTACAAATTTGGCCGGCGCAATTTATGTCGGGTAAAATGGCACAATACGAAGCGAATCACCGAGGAATCTTTAGCTCAAAGTTAATCATACCTCATAAATCTTCGAAATTCGCTTTTAAATTTTTATATCCTGCCACGTTCGGTGTAACTGCCAATCTTGCTCTTTTTGGGAAGTCTTTTTATCAAGAAGTATCAGGAGTTGTTACGAATATTAGTGCTCGTACAGAGAGCAATTCACCATTCAAGGACCCGTCTTTGGCTTGCAAAAGCAGTTACTTAACAGAGAACACCATGACCGAGTTGGTTGCAACGTGTGGTGGCAAGAAACTCAAGACTTATGCGGCCTTCGTTGTGAGGTAGCTTGCTATTTGGCTTAAATTGTATATTAATTTCTAAATAGTAAAAACAATTTGGCCTTAGGCACCCGATTCGGTATTTCAATCAGTGAGCCGTCTCATCGTTATCTGGATCTCGCTTTCGGCTACATCTCAAGTTTTCTCGAAGCCTTTTGCTCTATATCCATGGGAACGCAAAGTCTCTACATAAAGAGTGTATCCTATGGTATCATTCGGAGACATCAGAAAATGGATTTTGGAATCTACTCGACTCATAATAAGATCAATTGCCAACAAGACGTAACACTGTCCCTTTGTTACAAACCCAATTCGTCTTGCTTCTTGAAACTCTGCGCAACAAATGAAAGGTTATTTTCCCTTAACTATGGATTTTTGTTCAGTGAAGGTTCGTCTTCAATATTCTTTCTCATCCCATTTGCATTTCCTTCAAATCAACATGTTTGTTTTCTAGGAATGACGTCTACCCTCGGATTTGCCTGTGATTTCAGCAATGCTGACCCCTACGCGAATTTCACATCATCTCTTAGCGTCGATATCTGATATCGAACTCTTTTTCAGTATGCTTTTAATTCAGGCCAATCTTTTCGTTTGGTCTTTGAAATCCAACATGCTTGGTTACTACCTTCTCTTTCTGGTCTCATTTGTTATAATTAGAGATTTCAGTCACAAGGCTTGAGAAATAACTGCTAGGTAAGCAGACATTATTAAAATTGGGCTTGTAAATATTCAACCTCAACTCGACATAACAATTTCTGGGGAACCGTTGAATTTCAAGCAGTCGCTACCGAGTATAAACTCACAGTTAACTTGTTTGACCTGGAGATTGGTAACTGATCCTTAGAGGCTAGAATGACAAGGGGCTGCGCTTTAGTCGCTTGACTTCATAGCCGCCAGCTTATGTATGCTCAGTCAGGCATTTCAAAACAGCCTGAAGTAATGTATCCACTCAATTGTCGTTCCACACAGAGAATCCAGATTAACTCGAAGTGATGATGAGTCCTACTCAGGGGATAAACAGGTAAGTCTGCTTTAACTCCTACAGTCTTCAGCTGGGAAACGCCACAAAATTGCTAGAACAAATCTAAAGCGTTTTCGTTCAGTGCGACCGAAGTCAATTTCCCAAAACTCACGATATAGCTATGTGATCCAACAGTTATAAATCCATGTTTAACATTAATGTTTTCGAGTATGGTCCGAATTCAAATCACTATTTGTTCGTGATCGGGTAGCTGTGATCCGAGACCATTCAAAAAATGTGAGGAAAAAGGAACTAAGAACTGTTGCGCAATACGTACTCACAGGGTGATTTCGCAATACGATAGAAATTCTGGCTGGCATAAGAGCAGTACTTCGAAAAGGGTAGTAGTTGAGAAGCCACGGAGGCAGATAGGAGTTATGATTTCCGGGAAGAAGGTGCACTTCGGTTTGTACTTAAGCGTCTACATGGACTCGGTGCGAGCTGACGCTTATTTATACAAAAATTTGCCAACTGCTCACATTCAGCACCAGTATATGGAACACGGTCTGTTAACTATAAAGCTAGATGTTTGGATGGCAAAATTCATTAATAACAAGAAACATCGACTTTTGCTATCTTTCCCCTTCAAAAGTAAGCACCTCCATCGCATTCACATTAAATATTTTAAAAATTTCTAGAGTTAAAGGTAACATTAAAACAAAACATCCTAAGAGGAAAGAAATTATAAAGGAGCTTAATCTAATTAGAAACACTTTATGTGATAATTTTAGGTCACTCAAAAGAATGCACAATTAAAAGTAGCGGAACATAAAGGGAACGACGTTTCAGGAGAATAAAACACGTTCACCCACAATAAAGTGACTGGGGAATCATTTATATCTACATTAATCGAAAAAGAACGCTTCTACAAAAATCAATACACGAGGATTTAGTCCGAGATCACAAGAGAGATTCCAGCACTTGAAAATGTGCGGGAGACAATCATGCAAGCCTCCATGGCGACAATAAGATGGACATCTAAGAAGATTAAAATATGAAACATCGATTAACTCCAATTAGAAAACTTACCAGGCGCAGGTTTCATGCCATAGGCAACGGAGAGAGAGCCTTGGTGGTCGACTTTGCCTTTAATGAAGGTATTTGGGTCTATTTGGTAGATGGATGCGAGACCAAACGTGGTGTTGGAGAAGCCTCCGGCCCATCCAAACATAAGACCTATAGAAACGTTGCGGTTCTTCTGGAAAAATCGCCATTCGACATCCTTCGCATTTGTAACTGAACCGTAGGTCTCGTAGCCTTTACCAGCGTATCCCAAACAGAAAGTGTGCTTTTTGATACTCAATTTGTCAGTATCAAGCACAGCCTGGCCTCCCAAAATAAGACCCTTATCTCTTCACGAACATAACATCAATGAAATCAACTGACATACCCAATGGCAATTGAACATGCTGTTTGTGGATACTTCGAGCGGAAATCCATATCTAGTTCAACGTTAAAATTTTCCCCCCTAAGACTGTTTTTAAGCTTTATGTTCCTTTTTCTAGAGCAGTGATTATAACACAACAATAAACTACCCTAAGGATTGGTCGATGGTTGCAATAATGTTGTGCTGGCTTCCCGTGGATTCTGGATTCACTTGCACGTCACTCGTAATTTGGTTGTTAGTGTCAATAGTCGTTTTCACAGAAACCCCATCCACTGGCTTGAAGGTGACTTCAGATTTCGCATCCATTTTTTTGTCATTTTCATTGCATTGGATGTGCAAATCAACGTCATCAGAAGGTTTCGAACGATAGTCAAAGTTAATTAAATTGCATTTAAAATGCTTAGTAAAAATGTCCTTTGTGGACTTGCCAATATCGCCAAACGACGTCAACACCATACCGAGCAACAGATTCAGCCAACCTTGCAACTACACTATCCGCTCTGGTGAAGGAAACACTAAAATTATTATTGACCAATAAAACACTCATTCACATATTCCAGTTATATATGCCTAATACAGCTTGCTTCAAGAATTAATTTACGGTTTCATTTCTTGAATACTGGGATGGATTAAAATAATTTTTCACAGGTTGGCTTTATTGGTGATACTTACATCTTTTCTCAGAGGAAACGGTCACATTCTAGATTACGCGAAGCACCCGAAATAATCATTTCAGAATGATATTTTCTGCCGTATGCAGATGTGTGTTCCATGCCTATATGTATAATATAGGCTGGGTTGTCAATCGCATAAATGGAAGCAAGGCACGTTCACACGTGTGTTCTCGTAAAATTTAGTGTTTAGAGAATCTTTTTTTCGTACTAACGAATCCAAGGGAGCTGCAGAGCAGAATATACATATTAAAAAGTCAAAACTATCTTACTGCGATAAAAAATACCAAAAGTTGCTGTATTTGGGCCGTTTACACTACATACTCGCTAACCAACAGGTGTGTGAATGTCGCAACCTTTTACCTCGACGATTCGTTTTTTTGAAAGATCATATGGAGTATTGAATTGTACTCAATTGGCCTATCGGTTTCCGATTTATCAGTTATTTGTCTAATTCAGTATCTCTCAAACCATTTTCTTATATTCTTAAGCTTTTTGGTCATGGATAGGGAAGTTTGGTAAGTGAAACGCATCAAGCACGATACAAAGGGTTGTTAAGCATTTCAATCTTCCAAAAAATCAAATATCGTCTAAGATAACGTTGGGGTGCTGAAGAAGTGAAGGGTTTTGCCCCATCAAATTTCGTCACTGCTGCTTTCTTCGATAAAACTAAAGCCTTTCTTGTGCACAAAGTAGGTCAGCATTTCGCCCTTCCCTTTCACAAACACCTGCCCTCGATACTCGTAGTTGTATCGATCACCCAGACGCTCAGTCACTTCCTTTGTCGTCTGTACTTGCCCTGGTGATCCTGTGGAGTACATTCTGCTCGCCACATTAACAGTATTTCCCCAAATGTCATAAATGGGTTTTCTCGAGCCAATGATTCCCGCAGTCACGTCTCCAACATAGTAGCCAATTTTCATCTGAAACTTGTCTGATCCAATTATATACTTCTCATTTATCTGGTTTAGCGTAGCATAGAGTGCGAAACAAAAGTCCATCAACTCAAAGATGTGCCGGTCTACGGGCACCTGAGTTTCCCTTTGTATCTGATTCAAGCCCGCGGCAATCATGTAGCAGTCGTTCACAGTCTTGATCTTCTCCACACTCGAATACTGGGGCTGCTTCATCAGGTTGTCGAACTCACAAATTATCGTGTTTAGCAACTTCAGAGCTCCTTCACCGCCCCGGTAGTCCTCGCGGTAGTAGCTCTTGAAGAAGTTGGTCAGAGTGGCGAATGAAACTGCCACATCCGGCACGGAGTTGGCAAAGCAGAAAGTGCCTGCTTTCAGCCTTCGGTGCCCACGCATTGCAAGCTGTGTGAATATGTAGGGTGGGATGACATTGTCCAGGAGTTGCTGCGCCGACTCCTTCTCCCTTCTTGCAGTCCCGCAGGCAGTTTCTGCTTCTCGTAGCACATAGTACCACAACCTCATGCTGCGCTCATTGTCCATGGTTATGCAGTGCACCACAGAGGCCAGTGTAATGGCTGCGACTAAGTGCTCGTTCCTCCCATCCAAATCTGTACTCTTTCTCATATACCACAGCAGCGTCTCGCAGTAGGCGAAGTCGTACTCCTGATTCAGGGACAGCAGCGTCGCGATGAAACAGGTTGTACTGACGATGATGCAGATGAGGCGAGCCCAAGATGAACTGGATGTAGCCATACAGTGAAAAAGTATGCATAGCATGCCGAACTCCAGGTAGAGTACGCGAATTTGGACGTTGTGACTATTCGGTGTGTCCGTGATCAAAAACAAGCACATGAATGTTGCAGTTGGTATGAGGGTCAGTGCAGCAAAGACCACTTCTCGGAATGCAAAGTTGGCAAAGATTCGATAGTGGGTGCCTCTTCGAGGTGTCACGCTGGCCGTGTGCTTCACGAATCCATAGGTAAAGGTGACAGTTAGTAGGAAGGAAGCGACAATAAACATGGCGCATATAATCGTTCCCAGTGAAAGGTAGTTGTGCAGACCGTCATTAAGGGAGAGCATGAAGGAACCGAGCATTGTAAACGTGACCAGGGATATTATGATCGCGTCTATTACCGGCGCCAAGCGGGGAGACTCAATTGTTACGCTAGGGACGTAGCCCTGCATGTAATTCTGAAAGGCCATCTCAATTTCACCGTCCAGAAAGCGATTGAACAGCTGGGTTAGTGGGACGTAGCGGAAGAGCTTGACCTGCTCCTTGGGATCTTCGTGGAGCAACTGAACATGACGAATGTCCCGAAGGTTTCGCTTTCTAGCCGACCGGCCCGCGTCATTCCCCCAAAATCGACTGCTCGAGCCGAAATACGAGTCCTTCTCACGTGCCTGAGCTTCGTGAGTTTCAGTGTGCCCTTTGGTGGTGCGAGTGGTTGGAGTACCATCTTCACGTGTAGCCTCGTTTATTCGCGTAGTTTCGAGGGTGAGGATTCGACTGGGTGCCCCTGTTTGCCCAAACTTTTCTCCCTTTTTTCGGATAAGAGAGGAGAGAGGATCCACGAAGTAGGTCTTCATTTCCACCTCGACCTGCTCCAATCCGCCCATGCCTAACTGCTGCTCTTTTACGATTGGTAAAGGCGGCCCTTTAGCGAATCTATAGAGATCTTTCACTTCCATGAATGTCGTGTGGGAGATGTGGACGCGACCAGGTATACCATAGGTCTCCATTTCATTGGCCACTATGACGTCAGTCGAGTAGACGTCGTACCGAAAACGACTGCATCCGATAATCGCAGCATTAACACGACCAGTGTGCACACCGACTCGCATGTTGACCTCCTCATTGTTTTCGCGGTTGAAAACCTTTATGATGCGGCACATACCGAGACCCAGTTCCACACAGCACATAGCGTGGTCTTTACGCTCGACCGGGCACCCTGCAACAGCATAGTAGCAGTCCCCAAGAGTGCCAATCTTCTCACAGTTCAGATGGGTGCAAAGGTCATCAAATCGGTTGTAGAGGTCATTTAATAGCATGACAATCTGCGTGGCGGTTTTCGAGGAACTCATCTTCGTGAAACCCACAATGTCAGCGAAGAGGATGGTGACTTTGTCGAAGGCCTTATTGAAAACCCAGATCGCATCCGAGCCTTTATTTCGCATCATTGATATGTACTCGTCACGAACCTGCCCTGGCATAATGGCACTAATCCACTCTCTTTGGTCCACCAGAGCTCTCTCAACCTGATGTCGGGCTCTTGCCGATTTGCCGATTATGGAGAAGGCCGACCGTCGACGGAGTTCATTCCAGAATCTCAAATAAACCCCAAGAAAGAGGACTATGAGCCAACTTGTGCACTGGACAACGCAGTAGTCTTCTGTAAACACTGCCCACATCTCGAAACCGTCTTTGACTACGTAGTAATCGTAGACTTCAATTTGGTAGTACAGGGGTTTCAAGGTTGTTTCGTAAATGCTGTGCTTAAGCTTATTGTAGGTCATTTGTCTCATGGAAATGATTACAAATATAGTGCAAAATATCACTAGGATAGGGATCGCAAGGTCGATGTCCAGTGGAAGAAAGATTATTATCATCACAACAAGGGAAGACGGGTAGGCATACGTGCCATCCAGAGCAGCTTCTTTTCGGCACGACTCATAGAGGGTGTAGGTCAGACTACCAACCATAAGGATCAAGGAGATGAACCTATACTCCTTCCGACTTAGTCGGCGGAAAGTGTAGATATAGAGCAAAACGAGACTCCCAGCGAGAACGCACGTCCAAGTTAGGTTGGTCATGGAGGTGGTGGGCAGACGAATGGACTTGATGAGGAGGACGCACCAGAAGGCGACCAGCAGTTTGAGGAACCGACGTACCCTGCGCTTGATCATGCATTCGGTCACGTTGAGGTAGTAGTGGGCAATGATTGGCGAGGAGAAGCCCATGAGATAGCGCACGTCAGTCCAGGCTCCGAGGATTCGGTCAAAAATGGAGACCTTTTTCACCGACTTCTCAAACAAGTTGGCCATCCGATGGCCCTGCCTAATGTCCAATCCCGTGTTCAAAACGACTTCACCAAACTCGAGATCGGACTCATCGTCCTGAAAATCTGTCGCTGATCCAGAATCTGCCTCTTCGGACATTTTCGAGAAATCGTCAGCTCGCATTTTGTTAAGAAATCTCACGCCGCTAGAGGTGCAATCAATCTTAGTGATTATCGGAGATTATATACGATAGATTCGAAAGGCAATATTGCAGTGACTAATTATAAATTAAAAAAAGTAATTTCTAGTGTTGTGGCAATAAAAATACTCAACAAAATAGCAGTTAGGTTTATCAAACGAAGAAGAAATGGCGTTGCTTAACACAAATTCAGCTGTGATTAATTGCGACTCATTTTTAATGCAAACTATATTTATGTCTTTACTTTAGGGCAGCAATTTAGAATGAAATTACTATCTCATACATTCACAGTTGCAGATTCGGTTTTTCGAGTCACCAATCTTGAGGAGCAAATTTCTCCATTTTTGTAACGACTCATGCATTACTGCTGCACGAAAGTGCCTAAAAACTATTTTGCAATGCAGTTGATAAATTTACAAGCTATTGCTAACGCCTGTTGTGCATCATCTTCCCCCATCCATCAGTCGATGCTGGAAACTATTCGACGTTTAGTTACTAAAAGCCCAGGGAATTCGACGGTGACCAAAAGGCATCCTCTTACTTTCTCATCAACTAGCGTAACCCATCAGCTACTTTAGTCCGAGTGTTATATTGACCAAAAATAGCTCAATTTTGCGTTGCAACAGTTAAACCAATAGTTTATCAAATTGGTTTATTGCTGGGTATATTTCTGCAATTTGTAAGCTATTGCGGCAAGTACTTAGTTTCCAAGGTATCAAACACACAAACTTCGGTGATATTTGCAGATACAGCACCGGTTCTCATGCCAATGAGTAAGCAGTCCTGACATTTAGGTAAGTAAATGAACAGATAGCTCCGCCTAACAGTATGATATTCACTTTGTGTTTTCAGGCAGTTTCTACACTTAAATAACCGGGAATTCCGTCGTGTTAACTCTCAAAAGCAGACCAATGAATGAGAGACAATTTTCCAGCAAATTTATGCAATTTAAAGCGGAAGGAATAAAGCGCCTAAGAGGATTGTTTTGAAGTTGTCAGTGTGAAGCTAGACTAGAGAAAGTTGAATCAAATAGCCAGGACTGGTTTATTTACTCCTGGTGATATCCCGACGACCACCGAAAGTCGACCCGGCTTGCGTTGCACCTGCGTTTGATCCAGCCTGTAAACCAATGATGTTCTTGCCACTGCTCGAAATTTCCCCCACTTTGAGGTCATTAATATGGCGAATTCCACCCATGCTCATTCCCGATTGATTCGCCTGCTTATTGGTTCCCGCCTGAAGACCAATCACAGTCTTGCCGGCGTCAGACATGGCATCTGTTTTGATGTCGGCGACGTGACGAATGCCGCCCATACTGATACCCGCCTGGTTAGCGCCTTTATTTGAGCCCGCCTGAAGACCAATCACAGTCTTGCCTTCAGCACTCATTGGGTCCAGCTTTAGGTCGGCCACGTGACGCACCGCCCCCATGCTCATTCCTGATTGACTGGCGCCCTTGTTCGAACCGGCCTGCAGGCCGATGATGCTCTGAGCCTCCTTGGACATCTCCTCCGTCTTGATGTCGGCAATGTGGCGAACAGCACCCATGCTCATGCCCTTTTGGCTGGCTCCCTTGTTCGAGCCCGCCTGCAGTCCAATCACAGCGCTGGATGATGCGAGCTGCTCTGGTGAAAAGGTCCGCTTATTTTCATAGGTCGGCTTGGGTCCGCATGTGGGACCTTTAAAGTTATTTCGCTGACTCTAAAGGCGCAGAAGGCACATGAATCAGCTCCTGGGCGCAACAGGGGAGCATCATGTGGGCAAATGGCGACCGTAGGGGACTTACCTCGGTGCCTAGCTGATAAATGCAGTTTATCACCTGTCCCATGTTCCGCAACTCAAACAAATCTACGGTCTGAAAAAGACCTGTTTAAGCCTTTAAGATTTTAGCAAGAGCTACCTTTTCAACTTTCTTGCTCTACCCTTTCCTCTCAGTTTCCATCTATTTTCTGTAAGAGCCTACCCAGTTGACAATGGTTACTTTTTCATTAGCGAATATGCGATACTCCTCTCTCGTTATTTAATAACGTTCATTAACCTCTCCTCGCGAAGCTTTTTGCCTTAATTGCTTTGCCTAAATTATACGTGCATTATTTACCCGTTTTGAAGCATCTTTTAAAGTACTGGTTGAGGCTCAAGAGACTTCAACATGCCGTCTCTCACCACAGCTTCTTTACCAGTGGGTCAGTCCATGTGTAAATAAGTGGCTCTTTGGTTCATTTGTTTTGGCTTTTTTGACCTATATGCTCTGTACTCGCTGAAAGTTCAGCACCTCATGAAGTGGGCAGTCACTAGTTATATTCGACAATTTCACTTCCTTGGAAATTTAATTCTTACTCAGTAAGAGCTTCATTCATAATATCTATTTAACAGTGTACATAAAAATGAATCACTATTGATTTTGTCCACAACGGAAGTTGGTTTCTGGGGAATGCGGATGTTGATTTACCGATGCTTGAAAAGCGTGCTTGGCATTTATTGGTCAAACGGTCTTATGATGTCCAATCTAACTTTTCTTCCACTTCTTGACTCCTTCACCACACTGGTTCCAAAGATGAATACATAGTACCAATGTTTATAACCAAATAATGCATCAATGGAACTTAATCGATTTACAAACTTGCATGAATGCTTTCGGCTTGTAATTTATAATAGAAATGGATTTGGGTGTGGCGACCGAAGAAAGGATAGGTAAAACATGCAGTCATCGGGTAAATATCACACCCATGAAATCAAAATGAACTAGCAACATTGTGCATTAAAACTTGAATCCATGAAATGATAAAGAGGTATACCTCTTAGTAGCACATCACTCATGGCTCCTTCCTTCCCATATCAACCACGCACCCATAACAGAGTACAGGAGGAGAGAATTGGATAAGTATGACTGGCCTCATCACTTGGCACAACTTACTCAAGCGGCTAATTAGTATTGGTAGATTAGCAGAAATAGGGCCAGTTATCTACACATCGACTTCCCGTAGCGCATGATTCAACTCTTGCATTCGATTGGGTTAAATTCGAAGTAGAATTGTTACAATTATTACCACGCCAACCTAATTGAAAGTCCTTAAATGTAGTTTTCTTTTTTTTCTCGCATAAATTCTACGCCAGACATCAAATTTGCACGTTATTTCAGCGCTGAATCTGTTAAATTTCAAAATCCACTCCAAGTTCATGGAATCTACTGGGTGAAGGTACACCATAACCACATATAAATTTAAAAATTTTACGACCATATTGACAATAATTATAATCATGGGTACCATTTAATTACAGATTACTTATACGAATTAGGTACATCCAATTGCCATGCCCAATAGGTACTTGACATCTTTAATTGGCGTGTTTTAACACATCCTATCGCCGGCGAATGCCTTGAAGTAAGAATTTCCTCGATATCTTTTTATCCATACAAACCAGAACCATCATCTCCATCACTATCACATTCTTAACGTCATTACAAATAACGATAGTGTGCAAAAGCAAGTCGTGGTGAAGTGACCTGCGTGATCTGAGAGCTGAGCAAAGATGAATGAGCATTCAGGCACTGGGCTTAATTCCTGAAATCACCTTGGAACGTTGGCAGTGCAATTCACTACCATTTAATTGCTGCATTGTTTATCCTGTGTAGGGGTTAAAGAGTGTGAGAGAAAGATCCCAAAAGGTCGAAGATAAGCAAGGGCAGGCAGTTTTTAATGTAATGGTCTCGCTTACCAATGATATCGGCAACCGGGGAGCCGCGAAAAATTTACAAGTTGCGAGTCTGCAGAAGACCTACCAGTTAAAGTGCAATGAGTCCGAGAGTTGAGCTTGAACGAAGCTGAAGGAGGCTTCCAAGTACCCATCCTAACAAGAAAATAACTTTATGTAATAACTGATGTTTGAAAAGCCCCCTCAAGCTTCACCATTTCCGAACTACTGAAAGCACTTAAATCTGATACCTGCTGTGAGATTCATTCATTTACATCATAGCTTCACTCTTTTAAGCCCAGTACTTGTCAAAGCTTTAAATTTCAGGGTACAGTTAGGCCATCTGTTCCAACTTCTGAGTACTTCAAGCTGCAAATTATGCCTTTATTGGGCCTTAGAAACACCAAAATGTTAATCTATACTACAACTATGACGGAGCTTTGCTCATTCAAAATGCAGGATTCAATCGTCTTAGTAAAGTACAATTCACACTACACAAACCAGAAACTCAGTTTCGAAATTACCTAAGGGTAACACACGTTGATAATCTCAGGTATTCCAGCGGCTTAAATGGCAGATTCTGACTGCGTTTAGCGAAGAACCACCCTTCGTTTCAATCCGCATCTTATCATCTCGATATTTGAATTCAGAAAGATAACTCAGCTTAACTGATATCTCTGCATTTCTAGTGGGATAATTAGTACACCCATATGCATTGAGTTGATCTGCAGTAACGCACCCACTTCAGAACCACTATTTCGTCCTGTCGGAGTGAAGATATCTCAAACAGTAATAACACACAAAACGTATGAGTCGTACTCTAAACACTTCGTTTAGTAGTTAACATTTTTGTGAACCAGAACCGATGTCTCAAGTAACTACCATCCTTCAAACAGGCACTAGTATGGTCGAATAAGACGAGTGGATTCGATAGCTAGCTCGTGACCACTAACGAAACCAAAGTCGTATTGAAAAGGATTTGACACAATCAAATACCTACTTTTCCCAAAGAAACTAACCTTAAAGCATATTATGAAAACCTGCGACTCTAAAATGTCTAATTTATTCGGGAAAGCAGCACTTCTACAAAAGTGATCGCAGTGGGACTTAGTTTGAGATCTCAAAAGAGATCCCAGCACCTACAAGAGGGCCATTATCATGCATTAGAGACTCCATGGCGATAACAATTTGCGTATCTAGAGGAAGAAAAACCACAAGTAGATTAACATAGAAAATCAACCGTAGTGCAGTAAATGCCTTACCAGGATTAGGCTTCATGCCATAGGCAACGGAGACGCGCTGGCTTTGGTCGACTTTGCCTTTAATGAAGGTATTCGGGTCTATTTGGTAGATGGATGCGAGACCAAACGTGGTGTTGGAGAAGCCTCCGGCCCATCCAAACATAAGACCTATAGAAACGTTGCGGTTCTTCTGGAAAAATCGCCATTCGACATCCTTCGCATTTGTAACTGAACCGTAGGTCTCGTAGCCTTTACCAGCGTATCCCAAACAGAAAGTGTGCTTTTTGATACTCAATTTGTCAGTATCAAGCACAGCCTGGCCTCCCAAAATAAGACCCTTATCTCTTCACGAACATAACATCAATGAAATCAACTGACATACCCAATGGCAATTGAACATGCTGTTTGTGGATACTTCGAGCGGAAATCCATATCTAGTTCAACGTTAAAATTTTCCCCCCTAAGACTGTTTTTAAGCTTTATGTTCCTTTTTCTAGAGCAGTGATTATAACACAACAATAAACTACCCTAAGGATTGGTCGATGGTTGCAATAATGTTGTGCTGGCTTCCCGTGGATTCTGGATTCACTTGCACGTCACTCGTAATTTGGTTGTTAGTGTCAATAGTCGTTTTCACAGAAACCCCATCCACTGGCTTGAAGGTGACTTCAGATTTCGCATCCATTTTTTTGTCATTTTCATTGCATTGGATGTGCAAATCAACGTCATCAGAAGGTTTCGAACGATAGTCAAAGTTAATTAAATTGCATTTAAAATGCTTAGTAAAAATGTCCTTTGTGGACTTGCCAATATCGCCAAACGACGTCAACACCATACCGAGCAACAGATTCAGCCAACCTTGCAACTACACTATCCGCTCTGGTGAAGGAAACACTAAAATTATTATTGACCAATAAAACACTCATTCACATATTCCAGTTATATATGCCTAATACAGCTTGCTTCAAGAATTAATTTACGGTTTCATTTCTTGAATACTGGGATGGATTAAAATAATTTTTCACAGGTTGGCTTTATTGGTGATACTTACATCTTTTCTCAGAGGAAACGGTCACATTCTAGATTACGCGAAGCACCCGAAATAATCATTTCAGAATGATATTTTCTGCCGTATGCAGATGTGTGTTCCATGCCTATATGTATAATATAGGCTGGGTTGTCAATCGCATAAATGGAAGCAAGGCACGTTCACACGTGTGTTCTCGTAAAATTTAGTGTTTAGAGAATCTTTTTTTCGTACTAACGAATCCAAGGGAGCTGCAGAGCAGAATATACATATTAAAAAGTCAAAACTATCTTACTGCGATAAAAAATACCAAAAGTTGCTGTATTTGGGCCGTTTACACTACATACTCGCTAACCAACAGGTGTGTGAATGTCGCAACCTTTTACCTCGACGATTCGTTTTTTTGAAAGATCATATGGAGTATTGAATTGTACTCAATTGGCCTATCGGTTTCCGATTTATCAGTTATTTGTCTAATTCAGTATCTCTCAAACCATTTTCTTATATTCTTAAGCTTTTTGGTCATGGATAGGGAAGTTTGGTAAGTGAAACGCATCAAGCACGATACAAAGGGTTGTTAAGCATTTCAATCTTCCAAAAAATCAAATATCGTCTAAGATAACGTTGGGGTGCTGAAGAAGTGAAGGGTTTTGCCCCATCAAATTTCGTCACTGCTGCTTTCTTCGATAAAACTAAAGCCTTTCTTGTGCACAAAGTAGGTCAGCATTTCGCCCTTCCCTTTCACAAACACCTGCCCTCGATACTCGTAGTTGTATCGATCACCCAGACGCTCAGTCACTTCCTTTGTCGTCTGTACTTGCCCTGGTGATCCTGTGGAGTACATTCTGCTCGCCACATTAACAGTATTTCCCCAAATGTCATAAATGGGTTTTCTCGAGCCAATGATTCCCGCAGTCACGTCTCCAACATAGTAGCCAATTTTCATCTGAAACTTGTCTGATCCAATTATATACTTCTCATTTATCTGGTTTAGCGTAGCATAGAGTGCGAAACAAAAGTCCATCAACTCAAAGATGTGCCGGTCTACGGGCACCTGAGTTTCCCTTTGTATCTGATTCAAGCCCGCGGCAATCATGTAGCAGTCGTTCACAGTCTTGATCTTCTCCACACTCGAATACTGGGGCTGCTTCATCAGGTTGTCGAACTCACAAATTATCGTGTTTAGCAACTTCAGAGCTCCTTCACCGCCCCGGTAGTCCTCGCGGTAGTAGCTCTTGAAGAAGTTGGTCAGAGTGGCGAATGAAACTGCCACATCCGGCACGGAGTTGGCAAAGCAGAAAGTGCCTGCTTTCAGCCTTCGGTGCCCACGCATTGCAAGCTGTGTGAATATGTAGGGTGGGATGACATTGTCCAGGAGTTGCTGCGCCGACTCCTTCTCCCTTCTTGCAGTCCCGCAGGCAGTTTCTGCTTCTCGTAGCACATAGTACCACAACCTCATGCTGCGCTCATTGTCCATGGTTATGCAGTGCACCACAGAGGCCAGTGTAATGGCTGCGACTAAGTGCTCGTTCCTCCCATCCAAATCTGTACTCTTTCTCATATACCACAGCAGCGTCTCGCAGTAGGCGAAGTCGTACTCCTGATTCAGGGACAGCAGCGTCGCGATGAAACAGGTTGTACTGACGATGATGCAGATGAGGCGAGCCCAAGATGAACTGGATGTAGCCATACAGTGAAAAAGTATGCATAGCATGCCGAACTCCAGGTAGAGTACGCGAATTTGGACGTTGTGACTATTCGGTGTGTCCGTGATCAAAAACAAGCACATGAATGTTGCAGTTGGTATGAGGGTCAGTGCAGCAAAGACCACTTCTCGGAATGCAAAGTTGGCAAAGATTCGATAGTGGGTGCCTCTTCGAGGTGTCACGCTGGCCGTGTGCTTCACGAATCCATAGGTAAAGGTGACAGTTAGTAGGAAGGAAGCGACAATAAACATGGCGCATATAATCGTTCCCAGTGAAAGGTAGTTGTGCAGACCGTCATTAAGGGAGAGCATGAAGGAACCGAGCATTGTAAACGTGACCAGGGATATTATGATCGCGTCTATTACCGGCGCCAAGCGGGGAGACTCAATTGTTACGCTAGGGACGTAGCCCTGCATGTAATTCTGAAAGGCCATCTCAATTTCACCGTCCAGAAAGCGATTGAACAGCTGGGTTAGTGGGACGTAGCGGAAGAGCTTGACCTGCTCCTTGGGATCTTCGTGGAGCAACTGAACATGACGAATGTCCCGAAGGTTTCGCTTTCTAGCCGACCGGCCCGCGTCATTCCCCCAAAATCGACTGCTCGAGCCGAAATACGAGTCCTTCTCACGTGCCTGAGCTTCGTGAGTTTCAGTGTGCCCTTTGGTGGTGCGAGTGGTTGGAGTACCATCTTCACGTGTAGCCTCGTTTATTCGCGTAGTTTCGAGGGTGAGGATTCGACTGGGTGCCCCTGTTTGCCCAAACTTTTCTCCCTTTTTTCGGATAAGAGAGGAGAGAGGATCCACGAAGTAGGTCTTCATTTCCACCTCGACCTGCTCCAATCCGCCCATGCCTAACTGCTGCTCTTTTACGATTGGTAAAGGCGGCCCTTTAGCGAATCTATAGAGATCTTTCACTTCCATGAATGTCGTGTGGGAGATGTGGACGCGACCAGGTATACCATAGGTCTCCATTTCATTGGCCACTATGACGTCAGTCGAGTAGACGTCGTACCGAAAACGACTGCATCCGATAATCGCAGCATTAACACGACCAGTGTGCACACCGACTCGCATGTTGACCTCCTCATTGTTTTCGCGGTTGAAAACCTTTATGATGCGGCACATACCGAGACCCAGTTCCACACAGCACATAGCGTGGTCTTTACGCTCGACCGGGCACCCTGCAACAGCATAGTAGCAGTCCCCAAGAGTGCCAATCTTCTCACAGTTCAGATGGGTGCAAAGGTCATCAAATCGGTTGTAGAGGTCATTTAATAGCATGACAATCTGCGTGGCGGTTTTCGAGGAACTCATCTTCGTGAAACCCACAATGTCAGCGAAGAGGATGGTGACTTTGTCGAAGGCCTTATTGAAAACCCAGATCGCATCCGAGCCTTTATTTCGCATCATTGATATGTACTCGTCACGAACCTGCCCTGGCATAATGGCACTAATCCACTCTCTTTGGTCCACCAGAGCTCTCTCAACCTGATGTCGGGCTCTTGCCGATTTGCCGATTATGGAGAAGGCCGACCGTCGACGGAGTTCATTCCAGAATCTCAAATAAACCCCAAGAAAGAGGACTATGAGCCAACTTGTGCACTGGACAACGCAGTAGTCTTCTGTAAACACTGCCCACATCTCGAAACCGTCTTTGACTACGTAGTAATCGTAGACTTCAATTTGGTAGTACAGGGGTTTCAAGGTTGTTTCGTAAATGCTGTGCTTAAGCTTATTGTAGGTCATTTGTCTCATGGAAATGATTACAAATATAGTGCAAAATATCACTAGGATAGGGATCGCAAGGTCGATGTCCAGTGGAAGAAAGATTATTATCATCACAACAAGGGAAGACGGGTAGGCATACGTGCCATCCAGAGCAGCTTCTTTTCGGCACGACTCATAGAGGGTGTAGGTCAGACTACCAACCATAAGGATCAAGGAGATGAACCTATACTCCTTCCGACTTAGTCGGCGGAAAGTGTAGATATAGAGCAAAACGAGACTCCCAGCGAGAACGCACGTCCAAGTTAGGTTGGTCATGGAGGTGGTGGGCAGACGAATGGACTTGATGAGGAGGACGCACCAGAAGGCGACCAGCAGTTTGAGGAACCGACGTACCCTGCGCTTGATCATGCATTCGGTCACGTTGAGGTAGTAGTGGGCAATGATTGGCGAGGAGAAGCCCATGAGATAGCGCACGTCAGTCCAGGCTCCGAGGATTCGGTCAAAAATGGAGACCTTTTTCACCGACTTCTCAAACAAGTTGGCCATCCGATGGCCCTGCCTAATGTCCAATCCCGTGTTCAAAACGACTTCACCAAACTCGAGATCGGACTCATCGTCCTGAAAATCTGTCGCTGATCCAGAATCTGCCTCTTCGGACATTTTCGAGAAATCGTCAGCTCGCATTTTGTTAAGAAATCTCACGCCGCTAGAGGTGCAATCAATCTTAGTGATTATCGGAGATTATATACGATAGATTCGAAAGGCAATATTGCAGTGACTAATTATAAATTAAAAAAAGTAATTTCTAGTGTTGTGGCAATAAAAATACTCAACAAAATAGCAGTTAGGTTTATCAAACGAAGAAGAAATGGCGTTGCTTAACACAAATTCAGCTGTGATTAATTGCGACTCATTTTTAATGCAAACTATATTTATGTCTTTACTTTAGGGCAGCAATTTAGAATGAAATTACTATCTCATACATTCACAGTTGCAGATTCGGTTTTTCGAGTCACCAATCTTGAGGAGCAAATTTCTCCATTTTTGTAACGACTCATGCATTACTGCTGCACGAAAGTGCCTAAAAACTATTTTGCAATGCAGTTGATAAATTTACAAGCTATTGCTAACGCCTGTTGTGCATCATCTTCCCCCATCCATCAGTCGATGCTGGAAACTATTCGACGTTTAGTTACTAAAAGCCCAGGGAATTCGACGGTGACCAAAAGGCATCCTCTTACTTTCTCATCAACTAGCGTAACCCATCAGCTACTTTAGTCCGAGTGTTATATTGACCAAAAATAGCTCAATTTTGCGTTGCAACAGTTAAACCAATAGTTTATCAAATTGGTTTATTGCTGGGTATATTTCTGCAATTTGTAAGCTATTGCGGCAAGTACTTAGTTTCCAAGGTATCAAACACACAAACTTCGGTGATATTTGCAGATACAGCACCGGTTCTCATGCCAATGAGTAAGCAGTCCTGACATTTAGGTAAGTAAATGAACAGATAGCTCCGCCTAACAGTATGATATTCACTTTGTGTTTTCAGGCAGTTTCTACACTTAAATAACCGGGAATTCCGTCGTGTTAACTCTCAAAAGCAGACCAATGAATGAGAGACAATTTTCCAGCAAATTTATGCAATTTAAAGCGGAAGGAATAAAGCGCCTAAGAGGATTGTTTTGAAGTTGTCAGTGTGAAGCTAGACTAGAGAAAGTTGAATCAAATAGCCAGGACTGGTTTATTTACTCCTGGTGATATCCCGACGACCACCGAAAGTCGACCCGGCTTGCGTTGCACCTGCGTTTGATCCAGCCTGTAAACCAATGATGTTCTTGCCACTGCTCGAAATTTCCCCCACTTTGAGGTCATTAATATGTCGAATTCCACCCATGCTCATTCCCGATTGATTCGCCTGCTTATTGGTTCCCGCCTGAAGACCAATCACAGTCTTGCCGGCGTCAGACATGGCATCTGTTTTGATGTCGGCGACGTGACGAATGCCGCCCATACTGATACCCGCCTGGTTAGCGCCTTTATTTGAGCCCGCCTGAAGACCAATCACAGTCTTGCCTTCAGCACTCATTGGGTCCAGCTTTAGGTCGGCCACGTGACGCACCGCCCCCATGCTCATTCCTGATTGACTGGCGCCCTTGTTCGAACCGGCCTGCAGGCCGATGATGCTCTGAGCCTCCTTGGACATCTCCTCCGTCTTGATGTCGGCAATGTGGCGAACAGCACCCATGCTCATGCCCTTTTGGCTGGCTCCCTTGTTCGAGCCCGCCTGCAGTCCAATCACAGCGCTGGATGATGCGAGCTGCTCTGGTGAAAAGGTCCGCTTATTTTCATAGGTCGGCTTGGGTCCGCATGTGGGACCTTTAAAGTTATTTCGCTGACTCTAAAGGCGCAGAAGGCACATGAATCAGCTCCTGGGCGCAACAGGGGAGCATCATGTGGGCAAATGGCGACCGTAGGGGACTTACCTCGGTGCCTAGCTGATAAATGCAGTTTATCACCTGTCCCATGTTCCGCAACTCAAACAAATCTACGGTCTGAAAAAGACCTGTTTTAGGCACTCCATACGCGGCACAGGCATTTGTGAATATATCGATGTTCTCCATCTGAAATCACAATGTTGGAATCATTTTCTTTAATCACCCGCACTTGCTCAAACCTACTGACCTATCGCTAGACACATGGCTTGTGATTGTGTTTAAGCCTTCTCCCTCTGCCTTCCAAGCTTTCCTGGTCATTATAATCTGCCATCCTAATCTCTCATAAGGCAGAGGCATCATTATTAAGCTTATTATACGCCATTTCTGTAGTGAATGACTGGGCAAGTTCTTTCTTCTGAATCCCATTGAATGCATGCAGAAATAAGATTTACTGGTGCTATGTTGAAAACTGATAATGGTATAGAAACACTGTCTCCTTGGGATTCAGTAATCAGTAGAATATCTCTTACCATGTTGTATTACATACCACCATATTAGCTTACTTGAAGAATTTTTTCAAAGTATAATCTTTCCTTTCCCATTAAACCGTTAAGAAGGCCTGTCAGATTTGAACGGGTTTGCGGATGAGAAGTTGGATCAGGCTGAAGTTGAGTAACGTGAAAAAATGCAGATATATATAACATGTCGAGTCATACCATTTTGAAAGGAATCGTCGAGTTGTTGAACTTTAAGGGCCTTCGTAGACGAGCAGCATCGCTTGGTAGCTCTGGAGTGCCCTCATACACCGCATTCACCAATCTATCATTAAAAAATGGTAGATTAGTTACAGAGTTTTTCATTGTGTCCGCACCTTTAGTATCAGTGAATAGTAAAATTGCGCCATGCCATCACTGGCCATAATGCAGAGGTTTACAATATCCCTCGGTAGTTGACAGACGCTACTTAAGTTCTGGCTCCTATTAATCTATTCTTTGCAACCACCTCCCTTCCTACGCCTTAGAACATTTGATCAAGTAGTTCTTGCTCTGGATTGACAGGCTTGTGTTAATTAGATACGTAGAAAAATTATTACTAGGACATAATCAGGATGCGAGAATTACATTGAAATTCTAAGTTCTATAGTTTGTTTCTCCTAATTTCTATGACCCTTCTTCGGAACTACAGAAAGTAACTTTTTTAGCCTTGACGCGTTATTATCTCCAAAACTTATAAAATAGTAAACCAAATGCCACGCTTAATTTATACAACTTAACTTTTAGGTTGAAGTAAAATTAGCAAGCAAATCGTAATTTCTAAATCATGTTTAGAAATTTTATTTAGCTCCTCCTTACTCATGGGTCAAACCAAGTAATTTGATCGAAGGATGATGTATACCTAGCAATAATGATCATGTAAGACTTTGAAGGCCTGCTTTAGCCCGTGGTACCGAATCCCAAGACTGGCTAACGCATACAACATACAACTTACTTGATCAAAACCTCCCCAGACTTGAGTGCCGCGGCGACATTCTCCCGACCGCGAGGGATCGTGACGCCCGTTAGTTGATTGATCCAGTCGAGAACCTCCTTCTCCACGCCCGCATCGTACTTGTTCATCCTAACAACACAAGCACAAATCCTACCACGTGAAAAGGCCTAAGAGTTCCATGGACCATACTTGCCGTCATCATACACTCTGGCGTTTTCAACATTTATAGAGTGAAGAAGTTGATTTGCCTCAGAGCATCACTATCATGTACTTCGCTCTTATTTCCGCCCAATACTAGTTGAGCCGAAACTCGTTACAGACACTATACAGGAGCCCCATCGAAAATCCTAAACCCTGCTGGCGTCTCCTAAGCAGCAAACATACTCGTAGTGAGAGAAAGAGGAAGGAACTTACTTTGAACACCTCTCGGGTCGAAACAGAAATGCCCAGGCTACTGGTGCCGGAAATCTCCTATTTGGTTCCCTAGCAAACTGATTGGTCATGGCTGGCCTTGACCTCTAATGTGCACTCCGTCAGCCAATCACTTAGTAGAGAGCTGGGAAGGGAATCGAAGATAGTTTCTTTCGGACTTGTCTGTCACCTTTATAGAGCGAATCTCTCCTACATGAGAGTTATTTATAACTGGAATCAACGTTCCCTCTCGAATGGTTTTGACTAAACGATCCCATAGATTCACATTCACTTTCCACGATATCTCGTGGCCAATATATGGGCCTACGCACGTATGCGTTAGACTATAGCGTATGAGCTTGCCGAAGACTTAGCGTCAATCACAGTTTGACGAAGACTAAATGCTTTCTGTGAAAAGGGGCACTAGTTTAAATAGAGTACCCGTACATGGTGATGTCAGTACTACACGATTGATACTCCTTCAGCCATTCACCCAGATGCGTTTCGAAGTCACCATATCTCCGAGGAAATCCACCCAAAAGCCAATATTATTTTCTCATTATATCTTTGTGGAGTGGGTGTTGTGATATCAACTCACTGCCTATTTCAGTGCTCCTTTTGAGAAGTGATCTGTGAGTAATACTACGTTGTCGTCATAGCCCTTTTCTACCTTTTGGTTTGAGCGGCTGCATCTTCATATAAACATCTCATGTATCCACTTTAATTGGAGAATTTGGCTACAAGGTGCCCTAATTCAAGGGCGTAAGTGGCCTAGCAAACACTATTTCGCGAAAGGACCTCGTAAAAGGGGCTGTACTTTGCCCTAAAGCATCACGGTCGCTCCTAGAAACGCCTCCTGTACATAAACAGCTGCCCGCTCCTCCCCGAAAATGCTTCTGGGGTGCTGGCCTTGTACTAATTTATGGCATTGACCTTTCTCTATCAGAGGCAGTTGTCAGCGTCCGTAGCTTTATAGCTTATAGTTATGCATACTTGTTCAGCCAACTAACTTGACACGCACTATAGGCAGACAAGTCAATGGAATTTAAAAGAGTGATCGTAAACGGCAAATTCCCCTGGGTTAATGAAACCAGGAAACTACGGCAGCATAAAAAATCAACTTAAAACGGACGGAATTCACCATTACGAAGTCCTAAGGTGTACTTTTTCCCATTTTCTGAGTTTCTGCGCATTGCCCCCTAAAGTGGCCTGTTATTAGGCCCGTCAAAATTTCGGATTTTCTGCCTTAAATTTGCTTTTATATATTCAGTTTCTCACGTCATTTGAATTCTGAAATGTCGAAAAGATTATCAACGGAAAATCGTTATATTTATTTTTCAATGCCTAATAATAAGTTCCTAATAGTGGCTTAGAATTAGCAGGAATATTTTATTCTTGGAAAGTTAGATCCACAATTTTTTTCAAGGAAGTAAGCAGAATTCCAGGACCTTAAATACTTTCTATATGTAGTGATATCTGTAATACGTAGATACTAAGCATGGAAATTACCATTAAACCGCCTCGCATTACTCGTTTGTAGGCAAGAACGAAGCCCAATACTCAGCCTCACTCAGACTGCACTAGCCGATAATTATTGGTGGACAGAAGTGATGCAAACTGGTGCATCAAGCGCTCTTCAGATCAAATCATAACTAAAAACGTGCTCTAGCCAGTTCTTGTTTGGTAAGCTGCTACCTATACTTGGCCCTCTTGATCACTTAGACAGTCTTACGAAAATAGTTTCCCTACATCGCAATAAACTCATATTGAATGACATCCTTGATGGATAATTTCATGCCCGGAACACCTTTTACCTGGTCCTTATACCCACTGTAAACTACGATTTCTAGATTTTCATTGAATTTTTTTTAATTCTAGTTGTTATTTTGTCTTCACATTTTGGATGTGATGAAATTCAGTTTCCCCTGAATGTAGAAATTGAATTAACGTTTGAAAGTAATTCCAATACTAATTTTTAATAGAAGTCCTCTCTCTGACACGAACTACCATGTTTTGTACTTCGTGTTCTCGGAACACATACCTACACTTTTCATAACTTCGCTGTCGTAAAATTAAGCTGGTGTGCCATATTTAGGCAGTCTTTAGAGGGGAGAGAGGGTCTCCGAGGTCCCCCGCCACACACCCGATTTGCCACCTTAGTTGTTAAGGTTATTCCTTCGACCAATAGACGCACAGTAAGAACTGGCTGCCTAAGTTGATTGGTCCACAACGAGTTAGAGTGAGGGAGCAAAATCAATGTAGAATATGCGTGTACTGCGCGGTGCCAGGACGACCATGTGATAGTCTACAAGAAAAGGGGAGGAATGGAGCGACATTCCCGCTGAGCTGCGTCAAAACGCTCGGTTGTGTCGAAATAGTAACAATTGTGTCAGCTGTATAGGACGCAACAGACTTGCATTTTTTTGTGACCCTTGACTTGTTCCAAGTCAGATTGGCTGGGCTTGCAATTAATTTGACATAGGAAATAATCCACTTTTTGGACCTACTCACTAAATGCTAAAATTGCCAGTATTAGTGAAGATGACGATTTCAATGAGTGGTTAATCCAGTAATTTTCGGTCACCAGTGCGTGTGTGTGCTGTAGGTGTTTCCTATGAGGTTGAACTTTTGTCTTAATTTGTGGATCTATTTAATTAAACATTTTTTCGAAGCATTTTATGAGCTAATCTTTTGCAATTTACGCAAATGTTGTTTAATAGGACTTTCACATAAAATCATCTAAACCACTAAACAAACCCAACTTAGAGATGTTCCTTTAATAGTGGATTTGGCCAGAGTTCTTTGATACCCATGTCTTGAATGTGCTTGATTAACGTTCGTTGAGTCACTTATTTGACCAGGGATATTCATTAGTGGACTGATGCAGCAGCATGGCTAAGTTAATGTACGTGCTTTGTTCATATTTGAATGGACATGTTTAAACCAGCAGAGAACAGTGTTTAAACTAAATGGTATTATTTTAATCAAAACAACAAATAATTTTTGCCCACACCCCGAACGTTTCGTGCCATTTTCAGAGCTAAATTTAATTAGTCGAAAGAAGCGAATTTCAACACACCCTTTGAAATATCCAACGCTACGGTAAAAAAGCTGACCGTGCGAATGACCCATATTTATTTATAACAGCAGAGTATATATTACCTACTTACTTGTCCTTACCAAGGATTCCCATTTTGAAGAGACTCACTTCTCCTAACTGGAATATATGTTCAAATGTATTGCTTTCAATTGGGAATCAATACCTGCTTGCTACCAAATTATGCCAAAAGGCTACTAAAGATGTATGCTCCGAAGGTGACTATATGATGATGAGAGTCTTTTAGATCTGGTGGAAAATAAGCAAGAAGGAAGTGCTATTCCTTTATAGGTCATCAAATGAACAGTCTGGGCTTTCGTGTCATCTTCTGGCTTTGTTGCGACGAGTATCTTATCGGAGTTAATTCCCACTCAAAATATAGGCTTATTGGAAATCGACGTTGGGAAGGCTTTTCCTATGTTCATTTAATTTGTGAAATTAAAAAGGTTAACATTTTTGATAAAATAATGTAATCAAAGAAGATCAACTTAATTTAACGGACAATATAGACCTTTATGGCATTATTTTGCTCTCTGAAGACAACTCCTGGTTCCATAAACATCAAGTCAATATCATTCAAGTATTTGATGCTTAATGGTTAACCATAATATTTTTTCCCTATCAGGCTCTGTAATATCAGAATTCGAGCTATTTCATCAAAAGTTTCGAATTCATACACAGAAAATAAGAGGCTTGTATCGAAACTCGTAGAAGATCTTGAGCTGGTGTCACAATTTTATTAAATGCTCTTAGATTAGCGGGATTAAACTGTTTTATTAATTTCTGATCTATTTTCTAGGACAATTGGTCCGTATGAATGGAACGAGCTTTTGAGATTTTCTTTGCAAGTCCGAAAGCATCAGTAGATCTAAATAGCGATATGCCGTGGCCCTGCGCCCTCACGAAATTTTAATCCAGGTTATCGACGATTCTGAGTGTCCTTTCGGCATTAGGATAAACAAAAAAATCCCAACTACCAAATGAGCTCACATAGTTCCCTTTAACGATGGTAGCACAAGTGTTGAGACAAATTCGACCTCCTTGGGATCGAAAGGAACACAATATTTATCTAAAGAAACCACCATTATTTGTTTATAATGATACCTGAAAAAAATAAGTTCTCGTAAATGTAGCACACATGTGTTTGTGTGCTGGCATCGGTTTTGCGTAGGCTGACGGCCCCACAACTGCAGCATCAGCAGAGCGACGTTTACCTTCTGTCCCAACAAGAATGCATTGCTGGACGCAAGGGGCAATGAAGGAGATATTGCAAAGGGAGGATGTTGGGAGGAAGAAGGGGGAGGAGGAGGCCCAATCGATGGATGTGTGCTACCTTTAGGTCCCACATGGTCTGCCCACACTCTTCACTGATTGGCCGAGCGGGACTTCCTAGTGTGCCGTTGGTGCATTTTAATGGAATGCCGTTTCCTCAGTAGTGTGGCTTGGGCACTAACATACTTGAAGACCTTCATTCGGACGACGTGCTTCTAGCACTGAGAAGAGAAGTCATCAACAAACATGGCGACGCGCATGGGTGATATGGGTATGGATGTACAGGTCAATCGTCGGGTACGTCTAGCTCTAAGAGCTTTTGTTGGAATAAATCATTTAAATTTTAAAAAACGTTCTTTTAATCGATTGTTGGGTATGTTTCTTATAATAGTAATGAAGGTCTAATTGTCATATTTCTGCTTTGGAGCTATATATTGATAATAATAAATAACCTTTTTCAAACTAAAAGGAGGCTCCACAAATAAGAATTTCGTTTTATGAATAAAATATTATGGGATAGAATTACATAATACTGCTTAATAAATGGGTATGATTCTGTTAACCTGGTGAGGTTACATCACTCACGATCTTTGACAGTTATTTATCGCCACTAATGTAGCTAAATAGCCGTTACGACCCAGACACGGAGAAGGAAGTTGTCCAGTGGATCAACGAACTCACTGGCGAGAATGTACCGCTCGGTCGGGAAAATGTTGCCGCTGCTCTCAAGAACGGACAAATTCTTGTCAAGTAAGCCACGGATTGAGATGCAAATATTCTAGTCAATTGGTAGCACGTTTTAAAAGCAGATTCAATATTCAAATCTTTACAAAAAGATTTAATTCAAGTGACATGAGAAGATGATACATGTTAAAATCAGAGCCACTAGTGTACAAATATACCATACCTCCATGCTATCATCCTAAAAATTCATGTAAAACTAAGGATCCTTTCTAAGGACAAATCTTAAGATGTTTGCACTTTTTAAAGGTTGGTGAACAAAGTGTACGAAGGGACTGATCCTCTGCCTGCTTCGGTCAAGAAGAAGAAGCACCCATTCAAGGCCAACACCATGACTGCTCCCTTTAAACAGGTAATGACGGCGCTCGCCCCCCAGTATCCCATGAGGTCACCTGGGTTGTGCACCAGGTTTCCAAGTTTCTTTTTCCCATGAACCGAATATATAGCTTTCAGCCTTATTATTGCTGCTGCACACCTCCCCCTCTTGGTCTCAAGCCTTGGACTTTGAACCCTAACATCTCCCCAAGTGTTCGGGCTTCAAGTGATCTGAGCAGATTATGGGGCACGGGTTCCCGAGGCTTCATGATTCTGCCGACATTCTATCCCAATGACTTACATGCAGTTATGGGGAAAACTTGGACATAAAAGCCAAGGCATTCTGAGAGACTAAGATACATGTGCCTTCATTTCTTTAAAGTAACTCCTCACCGCATAACTATCAACGCCTTTCAAAGTTCTCGGTTACTTTCAGATGGAGAACATCCAAATCTTCCTGACAGCCGCTGAGGCCTACGGAGTCCCACGCACCAGCCTCTTCCAAACGGTGGATCTATTTGAAATGCGCAATATGGCCCAGGTGCTCAGTTGCCTGCTCCAACTTGGCACTGAGGTGAGAAGTGCCCTCACTAGTCAAACTTTTTAAACCAAGTCAGACAAGTCATCCCACGACCAACCAACTACTAAATATGGTCCCAAAACCTAAGTTTTTATTTAGCCCCTACTCTACTTAGTCTGAAGGAATCCCATAAGATTCTCCCGAGGTCTCCCAAAGTTAATTTTGGCAATCCAACAAAGGGGAGGCATTGAGGTGGTTGTGAGATCAACTGACCAATCGCCATTCGGACCATTGATTCAACCAATCAAACGCTGATAACATCTAGCGTTCCTAAGCGCGTAGGAGGGAAGGAGGACCAATAGCAGTACCTCTTTAAGGTCGTAAGACGATCGACTATTTCTCCCCATAAAGGGTAGATGATGGAATACAATGGCTTGTGGTCTGAGTCAGTAATAGTGGGTTTTATAAATCAACGGTATGCATTCGTCGCAAATGGCGAATGAACTCAAGATGCATTTTGGAACATGGGGAAGTCCTAATACGCTTTGTTTGAGTAAAAATGCATAAATATATATACCGGGGTTCCACTACGTTAGTAACCAGTGATATTGAATTGCATTTATCCCCGCCATAGTGCCAGCGCAACAACTTCAAAGGCCCGACCTGCGGTCCTAAGCCGACTTACGAGAACAAGCGCGAGTTCACCGAGGACCAGCTGGCCGCCTCCAAGACAGTGATTGGTCTACAGGCTGGCTCGAATAAGGGTGCTAGCCAGAAGGGCATGTCAATGGGTGCGGTGCGCCACATAGCCGACATCAAGGCCGACGACATGTCCAAGGAGGGCCAGGGCATCATCGGTCTGCAGGCGGGCTCGAACAAGGGCGCCAGCCAATCCGGCATGGCCATGGGAGCCATCCGCCACATTGCCGACCAGAAGATTGGTGAGATGTCCGATGCCGGCAAGACCTCCCTCAACCTCCAAACCGGGACCAACAAGGGCGCCAGCCAATCCGGCATGGCCATGGGAGCCATTCGCCACGTTGCCGACCAAAAGATCGGTGAGATGTCGGATGCTGGCAAGAGCACAATAGGCCTGCAAGCAGGTTCGAACAAGGGAGCCAGCCAGTCGGGGATGTCGATGGGTGCCGTGCGCCACATTGCTGATTTGAAGGTGGACAAGATGTCCAAGGAGGGCGAGAGCATCATCGGTCTGCAGGCGGGCTCAAACAAGGGCGCCAGCCAATCCGGCATGGCCATGGGAGCATTGCGTCACGTGACGGATATCAAAGTTGACGAGATGTCAAAGGAGGGTCGGAGTGTGATTAGTCTGCAAGCGGGAACTAACCAGTTCGCCACCCAGTCTGGAATGAGCATGGGCGGGCGTCGCCACGTTGCCGACATCAAGGTTGGAGATATGTCCGACGAGAGCAAGGGCGTCATTGGCCTGCAGTCGGGTTCGAACCAGGGCGCCAGCCAGTCTGGCATGAGCTTTGGGGCCCAGCGACACATCACTGATGTCAAAGTCGGAGAACACGAGTAAACTATGCTTTGAGCCTCCTTAGTACCTGTCAGAGACGTATGAATCCTTCCTTCCCTGTTGTTCTTTCGTAAACGCACATAAAGCTAACATACGTTTGCATCTCTCCTCCTCCTCTATTTACCCAGGGAGATATCTCCACTTTCGTCTCTCCCCTTAAATTCCTCCCACGTCATTGCCACAACCACCACTACCAACCACTGCAATAATCATGGCTATCTGCGTTTCACCAAGGCTAATATGAATGACTTTCAGGAAAACACAGTGACTCCTGTCTTCAGTGCTTCAATGACAGCTAAACTGATTAAATTGTTAGGCTATAAAACATCGTCATTGTGGTCTGAAGGAAATGGTGGTTGATTCGCAAGAAACAGCAACAGTAAGCTGTTTGGAATTGTAGAAGTTGCTAGGACGATACTAGTCACGACTAAGCTGCAGCGTGGGCCACTTAGCGCTTTGGTGAGTGAGAAAGAGAAGCCTGAAAAAGCCTCCATAGGAACCCGGGTGGGGAAGTGACGGACCGCTGCAGCGTGCATGCCTCCGGCGGCAATGCAACATTGTGTCTGGGCGTCAGATATCCTAGCCAATAGATGCAACCAAAGCTACGTCGGGGGAGGCTTCAAGGCGGCTATAGGTGTAGTATCCAGTTGTCATTGAAATGACCGAAGTTCATGTCTTCAAAACCACAACCCTGGCTTAAACGCTTGCCCCTGCTCTATAGGATTTTTCAGATGATCCATGATGGACGATCAGTCATTTGTTTCTTCGAATCCGCTAGATGCTCATGCATTCACTAATAATCTAGTTCGTCGTTTATTGGAACAGGCTCTCATTTTCCTCGCATTCCCCTAGCTTGGGAATGGTGATTATAATAGGAAAAATGGCCAGATGATAATTTCTTAAGTTTTTGGCTTTAATACTCCATGTGATGATTTGCTAGAAGGATGTAAGCCAAAAGTATACTTAATGTAAATTGCAAATCCTAAGGAACAGAACAACCATTTGAATTGATATACTACTTATAAAAGTTAGTAATGGAAAAAATAAGTTGGGCAATCCGTGTAAACTGCATTATGGCAAAATAAACAATCAAAACTAAATGATCAACTTCAATTTCTAAAAATAGGTTTTCTCTACCCCCCTCAGTCCCGTTGGTGAAAATATTAAAAAGTTCAACTACGAGAATTTCGATCCAGACTTAACTCTAGCTAGACGAATTCGGCAGAAAGTACACGAGTAAAGAAATATGAAAAAGACAAAAGTAAAACACAATTATGAGTCGATTATGCACAAGGCATTCCCTTGAAATCGGGTGGTTTAATCATTCAAAATTGGTTAAAAAGCTTTTCCGGTTAAAGACGGTGGGCATAACCGGCGAACGACAGACTGCAATTACCATCTGGCAAACCTGAACTACTGTTACATAAATTGCACATCTGGAGACAAAACTGGACTTTGCCAGCTTTGCCCCTCTCCCGCTCGGCTATCAAACGCATGTTTCTACTCTTGTTTCTTGCATTCAAGACTTCATTCACTTAAATTTCCAAGTTATAAACGTTCCTAATCATTCGTTCAAATAAGATAATCGATAAGCTTTATGTAACCATCACAGATAGCTGGTCAATAAGGAAAAGATTGCACTCTTATTAGATTAGGTCAGACCCTGACACTAGATTTAGGCAGCGGCAGTTGGAAGGCATTAATTCTTACATTCCTTTCCAGTTTCACTGATTCTGTAACTCAAAACCAGAGTGTTGGCCTGCAAACTGATATCTCTACCGACGGAGACATCTGGCATATTGGTAGTAAAAGGATCTGAACCTGACAGCCCATATTTGCATACCTTCGATATCATTTTTGCCAGTTTAATAATAATAATACAATAAGACGAAAGTCGTTAGTGATGTGGTTTTAATGAAAAGAATACATATTCCTCCGTTTCCTAACAGAGGATGGATAAAATTAGCACTCAAATTGTGAAATAACATTAAAAATAGATGCATTTATGAAGTTTACTTAACACCAGTAATCTCACTATTGGCCGCGGGCGATTTGCACACCGCGGCTTCAGCTGATGCCAGCCTGGGGACCTTAAGTCACTGTCTAATAGTCGAGCAGGCAGGCTCTTGACTTCTCTGATCCCTAGTTCCTCGGATGAGGCCCGAGTCTACCACCGGTGCCCTTTCATTTCCTAGGAGGACACAAACCGTTGAAAGCAAAGCGCATCAATGCCGACAAGAGGTTTTCAGCCGGGCTACCGCGCAGATGGGGATGGAAGCTCAAATGCTGGGTCCACCAAACCCCAGCATTCTGGTAACCTCAGGTCTCATCGAGACCGTAACATCAGCCCTACCAGCATAGCCCCACTCAATGGCCCCAGGAACCAGCACCCAAGTGCATTCCCCTTTACTACAGCTATCACCTTCCTTCCATCCATCCTCGGGGAAGCCGTCAGGAGAACATACTTAGGCTTCCATAACCACAGCCTCGAGAAATCTCAAAATGTAGCCAGGACGCACAATACTGTGGCGAAACTGGTGGATACAAAAGATGCGAACTCACACATTCAGAGGTTCGGGAACGATTTGATAGCCCATCGAAAGATATTATCGCACTGGAGCCATTACCACAAACGATTTACGGACATACGATTTAGGGTGGCTTATTCAGTTCTCACTGGTCCAGGCAATTACGCGGTTCGAAATGAACGCAGGGCTAATATTGAAAGAGGACAAGATTCTAAAGCATGAATGATAAATAAACCAATGATTATCGGCATTTTTCTTAAACAGTTATTTTGTAAAAACTACCTAGTAATAATTACGACTGAAGGGCATAAAACATTTGCGAAACAGCTAATATGGGGTGAAGAAGGGCCCAATTACGAAATGAGAAAAATTGCAAGTCAAGGAAAAGTACGATGAGCCCCTACACACCGACACTTTGGTAAAGCGAACAAGTGAATAACCATAAAGGAGTCACCAAGTGCCGTTACCTAACAGTGTATTTACGTAGAAATCGAGAGGGTGTGGAATGAGCACATTTGGAAACGAACATTAAGTTGTGTCGAATGGATGAATTAAAACATCCCTAGGCTGCTTGTTATCATCAGGAGGTTGGGGGATTAAAAAAACGCTGCAAAAGGTGCTTCCCAAACTACATGCACGCTAAATGCATCGCGGTGTAGAAAGAGGGAGGAAAAGCAGAGATAGCTAATTGGAAATGGGCATTGGGAACGGAAACGCATAAACAATTGCGGAGGGTAATGGGGGAGAGAACTGTTGCGTCAGTCAGAGAGCCTTACATCAGACTGCATTTCTACAAAATAAATATTACGTTTGAAAAACGAATATCACAGTGGGCAAGTGAAGCCATGACTTTCTGACGTACCTCGTCAGATCTGGCGGTGGTGCCAGTACGGTGTCGTCTTATGCTAGTAAATTTAGGACGAGCAGCTTCGCGCACAATGAGGCAAGACGCTTTCTCCTAAAAGTTAAAAGAGCAGCTATAAACAATGCATATAAAACACGGGAACATTATAATGCAAGAAGGCTATGCACTTGCCTCCTCGTTATCATCATAGAGTGCTACAGTTATATTGTCGCCCCCGTGGAAGTTCTGGTTCTTCATTACAAGGCACTCAGGCGGGTTGTGAGCTGCACCGGAGTCACTACCATAAATCTGAAACAGAGCATCGCCCCAAAGCCATATATCCACGAACGCAGTTCAGAAAAAGCGACTACGAATTGGAAAATACCGTGCATGTGTTGCCAGCCTTGATGCTGAAGTTACGGGTGAATTTGTACGTAACTTCCTCTCCATCGGCCCGATGCTTCAACACCCAGTTGCCAATGGAAACCTCCTGGACAAATGACAATTGCCGCATAAGTAAAGACAGCCTGTCAGGCGAAATATCAACTTAAATAAAGCGAGCGACTGAAACTACGTGAGTACTTGTGCGCAAATTACAGGTATTTATGTTAACATAATGATAAATGAACAATATACTTACGTTTTTAGAGCCATTTGACAATTTTACCCACTTGCCATGCCCATCTTGATCAGCCGTGAATTCCACATCGCCCACGGCCGTTGTGGACACACGGAAGGTGGTTGGATGAGACATAGACTGGAGTTCATCAAGGCCATCACCAGAGTCAAGGCGGCGCTTCTTGACACCCATGAAGCCACCACTGAAGGCACTACGGCGCTTTGGTGAGATCAGGTTCAGCCTATTGGCAAAAAATGCCGGAATTACGAAGTCAGCGTCAACAAATCGCCATGTGAGAAAAGTGGGACCACGAAACGTGTTGGCCAAGTGCGCGTACGCACACGCCATTAATATTCACTGTTGCTTTCGACCATTCTAATAAGTACTCCCAAACAATTCAACGATAGTGATTATAAGGGAAAAAATCGCGCAGTGCTAACCGAGACTCCTCGCCCTCGAGCATTTTTCGGTACATCAAAATCTCCTGGTCAAGGGCTATTTTGGTATTCATAAGATCTGTGAACTCCGCGAAGCGCTGCTCCAACTCAGCCTTGAGGCGCTTGATTTCCTCTCGTTCGGCCGTAACCTGAGCCTGGTAGTCCGCATGAGCCTTGTCGAGCAGTTTCTCCAGGTTGTTGACACGCTCTTGCAACAGCTCTGCTTCACGGCTCTTCTTGGCCAGGTCATGAGTCAGGTCATCATAGCGACGATCCACTACGAGTAGCTCCTTCTTTAGCCTGTCGTTTTCGTTAACAGCATCAAGATTAGCACGCTGCAGATCCTCCAGCTTACACTACGCAAAGGAAAAGATAGAAAATAAACAATTTGGAGCTACTTCTACATAATCATAAATAGATTCCCAGCAGGTTTTACCTGGAATGTGCTCTCCATTTGGATGCGATATTGCTCCATATCTTCAGCCGTTTGCTGTCGATAGGTCTGCAATTCCTCGGCCAAGCGTGATTCGATTTCGGCAGCCTTGACTTCAGCAATCTCCTCCTCAACAACGAATGACTTAGACGCCAAATTGGTTCGTTCTTCCTGGAACACACGGTCCTTAAATTCCAGCTCCTCCCGCAAACTGGCCACCTTATTCTCTAAGTCAGTGCGTAAAACGGTTTCGGCCTCTAGTCCTTTGCGAGTAGTTTCATACCTCTTTTGAAGGTCATCAAACTCTGGACGGAGCTGCTGATAACGATCGCGATCTTGCTTGTAGCTAGCTACATCACGCTCCAGGGCGTCGTACTTACGTTGAAGATTACGCAACTCAATGTCGCGTTTAGCAAGCTTAGACTTTGCTTCAGCGGCATCATCGACATTCTTCTTCATCTCAATCTCAGCAGCAGCTTTCTCCTTTGCTATTTCATCAACAAGTCGACGAAGTGATGTAATCTCCTTCTCATAGGTTTTTCGAGCGTCATCTGCTTGAGCAAACCGCTCTTCCGTTATACTCGAGATGCGACGAGTTAAACACTCTTTGTCGCGTTCCAACTTGCGCACATAGTCGATGTAGGAAGCAAGGCGATCATTAAGATGAGCCAACTCCTCCTTTTCATCAACCCTCGAAATGCTCAGTGGACTTGGTGATGAGACTTCGCCGGAAACAGACACAGTTTCACTAAACGAAACCGAGCTAGTGCGAGAACGGTCAGATTTCTGGGATGTGGTTAACTTTTCGGGTGCTGGCTGGGACTGTTTAGACTTCTTTGAACGCACGGACATGACTAGATCCTCAACTAAAATAAGCAGATACCCCAATTAAGTTCGAATGACATGTCGAAACTGTAACTGATAGAATTTGGCGCCCAATGATCATACTAAGCACCGCAAGACACAAATACCAATAGAGAATCAAACTCGAAAATATACTGGATTGAAAATTTTCAGTATATCGAAACAACCAAACAGCCAAATATCTAAATAAATTAACTTTACAAAAAATACGCTACCCTCACTGCGACAACAACAGACTATTCGAATGATCAAATCAGTTATAAGTTTATGAGAAACACCTGACGTTTAAAACAAAAACAGCGAGATAATAATATTCTAAAATTGTTTTAAAACAAATTTAATTACCTTACAAGCCTTATTTTTATAGTTAGAACCGGTACTAACTGAAGTTTTCAGTTTAAATTTAACATGTGCCTTCAAATTAAAGTATTGCGAAAAATCTTTGCTCATTTCTCTTGGCTATAAAATCAGCATTGTTATATCCGTTGAATGCTTATTAATATCCCTCATGAACTTGAGTTCTAGAACGTATATTTTGTGAAGATCGACCTTGCAACAAACTTCCAGCTAAATCATAACACAAAGGTAGGAAAATTGCCACTCTAAAGCAAATTTTTTATAAACTAAAGGATGTCTAATTCGACCTATTCTTTCCAGGATTTTGTTTTATGGTTTCAGGCTACTGTTTTTTTAATATTATTTGTTAGTGAAATAAATATTTAGCAATGCTATTGTGTGCTTATAATTTGCGATATTGTACACTTATTCCAGGCTCAAAAGTCTGATTTTTATTGGCTAGTATGGTTGAGTGCCCCATCAGCGAGTATTGCGACCGTCTTGAAGAATGGATTGAAACAGAGAAAGCCCGATACTCCAAATGCAACGAATTCCTAAGTTCGAATTTAGCTGCATACTGGGACTACATCAGGCTCCACAATACCACCATGGGGCGTATATCATCTACAAGTAATTCTTACGAAAATCGTAGGAGATCCTCTGTAACGACTAACCCCAGGGGTCATGTTAATCAAAATCCCCAGCCAAATATTTGTGAGTGCTTATGACTCTCTGTTGTCACTTGTTTTAGCGTCAGCTTTCACTATATTTTGTGATTATCTTACAAATGCAGATATTCGTTACCGTATACCTTCTCTAAAGGTTCGCCTCGTGGCTGAAGTAATAGACATACACATCACCTTGTTTCTTAAAATACTCCTCGTGTTTCTGATGTCAGACGTCAGTGATTTTCTGTAAGTTTTTTTTAATTCATTGTCTTATAATCTTCCTAGTAATTTTGTAGGTTCGTTGCACGAGGAAATCCTGAACCTCATACCGGGTTTTCGCATCATGAGCGCTGTAAATTACGCAACCAATGCGTACATGGATATCTTGGAGAGCGAGGGAACATTTGATGTCGACCGTTTCCAGGCCGAGATAATGCGAGTGGACCAAAATGATCCTTCCGCTTTAGCTGACTTTATTGGCGTGGTTATTTGGGTTGTATTTGAGGTAAATGCACCGAAAATAGGCACAGTTGGTCTTTGCGTTGTAGATATACCTTATTGCCCACCCGGTCTTCGATGTCGGACCTGGAGGTTGCTCTATTGGGAAGTATGTATTGAACTTGCGAGTTCTCCAATGCAGCCATCACGTTAGTCTTCCTGATGCCGTTGAAGTTGCCTCTACTGGTGATCCCGGTTACAAGAGGTTAGTCTTTAACTGTTCAGATAGTCTGAATACCTTAGTTATAAATTGGTGATTCAACAAACCGGTTTCCAGAAGCTTCGCAAGTAGCTACACTCTCTAATTGTGATCCACGGTCCAGCAGGACTGTAGCTTCTTCTGGTACTCTTGTTTAACAGTCGAGGAGCGATCGAACCGCTTTTAGGAATTCCCTTAGTTGGCATCGCCCATATTCGACATATTTGAATGTGTTGGTCGGCGTTTCAAAATTCCCATCGCCCCTTCAGATATCCGTGACTATAGTGAAAAATACCCTCCGGTCCGATTCGCGACTCGAATACGCATGTATACTTCCCATTTGTGGACAGGTGCCTTGTAGGTTAGCAACCTCCCTACGAGAATGAGCCTAATTTTCCGAGATATTGCAGTCCTCGAGTAGTAATGACCCGTGTTTTCCTGCTTTAGGGCAATCATTAGAGCTCTTCTAAAGAACTCCGGGATATCGGTTTGGACGTCCTTGCTACAGGTCTATCTAACGAGAGACCCAGTATTCAGCTATGACATCCTCGCCAATACCATCGTTGTGCAATTGCCCGCGGTAGATCCGCCGTAAGAGGAGCAAGGAGGCAACATGTGCGCTTGCATGCGCACCCACACGCTAAAACACCCAGGGTTCTTGAGACAACAGAGCATGCAACAGCAATGCGTTATCAGCACACTGGAAATAATAAAAGAATGCATATTTGACGTTTGTGTCTTCAAGGAGGCCAACAGGGGAGGATAATCAGAAGACGGGGATCTTGTTTCGTGGTGTGTCGATTAGGTCGTCATCCAGGGTCATGATTGACTAAAAGGTAAGGTCGTGAAACAGTAGATTAGAAGACCGTTCCGAAATGAGGCGGGACAGGTGATTGTCCAGAAGACTTACCATGAAGGAGAAGAACATGGAGGTTGAGGAGAGGAAGTGCCATACGTCGTGCACGTCGTAGAATCCCAGAAAGATACAAGGTTGATTCAAGGCTCGTGACTGAGCCGGGGTCACCTGGTTGGGATTGCAAAAAAGCACTTAGGCGGGAGTGGAAGGGCCTCCAGAACGACCACTTTCAGTTAAATCAAATGTGCCCACACTGACTAACCTCCCAGGTGGTGGAGTGCTGGATAAAAAAGTAGATGGCAGAACCCCAGGTAAGACAGGCAAGGAAAATGTACAAAAGGGGTATGCAGTGGAAACGCTCCCGGAATCGGCACTAGTCATGAAAACACGGTTAGATACTAGCTCCTCAAAGGTTAGCGAGCAAGAAGAAGAGAAAGAGTGCACTCACCTTCATGATAACGTAGAAACAGTAATACATGAGGAGGTTCACCATGAAAATCGACAACAGAAACGACGAAAAGTCCCGCGGCCGAGTGAACAACCCGAAGGCGGCCCTGTGAGTGTCAACAAGCTTATCAGTCAAGTTTCGAGGTCAGGTGGAGTGAGTGATCATGCACAGGGTTTATGTCACCTTAGGGTGAACTTTCAGTTAAACCTAGGCCTTCTTGCCTCATGCATTTCACCAATGTGGAATACATGCTCAGCGATGCTGCAGTAGAGTAGGCTGCGTCTACATTAACGGCAGATTTGGGTGAAATAAGGCATAAACAGTCGAGGAGATAGTGCGGAGAGCCCTTACATTCCAATATTGACGCAGTTGGCAACGAGGAGGAGAAGCATACGCTCCATGTACATGGGAGTGAGGCAGTGAATTCCATCCGAACGCATCAGATTATACAGCCGCCTAGGAAGGCATATGTCTGCGGCACCAAGAGAGAAAAATGGACGTTATCACTAGCAAAATCCACCAGCAATTGCAACTAAACTGCAGTTAGAAGTACTTACCAAAGTTCCACTGTCCCATGTAGTAGATTTCGGCGGTCAACCAGACGCTCATTATGAGGAAGACAACCGTGAACAGCACCCAAAATGTCTCGCCGCCGTAAAGCTAAAAAGCCCGTTTGCAGAAGTCAAGTAGAGGTTGCCATGTATTGGCATGAATTGTACAACATAAATAAAATCTCAACGAAAGTTGCAAAATCACAGCACCTCGGTAGCTACCGCTAACTATAATGCTAAAGATGCAAGCAGCATCATTTGTGCCAAAATCAACTAAACTGGAAATGCAGTTCACAAAGGCCTAATCATCAGATAATAAGCATGACGCATCAGAAAATTTCAAAAGGGTTGCCCCAAACATCTGCAAAGGAAGTGTCACTGAGTCCCCATTAATCGTCATCTACAGCCATCTGCACTAGAGGATGATGAGGAAACGTGGGCCTGCAGCGAGGCGACGTCAAACGCCCTGCTCCCAAAGGGGCTTTAGAGGCCAATAGCAAGTCAGAGAAGCTCACCACTCCGGTGACACCGGCGAGAATGACCACAGCCATGACCATGTAGGCGGAGTGTGCAGACGCGTTTATGTCAGGGTGGCGGGTTTGGTAGATCTTCAGCATCAGAATCAAAGCCAGGATATACATGTAGGCCGTATCTGAAATTCGGAGAGGAATAAATACACATCCATTAGGCATCCATCGAGAGCAATTCATTCGTAGGAACCTAAACTCGAGGCAGGAGTCGGCTACAACTGAGTTTTTACGCCACCTCTTACTGGAAGTGGCAATTGGTTTCTCAATAAATCTTGTTCTCTGAGTCGTGCACTTGTTCACTCTGAGCTGAGCCAAGAACTGTGAAGGGAAGAAGCACTCAGTGCCACTCAAGGTTAAAAAAGAATGTCTCAACCAGCTTTGCAACTGGATTCACATACTTACTATCGGCTAGCGCGAGTGCCACGTGCCCAGAAATCGGGACAACAGCTTACATAAACAGGAACGAGCCCGTGGAGGAATGGAATGACATGAGCCTCGTATTCACAAATCAACTGAATTGAGTTTCATACGACAACTTGCAAACACAAGGATTGCCTATCAATGAGAAGAAGCAAGCTGATTGAGGTGAAAATCTCCACTAGAACATAGAATTTGGATTAGAATTAGAGTAAAGCAATTCCACGAGCACCGACTGCAGCTCCAGAGCTGCTTCGGAGTTCGTACGAGGGCCTGACCTTTAGGAAGAGAACCTCCGAATGTGTATTCAACAACGCTTAATCGGAAAGAGGGACACAGGATTTTATGTACGCTCAGTTTAACTAGTCTCGCGGTCTGGTCGTCCCATTTCGGCGGATGCGCTGCCGACTTCAGGGCACTTACCGAACTGAAAGTTTGAGAAGCTCGGGCAGATGTGGTAGCAGGCACTCAGAAGTCCCTCCATGGTCAGTGCGAAGCCCATAGCGTAGAATAGCCCGTAGTGTTGGGGTATCCCATAGGCCTAAAATGACCACAAATGGTTGCTACCGATGAAAGTGAGTGGATAATTAAGATAAACGCATCATGACTTAGTCTGGTGAATAAAAGAATCCAGTGTTTGGCTGCCTTCGAAAAATCAGTGGCTCGGAGTTTCTATGAAAGTATAGTGATACAGTGCCACAAGTGGAAGTGTAGAATTGTTGAAACGGTGGAAGCATTATCAACAGTTAGAAAACCATTACGAGCCTATGGGATGGAGAGTTGGTAGATGCAAATGCAGCGCTACAGCGCGTCAATGCATGATTTTCTTTTCTAGGCTCATTGACGGAAGGGAAAAATATAGATTCGCCCTTGGCGCCGGGAGTAAATACCGTTTCCCCCTCGCCATCTCCCTCGTGGCCGCTCAGATGGCACTTTGAGTTGACAGCGGCAGGAGGAGGGACGTTGGACGAGGCTACAATGCGGCTACCACCCTCCAAGGAGTCCGACCTCCGTCGCTCACTTGATCGCCGACCACCGGCGAAACAAAAGCTCCGCGCGACTGAAGTGTTGGTGGTGTAGTTGCAACGACACAAGCGGTTGCACAGACGAGAGATGAAACGCCGCGTGCAGGAGCGAGACACGGTGACGAGCGGGGTGCTGGAGGAAGCCACAGAGGGATCTGGAGAGCTGCAGCGACCCTCCTTCAAGTCCCCACCAGCGCCGCTGACGCTCAATCCGGGAGGGGGATTCGCGAGGTTGGTTCGTTTGCGACTGAGGCAGTGGTACCGAACCCAGCGACAGAACAACTGACGGAGAGACAGGAGTGTAAAGCGAAACGTCTAGCCACAAGCACGACACGACAGAGGGGCAATACAGGGCCAGAATGAGAGCAGAACACAGCGCGAATCAAGCAGTTATGTGGCAGTGATTGAACTGCGGGGTGTAAAATAACGAAATACGCCGAAACACGGATTGTGAATCAATCAAGGTGAGTTACAAATCAATTGCTTTGCGGTACTTGGAATAATTAAAAGATAGGGGCGACAAAAGTGCATGAGATGGGGACATTTGAAAGCGTGAAATTCACACAACTACTATAGAGGGAATAACTACTCTGGCAACCAAGCAAATGACACTTATTGCGACAGGGGTGCGATTACGCAAAAACACCTGACAACCATGAGGGCATACCAAGGGATGAAATCACAGACGATACACTAGGGGAGATTTGAACCCCATTATCCGAGCCCACAAATCGAAGGATGTTTGCGGTGCACACTACTCGTGGTTTGAATTTTCACACACAAAAGAATTGATTGATTGGTTTAACATTAGCGGACCGCATAACAGGTAGTGGAGGGCAAAGAACACTATTTCAAGGCCAATTTTGGGGAGTGAGAATACGACTAGATAATCAGTTACGAAAGCCCCGTAAATTGACCACCAAGGAGAAGCGGCTACTGCTGGGCGGACTGGATTTGAACGAGCCAAAAGTAGAGATGGTCGATTTGCAAGATTGCATTGCCTGGAAGAGCAGTAGTGTTTTTTCCCCAAATAAAAGCCATTAATTTTTTCAACCAAATGAGATGAATTCCATGTTGAGACATCATGGACCGCCTAACAAGTGAAGCAAGGAAATCCCACAAAACAATCGCACTGGGAAGATGCTCACAAGCTTCAAAAGTCCAGGTAATTGGCTTAAAATAGTGTGAGTTCATATTACTAGAAAAAGCAGCTGGAGATTACCAAACCTTTCCTCTGAAATAAATAGCTAACAATGGGGAACACAAAATTTGCATCGTAGATTCGGCTTAGTCAAGTTGTAGTGAGCCGGACTCTTCCACACCTAATGTTTTCTTTAAGCAAAGAAAGTCGCTACGTGGCTCAATATCCTCACTTGCTCTGGGCAATAAACTTATGGGGATAGTTTCGATTACTACAAATTTAGTTGTCTGTACCCGCTAAATCGCTTTGAGTGGATTTTAAGAAAGTGAAGAGAAGAAACAGGACTGTGAGGACCACGTGCAATTAGAAACTCACAAAATTTATGCAATCAGAGTGAAAAAGTGGCGAAATTAGAATGCTACCGGTGGCTGAATGCAATACTGTTCTTTCGAAATAGCTGTTTATACCAAGTCTGCATCTGAATCCAAAAAATGGGTTCGACCTCGTAGGCGTGAGCAAATCAAATCTATCAGAACGTAAACAGCGATTCAAGGATTGCGCAAAGCAAATAGCTTGAGTGGAAAAAACTGTGATAGGAAGAGGCGGGAAGACGACAGCAAGGTACGAGGTGAGACGAAGGAACAGATACACAAATACATGGCATGCTTAACACATTAGCGCGCGTTACCGTGAAAGAGAAAGGCTCCTGGAGGCAGTTAAAACCACATGTAGTAGAATTTTGAGAGAAAACCAACTCCCAACATCGGAGGGGACTTACTTGAGAATAAGACATTCCAAGTTTCTTCGACCGACGGTGCGCGAGATCACTGCAAAGGAAAGGGGGTAGGAACATAGACCAGGCCTGGTTCAAATACCGGATCAACCCAACTTGGGTAGAATGCACACAGAGTAGACCCCAAAAAAGCCAATTTGCTAACCAACTAGGCCCACATAAACTAAAACTTGCTTAAACCAACTGCATCTTTCTCAATTAATACCGTCCCGTCATTCCTCCTATGAGTGGATTCGCCGAGAACCCTGAAGGGAGCGTTGAAAGACTATAGCAACACCACATGTGGCGAAGAAGCACGAGCAAGAGGCCGTCAACTATGCGGATAGAAGTCCACCGCGAATTGGACAGACCTACCGACTAGTACCGGTGGTCCCGCATCGACTCAGCGTGTCTGCTTAATGAGGCGGCCTAAGTAACCACTACTCCACTCACAAAGGGGCACTTACCGGCGAAAAGTGAGACCAAGGAATAGGAGGCCGAGCATCACGTAGCCAATGTTTGAGATGATGTTGTTGAAAGCCGTGAACACACCCAGCGGATGGGCACATTCGAAGTTGTAGTAGCAGATATCCTCGTTCCCTGTGTCGTGCAGAGCCTGTAAGAAGAGTAGTCGCATTTATCATACCAACGACAGCATCCATTTCAGGCCGCAAACCTGTCCAAAACAGCCGTAAGCTGCTTAGGCTTTACAAGCGCGACTTAGACATCACCAATCGAACTACTGTAGACTCTATTAATTACTGCGCTTCACTCATTGGCAAAACTCGAGAGCCAGGAGAGCGATCGTCCCCTCTCAGCAAATATGGTTCCCCCAAGTCTAGTGCGCAGCGAGGAACTCCAACGAAGAGACTAGGTTTAACATTAATTTCGGTGTAAATAAACAATGGGTAGCATTGATCTGACTCCAGATGTGGCCCCGATTCCCAGGAATTGAGGTTTTGCGTGGCAAATGGAATGCGAAAGCCCATTCAAGATTAGTGAATCCCTAACACATTTATGAGAGGTTTAAATTGAAGTTAAAATGGCATAGAGGACAAAGCTTACACGCTGGTAGGTCATGACGAGCTGGACAACTGGAAGGCCGTAGAAGATGGAGATTATGATGAGGTACCTGAGCGCGAAAGGGAAAGATGGCAACAAATCACAAAACACAACAAGCTGCACTTACGCTTTTACGATGCCATTCTAACAGCAATAATGGAATCCGTGAGTATATTCACGCTTCGACGAGGCCATAACAGATAAGCACGACTCTGCAGTAACATTAAAGCAAACCGCTGCGGTTTTCCGTAACAGATTTGTCAAAACTACAGTACTACCGCATGATTGGTAGCAAACTTCACTCCATCTCTGCCTCGAAGTGAAGACCAGGTCAAATCTAGTGCAAAGATCACGGAGTCCAAAGGCTAAAAAGTCCGTCGAAGGGCGGACATATCGGAGCACCAGTTTCTCACAAAGAGGTGACAAAATGGTTATCTAAGTACTCCAAAAGCCATTCTTTTCATGCTTCAAGCGCTTCCACGCGATCCATTAACGACATTTTCAAGTTGGTACTCCAGCCATTGCTAGTGTTTCCTGCTCACATAAAATAGCATTCTTGAGCTACCGATTTTCTATCACAGGAGCATATGTGAAAAGTACAACGCGTCACCGTTGGAAACAGGTAGGTTCTGTGTAGCACCCAAAACAGACAAGTTTTGCTTACATTTACTCGTTACCAGTACCTTCTTTAATGTGATTTTTACTAGAAAAGCCCTCACACATCGACTCACCAAAAGTAGAGAAGGTACTTTCGATCGAGGGTTGAGTATCGTTTACGGGCCAAGTCCGATACGTACATCACACGTTGCTAAGAAACCAAACAAAAATGGGTCAGCCAAATGATAGGACTTCGGGTTTATTAGCGAATTTGAATTTCACGACTCAAGTTTAATAATTCACCAAGCACATAAATGATGGATTCTGAGTATTGTAAGGAGACACTTTGAATGAGAGTATCCATCACTCTGGCTGGCCAAATTAGTTCATTACTTTAACTTTTCATGAGAAGGAGGTCAGAAAATCAGTGCTAGATAACCAACTAATGTTTCATACGTTTCCTCACCCACCCAGTTGGTGTGCTGAGGTAGTGTAATAGGAGCTTTAACTCACACTTTGCAGATACATGTGCCTTTCCTTTCTTACTCCAGAAACACCATGGCTCTGTTGTACAACCTCGTCCTCCCTCAGCTCGGATACGTTTTCCGACATCTCCTGCCCTTCTCCTCGGATTGCTGTCTCCGCAACTGGCCTCGCCAGAGACAAGATAGTTGTCTCTCCCTCGTCATCAACCTCCTCTACGGCCTCCCTGATATTCGTTATCCCCGCCTCCACATCACCACCGCCGACCACATCCAGCCTCGAGGAGGCCGAGAAGTTATCGCCGACAAAAAAACCGGCCCGCACATTCGCCATTTCTCGCGTGGAGCCATAGCTCATGCTACGTCGGTGGTTCATCTTCCCCTCCGGGCTACTCTCCCCACCCCGTTGAAGGGCTGGGAGGGCGATATGTGTGCTCGTGGAGGGAAAGGGAGGCGGGGGGAGAAGACGCCGTTTAGCACTGCCTCGATGGTGAGAGGGGTCGGCGGCGGTGGTGTTAAGGTCGGAGGTAGAGGTCGAGGAAGAAGAGCTAAAGAGGCTGTGGGACGCGGGAGGGGGCGGGATGCGTTGGTAGGGCACAGAGCCGACTAGTGTGGTTGAAGGTGCCACAACGGCCGTGACGTTGACGGCCGGTGCACCAGCGTCGGCGGTGGGGAAACGACGGGCGCAGGTTGTGAATTCCTCCCCCGGGAGGTGGAAGTACGCGGCCACACCGGATTGAATCGCCAGGGCAGGCGGTGGAGAGGTGGTGCCTACACCACGGCGTTCCAGGTGACCAAGAGTGCCTAAGTTAGGAATTGGCAGCTTCGGTCATCAGTAACCCAAACAAACGAATTTTATTCGCAAGTACCGACCCAGTCGCTTAGTTCTTGGTGCATTAATATAACCTTTAGATAAGGATTAGGCACTCAGACAGCCGCAACGTTTAATCAGATTCCAGGTCTTGAAATTACCAAACAGCAAGGGACTAACAGCTTAAGATTTTCAATGAGATGCATTAACCCCAAACTACATTCCCCTAATCAGGGGCGTACCCATACGAACAGCATAATACTTTCTAAAAATCAAAAATTACAAAAGAATACAGAAGTAGCATAGAAATGACAAAAATTAGCACTACGGTGGTAATGAGGACAGTATTGAAAAAGAGGCTCTTAAACATATACGGGACCCCACGAAATTTAAGATGGGCGATAGCCGTCTACTATAATCAAAGGAATACCATGCGTGAACCAGTTAATGGGCGATGAGAAAATGTGTTTGAAAGGAATTTGGAATGCGACTTAAACCAACCAAACCCCGGTGCATTAGGCGCATTTATGGGCTACCACGGGCAGGACTTACTAATCCTCATCAAATAATGTAGCAACGCACGAAATATTTGAAAAGGAGGTAAAACTGCACTTACTCAAATAATAGCGTACGTGTTTGTCACTAAAATGAACCGAAGGTGTACTGCTAGCTGAAAAATCAAAGACAATGTTAAAGGAAACACAGATATGTACGCACTACGATCGGTACACTAGGATGATGACTGCCGCAGCTATGTAGAACGTAACGTAGATTCCCACTGCACCGTAGATGGGCAGGAAATAGTGATAACCTAAAGTAGGTAGTCAAAATAGCTAACTATATCAGACAAGTTTGATGCAGTAGTTTAACCATTGACAGAACGAACCCGCTAAAGAAGGAGTCACCGTGATCGTTAAATCCTTGACGCGTGGGCGAGAACTGTTGCCATGTCGAATAACTTAATTGCAATCAATTGTAATAAAAAAAACGCAAACCTGCGGCTGGGCCACCACAATCAGAGTCTTCTGGTTTAAGAACGAGCACAATTAAAAACTCCGTGATATTTTGGTCAACCTTCTAAAATAGAACACATAAACCATGGCAAAGAGCCCTAATCTTACGTTAACAGTTATGGCTCCGAGGGTCGTTACGGTCTGGTAAACACCGGAAAACTTAACAGTGTCCAAAATATCCGCAACTGGACACTAGATTTAAGTTGTACTTGGAACTAATTGGGGAGCGTCTCACCTTGGCGGCCTGTACTGAGGCAGTCATACAGAGGGTATCTGTAGAGTGTACTCGTACTAATACAGAATCAACATCCTCGGGGAACCGAAAGAGAAAATACTGCGGTGAAGACGGAGTGACTGAAAGTATCATTCTCTCTCCTAATCTAGCAGAAAATCAATCAAAAAATACTACCTACTGCAGCACAAATTTTTCCAAAATATCCAAACGCAGTTGATAATGCGGCGCTCGAGATTCATCTGGCATAGAACTAGATAGCTCGACAACGATCTGTTCCGAGGCGTTATCAAAAGAGTCCAATGCAATGAATGATGGACATAAGGTCCGACTAACGGCATTGTAAGAGAATCTACAAATATGTAGGAAAGTAGCTAAACGAACCTATTGTTAATCACCAGGGGCAAAGGAAACGATAAAACAAAAGCCTGCTGCTTGAAGACTGCAATGAGTGGATAGGAGTGATTGACGTTGACGGTACTGATGTTGACACGAACAGCGACTGACTACCAAATAAAGCTAAAATAGGCCGACACACCGATTTGTTCCCAGGCAAATCAAATGAATAGTTCTTGGGATGATGCAGATACACTTTCCCATTGTATTCAACAGAAAAATTCCCACAAGCTACCAAAGGTATCCAAGTACATAAACAAACTAGACTTGCTATATTAAATATGTGTGAGCACTCCATCAAAGCCATCAAAACTCAAAAATCATGCTGATAAAATGTGTGACCTTAAACTACTTTCGGATACCTTTCACTGTTTATTGAACAGTTGAAAGAACACTCATAATGCAATATAAAAGAAACATGTACTATTAAATATATCAATTTCAAAAATTTCAATATTCACCACAGTTTTGCAACGTAGGCTACCAAACTATTGTAATCGATAATTTAATTACAATCAATGGTAATGGTTATGATGAAAATGAACTTTTGTTACTTTGTTTCTAGTGATTATAGTGAAATCAGACGCTTTCAATGCAACACTGGAATACATTTAGTGTTATATTCAAATTACTATCATAACTTTGAAGAAGGAGGTGAAGAATCACAGAATTTCCAAAGAACTTTTATTTGAAGGAATTGGGCTCGTCAGGTATTTATTAGAGATTTTTTATTATTATTAGAGATCAATGGATTCGCCTTATGGTAGAAAATCACATCTTACCTTATAAACTTGTATAAACAGCTTTTTTGTTTTAGTTATCAAAAAATTTAACAATAATTAATTGACTGTTTTTTAACGCATTTTTAAGAGCTCAAAGAAAGTTTGTTTTGTTTTTCGATACTAACATTTTTTCATAGCCTTTAATTCTAGCCGCGGACCGTTGACAGTGTTAATTTCGCTGCGTCTCTCGTGGTGCGCAATGTTCCGAAGCAATCTGAATTACCACAATACTGGTAGTTATGCGGGGACAAACGGTGCGCAAAAATTATCAAATGACGTTTCTGTATGTTCTTTTTTGCGCGTTTCTAACTTTCTATCATGTCTTCAACTCAGTTTTTTCTAGTTAATGTTAATTCCGTCTATGATTAATTTTGATGTGTTTAATTCAATTTACTATATTAATCTACTATGAATGTCTATTTTTATCCTAGTTTTGGTTAATCGGAATTTATAATGACGAAATCCAAGTCTATCGGAAAACGATTTTTGGATAATGCGTCGGCGCATTTCTGTAATAATTCTTCATAATTTATTATTTTAGGTCTTTATATCTCCTCATATACGCAGTCCTAATTTTTCCTATCAGTCGCCTGCCTCTGTCAATTATTCAAACGAAACCAGTTTCGATGAAATTGAAAGCCTGAGAGCTGAAGTCAAGCGTCTATCAGATATTGTTTATGAGCAAACTGAAGTAATTAACCTTATTCAAGAAGCACAACGCAAGGTATTATCTATGACCTAAATTTTAAACACAGTGGCCGTAAAATCATCATTTTTTCTTATGTTATTTACTTTGTAGACTCTATCAGATGTTCAATCTATGGACAGGCTGGACTTATTAACAGAACTAAGCCAGCAAAAGATTACCCTGAATTGTTTGGAACGTGAGAATAATTCCATGAAGTCGATGATCCAGCATTTGAAGGTATTGGGTGGATCACATTTCTTTCGTCCATTTATGATTATCAGTGTTTATTTGATTAATGATGGGGTTTTCATTAATGGCATACAAAGTTACTTTGCCTATGCCATAAACTTTATTTATTTCCAGTGGCATAAATTCGATCAAATATACCAGCTTGTACGGATTTGGCATTTTGATATGTCCTTTAAATTAACCATTTCACCCACAGCTGTTTATTTTAAAATTAGTAATTGATGAACTCCTTTGTTCAAAATTGAAAGAATTGTTTCTAAAATGAATTAATTCATGATATCAATTTTAAGTATAGGTTGAAATGTATTTGACAAAAATGAAACCAATAAAGCAATCATTAATGCATAAATTAGTCTCTGTGGAACTTGTCGACGTCTTGAAATACTAAACTAGTGTTATATCGCTTTATTTTCGACCATGGATGTATCCGTTTGCTTGCTTTATTTTATTATTTATTTTAGAATGAGCTCGGTTCATTAAATGCTTCAGTTGGACAGCAGAGTAACGAGTTAATACTTCTTCGCAATGCCATACGAGGTTAGCATTTCTACTTACTTATTTTATTTTAATTTCGAATTATTCGTTTCAGTTGTTCTTATAATCAATGTACACAACCCTTCAAATTTGTTTTTGGTCCAAAATATCCCGTGTTCATAGTTAAATATGCATATCTTCTTTGAGGATGCAGGTGCTTACAGGGGAAAAGTTTTTCAACGTTTTCTAACTAGCTATTTCAACTCGACCTGACCTTACTGATGGGAGGAGGAATACCCCCCCTTTCCCGACTATTGCCTAAAGCAAGTTACTAGATCTCTCAAATGTCAGTACTTCTATCGGAGCATTGTAGATTGGAGACGAGTCGACGACTGATCTTTTATTAGCCCATTCTCCGACCCAGAAATAACAACCCTGATAAATTGTCTTTGCCACTTCTGAAGTAAGTTAGACCCGATAGCCTAACAGATCATTGAAGCATCTTGAGTGAATGGAGTAGTACAATATGACGCAACTTAGTTAATATTTTAGGCTTTGGAACCTTTACAGAGTTGAGTATTGATACTGAAAAAAACCCACTTATACAACTCTAAAGCCACTCACCTCCGAGTAACTGTGTTGGGAAAGACAAAGTGCACTAGCCTTTCCATCACGCCTCGGTTTACTTATCTGCAATATTTTAAAGTAAGTTCGACGCTGCTTGTGAAACAAAGGGTCGCTTTAATTGGTCTGAGTGCTGAAGTAGAGAACCGAGCTTGCTCCTGCATTCACAAGCAGCAGTATCACCGACATGATGAAACACTTTGGTCGTGGAAGACTAATAAGCCATCCCAAGTGCGAAATCGCGCTATCAAGTCTCGTATGTTTGTAGTGTTCCGCACTTCCGTGGTAGCGGGCATTCATGGAGAGTGTGAAAGCTCGTCTTTAGTTGAACATGGGCAGTGAGCTGGTAGAAATGCTGGGAGTTCCGATTTGTACCTTCACAGGACAATTGGAAGAGGGAAAAATGGTTTCTTTGAGACGGCTATCCACTTTCGAGCCTCTAACCTATGCAGGCACATGACTAAAGGGTACTGTTGTGTGAGCTGGGCACTGGATGGATACTGCCAGACGCAGTGCAGAAAGTGCTGTTGGCTATTAGGTGTGACTCACGGCCATGAAAGTTTTGAATGAATAGGTTTACATCTGGTTCAGTAAGAGCTAGGCTGCTGAATGATTAATCTGGCATTCTTCATAATGGGCCACTAAACCAAAAGGAAGGGATTTAGATATTTAGACGAAATTGCTATGCTTAGATGGCTTCTAAAAATGGGGTTACCTGTCTCTGAAAAATAAACTGGGCCGAAGAACCCAGGATTGACAAATCATGTTCAAGAGCACAAACATGAGAATTGAAGAAATGAACCTTTAGCAACACTCCTCTAGCAGTTGCTGGGTTCGATTCTAGTCGTAAAGTACCTTTGACGACAGATAATTGCAGGTGTAAACACCCAGAGGTGGTTTACGAAGCACAACCGCTGGTGGTTTGTCTCACGCTCATTGGCATCGTGCAAACAAGGGATGATGAAACCTCGAGACCTCGTGATGAACCTCCAGCCTGACGGCTCCTCGGCTGTTTCATCTGAGGTGGAAGACTTGAATGAAATGCGAATAACTTCTTATGATCAATCGAAGCCTTCAAATTGTAGAAGACCTCAATTAACAGGCACTGATTTAGACACAGGGTGGATGCACGCCCGCAGCTTCAGAGTGACTATGATGACTTGTCAGTGCCTACAGTCTAGGCTCTTGGGTTTGTAGTAAGTGCCGTAAACGCCTTTATTGCACCAGACATCTGCTTCTCAATAATAATCGGTGGAGATTTTTTGAGAAGCTGCACACAGGATTGCTTATTTTCGTTTAAACTGATAAACCAATTCTAGACTTAACTAGTATAGAGGCACATAGGTGGTGGGGGTAAGGCGGCTCTTAGATATTTCAAAGTATAAATAAGTTTAGATGCAAAATACACTCTTACTTCCCGTAGATATTTTGCTCGTGGCGCCTCCTACTCCTCTGAGCTGGAGTCACGAAATTGCTTCACAAGTGCGCTCGGTGAGTTGTTCAGAGCTGCAAGCCAATGGGATCTCCACCATGAGCAACAGCTGTCGGGTTATCAGGGAGAAGCAGCAGCGGCAGCGTGGCAGCCAGCGCTACAGCAGCCGACTGCCTCCCTCCGGGCACAACTTCTCTGGCAACTGCCGACAACCAAGCGGACACCATCCTCCTCTCAAGTCCGCTAGCAACGGGACACTTACTAATTTGGTGATGCTGCTCAAGTCTCCAAAGGTTAGTTACAATTCAAGGTGTCTGGACTAGCATACGAGGCCTTAAGTTTTTTACAAAAGAATCGGAGTGGTGCTCTAGAAAACCTCTAGGTCCTAACTTCTAATTATTTCAACTAGTGCCATCATTTTAGCATTTATGATAAATTCAAGTCTAACATTGCTATCAATGGTCTTTAACGTTTGTTTTATTCCCAACAGTAGCATTGCAAGTCCATCGTTGTAGTTTGCATAATACACCCCTATTTTAAAATACCCTTAAACGTCTTTAAGAGTATTTGAACAAATTTTGAAGTATTTTCAAGCGCTAATTGTCACCTTTGCCAAGGGACCAACTTTTATCTTTTTTGGTGAAAGTGGCATAAAGTAGGTGGACTGGCCTTTCTACACCGTTGTCCAAATGTAAGAGCAAATCGGATCGTTGTATTCCTGATTTGACCAGGCCTAGTAAAGGCAGACCAAATCTCTACCCTTATTGCTAATTGCCCCCTTTTTATGGAGGGCAATATTTTTAAAGTTCCGTAGTAGTTCCATCCTTAATTACATGCCCTAATCTTGCGAAATAGACCTGAACATGTAAGATCAATCTATAAATAAAAAGTGGCCAGAAGATGGGCAAGAAAGGTGGAAATATTACCCTCCATTCTCAACAAAACCGCATTTATTTTTGGAAATAGACCAAGTTAGAGGAAAAGTGGCGTTTTCCCCTTCATAGTGCTCCATAATATTATGAAAAGCGGTCAAGTCGGCGCAAGTCAGTGTCTGCTGTTTACTTCCAGTTTTCTCTGCGAAAGACTGCTTCGAGGTCGAAAAATTCCCAGGCGATTGAATTCCCCATCTTGGAGGACGGTAAGTTGTCCTATCCCTAATTACTTTCCAAATGCGGAATATATGGAACGATATCAATGCGCATTCCATATCTGAATCCCTCGTCAAATAGCCTCTCATTACTAGAAATGAACCCAAATTTAGCTGATCACTTCTTTGCATTTTAGTCCTTGTTTTATTTGCCATGTTCTTTTGGCATAGATTTCTCCTCATCGGAAAACATCAACAGTACGCGGGCTCCTTCGCTTCTCCTGTAAGTTAAAGCGATTCCCCTTCCTGAATGAGTCATCAACCCCTCCTCTCCCCGAACCGAGACTAGATAGGGCGCCTTCGAGTGTAAATGCAGGTGCAGCAGTCCTATGCGGTGAATCACCACTCGATACTGTCTATTTAATAGCAGCAGAAAGCACCATGGGATGGCGCTTATGGACCTTGCTGGCTGTTTATGGAACACTGTGATGATTAGGTACTACATTAACATAATCACACGAAGCGTTCAAGGTCCTTGAACCTGAACCTAATCAGAAGGCAGATTTCATAGCTTGAAGCTACAACTAGCTAGAATTAGCAAAGATTTTAAAATTGAATTCGCAATGGGGTCCAAGGTAATCGTGGGACCTTCTGCCTAAATGATTAATGAGTGGGAGGAAATATCGCCGAATACTGGGTGTTGAATTGGCAACTGAACACGCGGTCGCCTTTCGAATGCAATGTGCTATTCTAATCGTCTACTATTGGGTTGCTGCCTCAAAATTCACACGACATTAAGCTCTCTCAACTCCGCACTCTGAAGGGGTCTCCATGATAGACCCATTGAGAATATTAGTCTATTGGGCACTCGATTGAGCAAAAAGGGAACCCGGGTTTGACCGTGACCATACGTAGAGTAAGTAGCAGTGCAGCACCGGTTCTGAGTCTTAGATGGCCTAGAATCATAGAAGGCACAGACACGTGTTATCCATAGCAGGTTTGGTAATGATTGATCGATGAGTATTCATCCGTGATGGCATGAGAATGGTGTTGTAACTACTGCAACTGTTTCGGCTCCCCCAGAAGCTTTGAAGGTGAGAGGAGTAAGATTCAATTCCAGCTGACACTTTTTATGAGGCTCCCAAGCCAGTTTCGGTCCCCAACCCAGACTTCATTAGGAGTATAGATAAATCATGCTAGGTTTGCCTTGAGGTCATGTCTAAAGGGGGCACGTCGTCTGGCCGAGGGGTAATTGAGATGAGGCCCGAAGCATGCACCCGGTGTGCCTCGCCATGGATGGTACGAGCAACCCGAGCCCCTGACATTTCGAGATTTCAGGTGAATTTTTGCAGAAAGCATAACTCCTCAAGTGTACGTCTATCCCCACAGGCGACTTTATCTTAGTAATGCGCACAAAATTCTGAAACGTTACAAAGTGCCTTATTAAGTTTGAAAAAGCCTGCTTCGAATGCAGCAACTTCTATTAGATGGTTCTTCTTAATCTCTAGCGTTTCTTCTATGCATTTTGGCATTAATGAAAGTACTATGTAAGTCTTTGTCAACAAATTGTTATCTGAATTTCGATAGTTCCGAAACAAGTCAACAGCTTTGCTCCGGTCCTCCTCAGGAAAAGCTAGATAATAAGCTGTAAAAGTACCGAAGAGCATTTGCGGACCTAAAACGGTTCTTGGTGTCCTCAAAGTAGTAAATGATTCAACACGTGTGAAGAAGTCAGTCAGCAAAAAGCAGGTCATGAGACCCTTCCGAATCGCACATGGAAAGACCATGAAGCGGCAAATTAAATGCCATTGCTTAACAGCACTGCGCTTTCACCCAATTCCGCCTTATGAAACCAAGAAAGCGCTTATGGAGAAACCCACAGTGGAAAGAGATTGGGCTTTTGTGGTTGCACAAAAGAGACGGAGTAATGGGAATCTCAATAAGTTAATTTTGGACTCTGAATGTCCCAGCGTCACTGTAGAACTCACTCCGCATCCGCAAATGAAGCTCAGCAGGCTATCGTGAGAAGTCAGTTTATTGGCAAGTGAAACTAGGGCTAAAGCTCAAGAACTAAGTGGCATTACGAAACAAACGGCTCACACTTAGGTCAGCTCTACCGTGCGTCTTAACAAGTCAGTGCCTGAATCACAAGGCCACAGGATTTGGGGTGAATCATTTCACTGTTTGAAACTGAGGTCGCCTGAGACTGCGCACAAACGCGGTTTGGACCACGACAAACTGCGCTCGTACTTGCGTAGAAGCCAGGGCTGTGGAAAACAGAAAATCTCAGTTTGATCGGTTTAGCGTTAAGACGCCAGCCACAAAGTGGACCTAAGTAGTGATCTGGTCGCCGCCTTGGTGCCGTTTTTCTGTGTCATGAATCCCCCACCAGGTGAGCAACGGCTGTTTGATTCATCCTGTTTCCGCACACACACGCACAACCGAAGTTCCCAGTAGTCCTATTCAATTGCTCCATTCTCCGGTTTGTCGCTAAAACAGATGAGAACATGGTAGGTTTATCGGTCTTCCTTCCTTAGCGATCGGCAGCAAGTATTTGGTATGGTAATTTCTGATGGGAAAAGTTAGCTATTAACTGAAAAACGGAAAATCCTGTTTAGTTATGTTCGGTTGCGTAAGTGGGAGTTCCGTTTTGCACACCATGGATGGTGCTTCTTTTCACTCAGAAAAGAAAAAGAAGCCTCGCGGGGAACGGAGTTTACCTAGAAGGAGTTGACCACTCTCTGCAACCGCGGGTGGGGAAGCAAAGCTGGTCCTGTTCGAAACATGATCCCAGAAGATGGATATGCAGGTAGTTAACTTATTTGAACAGGCTTGTAAGAATCTGTAATACTTCAACACAACCGTTATTCAAGGTTGAAAAGACGAACAGACCACTGACCACCCACTGCTTAGGACTTGAAGCAACATTTCGTAGTCTAAAAGTAAATGAGCTAATTTTGGTGAAACAAATCTCATGCTACAATCTTGGTAAGGATAAATTATGGACGCTCATAAAGGCCGACCCCAACAGTTATAAACCCAATAAAGACGATATTTGTGATACTTATTAGTACATCTTGATGCCTCTATTTGACCTAAGGGAACGCGTTTAGACACCGTGGGATCCGATCCCGGTAATTATATGATTAAAATAACATGATTGGCTTAAGGTCCGATTTTTCTGATCGGAAAAAACATCTAGAGATGTGGTATTATTTCCAGGATTCGTCCCCAGAAGAAGTATTTTGAAGGGAGATTCTAGTGGAATATCCCATGTCAGACTGGTAAAAAAATGTTCTTCAAAACTATCTTTAGTTAAATGGTTATAATCTAAAAGCTTTTTTAAGGTAGCTGCACCAAAGTAGCCTGTACTTGGTAAACCTGTGGTGCCCTCTTAAATTACGGACATCATCTGATAGGATGTCATTTTGTATTTATTCAAGGAAAGCGATTTGCAAAGCAATTTTATAGCATCTCAATACACAGGGCTTATTGTTGTAAAAAGTTAAAATTCGAAACAAAAGACGCATACAGACGCATTCAATAGTGGCATCGATTTTGTCGTTTTAAATGCCTATTTCGAAGAGGTGATTTGTATTCTAGACCACCATCTACGGACTTCGAGGAATGGTCGCTGGAAGCGGTTTGTGACTTACTCCAGCAGCTGGGTTTGGGCTATTGCCGATCTGCCGCTAGGAAATGGATTCAAAATGGTGATGATATCATCAATGCTAACACAGCCCAACTTCAACAGGTAAGTAGACTGTGCTTCGACCTAGGGAGTATCGAGCCTAGCCAGCGAAAAGGCTGTAAAGGAGTTTCTACGGATCCTAGTGTGAGCAAGGATAAAGCTGCAAAAGGGAAAAACCTAGAAAGAAGACTCTCATTCCCCAGGCAACTACTGGGTGTATGTGGCCCTTGAGTCATGCTCATGCTTCAGTGATGACTGAAGGTCGTAGTTTGGGAGCAGAATCACCCAGTTGTTTTTGCAAGTAGAAAGCAAAAGTGAGACACTGAGTCGATGACGTGGGCTGGTTGGCCAATACTGTCTCGTCTTCATACTTAGTTGGGTATGACTTCTTTACAGATCACTTCTCAAACAGAGCGCGGAAACTGGCAATGGCTTGACTTTAAAAAAACATCCTATAGAATCGAAAATGAAATTGCTATTTGAAATTTTTGTAAAGATATTGGTTGAAGAGAAAATGTTTCTTCGTTTTGGATGGGTAATAAAGTAATTGAAGGAGTTTAACTAAGGGTGAACGCTTTCTCAATTGCTTCCACCCCCATTGGAAAGTACTTTAGCATTCGTTAAATAAGGATTACTGTAAAATCTTATTAAGCCTAGAATGGATACGTTGCGATGTCTCTATCAGTCCTAAAATGTCATGGACCTGCGAACAGGAGGAGGGGAATGAGCCATTGAAATGTGAGTCGATTCGGTCGAGTCGCACCTACCGGTCAACTGGTGCTAGCCATACCTCAGTGTATTGAAGGAATGCATGCGTATACATACATCACCACCGTTGGTACTTTGTAAATTTACTAAGAACTTGAAGCCTCATTATTTAGCTAGACGCTCAATTTGTCTCGTTAAATTGTACCTTAATTGGTCTTGATAGGGAATGTTTTGTCTTCTTTCTGGTAGTAGTAGTCACTGCCGAATTCAGCACCGAGTCACCGGAACGAAGAGAGTTAACCTTTGGAGAACAGGCCGTGGCTATCATCCTATTCGTTTCTTCTCATTCGAGACACTGTTCTTAGTGTTTTCTAAATTTTCAAAGCCAACATGGATTCTTTTATGAGATCGAACGTAGGGTAATGTTTCCTTACTAGTACTAGTAGATCTAGAAACTATTTTAAAGGAGACAGGCCTTATCTACCGATTCTCATCAGCAGTTTTTGAAACAGTTGCGACTGGTAACAAAACCCGAATGCCCAATTTGTATGTTAATTGCGTTCTGTTTGTCTTAGAATTTGGGCTTATTGAAGCCGATTCATCTGAAGAAGCTCTTGATTCACGTCAGTCTCCGGACAACCAAGGACCTCATGGCAACCAGGGAAACAGCTTTCCTACCAAGTATTTCACCAAATCCCAACTTCAACGCCTCAGGTTTGCTATATACATCATACTATAAGTTAAGATTAAGAAGTTCAGCAAGTCTTATTAAATTATCCCAAAGACTTTAGTTATAAATTCTTCGGTGTATCTCGCATTTCATTATACTTTAACATTACATTGTGTTGATAATGTCATCGCTTACCGAGATATAACGGTATTTACAAATAGCTTTGGTTGTCCAATGGATTCGTTTTTAACCTTTTAAAGTAAATAATAAACAGAAATTACAGAAACAACTCATTTCTATGGCTTTATTGAATGTCATTTAAAATTACTCTTGCATGAGTTATTAGATAGTTTTGTGAGTTGTCTTTTAGAAATCAAATCATTTAAATCCTAACATCTCGCCTTGTATAGACAAAAATTTAATTGAATTACAGTAACTAGTATTACTCCCCGCAGTTTTCTGATTGCGAGTGGGAGTTTTCGGACAATGTGCTGAATCCTTCCTGTGTGCTTATCAAATTATTGGGATGCGTCTTATTCTCATGAATCGCTTTTAGTTCCAGAATGTTTTACAATGAGTGCAGATCTATTGCTTTCAAACGTCACAAAAATATCTGAGACAACGGGACTTCGAAGCTGTTAAAACTATTGGGTGGTGATTTTCGCAACGAATATGAACAGCGCTAATTGCCTACGTAAAATAGGGAATGGTCTGGATAGCTACTGAGGCTGAAGGCCACTTTTCATTACAAATTACGACCAGTTTTTCAGTTTATTTTATTCCCAAAAAGCTTGACGAAACCGTAAAGACGAGATTTACCGATTTCTATCTCAAGTTTCTAAAAGCAGTCAATTTGCGTTCGCAGCCGAAAATCAGATTCCATTGAGAAAATTAATTCGCACTATTACGTAACGACTAACCACTATTTTAAGATATACGTTAATGTTGTGGTCACTCATTACAAAAGTCAGTTGTTGTGATACCTTATCGCAACTACCTGGTCGCGATTGCATCAGCTTCTTACATGCTTGCAATTGAAAAGTAGTGCCATTGCCCCTTTCGGGACTAAAATTGTGGGCGCATTTTGGGTTGGGGGAACTGTATCTAGTTTTTCAGTAAAACGTCTGCATGTGATGTAGAAATGTTTGACAAACTATGGAATTATTTACTATTTCTCTTGTCGACTGCCACTGACGCCAACTTTTCCACTTGAAATTTAAAAGAGACGCTGAAGAGAACGGACATTTGAGTAATCAAGAAGGTGAAAACGATTATTTATTTAGGCAAACGCATAATTCTATAAACTTCCATCGTATAAATCAAAGGTAAAGGAAGGTCCTTTTGGGAATCGAGAAACGTTCTGCCCGGCAAATCAGAAATTTTTAATTTAATTTACTGACGTTTATACAATCTTGAACCACATATAAAAGTGGAAATATGAATCCCCTTCCGACATAGAAGTATTCTTTAATGTCAACACCTTTTCTATAAAAAAACTAGAGACAAGTTGATGTGAAACAAAAGTTCAGGCCACTAATGTACTCTTTTACCCTGCCTGTGTATATTTTCGAACGCAATTTGTCATTAGCTGAACATCCGGGCAGGCGCTGAGACCATCTATGCCAACCCCTTACGTCTGCGAAGGGGAGTGGAAGGGAAGGTCACTTGGGTGCCTCTTGAGGTGAGTGGTGGTGCTAGAGAGCTGGTGAAGTGACACTTGCTTTTCCTTGACAGCCTGGCTAGACGACATCGGGCTCCCCATGTACAAATCAGCGATCCAGGCCGAACTAATCGATGCGCATGTGCTTCATGAACTCACCTTGGTACGTTGGTATATCTCACCTTAAAGACCTCCAATTTTGTCTCATGATCTATGCATGTGGTTTGATATATGCGGCTTTCGATGATGACCAAAGGCAGATGTCAGTTTACCGTTTACGTTAACATAATTGGCTAACTTAAGAGCTATGTAAAATTGAACTCCCAGTTAGGTGTAACGTCAGTAACATCTTCTTTTAAGTATATTTCTTCACCAAGAACGAACCACATAGGTAGGCAGATGGAGAATTATTAAATGAACTTTCCTACTCTACCAGAAAACCCCAGATGAAAGTAGTCAGGAATGAAAGATCAAATAGGAGGTAAATTGCTAGGCCATGGAAGAAACGTGCTAGTCTAGAGTCATTCGCATGTAAAGCGTCATGCTTTAGCTACTTAAGGGAAAGCAATTATCAAGGAATTAGATTTAGCTCGACAATTTTCGACTTGGGTAGTGGGTTTCAGTGGGCTTAATGCAGTCGTTGGGAGTTTTTCTCGAATCGCAGGGACGATGGAGAGTACTGCTTTGGTACGTGAGTTCTTTTAAAAGACGAGAAAAGGTCTGCTCCTAGGAGTGGAATTCATTGGATTGGTAGATGAGCCGCACGTCAGTTCTCGAATGGAACTGGTCGAAAACACCTGGTAGCTTATGTATAGGGGTGGTGTTGTGTAGTTGGAAGTAAAATCAGCAACCTCGTGCTTGATGGAGATGGGGGGGGGGATGTTGCCATTTTCGGAGCAGTCATAAAGTCAATAACCAGGGGAGAAGGGCATTACCTAATTTGGCCAAAATGCTGCCAGGTTAATGGGTATAACCGCACTGGAACATCCGTAATAGTTCTCTGTAGTGAAAAAGTGCAGATCAAGTATGGACGTATCATGACGTTCCTGAGGTTCACATAACTGTATGAAGAATGTTGAGAAAGTAGTTCATTGACGACCATGTCGAGCTCACGCGAGAACGCAAATGCTGATTTAAGAACTTGCTTGTACCTTAATAAATGCAGCGTTGAATTTAGTCGGAGCTGCAATCATTGGGAGTGAACAACGAGCTGCACATGATCTCCATGCGCCGAGGGTTGCAACTTATGCGGCAACTCAACTTCGACCTTTCACGACTAAGTCGTCGACCCCAGCCCAATACCGGGAGTCAGGGCACCAATCCACAAAGCCGAGGCAGTTTGTCTCCTGATAACGAATCGCAGACCTCGTCTGAAATGCCGGCTATGATGTCGGAGTCAGCGCATTCTACTCCAGCCTTGCATCTTAGACAATCACCAGTCTTCAAAATGCCTGCTACCATGCACCGGTTGGTTTTGAATTTGCGTGCGTCTGTTGTCTCGATTAAGTGGTGTCAGGCAACCTCGTCATCTCGGAGTTCTCAAGTGAAATACCCACTCAACCGCCCAACACCCAAATATCTGTCCTAAAGTAGTCAGGTTTGCTAGTTACTTTATTTCAAGTAACCTAAGGATTAAGGAAGACATTGCATTTTGAAGTAGTACCTTCGGAAGCTGGAAACGGTTCAAAAAAATCAAATTCCTCCTGTGCTTGATTGATGTCCTTTAATGCTGTTCCAATAAGTAATAGTTCCGACTTCATTCTTAGTAATTGCCTTGTTTGACTTGTTTGTGGTTGACCCAGTGGGTCTCTATTGGTAGTGCATGAATGCAACCGATTGATGTTTGTCTCAATCTAGAGATGTGCTACTGTAATATACTAACAATAAAAGCATTTTTCGTGGGGTCCTTGCTTTTCTCCTCCTGAGGTTCTGATTTGAGGTCAAGGACTGCTGGGAGGTGATAGGAACTGTCGGGGTTCATGAGTCCACTTAGCAACCTGTGCAAGACAGTGGGCGCTGGGTCGGACATCTTACTCCTTAAAAACTACTATTAACTTCATGGGCTAAAATCATCTTCACCCCAAAGGGGTCTATTAGTCATGGGTTTGATATCCCTTACTATAAATATGTAAACATGGTTTCCCATCAATCGGTTATTTGGAAGTTATACGTGTTCACAGATATAGGGGATTATATATATATATACTCACATTCAGTTGGCAAGGCATCCTAAGGGCAAAGCATTTCCGATTCCATGTTTTTATGTCTGGGGTTCGTCAGTCCAGTTATCAACCGCCTTGTTTTTTTCTAGCACCTAACTGTGACTACCCTTGATGCGAAAAGTTATTCCATTTCAAGAAGATGTCAGGTATATTCCCCTTTGTGAAAGTGGCTTCCCCATACCTGTAGCGTAATTTGGGTGCAGATTACTTTTGGCTATGAAGACGCATTCTCGATATATCATTATCAGGTGACTTCTGAGGGTTCCAAAAGATTACCTGGCTTGATCAGCATCTGCCCGGAATTCATACCTTCAGTCGGGCTCACCAAGTGTTTACATTAAGCCGATAAACAGGTACCTTGCACCAGACAAATGAACGCATTCAAAGGGCTTAACAGCAGGAAATATGCTGAGCCCCACCGCCGAATTCATCACATACCGGCTCCGTGAACGAGGAGAGCTTGGTGTTAGCGCATGAGATCGTGCACGATGCAACCCCCCTAAGTCTCGAGAAAACAGATTTGTTCAAGGAAGTGTAGCCACTCACTGGGATCCAAGTTAGATAAGTGACAACTCTCCGCACGAGAAATGTTTCTGGTGCAAAGTAATTGATAAAGTCTCTATACTGATGCGCAGGCACAGCCAAAGGCTAGAAAGGGAGAGGAGAACTGGTAAACATTCTCCAAGGCTCGAATGAAGAGGGAGTCTACTTCAAAAGTTAACTAAATCGTTCGAAATTGAATAGGGTTTCTGAATTTTCAACAGATTAAATCCAGGCTTCTAGACTAGCTTTTTAGAACTTAAATAATGTAAAATTTAAGATGATATTACCTAGAGAAATGGCAGAGAATCCTTAAGCTGATCCATCTGCAAACGGCCGTCTTCGCTGTTCAGTTGTAAAATATTTTCTTTCCCTCTCTGGGAATCAAGTACTTACTTTTTAGCTAACTTGCAAGAAACGCTAATATTACTGCATTCTCGTTGCTCCAATCACCAGCAGCTCCTGAATATATCTAAAGAATAAAACGTGATTGCATTTATGTTAGCGTTAGGTTGCGAAATGAGCTCCTGGAAATAGTTAAACACAACGCAAAATCTCGTTAAAATTTGTGTGATTGTAGTATATCTAGGCGTTTTGAGACCGGTGAATTGACCTGCTTGGAATTTACATGAAAAAGTCACGTGTCTAAAAGGAAAACAGAGTGAGCTGCAGGAATAAGTGGTAGTGTTCTCACACGCTACAGGTTCTTATCAGTGGACAAAGAAATCACTGGAGGGCTGATTGATTCTTTGTCGTGATCTATAGATTAGTCCAATAGTTTTGCTGAATCTATCACAATGGGAAATAAATTGAACTCTTTCAGATCGACGTCAGTTTCAGCAACCACTGTTTGCAGAAAAGCCACCCCACCACAGGAGGGATGCAAAGATCCCTCGAATAGGTCCTCATCGTCAGACCCCTCAAATCTTCCTCCTCCTCCTCCTCCCTTGTCGAGCGTTGCTCTATGGACCTGCCAACGCCTGGAGTCCTGGCTCTGCGAGATCGAGCTTCCTGAATACGCCTCCGGACTACGGAGCAGCGGCCTGCACGGTGCTCTTCTGGTAAGACGTCGTGTGATAAGCCTAGTATTGATGGCCATCACGTCTAAGGATGTCCTTTGACTGATACCAAATCTGGGATCTTTGAGATAAAGCCTAAAAGTTCCCTCCGTGAATGATGTATGATTTTGGAAGAGCTTATTTATTTATATTAAAGCAGTGATTATGTTTCAGTAAAATTAATTCTAGCTTGAAGGATTTCATAACTGGTCATCGAGCACCTAATTATACCCATATTCTCCAAACCACAAGAGGACCATTCGACGCTAGACTGACATGGGAGAGCGCAGGCTTATTTGACTAGACCTAGTAACAGCGAGAGTACGGTTGGGCAGGTGTGCGCCTCAATCCACGTCCCCAGCGCCCCTGGCGGCATTTAGTGGCCTGTCTCCGCCAGTATCCGGAGTGCATATCCGGTATTTATCAGTCAAAGCAGCTATGCAATCTAATCAGGACACTGGATAGATGGAGAAGTGATGAAAACCGACGAGCTGTTATTGTCTTGCCAGCATGATCGGTCGTCTTGCTAATTTGGGCGACAGTGACTAGGAATCACCGTGTGTTGACGCCTGCACTTTACGTAAGACACCAACAATGCTTTACGAATTCCACATGTCCTCAAAATGCCTAAAATATAAGCTTTTCATTTCCCAACTTAATTTGATGAGTGCAAGCGCCTTCAATGAGTGCCGAATGAGCAGCTAGTGCAAAATGTAAAAACTTTCGCTCATTCAGGGTGTATCAAGGAAGACGAAGGAGTATAATTTTGTGTTTTCAACTAGGAGGCGTTGTTTCAATGTTTGTAATGAAAATAAACTCAACTTAGAAACTGCACAATAAGTATTTCACAGCAAATATCTCCTCAGAATATTCGAGTATTAACTTTATGTTTTTAATATTCATCCCACTGCACTATCTGTGTTATTTATTTACAAGTATTTTTGCCCAAAGTTGAATATAATCTTCCATCGTTAATTTTTCATGACAATTTTCACGAAAGACCTATTCAAATCATTATAAGTAGAGTAAAGCGGGGGAATATTTCACTAACTGAAAGATGGAAAAATGGAATATTAGCCCAGTAAAATTTAAGAAAACATTGCTATTAACTGCCTATTTAAACACGCTTTTTGTATAATTCAGGCAGTAATAGACAAACTACGCTGTTTAATCCCCTTGTTCCCATGTGGTTGGGCGACTAATACGTTGTGTTCATTTCAGGCCCGACCATAAACAAATACATTTTTGACGCCGAAGTGTTCTGTTGAATTTTGTGAAAGCACTGTCAGAATGCATCTACTAATTGTCAGGAGCTTTTGACTCTGCGATTTGTACTATTCTAGCAAACTTGTTCGTATATTTATAGCTGAATTTCGTTTCATTTCAAATCAAGAAAAGGTTTGAATCCATACGAGGTAATTACGTTTTGACCTTTGACCCACTGGACTTGCTTTCCATTTGCGTTAGTTGATAGTCATCTAATGCGGGTGAAAGGAAGTTGTAAATCCTAATGAAACTAAAACAAATAGCATCTGATCCCAATGCCAAAAAGTAAATTGTCCTCCAGCCAATCTACTTGTGCCGAGTAATTTATGAAGGCAGTTCCTTTCGGTTTGCAGGTATGTTATCTAAGCATTGGAATAGGGAGTTTAATAATCAAGCGTAGTTTATAACTAGCGCACCAAGGCTGCTAAGATCAAGTGCATAACGAGGATTTGTGGTCCGAAGTAGACATCGATCTACTGATTTCATATTTGCAAGAAACAGCATCAGCTGGCTTTGTTCTTTTGAGACATTATTGAAGATTATATAGGCGTCATCTAATAAGAATTTGGCAATGAAACAACTCAAGGTGATCTAAAGCCCGTATCTAACGTTAAAAAGGGTTGTGTGTGTTTGTAAAAAGACAGGGGAAGGCAGAAGTTTGCACTATGCACAGCGATTACCACGTAGCAGGCCGCACAGCTCATCGAATCAGTGTCTAACATTGTACTACAACTGTGCCCGCCAATCATAATTTAAGCAGTTGATGGATACCACGAGGTCGATCGATCCCCTCTCACGTCTTTGAAGACATCTCTAAATAGACTCAGACACGGCTTTCGAATTCTTCACACTCTCCCCGCGGGGCAGCTGTAATAGATGATTTAATCATCAATATTCGGTTAATGACTCCTGTAAAGTAGAACCAAGTTGCACACATACATGTTCGAGGGATTAAACTCATGTGACCCGAAATGACCTTGAGGAACTGGTTTTCTTAGCAGAGTATTTCCACTTCAGGTCTACGAAGACCGTTTCACAGCGGAGACACTGGCTAGTCTCCTCGACATTGGACCGGAACGAACTCTCCTCCGGCGACACCTTTCGGAACAGTTCTCCAAACTTCTCGGATCGTCGATTATGCGGCGCAAACAGCGTCCCGAGAGCCCTCTCAGTCCTTCTGTGAAACTCAGGGTATGAAGTTCAAGTTAAACCATTTAATGCTTTTTCGTTAGGAAACCTTGGAATCAGAGGTTTTTCGGTTGCTATGAATTTTGCAGTGCTCGTATTAATTGCAATTTATGAACTTGAGTTCCACTCATAATTTCCAGAATGTAAACTGTATATGATCTGGAAAGTCGACACATTAAGACCGCCTAGTATTTTGGACCAAATGGTGAACTTAAGGATTTCAAAGGGGAAGGTATTTTTTAGATTAAAATTCCCATAGTCAACGTGATTGGTTTTTCCACTAATCATCTTTGTAATTTCCATTTTCTCTATTTGTTTTCTAAAAATTGAAATTAATCAAGACATTTTGCTTATTGACAAGCTTTAGAGGTAATGAGTATCAGTGAAATTTTAATATAACTGGGCTTAGCACGCAACGCACCTAACTACTAACCAACAGAAATGTCTGCCAGAGCGGTAGCAGAATTAGGCATTCCTGTCTCCAGCCGTTTCAATGTGTATTAAAGCTTAATTAGCAGGCCACCCCATGAGTTCTGTTGGATCTTAACCCGGTTATTGTGGACGAAATTTACAAGGTATTTTATGATGGTTAATGGAGCTGAACATGATTTGTACGTTTAGAAGCATTTGGTCTGATCAAGTGCCATTTGACAGATGAAACAAGTGAAAGTTGGCCGATTTAAACCCCCATGACATGGAGGTTGAGGCTGCACATAATGTTGTTTGATGAGTTCTTGAGAGGAAAGGGAACTCGGCAGTAGCCGAGGGAGCGGCTAGAAGCGTTCACTCTCACAGGTGGTTATGGAGAGGAGGGATGTGTGAGTGGAGATGAAGATCGGACTGGACGTCGAGTGGAGTTCGATGATAAGCTTAGTACGTATGGTTATACGTCATGCGCCACACATCGTCATCGCCAGAAATTCGAGAGAGCTCCTAAACATGGAAATTGGGTACCTCTTCATGAATTATCTGCAAGCCATCTCGAATCTCTCGTTGACATCTGCTCTCCTACCCATTCTGGCCAGCTTGTGGGGACGAGAAATAAGTCTTTCATCGAAGACAATGGCTTCATGGGAGAAAGGCTCCTCTGCAATCCTTGTGGGGGGATCGCCTAGGAATAATCCACTTCGAGTTGTCACCACTTGGTGTACAGCCATTAATGCTGCAATCAGCAGTCATCAATTGGAGCAGTGTTTGAAGCAAGCTGTGAGGAAGAAAGACGATCTGCTCTAGTGAATTGAAGAGGGTGGATGTTTCATCGAGACATTGCAGCACGACCCCACAGAGCAGGGATCACGTCGCAAAAGATGGGAGGGGGGGGGGAACCGCTTTGGGAGATGATTCCCCATCCACCTTATTCCTCGGATAACCTTGCTTCCTCCGAGTACCACCATTTGTTTCGCAGTTCACAAAATCATCTGGCCCAACAAACAGCCTTTGCAACGCCACAGGAAGAGGATGTTGAGTTCTCCGAATAATCAAAAGCACACAAACTTTACATTAATGCAAGTATTTTTAAGCTCGTTGATAGATAGAAGTAATAGGTAATCAGGGGAAGTACAGTGATGATTGGGATGGCCTGCTAGGTAAGCACTATAAGCCCAATTTGAGACTCACTCGATAGCTTCTGGTCATACCATGCCTTAAATTCGTTTTAAATTAAGAGGCAATTGTACTGAACGGGTGTCACTGTTTACTCGAAGTTAGTCATTTGTGCGCGTTTGATATATTGACCTAAAAATAACTATAATAGAAGCTTTACTTAAGAGTTTTACGATTAAAATCACACCTTGGATGAGATGGATAATTCAAAGTAGAATCTGTTTATTCAATAACACAGTTAAGTCCATCAAAGCTTTATTTAAAATGCTTTGAGTAAACATCTCTGGACAGTCCTGTGATAAATAACTAGAGGACCTCTATAAAATAAAGCTCTTTGCTGGGAAATGTCGGATTTGTTTGACAGACGCTAACTAATGAGTCGTTTTTCTGATGCACTTGGCAAAGGGTTGAGGAGCCAAATGTCTTGTCTTTACAGAAAAAAAAGTTTTAGTTAGGCATGTCAGTTTCAGCTATACGGTATCAACAGACTTTATGGACATGACGAAAATGGTGCTAGGTTCATGCTTGCAATCGGGAAGATGGATGTTCCATAATCCTACTCAATGATTTAGTGCCTCACCGGTTGAGGTTGTCGAGGTCCTTCTATTTACGCGAACCCCTGCGTACCGCAGCAATGTCAATTTCGTACCAGCAAAAAAGCTGGTTTATTTGCGAAGACCCATGGGCGACAAGAGAGTGGTTTGGATGCAGGGCACGCGTGTAATAGAGCGGAGTTTGGTTCCCGCATTTACCATTTCATGAGTAGCGTCAAAATCTACTCATGAGGCTGATTAGATGCCGACTACCTGTGATCAGTTTAGTTATGTTCAGCCGTTGAAATGGACGATTGGCGTGATGATTAGGCGAAGGTTTATCTTGATCCAAAGATGCTTAATATGCCTCAAGAAAATCCGAAAACCAAGTCTCGTTTTCCCGTGTACTTATTCAGCAAAATAACGGTATTGAGTAAAATTCCATTTTCACCGTAAAGTTGCAAAAAAGGGTCATTTCCGTCTTCACACCTTGGACGTTGCACTTTCACAAATCATTACCATCCTTTAGATGCCTGTTTGTACGGAAAACCGAATAATCTGCCCCAAACTGTGCAGTGCAAGATGTCAGTCTCTTCCCACTAGTCTTGTTTCATCAATGACGTTTTCATCCCAAACTCGATGACACAGGCATAAAACATACTTTCACTTCTTGTAGCTGACCGACGGCCGGTCTTCGCTGAAAAAGATCTTCGAAATGTCGTCAGGCTCCTCGCGCTACGTTGGTTCCGATCTGCTGTGTCCTCTAGAAGCTGATTTGGACTTCAGCAACTTCACAAGGGTAAGGTGTTTTACTTAAATTCCTATTTGGAAGCTTGAGTAATTGGTTATGAGATTCTACTTTGTTCATGTTTCCTCCAGGAAAACGGGGCCTAAACCTCGGGAAATTGAGTGGCAAATCCCCCTTGAATTTAGTATTATTTCTCACCTTCCCTTTGATCCTGAAAAACAAGAGCCAACAAACAAGTGCCAGCAGAGGAAAGGAGCGTGCAAAGGCGGACGTTGAAATCTACCCCCATGAACTCTTGTGCATTTCACACTGCATGGTCCTTGTCAGTTGCGTGTCCAGCAGCTACTTTCTTCATCCCGTTATTTAATTTTTTTCAAGCAGCAAACGATAGTTTTAATATGCTTATGAATTGTCTATATCTATGTATAATGAAATCGACAAAAGTGCTTTTAGCAAGAACGGTTATAGCGGGAGAATTGGATCAGATGCGAATAATACACGAGCACTATGAGTGTATAGATATCCGTGGCGAGAAGTAAAAGGAATCCAGCTTATCCAACGTGCAGATAGTCAAGGCTTAAGCCCCAAAGTTCAACCTGGATTCATTCAACATATTCTACCTCTACTTATTGCTTATAAGTAGATTTTCGATAATAATGAAAATGCTAGCTGAATTTGCGAGTAAGTTGGTTCGCTAGCGTTCCTTGCAAATCTGGTGATTAATGGATCCTGCTGGGCAATCTTCTAAGTGAGCATGGAGAAATTTTAATGCAAAGTTGTTTATCAATTAAAAAGGCATTGAAGATTTCGAAGCTTTTCAATGCTCTATAAATTGGATGCATCTAGTAACACTAGTGACTAAATGCGCTAATCAAGAAACAACAGAAGTGCAGATTTGTACCAAGATCCATTGGGAGGATGATAACGGCCTGTGTTGGGGATATGCGTGGGAGTAGAGCAAGAGAGGCTGCCTTAATCATGTCAAGAGTACTGTTTCCTCCACTGATGCGTCTGACTGGATGCCAACCATCTGTGATCGGTCGAGTGGAGTCGCGTGATGATTAGCTAACAATTAGGGAGCCTTTGACTTTTCGTAAGGCCCAAACAATGCACTGAAACTTAAGGCAAATAGTTGTTTATGAACCAATAGCTGCTTTATATGAAGGTGAAGTTTGAACTTGTTATTCACTCGCAACTATGGAGCCAATAGCATTTGCGAAACATGCTGTATCACGTTCCGATTTAGTAGACCTCATCTTTTGCTGTCAATGAAAGAAGAACTTGTACTAGTATTCCAACTCTGATGATGCCAAATGCGGCCAGATAACCTAATAACTGTACCATCTCTAAGACAAGGATTATACTAATTGAGCGTCTCATTGTCGGAATTGTTGTTTGAATTTATGCGTCGTAATTTGCAAATGACCATGGATGTCCGAATATGTGGCATCACATTACGAAGCACCAACCGTATTATGGCCTGAAGGTACTAGATCTTACCGAGTGCGATCACTACGTTTCAAAAGGCAAAATTTCCTTGGTCATCATATTCCCTTTGACGTTTTCATCCAGCTGGTAATTAAAGATTTCAAATGATTTAGAAGGCTAGTTTAAATAATACCCACCCATATTTAATCAAGTATATTAAAAATTACAAGTTTCTGATACCATCTGTCACTCTTAAATGGCTCCTTAATTGTCGGGATGAAGTCCATCAATGATCCATTTCTCCTCTCTTCCACGGCGCAAAAGTTCGGCCTCGGAGATGGTTTGGGAGGGTGGACAGTGTTTGGTGTTGGACTAGAATAAGTGGGCGAGGATGATGCCGAAAACGATCAGCACTGCATAGATCAAGCTCGGAAGGTATACGTAGTAGACGCAGAGTTCGTTGATAAAAGTCACAAAGCGGGCGACGAAGACTCCTGTCGCTATGAGAATAAAGAGACTGTTGTTTCTCATTGTTGTTGGGAAGAATTTCACCACATGGAGGAGTTTAATGTGGGATGCCACCGTGATCATGAGTTTGCCGAATGCAATGTGGGTGGTGTTTGCCAAGGGAGACTGAGAGCGAATTATCGGAGCAGCGAGGACTGCCGTAATGAAGGGGGCAGCGGTGACAATGAGGTGACAAAGTAGCCAGCCCAGGGCGAACGATGGTGCTCTACTGACACCGGTGTAGAAGACGTTGAGAAATACGTTAGCTGAAGCGAAGTCGGCGTTGGAGGACAAGCCGTAGTAGCTCGTGGTCACGAAGATTAACTGAAGGCAGAATGTAATGAGGACCACCCGGACGTTCGGTGAGCGGAGGACTAGGAGAAAGGAGTCATTCCTTTCATCTGATGTAGTGCTCGTTTGGGTCTCTGAAGTGCCAGCTCCACTCTCGCCCTCGGTTTCTTGTTCTGTCAGATGATTATTCTTGCACTCTTCAACAGCCTCCTCTAGAAATCCCCCAGGAAGCTCAGCGTTGTTCCATTTGGCTAGTCGCAATAGCATCACCTCATACTCTTCCCTCCGACCATTCAAATGCAGTTATCGTGGGGACTTCGGCAGCTTAATAAATGGTGGAATGTAGCCCGCCAAAATTATCAAACCGAACAGACGGAAGAGCCGCCAATCTCTTGTCCCATAAGCCAGTTCCGCGCCTGAAAAGTAGCCCTGCATGAAGGGAGTCCAGTAGATATTTTCGTACATTGTTCGCTGGCTTGCGGGCAGCAGTTCATACAGCAAGATAGCGGCGTGGTAGCACTGAGGGCTGGAGAGCATTCACATGGGTCTCGCGATGGCAATAAAGAATAGTTGGGCATGACAGACAGTGCAAGACTCCAAAACATGTCCCAAGGCATACAACCGTAAACCACGAATCTCCTGCTCTATCTGTCAGTGAAAAGAGCTATGCAGTGACTAATCGTCACTGTCATTATCGTCAACGCTGACAGGCAGTTTGTGTAGTGACTTCTCCCACAAACTAAGTCAAACTCCATAACAGCAGACCGGACCATTTTATATTGATTGTAAGTAAATACAGAGCATTCATAGGCTGTAACATGGCTTGTTGCGTTACTCATTGCTGTGTAGCATTGTTCTAACAGGAAATCAGTTGTATTTGGAAATTCATGGCTTAGGTTATGTAAAAGTTTGGAGTAATCGATGCTGGTTATCCACTTAAGGTTCTCGTATACTGAGAGCAAGGGATCGGAGCACGCGAATTGGGATGTGTACTTCAGGAAAATGATGGACTCGAACTCAAAACCGGGACTGATGGGCAAGGTGGCTAGGAAGAAATTCAGCACAGTACAGAACTGACCATACTACCGATACTACAATCCTCTCTCCCCTAGATAGAACGTTAAGCCCCAAATCGGTAGATTCCACTTCGTGAGTGCTAATCAACAGAAAATCTAGATAAAAATGTAAAATAAGCATGAAATTGGCTCATAGTATACTTGCATGTTTTGAAGTATAGAATTCAAAACTAGGACCGATTTAAATATTTGAAGCCTTTTGGTTTTATTTTTGATTAAAAATAGGCGTTATCCAAATGAGAATTTTCTATAAATAAATTAAGTTTTCTGTCAATCTAATGAATTGGGTTGCAAGAATTGGTTACAAAAACCACCGAATCGCGTTAGCCAAATTGGGAGCGAAGGGCCTTTGCAAATCCCTCGTATGCGAAGTCGCTTGTAAAACCATAAGAGTGAATGCAAATGTCAATGTCCGTATCACCCACATTTGCTGGTAAAGGTGTGGTCCCAGAAACTCCGATTCATTGCAAGAATTAACCTATCGACCAATCTAATACAGTAGTGCAGTCACGCTGTCATAAAGTGGGATTTAAGGCGATGACAAGTTAGGAGTGCCTATCATGAATCAGATGAATCTCTTCAAAATGCACTTGTCTCTTTGACCTTTAATCAACCCGTCTTTCTGATTCAGATTTAGAGAATCGCTCAAAAAACAAACGATCCTCATTAATCTTCCATCAGTGCGTAATAGCATGTAGGAGGTTATTCAGCATCACAGAAGCCTTGCCTTTGACGAAGCCATTGTATTGCCTGACTCTTCGTCTGTTTGTTCAAGCTAGAAAGTTTACGTAGGTTTTGACTAAATTCCAAATCCCAGCATAAAATAACGACGAGTATAACAGACCACTTGGTGGAATTTTAAAAATACCTAGGATTCGAGTTTAAAATTGTGCAAATTCTTGTCTCTCCTCAATCTGCCTGATTCATCTTGTTCTTGTTAAATGTTGAGATATCTAATGGTAATCCACTCCCATTTGCAGCTTCAGGCATTCCTGAGTATTGACTTTGAGACCAGTCCTTTCCGATGCTCTAATGATGTGAACTCATTGTAAATCACTCGGTGGAAACCGAACTCATACGAAAATTAAGTTGGAACTTAAAGTAAGGATCTTCCAATGAGTATGAATAAAAAATAAGATCTGGGCGTAGTTATTCTGACTCCTTCTCAGAGAGTAAATATCCTGTTCATGTGAATAAACACATATCTTCCTCCATCTGAAAGTATCTTTGCTAAATTCAAAGAATACAATTTTAAAAATGCAAAGAATGGCTTCATGGTTTCCTGCCTATCTTTTCGAGTAAATTGTTACAAAACTCTCCTGGGTAAGTTGATATAAGTTAACCATGACGCATTGCTTGACATGTTTTATTCACATTTCTGATTCACTGAACTTGTAGGAATCAGTAGAAACCTCTAAAAAACAGTTCATTATATCAGAAGGAAAGAAAGAAGAAAAATTACAAGGATATTGCTTCATACGAATAATTAAAGGTGAGTGTGAAGCCAGAAAATATGTTTATGCTTTGAAGCAGTTGTATCTACTCCTCAGATAAGAGCCAGATCCTGCCTGGAATCCCGAGAAGGCAAGTTGGCCAAGGTCTGCCGTGAAACGATCTAAATGAGCCCACCATGATGCACACATTACACTTGCCTACACTTGAACTAAAGGCAGTAATTTTTTGGTTAAAGATGGATGTAATCCCTAATATCCAGGAAGACCGTTAAATAACCCACATCTAGGGGTTCCTTTGGGCGATAATGGACATGGGTAAAATCGACGTTTAATATATACAAACATAATGCCAATGGAAAAATCGAATACAAAACACCACCATTTATATGAATAGTCTTGAAAAATAGCTGCACTTTTTGATCATAAGACCGAAGAAATTCACAAAGTAGTGGTTAAAATTAATGGGCAATAAATTAACCATATGGACAAATAAATGTGCTAAAAAATTATTATTTATTATTTCTATCTTTCTTTTCTTCGAGGTCTGAATGCTTAACAGATTGTCTATTTGTACATTTCGTTACGACTCCAACCTGAAACGAACTCCTGTTTATAACCGGAAATATTGCAGAATCCCAAATCTGCTTCACTTGGCATTATATTTTTGGAAAAGGAGCTAGTTGTGAAACACGGAAGAAATGAAACAACACTGTAAAATAAAGTCCACGATTATAGAGCGGCTTTATTCATCTTGGACGTGGGTAAGTAATCAACTATTACAATATGAACTGCTCACTGGACGGGAACTATTTTTGTGTTCACGGAATCTGGCTTCTGGCACTTGGAGACGATAGAAGAGGCTCGGTATTCTAAAGTCTATCATTGAAGAAGCATACATTTCATTTTTGCTTTCATAGATTCTCTACTTCGGTTTGTTACTAGTCCATATGGCTTCGTAAATTCCACGAGCCCATTTTGCCACACATTTGACAGAACATTCCTTTCTAGTCATATAATGCCAAGAATTTAGCACCTTAATGTGCTTGGATCAAGACTCAGGTATTTAGTGAGCTTAAAATTAGAAGCGCACATTAAATAAGCAATGATTTATTCCAAGGTAAGTCAAAATGAAACCTCAAGGTAAATTGCTATTAATCTACAATGTGCATAAAACACTCTTTTAGGTCATTGTATAGGCCAGACATTGTAACGGACCATAATGGAATGCAGATAAATGGTGGAGTCCAAACTATGCCTGAATGTATACACTGGGGTTTACTAAGGAGTTACTGCAAATGACGATCTTCTTGTTAAATTTCTAAGTATATTCTTGAAAGGTGGTCAAACATTCATTATCCTTTTTGTAAGCTTTGAACTTGGCTTGTTCAGTTGTCCTGCAGTCATTTAAAAATGATATATTCTTAAATGGTACCCACTTCTTATTCAAATTAGCAACAAATTGACAAAATATCAAGTCAAATTTCCACATTCAATGGAAGTAAAATCTTCATGGGAGCCAGATAGAAATTAGTTAAATCAATCAAGTTCAAGGACATTGGAATCTTAATGCACCAATAAGGTCACGTTTGATCGAACCTCACCTATGGACCTGCCAGTCATCTAAAAATTATGTTGGTTTATAGGCTAAGACGATACTAACTGGGTGTATTTAACCCTAATCAGATGCAAAGAATCACCCCTTCTGATCGCGTACTTTTCTACGAGTTCGGACTTGTGATTTTCAAAGCAAAAATACTACCACTGATCACTCAGGTACATTTTTCACGTGAAGTCCACACATTAATTAAGTTGTACCTAAAAATAACATTGCTGAGACAGCACCTACATCAAAAAGCTCAGCATGACCATGAGCCGAAGAAAAGGGAACCAAATGGAAGCGTTACCTGACCATTCACCCATCAAATGTTTGCTCTATAGCCGAAAGTATTGCATATCTCTTTACCGGTTATGACAACACTTGTTGGAATTTGGGCGTTTCTGGAAGGTAGACCATTTTGAAGTTCCTCTGCAAATGAAAATGAATGCCAAATATCATATTAAGCGTCAGGTCTTTGTCGTCATGCAAATATCCCGGTGAATCATGGGCTCAACCAACTTCATTTCTCAACAATACTCCGCATGAGTGGCCGTACATGAAGATCGATCAATATTGCATCTCATAGAAGTAAAATACTCAGGCATTGCAGGGTTTACAGGAGTTGGAGCATATATATATATGTATATTGGAAAGGGGTGATCATATCCAAATATGGAGCGGATAAGTTTTCTCGTAGATTCTTTCCAAGGCGGATCAATTGGTCCGTATAAGACGAGGCCCTACTGCCAGTGAGAGAAGAGGAGACACGCGCACTAAGGTGCTTATTGAAGTTTGTGAGTTTGATGAACGTACTGACGCGGTTTTTGTGTGGTATAGGACCAAAGGACACAACCCAGACACACGTTGGCGGCAGGGGAATTCAGTAACTACGACTGGCAGTTCTTTGAGTGTGAGAACGTGACAGTAACTAGGCTGTCGCGACTGCATTACTCGCGTGGCGCTGAGCAGTGAATGAGACTTGGGGCCTTAGTCAAGCCGCCACGAATACAATTAATGCTATCTATGTTTAAGTTTCCCACCAACGAATAATCAGGTGCTTTCTATTAGCCTTACCCACAGTTATGTTGACACTTCAAGGCCAGAGCCTTGCAAGTGAAAAAACATTTATTTATTTCAGTAGATCTCTACTGGCACTTTAATTGCTCATGGTGAATAATAGTGGGGTTGAAGGACCAATACTTTCGGTTATTGGTGCACCATTGAAGCAGAACATCCGGTTCGAATTTTTTATTAGGAACAGTCTCGATGTCGATTTCGATAGCCTTCGGAATATCGTATACATGAGATATGGCTTAGAGAGAGTCAATGTTCAAGAAAAAGACTTCCCAACGCTTGCCTCCAAGACTTCAAACCTAGTTTGACAATAAAGCCAAAATCAAATTTTGTTCTTAGTTATCTATTTTCTGATGTATCAATGACTTCAGAATATCAGGACAAAAATAAGTTTTTAGTAAGAAATTGATACGCACTCATTATATGTTTTATTATGCTCTCTAAATTTGGCAAGCTAAATCTTTATCAGAATTCTCGAGGGGAAAAAAGTATTGGAATTAAAACCAAATCACTTTTTCAATTCCATTTGAGTCGAAGCATGATCCGAAAGTCCAACTGATCCTGTCATCATAAGTTCACTTCTCTTGGTAATTGATACATTATCAAAACACTGAGGAACCAAATGTGTTACAATTAGTAATGTTAATAAGCGGTTTTATTATTACTACATGTATTGTCCTACTTACTTGTGATAGATGCAAGTTCCTTAAGGACTGTCTTCATTGGCGTGGAAATTTCAAGCTTTCAGGACTTTGAATCAAAGGAATTATCTTCGTTGTACTAAAATTAATCATTGATGCAATTTGTTGTATTCCAGCTTCTTTGTTTGATAATTACAGTAATGTCATTCTGCTAATTTAATATTTATCAAATCAACTGTTGTTCCCAACTACTTATAAACTACAAAAGATTAAACCATGTGAGCCACTGATTTTGATAATATGGAGTCATTACTATTAATATATTTTTATACCCCACACTTCATATATTAATTTTACCGCTCCAAATAACTCCAGAGATTAAACTAAATGAGGAAATTTTCGGGTCGAACACTTGAAAACATGGGACCCATGATATAGAGGTAAGCTGAGCGGCTCTAATGAAGAGGCACTTTGTAGGCAGACGCACGTTGGTCTGCAGTTAAAGCGAGCCCTCCGTGGACCACATTGTCAGCCACTACGTCTAGCATTGGCTCGAAAAATAATATTTATCAGTAGTAAGGAAATGCCTAATCTGTCTGGAAGAAGCACAATGTCCCTTGATGTACTCTTTGATGTACTCTAGCCAGAAACCAGATAGAACGCTGATACGAAGATACTGGTCAACAAATTATTTCAGCTACACAATTAGAACCACTAAATTCCGGCTACAAAAAATAATTTATCTGCACAGCTAACTTCTGGCTTATGTCACTATTTATTTTCTTGTACTGGTGAAATTTTGTATGCATTTGCAATACATTTCCACAATTAACCTAAAATATCTCAATTGAATTTGGCAATGAAAGTGTAGTCTTAATCCAGATTGTACTATTTTTCCAATGGGGTGCATGCTTTATATAACTTTCTAAGCACTTCGGGAAACTTTACTGGCACTCAAATCGCAAAAATTCCTACACGTTAATAAGGATCTAGATAGCAGATGAGAGTGTAAACAAGATGCAAGTAAAAGAACTTAATTATGTCTGCGAGACGTTTATTTTATTAAAGGTAATAACCACGACTCTGGAATAGTTTAAACAAGCGCTCGGTTCGATAAAAATGATCATGGAGCACTGGGCAAAAAAACCACAAGGGACTCATAAGGAAGGAGAGAAGCTCGTCTAACTGGTATTACTTCTTCAAATGTTGGTGAAGGAGACAGTCAAGCCTTAAGAGCGGAATAAGTTCACAGGATATAACCTGACTGCTTTTTATGAGACAGTAGCAGAAAGGATTTCGCCAATTTCGATGTTTGATTGCTAGTTACTGAAACTGTGCAGCTATTTGTCTTATTGTATTAATCACGCCATCATAAAAAACCAAAAAAATCTACGTTAGAGATAACAAGCTGGTCAAATGTCCGAGAATTGCTTTGGGTACGAAGTCCGAAAGCGCCTTAATGGTTGATTCACTTTCAGAAGGCAATCTTTTGACCGTAGCAGAACCAAAAGTAATGGCTTATACAGCCAAAATAAAGCCTAGCATTATGTAGTAACTTCATCCTAAGCTATGTACACATTGTTTTCCTAGAGTGGCTACTTGCTCCCTCTCCTCTTAAGATGGAATTGTGAAAATTTCAATTTTTTAGCAATAAATAAATAAGTGGTGATCCTAGGATTGTAGTACAATAATAATACGATTTATTGCTGAAAGTCGACTAGCAATTGGTAACTCCAATGTACTTCGGCTGAACAGAACAGTGGAAACACCCTGGAAAATTTTCAATAAGGCGTAGGTCTGCCACCTTTTGCGGCAATTACAGCCTCATTTCTCCTACCTACGTATTTATTTATACAGAAAGGAATTTTAGCCTATTCTTCAGTTAAACCACCATCACCCATTCCTTTAGAGAAGATGGCAGCTGCGGCGGCGGCGGCGGAAATCGACAATCTGCCGGAAGTAAGGAATTTGGTAAACGATGATTCGGCAGAGGAAATCACCCTTTTTTTTCCAATGCTCGAGGGACCGACCAATTCTGGAGGCTACTACTCCACCACTATAAGCGCTTTGAAACATTTGTCGCCTTCGAGAGAAGAGGTATTCTAATTGCAGCCCCTCCGTGGTGGAGTCCAGCTCCACGTGTACAGCTCCCGACGAGGAGCAGTTTTTGTGGAAACTGAGCCCTATAGGTGTTCATCGAGGAGCTCTGCAGTGATTTTAGGAGCCGTGGTCTTGCGATCCTCTCTAACACTTCGATTTGAGAGAATTCGACGGTCTCTCTCAGCCAACAACTTCGACGACTTTCGGCCAGCCAGACCTGTGCTGCTTTGCTGGGTTCGACGTTCTCCTGCTCTTTCAAAGGCGACAGCAGTCATTGCCTTTGAGAGGGCACCTCTAGAAACGTCAAGCATTCGGGGTCAGCATGTGTCACACTAGCGCCAGCCACTCGAGGAGCACCAACAAAGTCCGAGAGGTCTGCCATTTCTAGAAGCTTATAACCTACATTTAAATGTCTATAAAAACAGTTATTTTAGACAGACATTGAATAACAAAAACAATCAACTAAAAACATTAGAATATGTCAAGTTTTGAGTGCTTATAACATGATCGAATATTATGATGCGAAAATGACCCCTGTAAATTATCAGGTGATTGTTGTTTGCTTAACACTTTTACTCCACCAACATTAGAAGATGCTAAGGGAATTCAGTTTGATTCGAAATATAATTCCATCTACAAAGTAATCGGCACCAATTGAATTCCCTTTTGACAACACGCAGTGTGACAAATTGCGATTCCATCTCTTTTTGTTTGGCCTGGCCTAACGGCTACCAGGAGAAAAAGGGAAGGAACAACAGCCATTAGAGTGCACGTGTTGCTGGGTGCTGCTGTGCATAACCAAATAAGGTCGCCTGGATCCTCTTTCCCAATCCCTGAAGCCCATTGTGCTTGTGGTCGACAGTGGCCCACGCGCTCACTGACTTCCTCGCAGCCTGGTTGGCTAGTACCATCTGCACGCGCATTGGTCGATCCGGTCTCCACTGGCCCAGGCTGGCCCATTAAGGCTTTCGGTGCCACTCTGTGTAGGTCTTTTTGCGTTCATACTTGTGCACACTTTCGTCAGTTTCATTCAAAGCCCCACCTCGCCTCTCTCACAAGCTTCGGCATTCCTCCATCAACGAAGCTCTGAATGGATGCCTAAATAAAGCTTCCTCTTTCTAAATGGCCACCGTTTCACCAGTCGAGCGTGGACATAGGATTACTCTGGGCAAGCGAGCAACCAGAACCGTAACTGCCCCGTCACTGAGTGCACGTCATCACAGCCATGACTCACACTCAAGGGGGGAGGATAGCCGACCCTTAGCCAATCGATATGCTTCCCAGGATAATGGCATGTCTCCCTTTACCGTGTCAGGTCATCTTTCACCGCGACTTGCTGCTGGATCTTCCTCGTGCTTACGGGATGTAAAGGAGATCTTTACAATCCATCAAATTATGCGCGACACTCTAGAGACAACTAAAAAGCCCCTCACCCCAGATGGTTCAAAAGTTCAGCAGAAGCTTCACCATAGAAGGGAGTTCATGCGCTCTTGGTCGCGGGAACGGATAATAGTCACTGAGGAAATAATCTATCCCCCAACAAGCCTAACCGTAACCAGTGCGTCCGGCTCCTACGCCTCGATAACAGGTGCTCAAAACAAGCACTACTATCCCTTGCAGAGATACAATTCCTTATCCACCGGCAAATCTCTTCCGGCACCTGGGGTTGCTATTGTTGGAGCCCTTCCATCTCACGTGGTAGAATATGGAAGAAAGGTTCCATTAAGGACTGTTGGAGACGGAACCGTGTCTCTAGCGAGGGACAGGAACGCAAGCCTGAAGAAACAGGCCTCTGAGCCCGAGAGTTCCACTCTGCTGTTCAGCGACTTCTCCTCTGACACTTCGCTGGCAGGTTCGCGGTTTATTGTCGTCCGAAGAACTACTGACAGTCTTCGTTATACACGCCCATGCTCTTCTCAGAGATCCATTTCAACCGCTAACAAGCCGACAACCTATCCGTATTTCCCTGCTATGACGTACCAACTATTGGAACACGAGGACGAAGATCAACTAACGTAAGTTTCCTCTGGCCTCATGGGGACTTCTTTTATGCAGGGACGCGCGTAATTACTGACGCCTTCACCCCAGAACATAATGTTTATGATCTTTGACCCTAGTGTGTGCTATCATACTTTCCCAGCACTCCGTAAATAGCCACATCACCAGTCCGCGCTAACTGGTTTGATAGGTGGAAAGATAATTTAGCATGGGTTTTGAAAGAAAGCTTTGACTCAGGTTTAGCTGATGGGTAAATCAAGACATCATTTAAATTTAAAGCAGAGATCGTAGAAAATGGGCAGTATCAGCAAGGTCACAAGCGGCTTCTTCTGGCCTTCCCTGACCTCGGATGAGGCTTTAGTACCTCATGACACTCGAAACCTGTCAGCCCACCGTCAGATCCCATAATTCAGGGTTAACTGCCAAAGTTTTGAGGTTTCGGATCACAGCCGTTACCACTTACAGAACCACATTAGCTAATATCTCATCTCGCATTGTTCAAAGTAGATTTGAAGATGATAGTTTCCATGGGTTAAGGTATTTTTAACACGAAAAATCCTCCAAGACGAACACTTGATAATTCGTAATGTTGGAATTTAGACAGTTGCAATTCAAAAAGTAAGGCTTTCATTTCAAATGATTTCAAACAGCCCTTCTTAAAAGCTGGTTCTTAAATGCTAACATATTAAACCATCTTGAATAGAAATACAACATTTTACCCTGATCACTGAATCCGAATTGATAGTATTTTTAGAAACAGTCAAACCATAACTTAGGTAAGGTAACTTGCACTTATCTGACCTGAACCTTTCGAAATTGCATTCCGCTAAATCGATTCCTGCCTTGTCCGCTTGTTCATTGAAAATTAAGCAAAATTACCCCCATTACACAGCTGCTTCTAGCAGCTGTTTCCAATAAATTAGTTCCTAAAAAAGAAAACACGTACGTTAGGAATAGAGGCCTACAAATACGTCATATGGGTTAAAATGGTGACACACGCCTGTCTGCTTGAGATTAAGCTTTAGACCTCCATTTCTCTCTCTCTCTCTGTGTGTGTGTGTGTGTGTGCATGCGATGAAAACCTTGGGTTCTGAGTGGTCACCCACGCGGACTCAGGCTCTCAGTGATTGGTGGGACGAGCTCAGCCCATGCATGTAACTCCACACTCTGGCGACGGTTCTATGCCCTACTAATTTATGCACATACAGTCTTGGATAAACGGCGTCAGTGTGGAGTCGTGTTAGTTCTGTCATTAGAGCCTTGCCTGTTGTTCCTGAATCACGCCGACGGGGATAGGAAAGGGACTTTATTTTCCTTCGCTGGGCAATGACTAAGGGGAATCTTAAGCATCTTCTAGGGATCTCCAGGTAACTCCAGTGATTTCTATCACAATTTTTAATCTAGTATCTCATCTCTTAACGCACTTCAATTTCCTGTTAGGAAACAGAATAATTTACACTTGATAAAGGCCATCAAACCGTTATTCATGCTGGTCAACTGGAATCTTTATGACAATAAGACAAAATTTTAAAATATATAGGGTTTATTGATGATAAGACATCAACAAACAGTCCTTTGTATGTACAAAAAAAAATTGGTATAAATATGAGCAATCTAAGACCAAGGAACAAGTTTTTAACGTTTCCTAGTTAATTTCCTAAATAAATGCAAAATTTTTTCATGCTGTCAAGAAGAAGACATTAAAGTGTCTCTTAGAAAAACAAGGCCATTGATAAAATTTTATTTTGATGTTTCATCCAGAGAGTAGTTGGCAAAGATAAGTTGCGAGAAACTACAAGGGAATAGGACTGACCCGCCGTGTTAAATTATGCATGCTAAGCTTACTCTCCCATGCAACTACAGGAGTGCATTCATTCGGGGACTTGAAAAGCTACTAACCCTGAGGCTGCCCTGAGGCGCCATTCGCTACCCATGTATTGGCCAGCTTGTTTGACACGTTGAACGGTCAAAATGCTTTCAGGCGGCACATGGAGAAATCATTTTAGGGTCGTCTGAGGTTGCTCGCTGTGTCTCACTCCAGTATTTCTACTAGTCAGGCTCTGGTTCTTAGGTCTAAGTAAGCCCCGGGATTGAAAACGCATTCCCTGTGTGCACTAAGCTCCTTTGGAACCTGCAGATTTCGAACCATAAATCTGAAAAACTCTCTTGGAAATCCATGTTATTTTTTGTCGAATCTAAGAACAGAGTTGATCGCTCTCCCATCAAAAATTGTTCTATCCCTCTTCTAAGTTGAAAGCTTTTAGCTTAGATATAGAAGACCAAAAAGTGCTCAGTGTCTTTCTCCTCCACTTTTCATATCTAACTGGAATTCAACACGTTGGCCTTTCTTCCAAATGAAAGTGACAATAGTAACCTTTCAAAGCTACCTTAGAATAAACATCTGTGTTTTAGCATCAGCTTTAGTTGAAAAAACCCGTATTCAAAGCTTAGTTGATTAGCTAGATGTCTCAAATCAAACTCTAAGCTGAAATGCACTAATGCAGAGGAATCTCAAGCTTTAGCGATGCCTAATACTGTCTGTAAGTCAATGCCTAATTGCCGAATTAAATGTATCTCTAGACAAAATATCCCTCCCCTACGTCCGGTGGAAGCACTGAAATCGGTTGAAGAGGTGAGTGGTGAGGATCCTCAAAGGAATACGGCTCTGCAACGAGTTCCATTCGTAGAATCTCTGAACTCTCATCCAACAACCCTCGCGAATCCCGTCAAACAGAATACTATCTCTGCTGTACCTTCTCAAACAGAGCGTCATAAATCCTCGCCAGTTGGAGTTATCACAGTTTCCGACCTTCCACCTTCGAGTCCACCACCGGATTACAGATCTGTCATCTCCGATGAACACGAGTCATCGATTCATGACGAAGAAGACCTGAGAAGCACCTCTACATCCGTCTATGAGACTGCGCGGTCTTCGATTTCCCCTTCTCCAAGTAGAGAGGAAGTATGCCCCTCACCTGCTCCGACACTGACGCACCAGAAACCAGTCTACCAAGTCCCGAGAGCTGATGGGGAAACTGGGTCGATGACAACTGTGATCGATAAGTCAGACGCAGCTACAGAGACAGTGATCCCAACCTCACCAGTCTACTTCAGGACGATAGTGCGAAGAGACCACGCTGGATATGGACTAACTGTGTGTGGAACAAATCCGGTTACTGTTAGGAACATTAGAGAAGGTATGGACTGTTTCGGCTATTTAAAATACCGCAATAATATCTAATAAGATCCCCTAAATGTCATTACAAGAACTCGTAATTTTCAGAACAAAGATTTATTAACAACAGGCCACTTTCAATTTCTGTAAATATCAGCCGTAAATATTTTCTTTCTTTTAGCTAAGTATGCACAACAAACAACTCACTTTTGTAAATCCTGAAGTAAACTCGCTTTTGTTTTGAAGTTAGTTAGAAATAGTTCCATATTTTAGCTATTTTTTGTGAAATTCTCAAGTTACTACTGCATGAGAAATACCATAGGTAAGCCAATGATTGCATTCAATGCCTTTTTAAATCTGCTAACTTAAAATTGGCGGCTGAATTCTACTCCACTTTTACTTGAAATTCTGGCAGTTTATGAAAAAAAAATTGCTCATATCGTTATTTTATCAGTAGAAGTGTTCATTTCAAAGGTCATTGAATAGTTAGCATCTTTTTGTCATACACCGAAAAACAGTGATTTCGGATCGTATCTGTTTCTCCTAACTGGTAAGTGGTTGATACCTTAACTTGAGCATTTTCAACTACAAACCATTCGCATTTTAAAATCGTGTTACAGTTTCTCTAAAGACACAAAAACTTACGTTTGGAAACTTTTATGTTTGGAATTACCTGTTAGGAAGTGATATGACCCAATGCTGATAGAAAACGCCAAAGTGCCGGTGGAATCGGCGTTCATTCAGTTTGGCTCCAGGAAGTCAGAAAACAGTCACTGTTTGGTTTATTTAGGGAGAGGAACTGCCGCAATAATAGCTCAGCAAAAGTAATTCGACACTCAGTGCATGATCGGAGGTCATTTTAACAATACCGAGTGGCGTCTTTCTGATCTCCACTTCCTGAATGATTATGTACAATCGATAATCAGCATTAGATACGCGCTTACTTCGACCTCTGTAGTGATAATGTAGAAACTTTTAACTGCGTTTTAGACATGCGTGGTACATCAGTTAAAAAATAAAATCCACATCCAATCGAATGCAACAATGTTTATAGCTGGAGAGTAGTTGTATCTATTTATCTAACTCACAGCTGTTTTGCACTTCTTTGGTGCATCACCAACTGTTTCGGCCCAGTTGCGCAAAGCACACCCCCACGGGCTGTTTCCCTTCTTGTAGTTGTCGAGGACTGTCCCAACACATCGATACGCATAAAGCAAGTGAAAAAGACACTAAGAGTTAGAGGGGAATTAGGTTTCGCACATCTGGCAAGCAAAAGGCATTCCTTATCGAGTCGATGGCAAAGGTGCACCCCGTAGTGATGCGAACCACCTCTTGCAACATTCATGGCTTTTTCTCCCTCGGAGGCAAGAAAGGTCATGTTTTGCTACTGCTGCCACGACTACCACTGCAAAGCAATTCAATCAACTACAAATGCTTGTGTGTGCTTGTCTTGACAGGCCGGATTCTGCTGAGGCCTTGGAGGGAAGGGCAGGCAACTGGTGCTGTTACTGCTGCCTACGTGGTTGGCTTCGAAGGTCGAACTAAATTTACTTTCTGGGATACCTTCAACAACCCTTTACACACACGCCGCATCAGGAAAAATTATATTCCTGTCCGAATACATTTTAAATGAACATCGAAAGCTTCAATAACGTTGGCTAAAATTTAACATGAAATGCTGGCATATCTTAGTGTCGAATTCAGCCTTTTTCCATTCTTCTATGAATACTTTAAAGTCGGAATCTGGATTTTCCGAAGTGAGTTGAAGCTATTTTACGAAGACATTCACGATTCAAAGCTAAACCATGGCTCTAACAAATGACAGACAGAGCATTTTCTCATTTTGTTCATTTATACAAAAGAAAAGAGAAATTCCATTAACTTTCCGATGTGATCTAACGAGTGAAAGGCCGGAATTTCAACTTTCATGGTTTATTCTGGAAAGATACACTTGAATAACCCTTACAAAGGTCATGAAGTTGTATTCATCCAAGCCAGGAGTAGCAGGCCACCCCATGAGTTCTGTTGGATCTTAACCCGGTTATTGTGGACGAAATTTACAAGGTATTTTATGATGGTTAATGGAGCTGAACATGATTTGTACGTTTAGAAGCATTTGGTCTGATCAAGTGCCATTTGACAGATGAAACAAGTGAAAGTTGGCCGATTTAAACCCCCATGACATGGAGGTTGAGGCTGCACATAATGTTGTTTGATGAGTTCTTGAGAGGAAAGGGAACTCGGCAGTAGCCGAGGGAGCGGCTAGAAGCGTTCACTCTCACAGGTGGTTATGGAGAGGAGGGATGTGTGAGTGGAGATGAAGATCGGACTGGACGTCGAGTGGAGTTCGATGATAAGCTTAGTACGTATGGTTATACGTCATGCGCCACACATCGTCATCGCCAGAAATTCGAGAGAGCTCCTAAACATGGAAATTGGGTACCTCTTCATGAATTATCTGCAAGCCATCTCGAATCTCTCGTTGACATCTGCTCTCCTACCCATTCTGGCCAGCTTGTGGGGACGAGAAATAAGTCTTTCATCGAAGACAATGGCTTCATGGGAGAAAGGCTCCTCTGCAATCCTTGTGGGGGGATCGCCTAGGAATAATCCACTTCGAGTTGTCACCACTTGGTGTACAGCCATTAATGCTGCAATCAGCAGTCATCAATTGGAGCAGTGTTTGAAGCAAGCTGTGAGGAAGAAAGACGATCTGCTCTAGTGAATTGAAGAGGGTGGATGTTTCATCGAGACATTGCAGCACGACCCCACAGAGCAGGGATCACGTCGCAAAAGATGGGAGGGGGGGGGGAACCGCTTTGGGAGATGATTCCCCATCCACCTTATTCCTCGGATAACCTTGCTTCCTCCGAGTACCACCATTTGTTTCGCAGTTCACAAAATCATCTGGCCCAACAAACAGCCTTTGCAACGCCACAGGAAGAGGATGTTGAGTTCTCCGAATAATCAAAAGCACACAAACTTTACATTAATGCAAGTATTTTTAAGCTCGTAAATAGTTTGAATCTTCAATTCAAAGTTGCATTTGGCTGCTTGTTCAATTTATTTAAAATTAGGATTTGATTTGGCTGTGGACAGAACTTCAGTTTTCATCTTTAGACTAACAATAAGGCTGTTTGCATATCGAATTCTGTGCTGGGTTCATGTAGCTATACTTATGACAACTTAGTACGGTACACAAAAGTCCTAGATAGTGAGGAAAGCTCACTTTATTGACTCGATTGAATCATCAAACATCTGACCACGATCGAGGAGACATGATACTCCTTGTGCACCTCTTGCTAGTAAAGAGGTGCACAAGGAGCTTACAGAAAGAATCTGCTAGAATGTTATCACATAATTTTTTTTTATTTTTAAAATTTTCTTGGATTTGCCTTCCGCAAAATGTTCATGGAGAGCAAATACATTGGCGTGGCTCGTCACGGGATAGGCGTCATAGGATCTACGCATTGGTTTTCTGAGCTCTGTGTTCGTTTCCCCTCTACTGAATTTTTTAATTTCACATTTTCTATTCCCTTAACATCCACGATGTTTCTTCAATTGAGCGTTTGCCATAAACTCCACATTCTTTTTACTATACCCCGTATGATCCGTTTTTTCGAACTGCATTCAGTCAGTAAACAGTGATTATACTACTGGGGTGAGAAAATCTTTTTGGGATCCATTACCTTCTAGTCAATTTCTTTTTCTGAAGCCAATTATCGTTATATTTATAATTCCCTATTTTTTGAGCGATAAGATATTACATGACGCAGTAACACGCGTCAAGTCACATTAAAATTCTCTGGTAGGCAGACGTGTGCTTTCAAGTATCTAAATTCAGAATCTCACATAAGAAAATGCGTTTTAGTTAGATTAACCAAAAGTTTACCAGTTATTTTCGATCGTTGTGTATTCATCTCATTGTATTAATAAGTTTGTGTTTATAAAGTTTTCTCGTTTCATGGCCCCATTATTTGCCTATGACATGGATGTTTTAAGGATTTTTGTGTAGATCTTTAACTTGAATGGCTTGTTTAAAATGGATAACTCAGGATTTTTATATTTCAAAGGTGGAACGGCAGAAAGGGCGGGTCTCCGACCAGGTGACGAGATTGTCAAGGTAACTTTTTCTTTGCTTATTTCACTCGTGATTCTCGACCACATCATGTGCTTTGCTTCAGGTCTCATTTCCATAGGAGCACCAGTCGCCAGGCAGTGCGGATTAGCATTCGCTTTGCATAGAAAAGAACCCTCTCCCTTTCCTCTCCCTAATTGCCACTGCCTCATATGCAAATTCACCTCGTAATTTCAATCTCAATTACACTGTTTGCCTTCCCGCAGGTTAATGGCGTCAATGTGGAGGAGATGGATCATCAAGACGTCGTAGAACGAATCAGAGGTACAGTTTACCATCCTACTTATTTTTCATAAGTAAATCTAAATAACTGCTGGACTTTGTTATGGAAAAGGGCCTGAAATTGGGGGGTGTAAATTAGCAATATTGATAATTTGTAAACTATCTGAATTATTCACAGCGAAATCTACGGTGTGTTTCATGTTACGACGAATGAGGCCCTCGAGAAGCTATCTGGCCTCTACAAATACCGAGAATGCAGAGACAGCTCAGCCAAGCCATCGTCGATACCAGAAGAGACGTCTTCACCGCGAGACGGCTGGGATGAGCAGTGGAGGTGGGACAGCAGCTGTGGTGAGCCGAAGACGGCCCAATAATGGTGTGCCTGGGGTTAATCGATCGTCGTCTCGCGACCAGTCCTCCTCACCCCCCTCCTACTCAGGTCGAACGGACACAGACGGTGACGAGACAGTCCGAGGCGGAGGTCGGCCAGGTTACAGTTCGGGAAGCCGCGAATTCGTAGACGATGACGAGGGAAACGAAGAGAACCAGGGGGGTGTAAGTTAAGACGGCACCCTAACACCGGATGGGCACTCTAACGTCACCTTTCACCTTAACTGTCCCCCCCCCCCGGCCACCCTCAATTATTTCGCCTTTTGTGTCTGCACTGTGCCACGAAGGGAACTCTCTTCCCCCTTCTGAATGAACCTCTGTCTTGGCACCTATGTAACACCCATCACTCCCTCCTCTCCCGTTTTGAAATGGCTTGGTTTCTGCTCTCAGACAGAGACAAGGAGAGATTTAGGTAGTCGGAGATAGGTTCCAATTTCAGCTACCACATCTTCGGCCCCACGTTTTACTGTCGAGTGACTATGTACAGGTTTGATAGGGTGTATGTGACTCCAAGCCTCGCCTCCACTTCTGCCCTCCCTGCACCCATATTTCGGTCTTTCGGTAATGGCTACTGTTATTGCTCCTGTTGCTATTGCCAGTTTAGTTAAACTTGAAGCCTTCTGCTGTCTTTCGTGATTGTCCTCAATCCCGTAAGCGGGAGATTACTTTGGAGGAATTATATAGCTGAGGCGAGTGCAGTCACCTGGTGCATTGAGATACGGTTAATGTTCTTGGATAAATAACCACTTATGTCATCGAAAGGATTTACCTCGAACATCTTATAATCTCCAGGTTAGAGAGCATTTCTAATCCGATATAAAAAAATATTTCCATACTTTTAACGGATTTATTGAATTCGATTTTAAAAGTGCTGGTCTAAGGAACAGATATATCGGTTCATTCTGACGTTTCCTTTCAAACGCATTTTCGGAAATGTGCATTCTAGATATTTTGCTCATCTTACAATCCTTAAGATTTATGCATTTGTTTGAAATGGTTCATTTTGTGAAAGCCATTCGTCGAACAGTTTTATTTTTTTCGAAATAAGTCGATGGAAGTAAACTGTTGCACTTTGATGGCTCAAATAATAAATAAATCAATTTTACATAAGCAGTCTTTTATTGTTTTCGATTTCAACTAAGTAGAATATCCTTTATTAAATGCATTTTAGATTTTCATGACGCGATTATTGACGAAGGTTACTGCTAAACAGCGACTGACAAGCACATTTGGAGTTTCTTTTTATATCCATTCACTGTACAAAAAATTCTTTTTAAGTTGGGGAAATTTCAATGCCTTCTTCAAACCTCATCTGCACTTTTCCTTTCTACCTTTAGTGCCCACGAAGAACTAGATTTTTAGTAAGACTCGCATACACAGGATCAATGTCTTGACTTCCATAAGGGCCTAACATTAAGCTCGTGAGATGCATTCACTGCCAACTTTCTTTGTATTCCCCTATCAAATTTTGCTTGAATCCGAGCGTCCGCATTTCAGCAGATTTTACTGTCTTTTTCAAGTCAGCGGTTATTCAGAGACAGCACAACGTTCCGCATTTAAGAAAGTTAACTATTCAAGCAGCGATGAATTTCTAACTAATCACTGTCATAAACTAGCAAAGCACTGTAAGCCCGCTAGCTTGAATAAGCACTCTCATCAATTTTTCATCTGCATTTACTTACATCCTGCCATACCTATACTTCTGATTTTCAAAAAAATCGGGAATTATTTTCACTGAGGTGACATTTTGGCTCGTTGTTTTTAACATTTTGAAGTCTCATAGAAACGTGAGCAACGGTGTTCAAAGTGTTTTTCTTTGGGAGACAACCAAATTAATGCTTACGCCTAGTATCCACGTAACACTATGGAAGTAGACACAATTATTTTGTAAATTACATAATTTTTCAAACATTTCGATGCCTAATACCTATGAATAACAACAAATGGTTCATTTAAGATCTTTTGTAATGCACTATTTTTGTTTTTCGAACTTAGATCTATAACAGCTGAATAGAGAAAACTTCTTGCTTTGAGATGAATAGTAGAAGCCATACAGAAATTGAAACAGACGAATTCTTGCATTGCTAATCGAAATTTATTAGATTTACGAAAAATCTTAATCATGGGGGGTTTTTGAATAATTCCAAATATTTCAAAGGCTTTAAAAAGCTTTCCATGTTAGTGGAAGACGAACCACCATTATTTTCCAGATTTTCTGAATTTGTGCTGATCCGTTGCAAAATAAAGGAGTAAATTAAATAAATATTTATGCAAACATCACAACTATATCAATGTCTCAAAAGCCGAGGTGTTTGATGTAATACACTCCGTTAGTGGCAATTTACTTCTTTAAAACTTTCGACAAATATGATTGCAGTTCGTCCATATCAGTTAGTGTTACTAAAACCCCGGGATTCGTCATTTCTTCGCTGCTTTACCCATTCTAGGGCTCTTTCGTTTCATAGCGGTGTACTTCATTGAGATGCCGAATGGGGATCCTGTGACTAGAGTACCATCAGTTTGATGGTTATCTTTTTCCAGTTATAACTTCCAAAAAATATCAAGAAAAAGGTGTAGTTTGTGCCATTTCTTATGAGAGGAAATTTCCCAGCCAGGAATTTGGGTGTCGAACGTAAAAGTAACGGTTCTATTGTTGAGATAACTTGTTTCAGGAATTATTTCAAGTCCTGTTTTTTTCAATTAAAACTCCTTTTAAATGGTAGATTTGGATAACATTGCGCGTAATAAGCGGATCGGTTTACAAATCATTGACATGTCCATCCAATAAATGTTGCCTACCTGAGTGGTCCATCAAGACTTTCCAGATGTTGGTATGGGCGACTAGAAGTCGAGGTAGCCTTCAAAATTTTGGGGGACATTTATTTCCCATTCAAAGCAAAAATAAACCATAAAATGATTTCTTTGGTTTTAAATCAAGTATTCAACGATTTATCGAGTATACTTGGGACTTCAATGTTTAAAGAATCGGCTTAGCCATAACAATAAGGCAGATGTCAACGTGTTGATGAATCCAAATTAATGTTGATGAAGCAAATTAGTGGAATGAATCCTTAGGGCTAGTATAATTATTTTAGAAAGTATCTTTTAGAATGGAAATTTCAGGGTTCCGTGGCTCTGTCTAAACGGAACTCGCCTAATTGAAAATAAATGGCTAAATTAAGAATACAACAGGGGATTAAGCGAACATGAGCAAGAAGTAAATTTGAGAATCCGATTTTCATTACATGCAAAGGTAACCTCTCAATAATACAATAATCACATTTTACTTATCAGACACGGAAAAAGGGAGAATTCCGTGGTCAGATAGGGAGAATCAGTTGTCCAGTTAGTATCGCAAGATTACTGAGGACGACTACTAATGCTGATGCTATCTTGCCTACCCGGAAGTATATAATACGCCATGGCGGATAGTGGCATAATTATCGGGGCTAAAACACGTCCCCGCTAATACACTTAGATGTCGACTTTTCGGAGAACTGTGGTTTCTGCAACCGCTGGTGCAGCTAGAAGACTTAAGTAACGGATCGTTTCAGGGATATAGCCACCGAAATGGAATAACAACTCCGCCTAGAGCACCTAACAAAGGTAACGCTTTGAGACTTTTTATACTATACAATGTATATTGGCCTCATCAGCTTAAGTCGTGAACTTATTAAGTTGAATTTCTGGGAATTCACCGGTGTTGCGACATAATTCATAGAATCTCATATTTTTCAAGATTACTCACTAAGTATTGCCAAATTCTCAGTCAGGGAATATTGAAAAACACTGTCTATTGTGCAATTTTTTACTTTGAAAAATATGCGACTGGGACGTAAACCGAGCTCTTGATTAAGAGAGATGAAAAGAAACTTTTCTGTAGATGATGGGAACTGAAAGTAATTAAAATGCGTTCTTGTGGTTGCAGAGTCAATAATTCCAGTATTTGCCTTGTTCGAGGTTTAAAACTCACGTAGCCTTGTCGACTTTCTATTTCTATAAGCTGTTCAAAGCAGGAGCCCCCATAAGAGCTAATCGAGACTACATAAAGTAAACATTGCTCGTCACCTAATGCCTTCGAATCTAAATATCGTCTAACTTTGGGACATTTCTACTGCATTTTACTTAATTTTCCTTTCGATTGTTATGCCTTTGTTCTAAAACATATTTAAACATTTTTAGTGGCTTAATGACATCGCGATTGGGCTTTAAAGGTTAACCTGAGGGGATTTTATTTGATTATATGATAAGTTGCGGGCATCGACAATCGTAAATTAGTTCCAAAAATGTAATGATAGTTAAGTTTCTGTGTAATTTATGGGTCATCACTCCTTAAATTAGAACTTATTTAGTGATAGACTGGGAGAAATGTTTTGGATTCTAGTTCAGTTACCTTGTCAATCAGGCAAGGTAATGTTGGTATTTAATTTTTGCGAAACTATGAGATAGAGGTTAAATTTAAGGCGTGTAATCGCATTCTTTTGGTGATTTTGTCAAATGATGGTATTATCATTAACTTCATGAATATGAATTTTACGTATACAATTATGAAGATATCTCACTAGCAAGGTGACAAGGCTAATATTTGTCATCTCGGTGAATGGTGAAAAATCCGTCTATGAATGTCACAGCAGTTAGGGTTTCTTCACTCATATGAAATACGTTTCTCTTGCCAATTGGCTGAGACCAATTGCACCAATAACCAGCGCTAGCCAATAAAAATCCTCACGATCTGCGCACTACTGGCCTGCACAGTGCAAGCTGAAATGGCATTTCTGGTAGTAAGTAAATCAGAGGCCGCATACTCGTACCCTTTCGATAAAGGTGGATTATAGTCTTGTCTGGAGTAGAACCTTCAGTGTTTCAAAACTTATCGGCTTTCCCAAACGGTAAGCCCTGCCGTGGATTTACTAAAGCATTCGCTGGGATAGATCGGATAGAGTTCGTTTCCTCTTTCTATCCCTTCGCTGCCAACCTGTTCGGATTAAATCGCAGTAAGCGGCGTGATCGCCGGGCTACGGTTAGTTTTATTCACTCTTTGGGAAACTATTTTCTGCAATTTTTTCATCCATCGATGTATTTCTCGCTTGACGTCACAGTCACTGCTGAACATAACGTACAATCTGTCGCGGTGCAAACGATTTTCTTGCGCTACCGCAACTGGCAAGATTATTTCTTTATGGCAGAATTCCCAACCCTCTTTTTTTTTAACAGAGAAGCACATCACTGAATTTCTGTTTAGCATGCGAACTTAAAGGGGATCTGGTTTGTCATGAATTCTGCTGTTGGTCTCCACACTTGAAAATAATTTCAGTTAGGCGCCGCTAGAAATCATGTTTTCCTCAGCATACTTTTTAAGTACCAAGTTTTCCGGCAGCTAAATTATTCGAGGATGGTGTAAACCACAATTTTTGTAAAACAGGCCTTTATATGAACTTTAAAAAGCGAAATATTAAATTAGAACTTTATTCGGTCAGCAAACGAAGTTAGGACTTAGAATTTGTCATCCAAACGGTTTTAAATTGCATACATTAAAAGAAATGTATTTGCATTGCGCATTAATTTTACGTTACTTCGAGATAGAAACAACATAACCAACATAGAGAGTTTTTTAGCTTTCTGCATAATCTCCTGATACTTTAACAGCGAATCTTAAGTTAATCTTTTCGTATGCTGCATAAACTCATTTCCGTTTCAAATGTAAATGGTTAGTCGCACAAAATACATCTGAATATGATTCGAAAGTCGCTAGATTGGTGGAGCTGGGGAGTATTTTTCGGTAGAGTTGACAGTAGAGTTTGTTTACCCGAATTAAGGCTAATCTGCCGACCTTGGGCGATGGGAATCTCGCCAACCTTCCACCAGTGCACCCGGCATCCGTGACACCAACTTTGGGGAATTCCGTCACGATCGGGGGAACTTCTGGCACCACAACCACTCACCTGACCCGTTCTCGTGGCAGCATGGGGGCTGCCGATCGTCCGACGGCTACAAGCCTCGGTTCCGAAGACCACAGACGCCCTCTGAGTCTTGCCGAGCCCTCTTCCGGCTCTGTGAGCGCAAACAGTGGAATCTTTAGGACCCTACCATCCTCCAAAAAGAGCAAACGCAAGGTAAGTTCGATTCTTCTCTATGCTGAGCTGAGATAAATCATCTCAGGATTTGCAGATAGAGTGGTTGCTGAGACTACCTTCAGTAATTATTTGGTGTTCGGAAAGGCTTTCAAGTCGGAGGTACTAGTCATTCGATTCTTTTGACGCGATGCTGAACAACAGGGGAGATATTTATGCACCGAAGCGTACTGCTGGTTACAACGTGGTTCAGTTTAGGCTCTCAGGAAGGACTTTACCTAAATGATGCGCTGTACACCTTTCATTTCCATTTTATATTGAAGTAAATTCTCGAAGGGTCATTGATATGATGCCTCATAGAGGAAAAAACATTGCTTCGTTCAATTGTATGGGACTATTATGAATGAAGGGAAGTTGTAAAAACACACTATCCCCTGTTTGTATCTGAGTTGCGTGAATTTAGACGGTAGGAAGAGTTTTATGAGACTAAAAGCTCAAGTAAAGGGAGCTCCGCGAACTGATTTCACCAAAACGTGGAGGAAGAGCGGAAGGGCATAATAAACTGGTAGTAGAGCATCAGGAATGCAGTAGATGCGCTGAGTGACGTCGACAGCTGTTATAAAAGTAGTATTGTGTTTCAGCTCATTTTGAAATGCCATGTTTAAATTGGTGTCAGATGTCAGAGGTGTGTGCTTTTTGCTGAATGTTGGAGCCTTCTTCATCGTTCTCGGTTGAGACGGAAAACATACAAATTTAAGATGTTGTAAAAATCCTTGCAAGGCTCATAATTACTACATGAGACCATAAAACCATGAGACGAGTTGTACTTAATTATGCTCATATTATGGTTATGGTGAGTATAATTACCGTGATTTGGGGGTTTAATCTAAGCTCCATAATTTAGACCCAAATCCCAAAAGCAGTCGATTACATTCCCAAATCTCTCAAATTCATTAATCTTCGTGACGTAGGTATCGGTCACACATCAAAAACTATTTTTTTGGGTATTACAGTTTGTGAAACCCATTAATGTGCTCAAGCCAATACCTTCTAGTCGGTTATGCAAAAGCGCCTGTGAAAGGTAGGGCTCTCTGGCAAGTGAAATGCAGGGTGATAAGAGCTAGTTCTCTGTCGAAACAGCCAAAGGAGTTTAATTCTTTACTGACTCCTTGTCTTTCCCCGATTTTTCCAAAAAACCCTTTTGCCATATTTGTTTTGCAAAATCCGTATCTTGTGTTCCAATTTCTCAGCTTGGTTTGTTAACCTGTTGAGACACCTGATGACAAACTATCAGTGTGTGGGGTTTATGATTTTGGCTGCCTTTTAGCCTGACTGGCGGAGACCTGGTTTGTTGTTCTGTTACTGCCATGCACCAGTCACACATATGATCTTTCTAGGGATGGTACGCTTTGGACATCTGGGGTCTAGTAAGTCTGGTGATTCTACACACATGCTTCCAAAGAAAGGTTGGGAAAACTCTGCGGCCGGTACATTTACACGGCATTTTGAAAGAAGTATACCCCTTTTAATTAAGGCTTTTATAAGTTATTTAATAATGTTTCAAGTCATCCAATTAACACAAAGGATAAGTTGGATTGAGGAATAAATTGTCACTTCTTTGCCAGCACAGAGTAAATAAGGAAATAGTGGGAGTATCTCATTGTAGGAGAAACGGGATTTTCATTTATTTATTGGCCCAACGTCGAATTTTCATGACTATTTGAGACTGAACTGTCGATGGAACGAGGATGGGGGTAGGGGGGATCGTGACCTTTTCTAGTCCTTAATCTTGGTATTTCTGTTAGGTGGGTGTGGAAAATGGGGAAGGTGGGGTTTGGGGCAGCGAGGAGGGTGTTAGGGTGGTAAAAGATCGCTCCCTCCCCCTAGAAATCGCTGAAAGGTCGTCGGCTCCTGCTATTCGTCAATTATGATAATGGATGAAGTACTCGACCCACGGCATCTTTGAATGCTTCCCACGGACGGAGGCCAGCACGCACTAAGGCGCGTTGTTGGGGCTGGGTGGGGAGTGCTAACTGATGATTAGTTTCGCACCCCCCCCTCAACCTCACACAGTAAATAAGATTGTTTACAGTCCCACGCATTGTCAAAGTGCGTCACGAAGACAATCGGTTAAATTGTCACGCCTGCGAGGATAGGCCAAGCAGCATGATTCTATGCATACTCAAAGGCAAGGCTAATGGGGGAGGGTGATCAGTTTTAGGAATTGTCATGTATCTGTTAGTCAATTAACACATCAAGACCTCGACAAGGAGAATTTCGTCATAATCATGTGGAATACAATCGTGTATGAAATTAGTTTCTAAGCCTATGCCATGATTTCCACCTACATGAACTGACGTTTACCGGAGTTTATTAGTCAGAAAGCAGGGTTAGATCGATTAGTAAATGCAAATTTGAAAAGAGGCTTAGTGGTTTTACATTGTCTACGGTGCTAATCAAATGCAGATAATCTGGTCAGTTCGGCTCAAAAAAAGCGTTTCGAATTAGGAAACCGCTGTTTGTCGAGGTAATTAAAGGATTGTTAACTTTGGTGGATTTAGTTAGTAGCGATAAGTTTGCTCAAGATGAATCCTTCCGTTTTCTAGCTTCGTATGCAGATCAGCCGTTTTCAGGAGTATTTTCATGAGTTAGATTTTGATGATTTTCTAATTACATGGAGGTCAAGTTAGACCAGATTTATTGTAAAACTTGCAATCCTGACGGCGATGATTGTGAGTCTAGATAAAAGCACTTCGGCATGAGAACGAGAGGAGAGGTGTGCGGATATGTGCAGCGATTCGGTACATTTATGAGCTTCCAATTTCACGTCGTAAATCTGGGTTTTCCCGATAAGGGCAGTTGTGTCACATGGCTTCTCTTTTACTGGTTTCGAGGCCTCTTAGTCGCAAGATGCTACAATTACCTTGTCATTAATTGGAATTTCCCATATTCTGAAAATATCGTCCTTTTCCGTGATCGTTTAATGTGTGCCCCTGTGCTTCGAGTGGTTTCAGGATAGCTTATTTATGGCTGCTATTATCCTGAGAAAAGAGCAACCATCATGGACAAGTCAAGCCCAATTGTTTGGAACCGGTTACAAATTATTGAACAATTTTCCATCCCCCACAGATTCAGACAAATCCTGGTCATTTGCTAGAGGAGGAGGTCTCCCCGCCCACAATACCTGAGACGGATTTGCTTAGAGGACACTCAGAGAGTGTAGACTCCGCTTTGAGATCTCCAGATGCCGCTACCGTACGTCCATACTACTCCCACGCTGATTTAAGTAGGATTAGACATCTAGACTACATATAATTTGGCCTCTATTTCCATCTAGATATGGACCCATCATTGGAAACTGGTTTTAATTCTTATGAGGGATTGTTTTAATGTGATTTTTGGATCGAGACTTATTATTGCAAAACGTTTCAATCCAACACAGTTTGGCACACTAGCTACTGGGCTCACCTCAAGCCAAGGCACTTGACTTTCTATAATCCTTTAAGAAGATATGTCCTTCCACACATTTTGGCATCAACCAAACGCGGTGTTTCAAGTAAGCAAAATAGATGTCGTTCCCACTTACAAAGAAATTAGAATATGAACTCTGTACAATGTAGATGGTAATCACAAGTTAAGCAAATCGATGGCATTTAGCACAATAACATAGCAGGTCATTAGCGAACTTCCCACGTATGCGAGTGAATCTATATTCATCAGCTAGGCATGCTTTCCTCCGATTTTGACGTAGAGGAGGTGGTACGACATTGGCATTTTAGGACGTTTTTGATCCACGCCCAACTACGTCTTACCGTCTGATTTCGAGACCTGTAGTTCTTGTCTCCACGACTAATGTTAATGATGGAATCAATGTAGATAAAGAGTTTCTCATGAAGCCCATTAATTTCAAGCGTCCCCATTACACATGTCAGTGATGAAATTAACTTTGGGCTGTTTGCAGGACTCCCCGGGTGCGATGGTGTCAGGTGTCGGTGGCCCGATTGTAGGAGCGCCGCCCTCCGGTCACTTTCTGGGTCGCGCGCTCAACGACGATGAGAGCGACGAAGACGTAAGTTCCACCCCACCCCCAGGCCACTCTCAAAGCGGATGAAGAGCACATGCAGTGCTATAAGACGGCAAGAGGCTTGTGCTTCGCCTTATACACAGGATGTTCGCGATGAATTTGATGGTCTAATCAGAAAAAACCTAAAAGACAAAATAAAATTTATAGGTAGGGAAATTACACAATAGGTAAAGAGTTCTCAAAAAACCGAGGTATGCGTCTAGTAGAGTCACAAGCTGGAACAAGCTCGATTTGTACTTCCCCGGGGAGCTGGTCTCTTCAAAACCTCCCTAATTCCTTCGTCGATGAGCGGAGCTTTTGCAGGAATTGCACAGCGGCTAGTAGTGTTTTGTAAAAATTGACTGGAAATCAACTTGACATTTCATGAGGTGCAAGAGTAATACCTAAGGTCTTCGTTGACTGTAAGCTGAAACATTCAGTTCACTTGACAAGCCCAAATTATGAAGTCAGGGTCCTCCAGCAACACCCTATAGGCCGTTATGAGGAAATCTCGGAATGTTTTCAAAACGCTTGGAAAGGCAGCATTGATGAGCGACCATTAATTCGTCACCACTTTTAAAGGCCATGTGGTGTGCATGAACATCTTTAGCAAACAAAATGGGATAATTCTGCTAGCAATTCTTTCCATCGTGTATATATCATATATCATGGGGAGAGGTCAGCTCAGGGAATGTCATTTTTGAGGAAAAATGTCCTCTGTTCCTCGTATAAGTGTATCGCGATTCTTCAGTGCTAATGAAACACTAACTTAGATTATACCATACCCAGCAGACCTACCTGGAAGTGTGAAATTGCTTTATATCCCTAAATTGTTTCAAGTTTGTGAGGGGCTCTGTTTTTGAAAAGATCGCACTAAAGATCCTAGTCTGGATGCGTGATTATGGTTAAATCATTGAACGCGAAACACAAAATATGTATATAACATCATCAACCACTCAAATACCCCTTTGAAGTCTCTGGAAGGTGGTGCCTTCGAAGAGTAAGGCCAAGCTCAGCTTACCACTTGAGCAACGCCTGCCTAAATCTGATGGCATCTCCTGGCGCCAGGTCTAATGGAGACTCAGTTCACTTCCGCTACCTCACACACGTGCAAGAAGTGAAGGGCAGACGTGCACGTTCTTGTAAACGTGTGCATGGGCTGCCACTTCGAGTGCATGTGGCATATCTTCGTGTTTGATGCCCGGGCCGGTGCACTCCAAATGTTTGTTCGGAATAAATCGTTTCGGAACACCCAGTCTCGTCTACACCACTGCCCCAATTCCATTCTCAGTTGTTAAGCAATCTGACCAGGAAAAGGTACAATTTGCAGGGGCAAGTGTGCCATGTACTTATTGGAAGGCTAAATATCCCCAATCCGGGGTGTCGATCGTTATTTGATCTCACTGGCTTCATCCCCGCTCAGAAGAGGGTTCACAGTCACAAAAGCTGACTGAATTCATGCGATTACAGCTCAGAACGGTCCTTAGATCACATAGATGGTAGCTGCCGAGATGGTGCAGTAGCATTCAGAGTGGTATATTTTCCTTCAGAGTATCATTTACTAAAACTAACTACGCCATTCCTTCAAAATTAATTAGTGTAGACATCACCTCAGGTTTGGTAGAATGAAATTTGTAACCTATTCCGTTTATGCCTAAATACAGAAATAGTATCAACAAGTATTTTTTGTTATAATGACACTATGGTGCCATAAAAATCATTGTATGTTCATTCAACTAAACTAATAAAGGTGCATGGTGGCAAAGTTTTCCGTTGGAATCCGCACCAAGAACTAAGTCAAGGTTTCATTTGTTAGTCCTTGCCTTTGTTGACAGCTCAAGCATTCTTAAAAATTGACTTGTTTGTGGGTGGTAATTAAGCTTACAAACTGATTATTCATGAGGCCTGAGTTCCACAAAGTGCATAAACAGAGCCGCCTAAAAAATGTGGCTGGAGACTTGGAAACGGTCATTTACGGCAGCACGAGACCACGGCATGAAGCTGATCTGTGTTTATGCGTTCTATTACAAGCTTATTGCGCATTAGCACAGGCACTTACCGATGGAAGTTGGTTTCTGATGCTGTCTTCAGACATTCTCATGAAAGTAAAAGCAAGTAGGAAGTTCTTTCCTCCACTTTGCTCAGAAATCAATGATGTTCGCTTAGGACGGTAAAAATTAAATTAACTATAAGTCGAAGACTGTGACTATGGTATATCTGAGTGTGTCATAAACTACAACCATGAAGAATGCATAAGGGTAAGCAAGCCAGCAAATGTGCCTTTTGGTTTGTAAAATCGACACCTTCGTAGTACTATGTGGATCCTGTAACTAAAATGTGAATTTCAAGAAGAAAATGAAATTCTCGGAGATTCGCCCAGAGGTTCACACTGCCTTCTTGATAGGCTATAATCAGTGCAGTCACAATTAGGTGGTTCTCCATCTGAATGTGTTCTTCAGATTTGTTAACAACTTACACTTGCAGGAGCAGATCAGGCAGGAGATCGTCGCCCTGGCAGCGAAGTTTCAGGCGGCCCCCAGCGTCCTCAGTAGTCCCTCTCTGACTGCAGTGCTCATCAACTACCTCCTCGTACAAAATCACGAGCTGTCCACCACCGTAAGCTCCCCTTCTCAAATTCATGAATCCTTTAAGTAGAATCAAAAAGATCACCTTGGAACCTTTTTCCTTTTGTACCTTCGATTCAACGCTCTTTCTGTGTACTTAGTGATTAAAAATTTACTATAGATTGAGCTTAACACGTTTCAATTGTTAAAGCAGCCATTGGCAACAGGATGATAAAGTAAAAAGCAGAGGTGTTTTCATCTATTTCAATATTAGCCAAAGTAAGGCTATAAAAACCCATCATATTCGCGTCTTTTCTGTTACTTATATCATTGGCCTACCGCGATTGACATTGGCTCTAAAAGTCTCGTTAGTCATTTGGTAGGATTCTTCCATTACAATTACCATTCCGCCCTCTCCAGTATTCACTTTTTCTTTGACTGACGTCCCATCACTCCAATGTCTGGAACTCGTACATCTGAATGGGCCGAGGTGGCCATATTGTTTGTAAAATCGCTACATACCGGTAGAGGTTTCCAAAAAAATCAATAATGAGCATAAGTGTGTGTTTATGGGGCATACAGAATTCCCAATGGCTTTTCAGGAAGTTCAGCTCACCAATAGAGGAGGGGTTAGGTTCTTGGCTCCATTTCTCTTCTACTTGAGAATTCCTATCCTTATTTGAATCGGTTTTATAAATAGAAAGAAAACTATTCGAAACTTTTGTAAACCTTCTAAAAACTCTTGGAACCCTCAAATAAATCTACGTTAATGGGAGTTTGCGTTCAACCTGATGAAGCTGAAAAAGTTGTTTGTACGTCTCAGTTAAGCAACGCCTTTCTTATAGACCCCTATTGTCATTATTTTAGCCATACGCCCCAAATTAAATTTAAAATTCCCAACGATACTTGAACCAGGTACTAGGCATTTTTCCAACTAAACTCTCTTCTAAAATAATGTCCTACACCCACATTTCGTAACTAGATATTCACATTAGCTTGTTTGTTTTTCAATCATCGATTCCCCTAGAAAGTTGCTCTTTGCACCTATCTTGTTTGTGTAAAAAACTGAAACCACCAAATAAATTGCTAAAACATCCTAAAAATTTCTTCAAATATCAGATTACGTCTCTGTCGTTGCTTCCTAAATCATCGGATGATAAAATGTGATGTAAACTTGCGTTGGCATGGTAAAATTTGAGCTACTAACCATTTGGTATCTTGCCTTAAGCAGTTTGAAAAAGTGTATTAAATAAAGGTGACGCTGGATAAGGACCAGGGTCACTGTATTCCGTTGGCATTTCCTTGTGCAAGTGTGACCCTCCTTCATGAGGGGTCAAAACATACTTTGGCCCGTCATCAAAGTCCTCACTCTTGTCGGCAGTAGGTATAGTTACCCACTTTGAGATGATTTCATTCCTGTGAGTCTCTTGCAAATGATTGCTTGCATACCAAGTGGCAGTGTACCTCTAGTCCCTTTTCGCTCAACGTCTCTCACATCCACACTGGGAATGGAGTTGATTTCGCAGTTACCAGCACTGATTCTGTCCTCCAGGCGTGCAAGAGTAAAAGCAATCCCAAAATTCCTTCCCAACTACCTATTCACCACTTCTTCATGAGATAAGGGGTAAAAATAAGAGATGGCTAATGGATGCTTGTCTATTATTCCATAAACTGTAAAAATGAAACTATTAAACTTTTTCATTGCTTTTGTAAGAAGTTCTTTGCATGAAAGTATAAATTCCCAGGGTCATCATTTGGTAGGGAGTAATTCCCAAATTGCTGAAAATCATGCTTAAGCATTGTGTCGTTTTTCATGGTGGCGACACAATTACCGAAGCAAGCTCTAAACTACCAAAGGCATTCCCAGAGAAGCCAGAATATATCACTATGATTGTATGTGAGTTAGTCTTAAAAACGGATTTCAGTTAGGTGAGGCTAAGCGACCTTGAATGTTACCGTCTACCTGCAGCTCTTCTATCTGGTGGCCAAGCACTACCACTGGGTACAGACTCACATCAAGGAACTGGCAAAGGACTACCTTCGTATCTTCATGGAGATCTACACAACCTTCCTGCATGAGAAGTCGGTAAGTACTGACTTCCTGCCCTCCAAATGTAGGGGATAATAGTGATAATAGTGATAAAGCGAGAGCAACGAAGCCTCTCCGTTAATGCGCGCACTTCGTGTTTCAGCCCCTCTACGTCCGGATGGATAGTGGCGTAATTCAGAGACTGGAAGAGAGTCTGGTGTCCCGCGACACCGCCGCCATTTTTGAGGCCTGCTGCAACTCCGTTCTCCCGCAAATTCAGGCCCATGTCGACCGCCTGAATAAAGATATTCGCCACGGTATGTTACCAAACAGCCCTCGTTCTGCTAAAGTAATCATCTACGAGGTGAAGACAGACTCACCACCAATTCAGATTAGCCTCCTTTATGTTTATGGTGATTTGTAGAACTAATCAGTAAAGCAATCCAGATGGCATATTTTCTTTTACCTACTTTGGAGCGGGTTTCTCGTGGCAAAGTTGTTAAATGTTAAACGCATGGAAAAGCGGATTTTTAGGATGAAGCCCTCAAGGATGTAATCGTGTATGAGAATGGTTTCTTCGTGGTAGAGACCAGAGGAAGACCCGTGTTCTTTCTTGCTCCGTGTCTTTGGTGCTTCATGTGCGCAGGTTCGCAACATGCGTGCAGAGTAGTCGGCTGAGGGGCGGCACTGACTCACCGGTCTTAAGTGTGCTCACAGAGTGGGGCTGATAGTGGCATTCGCTTTGAGCGCCTGCTAGTTCTCGAGGAAGGCATGCGACTCGCTCGGGTGCTTCTTGACATAAATTTCGTCCTTTTTTCCGGAGGCTTCTCTTTTGCTTTCCTCTGTCTTCTTCATGCCCTAAAACTGACAATGAGCTAAAATAGTAATGTTGCAGCCTCAGATAAGCTAACAGTTGGAGAGAGTAGCACTAAAACCAAGGCTCTGTTGTTACCAACAGGGGAGATAAGTGGTTGAACACACGAAATCAGAATCCCATACCTTATTCATCAATGCTTTCTAGGCCAAATAATAATAATAATAAAAGACTAAACGCGGTCCCACTTATGCCACTTGACGAAGGAAAACTCTCCCCTTCTGCACCACTAGCAAGTGCGACATATAAAGCAAAAGTGGTTTCTTATAAAGCTTGGTTCCACAGAGTTGAAACCGTGAATAAAGTGTTGTAGGTGTTTGATGGCGCTCACTACCTCATGAGATGGTGTGGGTTTTACCAACCCGATTGTGGGAAAATGGCAACATGAAGGAAGGCACCGATTATCAGGGGGACTACGACCACTGGCTACTGGCCGAGCCAAACCAACATCCGAACACGCAACGATTTATTAGACTTTGCGAGAAGGCTGACTTTGGTTGATGTGTATTATGTTTATCTCATCAAATTTGAATCGATCCGAGCCACATTTAACTCTTCTCTAAATGCTTCGTAGTTAAATGCTGGATTCTGTACAAAGGTTCAGGAAATTACTGTTAGGGACGCAAAGGTGCAACTAGAGCTCCTGGTATAAAAGTGTAATTAGAACTATAAATAAACTTGTCTTTTTATTAACTTGTAAATCGCGGGGGACCACATGAATAAACTTCCCATCTATCACTACTTTAGCGCATTCAGAACTAGACATTTTTTACTATTGCTGGTCTCTCTTTGGTGCAGGTCTGGACACGTGGAAACCATCGGAAAGCTTCGACCTCACCGCCTCGAGAACGCGAGAAGAAGAGATTGCGATATACGAGATGATAATGGGTCCACGAATAGGCGAACTGCAGCGAATTATCGCTGGTCTCTCGCCTGTTCAACCGGGAAGCCATGTGACATCCTCCGTCGCGACGTCTGCAGTGGTGGCCTGGCTGTCTGCAACGTCTTCATCTACTGACATTGCCAGGGACCAGGTCGCCATGGCCCTATGTGCCTCCCTTGTCTCAGCGTATCGATTTTTTGTTGCTACGGCGACTGGGACATGCACCGTCACTTCCTTCTCAAGTGCTCATACCTCATCGCAGCATCACCCTACACCCTCGGTTGACGATATTGTCATCGGCTCGACCGTCTCTAGTTCAGACACTCTAGCGCAGCCCCAGCATTCCTACAGAAAGTCATTTTTCGCAAAGTAAGTACATATGAAGGAGGAAATTTGACAGGTACTTCGTTTATGAGTTACAAATTGAGTGATATCTTAATCGAGCTAACCATAGAGAATAGGGTGGCCCCAGAATTTGTGAATATAAACTGCTGTTTCATGTGCACTTAGGGTCTGGTTAAAAGTGATTAAAACAGAAGCGCTGTTTAAGACCAGCTTTGAAAGCCTTGCTGATATAATAAGACAAAAATCAAACCACTTGGAGTTGATGAATTTGGACGTTTCATTTGCTGCCTCAATCACTAGCAATTTTTGTTTAATAGTTAATATCTTATTCCTGCTTCTTACCGTATTAAGAGACTTAGTTAAAATTAGATCCCTATTTCACAAGGCTTTAAGTCAATTCGTGTTCTACTTCTCCACTATGTTCCAAGTGAAGGTTTGCAGAGATGAAAAACAAACTCAGAGGAACGCTAGTGATTGTCGTGTCGTTATTTTTTATCTTAAGCATATTTCGTCTGGTCTGAGTGCTTCATAACTCCGCAGATCAGAATTATCTCACGTTAGTTCCAACTAGAATCGCCTCTGCCATCATTGCTGGTATTATGGCGACAGCGTCTGTGCAGACCTTCACTAAATGCCACTGTTATCTGTGGCGTTTTTGCATGATTTTGTTGAAGAATTCGCTGGTAGGCGTTTTGTGGTATTTCGAAACTCCGGAATTTCATCCACCCCAGTGAAGATTTCCTCCCTCCTTTTCAAATGTTGTGGAAATTTTACCACCTTCTCTCATTTTTTTCCCCATCGAATCCCATTTCATGGGAGGGAATTTCACCACCTTTTTGCTTCTATTTAATGTTAGGACCACCTTTTAAGCTCTTAAATGTCATGTAAGAATTTCGTGGAAATAACAAATACACGGGCTCTCAAAATCTCCGCATTTTTAAGAGGTAATTAGGCCTGAGCTTGCAGTAAACTGGTGAAAATGTTCCAAAAAGGTCGAAGCGAAACTGCAAATGAGATCATGGTGATTCTCTTGGCTGAGTTGTTATTACTCACAATCTCGAAGGGGGCATTAATAAATCATGCGGAGCCTGCCTCATCGTTGCCGAACTTTCAATGCTTCGAGCTGCTTTCATCCCTCGGCAAATGCGTGCAGTGATTTCATACCAAAATGGTCAACGTACACGAAAAGAAACCACTCATAATAGCCAGGCTAGTCGGAATTTTCGAGCAACCATGCAGTAGTGGTTTGTTTTACAGGACCATCGAGATAAAAACACCAAAGTAGGAATGCAGCTATTAATTAAGCAATCTTGGCATCTTGCTCTCCTTACTAAACAATGCACTGCACATTATTCCTACTTAACCGAACCCCAGACTAATAAGATGGTGTATGCAAGAGTTCGTTTATTTTAAAATACGCTGTCTGTCTTTAGGTAGAATGCTTATTCTCCCAAATATGGTAAAAATTCATATTTTAAAATATTTTTAAAAGCCTGGTCATGTTGATTTTGTACCAATATTTCTTCTGTGTTTACCGTCAACGTGAACTTTGTTCATGGTAGGTCAGCCTTTGCGGGCAGATTTCTGAAAATCTGTCACTATTTTCAAAAAAGTTAAGCTTTGCAATCATGAATTTCAAAGACTGGTTTATATATTTATTTATTTATTATTTATTTTCCCCTTGACATTTTTAGAATGAAACCAAAACAAGTTCCTTTAATGCCTTCTCTTTTTTAATTTTTCCACTGATTGTCCGCATATGCTGTGAATAGAGAGCCCAAATGGCAATTCAGTCAATGAGTCATTCAAATGCAAGCTGTTTCATGATCTCGTATACTGCAAAAAAAACTTCTACTATCGCTAGCCTTGATCACCTTCTCTAGAATCACATGCTGTTACAATGAGATCGTGAGAACGTCACTTTTAGGAGGTGTTGGTGTAATTTTGATATCAAACCAAACCACTGAAACTCTTAACAAGTAAAGCAAAGCGTTGCAAAACGCCTCAGTCCTCCAGCAGGAGCCTCTAGTAATTTTATTGGGAACATATTCGATTGATTATCATTAATTACGAAATGCTTGTGAGGATTAAAATATTTAACACAACGATTTTTGAGAACTACTATCATTATTGATGCATCTATCCGAACTCAAACGATCCACCCAAAAGTGGTTCTCAAAGTGCTGCAGTTATAAGTAGCTCATTTGTATTCGCTGTACGGCTTCAGGTCAATTGAGAACCTGGCAGCGGCATCCAGCTCATCCTCTGGAGGTGGAAATTTGGCCTCGGCCAACCTCACCGGGAGTATCTCGAGTAGTCTGGCAACTATCGGAGTCACCAACTGGGACAAAGTGCCTGCTTTCAACGCCAAACTCAAGTCGAAATCCTCCAACGCCATCTTTGGCAGCTGGAAGAACAGGGTATGTCCCATCCCATTGGTTTTAAGTACTGATTTGACGTGACTGTGATTCAAAAACCATATTTATAGATTATTGAGGCCGCCTTCACACAGGTTAGTTAAAAGCAACATCAAAGAAAGTTCCACAAAAGCGAAAATATCATTTTTAACACTGCTTCACAGTCCCGAAGAAGGCCTCAACTAAATGGTTTTTATAGTTCATACTTTCCTGTTATTTGTAGCATTCGCAAAAAGGCCATTCACTTCAGGATCGAATCTTGGATCGAACTGCTGATTGCTTCGTCTGTGGTGGTCTGATCTGGGGCCTTGCTCCTCAAGGTCTATCGTGTCAAGGTTAGTTTCATAGATTTTCCCCAAGAATCCAATATCCGTCTCTCTAAGAGCAACGATCTCACCGCCAGGCATGAGACGCATTTCAGAGGTCCGTCTGCTTTGCTAAAGGGCAAGTTAGCTACGCTTATGAGAAACTTTCAATATTCAAATAGAGACCAATTATTTGAATACAACTGTGCAATTCGCGCTGTTACACCAAGACCACCTAGAAAAAGACTTTTCTAGCACGACTAAATTTAATGATATTAATACATTCACAACGTGCTGCTCATGAAATCATTTCAACCGGCGGGTTTTTCACAATCTGAAGTCTGATGAATGCTTTCCTGTTGTCAGTTGAGATTATTTGTTGCTAAACCAATGACTGAATGAACTCTGCCGAGTACCATGGGGTTAAGTATCAATGTTGTGAGATTTTAATCCCACTCTGCTGGGTGTGAACATCACTTGTAGTTGGTGGGGTCAAATCTTGGTGATCAAATCTTCGATTTTCTTCCCCACTTCACGTTGTGTTTGGCAAGGTGCGTTTTCTTAGCAATGTGGCCCACTTACCATATCGGTATGCACCTTCTTGAACTGATAGTGAACATTTAACCTTTCCTCTGTTTTCTGTCTCATTTGTTTTTCTAGTGCAGCGTTTTCTTCATTATCGCAAATTGTTTTGTCTCTATCTAATACCACTTTCGTGCAATTTATTTGCTCAAATAGCTAAGAAAACGCCTTAGATTTGGGTCGGATCGGTAGGACTCTCCAAAACACACTGCTACTACTAGGCGTTTGAAAATCTAAATCTTCCTTTTATTCCTGAGACATTTCAAAAATAGCTCAAAGGGTTCCCTCTAGACTCGAAATTACGGGTTACGGGGTTTGTTTCTTTTGGGGATGTTCAGGCTCTGTATCAATCGCACTGTCATTTGATTGTAACTTCTCCAGGAAGTTGCGATTTAAAAAAGAGTGTCCTCCGAACATAACCAGCATGAATGCAAGTGTCCAATCAGAGCGAAGTGCAAAAATGCTGTCTAGACACCATTGGAATGCGTGTTCTCCTCCAAGCAGAGCTCCATGAAAGAGCAATAAAAGCGAAGAAGTTATTGTCATTTACAATGAAGATTCCAGTGAGATTAATAACATAAGCACAGTACTAGGATAATGCTTTATTTTTGCCACATAACGTGATATTCCTGGCATTTGTCTTAATGGCATGAAAATTTATTTTACTGATGAAATATAATGATGGGTATATTCGATAAACAGATATTATGGACGGAATTACTAAGATTATTGGATCCAAAATGGGATGCTTAGTATCTTTATCCCCTATTTTCTGAGGTGTGTATTACTGCTATCGCCACCAAGTGGCTGGTAGCACACCTAAGTGAATAAAAGAGTTCGCTCATTGAGTGAGAGCTGGCGAATGTTCTAACGCAGATCGCCTAAACTAGTGGCAAATGAGGATAATTTCATGACAGGGGAATAAGAGACTTAGATATTTCTTCTCACAATGTTTCGGCATCTATGTAGCTTCTCTGGATAGCTGAGAGGACAGGGTGAATCAGCCAGTGATACAGGCATTCGTTAACGCACAATGAGATAGATGCAGCTAAAAGGCACCGTATGTCGAGTAATGATGTTTCCGATGACTCATGCATTTATCTACACGACCTTAAAGTGCACCTTTGGAGTGAAGGGGGAGTTCAAACGACCTCGGGGTAATCGATATAACTAGTCAGGGGTTAGAAGAGTCCATTGGGGACCTGGGGCATCTCATACGAACTATTCCTTGTTTCGACTGTACAGTAGAAGCACCTTCATAATACTGTGTTTTCCAATTTCAGATTCCTTGTTCTGCTTTTATCATGATGAATGCTTCATTCAAATTCTTCCATTTGCACTTGTCGTCACCCCCTTCAAGCAGAGTTACTTCTGATTTACCTCGTTCAAGTGCTAATTAGCTTTTAGAGAGTTTTTTTTGGGATGTGCCTTATCAGCAAACAGTCATTTGTAGAAGCACCCCACCAATCTTCTTTGGCATGGATCGGGAGCTTGTTTGAAGAAAGGAGCGTCAGAAGTGGCCTGAAAAACTTAGTAACGAGTGCAATGGAAACTTATCATTTTATAAAGAAATGAATATTTTTTTATTGAATCATTTTTATGAAGGTATGTAAAAGAGCTCATTCTCATGGGATAATATACTTGTATCAACAAACCTAAACTTCTTATCATGATTCTCTAAAAACTCGTAGCCTGTGACGTGAACGTGCACCATCGCTGTAAGGCGGGACTGAAAGAGACTTGTTCCAAAGACAATAAGACGGCAAGCACCAGTCGCGCTTCAATTCACGTCCCCGCGGCAGTGGGGTCGCCCTCCTCCGCCGCCGCCGCCGCCGCCACCGTGACCACCCCCTCCTCCCTTCCCCGGTCGGGTACGGGCTCGAACCAGGCTCCCGTCTTGTCTTCCTCCTCCCTCTCGCAGTACCCCTCACTTCCTGAACCCTCCAATCCTTCCGGTAAGACGTTTTGCTTCGTTCTTCCTTACTTCTTTTGCTCTTTTCTTCAAGCAGCTCAACGTACTCTCTAGCAGAAACCCAGCATACGAGGAACTACAAAAGTGGTACACTTTACTTCGCCATTCTTGCTTCCCACGCAGTTGAGAGGCACATCTGATTCGCTAATTGTGTTTACCAGTACCATTATGATGAACAGTTATCGCGTTCCTGTGAGGCTTCAAGTCCTGCATTTTGGTACGAAATCAGTCTGGAATCCAAATTAATGTAGCACCATTATCCAGACAAACTTAGTGGATGCTGCTTTACCGACAATAGGATTGCTCATTTGGCCATTTAAAAACGAACAGAGTACTGGTCTATAACGTAATGCATCCGGTTTCACTACACTTTCCTTTGCATTCCACATTCACCAGTACGCATAAATACTGAATAGTTTTTCAAACCTAAAACATGTGACAAGGTTAGCTCATTCAGACCTGATATTAAAATGATTTCATGGCTGAATTATACGATGTGAAACATCAGTTTTCATGGAAAACTTGATGAAAGACAATTAGAGAGAGAGAGAGAAAGAGAATGAGGTATTTTGGTTAAATTAAATCTACTTACGGATATTATATTACATTTCCATAGAGTGACTAGATGTAATGATTTGATTCTGCTTGACTTACGTGTGCTTGAACCTTGCATGCAACCCTTGAGGGCTATGAATTCTGGCTTGCCAGGTGGACTGAGGCACCACATGACTAGGATTTCACGTCGGTTTTCCCTCAAATGCGTAATCCCACGGAGCAACAGCCTTCAGCGACCCAGTTCACGCCTCAGCATGACGCCAGCCATACCGATTCCAAGCTGGCGCAGTCATACTACCTCCTCCTCTTACACAACCTACGCCTGCTTCAATGGTTCGCTGCATGTCACATTCAGCTTTTACGCTGCATTCTGTGTCGTATTGTGAACAATCCACTGTGTGAACTTGACGTGGTTAATAGACTAAGAAGGAAAATGTTCGCTCTTTATAGGATCCGAGTGGGGTCATTTTGTTAGAAACGCCATGCAAAATTGTCGTCAAGTTCACTGTTTCTTTTCCCCCATCAAAGGTACTCGAGTATACAGTAGCTGGAACGTGCGAAAACGTAGGGCTCAGCATAGAAGCAGTCTGAGCTCGATGCTCATACCTGACGGAGTATCCGCCTCCTTGCATCACCTCAAAAACGAAAAACATTCCGGTAGGCCCTTCGTAGTATCCATCTCCCCCACGCACCCAACTCAGTGCCAAATCGCTACAAATTAATCTCGCACCTCTAATAGCATCATCAGCAGTTGGTTGTTTGTTCTCCCGGTTTGTGGCCCTCTAACACTGCGTGTGCTGTGTTTTCCTACTACTACTACCACCACCATTGCGCCTTGCCTCCACCATAGTGGGGCCGAGGTTGTGCAAGGTGAACGCATTTCTTGAGGCTAGTGGGAGGCTTTCGTAAGCCTCAGGTCTGAAGTGTTCGCAGGACAGACAAGTAGTTTTTTCATTATCTCAAAGTCGGATTGGACTTTTCGTACTTTAACCGCTTACCCAAATTCATGACCGAAATCTTATGAAGAATAAAAGGAGTGTAGGTTAGTGTTCCATAACAATTAGCAGGGAAAACTTCTGCAATAGCGGTGAAAGCTAGTTAGGCAACCAAAACACCAAACTTTCGGTTTAAGATAGCTTATATCAATCAAAGTATCAGAAGGCAGATACACCCGCTGTGGTCTGAGCATCAGGTGCTGGTTGTGAGTGTAACAGGGATTTGTCAGCGATAACTTCCAAATGAAGAGCAATCTTTCAACCTAATTATGGGTCTGCACTGCGAACATTTACTGATTGCGTGCACCTATCTCTCGCTTACTGTGTCGTGATTACCACCCCTCATTTCTTAGAGCCATTTGATCTTGTGTTTATTTATCTCCCTTATGTAGCCGCAACTTTTGCGAGTCCGTTGGATGATCCGGGAAGCAGTTGCGGAGCCCGTGTTGACAGCGGCGATTCGTCGGCTGCTTTGGCAGTATTAACCGAGGATATTTTCCATTGCCGCAACAGCAACTTGAACGAGCTGACAGGCGACAGCACTCCGGGCTCACCAGTACCCGCCCAGACGTCAGCAACCCCCTTCTCGCCCTCAGACAACATCGGTGCCTCCGCATCGATCGATGAAGACACCCGAGTGAAGAGGAGCAACTCCGGATTCAGCCACACGCACATCCGAGTCAGTTCACAGGTTGGACTCACCTCACCTGAGCCCATTGCCCGTGAGTCGTTAAATTCCGATTTTTATTCTGATTTGTATATTACAGACGTTTTGAACCATTTACGTGTCCAGTTACCTTAGAATAGTTTCGTGAATGGACAACTATTTTCGGCAATATCTTTGAGTTCAACTAGTTCGAATACAGCTGGGTAACGCCAGTAGCCCTGTTGATGGCCCATAAATAATGTATGTGCACACGAAGAGACCGAGGTGGTGATAGTGAGTTTCTGCCATCCTTCAAAAGAAATAATATAAGAGGAAGAAGATGGCATGACAAGCTGGTACCTAGTCGGCTGATCTAAAACTGGATACTCGACCGCCATCCATGCATTTTCACACCACTAGAAATGCTATCAGATGATGGTGTTGCAAAGGCATTGTGTAGGGAAAAGGTGACTGTCGATAACATCTACATGAGATCTTCACCCGATCTATCTTCTTCCAAATTGATTATGTAGAAATCGTGTGCACACAAGTCCACGGAATAATTGTACTCATAAGCTCAGCTATTACCAGTAAACTTTGCGTTGCATTTTTCTATACCCTTTACCTTGACCACGCAATCGCCCCTTCTTGAACGCAATTTTCGGTAACTCGGCTACTCCTTCGTTATTACTACCCTTCTCGGTTAATGCTTTTTCTTGCTGCGCGTGTTTGTTTGTGCAACTTTGGTTACTACCGCCGCTTTACCGTAAATCATGGCATCCACTCCCACCCCTTCTAATTTAATGATCATTTGTTTAATGGAGGGCAGTCTTACCGGAGCTGGTCAAGAGCGATCGCCAGCTTATGCGGTCCACCAGTCAGGTGCTGCGAAAGTCGAGCTCGGTGAAAAAGAAGGGCTTCTTCGCTAGCAATCTTAACCTCTCCGGTAATGCCTCACTAGGTCCATATCCACACTAACCACGTGACTTGCTTCGGAGGGTGGGAAAATGGTTAGGGGTATGTGGCTGGAGCCTTAGGGCCAGATGCGGAGCAGGAAGCAAGCATAATTTTGGCATCTGGAGGAGCCACCTGGTTGCGATCGGTAAAAGATGAGATGGAGGAGGAGGAGGAGGATGAGGAGAACCGAGAAAATGTGCGAAGAATTATTCCACACCGCATTCCAATTGTAAGGTACATTCAAGGCACCCTGAAAAGTATAAGTACTTCCTATCATCTGGACGCGATATTCGAGTACATATTAACTGCATCATAGTGATCCCCTTTCCAGGACAAGTGCCATTGGATTTATTCATTGCAATCTTGTGGGGTCCCTAGAAAATTTGAGTGTCGCAGATATGTACAGACTTTAAGATAAACATATTCATATAGGGCTTCATCTCGTTGACAGTTGAGATCTAATAAATTTGGTCTAACAAGCAATTTATGTCCAGTTTATGGACTAACGACAAAACTCGGGTGCTTAAGAACGGTGCAACGGTGACAAGTCTTGACATTTTCCCATTTTAAATTCATCAACGTAAATGCGACAACTTCATCTATATTGTTTATTCCAACTTCCTGCCAAAAATATCAATGGCAAATTTAAACAAAGGGAGGAAATGCTCTTAATTTGAAGCCGCCTTATTCGTTTAAGTTGCTTTCCTCACAAATCTAATAGTTCACATTTTTTATTTAAGAATTTTATTTCATCTTTTTCTTCCATGTACGTAGGTTATGTCCGGAATGTAAAGCAGAAACTCGATAACCATTCCTACGGCGGAACAGCTGCGGCACTTTCAAAGCAGTAAGTCACAAAAATGAAATATTTCAAACATCTGAAGACCACTTTGCGTGTTTTAAAGAAGAGAACTGTCGATTGTTCATTCGTTATTCGAAAAAGCCTTTTAGCGTCATGTGCTCCCGTTTTCCGTCCATTTAAAGAGTTACTGCTTTTCTTCCTAGTCGAGGTCTGATAGGCACTTTTCAGAGAATTAGAGGTCGCGATGTCTCAAAAAGCCTCTGATCATTCTCTCAAAATTATAGCATTTAAAATTCATTTATTTCTCATCTTCTATGTTTATCAAGCAATTTGCTAGACTTTAGATCAAAAGGCGAAAACTTATCAATATGTAGTATCGAATCCGTAGTCCGTTCCATTTTAAACCACACTCAGTTTGCTGGAAATGTTTTAATAGACTTATCGTACCCTTGGTTGATACGACTAGTTTCTCGCACTCTTCCAAAAGTTCGTTAAAAAATATCTTTCGAGTCTGAAAACCATATTTGGCTTATGGACATCAAGGTAAGTCAGTAGGTTCGAGTGCCCTGATGGAAAAAAAAACATCAAAACCATGTCCAAGCATGAGGCCTCCTTCCGTTCATTTTTACTAGCAAAAGAAACTGCCTTTAGAGAGCAAAATAACTATTGCTTGAGAAGTGTAATTACAGTTACCACTTGTCAGATTGGTTGTCACCAGTATCTTCCGTGTTTATTCAATCCCATTGTCTACGCTGTGTTTGTATTGCGTCCGAAATGCTTTCATTCCCCTCGGAATGATAGCTTTTCTGCTGTCAGGCTGAACAGAAAAAAGAAGCTTGATCGAGTGCTCCTGCTATTATTAGGGATAGTTGGTTAGGGCCACCTACTTTTTGAGGGCATAAGCCCTGTGTTTGCAGCATAAATGAAAAGGGAAAGAGTGTGGATGGGCCAATTCGTTTCCTACCATAGCATTGCGAAGGCTGTCCAACAAACTTTTGCCCTGTCTCCGATGCTATAACCCACACGTTATACAGTCGTTCGACTTGCGTTAGCTATTTCTGCAATATTTTGCGCTCGGAAAGATCCTATTTTGTAAGTTTTTTTAGATTATTCATAAGCATATCTTTGAGCATTTCAGGCTGTATCGCCGTAAGGTCTCTATGAATATGTAAAAGCAGGTTTGATTCTAATGGTTATAAAATTACTTCCCACTGGTCAGGTGTCGTTTGTCTAGGGAAGTCTTGCTATAAGTAAATCATGTGGTTCAATGAAATGGCCAAAACAAAAGTTTTTAGCTTCTAAATGCGTCATTTTCATTTCTGCTTGCTTTATCAAATAAAACTGTGTTCATGATGTGCTAGCACGTGATTGTTGTTTAATTCTATCTAGGATTTGGTCCCTCTGATAGTTTATTCACTAGGTTATACACGCTCCTTTATGCTTGTTCCTGCCTAGGAGGTTATAAAACCAAGCACACTGACCTTACTTGACTCATGGAAATTTCCATCCTCAATACGGGGTGTTTCAATAAATTACCATCTCGCACACTTATCCTTTACTTGGTCCCGAAGTCGGAGATTCAAAAAGCGCCGATTCTCGGACTACAGCTGAAACTGGTAGCTGCCTTTAGGTGATAAGAACCCTTACAAAACCATTCGCTTATCTTCCTGAAAAACTGGACAACATTACGAATAATATTTGGCAAGTCATTGGTTTTCTAATCCAAAGACAGTATACCCTATAATTTTACTCTAAAAATCTCTAAAATTTGTTTTTTAAACTGGCAAATGAATTAGGGCTTAGTCTTTTGCTTGAATAGAGCTTCACTTTTTCACAAATTGTAGAAGGAAAAAAGTTTTTCTCTTGGATCAAGTCCTTTTTTTCCATAACCTGCTTACTGTGCATTTACCCAACGTCAGTTTGGTAGGTGGCCTATTCGAATACTAGCCACACAAACGTAGTAGCGCACAGCCAGAGTACTTGATTTATTTCCTCTACCACGTCCCTCCCAGATATCTCTACCCCCATCTCCTGAATTTGCACTTCAACTGGATATGCAAGTCCAGTGCCAGAATATTTGCCCACAGGTCAATCATCGTTTGATCGGTACTTGGGCTATGGCGAGTGCGAAACGCCTTTAAAAAGTCTCCTCAATTCCGCCCTTCTATTTTCCTTTCAGCACGACCTCGCTGATGCAATTGCCCATAATGACTGATAAAGAACTTAAGCGGTCTGTCGGATCCAGCAACCCCACGGCAATGGCCTTCTCCGCCGCTGCGAATTTGCCGGAACTCCTACCAACATGGACCAGTGATCCTGAAATGGACGCTTCCGAGAGTTTCGAAGCCACCTTGGAACTCCGGAGGCACTTCCCTGACTATGAGATCCCTTCCAAGGTGCGTCTGATCTTCAGAGCCTTGATCAACGTAATCAGTACTTTATGGCCCACAGTCTACATTTTGCCATAAATTTCTTCCCTTTAGTAGGATTAGATAGACGTTTCAATTACAAATGATACAATTACTTAAGTGCTTCTCCATTAGAAATGTTCCCACAGTTTGAATTGGTCTCTCTATTCTGGAAGAATTCTCTCTAAAGAAATGTCTGCTGTTTATCTCTCTTGACAGGGGAACATAACTGAAGAATTTATTAAAAGGTCTTTGAAAAACTCATAACAATCATTGTTCTAGGAATGATGCTTGTAGTTTGGATGAAACGGAGTTTTTGAGACTTGGTTTGCTGAAGCTTTCCATAAAGTTAATCACTAATCGGACAAATTAGAGATCTTAACTGCCACCGTAGACAGGCAGCAGGGCTTACACTTGACTTGCAATGTGTGTTTTAAAGCACGTCATTATCCGACTGTTAATGGGACTTACCACATTTGTTAGAGTTCACATTCACCTTCAGTATTCTCATCGGAAAAAGCCAAACTGCTTTCATATAGATCCTCAGTTTAACCTCATTTTTGAGTTTTTAATTCGTTTTAGTGGTCTAATCCACTTTATTGAAGAGGTAATTGATTGAAATAAGCACATTTAATGTTGTTTATTGCCATGTAGCGGTGTTTTTTGATATTTTATTGGCAAAAAAATACGAGTTTTTTTTAATTTAGTTTACTTGTAGTCATTTTATTAAATATTACTGGAGCTTGATAGCCGTGTGAATAGAATAACTCGGGAATGTGTGGTGGGAAATGTATTTTGAGATTGAAGTTGACAAGCAATCTGAAAATTACTAGATTGTGCACATCGTTTAACTACTTCACTTTCAATCCATAATAAATCTCGTTGAAGATGCAAAGCATTGGTAGTAGTTATGAGTAATGAACAGAAGGTTTGCCGATAGAAAAACATGGATTTTGCAGGAAACTGCCGGTACCGGTATTCAAAATCTATGCTGTTCTTTTTTTTTCCTCATTTATGCATCAAAAAGAAGCAAATGGGAGCAATACGCCTGTAGTAGCAACTGGACGGGACTAATTGCGGTTTACACAAATCTTTTAAAATACGTGTTAATGGACGAGTCTGCTGTAGAACTAAGGATGGAAATGGCACAATGTATTCGCCATGACAAGACTGGAATGGGAAGACGGTGGGGACGTAACCGCAGAACTGCATGACTCTTGTGTATCTTTGGTGCAGAGCAGAGAAGAATGTGAGCTTTAGGTGGTCAGGTTCACCGAAGGACGCTCTCAGAGGCGTAACAGGGTGTGGGAAGACTCAAGGAGACTAAACACACCATTTCCGATAGGAGTAGCATCCATGAAAGACATCGCGTGTCAATGAACTGGACGTTTTGCTCAGTAGGCTGGTTGCACAGGAGCCTTCCGGAAGGCCAGGTAAGGTGGGAGGTTAATAAAATCTACTATTAGCCGAACTCCTCCTATTTATATCAGTTTTCTCCATGCCACTAGATGACCAGATGAAGACAAGACCAAGAATATGTATGATTGGGGAGATGCATGCCTCAACGTCGGCAGCGTCTTTCGAGTGGTATCTATGATCCTTAGTCAGGACACTGATTGGCTGAAAATATACTGGAAGCTGGCGAGTAGAGTTAGGCTCAACGAGAAGCGGGTAGAAATCAGCGTGTAGCCTGTTAACTCTGAACAGGGACCAAGGGTGCAGGACCATGTGCGAACCCTGGTGCTGCTGGAGTTCCACCAGAAGGTGCGCTACATGGTGTGCTATCTGAAGCAGTTCGACTACCTCCTGCTCAAACGCTGGCCGCATGAGCACTCACGCCTAGTCGACCTCATGGCGCTCGACCGCATCCCCCGCCTCATCCGCCTCTTCCGCAGCCTCGTGCAGGCCATCGAGCAGACCCTTGAGCCCCAGGGCTACGGCAAGATGGCGGAGGCAGTCCTCTCCTGGCTCTCAAGGGACGATGAGGCCAACCTGAAGGTACGTTTTAAGCCATCCCTCTTGCCTCCGTGCTTCCTTACGACATTCCCGCTTTTCAACAGAAAGGCCTGATATATGAAAGGGAGTTGATTTGGAACTTGTTACTTCTTCTAAGCTTCACACATTGGTGCAAGCCTCGCAGGATGACTGCAACATGCACAGCATCTGTAGTTTAAATCCCGATGTGTCACTGGCGATTGCAAATGCTAGGTCAAGCACACTAATCTAGTTTGTCTCTTAAGAGCTCACTCGTTCCACTTTGCTAGATAATATTTCATTTTTGAAAGTTCCATACTTATTTAAAAGTTCTTTTCGGATGATTAGACACGAAATCTGTCATTATAGTACTCAGCTTATTTCAGGGCTCCTATTTCATCAAGTTAACCCACCTTGCACAGTTGATGCGCAAAAGTGAGGACTAGAGTTGTGTTTTGACCTTCGTACGAAACCATTGGTGTTATCTTGAGAATCGATACCTGCAGTGAGAATAGCTGTATTTTGGCCCATTTAGAAGATCACCTAATAATTAGTTCAGGGTTGATTACTTCCAGCTTACAAGCATTGCATAGCAATTAGGGAATGCCCAAGGGCCATATATGCTACGGGTAGTATATGAAGAAAAATTGAAGTGCAGTGACAAAACAAGGCCGTAATTCATGTGTTCCGTTCGATACTTTCTGATTTTCAAAGTCTCAGTTGAAAAACTCGTATTCCTGGAATAGATATCTTTGATTTCATAAACAAGTCAATTAGAAGCCTTCCACCCATTGTGCTTGTACACAATCATAAAACACAGTGGTTACGAACAAACTTGAGTTCTTAATGCGTCATTGCAAAGATGATCGTCGCTAGATGGCTAGAGCCTGCTTAAGCTATAATGTGTAATAAACTTAAAAACCGATAGTATTTTTTTAGCTTTTTAATTACAGCCAAATCAGTCAGTGTCAATCGAGGGTGACAAACTCAAGTCAAATAAGTGTAATTTCATTAATAGCTTGACCTCTGAGTAAATAACTCATGACTTGATCTGATACCTAAATGTGTATTAGACTGATTGCTATTTATGAAACTGAAGCTGAAATTATTTCATTAACTACCATCATGCCTGTATTTGTTCTCAGAGACTCACTGGGCTCTTAGACGTGCTTCTCCTTTTCACAAAACCTATGATTTATGAGAACCAACCTTGCAGGTGCAGCATAAATATGCAAAATGACTTATTATGTGCCTACGCGGACCGAGAGTATGTCATTTGATTGTCCTTTCGTCTCATTAAAGCATGCCCAAGCCAGCTGACATGGAATATCACTGATATTTGTATATTGTACATATGGTGGAAGAGGAAAGTGGGCAGGGTGTCACAAGACATCAGCATCGTCACTTTGAAGCAGAAGTAGGTTCTTCTATCAGACAATGGTGATTCAACCAGGTTTTTTGTACCAAACAGATAACACTTCTAAATCACACGTGTTTTGAATTACATAGCTTTGCCAAACTTCGAACTGAGAATTTCAAATTGTTGAACGTGGAAAAACACTTAATTGCTGGTAGATATGATATTTTGGAATGAAACGAGTTTGATTTTGTATATGAACTTGCAAAAAATGTTGTACGTTAACTATATGATTGAACTAAGAATCTTTTTTAAAAAAGCCATGATTCTTGAAAATAGGAAAAAGGTGTGGTTGATTTAAATATTCCATTATCCGCGTCTATTTCTCGATCTTTATCCCCATATGGTTTGTAAAGATTAAGTACTACTTTATTGCTGATACTTGCTTTTAAGGAAAACAGGCAGAATTAAAGAATGATAATTTGAGGAGTTAGCCAAAGTAATAAGCACTTAGAAATATTTATTGGCTTCCTCATGTAACTTAATAATAATACCTTGACGAAGCAAAAAAATGCAATATCTATGTAATCCGGTACATTTAGGGATCGACAATCCATTTAGTCCGTACGAAAAATACTTGGTTGAAATGATTCCATTAAGGTGGACAAAATTAGAGGCGATTGTAATGCTCCAGAGGCTTGAACATTAGTACGATTCCGACGTCTAATTCTAGCTTCTCTATATTATACACTGGTATGTATGAAATTCAAAGTAGGAGTTGGTAAAACGAACAAACACCATTTCGATTGCGTTATGGCAATAAGTTAACGCGCCATTTCTGCCTCCAGCACTGCATTAAGCAGAGCGAGTATTGGCCCTTCCGCGCGACGACGTGAAGCCTGATGAGACCTACCGAAGTTTCGACGCACGAGTGCATTACACCTTCCACCCAGGACCTATTTGGGGGCCTCACTGAGGCCACGTAGTAAAAGCAGCGTATCTCAGGGTGGTAGTTTCAATCGTATAAAAGACTCTCTGCTACTCTGTGGTTCATTAGAGAATCTGAAACTTCCACCTAATGCAGATACGACTCTGCCAAGGTCGAATTACTAAATCTCCTGCGAAACCCCCCGAAAATGAAGTAGAGACTCGCCCCGTCGCCTAGTGCGGTATTGTAATGGCACTAACGTGAATGTCTGGGTAGAGGATTGAGGGAACTCAGATGTGGGCTTGTTTCGTGCCTTCCAGGCCTGGGTGCGCGACTGCCAGGCGCTGTCGTGCACCAACATGCTGGACAGCGTGAGGGCGACGGTGCGGGAGTACGCGCGGAAGCACCCGGACATCCAGCCGGTGCTGGAGACGCGCTTCAACAAGTTCGTGCTCATTGAGGGCCTCAGTCAGGTTCGCATCCTCTACTTCAACCTCCCCCTCATCTCCAACAACATCATGAAGGACCTCGAGAAAAAGACCACCAGCTACAAAGGTCAGAATATACCCCCCCCCTCTCTGTAGTAAATCTTTTCTAGCATTTCAAGAAACATCTAGATCAAATGCCTAAATAAATCAAGGCATAGAAATGTTACCTTTAAGCACTGGACTCGAAAACCCTTGTCAAAATGATGAAGAACGCTGTCTTCAACTAACTTCAGTGAAACGTGTGTTGCCTTCTCAAATTTGTCCGTCAAATTAAAATAAATCAGATCTGAAACCAAATATGATGCAATTTTTTTTCAATGGAACTTTCGTGATGTTCCTCTTTGTTCCCTCATTCCACTGTGCTGATGAACTTTTCCAATTTTTAAGTGTTCATATAACGATATTATTGGGTATGACTTTAAATCATTTTTCATACAAAATTATCGGGTTTTAGCATGGCCGAGTGGGATTGCAATTAATTATGTCAGCATCAGTGACGTATTCTACTGTTCTGCATGTAGGTTAGTATGTTGACCTCATCAGATAAGTATTTATGGGCATTCAAAGTGATATGTTGGGTAGAACAAATATTTAACTGGAAAAAAGTGAACACTGTATCCTCTAGTGGGAGCTGCGTTATTCCAAATTTTTAAAATCACTGAGATTTTTTTAACAAAAGTCAATAGCAACCCCATTGCAGATTCACGAGTTGGGGAAATTGAGTTTAATTTTGGGATCAGAACACGAAAACACGTTAAACGTGTGTGTACATGGGCCCGCAGAGCGAAACTACGCAATTCAAACTGAGTGTACGCACACTTGGATGAGCTTGCATTGTTTCCCTTGCGACTTTTGCAGTTCATCAAACAAGCTGTATCTCTACGCATCCCTTGCAATTATTTATTCCCTAGTACGCTGGATAGCTGGTTTAAAAACTATGCGATTCCCGCAAATACCACATTAGATTGATTTGAAACATGAAACTTGTTAGTCTGGAAACCCTTGCCTTATTATTTATTGATGCCTCCTATTGGAATTAAATAAATTTTATTTAAAATCGGTAATTTAACTGCGCCAGGTAGATTGATTTGAGTTTTTGATCCATGCTCGATTTTTGTTCATTTCAGGGGAAGCGAAGATTTGGAAAGAGATCCACGCCAAACTGGCTAGCATTCCGCACTCGATCGATAAGATTTGCATGCCACTGGTGAAGCTAATTAATGACGGACACTTCTTCTCCACAGTTGACAAGGGTGAACAGTTGACGCGTCACCAAGCTCAAGGAGGCAATTTGCCATTTGCGGTCAGTCTATAACCCAGCCCTCCTTCCTCCTTTTCTACACCCCACAATAGCCACCCCAACAGCATGCACTATTGGCTTTTTGAAAGGGCCTTTCCATTCCTCCGAAGCCGAAAAATGTTACTTAATCTTATTGCAATACCATTTCGAAACTCCAAAGGTTAAAGCAAAATATTTTTCAGGGTTTTTAAAATAGTTTAAGGAACAGGCTAATGGGGTATTTTCTAGACATTTAGGTGGTGAAAGGAGACCATTTTTTGCCCGCCCCTAGGTGGTTCGAAAGTTCACCACAGGGTGTGCAAATCTTTTCAGCAAAATCGAAGCCCACATGCATAATTGGTTGGTCCTCCCCCGTTTGGATGTTGATTTCAAATGACACTTCCGCAAAGAAAACTAAGCCACTTTTCCATCATATAACATCGCCATCGAACCTTTTGCAAACATGCCACTTTATAGTCATAATAGCTAGACATTTCCCAATTTTGTAGTTAACCCAAGAATTCTGAATCAGTGCAGGCTGTCATTACTTCATTTGGTTCTTCATTTGTGCTTGAGACTCCCACTTTCGGATGCAAATAATTGTCATCACAATCTTGGGAAAATGTTGTGTTCTTTTTATTCTGACTAAACTCTTAATATTCAGCGGTTTTGGAAATGGCTGTGGAAACCTTTGTCTATTTTTTTTAAGTTTTCAGAATGTTTCTGAATTCAGATAATCGTGGGAGTCCCTGATGTGCGTTTTACTGAGGGAATGGTTTTACTAGTTGATGCACTGTAATTGATTGAATGCACCCCATCGCCTTGTAGTAAGAGACCACTCACGATTGGTATCTCGTGTGCACGTTGGGGGAAAAACAAAAAGGCCTGAAGAAGGGCGCAGCACGCAGCCAGCGTCGTTCTCTCTGCGTATTTCATCCCCTCGAGGGTTTTTGTGGCCCCAGTGGGAAGGCCCATTGTGCAGGTGTGTGCCTTTCACACGCATTCGGAGGTCCCGCAACCGTCGCTGGTGCCTGACATTTGCCCCAAACGCACAAACCACCGACGCGCACTCTCTCTCTCGTTGCCTTCCCTCCACCCCTCCTCGCTTGCCCTCGGTGGTGGTAGTTGTGTTGTGTTTGTCGCTTCTTGCGTGCTAGCTCCCGTTCTTATGCCTCAGGCTATCTTAATCCATCCGAGGATTCGCCTGTTAGATCCCAACATGTACTATGAAAATGCCATCATACTTCAATAAGGTTTCACTGAACGATTTCACGCCTTTAGGTTGAAAGGGCTCTTATCATAATGGCACGCAGTATGAAAGCTCCTCTTCCCATTTACGTCAGCATAAATTTGGCATTGTGCAATGATATTAAGGATGTGGGAATTACTCGGTTTTAGTTATTAATTTCATGAATATGACATCTGATCTCCCTAGCAATATCTGAATGATAGACCTGGGAACAGGTGAGGCGATGTAAACCCGAAGTACAAAGCCTTAGTTACAAATTTAAGGGTTACATTTAAATAACGATTTATGTCCAGAGCGAAGACGTTTGCTTCGGAATCTCAATTCCACAAGCACGCTACCTGTTTGGCTGCTTGGATACCAAATGCGGAATCAAGAATCATTAATGGCCATCCTAACAACTCTCCTTTACTGTGTTCTTAATTCTTAACCTAGTCACATCTGTTAAAATATCGGTCCCATGAAATTGTGTTGCGTTTGTCTCATCAGTCTTTCACGGGATTGATTAAACGTCCTGTTTCAAATTGCTTCTGAGAAAATATAGATAAATTGTTGTTGTATCGAAATTTTCAGGATCTGCTGCTACAGTTTCCTCGAACCCTATTCCGGTATTGGGTGATAGATCACGCGGAGATCGCCATTGACAAGCTGACATTTACAAGTGACAATAAGGTCAACTACGACTACGTTAAGGAGAGGACGGAGGTGCTGGCCATCCTGATGGACTCAGCTCTGGTCCTGCTCGTTAAAGATGGCGGCCGCTTTATCCTGCGGCCTTTCAAGCCGACCAAAGAGCCCGGCATGGAGAACGCCGCCCTCACGGCAGCCCCGATGGCCACGGTGAGCCAAAACCAGCCCCCCGTAGCCCCCAACATGCTTGGCAACACCATGAAACTCTCCCCCGTCTTCTCTACCGACTCTGTATTCGCTTCACTTGGTGAGCAGATAGGTAAGTGAACTAACCATTACCCATGCCATCCAAGCAGTGTAGTCCATTTCTTGAACAAGCGGAAAATTTCATCCGGTTAGTGGGAGCTGATTATTAAGGCCCAATATGAAATTAAGCTCAGGACTTTACCGGGCCTTAGAAGTCGGGATTGATTACTAAATGTGATGGTATGATCACAGATTAGGTTTTCAAATTAAAAATCCTCAAAAAGACGCAAGATAAATACACTAAAATAGGTTAAAGATGGCAAAATGCATTTCCATGAAAAGAAAGTAGTTACGCAAATCAATGAAAGCGTATCCTCCGGGTTATTATATCAGGACTTTTAAAGCTAAAAGTGGAATTTATAAAAATAAACAAGAATTGCGTCCGTTTGTATGATTTATCACTTGGGATTCTTTCGAAGGACACCATTGGCAAGTAGTTGTGCGTAAACATTTTCGGGGATTATTTCCCCTAGTGGACCGAAAAAAGCCTTGAGATCCAATCGAAATTGGTTCATTAAGTTAATGAACAATTCACCTAACTTTATAGGCCATGATTATATGCTCAACATGATCTTCAAAGAACAGGCTGTCCTCCTACGGTTATCGTTCCCTTCCAAAGACAGTCGACAAAAGTACGTCGTATTGCCCATCAGGCTCTATTTATTTGTTATTTTGCAACCTAGGATGCTTGATTTACTGCTCTTTATTAAATACATGCAGGTAGCTAGCTGGAGTTATACTTTACTAGGTGGTTGGGGATTCTGAAGATTCGCGAGGAGATCTCAAATCAGAGGCGAATGGCGGCCCAAATGGCCCGCTCCAGTCTTCCCCCAGTAAGCCTACACTCTGTGTCCAGTGAGCTTAAGGTGGGCACTGAGTCGATAAAGGTCATCCGGGCCTCCACAGAGGCCATCCAGACGAGTGCCATCCTCCTCGACCCCTCGCAAATGCAGGAGACGAGCCCCGCCCTCGAGGCCTCCCGCTCCTCCTCCTCCCCCAGGGAGATCGAGCAGCAGATCACGCACTTCACTGGTTCGTTGATGGTCGCCTTGGCCAGGCTCTGGCTAGACTCATCCACGATTTATTTTGCTTATTGATTGGCTCCTTTGGGACGCATCGGGCTTATCAAGGAACCATGGAATAGGAATTTTACTTATCACCACATTTGTTACTTGAGTTAAGGTGTTGGAAATTAGGATGTTCAAAGAAATAACAGGGATAAGATTGGGCATTTGTCGATACTTTTAATGCTAAGTAATTAGGACGCTATTTCGTTTATAAACGGCCATAAACTGGTTTTGTGAAGTATATTGATATGGGCAGGGTACCTTTGCGAAAATTCATGGTATAAAATGCTATTATGGAGCACTATTTATAGAGCTAAAAGAAACTAATTTTAGAGCTTGGCAAGCCGTGTGATTTAGTTCAAGCCAGTCAAGTGAAAAGTTTCCCTTCCTAGAGTTCGATTCTGTTAAGAAAGTGAATCTTACTCAGCAGTTAGAATATTGACTTCAGAAAACAGTGTTGGTGGATCTAAGACTACACAATCTCAGATAATGAACCCCTAGGTTCAGCTTAATGCATCAGCTCTAGGGCCAAGCAGTGCAATTTTTAAGGAAATCTAGATCCTTATCTTCTCAAAGCTTTTATGAATGCAAGTGTTTTTTCAAGAAGTCAAACTACAAAGCCTGTAATAAAGGTGTTATTACTTCACCTTATTGGAATTTAATTTACTCAAAACTACAAAAACAGTATGCACTATATAATAATTCTTGTTAAATAAATAGGTCGAAATGGCATTTATAGCTATCTGATTGAAACACAAGATCCCTTTTGTATAAACCAGGAACTAGCCTAACGAAATCTCAACATCAAACTTATACACTATATTCATCAACGAACTCAAACGAGGTTAGTCGCTATCAAACATCGAGCATTAAACAAATAACGTCCCCATGCAATACGGGTAATTTTCTATTTTTCAGGAAAGATAACTGAGATGGAGCAAGGCCTGAATGCTCTCGTTCGATCCTTCTCCACTGCTGAATCCATAGACACAAAGGAAATCCTGCAGGTAAGTAGAGTTCACTCAACACAAACCATCCTACCCATGCTCTAGTCATGAGCTCATCAGGCTTTGGAAGCTCCGTCTGAATAGGCTTAACGTCCACGTGTTTGCCCTGTGTGCTTGCATGGAGCTTGTGGGAAATTCTCCAATGTCTAATTTTGTCGTTACAGGACTAGTGCATGAGTTTCATAGAAAGCTGCTTTGCGATTTTCATCTCACCTAGTGCACTTCAAGGGGAGAGGTTTGGAATCACAAAAATAATTTGAGACGTTCGGTTATTTTGAGGATGATTGATGAATGGGCTTGTTTGTTGTTAGATGTAAATACAAAATATAAAATAATTAGGTCTTTTGTTGCCCAAACAGCGTTTTGCAGTGAACTTCCATTTCTCCAATCGAGAATGGTAAGAATGTGTGTTGGAGCTATTAAATCATAAGGATTTGGGGTCTTTCCTGGCAGCTTTGTTAGTTCCTGCCAAAGTTGCATCACTTTACTTGCGCTGGTTCATCGTGAAAGGAAGATACCTCTCTCAGGGTCGGCTGCTGCTATTGGTACCATCTTTGCCTTTCCATTACCTTACAAGAGCCGGTTTCCCTGCCCTATTTCAAGGAGTTTTGCAGCTAGGTTTGGTCTGTCTGTATGGCAGAGGCGTGAACCAAGAGCAAAGCTCATTGGGGTAGTTTTTCATTTGTGACATTTCACGAGCCAGATAAAATGCAGCTCGAGCTTCAAGTTAAGCAGACGTAGATGCTTGATGATGGCTTTGCAACTGCACGTTGCCACCCACGCCCCTGTGTTTTATTTGGTTGTCAGAAATTTCACTAATCGAGTCCACATGATTCTCCACAGAATCCCTCTTCGAATGCTTTTGGAAAGATCGATTTGATGGAATCTAAAATAGATGACTAAATTTGAGATTAGCACTTGGGTTACCAATTTTAAGGTATATTTATGTTTCACTGGCGACAATCGTCAATCCAGCTAATTTTGTGCGACATAATAACCCAAAGTTTAAGATAGAACTGGCTGTATTTCTGTGGATAATTTCTTGCTAGGAATTGAAGAGAGAATTGCTTTAAAATACCCGCTTTGGAAATTGATTCAAGTGATGTGGATGGACTACAGAATTTCCGATCAACCTCATTTGATCCGTTAACAGTCTCATTTTCTGACTTTTCTGAGCTCTGATTCATGGCTAGGAGATTGGACATTTATCTCTAAACATCTTTCTCCGATTAGTGAAAATAATCAGCGCTCCTACATTGCTTAAAATAGAATGATTTGATTAATTTCAGTTGTGTCTGCAATCGTCATCTCCCCGAACCCATCCGCTCCTGTTTTCCGCCATTTTTCTAGAAACTTTCCCTAAGCCATACTCCTGGTGAAGACTGTTTAGCCCTCACGAACAAGGAATTAATCGTCGCAGAACTACTAGTTACTGGAAACTGGCTCAGAGTTGTCGAGAAACATCTCGTGGAGTTCACACGGATCCACAAAGCCAAAGGGGTAGTAGCCCTACCCGAAACCCCTCCTGAAAAAGGACACCATCGCTCGAAGTCAGCCATCGTGGGAGCTATCCCCCCACCTGGGCTGCTGGATTGCAACAAGTTATTGCGCACTCAGAGTGGATCCGTCTACGGAGACTGTCTAAGTGATTTTGAGGAAGCCGTCGAGCCACAAGGAAATAAAGCTATCACGACTAAGCTGGATGACGATGCAGCTGAAAGCGAGGTTACTGGACTTCAGCAGTTGGTGGATATGATTCAGGACCTGCAGAGTTTGGAGGATATCACGTCTCGAATTGCTTCACGTGACTTCCGCGTAAGTGGCAAATATGCGTGTGTGCCTGCAGTAGAGGTAGAGCTGCTGCTGCTGCTGCTGCTGCTGCTGCTGCTGCTGCTGCTGCTGGTGGTGGTGGTGGTGGTGGTGGTGGTGGTGGTGGTGGTGGTGGTGGTGGTGGTGGTGGTGGTGGTGGTGGTGGTGGTGGTGGTGGTGGTGGTGGTGGTGGTGGTGGTGGTGGTGGTGGTGGTGGTGGTGGTGGTGGTGGTGGTGGTGGTGGTGGTGGTGGTGGTGGTGGTGGTGGTGGTGGTGGTGGTGGTGGTGGTGGTGGTGTTTTGTGTCTGGGGTTGTGGGAACCTCCTTTCCAGAAATGAAAATCTGCCCGTTGCTGCTTCCACGATTCAGCGAGACGCCTTTAAGTTGACGCCCCCTCTCCACCTTTCCCGCGCAAATTCATTTCTCTTGCATTTGCACAGCTCCCACCTACTCCAAGTTAACCGCCTAGCTTGAAATATTGATTTTTCCCTAGTTCTGGTTAATTCAATATGGATTGCTAACGCCTATAACCTACCACTTACGACTGTGGGAATATTCTTCTTCACCGTTAAATTGTCAGGACAACTACTTGCACTAGTACTTATCAAAAGTGTAGATTTGATCAGTGGGTTTAATCTATTCGTGCATGAAATTGCATGGCATTAGTTTTGTCCTTTTTCTCTCAATGAGGAAATGCACTTATGGCCATATCAGTTGAATTAAGATGCCATTTGTAATAGCAATCTCTAATGGAATTTATTTTTTCAGACGCTTGAAGAGCAAGGAAAGGTCAGAGAGGCAGTGAGTAAGTCTGGGGAAGAGGACGAACCGCACGAAACGTTTGTGGACGCGAATTCGTCGCTTTCCTCCTCCAAATCCTCTTCACCAGCTTGCTCACGATCCGATTCTTCCACCTCCGTACAAATCGAAGAGGACTTGCAAGATGTCTCCACAGGAGCTGTGACGGTAGAACCGATAAAAGATGCCTTGAATGAGCAGGAAATAAGTTTGGAGAGCAAACCACCGAGTGATTACGAGATAGAGGAGGCCGTTAAAAGTCTTGAAGAGGGACAAACTGGGGCTGCTGCTACTACTCTGGAACCACTTAATGAGCCCGTATCGAAACTAGATGAAAATGTGTCAATTCTTGAGATTCCGTCAACCGAGAGTGTAGAGGTGACAGAAATTGAAGGTGAGGCATTTTTTGTCCTGTTTGAAAATTCGTGAATCGCAAATGCTTTTTACCTCGAGATGTTGCATTGCATTCATTCGGACAGATGGAGTACCTATCCTCGTAGAAGAGTTCAGGAAACTACCTTGTAACTTATAAGCGTTTATGATGACTGTTACACTTCAAAGGAAACTTTAGGTAAAATTGTTGGTTTCCTTTAAAGAGGAGGATTTAAAGCGGTGTTCTAGGAGCCTTTGCGAAAAAAAACTTCTTCACCGGAATCTGAAGTGCAAACTGTAAGAGAACATGATAATTTAGAGGTTTGAGTGTCTTGCCACGCCCTTGACTAAATCAACAGCAGTGTTATTGGGGTTAGTGTGGGTTTTTCGTATTTCCTACTTTGTTGTAGTACTAACGTGAATTTTACATTTTGGTTTAACCAATACGTGAGCTATTCGAATTTAACTCACTACCCTACTAATTGTTCAGATTTAATAGGAGCTAGGTTCTCTTCTTATTAGGTAGTACATGTTACATCAACAGGTAGTAGGTAATAAAGTGAACATTCACCGTTAATTAGTGCTAAGGTGAATGCTAATGTAATAATTGCAATTATTTGTAGATACATCAAATGGCCATAACATAATATGGCATGTTTTTAAGCAAATAAGGAATGCAAGGCGTTCCCGGACTAAAGTAATTGTCATTCATCCTCTTATTGTGCTAACCATGCAAGCATCACACCAAATGGTAGGTGCCTTTATGACGAGTTGTTAAATTGAATAATTCCTTCTTACAGACTCGTGCGAAGACGAATTGAAGGTGGTCGCTGTGCAGCTCGTGGACGATGTGATTGACTCGGTTGGTAAGAAACTTCTAATTTCGTTGTTAGAATGAGATAAAGTAACCTTAGTAGTTTTTAATAGTACAATAATCTCTAGGTGTTAGTCATTGATTGCAGCTAAGGAAATCGTAAATAAATAACTCCTAATCGGGTTCTTTTTTAAATACCATTAAAGTCACTTGGGAAACTCATATGAACTCACAAGTAGTATTGTTTTGGTTCGTAAATTGATTTGATTAATGCATTAGCTGCCTTTTCTTTGAAAGCCTTGTAAGTGCCTTTCATAGCTGCCAAAGTTGTTGTGGTTATACTAGAGGATTTAACAGTGGAAATCTGGATTTCACATCTGTTTACTATACCACTGATTAGAAAACATTTTCTGACATCCAGCCCTTAGCTTTATTGACAGTGGGCATGTCCATTTTATTAAAGAAGCCTTTGAGTTTCCGGTTGTAGTTAAAGGCCTTCGTCCAGAGAGGGCAGATAAAGGGAACTTTCCATTATCTGGCCGTTTTCATCTAAAGCGGAGAACAGTAAAGCCCAAACGTTTACCCAAAACAAACACGATCTAAACTGACCATTCGTTTTGTTTATGTAAAAAAGGTCACTATAAAGATTTATTGGTGATTTGAAAATTAATTAAGGTGCTTATGAGATGGATTTGGCGATGATTGCCAAGGACCTGACAGACTCGGCGGTGGCTTCTGCCATGCTGCAAGCGAGCGGCGGTCGTCGTCGTAGCCCCCAGTATACCTGCACCACCGACTCCGGGGTCAGCTTCGCGGAGGTGTCAGCTCACTTCAGCAGCGGCGAGGATGACGAGCTGACAGTGACTGGCTCCAAGCCTCACCTCGCGTCCAGCCCCGCAGAGCCCAACCCCCCCGCCTTCGCCGCAGCAGTCAGCAACCCTCCGATGCTCTTCAGTGATCTTGACAAGCTCGACCCTGTCCGACCCTCCTCACCCACCGGCGTTTCTGTCGGGCGAAATGACTCGCAGAAATCCACAACTTCCAGTGGATACCTTGGCTCTGGTGATGAGATTGTTCAGCACGACTGGATATGAACTTTTCATAAAACAGACGGTTATTGTAAATACCTTCTTCGAAGTTATGTATTTGCGAGGGTTTTGACGGTTACCCATGCGAAATATGCGATTAAACTCATCCTCCGCCACCCCACCCATATCGTTTTGTTTGTCGCCAAGGATGATGATGATTGTCTCCTCTCCACTGCCACCGCCCAAATGGCCGTAATGCAAGCAATTATTGACCATTTTATCCTCCTTTCTTCGTGCCTTTCACTCAAGTCAAATCATGGAATAAATGCTTTAACCTGACTTACTCACTTACTTACTACAATCATTTTTGATTGACCATCCCTTGGTTGTAAAATAATTGGCTGAATTCTCTCCATCAAATAGCTTAGAAATGCTTCCATCGGGTATGTTGCTATTCGAGATAAATGCCATACTGATACCAACACAAGCTGACTTTCGATTGTCTGATCCAGTTCAAATGAACTCCACTGAGCTCCTACCCCTTTGCATTAATAATCATCAAGTATGTTAACTTTTGGTTAGATAAAAATGTATTCATTTTGCTGCACATTTCAGGCATCTTCCACTATTAAAAATGCTATCCCGTTGTAAAGTACTTCTTTTCCAGATTTGGATGAAGGTTACAATGCAAAGCAGTAGCAGTAACATATTGTATGCCGTCAGCCATTTTTAAGTAGATGTCAGAATAGAATTTTCATAGCAATGGAGTCTGAAACCCTGAGTTTACGATTCATAGTATAACGGATGCAGAGGCTATCAAAGTACACAGTTATGCATTTTTGTTTTATGTGCTGTCGGATTTAATCTATGTAAATTAAGGCGGTTGGTACACTGCTGCCAAAACTTCTTTAGCTACTTCTCTGAGTGTTAGAAAGTAGCATCTGTGCATAAAGCGTCTAGTAACGCGGACTTTCGCCAGTATGTGAACAATTTTTAAATGGCCCAGTTACAGAGTAATAAAATTGGTCACTTTGATCCACACCTATGGTCAACTACGCTAATGCAGTGTCCTCCATTTATCTAACACCGGTTGAAGTTATGACAATTTGGTTTTACGGTGGCAATGTTTCATAAGCATGATTCTTAGCAGAATATGTAATAACTTGCATCAAGATTGAACAAAATAACTTCTTTAAAAATGTATAAATAAATACAAATAGGTAGAACAAAAATTTGGTTATCCTAGACTATGCTGAGATGCACAAAATGTCCGAAGAATGGGTTATAATAATTAACGCACGTTACATGAAATGCAGTGTAATAGCCAAATTAACTTTTGACATCGTGGAGTAATTAACTCCAATGATCAATTGTTCATTGCCCATGGACCGCTAGGCTTAACTTTATCAGCATTAACATCGTGGAATTATTTATTAGCTTAAGTGAGTTCTGTCCTGTAGAGAGATAAGGAACTGCTAGTATCTTACGACATTGTCAAACATCTTCACTTGCTTATACCATATACCACACTGTCATTAGAATAGATGAATTAAATACGATTAATATGACCTATCAAAAGGCTTTCCGTGATTTTGACAAACAGAAAAGAACTAGACAAAGATGGTAAAGAAACACATAAGCACATTTTGTTAAGCTTATTACTATTAATGCACGTTGTTTGATAACTAGACACTTTAATTGACCTTATTCAAATAAAAAATATTCGAAAAATTAAAAACTATTAATAATTTTACAGCATTTGTGCAATATTTTCGAGTTGTCACCGCGAGTAGTAGCTCATGTTAAAGTTGTTAGACCAATAACCTTGAGATTAGCAAGTCACATTTTATAAATTTCGAGGATGCTGTCGCAGTTGTTTGCTTTTGATAGTTTGAACTGCAAACCATGTGAAGTCTATGATGTAGAAAAAGGTTTCATTGTAATTTTATTGTAATGTCATAGCTCCATCCCAAATGCGTTTCTCGGCGTCAGGTGAACATTTTAGCCGTGCTGGTTTTTTGTCCCCTCGAATAGTGGGTAAAGAAGACCGACTTTTTATGTGGCAGTCCGAGCTTGACAAACTATTTATCCGTGAAATCTCCTTCAAAAAAGACATTTTCAACGGATTAATTGAGGTTCGATTTTCAAATGCGAGGGTTATACACTGTGAATTGTTCTACGAGGAACCACACATCTACGTCCTCGTTAGCACTTCCGATGGTATTTGTCAAATAACGCATAAAGTGTATGACAGTGTAAGTTTCCGTTTTTTAATTATGCCAGCTCGGTAAAAATGAGTCGATTTTCAGCAACAAGAATTCGTTAAAGACGAAGTTTTACCCTGTCAAAAATATTGAATCTCAAGAAATTGTCTATTCAGCCATTACTAGATACAATAGTACCAATTCCCTTTTCGCCTATGTCCTAAAAAAGGGTGTCATTGTCTTTGTTTCCCTAGAGAAAAACAACACAGGTATTTGCTAATCTATTTATATGAAAAGTGCTCTAGAAATACACGAAGTGTCCGTCAAATCCCACAACCACACCTTGCTATCGGGAATACTACCGGCATTTTCAAGGTAACCTTCAAATCATTTGGTCTTATTACTATCGTAGTGATTTGAGTGTGTTCGAAAGCCCCGCATCGGCGGCATTTATGAATGAAAAGGGAGGGGGTCCCTTACTTGTCAGCGTTTGTCGCGACCACTGTTTGCGTATTTGGGATCTCAAGGTATCAACAAACGAATTCACGAACCCCTATTTCAGATGAATCAGTGTTGCTGGTCTTTTGATTTGTTCAAGTGCTTGCAAATGTTCCACGCGTGCTTTGACGGCTTTGGTGATATCAAACAGCGTATGCAGGCATTTGCACCTGGCGTGCACCATCGAATTAAAGTTCGTGAAAACTTCGCTGTCATCTACATGGAACTACATCCTACCAAAAAGATATCTCTACCTCACAACCTAATGACTTTTTGGGTGTGGATTCGCATGAATGTTGTAGGCGGCAAACCTGCTTTTGAAGTTTTCTCCTTGAGAAACGCTAAGGAAACCACTAGACTAGATGAATCAGCGTCGGTGCCCACCGTTGGTTCTCTCATCGATTTTGCACCATACCTGGTCGATAGTAGGCCGAGCAATTCTGGTGGATCGATGGATGTTAGCTCGAACGAGCCGATTTCTCCGTCATTGGGAATGTGGACCCTAGTAGACCTCCCGAATGATGAAGGCTGTGGTCGGCCTAAACTGGAACTTATCCAGGTTTCAGCTGATGGGATGTCATTTCAGAGCTCAACATCTCTTCCTGGGGATAGGTGCGTCGAACCTTGGCAAGAACCACTGCCCAGGTCGGTTTTCAGTTGTGACGACGGCTTGGATGACCTAATCAATGACGATGTGACCAAATTTCTCAGCTTCATCTTCACGCCTGGTCGTTTCGCGAAAGTAGCAATCTTCAATGCCTTCAAGGTTTGTCGATGTCTTTCCATGATGCCCAATGTTATCTTGTAGTCCTTGAGGCAGACGCATCAACTCTCCAAAGTTGAGGTCTCATTAGATGATACCATTCCAATTCTGGCCACTGAGATCCACCAAACTCTTGGGGAAGAGGTAAACACCTGGTCACATTTAACGAATGCTTTCTTCCTTAGTTGAAGCCCACCATGAAAAAGTTCGAATTCGAGACACTGTTAAGGGCCTTCCACCAGAGCGTGGTGGATTACCATCAACGCGCTCTGGAGCCACTGGGTCTCTTCTGTATCCCCCCAAATGGGGATCCCATCGTTATCCATCGGTCGGGTCTCTCTGTCGTTCGTCAACATCAAGAGACTGAAGAGTTGCTGATCAGGAATCCAATAGTGGATCACAATGGTGAGTTATTACCATTACCTTAGGTTGCGGTTCATGGTACTTTGGTGCTTGGAAGGATCGCTAAGAGAATTATCTGCTTGCTCCAGAAACTGGGCCACTGGATCAGGCGATTGTGGACAGGGATTCGGTTCAACTTGATGTCGACAGGCGCCTGATGGCACGTTGTAGGCAAATCGCAGAAAAACTGGCTGAGAGTCAGGTCTGGTTAGACCACGAGCGCAGCATCTGCGATAAAGTAGACAATTTCAGTCGAACGGAGGCCGTACTCGACCAACTCCTGTAAGTTCTGTGTTGGAGGAATCTAGACACTTTTTCACTCAGTCTGTTACATCAACCAGTTATTACTGAGGCTGTCACCGAACTGGGAATCAAGTTTTCATATTTACTCATGTTCCTCAATACGCCATGTAGAACGGAGCTTCGTGCCTCGGATGCGTGCCAACTCCTCGAGAATCAGGATGGTTATTCGACCAAGCAAACGGAAGGCTCCTTTATGTGGATTTTCGATGTGCTTGCCTCTCAGAACACAACCATCGACCTTGCAGATGGTGACAATTGTGTCGATGAGGACATGGAGGAAGGTACGTGCTCAAAAGTGTTATGCATGTGTGATAGCAACATTTGTAAAACTTGCGGCCTTAAACCACGAAGGATCAATTCAGATGGGGTGTTAAAATGCGGGAAAGCAAGTGTTTCAAAAGCACACACAGACACGATTGCCTTGGGACAACTGTTTAAATCACGTTTACCGCTTACCAAGTCGCTAATATTTTGACACCTCGGAAATTATTATATTAAAATAACCTCTCCATCCCTGAAGAGTCTTCCTGCCTCCTGTCGGAGTTTGCGTCGAGTATATCGGCAGAACTGCTACGTCAGGGAATGCATCAGGCGACCATCCGTCGTCTGCGCTTCTGTGTGGCAGTGTACCTGCTTTGGCGCCAGTCGCCCGCTTCCAACGAGACATCCCACCTCGGGAGCCAGTTGGCGCAGCTCTATCGCTCCTTGGCCCTCACCCACTGGCTCACTGTGACCCGAGCAGCACCGCTCGCTGGCGAGGCCTTCCTCGCCTCCGTATGGGCCCAGCTCAAGATCCTCGGCATGGAGGAAGGTCTCTTGTCTGGGGAGCCCGGTGGAAGGGAGGTGCTGCTCCAGTGCGCTGGCCTGAGTCTCCTTGAGGAACTCCTCCTCTCCTCACCTGGTCTTTTCGACGGTGTCGCTTTAAGGACCTCTGGAAAGTGGCGCGATAAGTGCCGTCAGGCCATCACAGCCCTGCAAACCTTCTTCTGTCCCATAGTCAACGAAGGATCGGCTGTGGGACGGCTCCTCAAACACCTTCTCTTCGGTGCTCGGGTAACGGCTACTTAAAGCACACTACATATTGCTGCTGTTTCTGTTAGTTGCTTTAAAGTTCACCTTTTTACCTATCCAGTGCAAGGAAATCCTGACGCTGTGCCGATGTCTTGCCCCCAACGCCTTCACAAACGTCGATCTCGCGGACATCTTCCGAGTGCATTCGCTTGAGTCAGAGGCGAAGCCCAACACGGAGGCTCAACCGAGCTTGGCTCTACCTTGGTGGCAAGGCGACGTCAATGTCCTCTACGTCTCCGCCTTCCTCTCACTCCTATGGTCCGAGTAGGCCTCCTCTTCAAAAGTCTTCTAGCTGTAGAAATTCGAAAAGGGGGCCGAAAGTAAAAATATTGAAGTGGCTGACTCGTAGTGTACCGTAATCTCACCCAAATGCTGATCAACCTTTCACGATAGAAAGGGATGTGCCTAGTAGCGTGCTTTTTCCTGTAGATCGGTTGAGTCGGCGGTTGAACAGCACATCGCCGGTTCTGTGTACCTCCGAAACCGTCTGTTGAGTCGGTTCAACGCCTCCGTGGTCGGGTGTCTTCGGGAAGATAATGACGATGCAGGTGATGGCAGAGCCCTGCCCTGTTCCCTCCTGCACTCTCTCTTCCCCGCCGAGTTTTCCCTCACCGGCTCCTTGGGTTTCCCCGACCCCCCGAGCCAACTGGAGGGCCATCCGGCAGCACCCTTCTGTGTCGACGAGGTGCAGGTCCGCTACCTCATCAAGGCGATACCGGTGCTGGAGCAGTGCGACATGCCGAGGGAGGCCATCAGACTCTGCGAATACAGTCTGGGAGTCATTAAGCAGGCAGCAGAAAGAGCTCTGCAGGAGGGACTTGTGAATTGCTTTGCACCCAATAGACAGCCTACTTCGCTCTTGTGTGGAGATGAATCAGACGTTACGGGTGAGTTTCCTCTTTCTTAACTGCCGATTGCTTATTGGATGTCGTACGCGTTGAGGGCAACCAGTTACGAAATCCGTCTCCAGATACAAGCTAACTGAAGGACAGGCCCATGTGGTAGTATTGAACAAGAGTTATTCCAATACAATGCCGTCTCTAGCTGTTCGGCGTGTGCTAGTATTTGTAGGAGTTGGAGGAGGAACTAGTCTGTTTCCACCACTGTCTGCCGTGTGCACAGACGATGAGTTGTTCCGTCGCGTGGCGCAGAATCTCGCGGAACTCGAGGCCGTTCTGCGAACGCGCATCTTCCGACACGAACTCGTACTTGGTAACGCCTCAAGGGCCATTGCTCTTGTCGTCAGCAACCCAGACAAGGCCAGGTCAGCCCTCTACTTATTACCCTTCAGTAGGCTCTATGAAGGTGTGTAATTCATCATTGGTCAATTTTAGACAACGTGACTGCCTGCATCTCCTAATCACCACACTCTGCGACCAAGGCAGAACCACTGAGCTCGTGGACTTTGAGTACGGAGAACTGGATAGCGAGGTGTGCTCATCGTCCTGGTATTTTTCTGGCTTCGAATTTATTGATTACTCGTCCTTCCGGTCTTATAGCTCGTCTCGATCCTCGAATCGCGGGCTCGTGCGGCCGATGTGCTGCCAAAGACTCAGCACCGCCGTCAGACCCTGGGCGTGGCCAGGACGCTGGCGGATTGCCGGGGCAACATCTTCTACGACGTACTCTACGCCTATTACGTCCGACGCCAGCGCTTCCACGCCGCTGCCGAGGTCGTCTTCGAGCAGGCGGTGCGCTTGTTGGAGGAGCTCATCCTTCTAACGCCTGCCCGCACCCTGGGGGGAACTGGGAGTGCTGCCATGGTTCTGCACGTCCTCCAGGAGATGAAAACCTATCTCTCTGTGTGCATCAATACCCTCAGTCAACTGCCCACTAAGGACCAGTGGATCATCAGGCCTGACGTAAGGTTCTGCTTCTGGGAAAAGGATGAGGTAAGGCCGAAACACAACCTCAATATCCAAAACCACGGTGTGGAGTTACGTTTTGGGTGGCTTAATTCACAAGTTTGCGGGACAGAGAAGTTGGTGGAGGGAGAATGCGAAGGTTTATTAATGGGTATCAGATCTTAGACTCGTTAGTGTATTTAAAATTCACGTGCATAATCCAAAACTTGCATTTATTCTACAATGCGTTAATTTCTTTGCAGCCCTCAGCGAATGACGTTTCGTGGGCCTTTGAAGCCCACAGCGACGGGAATGATGGTGTGGAGACGGAAGAGCAAGAGGGAGTCGACGAAGGCTCTGGTATTCATCGAAAAAGTCGGAGGCGGATCCTTCGTCTGGAGGATCTGGAGCATATCTACCTGGTGGTTCGAGCGCGACTGCGTCTCGCCACCATCGCCCAGCAGCACGGCATGGTCCAAGTCGTTTGCTCGTCGCTCAACGAACTCTACGATGCACTCATTGCTGCGGCCCTCTATGAGGTTCTCACGCTTCTGCTTACCTTGACTGCAGAGTGTAGAATTTTTGAATGTGACGTCCGACTTCGTGGTTTGTAGGATGTCTATGAGCTGATGCAAGCGTTCAAACTTGATGCTGCAGCCCTGGTTACAGCTGTGGCGTCTCGTTGTGCGGTGCTGTCGGAGCACAAACAGACGTCAAACGGTGCCGAGGGTCCGTGTCTCCCCGCACTGATAAACTCGACTTCCCCACTCCAGGTGGAACACCGCCTCGTGGCGCACTGTATAGACTCCCTATCCGAGCGCTCACCCATCATGATGCTGGAGGTCACTGGAAGGAAGTCACTGCTGGACTTCTACTGGTCCCTCCTCAGGGTTATTCTCGCCAAATTGAGTACTCCCGAGAAACCCTGGGACTATTACCTCCTAACCTGCGAAATCCTGCTCAAGGGCTCCCTCACCCAGTCCTCTGTGATCCAGCTCCCTGGCTGGCTCATACTAGCCCTCCAGGTGCCTGAGAAGGGAGCACGAAGTCCTGTGATACCCCTGCTGCGCCTTCTGATCGAGTACAATCGTCTGCAGGAGGCTTCACGGCTGGCTGCGAGCATGCTCGTCACCGCGATCGGGCCTGACACCAGACAGTGCCCCGGCCTCGGCCACACCGCCGATTTGCACCAGCTAAAGGCGAGTCCCAGGGGTGGACCCCAGTGCTCGTCCATCTACCTGCCCCACGGGCTCCTCTTCAACCTGCTGGACAGGCTGGCGGATGCGGGACAGAAGTCCGAAGCCCATCTGTCGGTATGGAAGTCTCCGTGGTTGTGCCAGTATCGGGGGTGCCTGTTACTTAAGCGGCAGTTCCCAGCCGTTGCTCCACGAAATCCCCACTCGAGTACTTCCCCTCAAAGATGATAGCTATCGTGTACATTAAGACGGCACGATTTCACTAGAAGAACCACTTTATTGTCTATTTGGTGTCGTTGACTTGAGAGAGGTACATTTGGTCGGCTCACACGGTTTTCTCTCCTGCCTATTGGTTTTGTAGCGACGTTGATATCGAACTTATCTACCATCCACGTGACTGGTGCGGTCTAGCAGCAAGTAGCGAAAAACATTGGTCTGCCAAAGTTGTTTAGCCATTCCCCGTGCTTTTGCTTGCTAACTCCTCATCTAAGGAAACTTGTTTGTGCTGGTAGTCATGTTAGGAAGTGGGTAGAAAGGGTATCGGTAAGCTATCATGAGGCAACCTTTTTATGCTATTATGACTTTTGACATCAACAACTCAAGGTACGAATTGGAGTAGAGGGTCGTTTACAGTTTGAAACGTTTATACGATAAGATCTCAATGTTCTATCACCTAGTTCGTCTTTTTGCGCTCTTGTAGATGCACGCGTGTTTGGAGGCCTTGATGACCAAATACTATTGTACAATGGCGACTCTGAACAAGGAGAACCGCCAACTTTCGTCGAACCGCTAGTGCAACTTCGAGTATTCCATTTGGTATACGGATGATGGTGTATACGTTTGAAATAAAATAATACTGCATTACCGGGCATTGAAGATACGCAGTTGACAGATGGGGACCCAGCTTTGTTTGCATTTTTGGTCAGGGTTTGTGGCAGTTCGCCTGTCGCCTGGTGGAATTCGTCAGATTCCTTTTTCTCCCCTTGTTCACCCCCGATTCCACTAATGGCCTTATCTGCATTCTTTGGCTTCAGCGTGTCTTATGATGGAGGGGAAGAGCTACTGATTGGATTGCGATGGAGAAGCGGAGCGATTTTCCGAAATAGGCATAAAACGTGGGGGCGTTTCCACATACGATGGATTCAACAGCCTTCGTCAAATCTAGAGTTCGATGCATCCATATTTTATTGAGGTCGTGATTTACTAAAAACTTAGATCCAAAGGGCCAAAACATTGTCAAAATGTCCTACAGACAGAATGCTTTGTGCTATAAGCTCGCTGAAAAAGTATGGAGGCGGTCGTGTAAGGCTGATGCCTGTTTGAAGGGCAAATATTCAGTACTTATGAAGAACCTCCACGAGCGAAGGGTTAGAGCTGAGGGTGAGATGGTCTATCCAACACGGTGAATGTCTTAACAGTTATATCGGTCACAGAAGGGAGCCACACCTCCCAAGCCGGCCTTCTGGTGATTTCTCCTAACCTTTTATCCATACCAGTGAACAAGAGGGTAGACCAATTACTAAAACTCGCGGATCATTCATCCAGTGCTCATTAAGTCACTTCATCAGAGTCGATGTCCTATGTGAAGGGTTTTCTCTGACGATCTTGATTGTTGTTAACATCACTTTTGTTGTATAACATTGATAGTTTAGTGTTATGTCTGTATCCTAAGAATTGCAAATTCTTGATTTTACATATACGGTTTGCCTACAATCGCGGAGTAGATACAGCAAAAGAATCATTATTCCAAGGGGAAGGTTTATTTACCAGTAAAAAGTTTCTTAACCGAGAGGATAGAAACTTCTGAGGACGGTCATCATTTCCTGGGCTGTTTTTCCACGAAGCAATTTCGTGAGGTGCTCCAACGTGCTTGTCTTCAAACTCGGCACATCCAAGTACGTTGCCATCTATGGCAATTTTATCAAGCAAAGACGGTTTACAGTGAAAAAATGATATCCAAACTCGGGAATTGGGCTGGCCGGATGTTGTCAGCTTTGGCACGTCTTTCAAATTCACACCACTCTAGAATAAGTTGGAGAGTTTCCCTGTCAGCAAAAGTGATAGTTACCGAATTCGTGCTGCCCGATCCTTCTGAACCAGATTCTGATAAATGCATGGATTCTCTTGACTGTGGGGAAAACAAACACCTAATGGCTTATTACGGATAAGGCTTACCTTCAAGTTTGGCTCGAATGAACCCCACTTGCTACAGAGTCTCCAATTCAACTTCTATGCACGTGCCGTCGAGCGTACTAAATACCAGCATGTTCTGTGTAAGAGAATTTGTGCGATAATCGCAGGTGAAATTTCATCAACTGCGTGAGATGCCCTCTGCTGATTGTCTGTCAACTTCAATGACTTCTTATTTCGTCTGATCAACGAAGCGGATGCATAGCCCACTTTTCCTCTGACCCACCTTGTGTCCGGGAGTGCATAGCTTGAGGTCAGGTAGAACTCTTTCTTCAGAAAGGGTATTTATTGGGTCAGTGAAGGTGAATTATTGAACCAACTATGAGGGGCATTCAACATATGTGAACGAAAAGTCAGAAGGAGACTTCAGTTTGTCTTAGTAGTGGTGAGCTTGTAAGACATATAGTTATTAAAAGCACCAAAAGATAGCGTGCTTTTAAATCACGGCTTTGATGTTTTGCAGTGATTTTCGCTCATGTTTTCTATTTATACGGCTGCACATTAACTGCCATAAAAACTGAGCCTTAATTTTTTCCGTATATTTATTCTGAATTCGTTCTTTTATGTACGCTGCCATTTATGCGCTCTCCATTGATGCTTCATTGCAAGTTTCGCGTTAAAGTTAGTTTCGGAGCTGTGTATTAAATATCAATCTCTTTCAAATAGCTCACTGAGGTCATACATCTCCCTAAGATTAGCAAATTCTTAAAACCGTTCATCATGAATCAAATGCCTTTTATAATGACGATCCGAAACATGGGTTAACTATGCACATGAAGCATTAAGGTAGGCAAGGTGTCTTGACCTACTTCGGGGCCCTCACTCACCTACAGCAAGTGCAACTTACTGCAGCATGTTGGGGATTCCTTTAGGCGTAACGACACTTGGGAATCTCTTTATCAGGGAAATGGGAAAGGACAGTACTACGGGATTCAATGGTCAGATAACCTTCCTGAATCGTAAACAGTCATTTATTGAACATTCAACTTGGCTCAAATTCCTGCAATTACAACTTCATGAAATAAATTAGTAATAAATTGTAATACGAGCCATCTATCAGGCCATTTCATAAGCACTGCCGAGTAGATGGGATAATTTTGTACAATTTTCCTTAAGCATACTTAACATTTGCTTCTAAAATACCTGTCATCAAGAATAGACATCCCCAGGCAGAAGTTAGATAGATGAGAATCAACCAATCGGCAAATTCAATCACTTCATTTAAAGAATATTGATATTTTCTAATTGAAACGTGTTTTCGAAGCTCTATTTCTTAGATGGTCTCTGATTTTGAATACGATGCATATTTATGGTGATTTTTAACTAGATGCATGAAAGTGTCCTCACGATCCCTATTATTTATTAGAAATGAACCCCTTCCAAGAGCTCAGGATTGAAACTTGGTAGTGATAGCAATACGTGCGGACACCCTGAATCACGCTTACTTCGAAATGGTGTATGCTTCTTCTCGCATGGCTTACTGCGAAGAAGTGGTTTATTGTGCGAAAATAGACAAAGAATTAATAAATTCCCTATATAAGCATAACCGTTAGAATGCATTATAACAACTACGAATTTGTCTCGGACCTCATACTCATCTGACAACAGCCTAAATTCCGAAAAAATACCCCATTCATCTACCTCATCATCCGATGATGATTTCCCATAAACTGCTAACAAGAAGCTTTGACTGATTGGGCTTGCGGAGAGAGGAATGTTTGAAAGGCCTAGCCTGACTGGGGCAGTTTTGGGAAGCTTCAAGGACGAGCGCTATGCAGTGGTGTTGTGGCCTTGGTACCGACCACTAAGGCGTTGCAAATTCAAAAACCATGAGCACTCGCGACGGGTTGTAAAGGCAGAATAGTGGCTGAAACGAGGTGGGTTGATAGTGAGAATAAAAGACTCACTGGCATAAGCTGGGTGTAGTCTTTAGCAGCTCCTTTATTGCTTTCTATGCTTTATCGGTGTCTACATCATAAACATTGGATAAAGCATGAACATCTCTAAAACCACGATAATGCAAAGCTTCTTAGATAAGGACAGCATGAGGGGATAAAAACACCATGAGGGGGCAGATCGGGGTGATCATGAAAGTGAAGTGTTATAGCTTACTTTTGTTTAACTTTATTGAGATCGTAATGGTGGAAATGGATAAGTCAGCGATGTTTATGATGATAAAGCATTTTTCTCTGAAATTTGGCCTTCATTGTTTTCCTTTTTTAGTGCATTTCTTATATTCCCCTTTTGGTTGCAATTAAAAGCGTCTTCAGGTAATAATCGGTAGTTAATTAATGACTGTCCTTTCTGAGCTTTAGCAATCGCAGAGCTTAAAAACCCTCTCAACACCTATTCACCTCTTCTACTCTCCTTTCCAGCAGTTTATTTCGTATCTATAGCATGCTGCTTGGAAGGATTTTTGAGCGAATATTGAGCCCAATAATCCGAGCATTATCAATTCTAGACTATAACAAGCTTGATAGAGTTGCTTAGTTTGATATAAAACATTGACAGGAGACTTTATTTGTGATTTGTGGAAATGAATCTAGTGCTGCAAGGTTTGAAATCGCATTACTAAGTAGCATGAAATTGCCCTGTCTCATTATCTAGCAATTCCTAAGAGCAGGCAGTATTGCTATATCGACGTGAGGTGGATATTTTGAGTAGATAATCGCTGAAATTTTCGTTCGTATACAATATGCTTAATGCCTATATATTCTCAAAAATGCTCCACCTGGCAATTTCAAGAAATTTAAATACTACTGTCTCTGTCCAAACTTCGCTTGCTTATATTTCCTTAAAATGCTCTAACGCCTAACGCAGCCATCCATGACCTGCGATTCGCCATTACATTCCAGAGTAGTGGGTCAACATTTATGTGCTCTCCTCATTTATAACTAATCAGTTTTCCATTTATCTCCATTTTCAGGTTAGTTCGATCCATCCTGCATATTTTCCTTTTCAATTTCCTCTAAAGAATAAAAGACCATATCAATTGCATTTTAACCACTGATTTTTGTGGATATTGCTAGGTTTGGATCCATGGAATAAACTTAATCAGATTATTCTGCTCCAAAGTAGAGCAGGGTCCCAATATAGAGAACTATGACATGAAGATGCTTAGAGAAAATACGTAGAAATGTTCAGTTATAAAGAAAACACTGCAGAGACAGTTTATTCACTACGTAGGTCTGTAGAGTGATCTACCGGTGGAAAAGCCTTGGCCGGCAATTTGGTAAGCGATAACTCCACTTTTCAAATCACATTAGAACATGATCTGGCAAAATTCATGAGCATGACAAGTTAACATTTTCATTTTAGACCTAAAGCCTTTCTTGCATGGTTTTCAGTTAAATAAGTGGGCCCGTTTTGAGTGGAATTTCCGAGGTAATTCAACTCTACTATTTTTAAAAACTTATAGACATCTTAGTTTTGTTGATAGTTTGTTCAGGTTTATGGCTGAAGCTGGAAGCGCCGACTTTGTGAAACATGAAAATTGGAATTTGGGGCTAAGAAAAGAAATTTTCTTCACATTTACGCTTTAGTTAACAGCCTCAAACATCACATTTTCAAAAAACGAAACCAGATACGCTATATGATAAAGCATGGTTGTAGTGACTTACATATATTGGAGTCTGTAAAATTGAATTTTTTAACGCAAGTAGACTTAAATAAATGAGCAAGTGAAGAGGGCAAGTCGAATTTTATTAAAAGGAGTTGGGCAAAGGAAGGGAGATCAGAGTATTTTAGGCATTCTGAGAGCCTCCGGTGATTAGAGACTGGCATTCGTGCTCTTATTTCTTGCCCTGACTGGAGTACTTATGAGAGTATGGAATTTTTGGATTCTCTTCGAGTCAACCAAGAATTGCTTCATTACACTCGCAAGTGGGTGTTTAAATCTACTACGTTACATTCCCATACGTAAGGGACAATCTAGCAACAATTAAATTTAGCAGTTGTTGAAGTCCAACCACTCTACAGGTAACGCTTGGAGTCATCGGAAGTACTTCTGAGCATTCAAATCTCCGAAGTTAATCCACTTCTCCTTTCGAGGGGATCAGGAAAATTCTCTTCTTGATACAATGAACAGGCCATAAAATTAAAACTAACCCGATTGAAAATTTAAATCATTTTAGTGTTACATACCTCGTCCCCATTAAAATAACTGTGATTACCAATGTGGCATGAGACGTACCATATATATGAAATTATGGTACTTACTCAATTGATCCTTTTGTAAGGTTTTGAAGCAATTTTCAAAGTGGTCAGCTGTATGACTATTGCAATGAACCCCGATATTTTGTAAAATTCGAGGAAATGATGAGTATCAGCTTGTTTTACATGTGGCAGCCAAAAGCTGGGCGATGAGTGCATGGGCTGTCCCGCGTTGCACTGGGCTGTTGAACTCAAGTGTTCTGTGGAATTTTCATTTTCCACATATTTCCTGATAACGCGCCATCCTATGGGTTGCAGTTCAGTATTCATGTCAAAGGTTTTGTTTAACATTCACTTAGTTCTGACATAAGATATTTTAGTAATGAAAAAGGGAATCTTGTTTATGATTGGCACATTAGCTTAAATTATCTTGGCCCTGAGGCTCTACATGAGACAAGTTTATATGGAATTTTTTGTCTGATAAAAATTGTAAACATAACTGGCTGATACCTTGAGTTTGGTACCTGATACATTGCCAATTCAAATTACTGGATTAGGGATAACAACCAATTTCGTTTTTAAGGATACAATCCCATACTCCTTATCAAGGTCGCTCATGCCTTAGCAGTAATACCAAGTTTAGGCTATAAATATCCGTACTTCAAATAAACTGTTAATTTAAGACCCAAATGCACAATTATCTGCAAATTATTTCTTCTATTTTCAATTTAGATAAGTACTTGCTTTTAGTTGAATTCACTTTGTTTCCCATGCAAATCGCCGCAATAGCTAACCAGGGGAAGAATCGATAAGACCAACGCCTATTACCTCCTTGTAGCCTTGCCTGGCTGGAAAAAAAAACAGTCCTTACTATCGATGTTTAATTCTTCTAAATGAGTAGCTATTTGTAAGCCATGATGATTTTTGGAGCTATGAGGAAGAGGGCATCGTGAGACTAAGTTTGTTGCACAGGTTATGACCATTTCCCGGTCCACTTAGTGGTGCATTTGAAGGAGAGTAAGGAACGCGGACTTACTATCAGAAGCAGCTGCAGTAACAAACACACCTTACACTCCTCCCACCCTCCCTACACAGAAGTGTTAGGGAGAAATATGAAACCCCAACCTACTACTACTTTAGGACAGAGGCAATAATGCTGGTGATGCTGAGTGCGCATATACTCGTGCATACATGATAATTGCGTCATGCTTGCTGCCCTTCTATTGGCCGCTGCAGATGATTGGCTAGTTTTGTCGATGGACAAACAGGCCGCGGTGGGACTTGCCCACGTTGGGCATTGATTGGGAAGCTAACGCCTCTGTAGGCTAACACGCTCTGTAAGCAACCGCGAGACACTTGCTGTCTTTCTGAGCGTGCATGCACGCATCAACGCACGCACGCGGATGTTCGTTTCTTGCATCTCTCTCCGCATCGTTTAGTCGGCGCCTCGTCTCTCCTAGCTTCTTCCGTCTCCTGCCCTCCTCTCCTACATTCCTCATCACGCCTCATCTGCAAGCTGACTGCTGCTCGCAGTCAAATCATGTAAAGAGTTCAACTGCGGAGACCTTCCAAAATGCCAAATCTGGACTCCCAACTGCCACAGCAGTCTTCCGACGATGCTGTGATTGCTGTCACCCAGCAGGAGGAGATTTACTTACGCAGCAGTACTGAGGTTCAGCCTTCGGGCTCTCCTTCCAGTCTCAGTGCAGGAAAACGGGCTTCCAGTGCCCGTCTTGGGTCTCTGGTTCCTGTGATCCTTATCCATGGATGGTTGCTCTCCTTCTCACACTACGTCGCCCTCTACTCTATGCTGATTGCTCGATTAGGAACTCGCTGTGATTGCCGTAAACTGCGGGCTAAATCGGAGGTTGTGCGGCGTAGAAGTGTGAATTATGCGAGAAAATGCCAAGAGAGCCTCCTACCGATCGTGGATAACGTTGGGGTCTCGCTTTTGGGGCTTCCAAGTCGAGGGAACGTGGAAGAATCGCGACATAATCAGCGTGGGAGCCGGAGATCGAACCTTGAGGACTACTACCAGTTGTTCTTTCTACATTGCACAAGCCTTGAGTTTTTCATGGGACAGATGCTTCGCACAGTCCAGTTATTCCAATCCTTCTCCCTCAACGTCGAACGATCCTTAACAAGCTCTCTGGTAGCTCCTCCTGCCAACTTCATTTACTCGGGACTTGCAGTTGTGGAAAGGCCGCCTAAAAAGCGCTCCCAGTTGCTGCAAAGTAGAGGTTTCGACGACCAAAACACTTATGTCAATGACTCTGTCTCCGGTATTGAGCTGGAACTAGTTTCGAGGACCAGTTGCGGTCAAACCCCAAGCGGAGATCATGAAAATCATTCGAGTGATCTGTCACAACCTCAACCCACTCGATCGGATACTCGAGGTTCTTGTGGTAGTTTAAAATTCCGATCATTTTTCACACCACACACCTCCCACAGTCCTTTAAAAGAGGACTTTTCAAAACCACTTCCAGGTGGAAAAAAAAAATTCAACTATCCTGTTCTTTCACAATGTGAGCACCGGAAAAAGGTTGCAGAATCGGATAAAGAGTGTTTTGACAAATTGATCGAGGACATTCGCATAATCCAAGAAATGATTGCAGAAATCCACACGAACGTGCCTCTGAACCCATGGGGTAAATCTAATCGTCGAGCACATACTAGGGAGATTGATTACGATGACCAAAGAGGCGACGAGAGCGATCGGGAGGACCTCGACGAATCCGATTGGTTTAAGTGCTACCATGGAGCTGACTTGGGGAGTGGCGAATGTACTCTTTACCAGGATCACGAAATTCATAGACTGGCCCTGTATCCACCTCGTCACAGCCGATTTTGTTTCTCCAACTCAACCTTCTACAGGTGGAAACGGAGCCTTCGGAATACTCGACTGATGCGGGCCTATCAGCAGAGGAGTCGTCTAGGCCTGAACTCCCCGAACGGTTTCGAAGAGAAAAGCCAAGAGGATGATGAGATGGTTTTAAGTAAGCGTCTCCGTCGGAATCAGTACATCTGCCTTAGTCTCGTCATTGTAATGGCCATCGGGTTATTTGGCTCTGCCCTTGGTTCGTGCATCTATTTCCTTACTTGAATTCCTGCCACCTCCTGCGATGTCACTCTGTGAGATTTCTTTCCTAACCTGCTCCCAGCACCCTATTTCTCTCCAAACTGATTCGATTTCTCTGATCTGAGTTATAGACTTCCAAAGGTGATACCTTACCTTAAGCGGCTTCCGCGGAATTTGTATTTTTTAAATTTAGTTTTGTATCCATAAGAGTAAAATCTCTAAACGTCGCTTTTTGATATACTTATGCGTGCTTGCACGAACCAGTTTTGCTACGATATAGCAACAGCATCTAGGCGATTCATTTTTTGTGCACAACGTTTTCTTAGTATGAAACATCTAGTGTCATTGTTCCGCGGTGGTTTTTACTGAATACATAATATCTTCAACAGGCGTACACTGTGGATTTGATAATAAAACACCTTTCAATTACAGTAGTGGAATATTCATTCCATTCATTTAGAATGTTCTGGTGTACTTTAACAATCAATTGGTGTTTTAGATGCATCTTTCCGTAGAGACCATGTTCTTTTGGCTATCCAGGGACTGACCGTTTGAATTAAAATCACTAATTTTAAACATTTCCCCTTAGCTAGTAATTTATTCGTGAAGCCCTCGCATCAGTTTCGTGAGAGAATAAATATGCTAATTCGCCCAATGGCAGAGCTCCTGTCAACTTAATCGCCATTCTGCAACCAACCCTACTTCCTTTGTGTTGATGTTTTGAGCATGAAAATAAGCTTTCCAGTTTGAAACTGAAAAAGCAAACTGGCTCAAGATTCCGTTGCCTTCGGGACATTTTCCCGCATAAATAATCAAATGCAGCGTCTCTCGTTTGTCACCCTCAGCTCAAAAACAGTGTGCTGGATTAGCCGCAATTTAAGCCCTGGTTTAGCATCACTCTCGAGGCCTAAATGTTTAAGCGTAACGAGATCTCAAGCATAATTTGCCCATCCAAATACATCAGCCTAAAGTGTTTGGTGGGCAATTACAGAAGTCGGGGAGTTAGTGAGTCCATCAACTACACCAAACCGTCACTGAGGCTCCGTAAACAGGACTCGACCAAAAGGCTCTCTCAATTGACTCTCCGCGGCCATGTCTATGCAACATTTAGCTCATTAAGTCTCACGTTTGTCAGGATAACACGTCAAGACGAAATGCTACAATTGTTTTGAAAGCCTAAGGAACTTGTTTGCATAGACTGACTTACGACTTGATGGCTTAAACGAAATTTAAATTTGCCCAAGGTTGAATTTTGGATCCCATTACTTTGGGATATACATGAAATTTATTAGTGCCGAAGCTAATGTAAATTTAACAAGAATGATAGCACAGCCTGCATTTAGCACACCACCACTATCCGAGAAATCGGTTTAGTTCTTATGGGTGGATTGCACAACATCGAATATGCCGTGTTTCACTATAATATTCTTCAGTCTTGGTTGTCCTGAAAGCAGTCATTTAACATCCGAATGGTCAGTGCCAAAAAAGATAAATGTTGTCATCTTGCCATATATGGCATTTCATCAGTTTAAAAGAACGAGCAGTATTACTAGGATTTTGTAAATATTTTACAGAATTATTTTGTAACCCCCAAATAAACCTATAATTCCAAGGTATTACTATGGGATTAAAAAAGTACTGAATGAAAATGCAGCATAAACGAATGTTTTTTATGAAACCTTATAACATAGATCAAAATCAACTAATAATGAAGACTTCACTAAAGCAAAGTAATCGCTTACACAGCCCCGCTGGAAATCATTGCGAAGACATCCTAACCGAGTTGTCGAGAGAAGGCAAATCAATAAATCTGGAGGGCCAGTTTGTGTTTTTTTAATTACTGCTCTCAAAACTCCGCTCATTCAGCACAAACGTTCGGTTAGCAGTGGAAATCGCATGCAACGTTGAATCTCACCAGGAATGGTACCACTATTCACAACTTACAAGGAGATCCGTCATTCAGCTTAGTTTATTAGGATTGTTCTTAAAATGCGTTATAAATCTATTATTTGTGGATTTTTAAAGCTTACTGCCAGGTAGAACTGGTGGTCGCACATAACTTTACTAGAGTGTTTCAGTGTGGAGGTAAAGCGGAATTAACCAACGGCCGATACTATAGGCTCTGGTGAACATTATGACTAAGCGAGAGTGATAGACTCATTCGAGGCCAGAATGTGAAGCAGGATTTGTGGGACAACCACTACATCGTAACAAGGACTCGGAGCTTTATCTGAAATATCTTCTCTAAAGGAGTTCTTTCGAACAATATTGCGGGCAATATAATTTCACTTCGAGGACAGTTTAACCATTGTTTAATAACAAAACAGAAGTTTTGTGCTGCAAATGAAGTTGAAGAGATTAAAACGGAACGTATAATTATTAACCAAAATAGCATATTGTTAAAATCAAAATCTAATGGGCCATAAGGTGGAGGAGCTAAAATGAAACCACTAATAATGAGTGCCACTGACCCTGACCCCAGTGGAATTGCAGACAGGAATCAATGGTACTACGGCAGAATGCTTCACTAATAGTTGGCAGTGAATTTTGGCCGATTATAAATCCAAGGTCATCTCAGGCGTAGTCTTTGGCGTACGCTAGGATTTCAATAATTTTCAATGTCCCATTACATTTAGTTTATTTTGCTTTCTCCGATTGCTTTGGGGTAATAGGCAAACAAAATTACATATTTTGACTTTATGGCACGTTAGATGACTATAGAATGTTCTAAAGCTTTTAAATTAATCAATTTTTTTACTTTATACGCTAGTAGGATTTTTATATCATTGCATCGATTTAATGCTTTACCTGAGGTTTCAAAGGAATGAAGTACATAGTTCAATTTTATAAATACAGTTACTGTTATAAATACAATGCTTGTGAAAAGTAGGCATCGAAATCAAACTTTCATAAAGGCGTTTAGTACAAAACTACCATGGACTTTCGCCCTTCGTCACGTTTTTGTTGAAGCACTTCTTGAATAATTCTATAAATTAAAAAAAATTGGCACTTATTTATTGCTTATATTATTTGAGAGAATTTCATCGGATTTTATTCTAACTGCATTCACACCCCATAAAATATAATCTTAAGCAAATGACTTTGAAAAGCATAAACCAACTGATTAGAACACACACAGTATGCTGTGGACTATAATATAACCTCACCGGTATTAAAGGAATCATCTTACTTTAATTTCTTCGCGCAAGATGATCGCGCCTTTAGAAGTTCTTTCAGTAAGTCGTCGTTCAACTGTATGTGCTTCTGGCGAAATGGATTGCTGACATTTGTGTCATCTAAAAAATTACAAGTCCCATGTTTTATTTCAAATCACATACTAAGTAATTAAACTGATACAAGAGCTAATTAGTTGGTGGAAATAACAGGATGGCATTAACTTTTCACTTAAGCAAGCAAATGTTTAATCACATGGAGAATACCTAAGCCTGGGAGGAGTCAGAAATTCTAAGCACAAATATAAACACACAGTATCTCTTTTAAATTCATGGAATTTTTTCGACTATGTGATGGGCAAAATCGGCACTGTAATGTACTAAGTAAATCCTTATCAAAGGGGACGTTGCACTTCACCAGTACCTTTAGGTTTTTCAATTTCAATCTACTCCCATTCTATCACTTCATATTTTCATGCTTATAGCTTATGATTGCTTGATGCAACTATACATTACATCCACCACTAACCAGTTTAAACGCGCTGGGCAAATTGCCAGCTTGCTAGGCCCTTCTTGGACTCCCATGTTACTTTTTGTACGATTCCACCAAGTGATACAGTAGTCCTGCACGTTTCTCCTCGGACGCCTCATGAATAACCATCTTCTAACACATTACTTTTTTCATGTTGCAGTCTTGTTCTTAGCCTTACTATGCATGCCTAAGATCCAGTGGTAATAATGACACCGTAGTATTCCGTCCTTTTTACGCTATTCTATTATGGCGTGAGGGAACCCTACCCTACATGAATTTTCAGTCAGTTTTGATTGGGCTTCTGGTTTATTTTACCTGAATGGCAGCAGGGATGACCGTCCAGCTCTGCTGCTCTACAAACAGAACCTTTAGGGGATGGTGAGAGGGACGAAATCGTGGTGAGGGACGATTGTGGCGTGTTATGGAGCACTGGAATAAATTTGCTTCCCGGCTCCTCAAACTTGTTAACATTTCCCCTGAATGATGATAACATCGACTGGTCTTTCTCAAACTGTAATATAAATCGTCAAGAATTGTGATGATAGAAGACCACCATTTGAAATTGCCATGAATCCGTTTACTGAAAGCTGTTCATTGACAAGGTCGGAATTTTATTCATTGAGTGTAAGGTATAAAGAGATTTCGCTGTTACCAGAAAACTCATCAGCTTAAACACTGGGTATTCGAAATTCTTTTGCACCCTATTAAAAAGGGATGTGTTTTGCAAGCGATAACAACTTTATTTAGGAGAAGTATTAAAAGCCCAGTAAATGTATGTATGGACTTAGAAGGTTGGTGTGAAACCTACAATTTACTTGGAGGGGTATCCGTAAAATAGCTGCATTTATATTATTACTATTATTATTATTATTATTAATAGCTCCGAAATTCCAAGCAGCGGTAAGTGGAGTTGCTCCTTCCCTGATTCTTTTACGATATAAAACCTTAAAAATTGTTAGTGACAACGTCTAATGAATGAATTGTTTTAGGTAAGATAATTGAAGGTGCACCATCGATAAAAATGAGCACAACAACTATTGGCAATTTTTTCTTAAAACCCTTGCCTTGGAAAGTCACATGTTTTCAACTTCATAAATGTGCTACAAAGTTGAAACTACTACCTGAGGTTTTTGCACCAGTGCTGAATCTAATGGCTGGAGGTCACACTGCGTACCAATGGAGGCATACTTCAAGGAACTCTCTGTTTGACATTCACGTGAGATTCTTTGGCTCGCAAAGCAAAGCTGCACACCAACGGACCGACATGAGGTTTTGGGGCCCGATTTGTTTGAGTGAACTTTTCCTGTCTTCTGACACGGGCTATTGATGGAGAGACAATGTTTAATGACATTAAAATAAGATTAAATTTTCCATCTCCTGAAGGTTTGATCTGTAAAAGCCACGCCTTGTGCTGATGAATCTACTGTTCTACATCAATGAGCAAATAAAAATCATAGGAAATACTTACGAAGAACCTCCCAGGAATTTCGGTGGTTTTGATTTGGTAGAAACGTGAAACTCATCAGTGTGGCTTTGCGCTTCGTTTATTTTATAATAAATAGATTTCTCTCAGATTAGAATCTTAAATAGTACCAACTTTATAAGACTCTCAGTCTATGCAATTGTGGCGGCTTGACGCTTATTGGCGGACCATACAATTCAATCGATATCATTTTCTCAGGCTCTCACAAAGCCGTTACCGAACCCAGCTACCGGACACCCGTAGCTAATCGAATTGTGTGAAGTATGTCTCCTGTTTCTATCTCATAAAGCCCCGAGTGCAACACGCATGCACACAATTTCCCAATAAACGTTGCTGTGCGCACGCCTCCTCTTTTCCTCCGGGAGTGGGACGAGCTTAAAGGGGTAGTAAATTCATCTTGTAAAGAACTTAAGTGTAGCCTACTTTGCTACACAATAAATGAGCTCAGTTAATTCAATTGATTATAACTTTGTATATCAAAACTGTTGAGACATGTGATAACGAAGAATAAACAGATAATTTAAACTAACCCAGAAATTTTGTCAGCAACTGCGGGGTGACACTGTAAGCCGATTTCCCGCAACACAACCTTCTGGGACGTCGGGTTGCAACCTTGGATTTCCCTCTGGAGCTGTGGCTGGGCTATGGCCTTTTGAAGCAACACTGCCATCAGATGAATAAGCTGAAATAGCATAATTATTCCTGGTTACTTTCGTACTCAAGAAGCCTTTACAAGCATTCTACAAAGATTTGAAGTGTATAATATTGCAACTTATAACTGATACGAGATTGTTGACTTGGGCAGGTTGAATGAGCCCTTTAACGCTGCATCGAGGCAAATTATAAAATTGGATTTCACTAGTAGAATTGGCACTCATTTCTTTTGGCAAGGAAACCCAATTTTAAAGTATTATGGAAAATTTATGAACTACCTGTGAATTTGATTCTAGACTGAGGTTCCCAAACTGGCTCCATAGGTACTCAAAGTTGTTGCTTGTTGAAATTGGTAGAGAATAGTTGGGGGTTGTTTTGTTAGAGTTTGTACTATTGGTTAAATTCGCATTTCCATCAACTCTGACGTGAATCGACGAATGCTCTTTTGCCCCGAGTCTCCGCTTCAGCCGCCATTGAGCTAAGATATCACCTGAGTCTGCAGCCTTGCGCAAATCTGCAGAAAGTACCGTTTAGAGATTTTAGCCTAATTGTTTTATATTAACATGTTATTAGTGATGAAATGCCGTGATCACTGTGCTAGAACAGAGTAATCGTTTAAAACCGGTAACCCTCAACAATTGCAAAAAATATAGCGCCAAACAGACAGTGGCGCGTTAAATAAAATATAATTTAAAAATTTTGGTTTGAATGTGACGTCGAAGAAATATTCCCTTCATGAATATAACTATAAACTAATCAATCTAAGTCCAGAAATCACAATGTGGAGGTTTCGGTTTGATATCATAATAAAACAATTAAAAGTACAGTGTTTAATATCCGCATGTTAATATGTTTCGTGCCAATACTTTCCTGCACAAAGTGCGTATTTTCATTGAAAAACCAAGTCAATAAGTAAATCATCGTTTGTACGTGATTTAATTTCTTGCATTAATTAACTTCTTTCCTATATTTTGCATATTTCACGAAAAAGTTACCCTCAAACGAATCACGGAAATCATGTACTGTTGAATTATTATCAGTAGTTTGGGCATGTATATTCGCCGTTTTCGAAGGTGAGTTGTCATTTTCATGGTCGAAATAGCTAAAGTAGAAATTGAATTTCAAGTGAATAGACCCAAAATGCCTTTACTCATGAAATATCACAAATGATTGATATCTAACTTTTCTGTTTGGACATGATTGCTGGCATCATTCGCATTCTGGTAGTGATTCGCAAAGAATGATTTAAGGGCATCGCAAAATGCATCTTTATCGGGAAACAAGTCAAGTAGATCACCCTCAGGATCAACAGCTGACACGTTGGTCCCAGGATCGGAAGGTGATTCTGAATGGTCTTCCACAGTAGCAAGCATATTAGAATTATAAAACTTTTCATGCCTCGAGGATGGCAGAGGAGGCAAACCAGTGAGGTCTTTCTCAGAATAATTCTTTACCGTAAAAAGCATTGGATCTCCGTACCTTCATTATACTTTGCTTAGAATTTTGCGAATTCGCCACCCTGGATCACACAACACAACAAACATTAAAAGTTGGATGGAGCAATAGTGACACAGCCGTATAGTGCCGAGTACCTACCCACTTCTAATTACTGAATTAAATCTATTAGAAATTCCTTCGATATTAAATTTTTAGGCATTACTGCATAAATTATACTTGACTATGTTATAATATGAAGTAACCAGTCGTATCATAAACCAAAGCATAAACGAAAACCAATCGAGACTTTAAATATTCGCCAGTGATTTGGCCAATTGAAATGCGCAATTGAATCGCTTATATTAAAACACTTAGTGTTTCAAAATCTCGATGTTTCTACAGAAACCTAAATTTAGATTAATAGCTAAACAAAGGCATAACATTACTCACAACACTTTTCTATTCTTAAGAAGAAGGGAGCTCTTTATTGATTCTTAAATTTACTAAATAAACAATGATTTAAGTAACACGCTGCTCTAACGCTAAAGATCAGAATTACCTAATTTCTTTACTTTCTTATCTATAGTAATTAGTCTAATTTTAAGTTTTAATTACTTTACTTCTGAGAACCAACTCAAATTCTTCGTTTACAATATATAACAATGTTGGTTCCTATTAATCTTCACATGTATAAAACATGTCCCAGTATATACATCTATTATGAATGTTTTGGAACAAAAATTCACAATCATAATCAAGAGGTTTAAGAATTATTATTTCAATGCACAATAAAACCTCTGTTATTAAATGAGTGCCCTTTGGTTCGACTTAATCTTCGATATTTTCAAATTGCCAACTAGGGATTAGTATACAGTATGAGAAATCTGTTCCACTTGATGTCATAAAACAGGCTAATGGGTACCTTTCTACTACATATTCCCTTTATTTTTTTTTATTTCACGACTAAGACTAAAAAAGTGTAACTATAATTGAGAGGGAATACAATTATTCAGTATTGTCCCACATCAACTCAAATTCCACCTTACTACGAGCCTATGGTAGATAATATCAGTGACAAAATTTCTAGCAAATCGTTTTAATTTAGGGCAGATATTTCCTACAGCTTTTGGTTTCTCGCTAACTAATCAACACGCAATCATTAAAAATGTGTACACTCGAACATGGAAAGTCAGTTTAATAGTCACTGTTTTCGAAAAAAATCGAGTGCCGATTTTTTAGAAAAATCCTTTACTTTTATTAGAGACAAGGTGAAGTTCTGTGCAGCATTTTAGCCTGGATTGGTTTATACTACCCTCGAAACAAGTTTACAATTGGGATAATTTACATAGATAAAAAGTGGTAGTTTCTTTTGATTTTATTTAATCCAATCGTTCATTTTTCTTTAGTGATCAAGTTACAAAGTATCAGTGGAACCTCATTTCTATCATGTTATGTTTTATTGGGATTCAAACCGTTGCTCAGTAGGACTTCTATAAAGTTTTTAAAAGCGGACAAAGATAACTCTGTTAGTAGTAACAAGAAGATGGATCAGTAAAAACGAATTTCACCTTTGGATTCATATTAATCATACAACGTTTACTACTTGGGACTAAGGCCTTATCGTAAGCACCGGTAAAAATTGACTAGACTTTAAAGAGAGAAAGTTGGGTTTGATAAGATGCATGTATAGTTTTGTCAGATCGACTTTTAACCAAACTTAGGTCAGAACCTCATAATGGGTAAACTAAAGTGAACTAGCATTGAGCATATAATTCAGGAACTTTCATGTTACTATTGCTAACAAAGGTGATGAATGGGCTACTTAGTGTATTTTTAGCAGTTAAAGAATCGGCTTAGCACGTATTGTGTTTGAACAGAACAGAAGCAGCATGTGTGTTATGGAATATTTTGCCATCGGACGATTAACTTCATTTGGCATTCACACTACTTATTTCCTCTAAATGGCAAAATGGTCATCAGCGCAGTAGTATTATCACAGCTGCTATGATTCCTTGAAATAGGTCTAAAGGAAATATTCGTTGACTGTGTGTTATCGCATATTGATTTTAACGGATCGCTTTCGGCATGCTAAATTGCAAACCACTATGCCTCCAAGTTTTCTATACCCAATCAGATTTGTGCTTCAGTTGGACAGCAGTAACGTGTATTAAGAAGTAGGTATGGAGGATATTTATACTAACTGTACCATATCATTTTATCGGAGCCATAAATCAAATGAATTCTATGTAATTTGCAAGGAAGGCACGCTTTGTTCCAGCCTTTTCGTTCATATATGGCTAAAATATACTGGAATGCGCATCACTTCATAAGAGCGGTGACATTTGTAGTCATTTGTAGTTGGAAATGGCACTACTGGATACTATTTCAACTAATGTGGTCCTACAAATAACAAATGAGGACTAGTAATTGAGGCAGGTTCAAAACAAATAAGGTGAGGATTTCATATCAATATCAGATTTAAAGTTAGACTAGTTGATAACAAGATATTTTCGAAGAGAGCTGTCATCAACTATACCCCATCTATACCCCGGAATTTTAAGAATACCTAGTATACTGCATAGTAGTCGCAGCGTTGATAAAGCGCTTGATCTAAACCTATACCATAATCTATACCGATAACTAAGGGGAATTGCAAATGGCCAATTAACTACTCACTGAAACTGGCATTTATGTGCTAGGATTCAAGCAACGTAACTATGATCTATTTACATGCTTGGCACTTAGTATATCCAGAAGAATATTTTGAAACAAGGATTTTACTAAATGAAATCCTTGTCCACCAGACTACTTGTAGTCAAATCGGAAACCAGCAGCAAGTTGAGAGATTATCTTATCGACGCACTTCCTGTTGTAGTGAGCTCTGCAGCAGCAGTATCTTACCCTATGAGCTGTTGGTTTCTTCGAAATAATTTTAAGTGGAAAATATGGTCTGCTTCATAATTTACCAATTTCGCCAACACTGGCAGTCAACGAGCTCTAGGTTTGCAATGCGAAATTGAGCCAATCAGATCAAGATTGGCGCTTGACCGGCCAATGCCCTTCCGAAAGCACTCTGATTGGTTAATTGGCGATGATATGAAGCAATCTTTGGATTTGCGATATCGTACTTCACTTAATCAGCCTTTCTTGTTGTCTCCTGGAGTTCCCGATCACAAGTAATTGTCTCAATCATCCGAGATTTTAAGGAGGTAAGTCCTTTTATCAATAAATTTATTAAATTGTTAACTTTTTCCTGTTGTTGATCGTAACATCAATCCAGTCAGTTATGCATATTCAAAACAGAATTAAAATCGTCCCGTTCCTCACCAGTAAATGGAAAGTCAGCCCAAAATTTCACGACTTTAAACAACTTTTGCTCTAAATGAGAGGTAAGATTCTGACCGAGTACGAGGTAACCTTTTGAAGTCTATAATTATACGACAAGAAGGTTACAAAACTGTCGTTAGAGGCACCCTCTGGACCCTCTAATTTAGCTTCAACCCACCAATCAAGTGCGAGCGTAATCTGGCTTCAGTATCAATTGGATTCGTTGTAATCAAAACTGTCCTTAAAGTTCTGACTGACATATTAAAAGCTCTAGTAGAGTAACAAACTCTTCGAAGCCTATTTTTCTTCAAGGCTAAAGTTAGTCCCATTAGACCACGTGTGTGGGGACCGTGCTTATTTAAATTCTGGGCAAAATCCATGCTTCAATAAATAGATTTTGCGATGCTTCCAGAGCTACATTCAAGGAATCGTTAATCTAGGTCTGTTGTTCTCACAAGTCAGGCTCCTTACTCCTACAGCTGTTCTTTTAGAGACTCGTCATACCAACGGTAGTTCCCTAAAATTTGATTGAATTTGACATAATTTCACAGCCTTTACTTCTTAGTTCAAAGTGATTTTGACAATGTTAGAGCACCTTGTCTCGTCAAGTTAGCTAAACTCTAGTTGAGTTTTTCTAAATAGGGTAATTTTACCACCTAACCATGGTTTCATCTAACCATGGTTTTGTGAAAACGCAAGCATATTATTGTTAATTAAGGCTCAAAGGAGGCTTTCAAACCGGTCTAATTGGTTCATCTTGGCTTCACTAACTAGTCGCTGTTTAGTCTGGATTAAAAGCAATAAATTATTACAATATTTGAACTGGTTTTCTGGTTATCGGAGGGCCGAACGAAATGCATTTTCGTTCAAAATCACGGTAGTATTCGCTCTTAATCTTGGAGAATTTGAATATTATAGGTAAAGGTGGTCTCGGTGATAATTTGGGTAAATATTTATAGGGGTTTCCGTGTTTTGCGCTCACCCACGTCGACGTAGCAAGATCGAGAAAGTCCAATTTTCCACTTTCGATAAATCCACTTGGTTTTTTTCCCGCAGCAAGCCTGCAATTCGTTCTTGTTGCATCCATGAATTCTAAGAAGATTTCAATCTTTTAGGTGAAAATGGAGTTTCTACGAAGAGCTTAGGTTACCTACTCCGTCAAAGAATAGACGTCTTTTGAAGGCCACTTTAGTGGCATCTACGTAGTGTGAAACTATTAAAGGAAGTTTTAGGCTGATGAAAGCTGTTGTGAAGGCTCTCCTTCCCCCGTTCTAACCGAAAGTGGCAAAAGGGCTTATTTAAGCCAATATCTCGTGAGAAAGAGGTCTTTCAACGGATTTCATAGGACTGTCAGGGTATTGTCGAACCGCTTTTTCTCAAGCTTCCGACTCAAATATTTGGAACCGTCGATCTTGATTTACTTCGTAAAATCAACTTGGGAAGCATCTTTCATTGCTTACAAGTGCTTGTCTTTCTTGTAGGCAAACCACGCGTGTCCCAAATCGTGGTTATGTAGTTGGGGCATTTAATCCCTTTAATTGAAAGTCCTTGCACAAAATATGGCATACTCCAGAACCCTGAGACTGAATTAAGTCTCTGCAATCAGTATGAAGATGTATGCATAGCGGTTCGGTACATCTCTAATACACTTGCTTGATTGGATTCTTTCGGATTTTAAAGCTCTTAAAGTGTGCTTATGAACTGGTTTTTGTATTTAAAAAGACCTCATGACGAAGTTCTGGACCTTGGCACAGCCAAGGAGGGCTTCGTATGACACTATCGGCAATCCGTCTAGCACTGAAGAAGCAACAGTACGTATAATCAAGTTCACAATGGGGACTTATCACGAGAGACGCTTTTTCCTTTTAAATAGGAGTGGAAAATAAAAAGCATGCCTAAGGCAAGTGCCTGCTCTACCGCGTCCCTGTTCTTCCAAAGACATCGGGCTCCATTTTTCAACCCCAAAACCTTTGCTAGTTTCTCGAGTCAGGTGTGCAATGCTGTGTGACAAATGGCGTTAATAGAGTCGATTAGCTCGGCGAAACAGTCGAAAGTTGTTTTTTGTGCACTCGAAAGCCAAAAACCCAGGCGGGAAGACTGTGAGCTTAATGGGTTTTGCTCATGAGTGTGTCGCAGCACAACATCTTTCCTGGCCTGCTTAAACTCTGCTTTGCGTGATGAAGAAGTCTGTTATTGGTTTGGGAAAAGGAGAAGATACCTCGGCTAGAAATTGACTCGTTCTCAGATTGCTATTCTCAGATCAGAGAGAGCTGTTAAAGCAGATATGTCGTAACAAAATCATTAACCAACCCTCCCTTTTGGCTCGTTATAAGACGATGAATCTTGTAGTTACAGGAAATCTTTAGAAATTGACAAACTAATGAGCATAGCGTTGAAGAATGACGGCATCAACGCCAGAAAGGTTTCTCTGTTAGAAAGCAAGCTTTCTTTCCAATTAATATGAGAAGACGACATGTTACAGATTGTCGGATTGTGACTCAATGCTAGACGGTTTTTCTACCTTACATGATGTAGTTGATTAAAAACTAAAGATTTGGGTTGTTAGGCTTGTTTCACTCCCTCAACGTCTTAGGAGCAGAAGTGTTTGTAACGTAGCATTTGTTCTTGGGTCCATCTCCCTGCTGCAACCCTTTGCAAGTGTCATTTATTCCTAAAATAAAGCACTCAAGTATCAAGCATTAAGCTAATATTAACGGTGGCTAAGTAGTAAGGGTGTTCATGTCCTGAAATTGGAGCTAATTTATGGTATTTTTTTCTATTGAAAGGGTTTCGGACTTTCACAGAATGAATATGGACGATATTATCACAAGGTATACCTTGGTGACGGAGTTTGTTCCTGATCCTTCGTTTTCATTTAAAATTGTCAATTCTAAGGAATTGTTCTTCATTTTGGGCTGAGCCACCCGTATTGATTGACTATATCCAGTGTCTGTTTTTAATCGTTTGTTAATTCCCTCGCAATTTAAATGTGGATATTAGGCTTGAGGCTGCCGCTTAAATAATTCTTAATGAAGCGACATTTTTCATCACTTTTTGGTTAAAAATGATTAATTCCAGGGAAGTGGGGTATGCAAGTGGAAAATGCATCTTTGTCAGTCCCTTTCGGACGAAACGTCGTGTTTAATTAGGACGAGTGGGGATGCACTACTTCCCTGTGGGCATGACTCTTCCTCCGCTGCTCCTACAGCTTTCATTTAGTTCGAAATGCACATGGTATGTACCCCAGAGTCTTTACTGAACGGGATATACCTTTATATGGTCGCCCATCTTTGGAAAATGTGCAGAAGTGTTCAAGCTGTCACAGGCCATTGTCAACTTCCCTAACGTCAGGGCGAGACGATTTGGGTGGTGCTCTTTGAATTTGGATGCACAAAAGGTTGCTGGGTAGCTGTTATTAGCAAAAAATTCTGTTTGGCCGCATGTTCTTTGTACTTAAATCCGGCAAACCCTCGGAGAATCGTGTCCCTCATGGGAATTTTCTCACAAGCAGCTTTTCAGTCTCAAATTTTACTGCAAACTCTATCTCAACTGTTTAGATTGGACATAATTATTTCTTGATTCATGTTCCTACTCTGTGTAGAAAACCAAAGGTATTTGGGTTTTCAATCGTCAGAAAACCCATCAAACTGTTGCACTTGATAAATGTAGGCTATAAATAATCATCTAGGTCCTGGCGCAGTATGAAATTAGTTAGTTAGCATGAGTATCAGGAGAACCATGGAGATACGCCTGTTTATTAACATCCTCTCATATATCGTTCACCCTTGGAAAATTCGTCAGTTTCAAAGTAGGGTTTCCAAGACACTTAAACATCTTGCCCTCATGAAGTCAACCAGCATGACGAAGTTCACTTTGAGGGATGTGATGAAGTTTGTTCCAATCTATCCCTAAACTTACGTGACTTAAAGCCCACAACTCAGCACACACGCCGCACATTACTGTCTGTATTTCGTGTCAATCACCACCACCATCGAAACACCAGAATCTGTCCATTTTTCAGAGCGTAGTCAGCAGATAATTTTTTGATTCATTTTAACCAGTGGGGTATATGTTCAATTTCGGTTCCTAAATAAGTAATCGCAGAATTGAAGCCTGCCGAAAGTGTAAAAATACCGCTATAAAACCATAAATCAGACGGGTTTTCTCGCCTTTGTGAGTCCGTCTGTTGACAGACTTCAAAGAAGTCCCATATGTTCAGTGCGCATCTGTGTTTATTGTGCGTTTCTAGTGTTCATTCATATTTTAATTCCTCACCGATTCTACTGCTTTCGGAAGATTAGTCAGCGTTATGAATTCATGCAGGCAAAAAGAGGTGCTCACGAAAGTAATTCATGGAGGATTTTGGCAGATTCAGACGTGCTAACGCCTTCCTGCACAATCCGACTTGAAGAAGGCAATATATTGCGTCGTTGAGTCGAATTGTCTGCTCAAGTCGTAAATTAAGCGAGTAAATATACCATATTTTCCGAAGTTGTCCCAAATTAACCTTAAATAAGAGCTGGTGACAAAATTGTGTAAATCAAAGAAAAATATTGATTTTTATCGATCTCGCTGGTTCCAAGATTATTCCAAAGTGGCTGAAATTTGATTTACACTTGATTATTGACTCGTAAACAACCAATACCTGCTCTACCCAAAACTGATAAATCACACTAAATGATTGTGATTCTAGAAAATAATTTAGTTTGGCTCAAATTTGGCTTAGTTCTACTAGTAAAGGATTCCGTTCCAAAATATTTTGGATACCGCTACAAACACCAATTAGCAACATGAGAGCAGAAAAGATCGGATATCGGTCCACATTGTAAATCAAATTGGTAGTGAGTTTATACGGGTTTCGAATCGGCTTGTCTCACTGAGTCTGTTCATCAGTGGGACTACGTATGGGTCCACACCGCGCGCACACAATGTGCATGACTCATGTGCTCACGCAGCATGAGGGGTTCGCGTCCAGGTGTTTGAGCCTCCGCCCCCCTTCCCCACCCCGTAGTTGAGAGCGTGAGCGAACGCGCACCCTGCACTCAAGGCCGTTCATTGTGCAGTCACTCACTGCTCATATGTGCACGTTTGTCTGTGCATAGCTCGGGTGCGCTTCGCGCCAAAGGGCGTATGGGCGGCCCATGGACCAGTTGTCAGTGCTACGTGGATGTGGATTGCTCCTGTACTCTCTCCCCTATCGGTACTTCCTATTCTTGCCACTCCGCTTTCTACTTCACTCGTATTGAGCAGGCTTATAAGATGCAGCTTCCCACTTTTTTTCAGGTGGCTTGATTTGAAATACAAGGACATCTCGAGTCTGCATTCTAAAAAAACTCGGGATTTGGCGGTTTAGAAATCTTGGATTTTGAAACCAGTTGTTATTGGCAAAAGTAGTCTGTTGATAATGTTGTCTATTGTGTCCCTTTGTGTGGTTCATAACTGTTGAAGACGTAAATGGTGAATCAGAATCACTTGGTGTGGTTGCGAATGTCATACCTATGGAAAAGACATTTATCGATTTTGCTGTGAGCGCTTTTTCATCAATGTCTGAGTGAGTAATTGCTGACAATTTCAAGTAAGTTGGAGCGAAAGGCTTTATAAAGTGGAGGTGATACCGGGGTCACTGGTGCTAAGTAGTTAAGAATTGTGTAAGTGCTATGGTAGGTCCCTTTGCTAGAAGAAATAGCCAGGCTTCCCGAGTAACCGCCTCTCTGTGCTGGTGGAGACCCAAGTGAGTGCCCAGGGGGAGGTATTCTCTATGCCTTTCAGCCCCTCAGTGGTCATCATCGTGCTTAAATTACGAGATGACACTTCAGATTCTGTAGTGTGCCGTGATATCTGCTTAGCGGTTCGTAGCGATGCTGGTGGAGTCAAGTCTGTCAAACCCGTTTGAGGTGTTTTACTTAGCCTTCCACTTTCCCTGGATGGCAAGTGCCACGTACGTGCGTACATCTGGCCCCTCCCCATAGTTGAGCGGGTCTTTCAAGTAGTAGCAGATTTAGTGTTCTCCTCTTCCTCCCAGGCCCACTCAACGCGTTAGTACTTACGCCAGGAGGCGCTGGTGATTGATTTAGGGCCCTCACCTCGCGTGCAGTGGCGTCTTCCCCTGTCCCCTTGCGTGACACCAACTGGAGTGTCTTTGTGACACGCCCAAGCAAAATTATTTAGCTGCCTCTGGAGGCGTTGTCTAATTACGCCAACTCCACCATCTGAGGAAGCTTGGTTTTCGCTCACCGTGGCTGAACGTTTTGTATTGAATGCTTGGGGCCCTTTAGTCTCCAGAAATGAGGATGGGTTTAAAACTATTCAGAATTTCGGAGTTGAAGGGCGTATTTCGTGTCTTTATCTGCAGACTGGGTGGGATTTATTGCCCAGGGGCGTCTATCGGAGGTCGGTAAATTCCTCCGTCTCAGGCCAACTAAGGTGTGTCCTTCGACCCTGTTTCTTGACCAGAACAAAACACTTTCAGCTCATCTTATTTTCTGGGGTTAATCGATTCTTGGCCTTCTCCAGTGAGATTTATGAATAAAAGAATAATAGCTCGTGAAACTTCTTGTTGGTTAAATGTCGCATGATTACGATTAACGAGGATGAAATCAAGTACGATAACCAGGGTTCGTAATACCGATGTTCATGTTAAAGAAAGACTGATATATACTTCTTTTCGATAACACCGATTGTCAAATTCGAGCTTTTTCTTGACTTTGGTAGCAAGACACTTTTAGCTAGGGGTTAAATTCATCCCAGAGGAACCTGACGGTGACAGTTCCTGAGAGTGTTTATTTTGTCACCTGGTTCGATGAAATACTGCGCAGACGACGTGATATAAGGCTTTTCTAAGGCAAATTTATTCGAAGCTTCGATTCACGACACTCAGCAAAAATTTTAGTGTTAGGGAATGAACTTCAGATAAATCCCGTTTTCGTCTTGTTTCTGCAGTTTCAGTTTTGAGTGTATGCAAGCCTTGAAGGGACATTTTAATGCCGGACTTAGTGGGCATTTGGAAAAGCTCTTCTCGCGCTTGTGTATACCTTGGCTCCCCTCAATTCGGCTCTGAGCTGCGTGTCTCTTCCCAAATTGGGACTAATGAAGATACCCGCTTTTAGCTCTACCGAGATTTAGTTGGAATTCGTTTTTCTCCAAGCGTCACCCACCTTTTTCTTCTCTGAGGTAGAAGAAAATCAGTTTCATTTAAAACCTAGAGTGAAACAAAACCAATCAGTCCCAATTCATTTTCACTCCCCTGGTCCACTCCGACTTAAGTGTTTAATAAGGATGTTATGTACAAGTCTTCTTGAGGATTTTCGCTTCAAACGCAATCGCATCGCTTAACAAACCTGATGTCTTTTCTACGAAATTGCCTATTGTCAACATTTCTGCGAAGCGGAGAACACTGATCGCTGGTAGGCTTAACTTCTTCGCTACTCGGATGCTTTCAAGTTGGTAGAAGAACGCGAAAGTTGTACTCGCATTTCAGATACTCTCAGAAACTCAACTCGGATGGGGATCTCCAAGTAATGGCCAAATCCTATTTTTACTTGATCTCCCTCTTCAGTTCATTTTTCGAACTGCAAAATGAGGTTTGGGGCAAAACTATGACAGCTAAAGCCAGACTACCCTAAGAGAGACTTAATTCGGTAAATCTGGCTTCCTTTTTCCTTCCAATCTTTAACTTTTTTTCCTCTGCTAATGATGTCTATGTTTGGATTGGGTACTTCAGCTTCTTTCATTGTGGTAGGTGATGACTAGCCCTCTTCGAAAAAGTAGTTGTCAACCTTTTGATAAAGCTGTTTGCTTCTGCACGTCGAACAGAAATGCCAACTCCCCAAGACCTTGTTTTTCAGCCCCATCGCTAAGCGACGTGGACGATAAAAAAACACGGACAGCCTCCAACAGGAGCTGTGGTGCGCAGCACCTGTTTGTCCAATTAGTGTCGTTTTAGAACAAAGGAGAGAGTTGTTGTGTATTCTACCGGTGCTCGGAAAAAGTGTACACCCTGAGCCGTGCTTCGACACTGCAATTTAGAAGGGTTTTTGATCCGCTGGTAGATGTTTCTCTCTCCTAAATTGTCATCAGCTAAGTGCTGACTTCGTCCACTTCAAAGTAGTTTCATTCACTCATTATTAATCACAACTCAAGCAATTGGTAGAGAGCCGAAATTGGATTATTTTTCATTCAAAAAGGGTCTGTGGAAGCCATGTTAACTTTTTTTTCAAATAAGCTTTAACTTCAGGACCCATTTCCATTTTCGTTATTAGGGAATCTATTTTTACCTTTATCTATGACCGCTGAACTGTTCTGTGATAATTCGTTGTATCTGAGAAATGTATTCTTGTAGCCCCTTGCCCACTCATTAGCTCGGTCCCTTTTTCTGGTGAGAGAAGGAAACAGCCGTTATTGGATAGCCACTGGCGCCAGATCTGAGCCTCTAATCAGATGGTAACTCAAATTTAGTCTCTCCTCTCTCCTGCGCACACGCAAGACTGCTGCTGCTGCTGGCGCCACGGAGTGGAGGGAAGGGGAGGGATAGATGGTGCCTCTCTCCTTAATGACCCGGGCTGCGATGATAATTGGCAGCTGGCGTCTTAGCCCTTGACTCAGCCTTCTGAGGGGAGAGGTGAGTTTAGGCCTCCTGGACAAGGCCGAATCCTCTCAACCAGGGAAATGCACCGACAACAAGAAAACTTGGGATATCTGAGGGTAGCTCGTGCTTTTCCCGTTTCTTTCGTTTAAATTCGAAAAGCTGACTCGAGACTTCTTTGTAGCTAAAATGTAAGTCACTTGTGATTTCCCATTCTAAGCTATTGTAAGCTCTAATGAAATTCATAAATATCTATTTCGTGTACTACTAACTAAAACGCCTGCTTTCGACACAGCCTTTCTCTAACCTGGCCACTGAGCTACGTAAATGCTATGCCGTAAGAATTTACCACTCCTGAAAGGTACAGAAAGACATTGAAGCGCAGTGCATAAGGTCGTGTGTAGATGGAATCACCGCTGGGAAACAAAGTAACTCAGTGTAACAGGTCGTAGAGAGCTCTGAGCGGGTGCCTTCGTGAGAAAGATACACTCTTGCCCTGCGTTTGTTAACCCTCATGGGGATGAGTTTGATCGTTAACCTTTGCTATCGATTACGTCTGACGAATATACTACTCACATAACGCACCATCTCTTCCTTTTTCTGTTCCACCAGGCTATTGGTCAGAGGTGCCTTTCTTGGGGATACTCCCGTTTCACGCTAAAACTGCTTTGTACGCTTTCCAAACCGGCACCTCTTTCACGTTCTCACGAGTTTCCGGTCATTTTGGGGAGGGGGAAGGGAGTCGGAAAGCGTATTTCTAAATGTGTTGCTTTCCACGTGTGAGAGCGTCCCCTTTCATTACTCTTTGAGCTTACCACCCGATTTGTCTACCTGTTGAAAAAACAACCCCGCAAATCCACTTTTAGGGGTATGTGAGATTCCCTCACCACGCGAAGCATTAACTCCACATTCACTTTTATGTTGACACAAAACTCAGATTAATTTTTGTTGTTAATTGTGGACGTGGCGTGAACGTCAAATACTAGAATAAAATTGGTTTCGAAACAGGTGTACAGGTCAGTGATTTTCACTCCTTAATAAACTTGGTAGGGCCTTTCTAACATTATCCCCAAAATGTGTAGGTCGTCTATTAGCTTTTTTCGGTGAAAATTTCACTTTTTACATGTTTGAACTTCCCGCCTTAAGTAAGTGCACAGTTGGTCCGAAGAATTTAGCAAGGGACTTGTTAGTTTAATAAATCAAAGTTGCACGAGAAGACAACAGTAGCAGCAGACATTTTTCGACGCTGAAAAAGCATTATCATTTAAACTTCGCTGTTGTAGGTAGGCGCCTATTTAAGGAGCTTAAAATTCGTCCATCGGAATAATCGCTTTCTCTGCCGATTAAGGCAGGCTTTTTCGCAAGCCTATTCTGGGTTTCAACAAGTATTTTGACTCAAATAATTGGCCGCCCGTCATAAGATCAGAAGGAGCATTTGCACTAAATGGCTTTGCTTTCTCGCAGTTGTCCGTCGTAATGTGGCCCATTGCGGTTTTCCTTCTCATCGTATCCGGTTGTTGTCGAGGGCAGCAACAAACCATAACCCTCTCCGACGACACCCCCAGCAACGAGATCGTCGCCGAGAACGTTCTTGGCGGCGCAACGAGCATGACCTTAGGCAGTTCTGATGGGACCGTTACCTACGTACTACTGAATAGCTCCGTCAGTAGCTACTTCCGAGTGAATGAACGCACGGGACAGTTGGTGACACGAAGGCCCGTGGACAGGGACAAGCTCTGCGTCGATTCTGGTCTCTGCTGTGCTCAAAACTCACGGCTCAGCTCACTCCGACTGCCGGACAATGGCGACCTTGGGACGGTCTGTGCTCTCCAGCTGGATGTGGCTGTTACAGTGGGTCGCAGAAGTGGCACTATTCCCAGCTTGAGGAGGGTCGTCATCGAGGTCAAGGACGAGAATGACCACGCTCCGGTCTTCGTGGTGAGTATTCAATTAGTTGTACCTTTCAAGGAGTGACGGTGACGTAGTCTATGCGGTCAATGTGGCTGTCGGTCTCAAAGCCTGGTTTTTAAGACCCCGCTATTAGCCATATCCTGAGTCCCTTAGATTCGATTTTCTCGACTTTAACTGACAGTACTGTCGAAGATATACTGAAGTAACTTGTGCTTAAAGCCAATCACGTTATATTGCAAAGGAATCTCATGCATTTTCTCCATTGTCGTAACTGGCACAGGGAAAGCAAACGAGCTTAAGAAAACTAAAGAATGCAAGTTTTGCCAACCGAAAGTTATGCCGATCTTGATTGGGCTTGGTTTCCACTCCACTAATTAACGCTTCTCCGTGACTTCGAGTTTGACAGCTGGGAAAAATCCCTCGCGATTTCCCACTATTGATTTGGTGATTTGGCCTGCGAAAAGGTGGGCGACTGTCGCCAGAAGTAAGTCTACTGTGATGGCAATAAATCGGACTTCTGTACCTCAGTGCATCCTGTCACAGTGCAGGCCCCTTCCCCAGCACTAATCCAGACACAGCGCGACCAGCGTGAAAAAGCCCTCCTGTCCTGCTTCCCCGAAAGGGCGGCTCGGTCTCGCACTGTGTGTCCTCTCGGGTGAGGGGGAGGAGCGGGAAAAGGGTGGACCAAGTCGGACTTCGAAGAGCCCTTCCCTAATTTTATTGGAGCAAAGAAGTCCCTATGTCTGTCTGATCTCAGACAAGCAAGAGACGTAGGATAATGCTTTGTGTGTTCTTTCGAGGGATTCGATAATCGCTTCCAATTATAGCTCTCTTCTTAGACCTCGAGAGGAGCAGTTGAACGACAAAAGAGGGACATAACTGAGCAACGATTTATTTGGCCACACCCAGTTACAGCGTGGGCAGGATTAGGTAAGTGCCTCGGCTTGTTGGCGAGTGTCCCCACGCGTATCCACCGCGAGGCTTACGCCTTTCCTGTTGCCCCAGCAGTCCCATGACATTGAGATGTGCTGTGGTTGTGCATTAGCCCTAGGCTGCTTTTGACATGGGCGGCTACTCGAAATGGAGATTGCAGCCACCCTGCTTATACCGAGAAGTCTGCTGGCCTTAGAGCAATTAACCTAAAATCCGTGCAAACTCCAGGTATTGATCGCCAATTCGGCCTTACCCGACGTTGATCTATCGGCACTCTTAATAGCCTTTTACCATCATGCATAAGTTGTAACTCCGTAGGGTAAATGGCTTTCATTGTACTTACGATTTTTCATAGCCAGAGACACCAATCAGTGGTGAGAGCTGAGTTTCAGGGCGTCCCTTTTGGCAACATCGCAAGGCGAAAACAGGGTTTGCGTGTGCCCTCTACGGTAGTCTGATGAGAGGTTCTGCTTCGCAATATGAAATGTCTCAACTGTACATCTGCCTGCAGCTCGGAACTCTTTAAATCGGCATGGGGTTAACAGACTTTTGATTTTGTATATCTGAGTTGAATGCTTTAAGAAACCAAATTAGGAAGACGTGGTGAATGGAGATGTGTGAAACAGTGAGGAAAACAGAGCAGAATTCGGATTTGGTAATGCTCCCCTAGTTCGATGGTTCTATTGGATGGAGTCCTCATGCGAGAGCGGGTATTGACCCGGAAAAATTCAAGGGACATGCAGGTTTAATTTGACGCCTAGCCTAGAGTTGTCGGCGGCTCCTCACTTTCCAATCCAAGAAGCTGCTCATAATTCCACACCAGCAACATTTTTTGCTAGTAACACCCTTGCCATGGGCAGTAACGAGTCTACTCTAGCCGTTTCGGTGCTCTCCCATGGGTATCTGAGTCCACCTCCCCTCGTCCTGTGTGGCTTTCCTGGGGCTGAAAGTCCTCTTTCCCCTCTCCTCCTCTTCGTCTTCTAATTTGCCTTCCCTGCCCTGCTTTGAAGTCACCTTATCGGGGTGGGTGGGGACTTAAAAGGGAATTCGGGAGTCCGGGTTAGGGTGCAGCTATTTTGGAGTTCGAAATTGCTTCATCCCTGTGATTTTATCCTCCACGTTGAATTCGGGCTTGGAGATGCTTTCATTTAGGGAATCGGTATGTCAAATAGTGGGAAGCATTCTGATGTAAGATGGCTTATTTAAGTCTGCAAGCTTCTCTTGGCCTATCTTGCCTCCAATAACTTTTGAGTAGACTAGGGCTGTAAATTGGTCTGTTTTATTTAAGTCTTGATTCGTATCTCTTTGAAGTTTTTTTCTTTGCACATAGATGGAGAAAACTCTTTTCATTCAGGTGTTATGTCCCTCTTGCTTAATGTTTTCCACTGTCTTTAAAAATCGCAATGAAGTAAGATTGGTGAATTGCTGTGGTGAACATGTGTATGCAAATGGTGGCCGATTGGCAAGTTGGCAGCTGCAGAAGTGCAATACTGTTAAGGGTAGTTAACCCCAAAAACTGTCCACAGTTTAGCACCGCAGTGTCAGGTGCTGTCACCGGCGCCTTCTGTCGGCAAATTGGAAGTGTATTAAGCCACTTTAAAACTCTAAATTTGGCTTGGTTCTTGGGGCGCATGTTAGTACATAGAGGGTGTACCTTTAAGCCTACCTTTCCCGGCATAGGTACTAGAAGAAGTGAAAGCTGAGTTGGCATTTCTGGTTCTTCACTGGTTTATTGATTGCTAAGGGCTAATCATGTGGCGACCTTAACTGTTCCATTCATAGATTCATTCGAGGGAAATGCGAGTCACATCGGAAAATCGGAAAAGTGGTTGTTAAGTACTAAATTTATAGCTAGACCGCATAACACTAAATCCCATAAATGGCATAACCTGTTGGCGTTTATTCATTTGTAATCGTACCTATTTTACCTTGTTATTTTGCAAGGTGGAAAAAGCGAAATTGCGAGTGCCAGCTAGTGTGTTTTCGTGAGATAACATCGCGTTTTGCTTGTTTGTGGCCAATTGCGTGTCACATTTTCCGCTGTTTTGCAACTGGTGATTGGTGTATTTCTTCCTTCTTGAATCTCGTGGGAACGCTCAAATGGAAAATCAAGTTAGCTGACCAACAAGCGTATTAGAGGCTTTTTCACCAACCCTCTCAGACCTCAGGAAAAAGCCTCTGTTTTGTATATCATTTGATCCATCTTGCTTTGTAGTGTCGAGTGGATGCGTGTGCCCTGTTGGCAGTGCTTCTTGAAATCGGAGAGCAAGTCCACCTAGGGATCATTTTGCAAGCTGGTTTGCATAACTTAGTCCCTTATAAGTTATGCTAGAATGTCACGAAGACGAGGCCACTCTCTTCCTGTCGGGGGGATTTCAAGGTGGACTGAATCCCTGCCTTCGTTTTGTGCGGGTAGTGGGGGAGGGTTCGGGATAATTTATCTTTTCCCCCGGGACTGACCATTCAAGGGTGACTCTCATCCGTCTAAAATTTTTGTTCTTTTCTCTGTCGTGACTCATGTGATGCGTTTTCTGGCAGGGTTATCAATAGCCTGTCTTCGTAGTGTTGCAAAAGTGCAACGTTACTTCCCAACCCAACTTGATCTTGAGTCAGTCTTCTTCGTCTTCTTCAAGAATTTACAAATTGTAAGACGCCTTCCTGCTTTCTTTTCTCCTACTCTTGGGCTAATCAGTTATAAACTGGTTCTTCGTCAGTGGGCTATTTTGTGTCTGCATTGTTGACGGGTGTTATGATTGTTTTGGGCTTTTTCTTTTTATCCCCTTCTTGGTACCAGTCCTTCCGCTTGGGCTGTCCTCCCATTAGCCGAGGGTTTTCTGGTGGTCACGTGAAATTAAAATTAAAAAGCCGGCTTGATAAGTGGTCAGTGATAGGCCGTGCCTTTCCTTAACCCCCTTCCACGCCACCACTTCAAATTTATTCACAATCACTATTACTCCGTCTGACCCAAAGTCATGCAGAGATGCAAATGGAGGAAGAGGAGGATTTATAGAGCCTTTGTGCTCTCGTACCTTATCGGCTATCCTCATCTCTGTCCATAGAGCAGCGAAGAAACCAGATTGTGGCACTGACTTCGATACTTGAAAGGGTTTGTTTGTACGACTCTGTGGAGTCTGGGTATGGATGTGTTTGGACATCTACTCTCTACAGACTGTGTGGCCGTGTTTTGAGGCGTCAGGTAGCCTAGAAGAGAAAATCTGCAGCCACGTCCAAGAGCCTGAGTACGCCATGGGTATTCAATCGCATCCTACATACCTTTTGCCACATCTATTTAATTAAGGTCACAGTTTGCGGTAGACGTCCCTCAAATTCAAGTACCACTTACTAAGCAATTCGGGCCAAATTTAAAAGACAGATTTCGACTTGTATAATGAATAGAACACGGACTGTATTTCAGGAGCACCTTCATGCCAAAAAACAGTCAAGTTTCCCAGCCATCTGTTCTAACATCAGACCTTCGAGCACCGATAATTAGGCCGGATTCGCAATAAAGGGGAACTTTTTTCAGCTGCCCAACAGCCACCCAACGCAATACTCAGAGACCTCTGGGAGCATCTACAGAAAGGGGCCTGGGGTTCGGGTGCCTCTTTTGGAAGTGAACATCTCAGAAGCAGCGTCTGCAGGCGTTCATCGGTTGCCTCTGCCTCTGGCCACGGACTGGGATGCAGCGCCCTTCAACGTGCAGCGCTACGTCCTGGACTCCGGCCAGCAGTACTCCGCCTTCTCGCCCGAGCGAGTCTTCAAGCTGGAGGTGCAGAAACGCGAGTTGGGGCCGGCTGGAACCCCCTTCGCGGCCGAGGCGCCGATAACCGGGGTGGATTTACTCCTCGTTGCGCCCCTGGATAGGGAAACGCGGTCCTCATACGAATTCAAGGTTCTCGCCATTGACGGCGGGTCCCCAGTGCCCCTTACTGGAACTCTCGCTGTTCGCGTTAGGGTAAGGAATGAAATGAGACTTATAGCCCCCCAATGCCAGAGGCTACTGGAGGAGTGCAATCATTTGAGTACATAGTATCTATGATTCGAGCTGTTACCCTCTTAATTACAGCTGTTGTGTTTGCTAGCTTTACTCAACAGTCAATTAAAGGGCTCCAGTGTTATCGCTATTCGCGGGAAAGTGGGTGTAATCGCACTGTAGAATTGCAAATTCGAGGCACTTTTTCAAGGGGCGAAGTTTTCACATTTGCGTTGGCTGTCAAGGCAAAAAGGACTCGTTGTGGCTACTAAGTTTTTCGCCACTTGTGTGTGTCTTCTTTCGCCTGAAGCGTAGAGAGAGAGAGAGAGAGGGGGCTTGAGGCGCTGTGGAAATGGTTATTTTTAACTCCAAATGACACTTTTTCATGCTCAAACTAGGGCACCATTTCCACTTTTTGTGGCGATTCAGCTACTCTGTACCTATTCGAAATGATTCACAAATGTCAAAGTATCATAAAGTTGGGAGTGTATAATGGTGTTGCGTAAGAGGGTACTAAAAGTGGTAAAATGTATACAAGACGTTCATTCCACTGGGGTGCTACACTTATCAGCTTCAATTGTTGCGAGGAGGCCCTTAAAATCCATTCACCTGAGTCCTGCGTTGAAGGCTCCAAGCTTAAAATCCTGATTCACAATTCTTTGCAAATTCTTAAAATTAGAAAGCATATGGGAAGTTCCACTTATCGGGGTTTCGTAGCTGCTTCCTGAAATCCATATGATGATTCAGGTGCTATCATTTTGTCCTTATCAGATGTCCAGTGCAGAAAGATAAAGTTTCCGTTTCGAGTCCGGAATGTAGTGTGAAGTGATCAATGTGCTGTGACTGCGTCTTGCTATTTGTTGAATTGAAGCCTACGAACCCCTTTGGGAGGCACCTTACTGTGGATGCTAAATTGTCAACTGGTTGCAGGTTACAGACGCTAACGACCACGAGCCGCGTTTCGAGTGCCCGACCTACGAGGTGAGTGTGGACGAGGGTCAGCCCCCCTCCTCCGAGAACCCCATTCTCAAGGTCGTCGCCCACGACGCAGACGAGGGGTCGAACGCTCGTATCCTCTACTCCTGGCTCCCAGACACCGAGCGCTTCGGACCCGATGCGAAATTCCTGCAGATGCCACGCCACGGCGACCACGAGCAGCCCCTGCTCACCGACGAGGTCATTGCCGCCCGACTCGGTGCGCCCCTGTCCCCAGAGCAATTAGCGAGGCTGCAGGCCATCCCCACCTACTGGTTCCGCCTCAACCGGTGGACCGGGGAGGTGTTCGTGCATCGGCCGCTGGACTTTGAGACGAGACACGGGTTCGTCTTCAACATCGTCGCCACCAACCCCGAGGCTACTGATGGCGCCGAGGAGTTCTCGAGTGTCGAGAGAAGCGCTGCAAAGATGGCCGAGATCTCTCAGTCGATGACGACTGTTATTATCAATGTAAGTGATTTCCAAAGCCCAATCCCCTCAACAGAACCCCAAAATCTCAGAAGAGACTGCTTTGTTACACGTCCTACGGTTCCAAATGTAGAAATCGATGTATTATTCTAGTCTCCTGACGCAGCATTGGTTCCTCCACTTTTAACGGCCTTAAATCCGTGCTTCTCTGCTCTAAATAACAGGTGAACAACTTGAATGACGAGAAACCACAGATCAGCATAGATTATGTGACCAACAGTGAATTGGTGAAGCACAAGCAAGTCACCGAAAACGGTTCGCCCAATCACTTCATCGCTCTAATCCGCGCCACAGATGCGGACGGGGGTTCCACGAAGGCGCTGCCTGGATTCAGTCTCCTGGACGACCCCTACAGCGGCCACATCACAGGCTTCCATTTCGGGAACGCTCGAATCGGGGGTCGAGCAAGACAAGGCCAAATCGTCTCTGGAGGTGGCCGGGTGACTTGTGAACTGGGGAGTCATTCGGAGAACTACACTCTCCTACGGAATGCCCAGTCTGACCCCTCATTGGGAGGAAGTGAGTATATTCTCCAGACAAAGACCCCACTTGACAGGGAGCTTGAACAGAAGCAGTTTGTCCTCATTCGTTGTTTTGATGATGGGTCACCCGCTAAAACTTCTACGGCCACTGTCGAGGTACATTTATCTAGTCTACTCGTTAATTTATAGTACTATGTATATTATTTTTTCTTCTAAAACAGGTTGAAATTGCGGACCAAAATGACTGCGTGCCTCAGATCAAGGTTCATTCAAGATCTCACCAATCGAATGTTGTTTCTCCTCTTCCCAGAAGCCGATTGGCTAATATCCTTCAGTCCTCTCTATCTGATTGGTCTGTTTCACAAAGGTCGCCGTTTGCTGAACACCCATTGGTCAGTGCGTATGAGGCTGGAATTCCCGTCGTTTTGGTAAATTAGTTGTCTTTTGATATATTCTAATATATCAACGTAAATTCAAAAAGGCATTCGTTATTTCAGGTGAGTGTTCCAGAAAATAGACAGGTTGGGACTATAGTGGCCTCTCTTCAAGGCGTAGATCCAGATGCGGGAGAAAACGGACGTGTTAGTTTCCGGATCCTGACAGAAGACCTGAGGCTTCCGCAAGTAGTACCTGGACCTTTGACCCAGGGACAATGGACAGGCAAATACCCGGAGGGGAAAATCGATCAGAATTTACCACCTGTTGCTATTCGATCTGACGGTAGCTCTCTGGACTTGTTCAGGGTGGGCTCAATAATTTAAAAGTCGGTCTGTTGACCCACTGGGAATTGTGTGTAATCAGGCGTCTGTTTAATGTTAGCTCGAGGCCAACGGAGACATAGTCACGAACCGTGTTATTGATCGCGAGCACTCCTTCCCACTTCGTGACGAGATGTACCTCTTCATCGAAGCCCGGGACGCTGGCAAACCCACCCCTCTGAGCTCGTATATCCTATTGGCTGTGCAGATTGAGGACGAGAATGACAACCCGCCGACCTTCGACTTCACACAGATCAGCTTCTCCATCAGGGAGAATGAGCCAGCTCCACAGCGCATTGGTGAAATAGTCGTGCGAGACGCGGACTCAGGCTCCTTCCTAGATGCCTTCCGCGGCAATCTAGAGCCTCCAAGAGTCAGTGAAGTCCCCAAGCACGGCATGACACTCTTCATCAACCCCGGTCACGGGGTCCCGGACCTCCCCTTTGCGATCGATACAACTCCGGAGGGGAGATTCTTTCTTAACGTGACGAAGTTGCTCGATCGGGAGGCTCAAAGTGGCTTCCAATTCAACGTTCACGCATCGGACAGCGTTGGTACGTCGCATCCGCGGCACACGTCTACCGCGACTGTCATGGTCACTGTGCTCGACGTGAACGATAACGACCCTGAAATCATCTTCCCGAAACCTTCGACCGCCGCCACCCATCTGCATGCGCTCTCGTACCTCGAAGTGCCTGACACGGAGATACTCAGTATCAACGCGAATGACAAGGATTCTGGCGGAGAGGGTGGGATCGGCAAGTGCTCCTTTGAGCTGGGACCTGCCTATTCGTCCTACTCGGGTATTGACCCATCACGACTGGCCAAAACCGCTCTTCAAGGCGATCTATTCAAGCTGGATCCGGACAGAGGCCTGCTCAAAACTCAGCGTCGAATGACTGAAGCGGATGTGGGCGAGCACTGGCTGCAGTTGATCGTGACGGATCACGGAAATCCACCGCGAAATAAGACCCAAATCATCCGTCTAGTTGTTGATCGTTCACCGCCCCAGTATGCTCCCAGTGTGCGCGCGCGTGGAGCCCTGTCAAATTCACGGATTCTTCCCTCTCGAGAGAGCCCCATAGACCAGCAGTTCCACGGTTTCGGTGACTGGAATGTGGCAGAGAAGAGCATCTCAGATGTCGTTTTGGTGGTGGTCATATGTCTGATGATTGCAGGCTTCCTGATCCTAGTCGGACTCTGTTTCTACCTTCGACATCGGCAGAAGTTGTTCACATGCCTGCCCGACGTCTGTGCGTTCTTCCATAAACCTCAAGTGACGTCTGGGTCCTACAGCAACGACGATTATGTGGTAAAGGCGAACAAGGTTCCTGTGACGAAAGTCGAGCCTCCTCGGAAGGTGATTTCAGCGACGAGTCGGATCTGGTCTCCGCTGCCGCCGACGCCACTGCCGAATGGGGAAATCGTGGTCACTAACTCGCAATTCCTGTCCGGCGGCGGCCCGTGCGCATCCATAGCCAGTGCAGCCGCCAGATACCCAGTAGATGCGATGCAGTCTGACGCGACTGAGTTCTTAGAGCCGTCGGTGAGTAATGAGCCTTAATCGGAAAAGCACTCTTGGAAGTGGTGGGGTGGAAGTCCGTAGGTGGTGATGGTGCGCCAGTTAGCGTGTTGTACCCTCTCACTGGTGCTTTTCCTTGCTTGAGTTTAAATGCGTAGAGTATTTAGCTGTAAGAAGTCTTTTTATTACACTGTAAATAATTGGGCCTTAACATACACAGCAAGCGAAGTTCTACAACGACTGCTACCACGTGGGTCAAGGAGCCCTCCAGTCTTCACGATTCCTTCCGATTCCAGCTGGGACTTTTAAACCCATAAGTGAGTTACCACAACACTTGCCTGTTTGACACCGAATCCTATGGAATGAGTTTGAAACATTGGTCTGGTCTCTTGCCCTGCAGTGTCTCCTGGCGACGAGTTTATCTCTCCTAAGGGTAACTTTTACAATCCTGCTACTTTGGGTTTCCAACCGGCCGCCATTTCCCCTCTGCATCGATCGCGCTACGCAGAAGTAACCATGCCTCACCCCTCGCTCTATGTCCAACCCGGAACGAATACCCTCAGTCTAGTAAGTGCCTGGCAGATTATTGAAGAATTGGCTGCAATCCAAAAACAGCTTATTCCAGTGAACCTATTGGTTGATTTCTAGGCCCCAAACCGGCAGTCTCACAGCACCGTGATTCGTTACCCTGGAGTGACTGGGAACCAACATCTCCAACACCAACATCAAGTTCTGAGGTCGCGAACCCTAGCCACCGATTCTGTACACAACAAATACCATCACCAGCATCAGGGCAGTTGCGAAATGCTGGGCGGTCTCCCCACGACCGAGCTTTTGCCCCCGTCCAAAAAGACTGCCGGGCACTACAAGTCCGAGCCAGCTCTCACGGTCTGTGACGATGAGGGTGCGATGAGCAGCGACTTGGAAGCGATGGAAAACGACGCGGATGACCCCAGTCAGGCCTTCATGGACGGCGGGGACCGAAGGCGGGCAAAAAGGAGTGCCACCCCGCCCCGACAGCTCGAGAACTACGCAGTGTCTTTCCCCAAGCCGCAGACCAGCTTCGTCTAACCTCCCCACTTGCTCTCTCTTCTCTGCGCTCCACGTACGCTAGAGTCCCTCCCTGTATTTCCTACCCGACAACTTCGTACATCGACACGTGGAATCATTGCCTAATGGTACTAGTATCCTATGTATAATTCGTCCGGGTAACCGGCGTCATTATTTACCCCTCCTCACCAACACTGCCCTTTTCGACTCATTTCGATGTTTATGTGTATTTAAAAAGTTGCAGCAAATGAGAATTAAGGATTCTGGTCATGTTTCAAGCTATTGTCATGTGAAGAGCTGTTACCAGTACTAAATATTCCTACCGCATTTTGGAGATTCAGATTTGTGTGCTACTCAAATCGCCACCTTTCTCCTGTCGGCAAGTACAGAGAATTTTAATTGAAGGTGTCGAATAGCCTGTAGCGGATATGGCTATACTTAAGCTCCCTACAAGATGGGTTTGCTACCCCGTTAAGATGGTCCCACTCCGGGAGAGAGAAGAGAGGGCGTGGGAACCTGTGTTCATTTGAGTCGTGCACTCGCGGCTTTGTATGACATAGGAACAAGGGGGCATGACTCATACATTTCGATTGGCTACGGGGTGTCCGGTAGCTGGGTTTGGCAGCGGCTTTGTGTGAGCCGAGAAAGTGATATTCATTAAGTTGCATAGGCCGCCCATTATGGCGTCAGGCCGCCACAAGCCCAATTTTATATACTAATGGGATAGAAGTTGTTGACATAAGTAACTTTCATTACAATGGTTTCTGAGTGCTAAATGAAGAGTTGACCATAAATTTGTAATGTATTTCATAAATAATTATTAAACTATATCGAACACCCAAGTTGCAAATAATCTGCTCAGTGTCGAATCAAGTAAGCGGTCTCGGAGAGAATTTAAGAGAGAGAGAGAGAAAATCGAAGTGCCTCGCTAATTGGGTAGATAAGTAAGTTTGTGAGACCCAGGAGGACAGAATTCTAAGTCGCGGCTACCGAATTCTCGGCCACCTCGACCTCGGATGGGGACGGCGACTTGTCCCTTTGGGTGACACCCGCCAGATCGATCTGCGGCCCCTCCTTGGTCATTACGACCCTCATCTTGGGCTGGATTTTCTCGTACGTCTCCTGGTAAAGTGGTCCGTCGAAGATGACCCTTCGTTCCCCGAAACTGCGGTGGTCCTTCACGCGCTCAAACTCACTGTACATGGCGACTTTTGGCTACGGACAGCAAAAATACCCCATTAGCATCGAATCAACCATTTCATCTATCTATAATTTTATTAAACTGACTCACTGGAAGGCCGTTTATCTTGGTTGCAAGAGGGTCACTGAAAAATCGATGGTAATTGAAGACTAGTCTTAATGGATTTAAAATCGATTATTGGTGAACTTACGGTGCGTCCTGCACCCTAGTATCACGTTTGTCCCTGGAATGATTTAAAAGGAAAATCAGATGCCGAACACTGCTAGTTCAGGACTGATATCAACAAACTCATTATTGTTTGATTTTCGAACGAGACCAGTGATTGATGACTATTGATACGATACGTATCATGAGGAACTTGTTTTAATACACGCAAATTAGACAAGCAACTGTGGCAGACCAATCAAAATTTTGATTTTAATTGTGTTGAAAACCTTCGCCACTATGTGCTAGTAATAAAAGGATTTTCTCTAGCGTATAGGTGATAATCTTGCATACAACACTCATGAATCAATAAGTTTAATTTTTTTCTTATTTAACTTACAGTCTGTTCATCCTTCTTGTACGCTCCGACAATTCTTTCAACTGAAAGGCAATCAATAAATCAATAGGATTCAATGCGATTATTCTTTGAAGTGTTTAAAGGGAATAACTTACATCCATGGCCTGTTGATTGAAGCGCTGCTCTAAGTCGTACTTTTCATTCTCCAATTTCATGATCAAATCAAAGAGAACCCGGGCCTTGGTTTTTAGATGCTCACCTTTCAGGCCATCGATTTGTAACGGTGGAACCCGTTGGTCCAGGGCAGCTTTACGTTCAGCTTCTAGCTCCTCCTTCGATTTTTGCGGCATCGTTAGCTTCAATTCTACCGGTTTCTATGATGAAATTAAAATGTTCATATTGAAATATTTTAGTGGTGGACAAATAAAGTTGCCTACCTCAATAGAATCAGAGCGTTTCTTGATAACGAAATTACGATTTTTTGTTTTCTTGGTTAATTCCGCAAACTCAGCTCGCTTGCGTTCGCGTTCTTCGCGTCGAATCCTTTCCTCTTCACGTCTTTTACGACCACGTTCCTCCTGCGCAAAACGGAAGAGCTGGAATTTTCCTTTTTCAAAGGAATGAAATTGAGTCATGCAACTTTTAATCTCACTAGGGCCTTTTATACCTTTAGAAGAAGCCAAAGTTATGAGATAAACTACCGTATGCTGCGATTCATGTCGATTTATCAATCCGCTGAATTGAGTGCAAGGAAGGTTGCTTGAAGTGTTATTTAAAATGCTATAAAGGAAAAATTTGTATTAATTACCTCCTCTACACGCCGCCTTTGTTCTTCTATGGCTCGCGTCTCGGCCGTACGGGCCTCCTCCTCAGCTCGTTCCTTCCTTCGACGTTCCTAAAAATATTGGCAAGTGTTGCATCTCATAATGCTTTGATCCGAAAGCTGCGCTCGCGTAAACCTAATTATTGCTAAGCCCTATATAGTTCCTGCTACTAGCTTACTGACCCTGAACCTTCGAGGATTTGGCAAAGTGCATTTGGGGACATTCTTGCCGTCAAAATCCAGTGCAAAATCGATTCACGCTCGCAGTTAGATGGAAACGGCTTTCCGAGAGGCTTTAATGCTAAAGTACCTTGGGAATAACCTAGAAGGTACAGTCTTTGGAGTTTTGTTTCAATAGATGCAGCGTTGTTAGCCAGGGCGGAATTGTGCATTTTCCTGAAAAGTGCTTATTTTAGCATAAAGAGGTACCTATGCTGGATACTCTGGAAATGGGAAGACAGAAAATGCATGAGGTTATTAAATAACTTGAATTATCTTGCACGATTGACTTACGCGTCGTTCTCGGAGTTGTTTTATTTCTTCCTCGGCTTTGATGCGCTGTGCTTGGCGCATGGCCTCGAACTCCTTCCACTCCTCATCTGCACGCTGTTTGCGTTTGCGAGCGTCCTCCTTCGAAGGAAAAGGCAGTAATTCGATAAATATCTAAGTGAAATTCGCATCGCATACAAGTGCTTTGTCCATAACTAAGCATGATTGCGCAGAAAATTGGGAGAGGAATTTTTGAAGACATACCTCCATTTTCATCCTAACCTCGCTGATTCCTTCGAAACTAAAATGAAAGAAAATAGTTATTTTAGTTCACCTCGTTAGTTAACCAAAGGGCTTTAAGAAAGTTGCAATCAATATATCCAGTAATGATTGACTACAATTATCGCCTCAAAATGTAGAGCTTGAACAATAATTGTAAGTAAATTTAGATATTGAAATAGCACGATATTGTTGGGACAGAAAACAATCGTCAGGAATATCATTTGTTTAAACTGTAGTATCGTGTTTCTAAACTTCAATTCTATTACTAGAGAAGACGAAAAGAATATATTTGATATCCTATTATGGGGGACGGAATGAATATTTGACTTTAAATTCTGGGTAATTTTAGAAGGATAAACTTACTTGGTATTATCGTTGGTCATGGTTGCCAGGTTGATCGACTGATTAGTGTGTGCGAAAACTTGAAACCCACTGGGGCTACGGGAAGTGTCAGTTATGGGGTCACCGTTTCTGTAACTTCATTGGCCCGTCACTTTTCCCGACCCCAACAAGCGGCGTAATGTCGGTCATTTCATTGATTCAGTCGTCACTCGGACACCGGCTTTCGCACAAGCAAATTGCACAGCCCTAAAAAGGGTGTGAAGAACAAGGAATCATAAGCTCAATTTCCGGCTTAAATAAACACTAGCTTATATGTCAATAAGATTTTCTAGTATATGTACACTCAGTGAAGTTGTCCCGACTGATTAGTTAAATATTATGCTACTCAATTCATATAAGTACGTCGCATAGTCATTCAAAACTGTAGATAAGGTAACAGACATTGGTAAACTTCGTGTGTCTTATAGCCGGAAATACACTATTTTCCAGAAAAATTCCATTCAAGGGAAATCGGGGGATTTAATGAAATTCGCAGATAGTCTTCTTCGAGTTTGAGCAGATAAGCCTTTTCGGAAACCTACAGAGCTGAAACCCAGTTCATCGACTTCCTGTTCATACTTATTGGTTGCTAGATGCAACAGCACAGCTGGATACTTATTGTACTCCCAGGGAGAGTGCATCAATTATTCGAGAGCTATCCATGAATGCCATGGGTTTGTTCCCCTGGGATTCCTTATTCATAATGGGCCTCTGACTAAACTTTTTGATAGACAAGGACGTGTAACACAAGTCAGCTCCGTATTGCCACTTAAGTGACCGCCGCCAAAATTATCCGTTTGTTTTCCTACCCGCTCTCTTTCATAAATACCGCCCTCATACTTAATCTTTTCTTAAATCACACTAGGGCCGGTGAATATCCAAGTTCACCTCACAAATGGCATTTCTACCATCCCAGATATGATTAAGGAAGCTTTACTGAAATCACAAAATGAGTTAATAATTGAAAAGAGTGCAAACAAAAAACTATCAACTATCTTAATACTGACATGGTGCTTGTGTTTTTACTTGTTCCTTATGCTTTTTGTTTTAAATTGGTCTAGGTTATGTCTAACGAAGCTAGCAAAGCAAAAAGCCAGGTTTTACAGTCGGGAGAAGAAAAATTGGCCGTTGTAAGCCGATGGCCAGTGTTGACTGCTGGAAAAGCGGTAAAAGGTTTTAATTGCCTGTCAGGGATGCCTATTTGACTCCTTAAGTGACGAAAAAAGCATAAACGTACTTTTGTCAAAGCGTCACTTTCCTCTAATTGGAATTTTTTAATTCAAAAGAACAATACTATATGAATTCTTGACTTAAGACGCGATCAGGATAAATATATCCATAATTTTACACTTGATTAAATGAACTTAATTTGAAGTTAGTTCATTAATTATGATTTGGGTTTGGCAATGTTCCAGTACTTGTGAGATTTCAATCTTCATAGGCAATTACAGTGCTAAGGATAACAAAGAAAGCTAACTACTGAAGAAAGAGCAGCTCATTATTGCATATTGTTTCAAGCTTCACCTTCGGAGACATGAGTAAGATACTATTCGAAAGTGCCTTCGGTAAGACAAGTTCGGAAGATAAATAGCATAGCATGACTAACTGGGAAAGTAAGTAAAATGAAGAAGAAGGAAGCGCACAAAACAAGGTACATGGGAGTTTCGTTCACGATTGTTTAAATTAGAGGGACTTGAGTAGCATTGCAGTAGCATGTCCATTTTATTTCGCGGCAACTGCCTTTGGTGTGAGCTTGGTAGGCTCTTCGGGTTCCTCAGTCTCCTCTGGCTCCCCCTCTGGCTCTCTCTCCTCAACCTCCTTTGGGGGTGGATCGGGACGCTCGTTACCCGTCGCCACTTGCAATCCGTTTGCGGTCATTACAACTCGCACCTTTGGTTCGATTCTCTCATACCCCTCGGTGTACAAGGGACCGAGGAAAATGCCCTTACGTTCGACGAAGGTTCGGCGGTCCTTCACTCGCTCGAATTCGCTGTACATAGAGACCTTCGGCTGAAGGGTCAGTGAAAACCAATTGAACCCAGTCGTTTCATGTGGTGTGCAAGTTTTCGTCAATTTAACTTACTGGGATGCCGCTGATTTTGGCAGCCAGTGGGTCACTATAAATGTTCAATAGCTGAAATACTGCCTTTGAATCATAAAATTTTTGACAAAGCATTAACATACGGAGCATATTGAACCTTCGTTCCACGTTTGTCTCTAAAAATGAATCATAGCATCATGGAATTTAACATAACTCTCTTGCATTTTTCATGAACCCCAACTTACGTCTTATTCATGTTCCTGGCTCGCTCAGATAAATCTTGCATCTAAATTGGCATTGGATGCTTGTATTTCATAGATAGATGCAGTCAAGACAATACGAATAAAACTCACATCATAGCTCTGCCGAGTGAAGCGTTGTTCCAAGTCATAATTCTCGCTCTCCAACTTAATGATCAAATCGTGGAGCTCTTTGGCTTTGGTCCTGAGGGCATCGCCCTTCAAACCGTCGATTTGCAGAGGCACGATGCGCTGCTCTAGGATAGCCCTGCGCTCAGCTTCCAGTTGCTCCTTCGACTTCTGAATTTCTACCGGCTTCACTTCGTCAGGTTGCTGAAAAAAATCAGCAGAGAGCTCAGGCTCAGAAAAGAAACAGGCTCAGCTTGCTCGATCTCAGGAGACGTGCAACATACCTCCAAAGAACTGGCCCTCTTGGTAATGACAAAGTTACGTCTATTGGATGACTTGGACAACTCAGCAAATTCTGCAACCTTGCGCTCACGTTCTTCACGCTTCCGTTGTTCCTCCTCGCGTCTTTTACGAAGTCGCTCCTCCTGTTAGGCATTTTCGAACATTTTGCTTAATTGATTTCAATTGCATTGCTACACTACTGATATACTAACCTCCTCAGCACGTCGATTTTGCTCCTCGATCGCGCGGGCTTCGGCCAATCGAGCTTCTTCCTCAGCCCTTTCCTTCTTTCGACGCTCCTAAAGCAAAAGAAAACATAGAAAAAAACCAAATGCTAACTTTTTGCTTAAATTGAAGTTTATCTCCACGCCTAAATCATCCTTAAATTTGGCGTAGCTAATGCTGCCTGGAATACATGTTGACCCCACAACCATCGGATTACTTAAAGTGCATTTAAGGCCACTCCGGCCTACAAGGCCCCTAAAAATCGATAAGTGGCCACTTATAAACCTATGACCATTAAATGTCGCTAAATTCGTCTTAAATATTTAATAACTGCCTGCGTTGAAATAGCTACCCTAGGACAAAAAATCAGCCTTTCACCGATGCAGAGGGCTTAATAAAAAGGAATTTTCGAGTTACCCGCCGTTCACGAAGCTGTTTTATTTCTTCCTCGGCTCTTTCACGTTCCGCCTGACGAATCGCCTCATATTCTCTCCACTCCTCCTCTGCACGCTCCTTTCGTCTACGAGCATCTTCCTACAGCAAAATAAATAAACAGTTTAACAAAGTGCAGTAACTTAAAGATATTTAGATTGGTTTTAACGGTTAGTATCAAAATGTTACCTCGATTTTCTGTCGAATCTCACTGTATCCCTCCTCCCTAAAGCAGGAGAAATGGAATGGTTTTCATCATGCAATTTCCCTTAATGCAGTTAATATTCAAGTGAAAATTTAAATGTTAGCATTTCCTGAATAAATGCCTGTAGAACCACGCCAGACAAAGTGAGATAGACTTACAGGCATTGATTAGAGCGATTTAGGGTCTGGGAAGAGGCAACTTACTTGCGTTCGTCGTCGGACATGTCGGATGACTATGTGATGTGCACAGAAGGTCCGGAAAATGGAAACTGCCGCGGCCTGGCCGAAACCATTTGGGAGAAACCGTGGGCTGCTAATAGCGCAAGCTGATTGGCCAACCTGGGAGTTCCCCTTGACCCCACAGAACCACCGTAGCTGCCCAAAACCTCGGCCCAGAAGCCCAGTAGGTCGGTGTTTGGCCACTCGAACATGTCAAAATACCAGCGGGCACATAATTAAGGGCCTTTTGTCCTCGTTCGATCACCTTGGCTCTTTTCTACAATGCTCTAAAATGGTAGTTCTAACATTATTTATAAAGTCAGCCCTGGTGTGCATTTGATGGGGAAATAAAGTAATGAGGTATCTTCTTTCACAGAGGCATTGGCTTTAATAGAAATTTCTTTTTTGGTACTCTCCATAAACGGAAACTTTTATTCTAAATCATAATTTACGATAATACATTTTTACTTAAATTGTTATGGGTTTTAAATATTCAATTACCATAAATGGGATCTAGGTTTGAAAACGGTGGATATCTAATAGCCTAATTTGCCATTATTTTCGAACTGAAAATTTGGAATATCCGTGTAGTTGCGTTAATTATCAATTCCCTAAGTTAAAAGAAGATCACATTTCGTACTTACTAGAAAAAGTAGTAGATCTATGTTGCGTGATTTTTCACTTTATCTAGCACTGCTAGCATTTGACAGAAGGCCTGGAGTACAGAGAGGAAATGCCAATGTTTATGGATAATTGAATCAATCTATAAGCCAAATGTTGGTATGTACAGCTATTTGTATGACATTAATAGACCCGGTAAATAAATAATAAAATAGTATATTGAACAATAAATCGATTCGATTACGAACCCCAGTACCCCATAAGGTTTAACTACAGTAGAGAAATATCAGTCTAAACGTACCCTGTGATCCTTAAAAAATATTCAATGAATAGTTGTATAATACTTTACGGATAACGTTTTAGTTTTATCACGGCCTATTAACTCAAAGTTACATTTGAAGGTAATCAACCAACTGATTTCCCCTGTTGAATTGAAGTACTTGGGAAACTGCAAATTCGCCACATTTCATTAAATAATAGCTGAGCAAGTTGTTAAGTTTAAGTAATATTTTAATGATCTCTCGTGTTGAATTAGCTAACTATGTGAAAATCAATGTACCCATGTGTCTAGCACAATACCACTGTTGCCTACTGGCACAGAAATAACCAAAAATTAGACGACGAAACCGGAACACATATGATTGTGAACTAACCCTTATAATTTTGAAAATATATATTACTTTCCAGTGATTATTCGGAAAATGAGAAACTAGTTTACGGCTCCGTCACCAGAGAGAGAGAGAGGGAGAGAGGGAGAGAGAGAATAACTTGTAAGGCATTAGTGGTAGTGGTGCTTTTTGTGTGTTTGTGTTCGTAGTGTTAGCAGCAGCAACATCAGCAGCTTTTTTGTGTATACGTATGCGTATGTGGCGAGAGTTGAAGAATGAGAAGGAAAGAAAGAGATGAAACAGGGCAGTTTCGACACCGGAGGTAGAGTCAAAGCACTGGTTTCTCGAAATGGGGGAAGTAGGAGGCCTGGAGGGCGATAAATTCGAGAGAAGCAGAGGCGCCAGAGATGGCCTTCTGATGAGGCGCCTACTCAGCGGTGACGGCGGCGGGCTCGGCAGTCTCGGCGGGCGCAGTCTCAGGAGCCCGGGTGGGGGCCGGGGTTGAGTGGGGTACCTCGCCGGCAATCTGGAAACCGTCCTCAGTCATCACCACGTGGACCTTGGGCTCTATTCTCTCATACCTCTCCGTGAAGAGGGGACCGCTGAAGACACCCTGGCGCTCGCTAAAGCTGCGGTGGTCCTTCACCCGCTCGTACTCGCTGTACATGGAGATCTTCGGCTAAACCCAAGGCCAAACACTCCATCAATAGTTCTTCTCCACAACTAAATGGCTAAACATTTTGAAGCTCTAAACTTACTGGAAGACCGCTGATCTTAGCAGCAAGCGGATCGCTAAATCAATAGTTAATTTGTATTCAACCCCCTCCTGTTAGTAAGAGCCGATACATTAACATCCAGTGACAACTTACGGAGCATTCTGCACCTTAGTTCCACGCTTGTCTCTGAAAAGAACCAATATCAGTTATTGTTTGCACTTTACCCTTTAATATTTCGCAGGCCTACGTTTGCAATCCGAATATTACAAATATCAAAGTCATAGCCTATTTTGATTGGTCCATTATGAGTTTTGCTCATTAATAATAATAACAAATCATTGGAGGACGATAACACGAAACAATAAAAGCTTGGTTATAGTCAGCCTTCTGGCTTAGAGTAAGTGATATCTTTTTGATGCGTCTCATGGCTTACCCCTTGTTCATTTGCCTTGCGCGCTCAGCAAGTTCTTGCATCTGAAGAAATAAGAACATGGTAAGTGAGTAAGTAACAAGGAAAAGGAGGAATTGAATGCATTGGCAGCGTGACTCCTCACGTCATAGCTCTGGCGAGTGAAGCGCTGCTCCAAGTCATACTTGTCACCCTCCAGTCTCAAAATGATGTCGTTGAGTTCCTTGGCTTTAGCACGAAGTTGCTCACCCTTCAAGCCGTCAATTTGGAGGGGCTGAATGCGCTGCTCCAAGATGGCCTTGCGCTCAGCCTCCAGCTGCTCCTTCGACTTCTGTACTTCCTCGTGCTTGACCTCTTCGACTTGCTGGACAGAAAAGGGGAACCTTGAAGCAACTGAGCAGCGCATACTTGGGGTTGAAAAATCATGCGAAGTAAACACGTTAGCACAACGCTGAAGGGGATTGCAGTTAGCAGAATTTCATCCATGCTGTGCTGCTGAGACGCCGCTTAAGTTGGGGTCTTTTTGGTCTCTTTAGTTTACTAGTGTTTTTTTTAGCAGCGCAACAAAACACAACATTGATTGTTTTGTTGCTACCTTGATAAGTAAAATCAGGCTATTGACACTTAAAAAGACATGCACTACGATTGGTTGGTTGAAGCTGGGCCGGTTGGGACTCATAGCAAGCAACATGGAGTTGGTTTAGTGTTTCATCGCTCTTACTCGCCCCCTCAATATTTACCTGGAGCTGTGGAAAAGATTTACACACACTTAGTATCTCACATTCATGCATTCATACAGACCGCATGGAATACCCAACAGTCACACAAACATACGTCAATGCTCAGTGCAGGGTTCGTGTCGTGTTCTTACCTGTACCTAAATAAAGGGAGCAACGAATGGGTTGAAATCGACGATTCTTCATGGAAAAGGAAAGGAGGCCAAAGAAGAGACTGTTAACTTACTTCCACGGAGCCAGCCTTCTTATTGATGACAAAGTTGCGGCGAGTGGTCATCTTCGACATTTCAGCGAACTCGGCACGCTTGCGCTCGCGTTCTTCGCGTTTGCGCTGCTCCTCCTCACGCTTCTTGCGAAGACGCTCTTCCTATAATCAGAGGAAATCTTCCAATCCCTATTCTATTGAAAAAACCCTTCGCCATTTTTTCATAGTGCCTTATGGGTTTCAAATTGTCAAGTATTTCAATGACCCAATCTTGAACAAATGAATTTATCGATTTATCGATTGAGAGAAATTAGGCACAACGCAGCATGTGCAGGTAAGTTTCAGCAAGTCTATTTAACTCAGTTTTTGCTTATTGCAGTTATTTCTAAGACTGAATTTTGATAAATCAGAACAGTTTTGATAAATCATACATCTTCAGCGCGTCGCTTCTGCTCTTCGATTGCGCGAGCCTCTGCCAAACGAGCCTCCTCTTCGGCTCGTTCCTTTTTGCGACGCTCCTGTAAGCAACAAAATAGATATTTTTACCTAAAACAGCATAAATTTGTCCCTTTTATGGGTACCTAAGCTAGAAAACATGCAAAGATAATGAAAGTGTTCAAGCCAAATACACTGCGTCATTCAGTAACTAGGATCCGAAATTACTTACACGGCGTTCGCGCAGCTGCCTAATCTCTTCTTCTTCTTTCTCTCGTTCAGCACGACGAATTTCTTCATATTCCCTCCATTCTTCTTCGGCACGTTCCTTGCGTTTGCGTGCGTCCTCCTGTTATAGAAAAATAAATAATTCAAGAACTACATCAGATATCAAGGGGTATGTGATGTTTCTGGTTGTGAATCAATTTATTGATTTTTTGGGAAAAGGAAGCAAACGTACCTCCATCTTCAGCCTAACTTCGCTGATTCCTTCCTCACTGAAATGAGAAAGTACAAGTGGTAGTAGCTTAAAAAAACCATAATCTTGCTCATGCAATGCTTGGAACAAGCCCCTTTCTACCGCGGTTGATAAATAATAAAATATTGCAATGACATAAATAAGCGACCATCTGGGATGTGAGTGAATACTATTCGAGACTATCGGACATGGAAATAAACTTACCGACTACTTCATGAAACAAAATTGAGTAAAAAGATTTTGGAATAAGTAAGCACGACAGTATGTAGAGGAAATAACAGCGGCATTGAGTATCTCTGAGAACATACGTATGCTCTTCGTCTGACATGATTGTTGCCTAGTAGAGTGGTAGGGAAAGAGAACTCCTGAAAGTCGAAATAGCTGGTGCCTACAGCGGTTGTGTTGTGTATGCGTCTCTTCTGCGAGAGACTGGCAGCAATTGTGTTGTCGAGCCGCGATCTCCCATTGGCCGTTGCTCCCGCTTGTCCACCCACCCCCGCTTAGTCCCTCGGCACACCGGGGTGCTGGAGATCAATGATAAGACAGGCGAGCCGTTGCGGACGTGTGTGCTGGTTACCATGGTAACCGTTGTTGCATGTGGATGTTGAGTGAGGCACGCGCGTTCGTGGGGCCCCACTAAGAGCGTCGATAGTGGCACTCAAATATTCATGGACCACTGACTCCTCCTACGTGACTAGCTGGTATGCCGCAGAAAGCTCGGTTCCTGGGCACCTGAAACACTAACATCACAACTGGCAGCATTCGACGTAGGATGTGGTATCATACAAAAGAAAACATTGTCACTTTCACTATGATTAAGTCTTTCGTCGACAGAGCTACTCCTGGTTACCTTTTGGTCAGGCGTGCGAATGCACGAACGCAATAACAAAAACACTTTTTGAAGGCATGAATGACCTACAATACTTATGCATCTTGTTTCTTTCTTGTTTAAACACATTCACAATGGTAACAAGTGTGGAGCTGCTGAACTGTTGCAGATACGCACGCCTCAGTGAAGTAAGTGCTAGGGTGTGAAATGGTGCTTCATTTTCTCCAATTAATCAATAAAATGAGCTCCAGATACCGCAAATTCCAATAATCAGTTTTCCTTATGAAAAGAACTTATACCTCCCAGGCTTTCCTAAGTCGAAATTTAGGCCTGCACCACCTAGTTTGTCCTCTTTGATTTATATCTTAATCATTTATATCATGTATTAAAACCGAAATGACAGAAATTGACGAATTTATCCAGCAACCCCTGAATCTATTTTTTGACATTCCTGATACTTCGAATGCAACTGTTTCGCAACACGTACGTGCACCTATTGATCGCGATGCCGTGAGGACTTCCTGATTGGTTAGTCTGTGCTTGTACGCACAGTGCATGCTGGGCTTCAATTGGTGCGCACACTGAAAACCAAGACACCACTGATCGATAATACGTACGGGGATGCAATCACGAGAACATGTGACGCTAGATTTCTTATGGCGAATTCAACTGTCCAGATTGGTAGTTGTGAGAAAAATGGCATTTCAGTGCGTTGGTAACTGTGAAGACAAAATTCGTAGATCTAAGTAAAATAGGACAATGAAATTATTTGTCCACTTATCATACTGACAAATAGAAGCCAGATTATAACCATTTTTATATCATTTCTAGTTTCGATACTAACTTGTGGTTTCTAAATTGTGATTTAGTTGTCTGGGCTCTTATCTAGAAGGATCAAGTTTTATACAACTTAGGAAGGACAGTTAACTGATCAAACATGATTACAAAATATTCTAACTTTATCGACGTCTATCAGTCTTCAAGTCATTTTAATGCCTAATGCAATTTTAATGCTGAGGCTGGTATAACGTAAATGTTCATTAATGGAGGACAAATATCAGAGAGCAACAAAATTTCCAAATGACCGTAACTAAGATTCCAGTCAGGGGTATAGAAGAACTGAACAGGTCCATAATTTGGTTGTTTACTGCTTGAAGTTAACCAGTGAAAACCTCCTCCGGAAAGTCTGAGGCCAATTAAAACACCATCGATAGGCACGGGATTGGACAGTCTATTATAAGGCCTTATCCCTTAACAACGACTTAGTGCCAACCAACTATTACGATAGAGAACATTTTTTCGCTTTACAGCATCGAACCTGTAAGATCTCGGTGTAAGAGTAGCCAACGACATTTCTATCTGATTACAACTTCTATAAGTTGTGTACTACGAAATAATTTATACAAACAATGATAGCCTTAGCCACAAGAGGCAAACTGGATTTAGGACAAGGGATGGGATGCATAGCATTTTCCTCGATCGGACGAGTCATTTACTGGCATTTTCACGAGCGCTTTAATACAGCTTTTCAGCCTGGGACTGCGAGTGATGCAAATGTTAACAGCTATAGGATTGGTAGAAATGGTGCAAACTAAGCCTAGGATCTCTGACAGGAACCTGACCGGTGCGTGCTCATTGAGTATCAATGCAGGGTTGTCTTTGCGGCAGATGAGCAGGACCTGCGGCTAATTATGGTTGTTACTTCCTGTGGGAAACTAGGTACACACTTGGAGCAACACAAACTCTATATTGGAAAAACGGAGCCAATGCATGATTCACCAACTCTATCCCTCTATTCGGGTCAAAGGTAGGAATTCTGCTTTTAGAATGAACGTCAAGGGACACAAATGAGTGAATTCAATCCATAATGTTTGTTAAGAGAAATTGCTCATAGTAATTTTGTTCCCATTCACTTGATTGGTTGATTTACAAGTAGCTACATAATGAATAATCTGGACTGAAGTTAATTATCACTAGTCTACTGAGCATTGGGTCGACAGTTGGTTGATGAGTGCTTATTAGAAAACTGCAGCGCTAAATGCGGATGTCAAGCAGCATTTTTAAGCACCTAGAAAGGATAGTGGTTTTTAGTATATTTATTAAATTTGTTACATGAAATGGAGGCCACTATTCACTTTGTAAACTATCCTTGTTCGTTCATCTGGTGTAAAAGCAGCCCCCGCGTGAATCGCGAATGCTGGTCCTTAGTTTAATTATGAAACCACGTGGTATTGGCAACAAGATCGATCTGACAGTAAGGCATGACGAGCTCAAGTCTTCGCGTGGAAACATTCATTGAGCGTGTAGGTGGCCTTGTGGATGCCCTACAGACAGTAAAGCTTGGATTATCCAACTTCTACGAGCCTATTTCTACAGTTAATGTAAAGAAGACGTTTCAGAAGGTTCTGGAATGCATTCCAACGGCTGCATTAACTTCCCGAAAGGGCGGTGAGTCAATTGGAATTTCGACAGATGATCAAGCCAAGACAGAAGCACTTTTTGACAAGTTTGCACGCTCGAATCCACCCAGTCAAAGACGACAACCAATGAAGTACAGCATATGGCAGAGCTTTCCCAATCCTGAAGGTGTTAAAGTCGGGAAAGTGATTATTAAACCATACAAACAACAGGATTCAGGTGATGGGAATCCCGAACACCCAGCAACCCGAACGATCCAAACGCAAATTCAGAATTCAGAAAAGGCATTGCAAAAGGCTCTTCAGATACTAAAAGCTCTTGAGAACGCAGCTCGTAAACTTGATTCCACGCAGCATGAACATGGGTTAAAGGAGGACATTGTATTTTTAATCAAACAACTCAAAGGTAACATTGCGGTGCTTGTGAGAAGTGTCGCTCATTTGAATTGTCAGCGTCAGGTGTCAAGAGTCCTGATGAAACTTAGACAGCGTGCTACTATCAAATCCCTCCTTAACAGGATTGAAGAGGAAAAAGGGAAGAAGAGAATCTGGAGATTTTGAATTTGATCGTGCATGAAAAATGAAATTATTCGATGCAATACTTCTCTCGTTGCTCGTTGTATTAATCCCGTTGCGTTGCGCTCAACTATTGGCTTCACGTATTATAGCACCATCAATCAATTAGATGATGTAATGATTACTGAATATGAAAAATTTATAATTCAAATGTCGTAATTTGAAAGTAAGGTACACTTAGAACGCCATCAATTAATGATTCGATGGAAGCAATCTATTTGGAGGCGTGTGTCTACTTAAGCAACGAGAGTAGCAAGTGTAGGATTCTATTTTTTCCCATTCAAAGTTATATAAACGAAACATTCCAAATTCCACAGGGTCAAAGATATTTAAACCAACTAAAGCCATGGGTTCATTTTCCAAGGTCAATAAGTATTGACTGGTTATGTTAATTAAAAAAATACTTAAACCAAATGACGGTGTTATAACCTTTATACGATCAAGGACACTATTCAGCAGGAATACTTAACTACACAAATATCAAAGTATGAAATACATTTGAGCATGTTATTAAAGACAACTTTTTGTGCAAGGTCATTGCTGTTGACCTACGACGCGTGAAGCGTAAATGTGAACTAGAGAAGTAAAAAATTTGCTATTGATCAGATCAGCAAAGAATGTATATTTTTTATGGCCTATACGACATTTGCAAGGCCTATAATTTCTTATTGCATTCGTCATCAAAATAGCAGCATGAGAGGCCTAGTACTTGAATACCATTCGGTCCTGTACAGACTAGCACAATTTGACCAGTAATTCCTTGCCCCTATTAATCACCGGTTCATAGCTCCATTAGCATTTTTCAACATAAGTGTTTTTAGAACAAATAATCAGGGAATTATTGAAGAGATGTAGAAGAGCTAGGGGTTTATTCATTTTACAACGCATCGCCTTGGAAAACGCTTAAGGTTTATCAATTCTCTCGCCTTTTATGAATGGCTTCATATAAGTACCTACCGGGAATCGTGACAGCTTTCATCAGAAGCAGTGAAAAATTATCGGGGAACAAGGTAGAAAACAATAGGAGTTGGCTTGCTATCTTCGGCCCAGCATCAAAAAGGCTGCTTAAACAATGTAGCCACCGAATAACTTGGCTGTTCCATTATGATTTTAAATAAAAACAGAAAATTGTAACAAATTTCAAATTCCTGAAATTTTTAAGCATTTTTAAATTTAAATTATTTTAACTTTAATCTTGATCGAGTAATAAGGCAACATATTCAAAAGATGTGGAGTTTTGTTTGTTTCATTCTTCGGGTCATTTGTGATTTTGCTGACATTTGTTCTTATCTTTATTGGTAGTATATAGTTTTTGATGGACCGACTGTTGTCAAAAGAAAATATTACAGCTAACCACCGGAATTTCCTTGAAAATGATTTGTACGACGACCGGGAAGCTTGTGTATGTTTTCATGCTTATCAAAACACTTGTCACAGATCGGCTCTTTGGTAAACAAATCTTGTCTACCTTTGGAGACTCCAGTGAAGAAAAGCACTTCTGAGGCTTATAATGATTTTCACCTTCTCTGGAATGAGTTTGGTGAAGATCCACTATTATTAGCCGAAAGGTATTCTCTTCTTACAGAGGAATATCTTTCGACTCTACCAAGGCAAGGTAGACCGGCTGGGATCTCCCACAAGTTAGCTCACCTATTTAGTTTGTATTTTTGTCGACTACAGAAAATTGAATGAATCGAGTGTCTTTGAGGCGGTAGACCTAGAAAGATCCATCTGGCAGTTGGTTCGAGCCCTCTACGAAGACCGAATCTGTCATTCTGCAACTTCTGTTATCCGACCAACTTTGAAAGTACTCGTTATTTCTCTACTTAATGTATTTTCTTAAGCCCCTTTGTCATTCTGAAAAAGATATTGTCAATAACTTGTATGATATCGATGACGATCTCAGGGAAACTCAGGTACCATTACTAACTGGTTCCCACTCGAAAGAATTAAACTTATTTGATATTTTTATGCTTTCGTCCACTATAGATTGTTGTCGATTGGTTGGAAGGTAAAGTTCGAGAGGGTATAGCAAAGGTTGCCGAAAAGTATGAGTGTCTGTTTAACGAGATTGCAGTTTGGTACGTAATGTATCTTTTTTTGCAATAACAATAATTTTTGTTTTAATAATTTGTTAGGGAAAACACTCGTCATCTATTGGAGATCAAAAGTACAGATGAATTAAGGGCCAAAGGAATTGTTTCTCAGCTGGTAAATGTCTTATGAATTGTGCCTTTTTCTTTTTGTCTGTTAATGCCCACAAAATATTTGTCTATTAAATGTAGTTCCCAGATTCTCCGTACGTGGGTGATGGCAGTTTGGCTCAAAAGGATATTGAAGACGAGAATTGCTACCTTAACTACCTCTTCCTGTGCGTTCGTGCTGGTGATATGCAAAGGGTTAGTGACTACTTTAATTTTATTAGGAAGGTTCAATTTTAAGTTCTAGCTCGTTTCGCTTGGTGCGAAAACACATAGTCTGAAATGTCTGCCGTTTTCAAGCTACTTAGCGCTGGCTAGACCCTTTCGATCTGTAACAGCATTTACTATAATCGGTTATTTTATTTACGGAGTGAATTTCATCAACTGGCCTCAAATAATAGGCCATTCGACGTTACGAGCGTTCGTGTAGGCGTTAGGTCGGGTGAACATAGCGTAAGAGCTGTCTGATTGTGCTTGGTATCTTATGCCACGATTTTGAAATTCCATGTAGTGGCAGTTCATTTCACACCTAAAGCACCAAACGTGGTTGAAAGTGAAGAAACACCTCGAATTCTATCGTTAAAACAACTAACCTGTTGCTGCTGTTTAATGTTTTCATTCACATTGATGTAGACAGAAAACATTTATCGTTGGAAGTATGTTGCTACGTCTCCGAAAGAAGCAGTTATTTCTGACGGTGAGCTTTGCAGTGGATTTAAAGCGATACTTTCCTTATGTGAACTTACCTATTTTGAAAAATTCCTCCAACCAGCAGTGGCACTCTTACCAGTGTTACATTTTTGACGTTTCGAGCGATAAGTTGAGGCATTTCGGAGAGCTAAAAGTAAATTACTAGTCAACCTTAGCAAGGTTTTCGACTGATTCTAGGCTCAACGCCTCTGCCTCCAGCGGGGTGACATCACGCGGGCCGTCGCCATGGAGGGTTGGCGTCCTTTCCACAGCAGCTACCTCTCCGAGGACACCAGTCGGCCGGAGAAACACGTCGTCGAGGGCAACGCCTCCCGTGTGCTCAGCAAATGCGTCGCCTGGTGGAATGCCGAAAATGTCAGGACACAAACATTCTCGTTCGCATTTAAGTCTCTCTCAACTTCACATTGGACAATTGTCTCGCTACTTTGCACACTGTTAGCCCTATAATATCACCACTGTCGATGCTTAACCGAAAATCGATATACAGATGTAGCATTAGCGCGAGCCATCTGTAAACTTCTTATCGAAGTTTACAGATAAGGGTTTCTTGTTTAATGGCAATAGCACAATACCGATGGTTCTCCTCACTGAATTGTTATTGACGCCTGGCTGTGTCCCGCTGTAGCCCGCACTGAACGCCTACGAGCGCGCCATGTTCGCGGTTCAGTCGGGGAACCTGGCCGCCCTGCTGCAGAACATGACTTCGGGCAGCTGGGAGGACCTACTGTGGGCGCACTGCCGGACACTCGTGGAGTCCCGGGTGGACGCCACCATTCGCACCAGGGTCCACTGCGGTCCCAGGGCCGACACTCTGGTGAGCAAACACATCTCCTTGTGCACTGGCCAGTGGAGTGGGGGCTCAATCAGTCTGACAGTTTTGGATCTTAAGCTGAAGGCATTTTTCTGCGAAGTAATGCAGCCTGTAAATTCGGCAAGCATTGTGGTGCCAGGTGGGAAACTGGCTTCTAGAGATTGACTAGTACATGTAATGAAAAATTAAGGTGTGTCCGTTGTCGAAAGGACGAAGAAAAGACTGTAACCGGAACTGGGCAAATAGATTTCTCAGGGCCTATCGTTTGTAAGAGACACTGGTGTATTATTGCCGTTAGTGTTGTTACAGACTACATGGTTATACCTGTGTTGATTGGAATGCTTTATAGTCGGTGATTGGTCGTCCTCAGAAGGACCTGGAGCTCTCGAAGCTGGGGCTGGAGCTGCCGGACGACTCGTGGATCCCCGGTTCCTGGAGCCTAGCGGACGCCTTCACGAAGACCGGGAACGCCCTGGGCTGGTCGTCGCTCGATGTCCTCTTCCGCGCTACCGACGAGGGCTCCGTTTTCGTCGCCCCGCCACCCAGGCCCTCGGAGATCGCCGCCTTCCTCAGCAGAGGAGTCCTGGACACCACCATGGCCGCAGGCGACGCAAAGAACACAGCCGGCTGTCGACAGACCCTCCTGCAAGCACTCTTCTACTTCATCACTCGCGGGGTCGCACTCAGGGAGTACACAGGTGGGCCCCACTACTGCAGCCATGAGCCAAGCGTCTGGGGCAGAAGACGTCCTTGAGGAAGCTTTTTGTTGCCTTTCAGACCTGTTGACCGGCATGGCCTCGATGGTGCCGCGTTTTATTCCGCCGGCGATTCGGGAGGTCCTCTCGGCGGGCGTCGTCAACGCCCAGTGGCCGGACCGGGCTACACTGGACGACTTCGACTGCCAGGTGCTGCGCTTTCTGGCCCATCTCGTGCTCTGTCTTCGTCGCCTTGAAACCCATCTCCCCGTAAGTGCTAATTCTGCCACCACCACCTACCTTCCTGTGGAAGGAACTGATAAGGTCATTCTAGCACTCATCTTTACCAACTCTGGTATGTTTAAAGACTTAAATTACTTGGCCAGACACCTTCGTCAGTGGCAATTCAGTCTTGCGTTTAAACGCTGGAAGTCTAGTGCTTAAAAAGTTCAGTGGTGCATTAGGGTAGAGGAGGCAGGGAACCGAACACGTGGTCCCTATTTTAGGTTACAAAACGAATGGCTGTTCAAACCTGAGTATTCAGCTATGGGAAATGAAATGGGCATTGCTTTTACTTAGTAATTATATTGCCTCGGGACTGCTGTGTTTGCATTACCATGGCGTGCATAGTAGACCGAAAAGCTCAAAGTTTCAAATTAGCTAGTTATACAAAAAATAAGTCGGGTTCTCTAGTACTTCGGCTCACGAAGTTAGTATTGAGAAATGGGGGTAACGTTTATGCCTTCTGTCAGTTAAACGGGACTACTTGACGGCATTGTGGTGTTGTTAAAACGATCATAGCTAGAGGAACAGTGTTCCACTTTGCAGGAGGAGCCGTGCAATGCCATTCTGGAGGCCTATGTAATCGCACTCATCGTGGAGCGGCGGTACGCTCTGGTCGCCTCCTACGTGGCCCAGCTCTCACCCCGCGTCCGCCAAGTCCGGTGGTACGCCTCCTTCCTCGCAAGTGAGTTCTTGCCCACGTCTCTCTTTGCTAAGGCCTTTTTACTGTATATAAAGCCTCTTACCCCTCACTGACAAGGCCTAAAGAAGCCGGAAGACCGTCGGCGCTGTATCGATTACGCCGGTTGCGCCGGCCTCCCCGTGCCCAGCATCACCCGTGCCGTGATCCGCATCATGCAACGTCGCTTCGATAGCTGTGAGGTGAACGCGCCCCAGCCTCCTCTGCCCCACCCCATCACTGGGGGCACCCGGGGGGCTCTGACCGAGCACATAATGGGGGACGAGGGGACGCTGGCGCAGTGCCTCACGCACACCGAGCGTGCGCGCATCGCCGCTCTTGACTGGCTCACTTACGACCGGGCGCAGCGCGGTGAGCTTCTGGTGCTGGCCAACTCTGTCCTGCGCCTCTTTGTTGCTATGGACAACCTGCGGGCGGCGCGCGCCCTCCTCGAGCACCTGCCCGTGGCCCTGCTGGACCAGCTCAAGCTCAGTCTCGTTCAGGCCGAAGAGGAGGCTCTCGCCTCTTGTCTCCCCGCCCCCATCAGTGTACCCCCCTGGCTCTCCAACTCAATCAGGGAACACGAGTGTCTCTGTCTCTTCCTACAGGCTAGGGTGAGTTTATCTCTCCTTTATGAAGCTTCCTCTCTACTTTTATTAGCTAGTAGGCGTTATTTATACAAGCGAGAGTTGAATTAATTAATTGACACTTCGACTCTCATTGAATTCCTATAGTGTGCATCTCTTGCTTCGATTTCAGAGGCCTTTAACATGGGTGGTGCAGCTTTTGGTCAAGTTTTGCCTGCAGTATCTACCCAAAGCGTTTTGGTTGCAGAAGTCATTTAAAAAACCAGTTTTCCGAGCATGACATCTCTTGTTGACTTGTGGTGTGCATGTTCGACTGGTCTTTGGCCTCCTTTTTATGCTAGTCGTCTCTACGCCACAGGGGACCAATTGAAGAAAAGGAGATGTGAGGGATCACGGGTATATTTGGACGTGAGTAGGAGTGGGTAGGTGTGCGTCTCAGTGTGCGTCTCCAGTGTTCGTCGCAGTGTGTAATGGCATGTGCTTCCTCCGGTATCCAGAGTGCGTGCTCAGTATTCTTAGGTCATGGTAGCACTGATTGGCTGGGAGCATTCATCGGGGTTTCTTCAACCAGCACGATCGATCTATCGACTTCCCGCTTGGCCATTTTATACGACCCCAATTTCTTCTTGATTTCTATTAGCTAGCTATAAACGCTGAATTAAATAGGGACTTTGTTTCATTGCAGGAGGCGTTTGACCAGTGGTACGTGCACGTCAACTTGGCTAAGCCGACACCACCGAACGCCAGCATTAGCACGGACAACTTGGGCTCATTGGCAGAGCGCGTTGCAGCTGAGGAGGCGGAGCGGAACTATCAGGCCCGTCTGGAGTGCTGGAACCACGAGGTCGACCTCTCCACCTCTGTATGTGCTACTCCATATACAAATCCAGCTTATGATAATTTCAAGTCGCGTGTGAGCAAGCTTGAGGAGAAATCGACCACTCACTCACTGATGCGTAAGGATTACTAACTCACTACGCTTGAAGGATTATTTCTCCAAAAGGAGAGCTATTGAAGGCAGGGTGGAAGGGGCTCATATTTACTCAACAAGACGCTTCATGTGGCTAGAAGATGTACAACTGTTAGCGCAACGTTAGGTCTCGAAGTTTAATCAAGAACGCTGGTAGGATATGGACACTGGAGAAACTGGCACGTTGACCGATTTCTGAGCGATTGGCTTTGAAAGCGATGTTCTTATCCTGACAACGGATGCGTTTTCTGCAGGCGCTGATGAAGCAGTTGAAGGCCCTGCTGACCTACGACGAGCCCGGATGGTTGGTAGACGCCACAGTGGTCCTGTCCGGCTCCTCCGTAATCGACTGCGACGCCACGGGCATGTTCGGGTCCTCTCCCTTTACGGCCCACGGGGACGAGCCTCAGGGGGAGGGCGCAAACACCGCCGATGCGGGCGAGGAGGAGGACGCAGAGGACGGTGGGCAAGGGGGAGGAGGCCTGGGCATCGCCGGTCTGGGCGTCTCGCCGCACTACCGCAGGATGCAGATGGGCGTGCTGCGCGAGAAGTGCCTCCGCGAGGTCGTCTTCATGCTCCTCAAAGTGCTGAAACTCACCCACCGACACGCTGAGTGCGTCCAGCTGGCTGACCTTGTCGCTGATTCACAGCTCTGCATCTTCGAGGTCTGTTGTCTACTAATACGTCCACCCATTTGTATTTTAGCTCATTACTTCCAAAGCCTGATGTTTTGACTGGACCGATTTTCAAATAGGAGACGTCTCTGGAAATTGCGTTTACGTATCAGTATAAGTTCTGTCCCTAAATTGGCTCGCTCATAGAACCTTTCGCGTTCGATTCGTGCTGAATAGAGCCAGTTGCGCTAGCCTCACTATGTCAATGTATAAGCATGTTTGCCAGACCCATTATTAATTGAATAAAAGGGCGGGCTTTGTACGATCCGTCACCAAGCAGTTACTGGATATTTTGTAGGTATTCAAGCAAGTTGAGATGATGACGCTGTTGGAGGAGATCCACGACTCGATGCTGCGCCTGCAGGCGGAGTGCGACGACCCGCTTGGCTTCGACGAAGCCACTGCGTCCTCGTAAAAGCCATTCTGTCGCCCTTTTTGTATAACGAGCCACTCTCGTCCAACCCCATTTTACTTTTGTAAGCGTGGCGAATTGGGAATAAAAATGGTTATTGATACATTGTTTCCTGTTGTTGACGTTGTGTATGTTGGCTTCTTTCCTTTGATTAAAGTTTTGAAGTATGCAACATATTGGCTCCCTTTTACCCCCGTGTAATCGACATTGATATCGCTCGGTCCAAAGCTCGAGGTCATTTCTAAGATTTCTCGTTTTTGTAGCGAGTTCACTATCCTTTGGTAAATAGAGAAAATGTTTCCGGATGTTTAAATGTAATGCAAATCCTTATTTCCCAGATGGAAGCAGCCGATATAATTCCACCCGGTTGGTCAGTTTCTGAGAAATATCGGTCGGTCCTCGCCAAACTGCCCAATCAAAATGAGGTGCTTAACCATCTTCTGAACGTGAGTTCACTTTATCAGTCTTGTCTAAACCCCATGCCTCCTCTTCGAATAATATGTTTATCTGGCTTGTCTTATTTTAAGCCATTAAAACGTCTCATCTCTCTTGCACTCCAGGCTGTGATCCCAAAAAAGTAGATGTGAAAAATGAATCCATGTGACAAAGCCATTTCTTACAACTTAGGCACTAAAAAGCCTCTGATAGAGGTGCCTTGTGTCTAATTGGTATATCCATTAGCGAGAAGACACCTCGTCCCGTTTTCTTACCACTGATCAATTGGGGATCCTTTTAGACGGACATGCGGGATTACGGGGTCGCGTGGCTGGAATCGAAGAAGGGCAAGGACGCGGTAAGACAGCGGCTGCTGATTTATTACCCCCAGACATTGAGACAGGGAATATTCATATTTCAGTGATGAGAGTAATATATGCACATAACCGCTCACGACAATTCAGCGGATTCACCGGCCTTCGGATATATCTGCCGTTGATGACAACCCTTAGCGCACACTTGCATTTAAAATTTATGCCTTATAAGTACCACATGCTGCGGCGAATATGGATTTTAATACTGGGTGAAGAAATCAAATATGCTTTGGGTTTCGCTCGTAGTTGGACGCCGAAGGTCAGGTCCTTCAGGTGGTTCGAGTGCGCAACATCGCGATTCCACAGGCGGAGGAGGATTTCCAGGTCCTCTCCACGGGTTCGAGCAGTCTAAACCGTCTTCTGAAGATCACTTTGACTGACGGAAAGAGCAATATCGTCGCTTTGGATGTTGACAACTCGCCCAAGCTCTCGTGAGTCTGGCTTTTACGTGGTCATTTGAACTTTGGTAGCTGGGCTATTGCACTTAGCTTAGTTTAAAAGCAAATCGAATAATCTTATTCATCGTATCACTTCGCGGAGGGTTTCATGTGCTCCATATAGAACTTTTGAGGAGGTCTGTAGAGAATTAATGAGGTATCGGCCGAACGAAACGTTGCGGAGCAGCCGTAAGGGTATGTGACGGAGTCCCGTTTGTGTGAGCCCGTAGTTTGAGACGAAGAGGTCAGCGGGCTGTTTCTTCCTTACTAGTCAATGCTAGGCTGCTTCGTAACTGTCGCAAATATTGATCTGGGAACTCTTCAGATTTCATTGAAAGAGTTTGTTGCTAACACTGCAAGGTAAGAACTACTAACTCCACTGAGTGATGAGTGGAAAGAGGTGAAAGTTTCAGCCATGCAGCGATGACTACATTTTTTTACCGACTCAGGAAATGAATGCGCTCATCAAAAGAATCCGGTGGTTTTGCTCACTTTGCTCACAAATTGAAAAGTTTCCAAAATCTGTCCGCCTAGAGGCGGAGCTATAAGCACTTGTACGGCAGGTATCCGGTAGGATGCTAACTTATTCGGTTTCCCATGCTCGGTTCGTAGCCGTCCTTTCCTAACTGTTGGCCGTCTTTGCTCCATTGACTGCAGTTGCGACACGGCGCCGGGAACGAAGGTCCGCTTGACCAATCGTGTGCAGATTCGCGTTGGCTTCCTTATTTTCAAGCGCCACACCTTCGAGGTGCTTAGGGGCTCCGTCGAGTCGATGCGACGCGAGTGGCTTCTCACCAGGGTAAGCTTCAGAGCCATGCAGGAGTGTGATGGGAACCTGAAGGTGTCTACGCCAATCGAATGTCTTCCTTAGGATGTGAAAGGCACTTGTCGAGCTCACAGAAACGGCGACGATGCTCCCCCTCCCTTTGCGGCTTTCGGAACTCCCGAAGCTGCCTCCATGATTGAAGCCCACAGACGCTTCGTCAACACCCTTCATAGCAGGGCCTGCAAAACTGAAGGTTTGTCATTTTCATTTAATGTGGATATAAAAGACGGGTAGGTGATAGCTCCCTCATTTGCTGACATTCGTGTTTGAGACAACTTTTTAAGCTGCTTCCGTATTGTAGGTGCGTTCGACTCACTAAAGACGGCGATGAACGCGACCACAAAGGCGAGTGCGGCTCCAGCAGAAGGTGACTCTGAATTCCAGCAGAAGCGCCAGGAGATCCTCGCCGAGGCCAAGGGGGACCCCTCTTCCCTGGTCCAGCACAAGTTCAAGGCCGGTGGATCTAAGTGGGTACCACTTAATCAGTTCTCCTATTCTGCCTGCTTGCTGGTAAATTTCAAACAGGTTTTGAGTAACCACACTTTATTGCCGGGTATAAAGTTATGGGGAGGCGTCATGGGTCGCTAGTCGGGACATTTCACTAGATACTTGGGAAGGGGACTCGATTTTTTAGGAAAGTTGTGAACCTTCCGAAACTTGGGTGAATAAGCTTAGTTTCTTGCTCTATACTAACCAGCCTGGGATGATGTCAGTGCGGGCAATCTCTGTACGAATTGGCGACAGGCTTTCTTTACGGCCGGGCGAAGTTCGTGCTGACTCTTTTCAGCTTACCTTCCTTTTAACCCGAAATGATTTGATTTCATTTACGGAGCCCGAAACCGCAAAAGGCGCTCGTGAGCACTTCCGGTTGTTTCTTTAACTTTTGACAAGGACGTCTGTCAACTCCGGAAGTTTTACTCAGAGTCGGTTTTCATTGGGTGGCCCCAACCGAAAGTTCGTACACAGTGGGTTTGCCTCACCCGCGCGGTCATGGAAAATTACATTTCACTCACTACAAAGTGTTTTAATGGTTTTGGGCTTTTTGAGTGAGGTGTTACTCACGTTGAGCCTCCTCAACAGACTGTCACTTCATCTGTCCAATTTGACTGCTTCTCTCGAAGGCGTCGTGAAAAAGAGGGAACCACTCCTGAAGATGTGGCCACTACTGCCTCGTAGTTGAATTCGCCTTTACCGTCAGTGTTTTAATGGCGGTTTCTGCTTTGGCTCAGTTCCAGTGTTGACATTCATTTGTCTTAACAAGGTCGTCATTGGCCTTGTAGGTATAAGGAGAATAGGGAAACGCGCTATTTGTGAGCTATTGTTTTCCTTCGCCAGACGGGCAAACTGCTCTCACTTACCCAAGTGTGTTTGCTCTATGTGCTTTTGGCAACACTAGTCAAGCATCAATTGAAGTCTTATTTCGGGCCATCTGCTGTGGGACATCGGCTTGTTTACTGTGAGCAGTTTGGCATCTCATGCTCTTTACAAACCCTATTACAGCTCGATTTCGCTGATTCGTTTCAAATCATTTAGCTGCAACTTCGCCGACCTTGACACAGCTGAATAAACAGAACCTCTATTTCCTTTCTGTTTATCTAGTAAGAACTGCGACAAAGGCGAAAAGAATCGGCGTGTAGAAGCCTTTTTGCTTCAACTGATGCTTGGTTTGGGTGTCGTAACGGACAATGTATTTGCGATCTTCTGAATCGAAACGACAACTACGCTCCTTTAACTAGCCTGGTAGCAGTCGAAGTACAGTAAGAGTGCCCATTAGAGCTACATTGCGCCCCGATCTGGAATCTGGGGCAAGATGATTCGACGCTCTCCCATCAGAAACTTCGTTCAATCTGTCGCCGAGTAACTCGGCTTTCGTGGTACTGACAGCACGGCAAGTGTTGCCTTTCCCGACAACTGCACCCGACCGATCTTCGAGTTGAGGTGTATGGGGAGTTCGGCGAATCCCGAACTTTTCCCTCGGGTGGGGAAGGGGGCTCAAGTCATCTTGATGCCAGGTAGTCTCCTCCAGGACGATCAGTTTGAGGTTTGGAGTCATTCATTCTCATGGTCGTCATGTCCTGTATGAATGAAGATGGGCTTAATCTTGTAAAGGAAGCGTAGTGTATGTGACCACTTTTAAAACAGGTACTTTTCATTAAAGTATATTCTTATCTAAATCATAATTTATATAAGTAACTCGAGAGCCCAAGGTGAAGCAAGCTAGTGGCAACTTAAACTTGGTTAAAACTAAACATGGATTTTTTTTCAGAAAAAGTCCTTGAACGTTTTTAAGAGACTGTTTCGTCCTCCTAATTGGGCATTCATCACCCATCGTCTCCAAACAGATTCCAGCAGGCACGAGTGGACCAGGCAGTGGAGCGCGATCGCAATCTTGCTCAGTTGGTCGCCATGGGGTACGGGGCGCACGAGGCCAGCGCTGCTCTAGAGGACTCAAAAAACAGCCTCGAGGGCGCAGTCGATCGGCTGACGGCGCGGCAGTTCGGTCGCGGTCTTGGCCTTCGACGTGAAACCGGAGGCGGTGGGAGAGGGAGCAACCGCGGTGGTGGCGCAGTTGGAAGGGGTCGTGGACGTGGCAGCAAGTCAGGGGACATCGAAGATGATCCACGATTCGATCCCGTGAGTCATGAGTGCAAACCCATTCGAAAATGGTCATGGAGGCTGACGCACTGTGCATTCCTGTGAAGGTGGCGGCAATGGAAGAAAGCGGCCTCCGTGGCAGGCCCAGCAGCGGGCCCGTTCCCCTTGCTGCATTCCTGGACGCGCCACTGCCCTCGCAGAGTCGCCGCGGTCAAACCGCCGCCCCGGTGCCTGTCCTGCCCCTGGGGACTGTCGTGCAGGCGCGCGTCATGTCGGGTGACTACGAGGCAGCCCGGCTGGTGGGGCGGTTGCCGGAGAAGGCACCTGGCGGGGAGCACGTGGCCGTGGTGCTCTACCTCGACTCCGGCCTACAAGAGGAAGTGCCTGTGAGCATGCTGCGAACCCTTGACAACACTGAGGTGAGCTACCAACTGCTCTCTCCGTTGTAGTGTGTGGAACCCACAATCACATAGTCGCCTAAGATACGTGGATATCAGCCTACTTAGGCAGTTTTTCGTGAAATTGTTGCATCATTAAGCTGCATACTTTTGCCGAGACTCGATGTTTTGCTACCAGTTATAAGAACTGCTCACCTTTATCAACAATCTATCATTAAAAAGTAGAAGACACATTCTAATGGACCAGTGGTAAGGGAAAGTACGCTGTCTCTCGAGATAAAAGTGGATCTCGTTCCTAAGTGTACTGGTTCATTCTTATCATGGCGAATTGATAAAACGTTGCTTAAACACCATCTAGGTTTGCTTTTGCGTTGGTGTAGTAGCTCCTGCGTGTGCTTATTTGGTAGAAAGTCCTCGTAGCGACCCCTTTATACAAGCCATCCTTGTTTGTTAAGTAGCGTGAGCAAACAATTCACAAGGAAGTCATGAACGTGCCTCCATCGAGGCTCCTGAGCCCCCACTGCCTGTGCAGCTGAGGTAGTTAGCTTGCCGGTTGTGTTTTCATGTCCGTACATCTCGCTAAGGAGCACTTGACCGCGATTCTGAAGGCCCTGCTAGGCTGGCCAGTTCGTGAGGGCACGGGGCAGCCATAACAGTTACACAACTCAATTAACAAGGATCAACCCTCATGTCTCCAAAGTCAGAGTCCAGCCCTGCCTTTGATTTATTCGTGTACGAGCGTAACCCAGCATTAAGACCTACAACGAGGCTCTCCCAAGTACTGAGGAGGTATGGCGTATTGCAGATCTTAAATGAATTTTTAATCAAGCTAAGCACCAACTTCGCAGAATCCAGCACTTCTGACACATCCATTCGTAACTGTTGCGTCCAATCTCTAGTTGGCACTGGACGCGTCACGCGAGCAGTGTCCTTTTTTTGTCATCGGAATACCAAAAACCATTGTGTTATTTAAGCCCCGTCTCACTTTTGTCGCAAGAGCCACCGAGGCATTCACTTTTAAATGTTGTTTAACTGTCTAAAGATTGGTCATTCGTAGTCATTCGCATGGTAGCAGGTGCCTGCTGCTAGCTCGTCTGCTCAAAATATTACCCATCTTCCGTGTGCATAGGTGACGAGCAACATGCTGCCAGTAGTGCCGAATTCGGCTCTCGGCACCAACACTGAATCCTTCCGGGGACGATTCACCGGCGGCGGTGGCCGCGGTCGGGGAGGCTCCCGCGGATTCAGCGGCGGTGACCGAGGAAGAGGTCCTGGTGGCAGACGTGGAGGAGGGGGTGACAGAGGGGGCTTTTCTCGTGGTCGTCGACCTCGTCGATGATCTGTCCTCATTTATTTTCTTTATATAAATCCTTTGTTTGTGACCAAAAGCGTCTGGCGATCTCATTATTCTTGAGTGTATGTAACGGCTAAATCTTAGGCAGTGAAGCTGTAGTCTTTTGCAATCAGTGATCAAATTTCATTTGTCTCTTCAATTTCTCGAGGCATGTAGATATTTTCTTAATAATAATGTAGTATTTTTTCCCGTTGCATCCAGCATAACAGATTCCGAATTTTTATGGAAACAGAGTAGAATACACCGATTTTTGCATATTATCAATTTACTAAGTGATTTTGTCCTTAGCAAACGAAACCTTTAATCAATAGGAACGATCTCAGCTAAACTATTGTTTGCAACTTCAATATTCCATCTTGGTACCTTTGAAACTTTGCATTAGTTGTTCCAACATACTTATTATCCTCCATTTCATATCCAGGTTACTTTGACAATTTTTAACCATGGTTTTTAATTATCACTAGAACTGTATCAATTTTGAATATTAAAACATCACTAAAAGCTTGATTTTCATGTCTTATTTCTGGATTTTCCCAATTTTCGAGTAAGTTAGACAAGCCCCTTCCCATATCCTCTTGCCAAACACGACTGCCAATCAAAGACAATAACCGAAATCCATACCTTGGTTAATTAAGTCAAATTCTTGGATTAACGAAAATGCCGAAGAGTAACTCTAAAGGGAGGCGAAAGTGGCCGGTAATGGCTGAAGTTATTTCTCGCTCGAAATGAACTTTTTCAGGCTGGTTTGTGTTGCTATTTTTAGCTCCTAACTTAGGGATGTTTCTACTTAATCAAATAAATTGCATGATTATCTATCAATAAGTGGCTCATTCGAGTTGTCATTCAGCAATTTCCTCGATTTAAGAATCCTTATTCGAGTTTGTAAAAGGTTATTGAGTTCAGAAAAATGGTGAAATAGTCTATCGGGATCGAGGAAAAAGATGTCGTTCAAATAGACACACAAATGAAGAAAATGAGTCTTATTAATTTCTGATACATTATTTACGAGACAGGGATGTATGAATGAGGTCTAAAATGTAGTCAGAATTTATCGTGAGGTGTTGCATAAAAGGTTGTTTTCTTTATGTGTCCGAGTGATATCCTATTTGAGAATGAGTAGAATTCTCAAAATAAAAAAACTGCCCAAAAGAATTAAATCATTGTTACGTCGGTTGTATCTTTATAATGTAATAAGAAACTTCAAATTTAATCCGCTGAAATTCAATTTAAAAGAAGAAAGGATTGGTCCCCCAATCTGGTTTTCCCTAGGTCTGTTGGTGCTTTAAATAAATACGATCGGAAATCGAGGAATAGTACGTATTATATAATAGGCAGACTCTCCTAGTTTATCCCCGGACGATAAATATTTTCTGATTGTCGATTTTGTTTATTTGGTGAAAATCTTGCAGAAAAAAATGCAGGGTAGCCTGTTGTCACTAGGTTCGTGATTTTCATGACCAGGCTGCTTTATGCAAAGTCAGGCCATTCCTTTAAACCATCCGCAGCCAACTGCTGCGTTGATGGGATATGTCGTTTGTCAATGTTTGACGTGAGAGCGTTAATCCTTGGGTGTGTACCTGTGCCTAAAATGAATTATTCATTTGGTTAGACCAGTAGTAGAGTGGGCCAGATTTGGTTCTTTGCAGCTGAGGCTATGATGAATTTGCGATGCATATATACGCAATGAAATCATTTTTGTTATTGACGGGCCTTCATTATCAATATAAATTATGCCAAAAGACTTAATAAAAACACCTAAATACCTTTCAGTATTTATGTTAACTGAAAAGCCACTTGTAATATTAAATTTATCCGTTTTTTTAAGAAACTAATCATTGGCCCATTGGCTTCAATGCTATATATATATATAGGGTAACAGAAATAGCAAAAGACATTTTACTTTAATTAACCGTTAAATTTAAACATAATAAATGGAATATTTCCGAACTATAGCTGCCAGATGAAAACATGCTTCAGGTTTTTTTAATTGGTTCGGATCAATGGAATTCTTCGATGAATGATCATAGTGAGCTCGTCGTTTTCGAGGTGCAATGCTATTTGCTAGTTAATTGAAAAAAGGCTTTTCGTGCATAATAATTGGGCTTCAAAATATTAAATAATCCAGTCAAACCACTGTCTGGAATATACTTTATTCATTGTGGGAGAGAATAACCTCTCATGCGGATGGGACGTGTCAGCTGCGGAAACAAGGAGATTATTGCCATCGCTCCGGGCCTCCTCCGGAACACTATGAAACTAATGCGGCATGAACTGGCTGCTGCGGTTAAAAGTAGCAGGCAACAATGTCATACGGTTGGACTGTGCCTGCACAGCAGTTGCCCTCTCAATGGAGTTGGAGAGGCTTGGGTGGAATTCAAACGACCACGTGGAAACGCTGATCACTGTAGTTAAAACCTAGATAACCAGGGTTACCAATAATAGTAAGCCATATGTATGGTGGGAGTAGGATTCGACCCCCCGGCCACACCCCAGGGAAAATTAAAAATGATGTCAGCTATCTGTGTGATAGCTACGCCAGTCCAAACTCCCCCAATGGCTGGGTGCATTTGTAGAGAAAGACATCGCCACTATCCATCACGAGCATTGTTAATTTAGGTATACATGATATAATGAAATATTACACTATGTATTTCATCCCAAATTTATTAATAATACACATATCCCATCTTTTTGAAACCAGAATAGCTGCGGAAGACTTAGCATAATCCACACGGAGTTATTGATCTTTTATCTTGAAATGGATTATCGCATGCATTTTCGTCACGAATAGTACGGGATTCTCACTTGTATTTTCAAGCCTTACAACCGAATGTGTGCAACGCTCATGCGTATTATAGTGATAAGAGGTGTATTCGAATGTCATCAAAGGGTATTTATTTGGGTATTTTATTGCCCTTAAAGACGCATTAGACCAAGGAGTAATAAAACCCACGCAAGCTTACAAATGCGTAGTTGCGATTAACATCCCTCCAAGTTATGGAGGCGTATGAGCAACACATCAAATAGTATTTAGTAAATATTCATCAAATTTACTCCATGAAATTACCAAGAATGCAAAGGGCTCATAGTTGTTAAATTAAACAAAGGATTAGTCCTTTGTTCAACTGTTTGAATTTCACGATAGGTAAATGGGCGAGTACTGTACAATACTAAGCTTCGTTAACAAAATTTAAATTAGTCCAATGCCAAAATTTCTTTGAATATGGAAGTCTAGTGTAATTTCGTGTCTAAAATAAGAAAAGAATCTGTCAACCACTAACAAACGTTGCTTCGTCTTAAAGGTGAAATATACCTCGATACCCTCTATTACTCTTTGCAAAGTTAAATATATTTAACTGAACCTATGATGCATTTTGATATGCTAGATCGTGTCTATGATAAGTCAGTTGTATAAACCAATGACGGTGATTTTTATTGGAGGACCGGATCTTTGTTATATACTGCAAACTCGCCGAAAACATAAACCGAAATTCTGTTTTTAATTCAAAGGCCTCTTTACATTTGAGAAACCTGAAGCCAGCCCATCAAGGCGATAATTCAAAGGACAAAGAAGACTTCATGATGGTAAGAAGAAACCAAATTATTGCTGATGAAACGTTGAGAATATTAGCAGTAACAGTCCAGGTAATAACGAGTATATTTTAAAGCCTCTAAAAGGATGTCTGTAGGAAAAGCGTGAATTTTGATTTGCTTTTTTCACAAGAGTGAAAATAAGCTACTGTTATCAATAAATAATTCGTCAGAAAAGAGCTTGCTTCATGACAATCCATAGACTTGTGATGTTGCCTGAATAAAAGGGCTGTCATGATGTTCTCGTCTAGAAATTGAAGGTTGTCAAATCTTGAATGGTTTTGCGCCTTGGGACATATTGTAAGCTATGCTGCAATAGAGTCTGGAAGAATGTTTCGATTATAAGAATTTTTTCTATGACGGAGAAACAATGGCGTGGACAGAAAACAAATAGACATTTAACTTGTTTATTAGTAGTGATTTCATTAACTTTGAACTTGGGATTTCATCAGTAAATGCACATAAACCTATGCCTTTCAACCCCCATCAGCCCTTCAAGTGGTCGCATTCAAGAATCTCGTGCGAAATGCGAAACTGTTTTGGGCATTGATGTGCCACAAAAACAGATTTAATAGAGGATCGTTGTAGCTTTTCCTTCCCAATTTAGCTTTTACCTTGTCACACTGGCCGTAATTTGCTCACTTTCCGGCCTCAGTAAATTGATGCAAATGAAGTTGTTATTGGCTCTGAGGAAGCCGAACACACGTTAATTGCACTCCAAATCAATTCTGACTCACAAATTTGACTCAGCGTTTGAAATGTGGCCGATTCAGAGCCGCTTTTTCTGATGAAGGCTGCAAATACAGAAATGAAGCAATTTTATTAGAGAAATTAGCCACACGTTGCATTCGCTCTTGAATTTGCCATAAATGCTATTTAAAGTTGAGCGGATTTGAAAGCAAAAAAAATATGCGGTCAATCTGTCCCTTTCCCTAGATGGTAGTTTGCTTTCTCAAGGATAATTCAAAGATTATTTTTATGAGCCACAATTATTGATTCACTCGGCTATCAGCTTCCAAAAGTGAATGCACACTAATTTGCAAAAAATGGGCTATCTCGTATTTTGTACCTAAATTATAAATTGAAAAACAGAATGTACGATCAAATGTGAAAGGAAAACAAAGCTAGTTATTCTTAAAGGATCAAGGATGATGCAAAAACGTGATTTCTACTCCTCAAATCTACTACAAAAAACCAGTAAAATGAGAATGCAACAATGGTGAAACTGACACTTTAAGAGAATTACAACCAGCTGATAACTGATAACCTCAAAATAACTGTTCATCGATAAGGTATTAAATGACGTCTGTTACACCAATATCATGAAGCGACAAAACCGGTGATGCCTTAAAAATCAAGCATTTCCATTTTATTCATGTTTGCTGGCAGGTATGAATCAAATAATAATTTCATACTCATCTTAGACTCAGTAGGAACTTCGTGTTTGCACTTTTCCGATTTATTACTAATTCCACAAACGATGAAAAGAGCAGTTGCCAGGAGGACGGAGTCCATCCTATAGATTGGCTAGGGGAAGTGGGAAAAGCTCTCCAGAATTTGGGAAGAGGATATAGTCAGTGGTAAAATTGGGTTGGCTTAGTTGCTTCGGCTTGTTTTGACTGCTTATTAACATACAAACTTGAACTTATAATAATGAATTTAACGACTAAGTAGTAATATTCAAGAATAGGTATGGAACCAACCTAGTATTGTCAAAATCACTCATAAAGTATTACGAAATAGTGGAGTGAATAATGCATTCATTTTTCATAGTCTTTTATATCATAATATTACATCTTAAGGAAATCAAATTTAACTTATTCGTCCCACAAAGCACAAAATGCTTGAAGGCAAAGTTTAATCATTTCTAACTTCAAAAAATACAATTAACTGAAAAAAAAACGATTAAAACGCAATTACAAATTCACACCGCTGCTGTTGGTAAATTAGGAAAAAAGTCAGTTAAAACATCTTAGGATTTATTGAAGACTGTTAGCTACGAAAATCCCAAAACTGAAAATGCGGTGGGTATACGATGCAACGGTCAGAAAAGAATTCTAATCAAAAATGAACTTTAATTACAAGTGCCGTTTCAGCCAGACCTGAGTGCAACTTCCTCATTAATATGGAAATCTATATTTTCTGTTTAATTCTTTCAGTTCTTATACACAATACCATTCTTTTATTCCTATGTAGCTGTGTTATAATGGATGTAACATTCAATCATTTGAGATTCGATGCATCCAGAACAATCATCCAAATTTGGTGTTATGATGCACTACAATTTTTCAGTGAAAATATAACGATTGTCTCTGTTTTCAGAAACTGACTTGTTTCAAATATAAAAACACGAACTATGTATAATCGCAAGAAAGTTAGTATATCATTTTAAACACTCAGCTGCGCTTGAGGAGGCTCCAGCTTTGAATTTTCACCAGAATGAGTCAAACCAGGAAATGGCACTGGGGGAAACACTCTTCAACTGGAAAGCGTGCTTGAAGCGGAAATTATCTAGAAAGCAAATTGTTTATGCTCAAGGAGTGAAGAGACGTTTAACTAGCTTAACTTATGCGAGTTTGGTGGCGTCAAGCGTGACCAGAAGAGTTTATGATAGAAACATACTGAGAAGCTCTAAAGCCTTTACATCCAAACAGCAAATTTGCATACAAAGGAAAAATATCGGAAGTAGCAATGCTATAAATAATTAATTCAACTTTTATCCCTTTACTTGTCGCAATGACGAAACCCTCAACATGAAAAACATTAATAAATGTTTCTATTTTCACTTTCGCTTATTCACATTAATTTAGCGTTGTTACTAAGATTTACAATTAAAATTGCTTACTAGTCTCAAATGTATAAAAGGGTCGAAGCATAGAACTTTGAAGCTAAAATTCAATTTTTCCATCACCCACTTGCTTTTTGAAAGAGGAGATCTTTTTCTTTTTAAGCAGGTAGTTATGAAATTATTAAAACAGGTTTTACAGAACACTACTGCCTCTCGATACTACTTCACTTTCGGAAGCAAGCATCTCAAAAAAGTGAAATAATCCAGTAGTTGTTCGGAAAACGTCTCTGTACGCGTTTAAAATGTATGCCGTGAATCTTGGTCTTCTGCGTGGGAAATATAGTAAATGATGCTAAAACAGATGCATCAAATTTCCAGAGGTAAATTTCAATAAAATTGGTGATCTCAGGCAAAAGAAAAAAGGTTAGAAATGACTAACTGTGATTTATTAAAAAGGAACCCAATAAAGAAGGAAATAAGGTTACTGTTTCCAGGGAGTTTTAATCTCGATAACAACTATTAGCTTCCTATCTAGATTTAAACCACCACCTAGAAACCTGGAGCAAACTACCTACCACAGCCACCTCGTAGACCCTTTGCCATTCTCCAGTTAATGCCTCCGGATTGCTTCCACTGCTCAGAGGTAGCATTGAACAGTGATCGTAATTTCCCCATTTTGATGGCCGACGGGAGTCTCTGAGTTGCAAATTGCAACCTTTCATGATGAATCAGGTAGGTTCCAGTCACCTGTTCTCGTCTTCATCACCTATGTGGCCGTGTGTGTGAACGCATTCTTTAAATTTATCTGCAATTCATAATAAACCTCATTTTGTAAAAATTTTCCCCAACTTACTGCAGTTGACAGATTTCCGTGCAAATTTGGAATGGTCTTAATTTTTTTCAAAAAGATCTGACTTGGCTCAGCACCGGTGAGAGCTTTCAAGCTGAAAATAGGAAGGTTCTTCCATTGTGCCACTTAGCTGCTCGTCAATTCTGCCAGTGGTGGAGTCACTTCGAAGAAGAAGTCTTGACAACGAAAGGTGGATTCTGCTTTGTGACTAATCCTCCGCCGTTTACTTGCCACACTCACATGCCGACAAAATCATTGCAACAATTGGGCAGTAATTACTGGACATTTCTAGCCGGTCATCTAATTCTCTTGTAAACACAACATCAAAAAGGCTGCCCTTGTTGAAATCGATGTGCAAAATATTGGATTTTTTTAGAAATACAGCCTTATAATGTATCACTTACTTCAGCTTTCCACTTTAGCCCATCATTCAAAATCCCTTAAACGCGAAGATTCATTTAGTAATATTATATATTTTTGAAGCTCACAAAATATACATCATTGTTTGTTATTTTGCAAAAATAAAACTTTTGAGTCTCTATCAAAGATCAGTTTTACTATGGGGATAAATAATCCAAATTTTATTATTTCGATTGATGAAAAAATAATATTGAAGTGGAGATTCAACCGAATCTGAAAGTTACTAAGTGGTAGACAATTTCAGAAATAAAAGAGTATTCCCATAAAATACCGTGTTTCTTATTCGAAATCCACATCGATAAGTCATTTAATTTTCAGAAATTCTACATCCCGATTAGAGTTAAAATAACGAAATAAATACCAATACAGCTAAAAAAATTGTGCTTAACAAATACCATTAAATGGTTTATGTCACACAAAAATTTTAACAGCTAAAATCTTATTTAGTTAATGAATCATTGTTTTAGCAGTTAAATGTCTGCACATGAATAATTGATAATGGACCGAATTGATAAATTTGTAGAAGTTACAATAGCTGTAACTATGTAAGGTGTATAGCGGGAAAATTAAATGCCAAAGGCCTCCCAAAACCTTTTCCCAGCTTAATGACAAATGGCTTTACGACAAGGACAAACGAGAGGGCTTTTCACTGCTTCACTTTGCTGCCGTGTCCATGCGTACCGCCAAAGTCTTGATCGGACCAGCATTGTTGCCTCGAGAAAAGCACATGCTAGGGTAGTGGGGAGGCCCGCTTAAAACCGGAGTGTTCTGAGCATCGAAAGTGGCATCAAACAGAAACGTCCGACTAACTTTTGGAGGTAATTGTGAAAGTAATAATTAATTTATGCTATCTGTAGAACTCATTGAAATAGTTTTATTGATTGGCCTTATTTTCATGCTTTCGAAATCACTGGCATCCAATCAGAAGTCTGTCATTACTCATTAACCAATAACCTCTAAATTAATATCCCCATGTTTAATGCATTGATCTGCTTAAAGCTGGCTACGCGCCAAAATCCCCACTAAACAAATTTCATAAGATAAGAAGTGAAACATGTTTTGGACAAATGTTTTTTTTTACTTTGAAACTCTATTAGTATTACAGTACCGCAATACCTATTTTGGCCTTACTAATGTTCAGTCCAACACCCAAGTTTACTGCAACCATTTACCCTATTAGGAGCCTCAGTGCATTTGCAGGATTGAAATATGTTCTGGCCTCCCGAAGAGTGCGCATGTGAGTAAAGCTTGATGCTATCTCAAAGTGGAAAAAAACCTTTTCTTAAAGACACTTCGGAGCAAAAAGCTGCAAGCGTCGACTTGGGGATTTCTATAAAACGTGCTTAGGAGAGTGTCTCAGCTGTGACTTAAAGGAATAAAAAAACGCTTTAGCCTGATTATTCTTACCTCCTTCCTAAGCACAATTCTTAACTTCGAAAAGGACGATGTTTTCTCACACAATTCAAGTGGAGAGGCAGATTTCAAATGATTAAAATTTCTAGAATTAAATTAAGACGTCGTTGAAACCAGTAAAGACTGAATCCGTTTAAAAGCCTGGACATATTCTAAAATTTCAATTATCGATTAATGAGCTTTTAGCAGTTAGAACGGAGATGTAAATCCATAAAATTGATTTTTTAGATGCAAATGATAAAACTTTTGGGAATTTATTTGCTTAAACTAAAGCATGCAAAACAATAACAGACACCCGTGTCAAATTATTGGAATTTGGCCAGAGGTCACAGCTTTATGTAAAATACTAACAAATAGTAGATATTTTATTTTGCTCTCTTTCTTGTTTTGGCACGGTTACTTAAACGTTTTTTCGTAATCAGCTATTTATTTAGAAAACTCTTTCAAACTTCGAGTTTGAAACTTGTGCATGGATAAAGGTATCGTCCATTTTACTTTGATTCGTTACATTAGTAGATTAACTGGTGAATGGCCTACTAAAGCAAATGGAAAGAATCATTTTAATCAAATTGGTATAGAGGGAAACTGAAATTCATTTCTTTGGTAGATTTAAGCGGTTCTATGAATATCTTTGAAATCCCCATTATTTTTCCGAAATTATTATTCGATCTAGCTTAAGAGCGTTGTGGGAGATAACAAGTCAAATAAATTACAATTTATTCAAAATACCTCTTAACGATTATTTAGAGGATCCTTGTAACGTTGCGTGAATTTATCGGTTGATACAAAGTGAGTCAAGACTTCCTTTTCATTGAATCAGTTTATCTCGTCTAAGAAACTAAAACAATGCAAAGATGCTTTTGTTAACATAGCATAAATACGTCAATGTTAACAAAACACTTGCGGTTTCAAATGGGTGAATTCTATTATTTTACTTTTGATAACTCAACATTTGGTTGATTTAAAGGAGCGGAAAGCTGATGTATTTGGATTTGGATAAAAGCAAAACGGGAGGGCAAATTAAGTACTCAGTACATACACGCAATATAGTGCCTATTTTAAGCATGGAATAGGCATAATAGATAAATCACATAAAATAGATGATTGTCGATGCAGTTTGACTAAGGTGCTTCAACAATGGACGTTAAGGATTAAGAGAGGTTTTATGCTTTTAAATAGCATGCTTGTCATGTATCACTGCAAAACGTAATACTGGGTTAAGGAATTATTCATGAGACAAACACTGGCACAGTGTCAACGCTGACTTGCACGCAGTTGATTTACGATGACACATTAGTACAAATGCTGAATTTACGAAGTCGAGACACAATTTGACTTAGTTATCAAAGTCATAAAAGCGATAATCTAGTGAATTTATTACTCGATTTGCATAACTGAAAGACACAGTAAGTGGCACTATTCAAGCATAATAACGTTTTGAACTGTCATCTGCCTTTATTCACACTGGACTGTAACTTGCATTTAGAGTGTAATCTAACTTGAATTTTGCAAAAACTTGATGGGACTAATAATATTCTCTTATATTACTGAGACTACAAACTCACAGTCAACATTTAAATTGCCAACTAAGGATTATTATTTTGGATAAAATCACGATATAAAATTCTATGTGGAAAATTTTTTAGTTAAAGAGGCCGGTCTAGTGACATAAATTTTTTTATGGAGGGAAATTCTCGCTTATTTTGCGGTCTGGAACGGTCAAGAGCTAACAGGAAGTAATGAATCAGAGTAAACTGGTAGTGGTTTAAATGCGCTTTTAACTTAAGGAAAAATTCTGACTCTCCAAGTATTCAGGCTAAGAATCAGATCCTATAGACCAATTTGTTAATTAATGCTCGATGCATCATGGCAGAATGTCATTCACTGAACTCATTGTCTATAGTAGTGATTACGTTGCAAGGGCCTCTGATAGTCCTGATTTTTAAAGAACCTGTTTTGGAAGCCTTATTACTGCCACTAAAACTAACCAACTAAGTATTAACAACCTTCATTCACAACTTAAGAACTTAATTCTGTTTCTTCACCAAACCATTTCAACCTGTGGCCACGATCCCTTGCAAGTCGTCTATCATAAAGGCTTATTTTTTACTGTATTCTTGTAATAGTTATGAGTGTTTTTTAAAACAAATTAGGTGCATTCAAAATAACCCTAAAGAATTAAGATTGTTGAAACTGTGATTTAACTACCTGACGTCTACACAGCGCAAAAGCAATAACCAGATTCCCTTTCGGCATCAATAGTTGCCATAATCAGTGCACCATCTTCCAGGGTTATTTATTATAACTATTTGCATATAGTGGAAACTGATCTTAAGGGCTTTCTCACAGGGTAACAGGAATCATATTATTTGTTTTTTTGCAAAACTGTTTCCTCTTTCACACCACTAAGGGGCAATTTATTACATTTTAATGACAAGCACCAAAAATGGAAAGAAATGAGGATTTCATATATTCATAAAATGTCAATGTCACTATATTGGAACTGAGTAAATGGCCCTAACGAAAACCGTTTGATGATTGAGTTTTTGTTTCATTTCATGCTAACTTTTATTTTGAACGAGTTTTTAGCAAATATATTAAAAATCCTATTTTGGTAAATAGACGATCTGAAAATAGTCGTCTTTTCAGGGAATCTATCTTGAATAAAGAAATACTTTGTTTTAATTTTAACTGTGTCCTTTTTAGAAATACCACTTTTAGTCTGTTCAAAATAAAAATATAGCTCGCACAGTTCAGCGCATAACAATACGACGAAAATATTTACAAATTTCCTTTTGAGATTCACAACCGTATTGGCAGTCTAAATGTACTCGGAAATTAGATTGCAATAATGATTGTGTTTCCGCAATCCAGTTCAAGGCTTTTATATCTCTGGGATTTCATATTAAACATTTGTCATCTTTTAACATATTTCAAATACGTTGCGTTGTTTAATCCATTGCACATTACGAAATAAAAATGCAACTTTTAGTTGTACTGATGTTGGGTGAAACGAATTCGGTCTCCTTTATTGATGGCTTTTGAAGAATCAGCGTTAGGTGTCAAATTTTGTATGAAAACATTAGTAACTGAATTCATAACTAATTAACATAATTTATTTAAGTGCCTTAGACTAAAATGCTTGCATTCTGAGGACGATGAGTATTAAGGGTTTATATTAAGTGGGGTTAAATTCTTGTATATTCCTTAGGTTAATCAAACACTCTTTGGGTTTCCATTCGAATTTAAACTGCGTACCTTGACAAGTGCGTTTGAAATTGAAAATTTAAATGTATTTATTTTAAATAATGTAAATTCACGATTGAGGCCATTTAATTTCTCAAAAAAATATTTCGAAATAATTTAGAAGTCATTTAGTTGCTCCACTTGAATCTAAAATCTCATGTATAATTACCTAATCAATATAAAAAGGAAACATGTTTTATTTTAATGTGGAAATCATAACATTTTTCCACTGGCAAGTGGTGAGTGAGATAAAGTTATTTTAATAAGAGGGCTTTTCGGATAACAATGTCTGCGTGAATGTTTATCGTGTCTGCTATCGATGTGCCCCATTTTTTCAACTCCGTAACACTAAGCTGACTGGCGTTGTTTCGTTAAAAGCTTGGGGCATCCGAGACCTGGCTCCATAAAATAACATTATTTTTTCAGCAAGGTATGTTTTGAATATTTCCACTGACTTAAACTTATATCTTGATACTATTTCAAATTGAATTTGCCATTTCCATTTTCATTTCCTAGATTAACTTCTGTAACACATTCAAAATAATTACAGAATATGATGCAATAGCAGATGACTGGAATATTGTTTTAATCAGTTTTCCTATAAAAAATATCTTTTCTCTAAACAACACAAGACAATTACTGAAAATCAATGGAGCAATTTTATCATATCTTAGCACAATGTTTCATCGTCTCTTTTAGGTGAGTTTTAAGTAGTCATTAATATTAACGTTTTGGTATATTTCGTTAAAAGTAAGAATCAACCGATTCATAATTTCTTGCCAAAGAATAAATAGTCAATGCTGTTCATATGTCTGTATTATTTTCGAACTAATTAGATCGTAAATCATGTGTGACCCTAAGTTATAAAAAATATAAATAGCTTTAATGTGTTGTTCTGTATTATACTAGGTGTTTGACGATGCGGTGAGGAAGTGTTGACGAAGTATTTACAGGACACAAAACAATCCGTCGCCGATTTTATCCTTCCTTCTTTAGTTTCGTCTCGTCTCCTTATTTATGTTTAATGTACGCGCGAATTTAAGGAAGTCAATTTAAAGCTTCACTATATTAGGCCAATTAGTACTTCGATGCTTCAAATAGATTCTTTTGAGATATTTAACTTTACAATGTGAAAATAAACGAATTAAGCACATTTTCGTTTAGTGAAATTTTTAAGTATAAGATGACCGCGTCCTATCAAGTTCATAGCACTCTTGAGCCCAAGTTTCTTTCAATCATTCAGCTTTTGATACTCAGTTTACACAGACTTCCTCCTTCAATCACATTGACACATTTCGATTGGTTCTTGATTTGCTATCCATCATTCCAGCAACTCCTAATAAACTACAACAAGACTCAATTGTTTGATTGAGACATCACCTGTACTTCTTCGGAGTCGCCATCTTCCTCAATGCGCCTTCCCTGTTTAGCCTTATCTTCTCAAACAACAATTTTCAGGCAGATACAACAGCAAACATGTTTCTGATGTATAATCTTTGTAAGGGTTGTTTCAGCTACCGACTTTATCAAAATATTCATGCATTTAAAACATTTTTTGGACATTTTTACTAAAGGAAATAGGAGATATACCTAGTAAATATTTACTAAGATCTCATGTAGCGTCAGGCTGGATGGAGAGGTTCTCCAAAACTCATGACTTTTAATTCCACATTTCTTCAAAGTACTATGGAATTGAAAAATATATAATTAATCGGCAGGTTTTTCAGTGAAAAATATATAAGACGTGTGTTAACGATTGCCCCAAATTGTGATTTTACTGGTATGCGGCTTCAATATCTAGAAATTTATCTCTTATACACGTAAATGAGGGATAGAAATAGGCAGCAGATCAATAGAAAGCAAATAATGCGAAATCAACAATCAGTGTCTTAAACTTTGGATGTATTCACGCAGCGAAATGGCGCTATTTTAGAGCCGCACCCATAAATTTATATTCATTTTATTAATCAAAACCAATTTGCAGTTATAGTTTCTTGTTTTTGCATTTAAAAACTTGAATTAAGTAAGACACAATCGGGTGACGAACTTTCTTCTCCTACCATGACTTGACTACATACAACAATTAATCTGAAATTGGCTATCGCTATTTATAATAGCTTTTTTTGATCGAAGCTGTGGTTGCAAAATCCGTACTTCCTCGTTTCCACTTCATTAATAATTTGGCATAAATGGCAGAATTTTGAGTTACGCAAATGCCATTTCAATCTATATCCACATTTTACGGCATTATAATTAGTCTAGCTAGAAAATCAATCGAAATAAATTTCAGTATGCTTTTGTTGCTTTTTTGCCCTTCTCAGTCGAGTTTTGGCATCAGCTTTCTCAGGAGCTATCTTGAGGAGCTGCCATAATAACGGAATCTCCCGTGTTGATTTTCCGTATTTCTCAAACTTCATCCACACAGCCTTCCATTTAGTATTTAAATACTTGTGTAAGAATTCTTTTCTACCAATGACTCATCTGTTACCACTTGTTGTCGAGTCGAGATACAGTAAGGTCCCACACCCTCGTTCCGCATACTCTTCCCAGCCAAAGTTATTGCCTGTTTGAGTCTCCCATCGAAAATAAACATCCTCTTCTTCGGCGCCAACCTCCAGTGGATATCAATTAGTGGCATCGGGTTGCAGTGACACTCCCCGAAATGCCCACGTGAGGTCTTTTATTGCCCTGCCCACGCAAATTTCGAATCATGAGTCATACACAATGTCCGAATTCCAAGAATTAAGAAAATTTTAAGAAACTTAGCAGGGATTCCGCTGTCTAGATGTTGTTCGTAAAATGTTCATGCAAAGTAGTGGAGTCTGGTGATAACTGTATAGATAAAAATGTGAAGTCAGTTATTGTCGAAATTGTCAAGCCTGAGTAAACCCAAGAAAAGTGTTTTTCTTATGAGGCTTTTCATCACACGATTGCTACAACTCCATTGAAGAATCTGAATATGGTTCCGATTTCCCTCTTCGGGAGTAAGACTCGTGACCGCCACATGTAGATTTTATTAAAGACTGCAAAACGTTCCATTGAACTGTTTATCAACACAACTGCTGTAACAGAGATAATCAAAATGCCTTTCGAAGAGAAGCTATACTTCCATACAAACGGTTTAAGAGCTACTAACATAAGGTAATAAATGATGACGTATTACATTCCATATTTTAAGATATTTTCTCTACGAGCCATAATGTAGCCAGTTCCTTAATGCAATTACAGAATAAGTACACTAGATAATTATTTTGGGAATTAATTCAAGCCAAGTTAAGTCTTAACAATTTTTTACTAACGGACGCACATTCTGGATATATCTCTTGCATTTTCCAGCGGAAATAATCAAATGTACTAATCTCTATTCGGTTTATGCACCACACCTGATAAAATCTACTTATTGATTTGAATTTTATTTCCGGATATTGTTTTCGTGTAAGATTCAAAAGAAGGCAGCGTATGACGTCTGCCATAATTTCTGGCGTCATTCTACTTCTTGTACTTTATTCGAGGATAGCAAAGTGAAAAAAAAGGAAAAGTGGGATAGTAGTCAATAAAAATAGTTCGGTTTTTAATCCGTAAAATTGTTATTTTAAAAAATCCTAAGTGGTAGTTGTACACTAAAAGTAATATTCCATTCACTTATTATTGTCTTTCTGCCTCATGATTTGTTTGAGTCAGATAATCATTTATTTCAAATTCGGCAGAAAATTTTTCATTAATATCTACATTAAGACAAAACAGTATTTCGGATAGTTATATCCATTGAAATATGTAAGTTGGAAGATTTGCTCTCATTTGATGTGATAAGAATAGCACAATAATTGTTGCAATTTTCTAACGTTCCTAAAGTTTTTTATTCAAGATAAACGACCTTAAAGCAAACCAGCATTAAGCATTATTTCTAAATGGTTCAAATAGAGTTTCTTTAATAAGAAAATGAACTCGAAAGCAAAACATGTAAGTCAATTGCCCCTGTGTGGTTTTCGACTCTGATTCACTACTTATGGTACTTGGCAAGGCTGACAAGTCACTGAAATTCCCTGAGATGGTAGTTTCTGTCACTTACTCTCTCAGAAGTCCTAATTGGGGAATATCAATTAAGTCGTCCGTTTGCTTTTAAGAAAGCTTTGCAAACAGTAGATTTTAAAAAACGAACGTTATCACCACAACCTGCCATAATCCTTTGAACTGCAGACTGGAACTGGAAGTACCCAGTTTACAGCATGGATTTTGTTTTTTTGCTAGCGAGTTTTTGTTGATTCCCAATATTCGAAGAATAAATTCAATAGGCGACATACATTTAAATGTTTCCAGGGTGAGTGTTTCACTATCGGCACAATTGGGAGTGAACGAATCGCTTTTAAATGTTCCCTCTCTGCTCAAATTGGCAGCGGCAGTAAATATTTTCATTTCGTGACTGAAGCAGTTCATGGATTGAATGGCAAATTGTTCAAACGGCACTAAGTAGGGCAATCATACCAATTTAAAGAAATAACCTGCAGGCCCATTTGATTTAAATGAAAGCTATTTATATGAGGATTTTTTCCACTGATTTGGCATTACTAAAGCCAAACATTAACTATGAAAATGATTCCGACCATACAGAATTAACTCCCAACAATATATACTTTTAATAATTTGGCGAAATTATTGCATCACCAACTAATATGTCATTATGCTTCTGTTCGAGTTCTCTGAGATACATTATTAGTCAAATTAATTTGATTTTATGCTGAAAATCACAAACTTGGTCCTTAAAGTAACACGATTCCTAACTTCAATGAAAATCGTGCCACTGTTTTCCTTTTCGGCCAATTTACATATAAGTAAACCCGAGGGAAAAAAATTAATCAAATTTGGGCATTATTTAGACAATTAGCGTATTTGATTATTTCACAACACCTGATGAAAACTTGGTAGTCCATGGTAAAAACGTCAAAACTTAAGTTAACGACACTTCTTTTTTATTTTCGGTTTGCGTGATCGCATGCTCATGATTTTTCCCTTCCATTTAGTTCATTCTTTATTCTCTTCACACGCAATATTAAAATAATCGCTGGCAGCTGCGGTCTCCCACGTAGAGACAATGGCAATAACTTTCGCTCGACACGCACTGCATACAATCAAGTGTTATGGCATCGTTCACGAAACATCGATTCAGGTGCCAGGAAAGCTTGAGTTTGAGTTGGCTAAGGCATTTCCTTAGTAGGTGGATTTCTTATTCACTGAATACGACTTTATCTCTCAGTGTTAGGTAATAGCTCATAGGAATTTTGACTTACGAAATGGAATGTTGAGAAACAGTACTAAAATCACAATTGAAATATGTTTATTTGACAGAAATGACTTTATTAATCCACATCTGAAGCAAAACCATTTATTAAATACTGAATATTGCAAGACATCTTAGTAGTACGTAGTTGATTTGGGCAACTGGCGATTTGAACCATTCAACATGGTGGTAATAGGTGCACTAAGGTCCTTTCATAGTTTATTTACCTCCAGGGTCTTGATTTTGCTTCCCTGAACTGCAGAGCACCGTTAACTTATGAAAATCCGGGTTTCAGCCTATCCTTTTTGCGGGGTAAGAAAAGGCGACGGTTATCAAGCGTCTTATTTTGTGACTAATGGTACTAATGAGTTCACATAGGTTTGGCTCTTCTGCGACTACATTATCTGCTAAAGACATGTTAGATTTTTTATCTATGAATTTTGTCTTATGTTTTGCTTGCAATAAACGATCCACATTATAACCAGCGAATAAATATTGATAAATATTCTTGCATCTTTTAAAAGCTTACTAAAGGTTTTCACATTTTGTTTTGGACAGATTAATGCAGATAAGGTGCAGTTGGTTATTTTGTTCAAAAGGAAATTGAAAACAGTAAATTTTTGATCGCGAATAGAATAAAACACATTTTTTAGATGGACACAACTGAAAACTCAAGGTATCATAATACTAACGGCAGTTTTTTGCTCTCATCCTTTTCAGTTACTAATAAATGAATATTCTAAAATTCCCCACTGTTGATAGTTGCACTATAATTGCATGCAACTTTGGGGGATCAGACACACTATATACCATCGGCCATGTCAATTCAACAAATCAGCTCTTAAGAAAAAAATATAATGTTTTATTTAATGAAAACTTTAGATATGTTGCCTTAGTGTGTACAACAATTTTTTTTTGCATTACCGTCGCCAACCTATGTTAGATAGGTTTTTAATATACAGTTTCTACTTTCGTTTTGGTTTAAAAAATCATAAGGATTTCTTATCTAAGAGTATGAAAAAGCGAGATAAATTTACTTAAATCAACTTTTTTCGCCCCAGGGCTCTCCGTCATTTCAAACATTTTCTGTCACTTCGTGTTAAAGCGTAACAAAGGGTTAAGACACTAATGGATATCCTTCATCTCAAAAAGAGCTCAAAATGGATGCAGGAAACTGACTTTTCCTTCTCCTTAATTAATTATTAGAGTTTACTTATTAGTTTTTAAGAAATTTGTGTGTTGTAACTTCTTCAAAAGTATTCAAATCAAATCTAGAATATATGGAATCACCCTGTAATAAAAATGACATTTCAATAACCAAGGATACATACTCAAATAATAATGTACCAGTAAAGGAGAATTTATAAATAGTTATAAAAATTGCATCTTTTTCTTACAATCTTAATAAACAGATGAAAAGTGTGCAGTTGTTAGTTTGCGTATTTAAAGTGAAATAAATTCTCTATAATTTCCAGATCATTCTGCTGAGGGGGTCAGGACATAGTAAAGAAATCAGTAAAACTGTGAAAGGCCTGAGGTATTAAGGGAACAAATTATCAGAAGTTTGCCAAAACCTGATTGAGACTTAATCCCAGTAAAATTCAGACACCGAAAAACTGGGCGTTATGCAAATTTTACGGCCTCTTTGGTCTAACTTTTATAAGCTGTATCTGCACAATCTGTCCATATTAATTTTATGCATAGCAGCAGTTGTTCCAATCAAATTACAAACTGTTATGAGTGTCAGAAAGTGATTAAGTATTTTTAATAAAGACGACTTATTTTAGGGAATTTTCGGAGGATTTCTTTGTGAATGCTTAAGCTCATTAAATAATTTCAACGAATCACCGTTTTATTTAATCAGCCGTTATTCTAACTATCTTCCATTTACTTTTGTGACTGGTAGAAGCAGAAAAATCAAATGAAGCAAAACGAAATAGATCGTCGCTCTTATTTCTAAACACTACTTTACAAAACAGTTTTACTGACTAGTCTTGCTACTTCCTTAATCAAGTCGTTTCATTGTTATGTTAATGAGCTGACAGTCAATTGAACCACGATGAAACAGACTGCCGAACTTGCCGCCAACTGCGACTTGAGGCTTTGTGCGGGTGATTTTCTTCTTGGGCATAATGGGCTTTCGAAGGCGACTAAGCTTTTATGTCGTTAGGGGGCTGATTCATCGATGAGGTTACTTTGCCGTTTTAACAGAAAATGTACTCAAATAAATTGTTGGATTTCCATCATTAGGCCTTAGAAGGAGGGCATACTTTTAAAATATTTTCCAGTAAAGTGTATTATGTACTTAAGTTTTTTGTAAAACTAGAAAGTTTGGCTATACCGATTTCTAACCCGTTTTTGTAAATTTATCTAATTTGTAGGATGAGAATTACGTGTAAAACAGATTTCAGTTATATTTTTGAGAGTCATGACGGCACCTGTGACAATTTTATCTTCTTGAATCACGAAATTAATTAATTAATTTGTATAAAATCATTTTAAAAGCATTGAAATAAAAAATTTCAGAACCTAAAGTACAAGAACATAACGTTTTAAAATTGCCGAGTAACCAAATGTCTTATAAGTCGTTTTGGTGTGTAAGTGACTGATTTTGACTTTATTCACTCCGTTAGCTGTAAAGTATTTAACTTTACTGTTTGCTATCTTGGTGAGTAATTTAAATCTACTTGCAAGTCAGAATAAGAGCCGTGAAAGTACATTCAATGCACCAGGAAAATGCACAATCGCATGTCTTACTTCTGTCCTTTGATTTGGTTATGTCTATGGTAGTCTCGTTTTATGACGTTTTTATGACAGTCTAATAGCCTGCACCCCTTACCTCTCACGCACAAATGGTCGGGCATTCTCACTACCTACTAATGCGTGCTAATTGCACCTACCAAACTGCTAATTCACTGCTAATCTCGAGATCGCGCATCAGCAAGAAATCAAAGTCGCATTAGTGTCTTTTCTGGCCGCTCCCACTACATAAGCATCACTGGAAACCATGTAACCCAATAACTATGAAATGCGAAATGATAAACTGAACGCTGTTGTATGTGATGATAAGACGTTGAGGTTTCTTATGAATAAATGTGATAGTCTCATCTGGAAAAGCACAAAATGGTTGGTGGCTTTGAAACTTAATGGATTGCGAAACGAAATGCAATATACATGGAGGTTATACTACTGTCAAGCAGTTTAGTTAAAATGATCACCTCCATTAGCACCTCCATTAGATCGTAAATTGAGCCCTCTCAGAAGCATGGAGCAAGCTGATTTTAAACATCCCCTGGGAAGGGTCTCCCAAAAATGTCGTAATTCTACCGACTATGTTGAATTTAGCAGTAAGTGTTGGGCACAGCGATTGGTATCTCCCCAGATGACGATGCTCCCATACATAGTATTTTAACTGGGGGTGAAGATCAGGTGAGTTCGGCGAAGGCTGAATAACGATAGGACTGATGAAGTCGTCATAAAAATTGACTGACAACCACTTATAGCTTCCCCTAAAGTGTGACAGGGAGCCGAATACTGGTTCCGCCAGAGATATGGCCTACTATTATTACCACTTTCGTTATTCAGGGCCTTAATACAGTGGTCAGTGATGCCACTTTTTCATTTAAATCCAGCCTAAGCCCGTCTTTAAAAGTGTGGGGCCTCACAACAACCTTGAGAAATTCAGTCTCTATGATTGTTCATTGGACTGTATCCCCTCAAGCCATTCGTTACTTACATGTTATGCTTTTGATCTTGGCAAAACTTTTCGAAAGGAAACAAGAAGATTACTTCTGCTTAAGCTGAATGTTTCGCGTTCACAGAAGGTGATTGTTCGCTTTTAAAAGAAGATTTTCCAGAGCCTTTTCTGTGGGAATTTGACCCCTGAGACGTGTGATTGAGTAGCACCAAAGCTTCGTGTTAGAGGCCAAAAAATGCACTCGAGTCAACTGAACTTGAACACCGACAGATTTCAGAAGGGAGAGTAATCAGATGGTCTTTTATGTTGCTTCCTTCTGACCGCAGCAGCCTTTCAGTCTCCACTTCAAATCAGTCTCCAGGTCAAGTCACTGAATCTTTTCACAATATTTAAGCAGTCAATGAATGGAGGCTATAATCGCCTTATTTTGAAGATAATCATGAACAAGTTATACTCTTCCGCGATAGGTAAGGTGGGGAGGAGACTCCAGTCATCCACTCTCGTTGACATCACCTTCTTGATTGACGAAAGAAATCAAGTGGAGAAATCGTTTCAAACTTCTGGAAGTGTCTTTTGGGTTTTCGATACTAAAGTGATCGAATATGAATTAGCGTGATTTTGAGCTAGAGCATCATTGATCAAATGAGGAAAATATTTGTTGTTGCATTGAGGGTCATAAACTGCTGAATTGCCCATAGTTTCTATATTGCATGAATAAAAAGACTCTCTGCCCATTCCTGGTGAATTATGCTCCCAACGATAGTGCTGATCGCACGTTATAGAATCGGCGCTGAGTCATAGAGTAGCCTTAAGCAGAAATATTGGTCAAAATGAACTCTTATTGATGTACTGTATTTATATAAATGAAATGAACTTTGAGTGATCACTAATAAAAAAGGCAAGAAACTAAAGGATTAAAGGGAACGAGAAATTGCTATACTTCAGGGGGCTTAGAGACGACGCTTGATGGTTCACGGAGCGAAAGTAATGGCGAAAGTAATTGCAGGAACTCATCCTAGTTCTAAACAGGTAGAGAGCACCTGATTTGCTCACAGCATTTTTCATTCCCGATTTTGAATAAGTGGATTTGTTTTAAAACAAATGAATGAAATATGCTATCGACTCTTGATTAATAAAGCTTAAGAACACCGGAACTGCAATCCGTTTATATGGTCAGCACAGTAGAGGACGTGGTGTTCAGAATAAACTCCAGAGTCGTTGAAGTTGTTCGTGCACACTCCACCCTTCATGTAGGTGATGACTGGGATCCTCCCTCTTATTCAACATAGAAGAGAACCACTTGCGTCTTAACGATAACTTACCCAGTCATCAAAATACGATGGTAATCAAGGACAGTCCTCAATGCTCCTCCTGAACACTGAACTGGATACCATCATGCTCTGATGCCTTACAAAAGTCAGCAACATCAAAGACAATTTGGTTGCTCCTTCAGAGTAGATTTCCTCCAAGATAAGCTGCAAAAATGTTGGAAAGGGTTAGTAGTTCAGCCCTTGGTAATGACAGTGGCAAGTAATTGGTAGTCATATTTATGGAAGCAGCACTCCAGAGAAAAGTCAGAAATAGTTGTCAAGCGGTATTTAAGGCCGCTGCAACAGTCCTCACAACGCTTCATTCAAGGAGTCCGCAAATCGTCACTCGTCGTGCTGAGAACGCTGGAGTCTAGAAAGACACCTTCATGCCCACTTCAATTTCATACGGGCCTGTTGCAGCTGATTACTGATCGCAAGGAATCAATCGGTGCCAAATTGAAGGAAATGAAATCTACTAGTTTATTGACCAGCTAATTGTTCAGTCTAGTGGATTAGCTACTTTGCTCTCATGCCCCAATATGTCTAGAGCCTTCCCTCAAAGTACACTCAGACTTTCACTGTTTTTATCAACTAGTAGTCACATTTATATTTACTAGCATAACAAAAGAGGGCCACTGGAATTGGCGATTTTATAATTTTAGTAGGACAATAAATTAGGCAGAAATAAATTGAAAAAGTTGTGGGAGCCTTAACAATAATTGGCTTTTTTCGGAGTTAGATAATGAGACAACTGTCTTTGTACTGTCACTGAAATCAGCTTATTTCTAAACGTAGTTCACCTCTATGCATTTTGCATCTCTCCCAGAATCTAACAACTACACAATGGCGTGGAAATGATATCGCACAATTACTCATCACTTTGTATCTCACTTTCTACATCCATCTTGGGTATTACAGGTTTTTGGATAATTTTAAGTTTGAAACAGCTTAATGGAATTTGAAGCACTGCTCTGGGAATCCTGAGTGATTGCTGGAGCTATCTGAGGAACTGAGGAACTGTGAACGTAAAGCCACCTCAAAAGCAAACGCCCAGTGATTAATCAAAATGAAATACCTTGACATGATTTAGGCGAAATTATTTTTTTTTAATTTCGCACATTCATGTTATAATTTTATAAATAGTAAATTTAGGGCTGTTGTTATTCTTGTGACAAAGTTAATCTGCCAAAATCGTGGAGGCAAATGAAGCTTGTATAAATTCCAAACATGATCTTGCAATGATGGTAAAATTTCATTAGGGCCCAATAAAATGAGGTTAATTCCAAAATAGAAATTGGATACTTCTTCGGACATGATTAGGAGAGTATTTTCCATGGTTGTCAAGGCACTTCTGGGGGTTAAAAGCAAAACGTTCATTAAAAATCAGGTCTTTCCGTTTGAAATGGTCTACAAATACATCCAGCGTATTTGGCGAGGAGTCTCTTCAGGGTATGAAATCTTGCAAATCTATTTCATAAGTGTAATACTAAATGGCCCGTCTGTAAGCATACTATTTTCAAGCGCAACTAAAGCTACGCCCTTTCATCTAAGTGCACGAAATCTCGCTTACTGTTTGGGTTTTTCTTTTTCTCCTAAAAGCATGAATCAGCTTTCTTAGAGAACCCATTTTTTGTGGAGTTAGTCTACCTGGGAAACACTTTTCCTTCGTCAAGATTCCCACAGGAGAATTGTGAATCCTCAGCCCTTGAAAGCTCATCCAATGGCAGACTAGACCTATTTAATCACAAATCACCAAAGTCTTTGAAAATGTCAATGTATAACTGTGTTTTTTTGAAATTGTGCTAAAGTGCTTTATGCTAGACCAAGGCCTTGCGATTGTGGACCCATGCATCTCAGCTTAATCAGTGCAGACTTGATGCAGTCAATGTCTTGACGCCTTAATCAAGGATCATCCTCACCAAATAAAATCTACCTGGAGCTCCATCGTCAGGTAATACTGAGATCAAAAACTAGATACGCTTCCAACCCACCAAGTTATCACATTTCATATATTGGGATTAATAATAGGCATATCATTACTTTCTCGAACCATAATCCCTCTAGTACACCCTGTACGAAGAGCAGTGGTCTTTGCTTAGTGTTCCTTTAAACCCCTATTTGAACTTAAATCTTTTGTCTTAACACTGTAGAGTTCCTTTAGGAACGCCACCAAACTGTCTTAGCTTGTTCTTGATTCTCAGTGAAACACCGACATTCTTATAGCATTACATGAGGTTCTATATCAAGGGCTTTTGCAATTTCAACACCGGAGGTCTTAGAGGAATCCAGACAAGTAAACGCAGAGGCTTGACCGTAAAGCCAGACTTCAATTCAGAAAGTGTGTCCTTGGTAGCCTAGCTTGGTTTACAAAGGCTATGCAGAAAGTTTCTATTTTTGAATTTTCAATAGGGAAGGAGTGTGGAGATGGGATTTTTTGTGCAGTCTGTCATAAACTGGTTTCGTGTTTCCATGTAACGTGATGCCTCACACCCAAAAGCCGTTTATAGCAGCCACTACAAATAACTTTCGGTCAAAGCACTGAAAATAGCATCTTCAAACTTACAGATAAATGCTGCAATAAATCCTAGGAAAGTCGAGAAAACCACATAACCATTTATTACAAAATGGGGGTTTCGAGAGTATTCCTAGTGTTCTCCAAAAGAACAGGTGTATTAACCAAGCAGCACTTTGTAAAATTGGCTATTAATAATCATTCGTAGAATTCTTAAAATTTCAAAGTTAAATGATATCATTGATTGAAATCAACTAAGAATTTTCCTAAACCAGAAATTTTCTCTGATTTTATAGGGTACGAATTAAGTATCGCCTCTAAGAGATAGCTAGAATATGCAGGCTTATTATGTCTCTGCAATCGTCAACTCAGTTTTTACAATGGGTTTTAGATAACCACAAGCGATTCACACAGGCGTTTGATGCAGAGATTAAAATTTATTTCGTACCAATGAAATCTTATAAAGCTTGATAAAAACAGCGTCACACACTTCAGGAGTTACAACTATATGTTGAAATTTTTACCGCTATTGATTTCACAGTAATTGAAAGTCATCATTTTAGTTAATACATAAATTATGAACGAATTTCGACCATTGAAATACGGTGTTTCCTAAAAACTTCTAAAGTATTTCAATTTTAACAAGGGTAAGTCAATTATTGGGAGCAATTCAAGTGCTTTTCCAGCAATGTTTACTGGGTTGCTGTTCTGATTTATTAAGCGAAATCTACAACCTAGCTATACAATCTCAACAGATACTCGAAATTTTGTCTGAGACGAGTATTTTAATCCTCCACCCCTCAAAGATTCATATTAGAGTTCTCAAACGATCCTCGGCTGTTTGCTATGCCCTCGAAAAGCCGAAACAGAATTCGCTTTAGCACATAAAGAAGTCGATCATTTCGGCATTCCGAAGTACCTGTGTGAACACTTGTTCGTTTTTACTTCGGTAAACATGGTAAATTACATTACTCAGCCAAATATCTTCTCTCTAAGACTCTCGTTTGCCCATTTCGTTTCAAGAAATTGCAGGATCGAATTATGCTGGCCCACGGGTGAGTGGTAGGCCACCAAGTAGTCTGAGTTATGGTGATTTCGTGATTAGGCTCTCAACGATAACGGCGCCAGTCTGGATGATTCAATAGGTTCTTTTCTGTCAAGGCGAAGTCAGAGTAGTCTGTCATTCAGTGCTTCTGGTGAGACAGAATTTTCCTAGTTGTTGATTGCTAAAGATTTTGCGAATGTACAAAAGGACCTGTTTTTCTTTGAACCTTTTGGATTAGACTAAGTTGGGGTATGAGTATTTATACTGAATTCGAATACATTTCCCTCTTCAATGGAAAGCAGACCGATGTATTACTGTAGGTTATTTTTTAGCATTCAGTAGGGCATAGTTCTATTATTAACCTGAAAGATCTTATTTCGTTGCCTAGGAAATCCTGGTGAGAATTATTATAAATTTTGTGTGTTCGTACTGTTTACTCGTTAATCCAGTCCAAGTGTTCTTTTTTACCCTCCCCGTAGCTTATCCAATAAAATTTCGTATCAGTGACTCAGAAGCTCGTTTTCTGTGACGTGTGGGGCTATTCTCGGTAGTTTATATGGTGATAGCGGGTTAGAGAGTTGGAGTGTCAGGGATAATGGCCCTGTTGAGGAGGGGTAGTAGGAAGCTCCCCTCCTCCAAATGTCTACTTGAGAGGCGCCGGATGTCAGCCGTTGCCTATGAGTCACTAACGCACCCCCACCAAGCATTATGCCTACACAATGGAACTTTGTTGGAAGTACGTGAGAGCCTCTAAAATTGAGGTTCCTCATGCACCATAGTCTTCAATTTCATTCACCGATGAGTTGTGGAAGCCCAGAAGCGCAGACGGTTTAGTTTGCTATTCGTAACTGCAATTTTGTTCTTTTTTAGGTTACAATAGAAAAATAACTTGGTAGATACAAATAGGGTGGGGTAATTTATCTAATGTTGTTTTCCAACTTTTCTTCTGTTTCAGGTAAATCATTTGCAATCGATGCTTTTCACATTCTTCAATGGAAACGATGGGTTTTTTAGAGAGGTCTGCTTAGGACATTATAAATTGCATATTGGGGATCACAAAAGGAAAGATTTTCATCCTAAGCAAATCTGGCTAGAATCCACTTCTAAATTCACTTATAGTACCAATCGACAAGCTTAATTTGATTAAAAACAAGATTGCAAAACGAGACACAATATTGGGAAGCAAGATAGTCAAGTACCAGGTGCACTGATGTGGATGAAACGAGGCTATTGTAAGATGCGTTTGTCCCCTTTCGTAGCTGTACGGAGCTGTCAGCTTCACTTACTATCTTCATAAATTGAAGTCAAAGACGCGATAGAGTTGGAGACCGGTGGGTCTCCTAGTGATGATGAACACCCAGCTTCACAGTTTTTGTGTGTGACTCAGGCGCAAAAGGGTCTGACGGATTGAGCAAAGGAGCAGACTGCTGTGGTAGGTTCCTAATTAGTGCTTCGAAAAAGGAGTTTACTAGACGCAATTTGTATCTTAAAAAAGCTACTGCGGGTAGTTTTAACGACCTTCTCGCAGTCACTGCTCAGTACTTGGGTAGTTTTCGTGTAAATTTAAATAAAGATATTTTTTCCAGTAGTTCAAGGAGCGCACTTTGAGAAGCTTTCTCAGGCACTGCCGTTGAGGAGAACTTTGGTAATTAACCCTTATAAGATGCATACTTAAAGAATAATTATCAATTTATATAACATGCTATTTAAATTCATATAAAAATTCGAGCTGCGGTTAGAAAGAATGTACCCATTTTGGTGCATTCTAACAATAAGATTCGGTATCAGAGTCATGCAAAATTACTTTGACTCCCAAAATTATGTTATTTGATTTTATTACCATTGAAAACTCTTGGGCCTGTCCCTTCAATCCTAGGCCTATTTCGACACAGTAGAAAGTGCGTACTCCCTAGATCAGTAAGTCTTACCACATGTATTGGAACTATCTCGTTTCAGGACTGGAAAATGACTAAAAAATAAACAAAAATCTCTTAAAAGTCTGTTTCCAGCTGCTGAATCGGTTTACTAGCCAATTGCACAACATTTTCAAAGCCGTTGCCTGAGGCTTTTTAAGGAGTTAAATGAGGCAGTAGGTCATTCAGATTTGAATTATTAACGCATGCACACCAGGTTTTGAAACTATACCAGAGATTAAGTAATATGTACCACTCAGCGTGTCCACCATGAGTTGGAAGTTAAACGGCTTAGTAACTCCGCTTTAAAATTCATTTGAAGGGCTGATCTTTCGATTTCACTGAAAATTTGCTCCGTGGTATTTAAATTAAAATTCTTTCCGTTACCATGTTGGCCACAGGATGTGCTAGCGCTACAGCTTAGAAAAAGTTAATGTTTCGAAATAGTCATCTGTATTTGGCTCTGAAATCCATAAATCATTACTTGTCAGCAATATTGCTATTCATACAAGTATATTCCAACTATATTCCTAGAGAGAATTTTAGTTATTTGAGTACAAAATCAGTTACTTTTTTTGTTTATATTGTGTGTGTGTCTGCGAGAAGCGAAGTGTGTAGCGTTCATAAGGTAAACAAATCTTGCGTCTTGTAGGATGGGCCTGTGCTTTATTGTTGCCCACAGACGCTGACAATAAATACAGTCAGTCGAGCAGGAGTCGTGCAACAAAATTTGAACTCTTGCGCATCTGGCGCCTGTCCGCATTCTTTATTGCACCGAATCAAAGGAACTACCAGATCTCTACTTGCTACTGCTGCTCAGTTGTAAAATCGAGTGCCTGATGGTTATTATTCATTTACCCTTCTTGCTGCATATCTGAACATGTCAATACAGCTCCTATTCCGAATTTGGAAGCATTCCTTCACGAATTTCTTGAAAATCATATCCTGACAAAATACAATGGTAGTTGGGGCAAACTTGGAAATTATTGAACGGACAAAGAACAGTGTTTGAGTTGACAATGAAATCTTTAAAACAACAATGGATAATTAAATATTTTGCTTCGCTTTTTAACTGTCGGTCTTAAAAGGTATCATAATTCAATACATAACATTTATTTTGTTCTGTTCCGAAATTTTATTGCATAAAAGTAGAAAAAGAAAGTGCCTGTTTGATTTACAGTTGTTTTAAAACATATGACAACTTTCATCAACGACTGCCATAATAACACTAGGATATCAGCACTTTGAACAGGAAGTGGTTTCTTGTAAGGAAGTCATTTTTGGGGCTTCTATAATTTTTATTTAAGCGCTTTTTATCTAACTAGCTAAGTGCACATTATCACCACTAATTACAATCACCACAATTAGAAGATAACTAGTATGAGTGCAAATGATTCTGCTAGCTACGAGAATCTCATCACTGGGCGATTACTGGGACCGCATACTTGGGAAAATCAAGTGGTCATGAATACTGCTCGTTGTCTCACTGCAAATTGGAATACAAAGTGCACTTACCATGCATTTTTGCTGATTGTGTATTACATTGTAATGACATTCAACTGGGATGCATTGGTAAAAATATCCTGGGGTGCCGAATGCCACCACCCCCTTGACTGGACGCCAGGTAGTCTGTTTGGAATAAGACAGACGAAAACCTACAAACATTGAAGCCGTTGCAGCGGTGGAAATGATTATTAGTCCCTTATGATATTGGAAGTTGTAGGAGCATGCCCATATGCTATGCGATAATTAAAGAGATACTGGCAAGGGAAACTATCGCCAGTCCTGGATGGTTTCGGCCCATTAATAATGACCAACAACAGTTGACTTGTCTGTGTATTATCGAACTACAATGGCTCCATAATAACGCCCTAACGCTGTTTAGCACCAATCTTTACTGGTTTGAATAGTCGTTTTTGAAAGTTGCTTCTCTAAGTCATCAAACACTGGATAGCATTTCTGAAAACCTGGCAATAAATATATTTGGGTAAAATAGATTCTCTCAGTGTCCAAAGTAACTAAAATTTCTTCCTAAAAATCGGAGTTATTTGGATATATCTGCTATCTGAAAGATGCACTGAATTCATGTAAGTCACCAGTTGCTACTAGTTTAGTGAAAAAACACCTCTAGTGTTTTAAGATCCAAAAGCAAAGAATGGACTGACATCCATTTTAGCTCAACAAAAATATTTAATTAGTACAGAATATAAATTAATTTGATCTGTTTGGAGCTTCTGGAATTTATTGCAACTAATCACGCAAGTAGGATAATAGGTTCTGGCTGAATATCATGTAAGGAAACTTGCTTAGGCAAGACCTAGGCATGAAATCGCTACGAAATTTCCCAGGAATTTCTAATCGCTCGATTCCGGAAGTACCAACATAAGTAGAAATGGACCGGGCATGCCGACTTGGCCGGAAATTAAAATGAGCCACCGATTTCGTGTTGTATTCCCTTCCTGTAAAGCAAGCACCATCATAATTTATGTTAAACCGGGTAACTTGAGAGTGGTTCTTCGCTATTTTTAGTTTCATTATCAGCATAGTATTGCAGAATAATAAGTATTAAGACTCATTTATTCGATTGCATCCAGCGAAGATCAAAATATAATAAAGTTAAGTACGTTAATATAAATAAAAGGCAAAGCTATGAAAAATATGACATATTTGTATAATCTTAACATTGTTAAAAGTTACTGGACAATCGTCGAGCCAATGCTCTTTTTTTAAAAAAGCTGAGGCCTGTTTTATGAACTATAAGAAACCTGTCTAGTTTTACCATGTTTTTTTTTAATGTAAGGGACGTAAACATAAATTGTGCAGCAGCCGGAGTTGGATAGCGTGCATCTCCACTGCGTGCTATATGATCAGAACCCTAGAATACGTCATGGAATTTCGACGTAAGAAACCCTTTTAATTTGTAAAATTAGATCTTGGAGGATTCCTCAAGGACGCGGCATAAACTCATCATTTTATTAACATGGATTTAGGCAAATGATCGGGGTATCCACTGTACCATGTTAAACTAGATGGTCATTCGCCAATTTAGAACTAGATTTTCTTATTTTTGGAAGGATTAAGAATTATGGTGGGATAACAGACTGATTCCATTCAAATCTCGATACGTAATTATTTGTCTACGGAACGCTAATAGCAGGTTTAGTGTTAATTAGATTTACTCAGAATAAAATTATCAACTGACGGTGTTGTGCAAATCCCAGGTTGTCCTTCTGAATCTTACCTTGGTTTTAATGCACCTCTCAAAAACTTATTTTTTGGCATGACAGAATAACTCATATTCCTTCACTAAATACTATGGCAAGAACGAATTAATCAACTCTCCAGTCATGTTGTTCAAGTAGATTCGGCTTTTCTGAAGCAGACGGTTTCTTTGTTCTATCACTTAAGTTTTAGCTTTGGGATTTGAGCAGCAGCAGAGGTAGGATTCACATGGGAATCGCTTCGAATTAATGCAGATTACTTTTCGCCCATGCATCCCTCGATAATGACATGCAACCGCAGTCAACTCCTCCTCTACCGCCGCCACAGCCGCTTCCTCTAACCGGAAAAAAGCGAAAGTCAGCCTGCCAGGAGAGCTCTAATTCTCTAATCGAACTCCACCGCTTATGAGAAATACTGCTTCTAAAACACTGAGAAATGTTCCGCACAGCGAATTTCGAAATTCATTCCAACACTCGGGGGATGCAAAGCGGCGATTCTAAGACAGAATCCATTGTGTACATCAATGGATTTTTTCATAAATGAGTTATCAATACGGCTTCCATTTAGTTTATAGGGAAACAAAGCAATGGTACAGATGTACTAGCTACATTTGGCGCATAGTCAATTCTACGAAAATTTAAATTTTAATCAATTTGCATTATAAATGTGAAAGGGGCGGTTACGGCTGCATTTTTCAAGTTTTCGGCACGCTTTGTTCGTTAATAAAACTAGTAAGAGCTCCTCGCAATTGATTTCCTTTTAAGTATGTTTACAGGTATGTTAATCCTGATAAAGCACAAATGCAAGAAATCGAGGCGTTATCTTTCAAAAGGACTTCTATTTAAATTTTCAAACTTTAACTTTCCAAAATATTTTTTCCTCAATAAAATTAAGTTTTGTGGAGCAAAACTGAGAAACCATTATCTTGATAGAGATATCATTTGCTAATCCTCCATAAGACTGCCGTACAAATGAATCTCTTTCCTTCAATTGTTTAATTAATTTTTCATTTTTACTTTAAAAACGTAAGACTTTATCGGCATTACAAGCTATTTTCCGCTAATAATAAGCCAATTCTAGCTACAGGAAATTCAAAGAATTCTAGTAAGCTGAAATAAGAGTGCCTAGATAGAAATTGTCAAGTGACATCGAAAAATGCCACCTAGTGTTGAAGGCGAGATCAATCCAACATAATGATCTCCGAGATACAAGTAAATTCCAATGGGAAATTGCCCCCCTTTTCGCAGCACCCGAGTTTCGATTCCTCATCTGCGAATGTTATTTTAATTTTATTTATTTGTTTTATTTCAATTTGCATAAAACACCTAAAAACCCTTACACCCCCACTCAGGCTACCATTTGAAAGAACAAGAATTCATTCCACACTCATTATGCACAGGTGGCCAATTAAAGGTGTGAGTTATTGAGTTGGAGGCTTCTGTGTGTGCGAATGATTAGCCATTCATGGCACCTAATTAGCATTTAGCTTGGGCAGAGGTGGCTAACTATGACACGGACTAATTTGCAAATCGACTCTGCGGCTATCTGGTGAATGGGTTAGACTTATTAATGGTTGTAGGCGAAAGTTGAAATAATACTTCTGGTGTCATTTTTAGTGTCATTCATTTGTATAGTAAATATATGTTTAATATTAAGTTTGAAAAAACCCTGCATTTCTAAATGCTGAAAAGCATATCAGTATTTACAGTAATCTTCGTATTTTGAAAATTTTATCAAAAGCATCAAATAATCGCAAATCGAGTTAACCAAGAACAAAAACCGGCTTTTATAGCCAGGTTGTGAAGCAAAAACGCCAGTGAATATTTTATGAAAATGAACGTGTAATGAACTGACACCTTCATAAAACGCTGCAATTATATTTTCATCTGCTTTTACATGTTCTTGTAGCCGCCCTGTGATTATGAAAGTAAACTAACACCCCCCAGCAAGTAAACAGTTCTATCGAAGCACCATGTCCATTTCATTTTTGAGGGGGATTGCTCTACCAGTGTTGGATGATAGAACTCAAGCAGTCTTCTCGCTATGAGAATTTGCATTGCTTTAATTTTAGTCAGTAAAGCGAAAAAAACGCCCATATCGGGAGATTTCACTAGAAAAACAGTGGAAAAGCGATATGGAACTGTGAGCACTGGTCCGGTTTTATAATATGCGAACCAGTGTGGCTTTGATTGCTCAAATGTTCAACATTTGAGTAATCTTTGAATTTGCAGTGTCAAAGATGGCTCTCAGAGTTCCTTAACTAGAAAAGCCAAACATGGTATTTTTTCTGGAAGTGACTCGCAGACATTAATAATATTTTAATGAAATAAAAATAATCTTCAAGAATAGCGAAAGGATTGCATAGGTGTGTAAAAATAGTGAAAAATGATTAAAAGAGAAATTTTTAACGTATGAACACTTTCGCCTTGATTGGACCGTGACCTGCTCTGTGACGTCACCGTATATTTATTATGGAAGCTCCGTAAAACCAGATGTCTGAGAACTAAACACTTCATTGCTCGATCTATCCGTGTCCGAATCGAAAAAAACAAAAATTACGCGGTATTTTGAACTGCGCTAAGGGAGGAGGTGTGGTACGTTATTTTGATCGCATACAGGGCGGTTACTTAGGGATTTATTTTGTACTCGGGGGAAATAGGCAATACATAAGCTCTTGAGAGAGTTAAGATGACAAACAGTATGCAAAAGGTATCACGTGACCTGATTACTAAGAATTAACAAAAAATGAATTTCTTATAGGTGAATTTATTCCTAGAGGTGATATCGCAAAGTTTTATGCCGATATCTAAAAACCTATTTTCTGACGTGAATTTCATAAATTACGTTAAATACATTTTTAGAAGGGGATTGTTGTAGGCTGAAGAAGTAATAGAAAAATTTAAAAAAAAGTTTTAACCAAAATATGGGCATAAGTCTTTCACTTTGCAACACTGCATAGAAGAAAAAGGAACTGTCAATCAGCGCGAGAAATTCAGAAGCTGATTTTCATGTATTCCATATGCCGAGACCAGTGAATTGGCAAACACAGATGGCTTTTACTTACGGGGAAATATAAGATGAGCTTAGCTCATGGTGGATGTTTTATTGCACTAATCCAGCTGGCGATTTAGGTCCTCCATCAATTCATTGTCAGTGGCTTTTCGCAACTTTGTTGTAAAAGGGTTTTATCGAGTGTTATTAGGCTCTCAGTCGATGTAACTGATTTGGGCCTAATTGCGCTCATCCGTAGTTATAGACTGAACCACCTGCTAATGCCTTCATATGCAATGGACCCACCCAACGTCATGGGTTAGTATGACCAGGCCTTACACTAAATGAACATATTCACTCTAGTCTTGGAAGTGAACAGGCACATATAGCTAGTTAAACTCGGATAGCTCCACTAGTTTCCGAAATCCAGCTGAACAATAGCTCTTTATCTATCCGAGGAGATTTCTTGTGTTATACCGACATGGACTTTGTTTTACCGGTGTCACGGAGCTTCTGAGTTAGCGACCACTGAGACTACAACTTTGAGCAATAACCAGGTCGTGAAGGTAAGGGACACTAGTGCTATGTGTGTTCCAGGGCTACATATTTACAAAAAGCTAACTATTTCCGTTGTGTGAATTTGTGTGGACCAATATGGAGGGCCTAATCTCGTGCTTCTAATCCCTTTAGGCTCTACCACCTTGGATTAACATTTGAGTGTGAAAGCAAACTCAATCTGGAACCAGATACGGGCTTGAGATGAAGGTAACGATGATATATATATATATATATAACCTTAGCTCAACGGGTGGTTATTCAAATGGACTTAATTACAGAATACAAAATTCCCATACATAAATGCTCCTACATTTTTGCCATCTCTTTCAGTAATTTGTAGTTTGGTATTGACCACCGCTCGGTAAGGCAGTTTTAATCCATTGCAAATATGTTTAATGTAAAATAAATTTTCGTTTATGATGAAATGATATTCCTTTGGAGATTTTAATGCTAAAATTTTGTGCAACAAATTTAAGGGCACTCTGTTTAAAGTGACGATTTAATTGTTTATGAAATCAGCTGCATATTTCACTCTATTACCTAAAATAATTAACTATAATTTGCATTTTCCTTACCATAAGTGGCTAATAAACCAACATTTGGGGAATATTTAATGGAGTCTGGAGAAGTATTATGAATTACTTGAATGACGTTGGATCTAATATTTATTATTTTGGTAGCAAAAATGGGTGATATATCTGGGCGAAATCCCTATTTCTGCAACTTAAAGCGAAACCAATATCTTGGTCACCTTGTACCAGCTGATGACGCTTAATTCAGGCAGCTTTTGAGCCTCTAAGGCTTTAAGTTAATTCATCCTAGGCACTAAATTCATGCTAGCTCTCAAGCCATCGGAATTGGTCAGGCACACTATCGCGCAATTATGCCAAGCCACAGTAACATGGAGCTAGAGTCACCGACTTGACGATGGTTTTGTTAACTATTTATATTTGTCTGACTCGTTCCTCTCACAGTCTCTCCGCCTCCATGACGGAGTGGCTTTGTGGTGATTCCGCAAGCAGCGTCTCAGTGTGCCTGTGCTACCGATTCCTATGCATGTGCTTAAATTATGTCCTCTCCTCTTACCGCTCTAGCTCATCCAGAGGCACTTCTAAGAGCCCATTTGTACCTGCGTGTATTATTGATGTATCAAATTTATGATACCTATGACGTGTAATTATTTACCACTTTAATAATTCCTTCAATGTGATGAGATTGCCACTTCGGGAGTTTGGAAATGTAGTCTGTAGTCGAAATCCTCTGTTGGTAATATGCTTCAAATGCAAGTTAACCTTGCAAACTTGGTAAATGAATACTATCCTCTATAGAAAATCATTTTACTTCTTAAACTTCGCCGCCTAGACTCGTGACCATGCTAATTCCGCCTTAGTGGAAAATTAGTTTGCCTGGTGTGTGATTCAGGCAGACATTTACTGGAACCGAAGGACAGAAACCTGTTTTCAAAATATGCTTAGGTACCTGGATTTGTCACTTTCATTCCTACGACACGAGGATTTGTCTAATCCCGATTTCACAAATAATAGTCAGTGACTAGATTCAATATTTTTGCTTCTAAGAATGAATAAATGATAAATATTTGCATTATTCAATGTATAAAAGGTTATTTCCATTCTCAAATTGCAGTTCCATTGCCAAATTATTTGGAAAAGGTCGACTGAGATATGATCAAGAAACAACTGTGTCGGTCGTTTTCAATTCCCTTTGATGTTTCTGCAGCGAAAACAGTAACGAAATCATCAAAAAGAATCTGTCGTTTTGTTCAAATAATTGCACTAAATATTGGTGGGGAGTTGGGTTTTGGCAGCGTCACAATGACAATACTAAAAGAAACAATCTACCCATTATTTACCAGGCATTACTCTAAGCGCATTATATTATAAATGTTGCAGAATATTCCTAGGAGGATTTCATTTATTTTTGAAATCATATTTTTTACTAATCGATTTAAGGGTGATGGTTGACTTTACAATATCTTTATATGTCAAATTCAGGAAAGCGAATGCAGTCGAAGAGCTAAATTTCACTGTGTATGCTAAAAGATAACAATTACATCTTAGATCGTAAAATTTAAGTATGGCAAGAGTACTTTTTTCAAAGGCTTATTTTCGAATACCTTAGGTTGTCCTTTTCCTGTATGGATTATAATATGTGAGTGACCCAAACAAAGGCTTATTTTCATATTTCTCAGGTCAGAATAATTGCATAAATGTGACTGAAGTTATTTTCATACAATTAAGAGGCACTTCTGAATTATTTGCCTTCCTCCCATGGTTAGAGCCAAATAAGGGCTTGATTAAGCGGTCGAACTTGAAGGTCATTTCACTTATAAAACGCCCTACCAGCACCAAAATTTACCCAACAGAGCGCATTTATGAAAGCAATACCTTCGGGTGAATAAAACTGATTTGGTGAGAGAAAGAACAGTCGGAATGCGGGCAGGGTTGGGGTGAGTGAAGGTGCCATGGGGATTGTTAATTGCACTCGCTTGTCTATTCCTAGCAAACCCATGGTGTGCCTCGTCAAGCAAAGCGTGCGCAGACTCAGAGACGCAGAATTCGTCCAAGAGGACGACTGTGGAGACAGCAGCAGCGCCCTAGTCTTCCGGCCGTTGGCGTGAGCAATTGCAACTGGTGCCCTCAAAGGGGAGGTTAGAGAAAAGACGCCCTGGCTCCCTCCCACCAATCCAATGGTGTTGCACGTTACCGGCTTCAGAAAACCATTTGGCGACTATAAAGGGCCTCCATGTTCTTGCCCAATGACAGGCCCTTCATTTTTATATCTTAGCTTTGATCATTTGTAAAGATTATCTTTAATTATCAGTCTTTGGGAATCCGAAACCGTATTAGGGGCAGAAATTTGATTTAAACTATCTAACTCTCGTATTTTTCGTGGGTATTTTATACCTATATTTGGCCATTGTTTCGTTTTCTAATAATAAAGATAGTCTTACATACTTTTGGTTGCTATAGGTCATCGGAAACAGATCTCTACGAATATCGATATGACCAATCAGGTCTCAGAAAAAAAATTGCATTTTAGTTTACAACATGGTGGACAAATTTATATTCTACATGCCTTCTTTAGTGTTGGAGTCTTTAAATTTCTGGAAGCATGTCGTTCGCTATCATAAAGCAATATCTTGAAAGCCATAACGGCATTAAATCTAATCTGTGACTACAACTTTTATTCCGGTAGTGAACTAGAGCCTACGCTCGAAGCTGTGGGACCCATTTGTATTCCATCTCTTAGATACTTATGTAACCTTTCAATCTAAAGCTAGCAAACATTTTAATATTTGACATTTGGGGCTCGATAACACAGCATCTAACTACCATATATCTGCAAATAATTCAGACTGACACTATCATAAGAGCTTTGTTCCAAAAGATTAGATCTTTAGCGCTTTGCTGCACTGGATGATTGGCGAAAAATGGCCACCGTTTTCAATGCTTTTAAGCAGGAATTTTATCAAATCTCATATTTTTAACAACACAAAATTTGCAGTTTTAAATTAGAGGTTCTTGTAAACATAGTTAGCGGAAATGCGAAGTGTTAAAAAACTCCGAAAATTAGATGATGCTTTCCGGATTATTCTCTGTCTACTGAATCACCTACTTCGTAATTATATATTATCGGACAAACTACCAAAAGTTCTTTTGTGGATTCTATTTTTGTTATTCGTATTTCTGAAAAGCTGCTCCGAGAGTAGTAAAAATTCATATTGGTTAGCATTTTAGGCAGTTCTTCGGAAATAATTATTAATTCCTTATTTGATTATTGTTGCGAAATTGGAGTTGGGAACTAGATCCCCTCCAAATGCTCTATAACAATAATAGCGCAGGATTTGCTTAATCTGTGCCCTTATGATGCCTCTGCTGTTGCCATTTGATCCACGCATTCCGGACGGCACTAGGGGCCCGTCCATCGTCCCTGTTGGTGACGGCAGGGGGAGGAAGGTTACATTATGTAGCCTCTGAGCAGTCCTAGTCACTGTTGCCAATTAATCAAGTGCCACCTCAGTGACGTGACTCAACATTAGTCCAATTGGCTGAGTACGTAGGCTCTTGGTGCAGCCAATTTTGCGTCCCTCTGACATTAACCAATAATGACTTTTTCCACTGTTTTCTAGCAGCCTGGTTCGTCCATGAAATATTAGCAAAGTTGTTGACGTAAGTATCAGCTTCTCATAATATTTAGTAATGCATCTTCTAACTTTTTTAAGCAGGCTGAAATGTGCATTCCGTTTTACTGAGTTCGGTGAAATTAATAGCAAAGGAAACGCAGATATTGGCAATTATAATATGGTGCATTCTAACAAGCAGGGCGTTCGGAATACTTTCATAGAGCGTCTGACAACGGAAATGAATCCACACTGAAAGCCCCCATCTGTGGCATGGAAGAGAATAGCCTGTATTATAATGGATCGCACCGGCCATCAAAATAAGGATGAGGTCATGTTCCTTGCTCAATGCTCTCGGGATGCTGTCATGAGAGTCCGGTTGTGCATGAACTGGAAACTACGAAGGTGGCTGTGGTGGCTAGCAGAAAGCAGCGTACTCGACGATCTGACAGCGATCGAACAGCAGTTTCCCCTTCAACAATCGGCATAAAAGTGCTGCATGGACTTAGGTCGAATTCCGATGCCTACGTGGGATCGCCACGCATAACGAGAGTAACCAATACTAAACCATAGGTTTGGCTGCAGCTTTCGGCCCCCTTCCCGCACCTCTAGGAAACGTTATAAACGATTGTTACACCGGTCCTCCAATGTTTAGTTTCCACTGAAATTCCAAATCTTGACCCACTGATGGACTCTTAGGAATGACAGGGCACCATCGTTGAGGAAAAAGCTCATCGTCGCCATGCCATTACTTAAAAAAGGCTAACTAATCAACTACAGAACTTAAGCGGTACTTTCTGAGAAGACCCTTCCCTACCAGAAAAGTGTAAGCTGATCGATGCTTAAAGCGATTATTTTAGTTGATATAATTTTACAGTAGTGCTAATTCCTACTTTATGGAATTTCCTCTAAGTCTTCGAAATTTTGTAGCTTTCAATCACCTTTTTGTTCTGTCATAAGTTGACATTGCAAAATTGCTCTTGAATCTTTTGTCATGCGTTCTTAAAAAGTGTCTCCTCTGCTAGGACACCGTAAAAGTGTGAAACTACCCACGTTCTTGGCTCCCACGCACAAAATCTGTAGGAAAATGCACTTGTTGGCACCATCGTCGGATAAAGATAACTGCAAAAATGCCTAAGAAGGTGGATAGAGCAGCAGCCAATTTACTCAAATATGGGTTTGGTCTCTAGCGAGGATTAAGGAGGCTTGCATACAAAGCCGTTTTTCATCCCACTATGAGGATTTGGCTCGCAGCTAAAAGTTCCTGTTGTTTTTAGCATTCATCTTAGATATCTGCCCACTCACACGGACACAGTCATGCAACGGCGCAGTGGGGAATTTGTGGACGGGGCGGGCGGGTGGGGGGAGGGGACAAAGCCCATGTCCAAATATGCGTGCAGACGACTTTGAGACACGACCAAGACTGTGGATCTCACCTACCCTGCGTGAGACTCAGACTGCATAAATACACGTTCGTTTTTTCACAGCAAGGTTTCACTCACAAATCCACGGGATTGTGTTTTAAGCACAGCAAGTTTAAAAAAGCGCTGGCTGAGTTTGGGCTGAGAGCTCAGTAGTTTGAGCAAAAGATCTAAGTATTTACATGGCTTTACATAAGCTAGAAATTTCCAGAAAGCTTGGAAAAATAACTAAGCTTTTTCGGGACGTTTAATTTCTCGTGTTCAGATTTGGTTACACCAAGCTATGCATATGGTAATTAACCTAACAGAATTTGGGAATTTAATCTATTGGGCAGCACAAACCATTTCATTTTCAGACCAGTGCTTTTAGCCATTTCAACCCATTACTATCTTCCAGTGCCAATAAGCGGCATTTCTGTAAGTACTTTGACAGCAGTAGTTCCGAAGTGCGTTCCCCTGTTAGCTGCAGGATTCTGCGGTTAAAGGAAAACCGTCATTAATATTAATTGACTGGTGAAACTGCTGAAAATACTTATCAGTTCTCTCCCCCTTAGTTCAGCGTTTGAGCAAAAATGTCAGCATGAGACCTTTTCAAGGACTTCATGGGCGAATTTGGCTGTCACACAGTTAACAACTACTTTGGTGTGAGACAAAAAATTAAGTTTGCATTCTTACTTAGCTGTTCTACGGACCATGTTTGAAGTTGTACTTAAATTCCTTAACTATACCTAAAGATAATTACCTTAGAATAAAGTGTCCACTAAATTCCGTTTTGCATTCATTCTGTTCACTCACTGTAAACCTAACAAAGTACTGGGATGATGAATCCTGATTCCCAAGAGCGGATTTTAAAGAGAAAGTGGACACAAGATGTCATAAAAAATGACTTTATTTTGATACAATATTGCACATATCCTGTACAGCAGTTGTGTTGTGATGTGTCGCACGGGTAACTGCAATAGCACTTCATTGGGTCGATAGGTGGGTTTAAACGAGAGCACTGTGAAGAGCATAATTTGACTTTGAAAGCGACAAGAAGACACAAAATAAAAGTGATAACAGCAGTGGTGGTAGTACTAATAATAAAAGCGTGGGTGGCAGAGATAGTGTGTACAAGAAGTTGTCTTCGTGGTGGAAGGAGAGGAAGAAACAAAGTCATGACACTCGATAACAGGTGGACTTCTCAGAGGTGTTTCTTAGCACCGATTTTTTGCATTTGTGGGGCTGGGTTCAAGAAAACCTTTTCTATGTCATTTCTGAAGACATCGAAATGGGTTTGCCAAAGGTTTCATCTAAAATGAGTAAGGGAATATCCGTTTTAAAATACAGCAATGTTAATAATAAATCAAGACAGCCTCCCTCAGAAACCCCTTTGATATGACCTGCATTTTAACACTTCTTATTTGCAAAAATTTATGAATTCTTTCGGACGGAACAACATATGTGCCACAAAGTGCTACAAGAAGATCAGAAAAGACAGAATATTGACTAACATTCTGACTATATCAACGTTGCATTCCCCTAAAATGTTTTGGATGCTATGTCAATCACCTATTCGCTATGCTTATCTCATAAATTCGCAATTAATTAATCCCAAAACCAACAATCTTCCTTAACTCATACCCTTTTAATATAGGATTTGAAACATTCTCCCTAAGGTGGATCACATACACTTAGTTTATAAATGTTAACACCAAAGGCGTTAACGAGTTGGAAATGGGGATGGCTGTATAAATGGTCCTGGAAATCATTAGGCAATCCTGGGACTTCCAAGATGTTGCATCATGCATGGCTAAGGAGGAAGAATTTCCATTTTTTCAAGTCTTAGATGAGCTATTGGATCATTTTAGCCTCTTATATTCTGGTATAAATTGCAATGCGAAGACACAATATTGTATTCAGTCACCACAGTATTTAAGAAACTGCACGTTTAATGGCCTTACACATACCGAAAAGCTTGAATTAGATTATGATTTCGTCAAAGTACATATATATATGCGCTCTATTTAATCAGTACCAAGCAGTGGATAGCAACAGCAAATTCTGTGCTAATGAGGTCCACTTAGGACCTGCAGCTTTCTCGCCCAGACTGATTTATTTTTCTCGGATTCCTTAATTAGTGCGTTGGTGTTGTCCTTCACATAAAACATCATGAAACGCCAGTCTGGAAGGTACTTAAACTAAAAGTTGGTAAAACGCAAACCGCAAGCAGGTAATGGAGAGAGTGACTTCTTGTCACTCGTGGTGGCAGGCGACGGGTAAGCTGAAGGACTACTTTTCCGATCTCTAATACAGGGAATAGCTATGTTTATTGATTAAGGTCACGTTGGCGAGACTGCCAATTAACCGCTGTGGTGAAGGAGAGACTCCAATGCGGAGCCCAAGTAAAACCAGTTTGGGCCCATAAAAGAGGCAGATAATCAGCAAGCAGTCTGAGGGCTGAGCTAGTGAAACACCGGTCCCTACGTACCGCGGGGCAACTTAGCAACACTCCGGGGGAAAGGGGAAGATAGGAGGGGTCATTTGAAATGGTCTTGACCTAGTTTTACGAGGGCCAACTGAATTCGGCCTAATTATGAGTGTGATTGCCTTCCGAAAACCGCGAGCATGATTCTAAATCGGACTTGAGGTAGTGCATTCTTCCTCTGAAGCCACCCTCTTCAGAGTATGATAGGGAAGCACATGACCCCTCGAACTGATGCTCGAATTCGCCTTTAAATCTGCTTAAGGGTCAGCATTCTGATACTTAAAAGTAGTACTCTGACAGTATAGCAGTATATAAAGCTACGAAATCATCTAGTAAAATCAACTATCTCGACTAGATTGATGTCTATAGCCGATATACCGGACATTTAAGGTCTAAAAAGGTGTAGATGGGATCTCCATAATGGCTCTGCCAAACCACTTTACATCATTTTATAAAAGTGCATATCACAGTAAATGTCATCGTTGATACAACAGACCATGGGAGGAGCATCAAATCGCTATTCTAACCAAGCAGTCAGCTCTTCAACTCCACAACACAATGCGTTGTGGCTCGAGGAAAAACTTGTCCCAATTTCTTTCTGTCATTAATGAGAGGAGGAGGGATTGCACAAATCTGTTGTGGCGGGCAGCGCGAGAGAGAGTGAATTAGAACGATGAGTAATTAACCAAAATGCTGCTCAGAACGTCGTAGCGGATTACTGTGGGCGAGAGTTAATTAAATTAATGATCCTCCTACCTCTCCAGTAGACCGGAGTTTGTGCAATCAACGAGGATTGCAGCAAGGCAAGATGAATGCTCATTCATAAAGTCATAATACCAAACAGTCAAAGCTAATTCAGTGAATCTACTAACCTAACTTCCTATTCAGATTTGGTGTCTGTATACATGTTCTTGATAGTTTTACTTATTTAAAGATATAGGAATAAATCAAACTCACAGAACCACGAGGAATGTAGCCGAAGTTTTTATGAAGGCCATTGAGATCTGTGGTGTGACAGATGGGTCCATGAAGGAGCTGTTTTCCAGGGCTCTGCCGAATCCAATCGACGTTGATTGTGTTGCATCCAGATGCTGAATGAACGTAGGTGCGACTGTGAGAAGGTTTGAAAGTAGAAGCGACACTTGTTTCCGATGCCGGTGCTCCATTCTGATCCGTCACACCCTCAGGAGATGGAGATGAGGCGTGACCACCCACAATATAGCCTCCACTGTCTAGACCGCTGTCGCTCTCTGTTGAACCACCCTGCAGCTTGGTGAAGTTGGCTGGAGCAGAATCCGGGAAACACAGTTCATAATGGCCTCCATTTCCCACGATAAGTTGGTCGCATCCCCTCACCAATAGACCCTCTCCATCTGCTGGGTGAAGTACTGGAACCATCTGGACCTCTTCTGACTCATGATAACTACTCGGAGGTTTACCAGGGTAGATCATTCCATCTTGAACGCTGATTTCTGTGGAGGTGTGAACAGCGTAGCGCATAGGGTCCAGCATAGTTGGACTGCCCCACCGAATACCTTCCAGAGGCTTGAAAGTACCCGCCCCATCTAGGAAGCCCAATCCACCATCATGAGGATCTCTGGGGACTCCATCGTGGTAGACACTAACACAACCGGTCTGATATTTGACACCGTTGACTTGATTTGGCACGCCGTTGTTCGTGTAGACGCGAAAACGCACCCAAAATATGGCAGCGGTAAGGCTGATTATGAGCGCGAAACTGCATACAATTATGAGTATCAGGATTATTGTGTTTCCTAAGCCAGCTTCTCCAAATCCGAATCCAGACAGACTGAATGGTCCTGAGCTGACTGCTTCTGACACGTTGACATAAAACACAACCCTTGTAGCCAGGGATGGGTTTCCAGCATCTTTCATTTCGACGACGAGAACATGAATGCCTAGAGAAGGGGGGGAAGACAAAGTCTCAGTTGAATTACTGGTGGTAGATTTCAGTCCTCCGTACAACCAAGCAGTTTTCAAGTGACCATCCAGTTCATCAATCTTAAAGTAATGGTACCCATCGGAGATTAGCATGTGTTTTTGCAGTGGAGTCTCAATGTCGGTGTGGCGAAGAGGGTTCTGCTGAGTTGGAAACCAGAGTTCATTGGGTTCAGCTTTGCGAAGGTGGTAAGAAATTCGTCCGTTATCACCATCATCCAAGTCTCTGGATCTGAGAGTTGTAATCAGACTTCCTGTTGGTGTGTCAACGGGAATAGTTCTACTTCCATGTTCATCTACTGAATCATAAGAGTTAGACAGGCTCGAAAGCATCGTGGCATTAGGGGGATGTGTTAGTTGTGGATAGTTGTCATTTTCATCATCCACAATAAGAGTCAAAGTGGTTGTGCTAGTTAGCTGTCGTGCCTTTCCACCATCCATAGCAATGATCCTCACGTAGAAATGCGAATTTTGCTCCCTGTCAACAGATTCAGTTAACACCAGCTGTTTGTCATTTAGAAGAGTGAAAATCCCACTGGATTGCGACGGCATTAAGTACTCCACAGCGTCATAACCGTACTCGGTGAGAAACAACCGAATCGTGCTATTCTCTCCTAAGTCGTCATCTTTAAATGGGAGACTATCCAAGATGGCAATTCCTTCTTCATTATTCTCTCGTACATGAATCTCCTTTTCACCAACGTAGAGCGGAGAGTTGTCATTAACATCCAACAAACGGACAGTAACACTGGTAGTGTTCGTTTTTGAACCTCTGAGTACTTCTTCAAACTCTTGTTGGGAGTTCAAAATACCCCCATCAGCCGCTGTAACCCTAAAGTGCAAAATATCCTTCTCTTCGCGATCCAACTGCATCTTAGTGGTTAGTCTACCCGTTTCCCTGTCGATATCTATGTAGTCCAGGTCATCAGGGTCGTCAGCACTGAGCCAGTAGGTAACCTTTCCTCTCGGTCCGCTGTCGGCATCCTTCGCAATTACCTGACCCACTTCACTCCCAACTGGAATGTCTTCGTACACACTAAAGCTAAATGTTTGATGCTCAAACTGGGGCCAGTTGTCATTTCGATCGAGTAGACGAACTCGGACTGTCAAATCCGATGTCAGGGAGGGCACGCCGTTGTCCGTACAGGATAGACGGACATTAAGGTAGCCTTCCGAATCAGCATCTGTTTCATAGTCAAAAGCACGGCTGTTGAACAGACCATAAAGGAGGGAGTTGTACTTTTGAAGCGAAAAGCCGCCACTGGGGTCTTTTAGAGAGCAAGATACGCTTCCTTCAGGATGTGAGTCAGGATCACTGATAGATATGAGCTTGAGTAGCTTAATTTCGTTATCGTTTTCCTCAATGTCAAACTCTTTTTCATGATCAAATTTATCTCCTGTGGACCTTACTTCGATTTTCGGTGGATTATCATTCAAATCCGTGATTAAAATCGTCAGCGTTGCCGAGGCAGTTAAGGCTGGGTTACCACCGTCTTTTGCGAATGCACTAAGGTCGAATTTCCTATCCCCCTTGTTTTCGTAGTCGAGGAGACCAGCAACAGAAAGGTCCCCCGTTTCTGGATCAAGCATCCACTTGCTCATAGAAGCAGACATTCTAGGTTGGCAGGCCCCATAATTGATTCCATAGGTAACTTTTCCATTATCACCAAAATCCTTATCTGTCGCTCTGAAAGTGAAGACCACTCTATTTACAGCCGTGTTTTCCGGAAGCTCAATCCTGTAACCAGACCTAGTCGGAGGCTGGGTGAATACCGGGGTATGGTCGTTGACATCCTGAACTTTGATTTGTAGAAGCAAATTTCCAGAAAGACGAGGAACTCCGTTTCCGATAGCGGTGAGTAAAAACCAGTAGTCTTCCTGCACTTCACGATCCAGACCACTCGCAGCAACCAAATTCAGGTTTTCAGCTCCATATCGCGGTCTCTCATGAACGAGTCTAAATGGATTGTTATGTAATGACTCATTCCCTTGAATTGATTGGAGTTCGTAAGAGCTAATGCCATAATCGATTGAGTCGGGATCTGTGGCAAGCGGAAGGGCAATTTTAGCATTAGCTTTCGTAGATTCCGGTACAGAAAGTTGAAGGCGTGGAAGCGCTCGATACTCGTTAGATAGCCAGCTTGGAATCTCCACAAAGTTCTCTTGAGTAATCTCAAACTTCGGTGAGTTATCGTTCTCATCAGATAAAGTGAAGGTCACATTGAAAATGAGAGGCTGAGACTTTGTAGTGAAGAAATAGGCCTCAGCATGCGTATAACACACAGGTCGATCACAACACTCTAGTTTGTTGCAAAGAATGTCACGATCAATCACATGACTGGTTAAAATGTCACCATTTGTTGATAACTTAAAGTGCTCATCGGGTTTCATCACGGCGGAGAGAAAGTTTTGGCTCATCGGGGGACCACTCGGTTGATTGGCAAAAAGGTTTCCCACCTTAACTCCACTCTCAGTGTTATCTCCAAGGGAGAATTGAACGCTGGAACGTCGTTGGCATCTAGCCGCTTGTTGGAGGAGGATGAGGAGCAGAAGGACTTGAAGATGGAGGCCGTGGATTCGATTCACCTCCAACATGTCTCAGTGGTAGGCGTTTTCCTCCACTATGTGTCGAGGACAATCGCAAAGGCACACTCAGAGAAGCACAACGCCACCCACGTCGATTCTACTTCATTGGCGCCTTGGGATTGGCCAATCAAGCAGTCTACCTGCTATTGGCTAGTCTTGTCGGCCAATCAAAACACACACAACTATCGTAGGCATGGTATTGGCTCATGGTGAGGGATTCTATTATTCTAAGAACCAATATATTATTGTCTTGATACATTAATTTGTTTAATCTCTTCGAGAATACCTTAAATGAACTATAACCTAGATCGGGAAACGAGGATTTCATTTGTGATTTTAGAAATTGAAACGTTAACTTGCGTATGGAATACATGGCGTTGACTCTTGCTTGATTTCAAACTTAACAGTCAAATGAATTCAGTTATTAAATATTGCCGATGGTGACAGCTTTTTAATGCTAATTAGTTCCACGGAGAAACCCAGATCTTATTGTGACATACAACCGAACATGTTTGTTTGCAGTTGAGATCTAAATTAGCTACTGCTAATGGAATGACACGGAGAGCTTTGTGATCAGCTATGCTCTGCCATTTTCGCTGATAGGGAAGTCATTTTCCTGTGAAAATTCTCCAACAATGTAGTTGCTAGCCCATTTTCACACAGCCTTGGCTTTGATAATCACTGGAATCGATGGTATAATACACCACCATGAATCAGTTGCAGTTAATGTGCGTGAAAAGAGGAGACTCAAGTGGAGAAATATTCATTAAAACTGGTGGCCACTTTCTAGGAGCACAAGGAGAGCAGTGACTAGACACAGCGCGTAGAAGTGCAGACTCGCCTGAGCGCAAGGTTGCCTACCCCTTTATTAGGTCAAACCAGAAACTCATTCGGGTAGTGTCAAGTTTAGTGGTGATTGGTGAACACGTTCTGGGTGCAAAATGAGTATTCATTCATAAGCAATGTAAAGGGTCTCGAGCTTTGTAGAAAAAATCTCCGAATTAGAGCTGCTACACAGTTATCGTAAGGGAAATTTATAAAACGGAAAAGACATTATAAATGCCATAATGAGTTCATTCTCAGGAGCTAGGCAGTCATGGAATGTGTTATGTCTACAATTAGCCTTTTTTGCCATATGCTAACGCTTACTAACCCATGATAGTTATTTTTGAAGTTATTGATGCTATGAGTATATTTGATAAGCACCGTAAGACCGAGAGGCTGATTAAGTGAAGGCGAAATAGTTTATTCGCCCTTGTAATAACTTTTTGTCCAAATTCATTACCCCATATGGTCCTACACGCCCCGGAAACCATGAATGCTTTGTAGCTATACCGCATTTATAAAGTGTCATTAAACAGGAATTTATTTACGTGCCCATAAGGCGATTGTTTCCTGCCAATATCGCTTGGTGGAAGCTTCAATATCGCAGTTGGTCCATAGCAATATCTATAATACCAATCATAAATTACATTACTTTGGACTTAATAGTATATTCAGATACCCGAATCACATTTAAAGTGTTGTGTTTACGTTTCAAATGGCTAGACGAAGATAATGGCATCACAATCCTTGAAACTTTTATTTTACTGTATGCATTGAAGGCAATATGGTCTGAATCAGAAGCGCGAGATAGCTGAAGATCACGAGTTATTCTGCAGCCGATGATTCTCTTTAATTGGAGGGATTTCTCAAGCTCCCTTTGCTGTTGAGATAATGATATAATGCACCGATAATGCCGTGGTTTTTCTATAACGCTGAAAATAGGCTAGTCATAGTTTTCACTACACCCTCGCACATTAATCTTTCCGAAACGTTAAGAAAAAAACAAAAAAAGATTTTAGTTGCTTAATGTGTTCTCATGAGCGTTTACTACACTACGAGATTATGGACGTCCTTACCATTATGCTAAATTAGCTTTTTTATCCTTCAAACCACCCCGAAGTCGCTCCAAAACTCTAACTCGATCTGAATCATGTGGTCAATTTAACGCCATTTTCACCTTTAGTGGTAGGTTAATGAAGATTTCGATTGTTTCTAGGCAAGCTAAATTATTCTGATCATCAGACGAAAACAAAGTATACCCACGCCATAATGTTGACTCATGAGAATTCAGACTGCTTCTGCTTAGCACTCTTATTTTTTGCATCGGGAAAATTCAGCACGGAAACTGTCTACTTTCCCTGACCGGAAGAAGAGTTTTATACGGTTTTTACAGTTCAGCTGCTGATTTATGTTGCTGGATAGTAAACTGTGTGAATATCTGCATCTACGGCACCTCTTACTACACCCACAACAAATAAATAATCAATGCAATTTTTTCACTACCGGTTACATTCTCGGATTTGCTTGTAGCTATTTCGTGAAAGCGAATATATGGATTTCGTTAACCCATTTGCATGGAAATAAATCTAAGTTAAGGCTAGGGTTTAAAGTGAGGGCGCATTCGTTCCACAGTGTTAAAGACATTTATTATGGCGTTGGCAAGACCACACACTGAGTCGAGAAGTTTTACGACACAATCCGGAACTGCTGGTTTGGTCATAGCAATTCTTAAGTTAGGGAGACATTTCTTAAATTTATTACGTATTCATATTTTATTATTGACGGAAAAGTCACCCACACTTCAACTGAGCTATCAAGGGCCTTTATTTAATTAACCTAATTTTTATTATCGAGTCTTGTATCTCACACTAAAAAACAATTTTACTATTGAAACTCAGTTTAAATTATAATGTCACATTCCGACTGAATTCCTAATCTATACTAGTGCTTGATTATTTATATAAAATGTTGCTTGTTTTCGTGCCTTTGTGAGATCTGCCTTCTTATGGAAGTATTCACATCCAAAACAACTACCATCATTACACGAATTCCATTGAAGTTAGTAATAAGGAGGTCCCTTAAATTCCGGCTGTATTGTTTGGCTCACAGTTCCACCAATCACAGGAATGCTTTGAATGCATGTGCTCACAACACAACTAGTTTGAGTATGAAGATGAATATAATGTTTATTTTCTCCTATTTGTCAGGCAAAGTGGCAGGATTAGATACGAGTATAGTTCGAGTACGAACCTTATCATATTGCATCGAATGGTTAGAAAAAATGACATGATCGAGAACACATGATTCTTGATAATGGGGGCCATGAATAAAAGTTAGAAGAATTCTGCGAAGAACTGAGCTGAAGGTACATATACCTTTGTCTGCTGTATCACTTACAAACAAACCATGATCAGGGGACTAACCCATATTTTTCTAACCTTAATTCCTAGAATCGTTACAATAAAATCAATTTGACATCATTGCTTTCAAAAAAAGTGTTTTATCACTTCAGATCTAGATGTACAACCGAAATTGCCAGTCACTTGTAACTGAATGGCCGAACCCGGTTTCGTTAGAAGTTTTGCCGCAAATGTGGCATGCAGGTGTGAAGAGGTGGCGAAAGTGGCATAGATTTGCTCTTTCCTAAATACCAAAACGGGGCATGATCTGTTAGGGTTAGTTATCACGTCCTGTCGCAGTAACCCTTAACTTCTTTCTGTACGTCGGTGCGGTACAGAGATATCTACAGGACGCTAGGAGTAAATTATGCAAGATAATAAGTGATTGCCTTCTCCAGCAATTTAGAGACGTTTGCGCACACGTTTCCTTTAAAAGTTCAAACTAATCTTTGTCATTCAAACCAGAAAAATTGGTAACGAGTACCCGAAGAAAACAACTTGTAGAGGCGCGCTGATTCACCATGAGACTATCAAAGCCACAATTGCAACCAGGTACATTTATCACCCATAAATACCCGTGGCACGTTTTTCCTTTCTTTGTGGCCAATAAATACCTATGAGAACTCTCAACTTGTCCCCCTTGATTGTTCGCAAAACAGCAACCTTAATGAGCCGCTCTACTAGTGCTTCACTCTAGCATACACTCGAAGTCATTAAACTATTGGAATTAAGCTGAATGAGCTTAATTCGCTCAATGTTTGTTATGTGAATTTCTTTGAATGATTTGAAATACTTCTATCTACTAATTACTGGGATTATATTCCGAATATTAATAGGCTCGAAACCGAACGAAAACAATAAATTATTGACTGCGATCCTTTCTCCCATAGTGGGTCAGTGGAGTCTTGGTCATTATGCCTTGCCCTCTCATTAAAACTCTTGGGTTCCTCGGGGTTCATTGGTGGATATAATTAAAAGACACACGGTCACTCGCTCTTTAGATATTTTAATTAGCTTCTGCCTTACCATGAGAGCTGGGAGTATTTTCATGGAGTTTCGACGCGCTAATTCGTGCAAAAAACGCAAAGGAATGCGATCCTCATTTTTCATAATCTCGCAATTTTTTTGCTATATATATTGTCGCTTTTAATTGCAGTGACAAAGGACTTAGCGGAAAGTTTACGTTTTAATCTAAAAGTAAAAAGAATGCTGCACTTTATATGAACAGAACAAAGCGATTCAAGAAATCGTCTTGAAGGAGACAAACCTGAGTTATTCATAAGATACTTGGTTCATAAATGACAAAGGTAATGAAATATTTATAAATCTAACTACGAATGCTATGTCAGTCTTGAGCATGAGCGATAGTTATGAGAAACCAAAATTTCGGGTAGTGAAAAATGTAATTGAACAAGTATTGGGCCTACACAGAATAATAACGCAGTCTAATAAAGTTGGATTGCTCTCAATGTCTCCGTTCTCCTGATTGCACCCGCATGAAGCATTCGCCGTATGCGTACACGGCAGGCGACCCAGCACATCACTCAGTGTCTAGCCTTTAGTAAATACGTTAGTGTGATGCTTTACCTTTTAGGCACCTCTTAGTTAACCTTTTTACTGATTTGTCTGTCTTACACAAAGACAATTCTGCATTACTACTCAAGAAATGCTACAGTTGTACGGTCGCGTCCCCACTCGGGGAGTAATCGACTTCCGCCACAACCAATTTAAGCCTTGCTACTCTTGTTGTATTCACTCGCGTTGGTGGAGATCCCGTCACTCATGCGTTCCACAAGTTTACTCTGCTCCTTCCCAGCACGTTTACATGTGGTGTAGCCAATGTTTAGGCCAAACCTGCATTATCATGGACTGGTCTCTAAAAAGAGGAAAAGCCTTTGATGTAACTCTCGACATGCCGTGTTGATGCATCAAGCATTGGCTCGTGCCTCGCCATTTCTACTTCAAGTGAAGTCTCAAAGTGGAGTTGCTTCATTTAGATAATGCAGAATATTTCCATAGCCTACACAATGACAATTTGGTAATGTTAAGATCCAAACAGTTGCCGAAGTCAATAATAAACAAAAGAACCAAAAGTTAAGAATAATTTATTCTAAAAGAGTTACGCAAGGCCTCTGCTCAAGATCAAAGAGGTGGCTTATGGTACCAAATGGAGGGACAAAACTGGTTCCTTTTTCAATCAACGCAGTCCTCTTCTAAAACGTCCCGTGCCTTCCAATTTATTATAACTAGCAAATCGAAACATTGCTCAGCTTGCCAACGGAGTTCGATGCAGACTCTTAAAAAATGCAAATCACTGCCTTGTGATACACCTTGAAATGTGCTTATAAGCAATAATTAGTTTCATTTGAAGTATTTTACTAATAAAATATTGCAGCACAATACACACGCGAGCTCCAAAGATGTGCCTACTACGAATTGAAGTTCATTAGGATTATTCGTTGTCTAGGTTAAAAAATAGTGCGTACTTCCCTATCTGCCTTTGAAATATAATAACGAAAAGTTAAATGGCACCTCAGTTAACATTTTCCATTGTTTGGAGGGACAAGACAATCTCGGACCTTTTGATCTCCAACATCTAAGCTAATTTATTTCAGATCCTCAAACGGTAAATTAACTGTGACGTTGAAATAAGAAAGCAATACATATTGTTATAATGTGAAACTGTATGGGTAGAAATAAGGAAGCTACTTTCAGTGTACAGGATTTAGAGTAGAATGACTAGCAAACAATTGCTGAATGTGTTGAAGATGTTAAGTAATTACCTGTGACCTTGAAATTGCCGAATAATAGCTCAATTAACACTGGACTATCGCAGTTCCTGTGCAGTGATAAATAAATCCAGTAGATCATTATTCTGTTAATTATTGAGAAGCATATTGAAATAAATACCTAGGGATGCGTGCTTCAATAATACCAAGGCGAAAGACAATTCATTTATAACCATACCCGAAGAAGTTGGGAGCCCTTATTCCTTTGTTACATCAGTATGAAGAGAGCATTTTGAGCAGGATCGGCAGTTTGATTCATGCCTGCGCATCTAATGCTTTACACCTGCCAGCTAGTGCTTCATCTCTGACACTTGCAAGAGACTTTGTTACTTAAATATAAATATTCTTAAATTTAATGCATTTTACGTACACCCTTAGTGAAGTTTTAAAGTTGCTCCAGCTCATCTACATTTTCCGTGGAACGCATAATTCGGAGTAAGCAATCACTGCCAAGGGCATTTCTCAAACAATGTCACTAACTGCGATTGATTGGTGTGTCTTATCATCTCCTTGCTGTCACTTGAGATACATTAGCCTAGTTTACTGTGCAACCATGAACTTAGTGCCAACATGCTAGATTATCAATTTAAACGTACCAAGTTAAGTTGCTAGGCCGCAATAGACCAACCATGATCAGGCAGCAAAGGGGACAACGGAAGTTGCATATTAAACGCGTGGTTAATTAGTTAATTCGCGCGCTCCTGCTTGGAATCGTTAGGAAATTGTTTTCTTTCCAGTTTTTAGCTTTTTATTATTACAGCACCTAAAAAATTGTGGTAGGGAATGATTCGTGAATTTTTCCCTATGTTCTTGAAAATGCTACTAGGCAGAGGTGGATTTCAGCTAAGGCAATACCGAAAACATGAAGTTGGCCTCAATTTAATAGATAAACACGAAAGGTGGAGAAGTGTTATAAATTTGGCGTAATTTTAGCAGTTAACCAGAGAGCGATACTCGCTGAAACCTTGGTTGTATCAAAGATACCTTCTTTATAAATTGTATAAAACAACCAGTTAATGGAGCTGGAAAAAAGGAATTTTTAACTCCTTAGTTTATTTCTTTGTATTAAGAGAGTTCGGTGTGATTAAAATAGATCCGTTTCACGTGAAGTGGAAGTACAATGAGAATAACTTCGAAGCTGTTTGCGTAAGATAATTCGGGCGTCTTCGTGACGATGCGGTTCAAAAAGGGTGCTTAGATGACCAGAGTATTGTGGCCGCTGCATTAGAATGGCGTAGAAGACAGGGGGTGTATATAACGGGACTTGTGGACAGCTGCATCAGAGAAGGAAAGCACGATCTCATGCAGGGTGTCGGGCAAATGGGTAAATGCAAGTAGGAAATATGATTAGGGAAAGACGAACACCGCAAGAGATATGAGATATGGAGTTCAGATTCAGACCGAGGTGTCATCGTTGGAAACCCCGGGAAAAGCGCCCTCTACGTTTCCTCCCCTACATGTACTTCTACAGCCACATTTGCGTACGAACCGGAACCATCTAGAATAAACCCGCCCTGCACTACCATTATTCTGAGGGCAATGGAACTGGATACTCTTCTGCCGGAATCGAATCGGCTGGCAGCAGGTTTCACTGGTTTCGGGGAGATTTCTGGCCACACGGCCAAGGCTCTGCGGGTTTCTCTGAGGCCATTGAGCCTTATTGCGTCGGACCCGCAGTTTTGCCTTGTTTCGTCGACGACGTCTTCTTCGTTGATCCTTATCCTGTTGCCACATCAGGGCTGTGCTTTCTGGATCTTGACACGACCCTGAACATGATCTGATCACGACGCGCTTCGTCGAAACACAACCAGTGTCCGGATCGAAGATATAGGAGAAACGGGACTGTCGCTTACAAAATGCAGCTAGGTACAAAAAATACTAGAACAGTATTAAAGCCATTGTAACTGTCATTATTGCTCCCACGATCTAGATAGGGCACATTTTTAATCAGTTTTAGTTATCTATCATTCCTTCTGTGGGGGTAGTCCGACTCATCGTCCAATACCTGCATGCCTAGTTTCCCTAGCAAGCAACAAGGAAACATTCTGGTTTGTTCAATTATTAGACGACTTAGGGATCAGAACGTCTTACGTTTTTCGCAATGAACGCCCTCATATTCACTTGGGCATCGACAGGCATACTGAGTGGTTGCAGTGGTCCACTGCTGGCCAGACATCGCGTTAGCAGACACGCATACTCCGCCATTAAGACAACCCCAGCCTGGGTTTCTGCAGTCCTCTGAGGTCGAGGCAGTCTCTTTGGCAGGAGCCGTATCGTGTCTCGCGTTCGGCTCCACTTTGCTTTGTGGGAAAACGGACTTTAACAGAGAAGCAGGAACAACGTTCTTTGCCTCACTGGAAGATTCGCTGCAACCCACTTTAATGCCTTTGGAATTGAAAAGATTCGCAACGAAATCCATTTGTTTTCCGTTTATGTAGAAGGATTTGAGGCACGCTGAAGGAAGCAAAAAAGTGATTTATCATTTTCCATAATCACAAATTTCTGATCTGCTGAGTCAGCAATATCAAAACTTTTGCCCAATCAAGTTTTGATTGGAGTGTAATTCATTGCATTGCTCGAGCAACTAATGAAGCTTCTACCAGTCCATTTATCACTCGCACTCTGGTGGACCTCACTAAATTCCGTACTTTCAGCCCTGTCTATCGAGTTTGGCACTCACAAAATCACCTTCTATAGCGGAATAGGATAAAGTTGTAACGTACCCACAGTACCACTAGAAGAAGTTATCGCACCGACTTGATTGGCAGACTTTATATGTCGTTTCGGCGCTCCGAATATGTAAAACGGAGCTGCTGTGACCAGTGTTTGAGATTTCGGCTTCTGTGAGTCCTTTGAAATCGATTGAATCAATGCATTTCTGCCTTCGTTGATATACATCTCTACTCGGTCGTTGACAACGATTATATCCAGGCGATGGACGTTTCCGTCTGATACCTGAAAAATGCGGAGATCATTAAAACTTATTCCGATCTCGACCAAGATTTGAGGGACATTCACTTACCCTAGACATGGAGTACGCAACAGCAACCTCTCCCTGTTCGACAGAGAAGCTGATTTTAACATGACCGTGATGCAACTCGGCAATCAGGAAGCGATGAGCCTTGATAGGTTTGTCCGATGACTCAGAAAACAAGAGAATGAGTCCTTCCTCCTGTTGGGTGGAGAATGTGAGACTGAGGTTGCCTTTAGGTGAAAAGCAGCCACGATTGGGTGGATCGACAGTAGCGTAATCATCAATTGATGTAATAGAAAGTGAAAAGACCTTCTCGCAGAATGTTCCACCGAACCCTGTCCATAAAACACCTCATTATGCACATTTTAATAGGGCATAAGAACGGTGATTATTCGTTTTGGAAAGCGTACCCATAGGGCATGCACAACGGTATCCCAACGGGGAGGCATCCGGTTGACATACTGCACCATTCTCACAGCGATTGTACGCACAACCGACAGAGACAGCGCGTCTTGCAGGTGCTACTCGGGGTGACCAGCCCTGTTCGCAATATTCGCCTGAAGTGAAGAAGCAAGTTACATGACCAGATTATAATGTAGAGCATCCCTGAAAAATAAAACATGGCTTCTTGGTCGAAGGATATCCTCTACCTTGTAAAGCTTTTCCACCTACACTTAACCAATCAATTTAATCCTCTATTGCTTAGGCAATTTTTTCTCTTTTATCGTGTCGAATACGATCACGCAGATGTCTTGGCACTTCACAGTCCATACTTACCGGAGAAACCAGGCTTGCATTTGCATGTATAGCCAGCAACTCCATCGACACAAGTTGCGCCGTTTTCGCACTTGTTAAATTCGCAGTCGTCCAAATTCTCTGAACAGTCAACTCCACCCCAACCCTCGGGACATAGACACCTGGAATAAAAAACGCCATATCAATGACAGCGAGAGTGGTTTAATGAACCGGATTGGCAAAAATGGGCTTGCTTGTATCCTGACGGGTTTTGCAAAACACAAACACCATCGCTTTTGCAAGGATTAACGTCAACGCAATACTGGAACATCTCTTCGCAGTGTAGACCTAAAGGATATTCAAGAAAACGCATTTATTTACATAGGTAAACGATGGCCTGGAATCTTTTTAAACGGTATGGTTATTTGAACCACTTTAGACGCATTCATCTAAACTGGACAGAAAAATCGTTCACTGAAAATTCAAACCCATACTTCACAGAGGCTTGAAAAAAGCTAAAGCGCTGGTCAAAAGGATTATCAAGGGTTCAACATGGCATTAACATATGCGAATTGCTTAAAAAGCCTACCTCGGTATCCAGGTGCACAGTGACAAGTGTAATTATTCACGCCATCAATGCAAACCCCACCGTTTTCGCATACAACACCTCTGCAATCGTCCACGCTTTCTTCACAATTGGATCCAGTATATCCAACTGGGCATTCGCACCTGCAATGAACCAAAATGTTGGATAAAATGCTTTCTACTTGCACTTATTAAGTAGAATTAAATAATACTGGTAGTGATCGTGGTGATCCAGCACTTGACAGACGCCTCCATTTTTACAGGGCTGTGAAAAGCACGCGTCAATTTTCCTTTCACACCGTTCACCATGAAACGGACCGTCACACAGGCACTTAAATCGAACTCCGGAGAGGGATCTGCACTCTCCGCCATTTTCACAAGGATTAGGCTCACATGAACTGCACTTGTAAGCAGCACTGCTGGCAGGCTCTTTCAAACAGGTGAAGTTCGTAGGATTGGAGTGAAATAAAGACTTGAATTTTAGCGAATCTGGACTAGCACACATGGCCACACCGTTGTCGAGGCACTTGGAACGGAAGAGGGCCTGCAACCATCGCAGATTGCAGTCGCAATGCAGTGGATTTTGACCCAAGGCCCTGAAATCGCCAACAGAAGTGGTAGTCGGTCGTAGAGTACGAGAGTAACACAGAAAAAATGACTCACAAATTATTCATTTGACTTAAATCCCGGAAAGTACCGTTCCCTAATGTAGATATATCGTTGTTTTGTAGAATCCTAGGCGTGACGAGCGAATTGCCATTAATCAAATTATTAAATTGGGATGCAATGATTAATAATGTTTTGGTGCATTAAGGAAACGAATTCGTGACTCATTTGGAAGAAATAACTCTGCATTAATGGGCATTCAACTTACAGGACTTTGAGCTGTTTCAGTCCTTGGAAAGCATCAGGATGAATACAACGCAGACCGTTACTACTCAATACCCTAAAAAAGAGAGAGACGATAGTTCGTAATTCATCTACGAGTCATACTGATTTAACATGCACTTACAAGGACTTCAGATTAGACAGGCCTTTGAAGGCAACAGATTCCAGTTCAAGAATCTTGTTGTGGCTAAGAAGCCTTTAAATTAGCAAGAAAAAAGGGTGCAAAATGTAATACATTATTTATTGTAAAAATATTGGACACTCGACTTCTTACAGTGTTTCAAGTTGTTGCAAATGCTGTAGGCGCTCGGGATCGATGACACGTATGTCATTGTGTTCTAGGAAACTGCGATAAAAGTGGAGATTTTAATAAGTGCATTAAGTGATTTCTTAAAAATGGACATTGTCAGAACTCACAGATCTCGTGTATCAGCTGGCAGATCCTTGGGAATCTCTTTCAGGGCTTTTCCGGAGCAATCCACCCGGTTGCCTTTGCAAACACAAGCGTCTGGGCAGCGATAACCAACCGTGACTCCTATAACGACCACATACTCGTTAAGCACAAATGATTTCTTGGTTTTTATTAGTTCTAGAAATGAAGTATGACGCAACAACTGAATGAATGGCGGAGTTATAAATTGTTGATTAAAATGCGGATTAAGGCCGCCGATAAGATCATTTTCGAGACAAACTAATAGGAAACAATGATGTCCATTTGCCTTAGAGGGAGCCAGAGGTGTTTTTGAATAGGTCATAGTCATTGATTTAAATCGAAACAATCGCATACGGAGAGGTGATTTGTTAAATCTACTGCTTCCGCAAAATTGCAATGTATTTCGTTTGGATAATACAATGATCTTAAACTTGTTTTTAAAATTTAATGAGAGTTCAAAAGTTCGCATGGGCTTCGACATCTTGCTATTTTCAGCCATGCAAATCTGAAATTCATTTAGAAATTCGTGTCATTATTTATGCTTTTCAGCCACTGTGATATTACACACAGGAGTGATTTGCAACAAAATATAATAATTTTGCAGGATGTTCAATCGAGAGGGGAAACCGTACCTTTGGTGGAACAGCATTTAGGCCTCTGGTAGGGATCCGTTGAATTGTCCTCAGAGTAGTTAGTGGAGTAATCGATCGGGTCGAGGCTGATGATCGGAGAACCCTTGAGCCTGTCTGGACTGGCGCAAGTTGCAGGCGATGGCGAAGGCATTACGAGATCTTCGTTTTTCTTCATCCACTGACTTAACCAGGCCAGTTGGGGACCACAATGCAATGGGTTGCCATCGAAACTCCTGGGGGGGGGGGGAAAGGGTAAGTAGGTGGTTAGCATTTATACCCTAAACTAAGTGAAACTATAAAAAAGTTCTCAACATCCAGATGGGTCGAAACTATCCAACTATGCAGTGCTAAATTAAGTTGAAGGATGTAAAAATGTTAATAATTCATCACGAAACATGGGGCAAGCCCCACCTAGATATTCAGAATAGAGTAGATTTTAAAGATTTAAATAAAATAAATGCGACGATGTCCAGGGATTCATGTTAAGTTACTCACACAAGATTCAGCGATTTAATGTCAAACGCCAAGCCGGCTAGGCAGCGGATTTTATTGAAATGTAGTTGTCTAAAAGGATTTTTAGATTAAAATTGCTGAAACTTACAGGACTTTGAGTTTTGTGAGAGCTTTAAAAGTCGCGTTTCCAACACATGTAATCCGGTTATTACTGAGCGACCTAGAATAGGAGGAAGATGGTGAGGTAATCGGATAAACTTACAAAACTTCGAGTTTCTTCAGGTGGCTCAGCTCTTCGGGGTTCACTTCTTCTATTTGGTTATGATCCAGATACCTTGAACACAACAAAGTGTCAAATACCACAATTGTCAGGATAGAAGCGCAAAGTCCCACTTACAGTTCCTTGGTGTTTTCAGGAATCCCGAATGGAATCGAAGTTAAACCGAGGTTAGTGCAAGTGACTTGAAGACTGGGTTCCAGTATCTCCATAACGCTCGGACGCAGAGCTGTGAAAGTTATGACATCGTCCGTGGATCTCTGAACACGATTTGGGAGCTGCATACAGATACAACCCTTTGGGCAATCCTGTGCAACATCAAAGTCCTGTTGGGGGAGTGACTGGTGCTGAAGATCTGATTCCCCTCTGCAGGTGTGCTTCTGCTCGCCTGGGGCTACAAAAGACGTTCGTGTAAGCGGAATTTCTGAGTTGCCATTAAGCAAATATTCCTCTCTCTGTAACTGCACCCAATAAATCGTCTTAGTTACTCCGACGAATTAAGATTTTACTTAATTAAATTACCCTTCAATTCGAAAATGGTTTACGTGTTTGGGTTGTGGCATCTATTCGATGGGTACTTTCATATTTCGATAAATTAGAATTGTAGCAATATATATGTATATATTGACTTAAATTTAAGAAAATCGGCCCAGGGACCTTATGTTATCTCCTAGTATTTCCTTAACTCCTAGTGAATCCACCGATTTAAATAGCTTGTAGGAAGTCTCTATTGGTCACGGATTTCATCTCTACGTCATAATAATTAAAATATGCATTTAAAACTAAAAATAACACGGTATTAATATAATTACTTATTTTCTGATTTCAGGGTCGTTGCTACATGTCTCCTTATTTGACCTTTTCCACCTCTCCTTTTATTAATTTTCAACCTTGGGGATTTTATTGATATACTAGAAAATACCTTGCTATTACCATTTTTCCCAAATCTGCGAGCCCCGCCTTGAGAGTCTCAAAGGACACCAACAAAAGCTAGTTGGTAGTGGTGGAGTACTAGGGGAGGGAGAGCCAGTATGCGATTAGATTAAGAGACCAACGTTTTCCGCCTTAGACACCGTGCGTGTCGCACTGGCGCAAATGTTCGTGGTGCGTGCATGGCGGCGTGACAAGAGCACGACAGCGCCCGGCCACCCACGTCGCCGATAACGCTGGAAGGGTGGCTTAGGCCACAGCAGCAGGGGAGGCAGGCTTCGGGTTTCGACTTGCCTGAGTGTAAAAATGGCCACAACTTCGCTTGTTATATATTAGCCGTTCTAGAAGCGAGACGCCGGCGTGTAGACTTAACTCAGGGCATACACCTTGGCAAACGATAAAACGACTTATCGCAATAGCTTTTTTATCCAATTCGACAATTCTTCGGTAAATATTGAATCTATTGAAAGCATATATTTAAAGGTCAAGAAGTTGCGTATACCTACCTATTTGATTCTGTTTAATAAATTTACTTCCCAACTACAAAAGGGTCGTTGACGTGGCGAGTGTTCCATGGTCGTTTTTGACCCAATGTGAGCCTAGGCGTTGGGGAACTACTCACCCCTCATTGCGAAGCATCCTGACGCAGACCACGCCTTCATTTGATGATAAATGGAATACAGAGCAAGAAATTAATCCATTTCGAGTGGCTTTCGTGCCTAATAAACACCAGCTTATACTAGAAGTCTTACGACCCTAGAAAAACACCTATATCGAAAGTTGTCCATGAATGCACTTATACAGAACATCCTAATTCAAGGACGTGTCGTGTAAACAATCCAGATTTACGATGGAAAGAAGACCGCCAGTTTTAGACCATTTTGCATCAACAAATAACCTGGGTTGACCAAGAGAGTCCTCAAGGCAAAAACATAGCCTTTACCAATGTCTTACTTTGTATTTAAATTCACAACAATATAGATTGACTTGAAACCTAATGCAAATAGATGACTTGTAAAGTCGTGGAAATGCACTCTGAATTTCTGTAGATTCAAAATTGTTTCCTCGGGTGGGTATTAGAGTGACTGAATATGAGATATCCTACATTGTGAAGAACGAAGCAAGTGATTTGAAACTCCTACCGAAGGTCATCTTTAAAATGTGCCACTTCAGAGAAAAATGAAGAGGCCAATGACAATCGTGAGATTTTGGCGCATTTAAGGGATAAGCTAGGACTAAGCTTATTTCCCTTGATTCGGAAACACTAACAAACGTTATTATTCGATGAATTTTTTTTTTAGTTCCAACACTCGAAAGAAGCCAGATGAACCAGGACCGGATTAGCATATAATTAAGTGGAGAACTTAGAGACACGTTGTCAGTCTGATGCGTGTCTCAATTCCAAAAAACAACCCACCTGTCTCTCTCCTCATTACCTTCGATAAAATTTGGATTTTTGCACAAGACATGATAAGAAAGCTCTACAGCCATCGATTTTGAAGTTCCAACTCACGACATGGCTGAAGTGTGAGGTCCCGGACAAACTGCCCCTTGAGGTCAGCTGGTGAACTGCAAGTGGTCATCTGGCTTCCCCCAGCTTCATTGCGTTTGAGAAATTCAGGCAGCCAGTGAACAGAACAGTCACAGTTGAGCTGATTGTTCGATAGGTATCTGAAATAAGACTCAAGCTCTAGAATTGTCAGTCTCATAAAACGTATTATTCATTTTATAAATAGCGCAACCCTTTCCTGCACTGTTGTCTCATCTTCGTATTAAATAAGATGGACCACGGCTCCCATAGTACCTTTTACCTCTGCTTTACATCAACGATTTGTTGATAACTACTCCCAAAATGCTCTCCCACTCGAGTTAGCATCTCTACTGCTTATTAAAGTCTAAAAAAATGGGTGGATCCGCCTAGTGGAAGTGAAAATATAGCTTTTTTCGCCCAAGATATACTTTCCTTCATAGTAAACAACCAGTCGGGGGCAGTTACATCTTGTTGTTTCTGTATGCACGTCTTACGGAGTCGCATCTACAATTTTTTTCATCTTTCATGCATTCAGCTATGCTTATGCTAAAACATCGGCGACCAAACTTTAATGACGATAAGTCAAGGTAAAATGGGGCAGTAAAATAACCTTCACTATTCTGCTCATTCAGAGCACTTTTGGGTATAAAATGTCGCTTGTTGTCTTCGAGAATTAGAAAAAGCATCAAATAAATTCCGCATCCTAAAAGTTTTACCGCTTATTAATTGTTATGTATAAAAATTAGTCATACCTTTCTACAAAATTATTCTAATTAAACTGTTTGTCAAAGCTTCAATATGGTCGGAAATGTTGCATTATATCGAAATAAAACTTACAGATAACGTAGGTGTTTAAGGTTGATGAGGGCTTCCTCATGAATTGTCTTGATTTCGTTGTCGGAGAGGTGTCTAAAAATGCAATCAGAAAGACAATGGAGTTTCTCCTATACCTGAATTAATGGGTGGCCATGTGGGAGAAAAGAAGAGGTGCTTCCATGTCAATGTCGTGCTGAAATCGTGTTTCGCCTGTGGAGGATGAAGACAGCCACCAAAACACATCCACACAAGGCAATTATTTACGCTAATGCTGGGCCAGTCGGCCTGTTAGGGGCCACCCAAGAGGTGGAAGCAGGCGTGTCCCCGATCTCTGGACAACACCGAGAGCCCCATCTCCTTGTCGAATGCTACCTTCCAGAAAATCCGTAAAGGCGGTACATGGTCTGCTAAATTCTCGTTACAAACGCATCTTTTCTTTATCTGATATTTGTTGTCAGCAATTGGCGATGCTTACCCATTAGCACAGATGGGTTTAGAAAATATCAAACCCAAAACGAAGAGAAAAAGACATACAACCTAACTTCAGACAACTCAGGGTAATAGAATGCAAGTACCAATGACAAAATAGGCTTAACAGATTACTGTATTCTGTTTCAGATGTCCCATGCTCTCTCAAGACAATTTAGCCACCCATGCTTAACATCTTGACAAGTGGATTTTTCGATCTTATGAGATGATATCTATCAGGATAACGAATACCCTGATTTATCTATGAAATAAAATCTCGATCTCGGTACGACACCAAGTAGTTTTGCACGCAGCATCAGTTATAAATAGCCAAAAGATGACAGGACATGTCAGTTTGAATAATGTAGATATGTTCTTCCTGTCATAAGTACAAAGTGGTTCCCAAACCATGAAATATCTAAAAATCGTTGCACGAGGCAGGTTTCCGGACCTATACGTGAGACAGTTGCATAGACTGTTTAACTAAATCAATTACATTTGATGTTATAGTAGTCATACGATTTCCACTGAACCGGGGATGTACTCTTTTAAGAGGTACAAAATAGCGACGGAATGACGAAAATTGTTTCAGTTTTAGCTAAAAATTAATAAAACCGAGTTTTAGAAGTTTCATTGCTTAGAAGTGTTTAATTTTCTCAGGTTTTTCATCATTCCATTGCTTGATATAAGATACGTCGCCATGCCTAATAGATTGCATTAGTGAGATTCGAGCTTACAGTATCCGAAGGTTTGTAAGACCTTTGAAAAAATCTGCTCCAACGCATGAGATGTTGTTCTTTTGAAGGTACCTAAAATTAGCATGGAACGATTGACGGTATTTTATACAAATTTTAGGAAGAGCACATATGAATTGCTCAACCCTACAGGATGGTTAGCGCAGATAGTCCGTTGAAGGTGTGAGGTTGGAAACCGCGAATCCTATTGTCCGTTAGATACCTTCAGATATATTGCGTTAAATTAACCTTCCATATTGTTAACAAATAACTTCCTTTTTTACTCACAGAGAAGACAAACGGCGAAGTCCTGCGAACGCATGAGTTGATATCTCACCTATCTTGTTACCCTCAAGGTTCCTAGAAAAATAGAGGAGGGTAATTTTTGAGAATTTCAACAGATCTTTGTCAAAATTTGTCAACATACACTTTTCTGAGACCTGTATATTTCGAAAACGCATTCTTTGGTAGGCGTTTCAGTTGGTTGTTTGCGAAATTTCTGCAAAATTCAAGACAATTTTAGCACCGAATGCCCAAAAACCAACAAATTCGGACCTCAGATCTCCAGATGTTTGCTCGCTAATGTGATAAATGGAAGTAATTAGAGGTGTATGAACTAAGGCCGAGGGCGCCATTCAATTTGCTTGCTTTGAATTTCAGTTTTTGGGTGATGAGCCTCCCTTTCACCCACTTTTGCGCGGAAATCAGTCATTTGAGGACTGAATACCAAAAAGACGAACTGGTAGCTTGAAATGGCAGTTTTTTCCGTTTCTACTAACCATATAGTGAAATTCAAAGGAAGAAGAGCAAAACTGCAATGTGCATACCAGACTTGCTCGTTTACAATAATAATAATGCCAGCTTAAACCACTTTGTGCTCATCAGATAACTTAGTTTCTGAGGGACAATTCAATTCCATTCGTATCTTAATCCTTCTCGAAGAATCGCAAAAAAGGTTTTCTTAAATTCTCAGCAAAAAGTAAGACTTTACTAGTAGATGATGCGAGTAAATCCATCGCACCCAAACTTAATCGCCTGATTGGAGATCACTCAATTGAATCCAGTAGCCACCAACGTCTGTGGGATTTACACTAGGATCGTAGTAAATGCGCACTTGACATTCTCCTAAAGTGTATTTCTCGAATAAAGTTGGGCTTACAAGCTGATCATGTTCTCGGGTAGATCTGTCGGTAGAGTCTCCAGGTTTTGATTAGCGCATGAAACGAAACCTGATGCATCGCAAGTGCAGACACTCTGACAGGATGACAACAGAGGAGCGGTCTGGCTTGCTTGACATTCTGATGGAATCGGGGACAATGTTCCTGCTGCGAAATGGGTAAAAAAGGAAGAAAATAAACCCATCTCTTGATTGGAACAGGGAAATATTTTGCCCTAACATATTTGCATTTTACGGTTCTACAAAGCGCACTCTCTGGGAGTTTTGTTGCAAAAAAATGACAGATCTTTCTACAGGAAGTAGGCGCAAATCTAAACATTGCACAAAAGCAACGCAGATCACTTAAATAAACACTTAAATTCATGAAATGTTATCCTGAACTTTTACGTTATATTCGGTAAATGTAATATAATTCGCAAAAAATATCGCTCTGCGTTTTCGAGGATTTTCCGGCTCTGAATTTTTTTGAATTTGATGCCTTTTACAAGATTTTTGAAATATTTAATCAAACGTACGGGGGCAGCTGAACTAAAAATTCTCCATGCATCAATACCATGTCATTTAGCTGTCAAAGAGCTGTTGTCATAGCAAGCGTGTTTTGATAAATAAGATCGAAAGAAAATGACAAAGTGATGCTTACGAGGGCAGTAGAGAAGTCCTAGAATTTCGGAGGCATCAGAAACGGAACCCTCCGTGGCACTAGGAGCACAAACGATTCCAGAGGATGCAAAGACATCCTTGCGATGCGTTTCCGCAAAAAGACGCATTACAGAGGCCAAATGACAATCGCAGTTCAGTAGATTACCATTTAAGGAGCTGAAAGAAGAATAGGTCAAGAATTTGTCAATTACTGCTGTGCCACAAAACAAGACATTTGGAAATGGCACTTGAACTAAACTTACAGCCATTGCAAGGCTGGTAGGTCCTTGAAGGTTCTTCCGGACATCCACGAAATTTTATTTCGCTCTAGTTTCCTATTATGAAAGATAAGTAGACCATTTATTTTGATATTAAAACCGCATTTATAAGTTGAATTAATAGCATGCTTGATTGCGTTTTTGATATAAAAAAAACGAGTACATGAATTCGATTAGAGACGAGTCAGTGAAAAAAATGCATTCGCGATGTTCGTGCATTTAGATTCAAAGCACAAACTCCAGCGTAATTTTAATCACACACCTATATGGATTACCAGTCAAACTTAATAGGTGGCTATGTAGCTGCTTAAATGTGTTGACCCGCCAGTTACGTATTGTATTTCTAAAGCACTTCCGCGCCTATACGTTTCCGGTGCTATTTCAAATTTGTAAAAGGTACGCAGATAAGTCGATCAGTAGTGCATCCCTTGAATACCTGAATTTATCGCTTTTTCAAAGCAAACTAAGTTATATGTCACCTACAGCACTCGCAGATTCGACATTCCTCGGAAGGTACTCTCGTGCAGACATCGAAGGTTGTTATGCCTCAGGTCTCTACAATCCGGGATGAAGAGGAAAGAATTGTAGATTTTGTTTCAAAAGATGGGATGGACCCCGGAAAAATGTTCTTGAACGAACCTGAGTTAGCTTTATCGGAACAACACGACTGATTCCTTTTTTTTACATTTCAACCTAGACTTTCCCATAATTTGGGACATTTGTTGTCACTCTAAGCTTATGCTAGAAATAAAGTTACTTTGTGTCTTTAATTTTGCATTCGTTTTAAATTTTGCTTCCGGCTCCAGCAAAGGATTCAGTTTTGGCTTTTCCCACTTACCTAGGTTTTGAGAATAGTACGTTATCAGGATACAAAACCACTGAGACCGAGGATATACGTAGGAGAAAATTGATTTAGTAAAGACAGTGTCAAAAATCCGAATCTCGTAAACATGCAATTATCATTTCTACTATACATTTTTATCGGTGTTCATACCCTGAAATGAATAAACGGATAGTTGATTATTTGGAATCACCTGAAACCTCTCTGTCTCGCGGGTCATAAATCAAAATTCTATCGCCGATCCTCATTCATACGGATCCAGTAAAACATTCACTCGAGCTGCTGGGACGGTACATGGGCTAGAGGTTCGCACCAGATGTCCGGTGTCCATGGCCTGTTTTTGCGAAGCATTCGTTTGCCCTAAATAACTTCGTCCGAGTCGTGCGACTTCTGCAGTCTGCGACCACACACACGCGGACACATGCATTAACCATGTAGGCAGAAATGCTTCATGCTTTTACATGGACGGATAATGTCTACAAGCTTTCGAATTACAGTCTTATGAATAGCAATATGCTATCAACAAGCCATGTTTTGGGAAAATCCAGAATGAACCGTAGTTTAATTGGAGCTGAATGCTGCGTCTTCTGTTTGGAAATCCAATTCGATGTCTTCCTAAACGAAATGCCCATTAAAAGACACCGTGTTTGAGAAATTTCTGTCATATTCGTTATGTAATTAACGTTCAGTGACTGCTAGTTGATATGTGCTTTAATAAGGTTCCGTTTATACAGATGTAATAAGGAGCGGCGAGTTTAGTGACGGCAGCAACCGTTCACCTCATTCCCATTCCTTGATCTCGCCTCAGGGGCTATTGGTAGTAACGAGGCTTCCCGCATTCAGTGATACTGGCATTTAGTTAGCTGGTTGACTGACCAAATTGATCAGACACGAAAGATGTGTAAATGGGTTCACTGAAACTAGATCGGTTTTGCTTATTTAAAGGTCCTCTGAAGTAACAATATATGCCAAATGTGGAATTAAACACGATGCAGACATGGTATAGTGAGTGCTTGTATAACCATGCTTTTTTCCAACTCTTGTGCACTTGACAAATCACAGTTAGGCACAATATCGTCTTCGCTATACAAAAATTTGGAAATAAAGGTAGTCATTTAAGTCGCAAAAAGTGACAAAGGTTTTCAGACATTAAATTCAAAGTAAGGCTGTCCTAAAACAAGTGGAATTGCCAAATATTAAATAAATTCATTGTTAATGAAACATAAAAGTGAAATAGTGAATTAAATATACCTTTCAGAGTACCCGTTTTGATCACAGAGTGCTTAGCAGTTCACTAACAAAAGTCATATGCATATATATATATATATATCTTGCTTAAACTAAATAAACACTAAAGAATCACTATTAATATCGCAAAGACCTCGGCAACTATAATATTACAAAAAAGTACGTTGCTTTCAACTCTCTTTGATTTTCATGTATTCCTTTAAGTGGTTGTCTGCAATGCATAAGAAATGTGGAAACAAAAAGTACAAAGTATTTGTTATAAAAGATGGCAATACCCTTTTCATTACAAGTATCAGTAAACTAGTTATTTTCAGTCTTTATGGGCAAGAAACTTAGTCTTCTAAATCTACATAAGTGAGTTCAGTTAAAGCCCACTAACACAATGTTCAATCATCTAAAGTCGTACTTGTAAAAGATGTGCGATGTTCCACATCTTAAACATTGGCGAAGTGCGGAAATCGAAGAAAACCGAATAGCGATTCTTAAAAGCAACGCGGGTCTTAGGTCTCTATGGTAATCATTGTAAACTCATAATGGTCGTTTGCCGTACCTGTTAAAAACCAACTTCGGTTTCAGCTCACTTGTAATTAGTCTTTAGATTTAAAACTGTTAAAATTTTTTTCTACAGCCTTGGCAGTTCCTCAAAAATGTGGTACTCCGGATATCATTTTTCTTTAAGATCCGCGAAGCCGAGGAGTGAATATAGATTTTTTAAATTAATCATGTCTACTACCTCTTATTTTAGCCTGGATAGATCTAAAGGAACTTCATCGTTTTAAAGGCCTCCTGTACATTTATAAGTGGGGAGTGTTTATGGGTAGGTAATTCACAGAAAATATTTTATTTCGGGAGTTCAGCACAAGTATCGGGGTAGCGTTTGGATTATAAAAGACTTATTTTTAACTTTTTTGCATGCATAAGAAGTTCGTAGCGCGAATCTAAACTGTCAAAGTGCACAAACTGTGACCCCCATTAAGTTACCCTAAAATTCAAAGATTTTGCCAACCAAATTGAATAGCATTACCGTAACCACCACTTCTGTTAGGTTTTAAAAAGATGTCCAAGGCAACTCCTTGCTTTTAGTTTGACACTATTAATGCGTTCGAACCGGCAATGTGGTTTATAAATAGAAAGAGGACTGTTTTGGGTGCAGCTGGTCTTTAACCCAACAAGCAGGTAGGGGTATGCGCATGCATGGACTTACAGGTATTGCAGATCTTTTGTCTCTTCAAAGGTGCCGTCTTCGATTTCACTGATGTTGTTATGCGAAAGAACTCTATTGAGTTAGGGAAGGCAAAGGAAATTTTAAAAATTCTCAGACAGGCGAAAAGGCACAGAAAATAGGCCTGTGCATACCCACAAGTGGGTGTTATCAAAACCCCAATATGTATCAAATTACTTTCCTTAAAGCAGAAATCCGCTACTGGTTAGTTATTCATGTGAGTTTATTTGTTACTATAACTTCGTTTCTGATCTAGCTATAGACGCCTAAGTTGTCCAAGATACGTGTTGGGGTCAATTGAGGTCAAGCACCCAGATACTAGAACAAGTAATGCCTGAGTAGTCTGTAAAAATTAATAATCAGACAACAATCCTAATATATGCTTTAAAGGGCTCCTTCCAAAAGATGTAGTTGCTCAATTGTGTCCATTTATAGCCACGAAAATTAGGCGTACTGTTAAGACAATTCTGATCATAGTCGATACTTACATTTGCGTTAGAGCGGGAAGTCGCTGGAAGCTGGATTTTGACAGTCGTGAGATCGAAGCATCTGTGATGATTCTAGGTGAGTTGAGAGGAAAGAGAAATAGCAATGGAACAATGTCTATAGTGCAAAGAAGCAAACTTTGGGTGGAAGTGTAAACGAGGCAGGTTGATCTCCTGATAGCTTTTTCAGCATTCAAACCCTCCTTTTTGCACGATAATCGATGCAAAATACATCCAATGTCTCATTTTTAATAGGCTTGCATTTCCCTTTAAACACGTAATTTCGGCAAGAGCCCTAGACTCGAATTGTAGGGCCTCAATTTTCGCTCAAATAACTACCAAGTGTGACATCCATGTTTGTTCAAGCTGAGACTTCGGGCCAATTTCGATGACAACCTCTGCTGAATAGCTGCTCGATAAGCAGGACGTGGTATCTATGCCCTTTCACGGTAGGTTGGCAGTGAAAAAACAAAACTTTCCCGCTTGTTTGCAGTCTCTCAAATCGTACAACGTCGTGTGTGGTTTGGCTCCGCACACGAAGCCCATGTGTACACCTCGACCTCCTAATGATTCACCATCGGAGTGAGTGGATGTATGACTTTGTTTCATCCCGATGGTACACCTTGTATGGCTTTTACTAGCCTGAGTTATTCTGCACTAACAAGGCTACGGTAATTCAAATTATGCCACTATCAGGTACACACATTCTCCTACTCCTATTCTGCTGAGATTAATAGTGAAATTAAACATGTAACCCATTACAAATGGCGTAGTGAGCCAGCCATAACTACAAATGAGCTTTTTAAACTTCAATTTTTATTCCGTCACGTTATTTTAATACAAAAGTTCCAATAAAATCACCTCGATAATAAACGCACTCTGTAGTTGGCTATGATGTGCAAAATTAAAACATTAGGGTTTTTTGACGCTTCATATTTCGAACAATGAAACATTTTAAAATAGAGAACCAATTGCGGATGGTTCTTTTGTTTCTTGATCAACTATTTAAAAACCCACCAAAAGATTTTACCGAAAAGTATGGTGTGTGATTCTCTTTACAAGTTAAATTCCCTCCTTATGCCATTGCCTAAGTAAAACTTTTCTAGTTTGTGACAGGTCCTTGATTTCATTTTCTGACACAAATTAAAAGTGCAAGTCGTCAGAAGTTGGGATCGAGAGAGAGAGAGAGAGAGAGAGACTGGAGCCCATGTTCGTTTTAAAATCCCCGACCCTAAACCTAATTAAAGTACAGTCGGTTTGGGCAAATATGTACACACACCTCAAGAAAACGCGTGGCGTATTCATCCCGGTGGTGTCACACGTGTACACCAGAGGCGCATGTGTGTGGCCGCCCTGTGCCGGGTGAATTTACCCTTTTTCGTTGGGAGGAAATAAAGTCTGATAAGGGAACACACCTGGTTGCGGTTTTTAGGCCCCCGCATCAAGACGCGATTGTCCTACCATTGGGGCATTCCATCCTTGAAATAACGTTTTCTTTCGGTATTACTCTTTAATTAAAGCAGAATAACAAAAGTGTATGCCCTCTGGCCTCAAAAACTTTACAGAAATCTTAAGCGGCAATTAGATGAATAGGTCAAGAGCTTTTCATGCAAATAACCCAAATTACATCAAACATTTGGCATGTGAGACATCACGATTGTTTAACTGATTTTAACTTTAACCGTGACCAGGAAATCTTGAATAGCAACACCTCTGAATAAGCCCCAGATCTCAAAACAGGGAATTCATTCAGTTTTGCTATTTTATGTAGACGGTAACTGTCAAACAAAAACTACTTACTTTTAAGGTCTAGCTTCAACGTCACAAGATTGAACAAATAACACCAATTTAACATCAGAATTGATAATCTTGTTAGATTATCAAGATGGAGAGCACAGTCAGGGAATGTAAATTTCGTGGCCTAAATCGTTAGCTTTTTCTTGAAGATGCTTGATTTCTCGATATTTATTTATTTATTTTTTTTTTGGTCTTCCACACCGAACGACTTGCGGTCTTCAAATTTAGTGACACCTCGATGCAGTTAAGGTGCAACTAGACTTACGCAGTTCACCTTAAGATGGTCATTTAGTAATAAACATCATTACCTGATTTGTAACTTAAGAAGCTGATGATTCACTCCATGGCGCAACTTAGTTTTGGTAGAAATTGAAATGCTATAATGCACAGATCTGCTTTGTGAGAGAGTCTTTTACAGCTGGCATAACACATAAATTTCGGAGTGTATTGAATAATGTCATAACATCTTAATTTTTCACTATCCATGCATTTCAGTTAATGGATCTCCTAGTTAATGGATTATTCACACAACTTGCCTTACTTATTGCACTAATCCCTTATTTTGTAGAAGAGAATCAACCATCAGTTTGGTGGTGATCAACTCCTAAAAGGTGCTTGAGTGCAAAATGACTCCTTGACACTGACACATTATTAATAACCAAAGTTCCAATAACTATGCCATAATATAATACCTCATGTAATTTTAGAAAAACCACCCAACGTCCAGATAAAAGGTTTTTAGTTCATGTGTCGGGCGGCTAGGAAGAATATACATGTTCCGTAGTGACAAGTTTTTGGGCTTCGATAAATTAACCAGCAAATGAACTGGATGAAAAGCAAAAAGGGGTTAATGAGGGTGCCTTTTGAGCGCACCTAGATATAGAGATAAACACACAATGGTGGAGTAGCACTTGTGTCTAATACACTGTGAAAGTAAGACAGTGGTTGGTGCTTGGTGCTAGCTAAGCCGTAGAGCAATTAAATTCACGTCCTTGATATCACACCGCATGTTTTCAACGCCCTGCGTCCGCGCCACATCAGGTCGCTTCAGGGTCAGGTTCACTTTGGAGTAGGCGGGGAGGAAGAAAGTGGGTGCAGTCCCAAAGTGCCCATTAGGAGTGAGGCAGGCCTGAATCTCCAGATGGGAGGTCTGGTCAGGATGTCATAAAACCGACCACTCCACCGGGCACAAGCAGGCCTGCGATGCAACGAAGTGGGTGACCCTATTGGGGTGGGTATTGCCAAGGGCGGATGGGAAAGGACGGGTACTTAGGCGACTCACAGGACAGGTGCGAAAAGAGATCTTAGCCCTATTTGAGAGTTTAAATATCCATGGTTTTTTGGAGGCCACAAAGGACCCAAGATTAAAGACCAGCAATAAAAAACCTCTGAATTAAGAAAAGTGATACTGAATGTTGTTGTCAACAGAAAATAAGGCAATCGTTTAAGAGATTAGTCGTGACTCTCCTATCTTAAAATGACTATTTTTAACATCATGCTTTGTAATCGTGTTACCATATATAATTACTCGATGCAAGCATGCTCAGAAATAATCTGATTGAGTGTAAACGATCAGTAAAGAGGACTTTATTATTGTTAATAAAAGAAGTTGGTCTTAACAGTTTCGATCTCACCTGGGACACACTCAGACGATCGGTCCTTGTAGTGTGTTTTGTCGGACCTGGCTACCTTCAAAATCCCAATATGTGGAGACTGAATTAAATGACAAACTCATAAAGAAGCGGCTAGATAGATGAAAGATGCACTCAGTTGACGATTAGTTATCTGACAGCGTCAAATAACAAGGCCACAGGTGAGACAGTGACAACGTTCTGGCTTGTCGGGCGTGCATTGTTCATGTGGCGCACTTGATGATTTGTTGACCGAAATGCCACTTTGTGGACCACCCAAGGTGCGCCTTTGGCGACAGTCTTAATTTTCCCTCCTACTCTCGTCTTGGTCCCTCCCTTGCCATGCTAATGGACGGGGAAGCTATCGTCCCATCTTCTGGCCCCAAACAAAGATGTCGGAAGCTGACAAGCGGATAGGGGTAACCCAGATGACTTTTGACGAGGCATTTCATGATGAAATGGTAGTTACTTCAATAGCGTCTTTTCGACATGGTTGTGGTAGCCAAAGTTTAGAAACACTAAGGACCAAGCATTAGATCCGAGTTTCGGTTTCAAAAAGCGAGGCATGACATTGGAATGACACTGATTTTGCACAATCAATATATTAGTTTCTCCCTATGAAGACTGCTGCAACATGATTTCAAATGAAAACTTCTGCTATGAACAACGATACATTTAACGGAAATTTTTATGCAAAATTTCGTTAGCGTTCACTACATATCGGCACCTTTTCGGGAAATACTTTGAAAAAATTGTCATTTTAAAAATTATACCTATTAAGCAAATACAAGCGAGTGCTAACTGCTATTGAACATTTTGAATCACTGTATGCGCTTATAGAACTAATAAGTAGGTATTGCCATAAGTTTGCTATCAAGTCTTTATGGATATAATATACTTGTATTAGTGTGATGAAACTTACATTCGCTCGGTGTCGCTGGGAAGATTCCGAGGCATTTCTCGCAGGTTCGCGCCGGTACATCTGACGGTTTTGGCGTAGCAGCGGCACTCAGCCGGGCAGGCGATAAGTTCCAGTCCAGAATTCGGCGAAATCGGACTGAAACTTGACTCCCTGCGCTGTTTCACTGTTAGTGTACGCTGGTAGGGGTACCAACTCCTCAGGGGTTCAGCGGCAGCCGCAATAAGCAGCAGAAGGAATAGAGTAAGAATAGATGTCTTGTCGAACATGATGACAAATTTAATTAATGCTCTATAAACGTGTGATCAGATTCTCATTATACACAGTGATAATTGCGTGCTATCTGGGTGGTCACAAGAACGTAGAGAAATGAAAGCAAGCCAATTCGACCAGTAGACGCGCGTGCTTGTGCGTCCGGCGTGTTCACCATTGGCTGAAGGCAAAAGCTAGCCATTAGCTGATTGGCAGAGCCACTAGCCAATAGGAGATGAGTATGAGTGATGTGAAAAAGCTTTCCTCCTTGGTGGTCTTGAACACATCTGCGCGCGTTCGTTCACGGGGCCCGCGGGGACGGGAGAGATCTGAGATTTTACGGGCGGGCAGCATGTATCAACCCCTGACTGAGTCACTGGCAAATAAACACCCCGTGCTGAATGCAAATAATGCCCCTACAGTATAATCACAAACTGCGAAACTTTAGCCATTATTGGTCATCCCAGCTTCAAATAAATGGTAAATTTAAACCTCTAATAAGAAAATCAAGAAGATGGACAATTACGAAGCAGACCTAAAGGAGCTTTGCATGCAGAGTAGCGAGCATTTATTGTGTGAATGGCGTGCCTCATAGGTCAATTCGGATGACTGCTTTCTAATCTGCCAGCATATATATCGTGCTTTTTGCAGGAGTTGTAGCTGCGATGTAGGCCTACGCTGTAGTGAGGGAAATCAAGTAGTGGTAAGTCCCTTTGAGTGCACTTTGAAACCCTTGAGCATGATCACTCATACTCACCTCGTACCAATGTTAGACTGCCTTTGAGCTGGTGGGATTGGTTTTAAACCGAAGCAGGTGTGCAATAGCCTTTATAAATTGCCTAGTTGCCTTCTTACAAGCTTTGGTTGACTATATTTTCGTGTTAAAATGCCCAGAATTTCCAAAATGAAGGTCTCCTTAATTTCGACAGGCTCTTGTTAAGGTGCTATTCTCAAGGTATAATCTGACTTCGAGCGGGACTTTACCGCATATGGTTTTGTCTACACGTTGTCTATACCAGAGTGAGCAACTTCATGATCAGATGTGAGCTGATAGGCTGGATAAGCTAATACAGGTAGCGAGCTAAACTGATTTCTGATCTTGCTATAAATACCGTTAGTATGGTGTTATTAATACAATGCCGTCATGATGTCACTTAAAATGTAATCCTCCACCGTCTGCACGACTAAAACAGCTAACAAAACTCCCAGTGGCACGAAATAATCGTGGCTACGTGAATCTAAAAATGGTAGTTAAAGTACTTAGTTAACTAACCCATAGTTACGACCTTATTAATAGTGAACTATATACCTCAGGTACGGCTAGATACGAAGAGATGCAAAAGGAGATCGAAAATGCGTTTCTTGACTAACTCACCTAAATCTTTCATTAGAGACTTCACCCAGGTGAGATTTTATTCGTTGCAGTACAACCCGGAAATGAATGTTTAGGGACTATACAGCCATTTGACAACCATTTACGCAACCCAGTGTCTCCTACTTGCATGACCTCACAATTAGTCACGGACGTCAAGACACTACTCGATGTGTTTAGCGAGAAAATTTACCTCAACTTCCTACTACTAGGGTAAAAAAAAATCAATTAAACCCGTGAGCTTCAGTTTTTCATTGCCAAATAAACTGATGCAACTTGGATGACAGTTAAATTGATAAAATCCAGCTGCAAAAGAGTTCTAATTTTTTCCTGAAACCAAAGTTCAAGGTGCCCGAGCGGGTCTTCCATCCAGATTGAAAACTGCAAGAATTGCCCGCGTTTATCTAGTGGGAGTTTCGGCCAAGCAGCAACGGCGTTTGCGTGTCGATTGCAAATTAGCGAATCAGTAAAATTGAAGGCGTTTAGCACCAGTGTTTTTGCACAAGTTCAAACGTATTATCGAGGAAGAGGGACACTGGCAGTAATTTGAATGTAATTGTCTTCTAATTGAAAGCAATTAGTTCTTGCAGAACTTCACCCTTCGAAGCAAACACCGAATTTGCGGTGATTTATGTCTAACGTTGCATTCCTAAGGGACTGTTGGTTTGAATTGAGAAATTTTGTCACTAATACGTTTTTTTCTTCTGCCTACTCTTTCATTGGGAGTTTTTGACTTTATTTGCTGTTAAAAGAACATGGTCCGCCAACAGGTGGTAACAAGTATATTAGGCACATCAGAGCAGCATTAAATTTCCTCATCCAAATAAAGGTGGATTTCCAGAAGTAATTTGACTAGTCTTAGAATAAGCGCACCAAATGTACCAGAAAAATCTGTCTCAGGGAGGTCTCAAAATCGCCTAGATAAGTGTTTAGAATAATCGCCAGAGTACATTCCTACAGAAGCGAACGAGTACTCAGAATGGTTACTTATTTCGTGGAAGTAGACATCGTCCATTCAGCTTTCTGTACCTAATGAATATTTATCCCCGTGTCTTTTCTACTAAAGCCGGAAAATGCGGAATATCACTTCTGTTGATACCGTTCACACCAGAGAAAAGAAGAGAGATCGAGCCTATGCACAACTCACCACAGCTCCTAAGTAGTACAGGTCAACCAATAGAAATAAGGGGCTCTTTTGGAATCGTCCACTTTTGAAGTGCCGGACCAAAAAGATCTCGATGTTGCCATTTCACAAGTAATCTGCAACACGGATAGCATGCCTATGATTCATTTCCAAAATTTACTATAATGGGTTTTTAGTAGATTACACAACCTATGCAATTTCTTCCTCCAAAACACAATCGTGCTAGAGTAGCTATCTTTGTGAAAAAGCTCAAGTACATTTACGCGTTCCTCAAGGCTGCGCTAAGCAGTAGTACTCTTTTTCTAGAACGGCGTTTACAAAACACTTCCGAAGTGCGTCTACTGCTCCTTCGGTTACGGTCTTCAACTGTGACACCAATAATCTGCCAGTTCACCCCTACGTTACTGTAATGTTTCAGTAGGCACGCTAGAATCAAAATCCATGAATCCATTAACAATGACTTATCACAAAATACAAAACATGACAGTTGCAAATTTACACATCCTTATCTTCCTCTGTCATTCGCTCGACGAATTCTTTCAGTTCATGGAACATCTCAGACCACCTCTCGTACGCAACAAGTCTACAATAAGAAAACGAAGACATCAAATGTGCATCAAAGTCCTCGCTTTGTTACTACGAAAAGCACCGCGGTTGAACAAGAAAGGTTCTTAGAATAAACACAAAGAAGACAAAATGATTGACCAGAGTCAAAAAATCTCAGGCTGATTGCAGTCTTTCTAGTGAAGCACGCTGACCAGTTTGCCAGTAATCCTTTTTAACACTACTGGGGCTAGTGAATACGCAGAATTAATCTTCGAGGAGCTTACGGAGAGAAGTTAGGCGTTAGAGTTGCCTAAGTTAGCAAATGTTTGAGATAAGTGAGAAATCTCACTGATGCCTCAACCAGCGCGAAACCCCAGTGAGGTAGCGCTGGGGCTGTTCGACGAACCGTGCCTCGGCGAGAACGATGGCGCCCCAGTCATTGCGGTGGCGAATGCAGCGCCCCAGGGCCTGGTTGAGTGCCCGGTAGGCCTGCGCCTCGTACCACTCGGAACCCGAGAGCACTCGCGGACTCGCCGCCGCTTCCGGGGCCGGCGGACGAACGGCGTCGATGGGGCTCTTCAGCTGCGCATCGAAGAAGAAAATCCTAGCGTGAAACCAACAAGTTGGGAGAACCCACTAACGCATCGCGGTCGAAGTACACCTCTTGTACTTCCACAACTCCTACTAAAAACACAGTATTACCTTGACTATTGAAACAGCAAAGCAGTACCACTCTTTGTGAGACGATAATTGTAGGAAGCCATGATGTTTCTCACATGTTAGTGGTTGGTGAAGTAAGCTGACCATATTTGATTTTAGTCTGTAAGTGAGAGCCCCAATGACAAAAGTGAATCAATCCACGAAAACGACCCACCTATCTTCGAGAGCATCGAAGAATGACAAAATCCCACAAGACAACCAATCGAGTGGTTGCAGATTCAAAGCCAGGTTGAAAAAAGAGTTCAACAGCCACGGGCACGCTGTAATGTTTCCAGGTCCGACATTTAACGACTGTTCGTCTACATCATTGTTTTAATAGGCCATGCTCACAGGAGGTTTCTCCAAAAAGCCACATCATAGATACCGAAAGATTTGAAATGCGACTACAGGGCTATCGAGCGATTGAACTGCCAAGGCAACCAAAATGACTAGTTGTGGATTGAATAAATACAATACTGAACTGTGTAAGAGAAAAAACAAATGGCATTCAAAAACACCTGAGAGCTGATTTTTCTCACACTTACCAGAGCATTCCTAAACGACTTTTGAGGTAGCGTTTGAGATGGAGAGAAGCTCGTGCACGTTGACGTGGAGAAGGATTTCTGAGGCACACTTGGAATTCTTTCGCTGGGGCGTTTCTGCTCAATGTAAACGAAAATCACTTTTGGCTATTAATTTACTATAAGGCAGCAGAAGTGCAAGCCTATAAGCCATTTTTAAGGAAACTCAACCACGGACGAAATTCCGCGACTACAAATGCATGCGATTTAGGACTAATGACCCCAGAAAACTCGAAGAACTTACAAGTAGTTGGGCAAGCGGTGAGTTAGTGGCTGTTGAACCAACCGCACGAAGGGTGTCGTTGAAGGTTCTTTTCTGCTCAATCTGGAAGGGAAAGTGCAGTCAAACAAGAGTCAAAATCTTAGAATTTTAGCACCTGATTGTCACAAAAACCCCACCAAACAAGCATCATAATGACCTGCGGATCTTTGAACGCCGGGAAGGGAATACCGATGACGAAGACAAGTCGGCCGTAGTCGTCGGCGAAGTCCAACCCCTCGCTGATTTTGCCTCGACACACCGCCAGAGCCAGAGCTCCGGTCCGACCACTGCAGCCGCCACTTCCGCGAGTGGAGTCCACCGCCTCCGTGAACTCCGCCACCCAGTCATCGAACTTATCCGATGAGCGCGGTTCCTGTAGGATGTGTTTCCACTCTAACAGCTTGTTCAAGAGCCCCGTTAACTGAAATATGCAACGGATTGCTCAAAAGCGGGCCCTCGACACTGAAATGCCCTTGCGAGTGGTTACACGCACCTCCCAGCGAGCGCACATCTTGTCCATCAGGCTGTAGGAGGGGAAGAAGCAGAGCACTCCCCCGGGAACCACTTTGCAAGCTTGGAGCAGGCACTCGCCAATGTCGTCCTGCAGCACGAAGGCATTTTGGTTGGAGAAGGTGGCGCAGAGGCGGGTGCCCACGACACCCCGTGCCACGCAGGCGGCGAAGACGCGCCGCGGGGAAACCACGTGGCTAGCCTCCAGGCGCACGGGGAACGTCAGGCCCAACTCGGCCACTAGGGCCTCCATCGGCGAGAGGGTCCCGCTAGCCAGCACCAGGCTGTGCGCGTTCTTTGCGAGGCTGCGCATGCACACCGCGGCACTGAGGCACCAAAAGTTGAGGCTGAGGCTCTTGCGCTCCACCAAACGCGTCTGTGGGAAGCGAAATGCCGACAAAGCTCAACCCGATCCAAGGCCCCATTGAAGAGAGTGGTGGTTCTTACCTTGCTAGCACCACGGGACTTGCTGAGCCAGCGGTTGATGGAATGGTTAGAGCTGTCAAGATCCTCTCTTAGTTGTTGGCGCTCAAAGTCGACCACTTCCATGAGCACAGCGCGATAGTCCTGCATCCGACGCATATTATCGCTGGGGCAATAAAACAAGTGAAGCTGGAGCAAATGCCTGTTTAACACTATATAAAGATCACACACTAGGCATACTTGAAAGAACGAACCAATTTATCTACATACACCCATTGTGCGTACTTATACATGAAAGAGACGTACTTATACATGAATTTGAGCATGGTGAAGATGTAGGTGAATAATCGCACAGTGATAGAAGTGGGAGAGTCCGGTTCCCTAACTTTTCCATCCTTCGAAGACGTCTCTCTATTAGCGGCCGCCTCTTTCTGAATTTTGTTGTTCAACCGAGTGAAACTGGCCTACAAAAAGAATCGCGGAGAAGTGATTCATATGACTAGAAAAAGGAGGAGTTATCTCCAAAATCTGTCCAGCTATTAATAATCACTGTTGCTGGAGCCTTACGAAAAGCTCAAGCGTCAACACCCGGTGGTTTCTACTCCCCTTCGCCCAACCGGCAAGCCGACCGATCACACCGGTTTCCCGAATGGTCCCTCGCAATAAGTATACTGGGTACAACAAGACAATCCTACCCTCGCGCTGTACTTGAGTCTCAACAATCCGCCATGGGGTGGGATGGAGGACTCACCCTGACAGACTCGAATCGGTCGACGCCGAGACCGACAGTGGCAAGGAGACCCTCGATTTCGGAACCGGACCAGACCTGCGCCGAGGAGGCGAACTCGCCCGCCAGGACCAGTCGGGAGCGCGTGAGCTGCATCACCTGGTGGATGGACTCTAGCAGCCGCAGCAGGGAGCGCACGTCGGCCATCTCCTGCACCACTGCCTCCCCCAGCGGCGGCGCCTCGGAGAGAAGCTTGAGGTACCGTCCCAGGTCCTCCGAGGCCGCCAGGACCTCGCGCTCCAACAGAGTTACCGAAGTCGCCGACCGAGCGGCGTCTTCAATGTTGTGCGCCTCGTCTATGATGATTACACTGCCGGAGATCTCACTAGCAACCTTTAGACGATCAGATAGGTACACGTAAGCCTCTTCTACCCCATGGAGGTGCTTTCTAGTAATGACTTGCCGTCTCTCTGAACACAGGATCCAGGAGGTAATTGTAGGGACAGAAACAGAGACTCGCGCGTTCGAGGAGCTTGAAAGCGAAGAAATACGGACAAGCAGGCACCTTGGACATGCTCTCAACATAGTCCTCCAAATCCCAAGCGCCAGCACGAGAGAGGGTTCGCATTCTTCTCACAACATTTTGACGACTTTTGTTGGCATCAAAGGGACAAGTACCCTTCTGTTTGGGAAAATAGGTATTTCAGAGAAGGAACAAAAGGAGCACCTACCAGATTCTGACAGGCGTCGTTGAGATTTGACTGTTTACGCACATCTTGATTGATACAGCTGTGTTTACGACTACTCAGAATACACATACTAGAAAACAAGATAACTAAGAAATCCATTAAACTACTCGACGTTGCTGTATTTGGTCTTTCGCAGCTCTCTAATGACTTGCGAAATCTGTTTGTGGGTGCGCGTAGCGTAAATAATCCGAGTGACTTCTCTACATCAAAAGAGTAGAAACACCTCTACAGAAGCTCACCTGCGTTCCTCTTGAGGTTTAGCCTCAGTAGCGACGCATTTACATGAAGCAAGAGCACTGTCTTCCGCAAACTCACCGAAGTCCTCACCTACACGATATTGACTAAGCTTTGCATTATGGTCTTACAGTCTGCCGTTTCGTTTGACGCAAGAACTTTACAGCCTTCGGAATGATGGATCACATCTGAATTACTGGAATTAAATCGAATGCAGGGAAGGCACCTTTTTCTTGTACTCCACAATTCTTTCCCATCTGATGCTCCAACCAGCCCAAACTGGCGCAAAGTAAAGCGAGAGTTTTACCGGTTCCTGTAGGGGACTCTATGAGACAACCTTGTTTGTTGTTGAGTGCACTGATGACACGATTTAGCATCGAAAGCTGACATCCATAAGGCTTGTATGGGAAGTGAACAGGCACGCCCTGTATCTTAAGATCCATGTTAGTTCTTCCTGGTAGATAAAAGTCGTTCAATATGTGGATGAAGTTATATATAAAAACGCAAATACATGCGGCTAGAATTCCTGGCACTATTTTAAAATTGTTGAAACGCATGCACACGATCATAGTAGGCAAAATTGTGTATAATTAATTTAAATTATTAATAGGCCTGATTGTTTGCTTAAAATTTAAGTATTCCAAGACGACAGAGTAGATACCGTGAAACAAAACCGGGACCCCGACCTGACCACAACGAATTCAAAACTTACCCTCAACCTTACTTTTGTTAAACATCCACATTTTTATCAAGATATAAAGTGATAGAATTAAGCAACTCTGATCAGCTGGAGGTAACTACTCGGGTTATATGTGGTCCGTAGTACTTATTGTATAAGTTTTAAGTAAACATAAATAGAGAAGCGATTTACTGCTCGACAACTGGTACGGCGAAATCTCTAATGCTAGAGATTATAACAGCCTGAACCTTTGCACATTTTCAAACTGGAGATAGCAAGCTGTAAAAATTGGCTGCTGCAATAATTTGCAGACCATTCAAATATAATTATCCTAGCATTCAATGCTCAACAAGCCAAGAAAGCTCTACATCCATCGCCTGGCATTTAACAACAGAATGACAATATAAATGTAAATGGATGTTATATAATCTAAGTAGTTTACCCATGTGTGGATAGACTCAGAAGTAGGACTGAGAAAGAGAAGCGAAATTTGACGGAACCGATTTCTGATTTCACCACCAATACGTGCAGTCTAGACCTGCACCATTTTCAAGGGACTTTTAAGATAAGCTATCTGGGAGCTCAACACTGCAACGCAAAACACTATGCGATATTATCTTTTAGATTCATTATAAAAGAGATTAAAAAGATCAACTTCCAATAGCATGAGCAAGTTAACTGAGGCAGACTTGATGGAATCTGTAGACCAACGGCACATAAGTACCTACTGCCAGGGGCTCCGCTTTCCCTCACGTGCTTCAAGCGACATTTGTGTGGATTTTTGGTGTATCTAACACTTGCCCTAACTCTAACAAGCGTGATGGGATCCGTGGCCACTTAAGGAAATCGTAATCCAGACTGTGAAATTGATATATTCACTATCCTAAAGACTGCGCAGCATATGCGAATAGTGTCTGAATCAATACTGGGACATACGCGACATTTTAAAGGCAGCTGTCCTAAAACTTTTCTCAAGCAAATACCTGGCAGCTCTAATCAAACAACCGAGCGAGATCCTTAAACGATTCACATCAATAATTGCAGCCACATCACCTACGGTCGAGCACTAAATGTCAAATGACACCGACTCCGATTTTGTCGACATGTATTGACATACAAGTAAATGGACTTCAGTACACAATGAAATAAATTAGCGAAGATCACAAAACCCAGGCGATTTACATCGCGATCGCCGCCCCAATCAACTTGATGTCTCTGTTGTACAGCTTCGACAGTTCTCTCTCCAACTAAAATGCAAAAGGAAGAACACTTTAACGATCACTGACTAACTCAGCCAATATTGTTAAACGACGATTTTGAGCTATATTAAACCTTAAAATGTGGAGACTGGGGATTTTAAGAGACCAAGCAGGCGAGGTGCTGGCGAGACTCACGTAAGAAACGAGTTGGCTTCGCTCCTGGAGGCAGTCCTTCATTTCGGCCTGCGCGGCGGAGAGCTCGGCCTGCGCCTGCTCCACGGCGAGGCTCAGTTCGGAGGCACGGGAGCGCGAGCGGTTCGCCTGATGCCGCAGGTCTTGCATCAGCGTCATCAGCCTCTCCAGGTAGCCCACCTGCAGCCGCAGCAGCGCCAGGTGCGTCACTGTCCTATACATTTCAGAAGCAAGCAAATTTTGCCTAATTTACTTCCGTCTCTTTGACCTTTCAAAGTGAACTAAACTGCATTTACTTCCCTACTTTCAATCCAGATGGGACTTTCGAACAGGTCCATAGGAGAGTCTCTTTGCCTATGGCTAAACCTTAGAGAAACAGAACTAGGACGAACTGAAGAGGAGTAAGAATGCACAATCAGCCCGTGAGAGACTGATGAACTTGCTGTGATTACAGCAGTCTTCTGTATATTGATTCGATCAACTCGGATAAAAAAGCTTAGCTCAAAAGCGTTTTCCAACTGTTAAAACACGTAATTTTCAGTCGAATGATTCACGTTTAAAGCGCGGTTGACTTTTGAAAAAGCAAACGACTAAATCCAAAAATAAAACTCGTATCTAATATACGACGGTAACATACTCGCTAGTGATAGCATCAAAAGCTTTTTGAACGGCTGCCGACATGGCTTCCACGTCATCGAGGGTCTTTGAACGGATTTCCATTGGCGCATCCTGCAAAAATCAGATAAAAGAGGCAATCTTAAAGAGCTTTTAAAGGCTGAAGACTACCTCCAAATAGACATATCGAGTTGATTGGAGATTTCGTGGAGCAGTTTACAGCAACCAAGTATCCCAAGCGTATTTTAAATAAAAAACCCAACTCACTAGCATAATTTGATGATAGATTGGAGCGACAGATTCGTTATTGATGGCACCAGGTTTTTTCTTCTTCCCCGCCTCTGGTAAGTCGAGATCGGCCGTCTGGAACTCGACGAAGTTCGCCTTGAAGCGCATTAAAAAGCTGGCTAACTCTTCCAACTCGTTGATGAGAGCATTCCTCCCCTCCATGGAGTCCAGTAATCGACGGGCGTCCATTCCGGTGGCCACAGAACCCACTGACTCCGACTGACCCCCCGACGGGGCGCTATTAGTCAGATTTTCCACTTCCAGGGTATCAGAGGTTTTCTTAGAGATATCTATGACGTTTATGCCAGTGAGCAGATCAGCGCCGAAATCGACCTCTGCTAAGTCGGTCTCAGCTGGCACGTCAAAGTCAGGAAACTGGAAAACAGGATATGGATTGTTTACTGTTTTATGAGGTCAGAAAAGGAGAATTCAGGGATGGAAACTCACGTCGATTTCCTGATCATCAGCCTCATTCAGAGCCTCTTTCGCAGCAACAGCCTTTCGTTCCATCTCAATCATCTGAAGGAGGTAATCGTCACTTTCTCCGACGCTGTTCGGTGGATGACCACGACGCCACTCATAGACTGTCACGTGACCCGACTTTATCAGTAGCTGAAGAGTTGGGCATGTGGCCCTTTTCCTGAATACGCGAAGGAGTGGTAAACACAGAAAGCAATACAAAGCCTACGTATCGGAATTGGCAAAGGCGATGAAAGAACTGTGAAAATCCACAATGGGCTGGAGAGCCTTGAGCTTCTCCACGTATTCGTCTAGGACTTGTGGAAGCGTGCTGGCTTTTTCCAGCAACTGCAGGCGTGCATGCTCATCCTTGATGTCAAATTGTTTGCAAAAACGATCTAATTCGGCCTCCTTGGAGTGTTGAGTGGCAGTACACTCTGAAATCTTTCGTTGCATGTCCTATAAATTTGGTAGAATATGCACAAAACTTGTTGGCTTTACGTTTATCAATTTCTGTCGATCAGCAATTGCAGATTTGCATTTGGAAAGTTGATAGCAAAGCTCACTTAACCGCTCGGATATTTCAGCTAAACGAAATGGCTAATAACCAATTGCCATAGGTGACCTACCAAGGTTAATACGCTCCGATTCATAGCGTGCAATTATATCTCTCCAAGTCTTAATTATGTGATCTGACAAAGAACACAACAACATACGCGAATAGAAGCACTTGCACGACCAAAGAAATCCCTAGTCGCGTCCGTCGCTTCCAGATGCTTGAGGACCTCTTGTGCATAAAAGTAACGCACTAAAAATACAGAAAACACAATTGGCAAATCCGGCATATGGGACCACAAAAAAAACTTATTTAAGAGGTTGTTGGAGGCGAAATTATAGCCAGCGAATTACCTGGTTTTGCTTCAACACATTCAATCTGTTCTTGAGAAGATTTTGAAAACTCGTCTATCTTGTTAGCTATACATTCCAGACCTTTCATGTAATCTTTAGAGATAACATGTCTCTCAACAAGCCAAGCTATCAAATATTACTTTCAAAGCACAGATTACGAATTAACTTCTGCGATTGAATAGATATAGGTCCAGACATACGTCTCCGCAAATCAAAAGAGGAACATTTGTGGAAACCCATTTAAACGGCGTCTGTTATTTCGCCAAATCAACAGTTATTTTAACTGGTTGATATTATTTCTAAAAAATGGACTTTTGATGTATGAACATTCACTTTAGGCATCATTTAACGATAATTCTGCCAACAGGCTATATTTTTTTAAAAAGCATTAATCGCTTAGGCTAATTGAGGCTGTACCAAAGCGATAGTAAATCTCAGGTAGTTTGGGTTACATTGCTTCTAGATTAGGTTCTTTCGGTTTCTTAAAAATATTGAGTGTAAGTTGCTGCAAGGCCTGATGATTTAACGCATCAGACACTACTCAAAAAAAGAAAGGATAGATTTTTCGGGGCATAACTACTGACCCATTGTTATTTACAAATAAAGAAAGTAGTATATATTCTAATATAAGTGAAGTAGGTTGTGGGAGTGATGTCAATGTACCTGTTTTCAGCCTGTTCTGACAGTTGGCTTGCATCTTTGCTTCTTGATCTTGCCTATCAAACCTTTTCACTCACCTCAAATCTATGCATTTCTCGGACTGTGTCTTCTGCACTACCCGGTTTGTCAAAGCTGATAAAGCCTACACATCGAGAAAGTTTATCGTTAAAAACGTCAATTAATAAGTAGACTTGAAGCTATGACATCGACGTTCGTATCGAATCCTATACGTTTGCCAGTTCTTTTGTTGGTGTAGATATTAGTACTCAAAATTGTTTCGAAACGGTTAAAATGGTCTTTCACAGTGGTCTCTGTCCACTCACCCTCTATGTCTTTGATAAATGCACTTGCAGTTGGTGGCCCCATCACTTTTCATCCGTTGTTTCAGCTAAAATATTTAGCTTCGCTAGTCCATTTAAATTATGTGGTTACTTGTTAAGCTTTCACCATATCGCTCACAATTTTCGTGCTTAGATCAAGGTATATTTTGACGATTAAAAGGTATTCAGAATACAAATAGAGAAATATCCGAAGCGAGGAATGCATTAATTCCTTTGGATTTAACATAGACTTTTAAATTTTAAACATTAATCGAATTAAACCAGACAATGCGAAAATGCTGTAAAACTCACTTTTCGTTTTTAGTAACACCACTGTCAGCTTTTTATATTCTATCTGGTACCCACTAATCATTTTAATAACCATAGCAACACTATTTGAGTTGTTGTAGCTGACAATATCTAACAATTGCTTTCATTTGATAAGCATGAAAAAAACCGACACAAAGAAGTTAGCGAAACTAAATTCAACTTACCATAGCCCTCACCTAAGTTGATAGTTGTGTCAAAGCAGATCTTGATGCTGACGATGTTCCCAAAAGGAGCGAACAACTGAAAGAGCTGCATTTCCGTAAATGCATCAGGTAATGGCTAATTAAAAAGACAGCAAATCTCCTCGACAACAAGGGCTGCTTCTGGCTCATCTTGAGCGAAATCCCATCGAACACATTCAGCTAAGAGAATGCAAATAAGAACAGTCATAGATAGGACATGGTTGATGCTAGTGGGCCTAGCTCTAAGTGCATTCTGCAGCGTCAGTAAATAGCCTTAAGTGGATTTTTGTTCTTTCAAACTTTCAAGAAGGCAAATACGAAATTAGCATTTCAAGCGATGCCAAAAAATCTAACTGCTGGCATTCAAAGGATTGTGATTAACGATTTGGAAATTAAATGAACTCAACCAAAGCTAAAGGCATTGGAGGTTTCGTGTCTTCAAAAAGCTCGGAGCCCCTAAATCTGTCCATGAGCGAAGTAGGTGCTGCTCGTTGTACCACTGCGAGATGACTATTACTTGAGTTTTCGAGAAAAAAGCACGGAAAATAAGGGACTGTATCCAACTTTACCAGAGCGTTTTCGGCAAGCTAAACGACAATCTGAAATCTGTCCTTGGCCCTCGATTGTGCAACGAGTAGACGAACCTATTAAGATTTTCAAAAAGCGGAATGAGTGAGGGTAACGATTCATCAATGATGAATTTTAGTTGGCTAAGAGAGGAAAAGACAGGATCGAGCACATTTGTCCACTCCAAACTAGGCTCTAGTGTGTGGTCTTTCTAGATTTGCAAATCATCAGCCATGGAATTACTTATTTATACCTGGATCGTAAAATCCATTGGCGCTGGAAGCCGTGGAGGAATTTCTTTAGTGGTGTCAGTCGCGGTCGGGGCAACTGCCTCCCTCGGCCGTGCGTTTACTAAATGCTTTTTAGTCATAGATTACTGTTATTCGCGAGCAAACCTTGTGGCTGAAAAGACCCTGAGGATGTAGCTTCCATGGGGGTAGATTGAGGGGTAGAGGAAATACTTGTAGGAGCATCGATCTCTTCAGCATCACTCCAAGCGAAATGCCTTGATCAAGGTCCGCAAGTGTTCTTAACAAACCGCCAAGTCCAGCATGTTTTCCACCATACCGAGTCTCGATTATTACAATAAAGAAAAGTTCAAAATACCAACCTTAAATGGTGTTGACAAATGCTCTGATTACACATAGAATGACCAATTTGCACTAGACGTATGGGTTTCCTTAAATTCATTGAATAAATATTCCATCGATTGGGCCTCAGTGATCCTATGATCGAATTGTGTCCAACCTTTTCTCTTTTCTTTGCAGTACACTTGCTCTTCAACCCTGTTACCAAAAAATAATGAATTCCGAAAACTTTAAATGCTACTGTCTTCATTGAAGTCTAGTGTCGATATATTGTGAGATAGTTATGATGCCAAAATTTCCCCATTCTTTTATTTTTCATTCGATTAGTTAGGAAATGGGTTCCGTAGTGAGTGATGACTTTCATGTGGTCCTTTGAGAGATTTAAGATGTGAGTAACTAATCACTTATTGCTGACTTACATTTAGTCTTAAACTTTTTCATATGCTTAAACTAGAAATATTAACAAAACTACCATGATTTCGAATGATTGTGTTTGGACAGATAATTTCTGGCCTTAGAAATGGTAATTTATCATCTACTTGTCTTGATTATTTTTATACCCACAGCTTATCTAGGTTATTAAAAAAACAAATATCGTTTGCATGGTACACTGAGGGAATAAGATGCGATTGGAAGAGCAAGAGAATAGTGGCAATTCGTCGAAAGGTACCAGTCTAACTATATTGCGTTCTCTCACAACTCACACAATATCTGTAATTCAACTTAGAATCAGACCATAAAATCACTAAGAATTGGCCATTAACGCTCATACGTAGTGCACTCAGCCTGGAAATAGTACTTAGGAGAAGTGTCCTTTGCTCAGATAAATTATCTACTTCACATTTTGATCTATAATATTTTGACTGAAATAATCCCAATTTGTGTACAGATTTGGCTAATTTCCAAGAGTAAGGTCTCTTGATTCAAATTTATAAATCCCGATACGTGTGATTCAGAACTTCTGCAGAAAATGTCAACCATCTCTTCTATCAGGGCCGTTTGCTTACCACGAGCTTCTACGTTACGTGGGTCAGTGCGCAAATCTCGATAAACCTAAATTAGTCAGAGGGCTGACGTCACACGGTTGATGGTCCAAAAAAACCCGTACTTAGGGCACTCGATTCCCTTGGTTGCACGTAGTGAACAAGCACATAAATGATGTGAAAACGAACAAGATGGCCCGCTAAGTTGCGTATTTAGGGCTAGGGCCAGGCTCGAGCGCTTACTGCACCACGAAACCCGCTCGCTTCTCAAGCTTCATTCAATCGGAACCTTAAGGGCGTATTGCAGGGAGGTAAAAGTCCTAGTCTATCCCGATTCAACCGCTACTGAGAGGGAAAAATTATCGTATTTTCTATTTATTTGGGACGTTAATGCGCAAACAAACACCCCTGAATCCTCCGCCTCGACAAAAGAATCCGCCCACAGGTTAAGCTCGTGGATTGTATTTAACCACTACTACCGGAAGGGGGCTGGTGAAAATACTAGGGGGTGGGAGGGTGAGGGGAGCTTTGGCATTCACACCAGTGAGATTGGCGGATTCGGTGGTTCGGGGAATTCGCCCACTGCCTCCCAGTAGTTGTTGAGGCGGCGGTAGATGAAGAGGATCTGTTGGATGCGGTCCTCAAGTCGCGTCAGCTTCACATCCAGGTCGAGGAGGGTGGGCGCGCCCGACAGCTTGTCCGTCGTCGAGTCGTGCTCCAGCCGCTCAAACGACAGGGCCGGGTTCACCCGCGCGAAGAATTCATTCACATAGACCCTAGCCCTACGAAATCAAGACAAAAACCATTCATGACCAGACCACACGAGCCACATGAAGGACGTTTCAGCACACGATTGGCACCTTGAGATACATTCGCGATTGCACATTCAAAGATACTGCAGGATACGTTCATGTGAAGTGACGAATCCAAGCCACAACAGGGGCGAGGCTCCCTAACCTGAACACATGCATACACTCAAGGTCTTGATTTCATTGAACCCCCAGACAATGCTCCGAAGTGTGGACGCCTTCGCATTTGACAAAGCTGAGGGCGCTAGCAATTAATGAGGAGCAAAGGAGGAGGAAGAGGAAAAAGGGGACGCACAGGAACCACGGTCCTATTTTGTTGATGGTGAGTTCGCGGGGCAGGTAGCGGCAGTTGAAGATGACCCACTTGACGAGGTCGTCGAGGCGGTAGCGGTGGGGCCCAACGGCCTCGTAGGTCTTGCCGGGGCTGTCGGCGGCCGTGAGGCTGTTCACGATGCCGCGCGCCACGTCGCCCACGTACACCGGCTGCTTCACCGTCTTCTCGCCGCGCTCCCACAGACACATGTGCACCTGCGTCCCGCGCATTACCCGACGCTCTGCAACGCAAACAAACCCCTCGGTCTTCAACCCCAGCCTCACGAGGCTTACTCAGAATGTCAGGTCACCAGATTTGACACCGAAAAACGCCATCGCAACGACCCATGCAATGTATAAATAGGCCCATTCGGTAAACATAGGACATTAGATAAACCTTTTCTTACCTAAGCAGACTGAAACAGATTATCACAGGTAATAGTTTTTTGCCTTTCGGCCATTAAAGCTCCAATAACTAACTGGGATTATTTTACAACAGTCGTAAACCAAAACGACGGGTTGATTCTTACCCAATGCTATCAATCGCTATTTTCGACTTGGCCTGTAAATTTACTTGAGGTAGTGAACGAGTCAACTAATGAAGTCATAGCCGAAATTATGGTCAACAGAAATGGTACGACCGCAATACTAAGTTCTTTTAAACTTCGATTAACACAACTGACACCAGTTAGGATACTCGTAAGTCATTAGGTGCCCGGGAATGCGAAGATGACGGTCCAAATGGCTAATTTGATAGAAGCGCCACACATGGAACAGCTTCAGGAAGGAACTGTTGCCAATTGCCTGAGAAAATCGTTACAAACCATTAAGGGAGCCCCCACCTCTAGAGCCGTAGTAGCAGAGGAAGCGGTCACAGTTGCCCCACATGTCGGCGGGGCGGAAGATGATGGCGTCTGGTCGCTCACGCCGGACCTCTTGCTCGCCGAGGGCCTTGGTGCAACGGAACTCGGAGGGTCGCCAGACGAAGCGCTCGGGTGCGGGGTTCTGCGAGAGCGCCGAGACGTGCACGAAGCGCTCTACACCCATCTCGCGCGACAACCGCGCGATCCGCGCTGCTCCCTCAACGTTCACCGCCTCTTGCGTGAAGTTGCTCGTTTTGTTCATCTTCCCGATGCAGTTTATCGCCACGTTGCTGAAGCGCATCGCCTTTCGGATGGCCTCCTCGTCTTCTAGGTGGAAAGGCTACAGCGCACATAGAGCACACTACTTTGGTGCTTTTAGTAACAAGCATGCGAAAATTAACAAGACTAAGTCCATTCGACTGCTTCACGAAAGCGAACGCTGCAGTACGAGACATAATTTCGCTATTCAAGCCAGATATCTGCATATTTTCGGAACATTAGATTACTAGTACGTCTAATAATTTCTGAACCAAAAAAGTCGCGTCTTCGAATTGTTTTACACCCAAAACATGCACTAGAAATCATAATTCCTACTCGAACTTTTTTCGAGAGGGACCTTCTTGCTTTAATTAGGAGCGCTGTTTTAATGTAAAGGAGGTGCTTTTTATTTGAGTTGCCTCAGTAACCATAGTTCTCGATGACTTTTGAAAAAAAATCGTTGAGACAAACTGCTCATGAAGCACTTCAGCCGTAGAATAAGAGAGTCCTGGGTTCCACAAGTTCAGGGCCACTTATAACTCGAGTTAAAATCCGAAAAAGGTAAAGTGATTAGGCTCATCTAGATTAAGTAGTGGAGTGAAAATAGAAGAATCAGAAGTACATGCAAGGGGAACGAACGCCAGCTACTTTAACTGCATTATTTAATGTAGGAGTGAATTTGAACAACAAACTTGTTGAAACATTGTCGGTTTATAACTGACACTAAAACTCTTAGAGCAGAACTCAGGAAAAATAGCGCACGAAATAATAACGGAAACCAAGAAGACTAAGTCAAGAGAGTCCGTAGCGCACAGAGTATATTATAAATGACACTTACGCAAAATAAAATTTGACCCAGGTCCCCCAGGACTTTGAGATCACGGATAAAGTAAGGGTCACTACGATACGGGACAATTACTTGGGCACCAGTGCGACCTAGCTGATTGACGATATGCTTGCCAAGATAGCCCGATGCTCCGAAAACAGTCACGATCAAGCCATTGAAGGATGAACGACCACCGGTCCCACGTTTCAAATTAGCAAGTGAGATAGGCTCAGCAGCATAGTTACGAGACTGCTGTAGGGATATATTCGATGCATGGGGCAACGAAAATGCAGCTGGAAATATTACAGAACATCGGTTAAACACATAGAATTCAGTAGGATTGAACAACACTTTAGTACTAATAACAATACATCACGCAATGACCTTACCGCGGCTTAGAAATTCACTTGTTAGCGAAAACACTACTCGAGATAACGCCATCTCCACACACACACTAGCAGACAAATCACACAGTAACGGGTAACAAGTACTGCGCCTTTGAATGTCCTTAGTTAACTAAATATAGAGTATTCGATATAACACTACAAATTATGTTGAAAGGCTCCATTCAATAATTGCGCTTTTTAAGTAAATATTCAGTCTAATGGAAAACCGATTGATATCAGAGAGCTTACAAAAATCTAAATAGTTACTGGGTTATATATAAGTACATAACTTTTTGTTTAGGTAAAACTCTGATAGATTTTGCTGGAAATAGCATTGAAGATGCATAGAACACTTGTGCAACTTAAATAAACTTTTATCTCCTGTTACAGCCATTTCGAGAATTTATCGTTATGGGTATGAAGCACAGCCCTTAAATTCATTACCATGATATGTGGATGACTAAAATACGCAATCTGCGTTTTTATGACCAGAAATCTATCCATAGTTAGAGAAAATATAGTGAAACTGCGGCATTTCAAAATGATGGTAAGTAATAAGTCGATACAACCCGCTTAGAGTCACATCCGAGTGGAAAGAAAATACCCTACAAGCCATTAAATAAACTTGAAAAAGGGAGGCTTCTAAGTTTTGACAATACAAGAACCATAAAGTATACCACTAAAGCTTTTGGGAATTAATTATAATGAGCATTTCCTAGAATTGCATTTTGAAATTCTGTGAGATAGCAGACTGACACACTAGCGTGCTCTCTTAGGGTATCAGTAAATTCTCCTTCAATACAAATATTCACATCGGACTTATTGTTGAATGTTTAAAACGTTTGTATGGCGAAAGTAATCACTGTTAGTAAGTCGATCTGTTAGATATCGTCATCTTAAACGAGTTGTTGTATTTGTTTTTTTTTTTGTTTTTTTTTGAAAAAGGGAGCTCGAAGGAAAACGAATTTGATTTTCGCCAGGGCAACAATGCCAACTTGTATATATCCTTTGCCGACAGGGCAGAATGCACTAATGGTCCTTGAGTCACAGTACGGACGTGTAACTTGAGTGAGATGTTCTAGCCCGTATGGAGAGGACTTAAAGGTGAGAGGAATTCGCTATACTCATTGTACGATTAATAATTATTCACATGCATAGTCTAGAAGCAGGATGATTATTTCACTCTTTTGATTTTTAGCGAACAGAGCCAGATCCACTGAGCTGGGCTACTGAGAGTCAGCAATATTTGATCGAAAGCCTCTGTAACATATTCTCGTCTTTTATTTTGAAATATCCAATCTCTATCGATGGTTAGCAATTCAGTCATCTACATATTGTTTCTGACATGAAAAATGTATCGTTTAGAAGTCATACTTATGACAAGGATTGCATTAAATGGAAACCGTATGCTTTCAAATCGAACATGCACATGCAAACTGCTGTATGACAGGATTATATCGATATCCCGTATGTTCTGAGTTATAAGCTTAGCACTGAATTATGGCTAGAGAAAAGGCTCTGCATGCATTGATTAACGTGGACTACTTTTAAGGTAAGGTAAGTTGTACCTATAGGAAAATGATTTGGGCTTGGGATTGGCGATATATTTTCAATCCCCTTCTTCTCAGGAACTAAGCACTCTCAAAAAACTGATTGTTAAATAATGCGAATGCCATGATTTCAAATTATCAGGTGGAAGGATTTAATACACGGAAATACTAGCTAGTGCTCTATAGAATGCACTACAAGTATGTCAACGTAAGTCGTTTTGCTAATACAAGTCCATTCAAAAGAGTGATGGTTTGTATTTACTAACTGTTCTTCCACCACGCATAGCAAAATTCAAAGTTTCGTGAAAAAGTGTTTTGTATCTAGTCACGCAAGCGCAGATCCATATCAGTCTCTAGTGGAATGCACGCACATTGCGCATTAATTAGCCATTCCACCCAAAAAGCACAATGTGATTTCCCAGACATTTGTAAGTTCACTATGTTGAACTAAATAGGGACACCTAGACCCATTAATATAGAGAAAAACACTCCAGAATACGCCCCCTGTAGAGTTTGCGTTTATTAAAACAAAAGTAAGGAAAAGAAGAGAAGATACGATATCTAAGAGATTTTTATAAGAAAAGCTAGAAAATTAAATTTAAACTTCCAAAGCATATTGGTACGAACGTAAACTGTTATTTGTTTTCAAACATCACCTATTTCAGCTTTTCAAGGTCATTTTTACAAAGAAATTTCAACATTCTGCCATTATAAATTTCATTTGACATAATAATCTTAATCTATATTTACTAAATATGATGCCAATTTTATAAACAGTTAAATGTGAATGTGCACACGATCCAAATTTTGTTTTTAGCTTATTTTGAAATTACTCCTATGCATTTTCCAGAACCCTTAAATATCAGTATAATTTTAAATCACTATAACTGCATAGCTTTTTCACATAAAACCTGATCATAATGAAAGGATTATAAAGCATAAGTCAAGAGAGCCCATATAATACAGTAACCTTATTGGTTAGGTTTTTCAAAAGATTGCCGATGGAGCCCTAGCTCTGATTTTACTGGTGAACGGGTGCGTTTTGGAATCGCTAGTGAATATAAATGAGTGAAGGTAATGCGAAGCGAGTGCTTTACGGTGTACTGTCAGATATCCTCTTCCCCTCATTCCCTTCCCTCGAATTCCGGATTGACTGGCTCTGGTATGACGGTTGTGGGAAGAAATAAACGATAAGCATTTTGCGATGGAGGAAACTATTTTGCAAGATAAATCCACTTGAAGAATCTTTTAACTGAAATAAGAATCTGAATCAACGAGAATTCAAACTTTTAGTGCTAAATGATCCTATTTAGCTAACAATAAGCCAATTCTTATTGGCTCATTTGGTCAGTGGTAACTAGTCAGAGCTCGACTAGTGTTAGAGCTAGCCATTAAATGAATAGCTGTGTTTTAAACTAGTACCACTCACTGTATTGATCGTACTTTCAAATGTGAATTGGAAATCAATCTTTATGATGCACTCAACGGAACAACGTATTTTAGGTTGGTCACTCGCCTGATGATCAAGCGGCTTAAAATCCTTGCACAGGACATTTATTTGAATTATAGATAATATGCACCCATTCCCAACCGACAGTACTTCGAAGCAGTGTTTACGACAAACATACCTCTTACATTGGTGCATTCGAGCAGCAGTCGAACCCACAAACTGCTAATCGACGACCCCTCTCAGGCACAAAAGGCTAATGCCAACGACCTTCTGCGCCTTTATCACACTGTTCTATCTATCTCAAGGTAAGACGACTGTCTTCATTTCTCATCGATGTGGAATACTTGTGTTGAAATTGAACATATTCGATTCTCCTCAGTCTTTCATGCTTATCTATCAAGCCATTATCTTATTTAGTATATTTGATAAACCGCTTTAAAACAGTGGTGAACCCTCTTTGAGTGGCTAACGAGTACTGCTTCACAGTTTGAGTATTATTAAATAACCAAGCACTTCCTCAAGCTCTCTCCTTTCCTTCCCACACGGCCTTTCCATTAACTTAGGGGAAATTAACCTTCTAATCCAAATGGATTAGCCTTGCTACCATCCATATGAAGAGGTGTGAGCGCTTGTCTCTGTACGATGAAGAAGGGCAGAAATACAACTTATCCAGCTCCATCACCGCAAAAGTACATGAACACTTGATATAAGATTACTACTCATTAGGTAAAGCAACTTACAAAAATCAACACCTCGTTCAAGATACCTCAAGAAGAAATTTGTTTTCCTCTACTAATTCAGACATTAAATATATGAGCTAAGGGACTTTTACCGAAACCCATTGGAAAGAGGCTCATTATATTGTAATAAAATCAACCGTCTAAAAATCCACTGTCTAGAAATGGAGACCAGGGCTAAATAGGTTTTATAGCTAAGTGAGGCTTTTCAACAAAGGAAATCCAGTCTGTGAGGTTTTTGGCTGAGATTAGTCCTAGTACTCGATACGTATTCACCGAGTTACTCCTGTTTTTATGGGTTCCATTAGATTATAGTATATCGATATAATATACATTGGGTAGGCTGCTACCTCTTCCAAAGTGCGCTCTACTAAAGCTAAACATTAATAATTCATGATAAATAAAAAATGAAAGGAACAAAAGCCTGCAGATGCCTTGAGAAGAATACCGAGTGCTCCTTGTGCGATACTTGTTGCAGTGGCCACGTCTGCGCGAAAGAAGACGATCGCTGGTTATGCAAAGGTGGGTTCTGTTATCTTCTGTTGGCATAATTTAGGTCCAAATAAGAAAGTGTTTTAATGGATAGTGCTTTCAGGTGAACACATATTATGCTAGAATTATAGCTAATTTTAATTTTCTTATCAAAAACTTAGCCTATGCTGAAGTAATGGTTAATGCGAAAGTATTTACTGATTTTCATTTTCATTAATTTTTAATACACAATTCACACTAATTATAATTTTGATATCATGAATTTTTCCATGAATTGGGCATTTGCCCCATGTCAAAGAATATGGAAATCAAATGCAAAATCCTGATTCGCAAGACGTTTTGTTCTGCCTTTAACTTTGCAGCGTTTTTTGATAGCCTAAAATGCTTATTTATTACTTTGAAAGCTGAGTTGGTATTTTTCTTGAAAATATAGCATGTGCATCAGAAGGTTTTGTGTGCAACGAAGACACTGCCTGCTGCCGGGAACTCTATTGCCACAGGGTTGTGTCGAATGGAAAATTCTACAGAGGTGTCTGTCGAGAAGTTTGGTTTTGAACTTCCCTCAGCTCCTCTTACTGAGCAAGCTTACTGAGCAGCCCAAGAAGTAAAGACGCTGCCTCATTGAATAAATCGCTTGAATCACTTGCAGTTGCATTTTATTTCTCTCTTAAAGAGGAATTGACTTTTACCATCAAACGGCTTGATGAATTTTCACCTTTAGTTAATGATGTAACATGTTTGGAGTTCAACTACATGACTAGAACTGGAATGACTAAATGAATACCTAAAGTAGAAATTGTGGAATGACTCAATTTATTCTTCAGTGCAGGACAATTGTGAAGAATCTAGATGAAAAAATGCAGAGAGAGTCAGTGTCAGAAATGAGTGTGCGAATCCATTTTCAGTAGTAGTCAGCAGCAGTAACGTTACCACAACTGCTCAACGTGACAGGTAGTGCCGAATTTCAGTAGTCATAGGAAATGGGTGACCATGTCCATTGAGTGTTGTTTAGATATAAACTTCCACAAACAGCCCTGTTTGCCCATCGCCAACACTAATCAAACTTCTCGTAAACTCCGCACTGCAGATCGATCTCAAAGCAATTCACACACTGCTGAGGATTCAAATCAATCCACTAGGCCTCGTCATGCATCATTTGTTATAATGCCGCCAAAGAAGAAGCATGTGAGAACTAGTCAGCCTACCGCTGCAGCTTTATTTATCGGACATTTGTGGGATTAAGCCTGAGATAGGAACTGAAGCAGCTGGGTCATTTTCATTTATTACTCATTTTGAAAAATGTGAAAGTTTTGTGTGAACAACCGCTTAAGGAAAGTCCCTAAGGCTGTCAGTTTTGTAGGATGGTTAATCAACATGAAAATCCCGAATTGGTTCATCAGAATAAAATTGGAGTATTTTAAATGGCATGATTTATGTTTTAGTTAATCTAAGTTCTCCAGAAATCTCGAATAAATTCAAGCCTGAGCATATATTTGTGACCGAAACTAAACAACCTTATTACAATCTAAAATGGTGCATTATCCAAAATGGCCAAACACAAATACATTAATACTTACAAAATCATCACAAAATGGATTCATAGCTCATGGGGTAGATTTGAGGAAGATTTAAAGGGGAGCTAAATACGGAGATATCCTTGAAAATGTGACATGAAATATGGAAAATTTTAGTCCGTAAAAGTTCAGTTACAAATAATGAATGTCAAACCCAATTACTTTCAATCACTAAAATCTGCATCGTGCAACAAAGTAAATCTGCCCAAGGACCTCGACTGCTATAGCTATTTTTTAAAACAACAAGATTGGACTTTTAAATAAGTATTGGTAACAGAAAATTCCTATTGAAATCAGGAATTACAAATTGTAACATCTGCATCAATTTTAGTGGAATCCAAACAACTATTACTGTCGTGATGACACCAGAAAGGGAAATGTTAATGCAACATCAGAAATAAGAGAGCCTGTAACAGCCGAATTGATTGACATGGCAGATCTAAAATTACATGTGAATGTTGGTTTATTCGACAAACGTTTATTGGTGCAATTGCATTAGACACACTAAATTATTTTCAGGGATTCTTTCTACGAAGCGTCGACTTGATGCATAACTTTGTCGAATAAAAAATTAATTATAGTGAGTTGATCTCAACAATTTTTTAACGCATTGAGATGACAGCAACCTATTAGTCAGAAACGGAATCAAGTTCGTTAGGATTAAAACTTGTTTACACATGCGAGAATGCTTACAAGATTTATGCCCTTTCGTAACGAATTCAAGGGATTTCTAGATGACACAACATTTAACCGATTTCTTCAATAAATTTCTTAAAAATTGATAATAGTGTAGTTGAGGGGGAATTCGTTAGCATCATATTTGATGAGTCCTATCTAGTCTCCCTGGATTTACTTATTAATCAAAATAATTAACATTTTTAGTCAGTTTATAAATTGCTAAATATAGCTGAGTTGTGGTTCTTAATCATGGTGTTTCCTCATCAGTTAATGCAAAACCAACTTATATTCCTTACCTTTAAAGGAAAATTGATTAATATTAATCAAATAAGGTTGAAATATTGATCATGGTAGAAACTTTGGCTAAAATCTTTAGATTCATATTTATTAGAACAAAAATTAAAAGTTCATACAGAGATAAACAACCTTGAACCTTTTTAAGTTAAAAATTTTGCTAGGTGTTATGATATGTTTTTAGTGATTTAATCCGACGAATAACCTGGACATTTAATCATGATAATATCTGCACTAGATAGTATGGACAATTTTTAGTACAAAATGCTTGACTGAAAAAACAGCACTCATCCACGCTACCCACCAAAAACCGACATTTGTTTGTATAGAATAATTACTATGAACTTCCAATATAGGCGAGTTGTTCGTTAACTTCAATAAATTTAAAAGTCAGAATGTGTGCAGTTGATCAAAGTTATCACCTTCAAGCGTTAAACAAACAGTATCAACCAAATAGCCTTTCAAAGCTCTAATGAAAACTTTGAACAATATTTATCTTCAACAATTATTGAGCAGCTTTCTATTCCATTTTGTCAACTTTGTTCCTGCTACCGCCTTAGGCCAGATAATTGCAACTTCAAAATGCAAAACATGATTTATTGCTGATAAATTATGCTTAAATGCTAAATTAAAGGAACTTTGATTTTGTATCCTAAATGAATTAATAACCTTCTTCTATTTAGGGGAGTTAAAGATTCACTTCCATTTTCCTCACAAAAATCAGAGTACTTATCCCATGGCAAATTAACACCTTCGATACATGTTTTATAATAGTTCACTAGTATATTCGTCAAAAATAAAAGTGACTCGTAATTTTCTAAAGCTTACAAGCCATTTGATATCAATGGGTTCAAAAATACTCATTTGTGATTTTGCAAATCTTCTAGGAAGGAGTTTCAATGCTTATTTATGCAACACCATAGGTATTCTTAGCTTCTAAATTTAATTAATAATTTAGTTTCTAAAATAAGGAGCAGTGTCTATGGAAATTCGCATTTAAAATTTCGAAATTTAGATTAGGAAAGGATTTTATGAAAACACCTTTATCAATTTCTCCACTCCATAGTGGGAGACCTTGATCCATTTGCACCACTCCAAAGTCTCCAGTCCTTAGTAAATTAAAGATGCTTGACAGAAGGAGAGAGGGCAGTTGAGTGACGAGCAGGGATCGAACAAGATACCAGAAGAAACTAGTCTCAGTTAACCTCAACCAGCCAAACTGTACGGGTCAGTCAATTTCTACCAAAAAAAAACAGGTTCAGCACCAATGTTGAAGAATTGAAATAATGAAACGTATGGACCAAACTATTTCCATTAGTGAAATTTATTAAAACAAAGCGCACGAATCTCTTTGGTCCCGAAAGCAACGCATTACTTCCATCAAAGTGCTCATACTTGTAAAAACCTCTACAAAATGAACGACTAATGACTTCGAAAAAAGGATCTAGACTGTCTTGTGTTTCTACTTAAAATGCAATCTGGCATTGACTCAGGCAAAGAATAAGAAACTATTGGCCATCTTGCTCAGTAAGAACTAGTTGATTCAAATCTACTTCGAAATCGCATAAAAATACTGGCGATCGAAGAAATTCGTAGAATTTTTGCTATGATGCCCCTGTAAGTGTTTAAAAAATTTACAATATAAGAGTCTGCGAAAATGAGGGTAACTATTTAGAGCTTTCAAGCCATCGAGAACTCAATAATTATCAATAATCGGAACCATTTCAGTACAAAAACACCGAATAAGCCCATAATATCGCTCTTGGGATAATTGCAAATGCTACACAGACATGTATAGGAGATGTACAGAGGCCACGAAGATGCACGTACACGCAGGCGCCGGACTTTGGAGCAGAATCTTCGTGTAGAGGAGAGTGAATGGTGGAATCGGATGAAGAGACTCCTATTCGAAGCAGAGTGGCATTAGTGCGCGTCTCAGGAGCGTGGCCTGAGCGAACAAACGCTCTAATTGCCCAGAGAGGGCATTCTAGTAGCATGAGCTCGTTTGGTGTGCGTTTGCAAGGGATGAGCGAAAGTGAAGCAAAGTAGATGCCGGTAGAACACAGCCTTTGTGGAACGGTGCAGTGGATCGGTGAATATGGACAGGACTGGCGCTGTTGATGTTTTATTTCTGCTGAAGTTAAAACTTTTTTCCGGATCATTTGAGAAATATACAGACAAGAGAGATAGCTAAAAGAAAAGACAACAAATCGTTAGTATCAAGTGGTTTTCAGCTGACGGAAACTGCCTTCAAATATGCCTCGTTGCTTCGTTAATTTTTGCTCAGTCAGCAGCATTCTGACTGATTTAAACAAGCATTTATTTAGCTTGAAATCAACTCAGTAAGTCATGTAGAGGATTTGAGGTAAGTGTAAACTTTAAGGAGCTCTCAGTGTGGCATTTTAGTTCGACTAAAGAATCAGACAGCTGGACTTACAATTAGGCCACAAGGCGTTAGCTCTTTTCCTCGACAGAGGCTTTAGCATCAGTACCCTCGTCGGAGAGCATTGAGTCCAACTGGCTATCGTTGATAGCCAGCGTAGCTTCGAACTGGGAGCAGAGTGTGCTAATGCTGCTGGCGGCAGCTTCTCCGTTGGCGTCAGAATCAACGAACGACCACTGACTGTCCTTCTCAGTAGCACTGGCCAGAGGTGCCTTTTCACTGGGCTTGGAGAAATTTTTAGGGTTGTCTTCAACTGATGCCTGCTTCATTGCAGGAACAGGAGAAGGCCTGGAACGTAAGTTCCCTCTGTAGTGACCACCGGCGGCGAGTAGTGGCGCTTGCAACTGTTCACATAGCCGCTTGAACCTGCGAGTTGGACCTGAAATCGAAAGATTTGTTAATTCGCCTGAGCTTATAGTAGAGATGTCGCTCTTTTTTCCTGAAGGGAAAATCTGGCTTTTGATCGAAATAAATGTCATTACTCAAATACTGTGATAGTACTTTCTCAGTTATTTTTCACTTAGCATAATGTCAAGAGGGTATGAAAATAAGCACTGAAATGGCACTTTTTCTGTAATGATGACTACTTTAGACCCATTTTTATCGGATTTAATGGCGCAATAATAACTTATAACAATTCTAATATCCCACTACATGAAGTTGGTTTGATGACATCTGGCAATCTAATCCTTTAATCTTTATTCCAGCTCAATAGAACCATCGGTTAGGCTCTAATTAACAGAGCCTTTCAATCGTCCCTCTTTTCAACAGTTAAATTTTGGTAGAAATGGCAATATTTCCGATATAATAATTCTTAGCTGTTGCAACCCAGTCGAGTGATTTAACATGCTGGGGCTATATCACTCTCAAACTGCTCGAAAGATCCAGGACATTTGCCATTGCAACAAAATTCTTGGTCATCTACTTTAGTATTAGGTGGGATTTCTAGAAATGGAACTTCAAACACTACGCAGACTGACAGGAACAAAGTGATTTTACCATTTTAAATAAATTTAAAAGTTTGGGAGTTCCCTAGTTCAATTTGCGAAATCGAATAAGAAGCAACGCAATTTCCGTGATGCAACCAGCTGAAGCACTTATCAGATCCTCCTAATCGGGGTTAATTAAAACTCATTGAATCCACTCCAACCACTCTCATATGAATGACGTTCTGCCTTCTCTTTATGCGTCGAGTTGAAATGCATAATGTGTTACAGAGGTAGAAATAGGGGGAAGTTCATTGCGTTTCTCTAACTGGAACAGCTAATTATAGCTTTTTATGGAGCTTCGCAAATTCAGTGCTAGCATCATCCTTTCGACAATTAATCAGACCATAATCTTACCCGTATACTTGATTGCATGCAAGAAATTGAAATGTTTAATCGGTATTTAAATACAAACATTCTTTGCAATCTGCACATTATTTATATGGGGTACACACCCCAAAGGTTGCTCTACTATTCTTATAGGTGAAAAGAGACATTATAGTTTACCTTCAGCATGGAATCATGTAAGATAGCCAGGTTTGTGCGAAACGGAATAATACGAACGAATCCAAATCACCCTTTTAGCTTTTATTGTCCTGATCAACAATTGTGGTCTTTCCTTAAATAGTTTCCTTAAAACAGGCAAAGTTATAAGAGAACTCCTTGAATATACCTATTAGAAAGACATTCCCAGTATAAACTGCAATTGTAACAACCTTTACAATTAAGTCAGTTGATGAAAATCTTCCGTAATATAATACTGCTATTCAATCCCACCCTATTCTTGAATAAAAGGCAAATTTAACTACTGAATATATATATTATTCATTTACTCGGAACACTATCATCCTAAATGTACGAGAAACAAACATTATCGGTGTTATTTAAAATACGACTTGCTCAAGTTAATCATCTGGAAGTACAGCGGCATCTAACTTCTATATTCGATTACATTCCAACTATTCCACGTAACATTTTTTCGGCATACCCTTCGAATCCATTAAATTTTCATTCGGGTCATTCGTATTACGTTAATTATTAATTGCCGCGAAGAACGAATGTCAAAGACAAAAGGAATCAAAGAATATTATTTAAGTGAAATTCTAAAAGATAATTCTTTTGCATTTAAAGGGAATTACTTCGAGACATCGAGACTTGCGACAAAGCATTAATCACCGTCCGCGCCAGATTAAACATGAATTGATCGTAGACATAAAGTAACAGCAACCACGGCCTTTTAATATTGTGGCCTTGAGTCCATATCGGATAACAATTTTTGGTTGCTGAATGGCCCTGTGATAATTTTAATCCCTTACGAGTATGAAAAATCTTTTCTTGTGATTATGGGATGAATGTCTTCGTTAATCTACGCGAAAGCACAACTGTTATTCGAATGGAAAACCTTCTAAAAAAAACAAGGAATTCAACATTATGTTGTGTGTGATTCTTTATAGGAGGAGAAGGTTATTCATTAGGGGAAAAGAAACAACTGCCCTTTCGAATGGATAGAGTTTCAGATGAAGATTTATGGACCACTTGTCGTTCAAATTTATTAATTGCAATAGAACTTTTAAGAAATTGAATTTTTATTGTCCTGATTTAACCATTTTAATTATTTTTCAGTCTATTATTCAACTTTCAAAGTATCACCGTTTTAAGAAAAAGCATAAAGAAATTTTAAAATAGTTGTTACTGTAGCACAGAATCAAGTTAACGTTAAATGTCGCTACAAGATGAGGTTTAGTATAATTATTTGATTATTTAATTAAAATCCATGAGTGTTTTTTTGAATTCTGTTGCTGGTTGATCCATCAGTATTTCTGGTTTGAGGAACAATGTTTGAATGTTTCCAATCATTATAGTGAGAGAGTTAAAAAATTCCTAATCATAAAGAATTTAGTCAGGAGTATATTTTACTAGTAAACGAGGCATTGATTCTCTACGAATTTTGGAGCTTCATTTTATAAACTTTGTAATAAACAGCTTTTCAGGGCTTTAGGAGCCGAAGAAATGTGTTGATAAGTGAAAACCTCAAAATTACCAGAAAGGAGCTGAAAGCTAACGGCATATAGTTCTCGGTCACCAGAACAATCAGGCGTCTGTCCGTTGCTAGTAGCAGCTTGGCCCGTGGCAGCTCGAACGATGTCAATTTGCATTTTAACTGGACGAGCAAGGAGACTCGACCCACTGCCCGCCCGACGATATTCGGCTCGAAAACTCGATGGAGAGAGAATCGTGTGCACTACGCCTGGTGTTGACAGAAGAACCTGCAATAAATGTTCCCTTTTAGTTCGTATTTAAAGAAATTTTTTAATTTACATACCTTACCTTAGACAGTCTTCGTACTATGGCCCAAACAAATTTTATGTAGTTTCGTACTTTACGTGATAAATGAAGTGTACTATGCTATGGGAAAACCGGCATTCTTATCTACATTCCGTTGGTTAGGAGTTCCAGATTTCCAATGATAATTGCCATTACTTATACGGTAAATTTAATTTCTTGGAGACCAGGTCATTATAACTAAGTTGGTGCTACCATACACTGTATTTGGTTTTATGCTCTGTTACAACTTAATGACGCAAAGTTTCTTCTTCTTTTCTTTATGACTTCCTAAAAATTGCATTTATTACCTACTTGTCACTCACGGTCCCCAGGCAGAAGAAGAATATTTCAACAAACTCCATCAAATAATTTTGGCAATTCAACTCTCTATTCAAGCCCACTTCAAACAACAATCATAACGAGACACGAGTGCACTGGATCTTTTTTGACCATCACAGCAGAAGATGCATTTCTACATTTGAGAAAGCTTGCGATATTTGTTTCACGTATCGTCATCTCCAAATGAGTTGAAGTTTTTAAATTAGCAATACTCATTCCCCGGGGCAAATTTGATATCATAATAGAGTAAAGCTCATCAAATTTCAAGAAGACTCACAAAAAGACCAATTGTATTGATTATTCCTATAAGACAATAAAATAGAAAGCCTTTTTTATCTAAAGGAAAAATCGCTGGACGTCGAACCACGGTGCTGCTCTGTAACCAAGAATGAAGTGCTTGGAGTAAATACATATGTTCCTTTCTTTACCACTGGCTATTCTCATTCCTCCAATTCTTCTGCTTGATGCCAAATATGGTAATGGTTACCTGGTAATCAAATTTCACCTCGCAGTAATTAGATTTTTCAAAAAAAATTCTTACAGCCGTCAGATTTGCGTGGATAATTAGCTCAAAATTGCATGCACAGATAAACATGATTTCACATTGGGGAATGAATAGCATATCATTGTATGCTTGAATTATTTACAAAACATAGGGACGCAGTGCTTTTCTCTTAGAAGTTTCAAGTGCTCTTTGCAACTTATGCCAATGTTTTTTTTCTTCTGTGAATGACTAAAAAAGGATTTGATAACTGTGTTATAAATTGTACAATCCCATCAGATTGCTTGAGGCAAAATCGATAGTTTTACCTGGGTAATTTCAGACTTCACTCGGTTGAAAGGTCTTCCCTTCACCATAGCTACGTGATTGGTCTCCTCCGGTGGTAGAAGGTGCATCCCAAGGCCATGATCATTCCTCCCACTACCCATAAACACGCCTCCTGTTCTCATAGCAGCTGACATGGGTAGAGGAATAGCAGATTTGCCAGCTTCTGGTGGTTCCGTGGTCGCCGTAAACAGCCGCTTGATCTGTGAGGAGGGAGTCTCAATTTTTGAGGATACGGGTGGATGAGGGGGAGAAGCAGGGTTTGTGGTCACTGTATGTGACGCCGATGGGGCCTTGGCGTAACCACGGAATAGATGCCTTCCAGTGCTTGGTGTTGGTGGTACCTTCACATTATTGATTCCGTTGCCGTTGTTACGATGACTGGGCTTTGCACTGCCACCGTTGTGAAGACTCAGTGGAAGGAAACCCTCAAACCACGACTTGTTGCTAAGACTGAAAACAGTAACATTAGTCACGAGTTCCGTCTATCCCAAATAAAATAATAAGTGCTCAAAAGCTTGGAAAATTTATCATGAATATTAATCATCGTGCTGAGGAACGAACAGCTGGAAAAAACGGAATAACAACTCAGCGAGAATAAATATTCAAGGCCGTTAACCGAACGTCCACTTTCTTTCAATAACCAAAAATGCACGAATATGTGCTGTATGCAAGTCAAGGTTAGGAATAAAAGTTAGTGGACAGTCATGTTGCGAACTTGCTGATAGACAGCGGCCACAGCCCAGACAAAAAACTCAATGATCAAATTGAATGGTTTCAGCACACTCGTCAAGCTTCGATTAGAATTTGGGTTATTCGGTACCGTAGGTCTACTTTCATTGTTCCATATTTCTAAACTATCTTATTGATATATCTTAAACACGAAAGAAAATTCCTATTCAAGTTTTGCAATATGGGCATACAGTGGTGAAACCTCCGGAGTAGCATTAGAGCTCCGTCTGGATGAATTCTTGCTGGACAGATGAGAACTATAATCAACTGGACTTTCGGGAGGGGTGTTCGGAACTGTGGCCTTCTTCCGGTGGAACCTGGGTGAGCCCAGGAGGCTCATTCGAAAACTGTTTAGTCGAGAACGCCAGTGTTGTGGAGATAGTGGTGAAGTCACATTCGCCGGGTGCTCATTCGCCTTTGTTTCAACCGAGTTGCCCTTCACGTTTCCGTTAGCATCAGAAACCTAGTTTGGGAATATCATAATATTCCTTTCATATATTTTAAGGCAATAATTTAATATTTTTCTCTTGAGACAACTTATTATAATAGCTATTCCGGAAGGGTATAAAGTTATTGGTGCCTATTCACTTATGTTGAGGTGTAATTGGTTTAGTAATCGATTTTTAAAATATTGATGTAAGATGTCTAACTTTCTTACGCAATGGCTGCATTGAATTGTTAGAACTGGGATATGAATTAACTGTCGAAATAATTTCCCTACTTCAAATTATAACATTTTTTAATCTTATCACGAATCTCCATTTACAGCGTCTGTCGCTAATGGAATTCTCCAAGCCAGCATTACTTTCGTGTCCGATTTGAGAATTTCTGAGCTTTTCGGCGTTGACTCCCGGCTGCCTTCTGTGATAATCGCCGGACGAGGAATGAGCGAGGGGCTCTTGGGACTCGTTATGCTTCGTAAGACTACTTCATCAACGGCAATCGTATTCGGTGAGATTGGAACAGGCATCTTGCACTCGCTGGTTGGTGAAGTGACCTCAGACGAAGGACGATAGCTTGGCTGACGGAGCTTGGAGAATCGATACTGTTGATGCGAGGGAGAGAGAAGCTGGCCTTGGTAGACGTTCGGATGCTTTCGCACAATTAGCGGGGCCTCTGCCTGATTTCGGCTTGGTGAAACGATGCTGTGGTTCCGGTATTGGTCGGTCATCTCGTCAATGGGAGTGCATGTCTCGTAGCCGCTCATTCGATAGCGACCTTTGATGTAACCCACTGGAGAACTGATGGGGCTCACTGGTGTACTTGACCTAGTGTCAAGGTTGGTACTTGCTGACTGCTTTCTTCTTCTGCAATAGAAAATGAGAATCTATATGCACAACATCCAAGTACCTATCAGAAAGTATCTTCTAGAGCATTGTGCATCTACTGAAATTATTTGAACAAAACATCAACCTTTGTAGAAATATAATCAGCCATCTTTTTTAATATGTTCTGGTTCTCCTCCCCTTTTGTCCATTCTGGTTTAAACTTGGACACGTTCATTGTAAAAAGCCTTATAATTTCCGAATTTACCAATGCAAGCCATGATCAGTTCATGTGAATGATTTGATGCTTTTTAAAAAATAAAAGCGAAATCCGATAATTTAAAATAAAATTTCCCATTATAAAGCCAAACTGTCAGATTCTGACAAATATTTATTAGTAGGATTATCTGATTCATTAGTAACACAAGTGTAAACTAATGGGTTATAAATATTCGATAACAATTCCATTGGCCAACTGGTTAATTGATGCGACTTGAACGTTCTTATGGAACTGAATTGTTTTGCTAAAGCAGCTGCAAATTTAATTTAATTGTAGCATTATATTGTTAAAGTGGGGGTGCATTCACCGTGAAAGCATACGAATAATATAGGCTGGCACGTGTTTGCAGAAAATTTCCAGATTTTGATACTACTTATTTCAAGTCGAAAAGATAATGCGACTTATGAAAACGCATTTAATTCTCGCTAGAATTTTACTTTTCATAAACTTTCACTCGAAAATTGTAAATGCTTGACGATAACTGAATCCTGGAATATAACCTAAAGTGTTTTGAAATTTGATTTATCTATATCGTTGAGAAATAAATACATTAGTCATGAACACACTTAGTTATTGAGACATTCAGCTACTGTTAACACAGTCATTACCCAGAAAATTTTATCTCTTAGATCATATTTATCATTAATATGTTAAAATGTTGGAGATTCGTCGTCATGGCAACAAACATCCTTTAGTCCCACAATTTCAGTTTTCACTATTCATTAGCCTGTCAAACGGCCTAATGGCTACTCAGATTTGCGCCGAACTAATTAACAATCAAGCATTGTAGAAATAAATAAATTTATCTTACTTGGGCATGATTAATCAGCCGCAGTACCGTTCTTTACTACGTTTTTCCCAATACATCATTACAGGACTAAGCACTGAGAGACACCATTAATGAAAAACGCCTCCATGCTCTTAACATTGTATCTTTGCCGACTTTTTAAAAAAAATTATGCGCGCTTTCTGTCTAGGGTAATGGTATTAGAGAAAGTTCTGGATCACTTCTAGTTCAAATGAATTTGGTCCACATAAGGGATTCATATCACTTCAAAAAAATCAGGAAGGAAATATTTTAAAACATGAAAAGGCAAGGTTAGTGAACCATTCTTATTTAATAACTAATAATATATATTAGTTCCTTTTTACATTAATCAAAAAATTTTTGTAACCCATAATGTGCATGACAGTTACAAGAATGTTGAACCTGAGATTGGTGTCTTATAATTTACAAATTTTTCTAATTCAACTACTTGTATTCATAGAGGCTGGATGATTTGCTTACAATTTCTGAACAGCTAAACCTCTGCGACCGGCAAGCGGTGAACCTTCGCTAAGATCTCCCAAAGAGAGTCGGACGTTGCCATTCACACCGATCCTCAAGCTGTCAATTCGCTTTCGAGGCGGATCTACATTGTTTAGAGAAAGAGTTCGTAAAATTTCCATACCTGCCACAAATTCATGTCGTACAAATGAGGGTATCCAAGTTCTGTGGTGGTAATTGCATCAAAAAGCACATTTGACAGCTAACTTTGTAGTTATCAATAGATCTAATACCTTTCTAGGTAATTGTATTTCTTCATTTTTTTTGTGGTGACATCAAGAACTACTCAAGACAATTAAATTGAATGGAAAAGGATCCATACCTTTAACTGGGCACATTCCGACTGAAGATAAATGAGGCCATGAAAGATATAAAACATAATTGTAAGAACTTCAAAAATTCAAAATGTCTAAATGAAAACAAGGGAAAATAAAAATTAAACGAACCTGCCTGAAGACCGTGAGTAGATAATCCGCAAAATTGCAATTAATTGTTTTAATGTTTTCCGATTAGGCATTCAAAAATTTTGCAAAGTAAACTCCATTATGCAGTAATATCAAGTTATTTGAAAAAAGTAGTATCTTAGTAATTGTGAAACCGTTAAGCGTAGGGCCAAATCCATTGTGCCAGTTGCCCGAATTAAAAGTTAAACGATTTATTTCACCCAGTCATGCAGACTTAAGTGAAATACTCATCAAAATGTTCAAGCATTATTGGGCCTTCAAGTACCGCGGGAGCTTTGTTCTTCAGTGCACAATTCAGTTAAGTGTCAAGTCATACCTAGTGCAGCCTTTTGGCCGCCTTTTCTACTGGAGCGGACCACTTTCAAAGATAAAAACAAACCCTCGGACGATTAGTCGGTATTAGCCACGTTATAAAATTCCTCTTTTGCGTCGTTTGAACAGCCAACCTTTGTGGTTCATAATCTAAATCAATCCCTAGATCTGTTTTTGGGTATAATTATTTTTCATTTAAAACCTGAAACTGCTCATATCTTTTTAGTGTATAGCAATCTTTAAAATTAAGTGGTAGCAGGTCCTTTTTAGCATACTCCAGCCCTTTGTAAATGTCGGTCTATTGCCAGTGACTCAATGAATCCCATAATAAAGATGAGCAAATTTAAAATCCCCTTTTAAGTTCCTTATTGTGGTCTCCGTAGAAGAGAATCAATAAACTGGTGATTGAGTATTCGTCTGTTACTGAGGGCAATTAGGAAGTCGCCCGAAGGCCCACATAGACCAACTTTCGCAAAATGGAAGAAGTCCTAGAAGTGAAGGTGAGAACAGGTGCTCTGGAAGGAAGAAGCCGTGCATAGGTAGTGCCGCCGTGCCGCGGTCACCGCCTGGTCAGCAGAAGCCAAGAAGACAGCAGCAGTGGCGGGAGGAGGCAGAGGGAGGAAAGGAAGGCGCATCGTTGTGCGGGCGAGTAGCCCCGCTGACTCATCGACTCTCTGGCTTCCTGTCCTTCCTTAGCACTCTATTACGCCCAAAACGCTTGCGCGCACGCGTTCGCTTGACTAATTTACGGCCTCCCAAACATCCTGCCCATCCCTGCCTCTGACACTAACGCATGAACCAATTTTTACTAATTGAAGCGAGTCTGCGATATGGTCCATCAGAGACTATAATTTTCCCATTGAAATTTAAAGGTAATTAGTTTTATATTTCATATCAGTCTCCAGCGAATAAAGTCAATAATGACTAAAATGAGGGATGAATCATTAATGTTTGTAAAACTACTGTACCTTGCTGGAAGAATTTTCGCATTAGGAGTTGACCAAAGAACATTGCCCACTTTGGTCAGCACCAGGCGACCCAGTGAGTAATGAGTCTTTACCCTGCCTATCGCCGCTTGCACGTGAGCGAAAGTGGGGGCGGGGGTACTGCTCATACCGGTTTTATGGCCTCGCAATATCTCGCAGCATCAAGCTGCGCTCACGCCCTATACTGGTGAATGGCGGGCTTTAAAGCGTTCCGACATCGCTGTGTCTTACCTAACTTTCCCCTACCCCATCCTCTTGATGGTTGTATAAAACGAATGCCATAAAAAGGATTGCATAAATAAAGCGGCTAGCGTTCTACTCAACTCTATTTGGTTGCCAGATCGCTATTTGCCTTCGAATTTCGGACGCTCCCGGTGATGAAAGGCGTATTTTGGTGGGAAATTCGCCTACAAATGATTCTGCGTACCTAATTTTATTACTTCAGATATGATTTCCCGATATCGATGGAGTTATCGAGAGAAAATTAATAATCAGTAGATAAGCCTATGAATTTTGTCACGTTGTTCGGTGTTTTCCATTGATACAAAGGGCATACTTATTATAATTCTCGTAAATGTCTTACGGTCTCTTTAATTTAAGTCTCTTCAAGTAGTAAGGCAGTAATGATACTGAGATTTCGCACTAAAAAGCGTTTGAAGTAATATTTAGCAAATGATTTTGCATGCGATACGTTGAGAAGTATTAGAAATATAATGAAAGATCACGTAGTGTTGTAATGACTTGTTCGATAAATCCCATTAAATACTTAAAACTAAGAGACCTGGATTAGTATGAAGAAAGTCACTTACCAGTGCTGCTTCGTGAACGGATTTCATCTGGATCTTCGTAGCAGGGACTGCGAATCTTCCGATCCAATAAGAGGAAATAAATAACTTTTTCCGTGTTGTGACTAAAAATTATACAATAAGCCTTATGAGACCAACGAAGCCACTTATACCAACGCCATACCTTACTATTTTGTATAAACCTAAAAATTTGCCACCGAAGCTACATTGACAGTAAAGCATAAATATATCCTGCCGCCGTTTTAATCCCCAAACTTCATTAAAGGCTCTTCTCACTTGTATGGTACATTTTTCCTAGTAGGGAGACTCCATTACCAAAAACAAACAAATTAATTTACCGATAAATCGAGTGTGAAACGAAGTCTTATCTTTTGTGGTTGCTAAGCAATAATCTGAAGCCACGCATGACAGAGAGACAAAATACAAAGTTGTTTATATTACACAAATGATACCACTTACTGAGAGCAATGCCAAAATAGTCTAGGTCCAGTAGACTTTAAAGCATAGGTTAAAGCAGGAAATAACCTCTGTTTTCTGAGCTTAGTTTCAATAATAGAAATAGTTTAAAAAAGATGGTCGCAGTGCGAGAATCGTGACCTTTTCTGGAGGAGAAGAATAAATAAAACCACTTGCCCGGCTGCGAATTTGTTCATATGGAACTACTAATCCTAGGTAATTTAAAGAATACTGAAAATAAAACCTGTGTTCAGTTACAAGGCAATGAAAGTTGCCCCCATCATCTCAGGAATGACACATAGGGCCCATTTAGAAGTGGGATTAATTTACTACTGCAGAAGGAAACCAAGCAAAATCTTTTTGGATTTGGGCTTTTGTGTTTTCAATCTTTGGATAAGTTGTTCGGCCAGAAAATGGTTTTGGCAAACAGCATCCGCTCAGCTACTCTAAAAGCTACAACCAGTTATCAAGATCAAAACATTCTCGCAGCTTTTCCATTAAATGCGCTTGTCTGCAGCTGTTCCCACAACCTTTTCGGCTAAATAATTCGCCCTATTCGCAGCCTTGATGAGAGTCTATCTTCCACGTAAGTTTGTCGTAATTAAGGAGGCTCGTGCTATGTCTACTGCTCATATATGCCCAAATGTGGCCTCCTTTCCTGTTTGGACATTAGATTTTAGTTTCCTTCAATACTGTTTACGCAACATAGACTAATTAGATGTGTAGCAATGTGAACAACCAGTGAAAAAAGAAGCCACACGCATGAATACCTAAAAGGAATAATTTCCGCTGTCCAAAATCTTGATGGTGGAGAGTTAATTTCGTTCCTTCAAATGTGCCAGATACTTGCATACCAAATATGCTCGGGGTTTTCTGCATTTAGTCATCTTAAAATATTACTTCGAGAACTCTAGCCAAGTGAAATAAAACCTCAAATTCAGCAAAACGCACACGGAAGATAACAGGGCCTCATAGAGTTTTTCTTCATTCCTGAAGCACTGCAATGAAGCCATTGTGCTCAAAATGTCGGGATCGACGTCTTCACGGGTCGGAATGATGGAAGTTTGCACAGCCTGAGACATCGGGAGCTCTGTTTGTAGGGGAGGTTCTTGGTCACTGAAGACGAATTCAAAAGTATCTGGGAATGACATATTTTTGCAAATTTCCCCATAAATGGAGCAACAATGGCTATTTTGTATTCCAGGCCATATCATGATAATCAGAGGTGATATTCGGGAACTAATTGCATCAGGAGGACATTTGCAAAAAAATTTCACTCTTAAGTCATATCCTAGAATATGATCATTAAGTGTCTAGTTGATTATTTCTTAGATGCGAGGTTTGGATAGGGTGATGTAGTTAAGGGGTTTTGCTAAAGGTCATGTCGTTCACACCAGTAAAATGTCTTCTTTTAAAATGCATTAAGAAGAGGTATTTTCTTTTATTTCTCCTTGGTTCACGCCCTTTGAAATAATGGTTGATGCAGACGCTATTATATCTTACAACGTTGACAAGAGTTTCGTGCATTTTCATGGGCTAAGTTGCAGTAAAATGAGTCCCTTGCAATCAAAGAAACATAGCCAATGTATATTATAGCTTCGAATAAGACTCTTTAATTAATTTAACTAATAATCATTTCCCGATACAGGATGAAGAAGTTACACTCATCCCATCAAATCTAGCTTGCATGGCAGGTATAGGAAACGGACTTAGCTGTGGCTATAAACTATGCACCCATCTCCACTAATTATTCTATAATTTCAAAGTATATTACGGTGTGGTTTACGGCACATAGTGCATTTCAACTATTCCTCGGGTTGAAAGCTCACAAGCTTTTCCTAGCATATTCACATAATTTTCAACTTTCGAGCTGCCCAATGATTGTAATTGTAATTGTGCACCCGTAAGCTTTTCACCTAGTCCGCATGTGATAAATTAGGCCTAGCAGTCCATCGAAAGCAGACACTACCCCCCCTGCGGAGCGAGGGACAGAGTGGAAGGAGTGGGCAACTGCTACGCCTCGTCAAAAAAGGCGAGCAGCAACGGCCAGTCAGCCTCCTTACTAGCACCACTTTGCATGTTATTATTCATGAAATCTTTTCGACCCAAAAAACAGAGCTAACAACATGGGATGATCGCACACGATACGTAGTGGTCACAACGGCGCTAAAATTTTAGCTAAAAATTTAGCTCTAAACAGCTGTCTGTTTAATTCATTTTTCAACATGATTCTTCCACGTCGTTTAACTTACCTAGTCACCCAGGTATGCCCAAGCACATCTTTGAGCTGAAACAGCAGGCAAAATAAGAAAAGCAGTCAAAAATGAAGCTGGATAAAATTAGAGGGCTGGGCGAACCGAGATTCGCTTCTTGGGATCGACTTCAATCATGGCTCTGAGAAGCGCCTGACAGTCAGGTGGGACAAAGGGGGGGATCTGAAAGGAACCCTTTTTTACTTTTTCCAGGAGGTTTCGCAAATTGTCATCGTCAAACGGCAATGCACCCTAAATTATAAACAAGAGAGATGTAGCTTCTCATCGGAAAGCTGAAATAGACTAGTGCTTGAAATATGCCTCTATTGAAAAAGTCTGGGAATTAGTATTTCTAAATTTAAAAAAGAGGTAAATTAAAACCTGTTAACCGTTGTGTTAAAACTTAACAGCAACTCACCACTAACAGAGCGTAAAGGATAACCCCACACGACCAAACATCTGCCATTCGTCCGTCGTATTTTTCGCCCTCAAAAGGAAATATGCGTCTTACTAAGCATGTACGTATCAGTCAAGATTGAAAATTCATAATGGAAATCCCCTAGATGTTCTTAAGCATAAACCGCAGCTCTAAAGAAGAGGAAGTTTTATACATTTTTAATGAGTGAGTAAAGTGTGCGGAAACCCATGTATCCCCTAGGGTGTACCGACGACGCACCAAATATGGCGTCCGAGACTAAATATTTCACTGCCGAATGGCATCAAGTTTTTGTTCGCTCTGTTCACCACCTGGAATAGTCTTAGCCTGAGGTGCTCCCACCACAGTTTTTGGAAATTATGCGCTGCCACCAAAATACTCCCCTTCTAGCCTGTAAATCCCCCGTCTGGATTAGTGTCCTATTTCTGGTTCCTTATTTGAAATATTCGGGTGAAGTCTTCACCTCTCCAAGCACCGTTATCTGCAGCAGGGCAAAAGGGAAATAGAAAAAACATTTGTATACATTTCTCAAAGACTTCAAGGAGGAAGTCATCCCCCTTTAAAACACTGACATCGCGACTGTGAAGGAGGTGATTACTTCCGTTGTATGGTCATCCATTGGTTTTCAGGTAAGCTTCAATTTTGAATTTGCACTTAAAGAAGTACTTTTATGTCCAGTAGGAATGTTTAAACTCACGAACCATCCAATTCATGAAAGATGCCTGGCCTTCAACCTCACCTTCTGAAATTGTTTAATCATCCTTATCGCATAGTTATATTTCTAGTTTATTTTTAGGTTACTGATGCTTTGCGTGACTAAACTTGTCCCCCTTACTCACGTTCTCTTATTCTCTGTTTATTTTTTTCTATAAAAATGATTTTTACCCGAGAACATAAAGTTAATTTAAAAACCGCCTATATACATGAATTTAAAGTTTGATTTGCTTCCCATTCTAATTTTAATTTAAATTTTATTTGGCGAAATGTTATTGACCGTAAATGTATGGTGTAAGCTAACATTTAAAATCTCGGCTCAACTACGACATTTTTCAGGAATTTTAGTGAGTGGTTTCAATTAGTTTTGCTTTGAACGAAGCGAAATTCGGGGTAAAAGGAATGCAATCATTGGTTTTGATATTTAGCCTGATTTCGATTAATTTTGATTAGGGCGAATACTTTAGAGCACATGCAGAACCACGAAATTTCAACCAGCATTGCTATAAATCTTAAAATTCAAATATTTCAGTAGGTTTACTGAGTGACTAAAAAGATTGATTCATACACTTATCATCAAACAATAACTCACAACAAAAGTCCATGCAGAAGTGGGATATGGCGATGAAGGCAAGTGTGATGGGCACGATATTCACAACAAACTTCGCAACATGCAACTCCGCTCACATTCCAGCTTACCCGAATAACTTCCGGACATGCATAATGAGGTGATCTGAAACATAGTCGCTTTAGTTAGTCCATTATGAATTGTGGAAAGCCTATTTCCAGTTTGAATTATTTTTATCACTTTAGAAACTATCCTGAAATTATCCCATTTTGTCTATTTACATATCTTGGATAATTTGTCTCTAGATTGGCAGAAATGTTTGAGAGAAAGTGGCAGATATCGGTGTTTCATTTTATTGCGATGCCTTTCTGATAAAAAAAGTGGAAAGCCTACTATTTTGTCATCAAAACTTGACGTATTATAATTTTTTTCTGTGAACTATTTAGCTAAAATGGCTGTTTTGCTTATATTAAAAAAATTGGTTACAACCTCCCCAAAATGGCAGACTTCTAGGACTTTCATAGAGGCCAAATTGTTGGTGCTCCTCGTATGGCTGGCGCTAGTGTAACAGAAACTACCCCCTTCAGGAATGCTTGGCTTTTCAATAGGCACTGTCTCGAAAGTAGTGATTGCCGCCTTTGAAAGGGAAGGAAAACCGTCGTCCTCAGCAAAGCAGCACAGGTCTGGCTGGCCGAAAGTTGTCGAAGTTGTTGGCTGAGAGAGACCGTCGAATTCTGTCAAATGGAATTGTTAGGAAGGATCGCGAGACCAAGGCGCCTAAAATCATTGCAGAGCTCCTCAATGAACACCTACAGCACCAACAGGGTTCTTCAAAACGGTTCGTCGGGAGCTGCACTAATCTGAATTTCACGCAAGAGCAGCAATTGGAAAACCTCTGCTCTCGAAGACGCCTTTAGAATGGTGGAGTAGAAACCCCCAGAATTGGTCCCTCAAGAAGTGGTAAAACGTGATTTCCGCTAACGAATCATCGTTTACCACCTTATTTCTTGCCTCCGGCCGCCGAGCGTACGTACGTTTGAGACAGCCGAAGGAAGAAGCACTTAATCCAGACTGCTGCCTTCTTCCCGCCAACCGTAAAATATGGCGGCGGGGGTTCTGTGATGATGATGATGATGATGTGGAGTGCCATTTTTCGGAGATCCGCCACTGGGCCAATGAAATACCACCCTTCATAGAAGAGGAATTAACAGCCGAGACTACTTAGGAATTTCGGACGACTGAGTTCACTCTCCCATAGGATGCTTAAGGACTGCTTCCGGAGGGGACGCCACCATCTTACAAGGTGATAATGCAGCACCAATCCATACAACTGGAACTCTTAAAAAATGGCGGCACGCGGAACGAGGAGCATTTATGGTGGATTTTTGAGATTTAAGTTAAAAGTCGATTTCCGCCGCAACCATCGTCTTTAACAGGAGCTGGATGGTGGTATTAACTAAAGAATGGGCTAAAATGTTGATTTTTCAAGGTGTTTCCACTATTTTGGCCAATCTCTGCATACTAACTTAGGGTTGTTTGTGTGATTAACTTATCAGATTTCCCATCTTATCAATGGGTTTTCAAGACTTTATGCCCAATCATGCTCAGATAATGAATTTATCAGTCTGAGAGGAGATTCGAAACGATTTTCAGGGTGTACTGCCACAATAGGTATCTGGGTAGGCCCATTCGACCCATTCGCACTTTATATATGGCATTTGATTTGCTAGTGTGTCTTACCGATTCCGTATATTCGTAGTTACCATTTCCATAAAACACCCTTAGGATATACCACCTGAGTGTTTGTGGTATAAACTCTATTCGGCGTTCTGTCGAGGGTTTCATTATTTACTCAACCAATCGTTGACCAGTGTCTCTGTTCCCATCATAAGGCAGACTATTTTCTATCAAATATTTGCTTATTTATTCCTTGCTATTAAAGCCATTCGGAAAGGCATGGGGGCATTTCACCTCTTTGCTGATTGTACCAATGTCAGGAGGCTTTTTTATTGCGATAGTTATCCCAACGCTGACTCAAAAGGCAACTCCCAAAGTATAGGGCGTTTTCTTTTTTAGCTTTAGTTAGGTTAGGACGAAATCGTTAGTGTTTTTCCCGAATTCCTCCTAGCTTGGAGCTTTATCGAAACTCGAGATATTATATCGGAAGTATTTCCGTTTAAACCGAATAGGAGGAGAAAATATTCAATCTTGACTACTTTCATAGGATGATTTATCAAACTATTTAAACTTGACAGGCATGCACTAGCATGGACTTTAGGCACAAGTAACCCTGCAAATGTGCCTTCTCTACTAGTTTGCAATATCTTTGCATGAAATCTTCTTATTCTAGAGCTTGGTGATGGTTCCATTAATCTAGATAAAGCGATTAGCTGATAGACTGATTGTCAATGAAAGGGAGTAATCAGGGTTTGCATTAGAAATATGCATGTTTCTGCTTCTTTGCAATCAAGAGCTTGTTACTAGGGAGGGGCAAGGAAAGGAAGACTGTGCAATGTGCTACAGCCTTGTAGTTTTGACCGGCCAAAACTGGACCCGGAAGTCTCGCCAGGAGGCGCGATGCGGGATTAGGTGCAATCGCCAACTGCAGCATTAAAGCTTCAATGAAATCTTCGCTTATACACATTGTCAGTTATATCTGATTAATGATGGGCTTGTAATTTTGAATAAGAGAAAAGATATTCTAGCTTTGTTTTATTCATCTAATTCCATAGATTCATTCATCAATGAACTGAGTTATAACTCAATCATCGAAATATTGTAGCAGAAAATAACAATTGGTTTCTTTAAGTGTAATGTGTCAATTTGGCATTAAAAGGAGAAAACTAAAAAATTGCCATATCTAACTGAACATTTTCCATTCTGTAATCAGGACACTAAAATGTGAAAAAATATTCGGGAAAACTTGAGGAAAATTTATTTTAATATTAAAAAACTTTCGAATTACATAAATCGTTGAAGTTCCAACGATTTCTAATCATACATGTACCATCGCGATAAGCAGATATTTTTAAGTAATAATTTATTTTGTAGCAACGTTATTCGACCAGATAAATTCGGAATATAAATAAAAAATGTTCGACACTCTTGATTGCCATAGTGCTACAAGAAATGACATTTACTAAAATTATTTAGAGAAAACGAGGTCTGTTGTTGTATAAAACTTTTTGAAGCACATACTTTTCATTGACATAAACAGAGTTATTCAAACGTGTGGGCGATGTTGTGATTGGATGGAAATTCAGTCCAAAAAGTACCACAGAAATCAGCCAATCACACAATGACGGGAGCCAAGAGTCCTTGGCAAAGTCTAAGACTTATATATTGCATTATGCGGTAGTTGCAAGCAATCAGCCAAAATCATTCCTAACGCCTCATCGCCTGGCCGTGCACTTCTGACTGTTTCCACTTAACAGCCGAAGCAACCACTATTGTCAGTTTGGGTGATGCTTTGTGCCGATGAAATTAGGATAATGACCAAAACGTTGAGAAGAGGGGATTCCAGGTAACGCCAGGCACAATTCATTGTTTCGTAACCATGGAGAAGACGAGTGTAATCTTAGGACAAGTGAAAAGAACTTCGGAAATTCCTGTGCATCAAAACCCATTAATTTTCCTTCCGAAAATGACCAGCTGTTTAGTGGAAAGAAATAAAAATTCGCATTGAGCAATAAGAAATCGTGCTGTTTCAAATGAATAAGTAGATCCAAGCCAAGGAACAAATCCGTAGTGAAGTTCTCAGGAAAACCTAAAAAGCGTGAAGATGTGTGAATTTGGAGATATTTCCTACAGGGCTTTATTTGGTCATTTATTTGCCAGCTTTACATTAACTGTAAAAGCTCTGCTTATTTTTCAAATAATTTTGCTAGCCTACTGATCGCTACTTCGTATTGTAGATTAACAGCTCAACTTTATATCTTTGCACACATTGGCTTTAAAATTTGTTAATTTGACGTTAATTTAAGGGTTCAATAACAATTATAAATCACAATACTGTAGAGCGTGTTGTATGGTTTCAGTAGACTACTTATAAGTGGAAGTGATTGATATTTATCTATTTAACTATTCGTGTAATCCAACTTTCCACGCATAACTTTTGAATGCTATGGGTTAAAGTGAAACTGATAGGTAAAAAATCCATATAGAGAGCACTACAGCAACACGTAAGCATCCGTTATTATAACAAAGTATTCATATACAAAATGAAGGTAAATCACTTTATCTACATTGTATTATATACATGAAAACGAAAACAATGCGAAGTCTGGGATATTCAGCGCAAAGAACATACGAGGCGGGAAATATCGGCACTAATCAATCGGCCCACATGCATTACCCCCATCAATTTAGAACTGTGCTCGACAAGACAAGTACTTTCGAGCAGGGAGATAGGATATATTCGTAATTGAAGAATGCAACTGCTAATAAAGCAGGTAAATGGCCAGCATTCACAATACTTGCAAATCGACACAAATGCGTTCGTGCTTCATTCTTGGGTGAGGTCGGAGGAACGGATGAAAAGTGGCTCATTTAGCAAATCCTTCTTTAAGTCAGTTCTGAGATTTTTGGGAATGAATTAGCGTGCATCTAATGATCCATTTATCGTGCTAAGCGTATTATTGAAATTAATCCTATCATAATAAAACTGAACTGGTTTCACGAGCAGTTAGTAAATACTAAACTATAATAAATACTGATGTCTCAGAGAAGATACCAAGTGGATGGACAGTGGTTCCATGGTTGATTTATGAACGTGGAAAGCATCATGACGACAGCGGGTATGGCGATTCCGTACAGGATTTTAGAAAGAGAAAGCCACGAGTTCTTCTTTTAATAAGCCTCAGATAGTGTACGTGACTCACTTGAACACAGTTGGTTTGGAATTGTATCTCTAACAAATGCTAGACTTCGGTCACTGGAGCAAATTTTGGTGCGTATCATCCGGCTTGTCTATCGTTCATACCATCTGAGAATAGTCATTAAATCTCCATCAAAAGTACGAACTTTAATTTTCCGGGACGTTTTTATCTATGACTTGACCGTACTAACTGTAATTTGTCCCTAAATCGAATAATTCTGGTTGCATGAAGTGGCCAAAATCATTCTTTGATTAAATTGATCAAATTTTTATCAAAATTGTGTGCCCTGCCTGTTCGATTAGATATCTACGGGTAAAATAAGTTGCACACTTTTGGTATAGCTATTTATCATTTTGGAGAGTTACAATATCCTTTAAGCGATCACTTAAAGATTTGTATTAAATATATTTTGAATAATGAAAATCTCGCAAAATGAAATGTATCAAATTGACTTTAAGCCACGATTCAGATTTCAACGTTTATGCTGACTCAGCACGTCGGATACACACAGCCAGAGCGGACAATCCTGCCATTCATTTAAGTTACAATTGCTCTCACCTTCAAAGTTAAATTCTGCGCATCCACTGGATGCAACCCAGAGATGACAGTCAACGAGCATTCTGTGAGCAGATAACTTCTGGTGATTTCTTTCCAGTTGAAGTGCTTTGGGTTAATTGCAGCCAAGTCTGTGGCTGTGGGGACGATAGTCATGACCTTAGTTGTCATTAGCCCTCTGCGGTCTGGATACCCATAAAACTTAGTGAATGACACTTTAACGAGCCAAAATGGGCTTCTAAATTGTCACTCTTCTTCCGACAAAATTTTCACTTAAAATTTTGGTAGTACTGTAAGATCAACCATAAAATTAGCTGCACAAAATACGGTCCCTATCTCCCAAGGCTCCAAAACGTCAACAATCGCTATAAAATTTTAATGCTTTATCAGTGCTAAAATGAACTTAGCGTTGAGAAGGCTTTGCACCCCTTCAACTACAATTTTACTTCTGTTCTATTTTCTAATCATCAACTAACCATCGCAATTCTGTTGATCGTCTATGGATTTGGGCGGATGGTGTAGTTCTAAAAGGCACCTGACTAGATATTAACCACTTAGTGTTTTGTATTTTTCCCTACTACCTTGCCTAACCTTGAAGTGCAGGGATCATTTCTTTGTGAGACCGACAACATTTTTGTAAGCTCTCATTTCTGCTTTCGAGATGAACAATAAAACTATGAAGTGAGTTCCCATCGAATTTGTGAATAATTATAGTCAAAAGGATTAATTTTATAAAGCGGAAACGAATAAATTCCCTGTTCTAGTCTGTTAAGTTAATCTCCGACTCCTCGGAAAATTTTGCCATTTATCCAATGTAGGCCTGAGTGCAAGTAAATGAATCGGTTTAGTTTATAGAGCACATGTTTAGCTGTGTTTTTCATGAAATGTTGATTCAAATATGCTCACACCTCATATGCAGCATTGCATCGTGTGGTAAAATCCGTGTCTTTCTGTTTCAATGGCAAACTTAAAATACATCTAAGTTCTTGACTCGGAAAGTCCACTTCTATCATCGAGATTCGGTTGGGAGGTTATTCCCTTAGCCCAGCTGTTTGTATGAGACTGCCAGTTTCAAAAGTTTTTAAAATCAGGATCTGGTTTATGACGCTAAGTTGCTGATATGAGAATGTCATCCACAAGGCCTACTAGATATGCCCTGTAGACTCGCTCAACTTAAGAGGGGTACATTTTAACTGCACCTGCGTAGAAGCACAACTGCTTCTGTTACCGCTTCAGCAGCCGGAGTCGGGCAATAAATCACGACCGAGAGTTTTACACCCGCATACTGCTGCGAGCTGCGCACTTGGGAATTAGTGCCTGAGAGGGGGTGAAGGCAAAGTGCTACCTAGACCCTCCGCCCTAAACGCTAGCAAAAAGGAGGAGAATTCAGAGAGGCGGCTGAAGGGCATCCAAAACCCGTGTTCTCTTAGTGCGTCCCGCATTCTCCACCTTTCTGGCCATTAGGTTTTCTCCTTTGGGGGGAGATTAATTGAGGTGCACAGTATGAAGTATTTAGACGGTATTGTAATATGGGCTGTTTTGTCGCTACTTAAACTGATCATCTCGCCTTTGTAGTTAGAAGAGCCTTTTCGATCACGTTATGAAGGAATCCAGAATGGAATTCGTGAATTCACAGATTTTGGGATCATACGTACCCGCAGCTGGTCTCAAGCATAGATCCCTCAGGTTGAAGCGAGGCCATTCCGAAATCGGCAACCCGAATGTTCAGTTTGTCATCCAAGAGGAGGTTTTCCGGTTTCAAGTCCCTGTGGCTATGCATACCAACCCGAAAATCGTTAGCCAAGTAAAATATTTTCGGTGCCAATACTAATTCACTTTTCAATCAATCATGCTTCCATGTATTCCTTTAATTGGCTTTTCTATGTTGTACAATATTTTAACAGAAACTTTCTGAAGAGGAATTTTTAGTTAATTCACACATGTATTAACTGAAAATCTGATACCCAGGAGTGTTGCTAGATGGCATCGGCTGGTTTGATACCAGTTGTAATCTCAAAAATGAAACCACTTCTTAAATTTATCATAGAAATACAAAGAACACAAAAACTTAATTAGATTGTTTGAAGTCGATGAGATAAATGTTGTTTAACATGTAGCCCCCCATTTTCATCAGCGACTGTTGGTGCATTCGCTTGCTATTAGTTATTTTGAAATAGTGTTTACCTTAACTTGGAAAAACGTTGCACTTTGCTACTGAGCAACCAGATACAAGGACCCTCGTAATGCAAAGGCAGAAATAATTTGTTTGATCTAGATTATGCCTAGTGTGAGTAATATCCTACTGCATATATTTTGATCTTGTTAAGAGGAAAAGTAGTTAAAAAGCATCATCTAATTTGAAGACTAAATAAGGAGAATTGGAGCGTTTTAATCACATAGAACTTATTTTATTTATCTTATAATAATGTCTTCATTAAATTTTGTTTCAAAGACAAATACATCGCCAAACTTTATTTCAAAAAGCTTTCTCCAAGACGTATGATTCTGAGGAATTGGATTCAACGCCAAATAAGTAGTCGAATTAGGGTTACATGACAATTACTAAACAACCGAAAGTCAATTTGGACAGAGATACAAAAATCCGCATATAATATCCATGATGAATGAATATATGGACAAATTTTAACTGTCAACCTATGCTTGAAAGGTAGGAATCCCAAAGTGGCTACGTTTATGATAACAAAGATTGGAGTTATGGAATGAAAGATGACTGACTCATTGGACTGGTTTGATCAACATCCAATACCTCAATTTAATATTTATTCTAGTATGTAATTTCATTGAAAAATTAGCTTCAATCACTAATAAGCGGCAATTGACTAAATGCATCTCAAGTGTCATGAATCTTGACGTACCATATGCAATGGCTGTGACAGAAGTCAATAGCAGAAATGATTTGTTTAAAAAACTTTCGGGCCTCTTTTGTAGATAATCTCCCTTTCTTTACAAGATAATCGAAAAGCTCGCCTCCCGAAACATGCTCCAGGATGAGAAATCTCAAAATAAAGATAACTCAAGAGGCTTCTTACAAATATCTCCGATTTTCGTAAACATCGTAAAGACCAAGGACATTTGGGTGCTCTATGAGCTTCATTATCGCAATTTCTCGCTCAACTTTCTGAAGTACATTGTCACTCAGTTTTTCTCGATTAACGATTTTAACTGCCACCTTACGGCCACTTATACAGTGAACTCCAAGCTTTACGAGACCTATGTCATTTAATAAATAAGCAATAAGTAAGCATTACCTGTTTGTCCTTTGCCAAGTGTCTTCTCAAGTCGATACGGTCCAACATATTGATCTTCCTTTACTTGTGAACGCCTCGACATCGCCAATAAATATTCAAACAATTTTGGGATTATTTATTTTTTTGTTTCGAGGATGAAAATAAATTGTAAATCAATACTCATGACCACGGTAAGTACAATTATAAATGCTATTGAAGCTGTAATTAAGGGCACTTGATGTGAATTTATCAATACAAACAAGCATACATACAAGATGTCTTGATTTAAATATCAAATAAAAGCTCAAAAATCAACAAACTTTGTGTTTCCATCAGTAAATGCAACAACTGATTTTTATTATTTTGCAGATCTGTACTTCATATGATTTTCATTAATAGTTTCGGACTGATTCAAATGAATGTGCAATAATGAATAATTCAGCATTTATTTCCACTTCATTTTGTTTACAATATTATCTGTTGATAGATATATTACAGATTGACTACTTACAGAGCTGTGTCCATATTTTGTGTTGGAATTCTACCCAGTCACTGATTTCAAGGACGTTATCGGATATGGTGTGCCAATTAGTCTCTTCGAAGTCAGGAATAGGGTAATAATGTAATTAACATGCTGATTCATGAGAAAAAGCATATCTAACTATAAGTATGTGGCATTTTTTCATTTCATCACCTCTTTGCAGTAAATCGGTAGATGCCCGTAACTGTCGTGGATTTCACGTGGAATCCCACCATAACTAAGGTCTAAAAATAAAAGTGGCATTTAGTTTACCAATTGTGTTGTCATTATAGTCTAAGCTGGCGAAGTTTACCAAAAAGAGCTCGTCTTCAGTAATACGGTGTCACTCTTATAAAGCATGGGGACCTGAGTGTATTGATACTCGAGAACTATACTCCCTAACCCTTGTAAGCAGATAGATTCAAAAGGGGGACCCAACGTCACGTCCATTTAAATGGCAACAATTTATACAGCTTGTAATTCTGTCAGGGGACGTGATGGTCTAAGGCTACCACTTCATAGCACCTTGTTCAATCACCTATTTGAGCCTTACACATACCTACTAACTGTGAATGAGACTCAATATGACAGTTACGAGAGGACCCCTGAGTCACACAAGATGTAGAAAGTTTCGAAGTTACCTAAGGTGCATTTGTAGAGGCTCTTACGTCTTATAAGCACTAGGCTTCGGTGGCAAGCGTCCGCTCACCGGTATCCGAATAAGTTGCACAATTAAGGAACGGGAAGGCCTCAGAGTTACCACAAAAAAGGGGCTATTCATAAATCATAACCCCGAATGATAATCCCTGATAGGGAGCCACCAATGACAAATCTGCTTTCATTGAAACGAAAATTGCACAGATAGATGTGAACCGTGACATTGGCAAGGATGAGACGTTCTAAGGGGGAAGATGAGTGCATCCACTAGCAGAAGCGGAAGACAGAGTAAAGGGGGTATTACGCGCCACACGGTGTTATTCCGGATCGATAGAAGATTCACACAATGAGCAAGTGAGACAAAAGGGGAGAGCATGGGAGTAGTAGAGGAGGTAAACCAAAATGGCTCATGAAAGACGCTTCGTGGAGGGTGGGAAGGGTGGTGAGTGGCGACTCATCGCACCGATTCTGAGGCGACAGCACTTCCACCAGAGGAGGCAGCGGGGTTCTGCCCGGTGGACGCGGAGATCGACTTGGAAGAATTGCAGGCCTGGTAGAAGAGGATGTAGGCCGAATCAGACGTCTTCGAGGTCTCCGACGTCGTCCCAAAGAAGTCTCGAATATTCGCCGGGTCTATTTTCTACAGCACGGAAATTCGACATTACAGCCTGCCCACCAGGGGATTATGATTCATCCTACAAATCTGCATTCCTGGAAGAGGAATATTTGAAGGAGTTTTACCACATGAATTAGCATTCCAGCGTAACTTACCCCGAATACCCTAGAAGCTGGGATCATCGTCTTCAATATAAAACGACGCTATCGAGGATACCTTGGGTTTGTCGTGAGGGGAAACTTACGTCGACATATTCGTCGTCAAAGAGGAGCCAGATGCCGTCGGACTTGACGAGGCTGATGTAGTGACCGCGGTTCAGTCCCGAACCGGAGTGCACCACCACGGCCATCAACTCGTACAACTGCTCGGGATTGCTCGCGTCATCTGACTAAAGAGTGAACAAATCAACATCACCAAACCAGGCAGTCATGTAAGTGGGCGATGACTGGGACCGAGTGACGTACATCAAAAACCCTAAGCATGTTTACAACTATACGATTGTACCAGAAACGAAAAAAACGTGAATAGCCGCCCCAAGGTGCCTCCATAAAGTGGCTGGCTTAAGAACTACTACTTTATATTCACGTAGCAAATACAAGTGACATCTTTATAGCTGTATCCATACTACGGTTTTCAGCGACAGAGGTATTCACCTCTTCGATGGTATTAAATATATACAATCCCACATAGTTGTAATGCAACATCATTCAATGAATACTCCGTTTCGAGAAGCTTTCATTCCTTGATGAAGGCTTTTTCTCTGGAATCACTAGAACGTATTTCTATTCGTTTTGAGTTGCACAGATTACGTTTTGTCACTTGAACGGGTAATGGAATCATGAGCCAACAACTGTGAGAATAAACTAGTACATTTTGGTAATTAAACCCGACAATCCCCCAAGAGCAGCATTTACCACGCTTCAGCCCTCGCCAGTAAAAGCTCTGACATTGGGGCTTCCGATTGCTGCAGAAGTATTAAGCGATTGAACAAGCGGGACTCGTAGCTGATGACTCAAAGCAGTTTGCCCTACAGGGATACTGCAAACTCTACCAGAAAGACACTAAACATTCGGCATTGGCAAGATAGATTTTCCAAAAACAATGTATCTGAGTGGACAAAAAAACCAACCTCTTTGGGCTATTTTGTTTGCATTCAAGCAAAACAGAACGATAAAACATGTAAAAGCACAAGTGCAGAATCACCCACATCCCTAAGTGACCTCGAATGCTAAGGTCGCATGTCCCTTCGGCCCAAATCACACCCGGTCGTCTTACCGCGTGATGGAGCTGCAAAAGGAACGCCTACATAGACCTCCCCTCACCTAATTTGTGAACTCCACAAGTTCAGCTACTTACTATTACTCGACCGAACCACTAGAGCTCCTTGATGCCTGAGAAAAAAGGAGGACTCACGGTGTTGAAGAGGCGAAGCTCCTGTGGGAAGGGCACGTAGTAAGAGAGCTTGATGAAGCGATTGGCGTTCTCCGAGTACTTGAAGCGCTTCAGGTGCAGCGCCAACAACTCCGGTAGGCGCTTCACTCGCATCCTATAGCGTAAACCAAATAAATGCACCTCTATTTACAACACTACGCACACCCAGTATTGTGACAACTTTATATGCAAGTAGCATTTATTTCCGAGTCAATAGACATTCCACTCTGTCAGGAAGCCTAGAATTCAGATTAAAGTAAAATTACGGCACCTCCATGGCGCATTTACTAAAGCCACTTCAGGTAAGAGCATTCACAACTTTGACTTATCCAAGCCTTAACCTTTTTCCTGTATATGCACGCGTGCTTCATCCTGTTATTGATACAACATGGATGCAACTATTATAGACGGAACTCATGGGTAAACAGTATACAGAAGAAGCAGCAAGGAGAGCAGTTATCAACTTCACTAAGAAGGAACTCTACAATACTGGCTTTCAACTCTACCTTCAATTCATAGTAGAGGGCAGTTACCATAATCCACAACAAAATTCTCTGATGCGCTTTGAGAGGTACTATATCGAGGTACAGGACATTTTCAAAAGTCCAATAAAAGCACTTTGAATTAAGCAGACGGATACCACAACGAGGTGGTTGATCGACCAATTTCATATATGGCCAACCAGTGCTTTTGTGGAAGACTCAGTCGTGCAAAAGAAACTGACCTCTTTTGAGCCTCCTGTTTGCACCGACAGACTTCACAGTAGTACTTGTTTTCGGACTGGATGGTCTCGGTATTGGAGAAGCACTGGAGACAGTTGGTGATGCTGGTATACTGCTTGATGTCGACGGAGAGGTCGAGAAAGTCCTCGTCCTTGGTGCGCACTGTCTCGCAATTCAGGCACCGCGTCTCGTTCGTCAGCGTGCCCTGGAAGATCTCGTGGATCCACGTGCGCGTGCTCGTAGCCCCACCACTGCCGCCATCCCCGTTACCAGCTGCGTCGTCCGAGGCAGTCTTCTTGCCCGCCTCCTCTTCGCTCGCGTTCTCGGCTGCTGGGACAACCGTAGACAGCTATGAATTACAGGAATTCAACTTTCACGGACATCCCCCATTCCATAAGTCAGCTCCTCCTTCTGGCAATTCAAGCTCCTGAATAAAGCCTTCTCGAAATTTCCCACTTTCCCCCGTAGGTAAGTCAGATTAAAGGGAACCCGGACCTGATTGAAGGTAAAATGCCTCAGTGAACGAAGCAGTACCACAACTTCTCTGGGATTTAAATTGCGATTTCTACTTACTGTCACTTAATCAACAAGCAGGTCAATCGAAGCTGGTTAAAGATAACTCAATGGTCAGTTCCCAGAATAGTCCCATCCAATTAATGGCACGAGTAGAGCTCATCGCTACCGTGACCTGTAAATACTTGACACACTCCGGACATTGACGGGATACCGGTGACTCATACTAAGACGCACATCTGCCTAATCCCACGAACGTTGTAATTGGGTACGGTGAAATAAACCTGTACTCCCTCCGGTCGTTCTTGTGTTCAACGGGTCCTCTCATGCTAGTCATTAGACTGTTACAAACATGAAACCTAGGAAAAGCCCATGACAAAAAGCCTAGGTAAAACCCAACGTCATCGTGTCTTGTCACATGCATTCCGCCATTGGCGAATACCATGAATTCAATTACTAACCAGGAGCAATTCGGAGAACCGACATTCGTGCCTATGCGCGGATGACGGAAATTAGTCCGTCAAATTAAAAACCGAAGGTAACATCCCACAAAACTGCCCACAAGAAAGTTAAGACGACAGGCACGAAACTACACACGAGAACATACCTTAGGCATAAGGGAATAGATCGAATTTAGGGCTGTCCTCTCAAACGAGCGCGTCATAAGTAATTTACCTAGCCACATCATACATCCGATACGCAGCATGTGATACTACGCATTAGAAGTACTAATGTAATGCGGCTCAAACGTCTACCCAAGCATGTTACATCTACTCGCTAGCAGTTTAGGACCAACACAATAAACATAGTTGATTTTAAATGACGAAAGTGTGGATACGAAAAGGGCAGATACATTACATGGAAATTAAATGCCCGAAAATTGTCGAAAAAGATCCCACCTTGTAGAATGTCGGCGATTTGATTAAGGAGATAGTTGAGGAATTCATGCGCATCCTGTGGCAAGTAGTTGTCAAAAAGAACTAAAAGTTAACTGTCAAAATGAAAAATACGGCGCTACCATTCTCGCGTTTAAGGCGCTGAACGAACTTCTTGGGGGGGATTTGGCCAACCTTTTTCTTTTTCGTTGTTACAGTGTAGAAGAGGTCAGCAAGACAACTGAGCAATGTTTCCTTCTTTTGACCCTTGCTCTGTTGCCGATAAAGGAGGACGCGATTGCGAAACGGTTTGCAAAAGAAGAGGGCTTGAAGAACAGAATTGCAATAACATGTATTGCCAAACTAAACGCAAATCAAGGCTTAAAATACAAAGCCTACATTCACGAGGCCGTAGTAGTGTTCGTTCGATGGAAATTGATCTTTACCTATTTTCTTTTCCAAGTGGGAAAGATTTGCGCCCTAGGTGAAGCATAAGGCAAAAATGTAAACGACTACCAAGATAATGCGCAACTTCTGTAAATATCCATCAGGATTCTAGTAAATCAGACAAATTTACCATGGATTTGTCAATAAAGCCAGACCATTGTATATATCGAAGTAGCCAATTATAGCACACTAACTGGGCACACATACACATCGGACGTATAATGTTTACAGACTTTTATATCGTCTGCTTGAATACACTAGCCCGCAATTATTAAATACACAGGCAATACGAGAGCAAAGAAATCGAGTGGCATAATACTTAAAATGACTGTCAAGATGCCTAAAAACTATACAATTTTGAAATCGGATTAATCTGATAATTTACAAATCAAATTATGAACATTTCAGTAGCCATGAAAAAACCCACCATATGTAAATTATCAAATCAAAGTAAGTCCACCGTCATCACACACGTACGGCACTGCCTTCTCATGGAGTATGACCTTGACAGCCCACAATATGTGCATAATAAAAGACTACAGGAAAAGCTCTAACAAAGACCCTAGTAAAAACACCAGTAAAGACATGGGCTATACAAATTTTTAAGCAGAAAGAACCTGATATTTTGATCATTTTTTATTTACGCTTCAGATTTTGCCTCGTAACAATATACCGGTAATTATAAAAGAACAATTTAATCTATCTTTATTTCTCAATGACCAAGAACAGCCTTTTCTACTTTTTGTGTTTGAAGTAGGTCTCTGAATTGTGGATAATGTGTAAACAATCTCACATTTTTGCCAAGGACAACTATCGAAAACTGTTAATAATTTTTCCTTGGAATCGAATTTTTTAATATTCCCACTCCACAAGTTTTCACTGGGCAACAATGATTCAACTGATTCAACAACTGATTCAAATCAAGTACGTGCCGAATTTCCGTTAATGGTCCAATTTTTACAAACTTTAACCATGATTTGGACGACTGTTGTATAGTAAGTTTCCTTCTAAAACATAATCTCACACTTTTTTCAATTGATTAAACGAACCAAATGGTTCTGAATCCCGGGCATATACAAATGCATTTTCAAATATACGAAACCAACATTATTCTTTGTGTAAAGCTTTTAACGTCGAATACTTTACAAGAGACTAATAGGCAGCAAAAATTCTTGGCAGTTTATCTGAATCGATCAGTTTTGATACTTGAATATAATAATGGATAAATCTATTTGCTCAATAGTATGGACATAATGCTGAGTGTGCATATTCTGAGACGAGTTATATTTAGCTTGATTTTCTTGTGACTCTTCATTTCCGCATCGGTTCTCTTGCTCATTTTCGCACCCTAAATCTGGTTAAAAAAATTTTTTACAATCCGATTCCAAATGCCTAGATAAAATTTCCTCGATGCTCTGTTTCACATTGGATGTAAGACCTCATGCGGTGATGATCAATGATAATTGGTTTTATTCCAACAACGTTCTTGAAATGCCAATTAAAAAGCATGTATTTTAATACAAGAGTATGTGAAAACAGGCATTTAAAATAAACGCTCAAGTTGCAAGACCTTTTTTTCTTGTACTAACTTCGTTTGCCTAAGGATGAGAGCATTTAAAGTCATTTTCAACATCCTTTATATTCAAGTCATGGTAAAACAAAATTGCTTGGGATTCATTGCTGTTAGATTTCGTAGCTGCCGTGCCAGTGCTGTCCAAAAAACATACTCATGTTATCAGATATAGCAGCGTTCCTTGATGTTAATTTCCCTACAAGCAAAATGTAATATTTATTTTTTCATGTTCGTGTGTACCATGTCAGCTTAAAGCATGACCATATTTATTAAGTTAGTGAATAAGATCCAAAACATGCTTTTACAAAACGATTTCTTTGAGTATATAATGTATTTTGTATGCTATTATACAACCATTTTTACAGAAAACAGTGTTGACAAAAATGAAAAGAATGAGCATATTTTATCACTGATTGGGTGAAATTTGGGGTCCGTTAAGAGTTAGCATTTATAGAATCTACTAAAACACGCGGTGATCGGACAGTATCATCGCAGTTCTAGCAATGGAAAACCCTAACAGTTCTATCCTCCGCAATTAACTAATTCACCCCTAGGACTGCATATACGGTTAACACGATCTCAACACACACACTGAAGCACTTTCCTATTTGTTTACAATTACTGTAAATATGAAACTTCGAATGTTACTTTTCCCACGCATACTTTAAAGTATAAAGTAGTGCTGGTACAATTTCACTACATGGCTAGGCATATAAATACAGCCGATATTTGGCATTCACAATCATAATTTTTGTTCAACAGAGCGTTGCTCAAAGTTGATTGCAAGGTTTAGACAATAAATATTAGTATTAACCTTGCACTAAAAGCTCATTGATGCTCTCAGCTAATTAAAATGACTTCGCTCTGAGGTAAAAAATCGTTTCAAAAGAACCCACTAGGTACATACGAAACATTCATATGCATTTAATAAATATTACCATACCAATTTTAATACCCGCAATATAAATTAGTGTGAAGAGGGGAAATTTTCCTATGCATATGTTTCGTATTTTGCCCCAATAATCGATCTATATATGACCTTAACAAAAATCGCAAGCGCTAGCGCTCTATATGGTTTCCTATTTTGTTATGTGATTTCACAGGATGAAGATTTGTAATATTCTCAAAGACGAAATAGATGGAGAAAAACGTTGGTTTGCGTTTTTATTCCTCCTGCCATATTTTTTCCTTATGACAAATTTTAACTCGAACAAATTGATTTTATTTTTGTTATTGTATTCACAATCCTGCATGCTTTTACCACTTTATTGTCAAAAACCGTAATATTTCAAACCTATCTAAAACAAAATTACTATTACAAGTTTCGAAGAGGCAGAATTCTCGGATTGAACACACATTCAACGCTCTACAGAATTCCGATTCTTTACTGGAGTTTCCGAGGCTTCTCGATATCCTTGGCCATTTCCCTCCTGAGAGAGTCATAATGGTAAATTTGTTTTTAAAAAGGCGAGACGTGTGTTAGCAATTCTTCGGAGGACACAAACAAAAGTACAGATTAATACCTTGTGATACATTTAAAAAATATATGCGTTTTCTTGTAAATGGAACCAAACAAGACAAATTTAAAGGTAAATCTCATTTATGCTTTATTTATTTATATTACATTAGCTCTTTACTACTACTATACAAATGGACAAAATTTCATTTACGAGGACCGGTTAGTAGCTGCTATTAAAGATGAGGGTGGAGATAAAGAGTGCATTCGAATGTTCGATCAACTTTTAAAAGTGGTAGTGTCACATATCGTTCCTATAAGTGGTAATTTTATTAGAAGGAGCTCACTTTTGAAGTCTTCACCGAGTTCTTCATGGGCAATCCAAGCGCTTCCCCAGTGTCTACATGGATTTTAACTTCCAATTTTTCCATATTTGAAGAAAATCAGAGCATTCCTACGAAACCTTTTATAATCTCTCTATCTTCTGGAAGTATGTTAACTTTCTAGTGATAAAAACAAATTTCAGTCCCCGAGTGCGCCGTCGGTGCCCTAATGCCTGCTTTTCTGAGCATTGCTGGTCCAGGGGAGTGCTGTATAAGCCGCTCTGCATTCCAAAATAACCTTTGTGATATTTTACCCGACTACTTTATAGATGGTTAGCACTAAAGCTGAGGCTCACACAATTTATTTAGGGTTATTTAACTTCCTTGATTTCAACTGTGACGGCTTCATTGATGAACATGAGTTCCGAAGTCGCCTTTCAGTCATGTACCAAGCTGGTCCGAATGAGTATTTGACGTGTAAGAGTCAGTATCTTTGATTTAAAGTAATGTTATGTTCAGGATAATTATACGACGTCCCCCTTAAGACCTTTTTCAGATGTTTTCAGCGAAGGGGGAAGCTGGCACTGTCTTCCAAACAGATAATTTCATGGACTGTTTCGCCCGTTTTGTTCCACCTCTGGTAAGTTCCAATAGAAGTCTCATTTAACACACAAGTGCAGTCAAGCCACGACTAACCCCTATTGGCTCTTCTAGATACTTGGAGAATTTTCTGCCAAATTTTCTGATATCGTGAGTGCTTTTGTGTGGGCCCACGCCCCATGTGTCACTGTCCTTGAGAGTGGGTCCGCCATGTGATAATTAAATGGCCTGCTTTTGTTGCCGTTTGTCGTTTTCGGTTAATTTCATTATATCTTTCCCATTTTCCAGAAAAATTTCACATCACTCTCCCAATTGAAAGCGTGGGCTGAAAATTATAGCGCCTTTACTTATCTTATCAAGTTCATAAAAGCAGTAGGTTCATGTGTGAGATTTATGGGCTTATTTCGTGGCACAATTCGGTTTTTCTAACTATATTTTTAGCTGATTAATGTGGTTTTTGGCCTACTCCCACCAACTTCAGAGGTTGAAACTCAAGAAATTATTTTGTAAGTTTTATACTACTAATCACATTACCACACATCGATTCGAGAATAGTTATTTGATTTTATTTTTTGTGTTCTAAGGTTGTGGATGTACTACATGCTGAAGAATCAGTTGAAGCTAGGAAGCCAATGGTATATCATCCCAACAATATCATGCCCCTGTTTATGCGTTGAAATCGAGATTCAGGTGAGTCATAATCTTCAACAAATATTAACAAAAATAATCAACACTCTTCTCACATGATGGAATAGTCATTGCGGAAGCATTCTTTGCTAAGAAGCCTTGAAAAAATATACTGATAAGTAGTTGGTTACTGGTGGTCAGACACTTATACTTGTGTCGTTATGCAATATTAATGTATAAACGGTGCCCGTCTATCTTCTGCTTTTCGAACCAACTTATGTAGGTGCAAACTGCAAAGCCAAAATAAAGTCATTTTGAATCCACTGATTTTGAAACACCACGTTTTCACTTGCCTCTCATTCTCTTAAGATAATCGTTTCTTAACAAATGTTGAGTTTAAGCATCAAATAGCAGTCAGTTTTACTATTGCTGTAGAGATCCTTATGGATATCTATATTTGAACTTATTGAGTATGACTGAGCTTTTTAAGCTAGCTATAATTTTCATAATCAGCAGTGACTCTATAAGGGTATAAACTTTGTTTGTTGAGAATGTTTATCACAATAATTTGCTCTTCCTCAATAAGTAATCATGTTTTAATTTTAAGACTCTACGGTTGCCGAATTCTTCCATGAGAACCCATAGCCTTAGGCACCCGGTTTCCATGTATAATGGTCTCTTCAGTCAACCGCCAGCCCTTAAACAGTCCGAGTCCCCCGTTGATGCTCCTACCCGCAATCCCAGGCGAAGCATCAGTTACGAAGACGGTCTCAACCGGACCATCGATCCTAAACACACCAGTAAACACCGCACCATCACCCAGTGGATCTCTGAACACATTGGCAAGCGACGAGAGGCGAAGGCGGCGGAGCGGGAATCCAGCACTCGCAACCCTCACAATCACCTGACTCGGCAGGCACAGAGTGTCTACCGTTCCAACTGCTCAACCCCACACGATGAGCTCAGCCCCTGTGCTAGTGCCCAAAAGTCCCGTGAGCAGTCCATGGTAAGCCCACTTTGGCTCCACCTATCCGGGTCATCGCAAGCCTTGAACGCATACTTTTGCCACTGAAATAACTTGGTACTCTTAGTCTGTGTGATGAGCAACTAAGTGATTAGTTGGTATTCAAAGGTTGCTGAAAAAGACAAGAAATTAATATATTAGTATATCTTATTAGCTAAAGCTTTCATCGCATAGGCTTATTCTTACATTTTGGAAATGCTTGCATGTTCAAGAAATAAAATAATACGTTTTAAAAAGACAATGTTAACTCATTAACTTTGGACTTACGAAACTATTAATCAGGGTGACTAAATTATACTGTAGGAGAAAATTTCGTGTTTTGGCAAATATAAGGCTTCTGAGTAACTCCCTGAAAAGTTGGTGAGACATGAAAATTGAGATGAGCATATAGGAATGCGTAAGGTTGCCTAAAGACATCTTGAAAAAATCTTCCTTCAAATTTATGTCGACAATTGTGTCAACGAAGTGCATCACGACTTTAACTTCCAGTCAAGAGTTCGAGGAGCAGAGGATGCTAACGGGGATTCTTTTCACCCTGGTGAGCCTCTGATAGCCGTTGACCGGCGTCTGGCTTATCGACTGAAGAGCTGGAACAAACTAGGTGCCCACGACGGAGGGGCGCATATCTTTGACTACTTGAAGCCCAGCTACCTCATCAACTACCTTCCCACAGTGCGAAAAACCCCTAAAGAGGTGCTGGAGATTAGTGCTCTAGAGGTGTCCGTTCGCTGGACGAACGGCATCAAGCTGAGGGCACAGCCAACGCAGGACCTAATTACAGCTGTAGATCCACCGAGGAACACTTACTTCTATGGATCACCCTCAGCCATTCCTGTTGATCGAACCAAGAGTCGAGCTGTCTCTGGTAGGTGGACCTTCTCGAGCTCACTGAATAATCTTCACCAAGTCCTTATTTATATGGAATGCACTTTTCTTTAACTCCTCTTTATGGCCACTTAAACGTAGCAGGCCCCAGCGGACTTAGCTGTCTCGTGAGAAGGGTCCAACACCCAACGCTGCCATGTCAGTTGCTTTGGATAATGGTCCCGTTGCCAGTGCTCTTATAACTATTAAGATTAATGAAAAGGCGATTCATTAGCAAGTCAAGGGAGTTAGTATGCAGTAAAATCAATGCCTACATAGAAACAGAACAAAGCATGTAGCATGCATATTGATCTTAACAATGATGGGAGTGTAAAATCTGGATATCGGGCTTTGTTGCTAGTGCCAATTTAAAGTGAAAATATGTCGGACAGTTCAATTGAGAGTAATTTCTTCATGTCATTCCATTCTCCCAACCTCAAAAACCGGTAACTTGTAGTAAATGACCGCACATCAGATCACATCGCAAAGTTCAAAGATGCCGATAGTTATATCGCACTCAGTAGAGCCACGGGGAACAGCTTGTAATCGTAATGTGCCCATCACAAAACATCTTCAAAGCTCTTGTAAGTTATATAAAGATGCGCCTTCTTGTTGTTAGGATATGTAGGTTCCAATGATAGCCTCCATTATTTAAATAATACTAAGCTGCTCATCTTAAAGGCTTGAAAACATGACTTAAATTGGTGTTGGCTCTAACTGTGTGTTTAAAAATATAAATATTCTCTATGATGACTTATTTCGTTCGAATTTCCAGTGAAATTTCCTTTTAAATCCAAAGTTACTATTTTCTCTGGAACTGATCATAACGCAGATGGCATTGTCGACTGTTTCTCTTCTAGCAGTCTCTGGGATGAGTCTGCAAAATAAGCGTCGTTTGGTCAGTACTTGCGAAAAATCCAGCCCTGATATTGGTAAGTTTTATCACTGTCTTTTGGAAGCTCTCTCGCTTGAAGAAAATCATAGTGACGTTTAGGTGTTTTAGCCAATAACAGGTATAAATACTCCACCTCAGTGGACTCCTCCCAGCAAGTGCGCAAGATTTCCTCTGGAGCTTCAAGTCCAATGACTCTGAATGAAGTTAGCGGCAACACAGCCGACTGTATTTACGTTCCCACACAAAAATTGTCTGCTCAGAGCCTGCGATTCGCCTTTTCGCGCTGCCACAGAGTTTGGGAAGTAGTTAATGCCATTTGTTGTAGGCTCACAGACTACCGCAACTGTGATCTCAAGTCAGACAACTATAGGGTGTGGCTAGTCTCCTCTAGTGCCCAGATGGTCATGCGGTCGCGTCAAAAACTTAATTCTCCAACAGCCACAGTTGGCAATGCCACTGTTAGTGAGAATAAGAGTCTTTCCAGTAGTTGCGCTGATCTTTCACCAGCGAGTCCAAATAGCTCAGCACCCTGTGCTAAGCGAATCGACCTTCGAACAGTTGGAGATCAACCACTAGGTCGATTTTTGGCCGAAAATGAACCAATGTTGCAGAAGGAATTGCTCAACCCCGAAAGACTGTGTCACAGCACCTTCGAAATCATAATTGAAGGTACGTGGGTAATTATCTTCGATTTTGAGAACTGAACAGGTAGGTAAGAGATTTGGTCCATTGTTTATTAATATTATTACCTTAACCTGCTAGTTTACTACTTAAGAGGTCATAATTTTCGGAATTAAAGCAGCTCTTTCACTCATCCCAGAATTTGTTATTTGTAGGAGGTCATTGACCCACTGATTTGGCCGGATATCTCTCAAATGCCAAATAGCCAAGAACAGTCATTTTTTAAGCCCTAACCAGCAATGATTTTGCAATACTCTAGGAATGACAAAGCCTTAAGCACAGCCTAAGAGAATAATTTACAGTGTTAATGATGAGTCTTATGTTTATTTGCTATCTAAAAATGTAAATCCTCTATAGCAAAGACACACGTCCTACAACTAGTGAATGGTATTGGATTCCTTGATCTTAATGTCCCGTGAATATTCATTTTAGCACGAGTTCAATTCCTATGCTGGCCGTTCGGCCAGCGAGCAACTTACGGTAAGCTGAGGCAACATATCTGGCAAAATTTTCAAGTACTGTTTAGTAAAAAATATCCCACACCCAGGTGTGCCTTTCGTGGGACTCAAAAATCTGGGAAACACGTGTTATTTGAATTCAACCATTCAGTGCCTTCGTGTAACTCCATCATTGACTCAGAAAATCGAGCATCACCTTACGCCTGAAACGAGGTAATATTTTTAGCAATATAGCCTGCACTATGGCAGAGTCTTTTTAGGGTTATTAAAACGTGTTTACACCTAATTTTATTTATCTCTGTTTTATTACCTTTTTACTGCTTTTACCTTCGGTAGCTGTGCTATACACCAGTTGCATATAGTTCCCTAAAGGTCTATTTATATAACTACACCCAGACGCTCATCAATCTTGCGTTTGGCTACAGAATTATCAGGATGACCCATTTGACTTACGTGGTAGATTCATCAATCGAGGACTCTTTTTCTGTTGCAACCAAAGAAGCCGTTATTGTTCCTCTATATCATGAGTGAAGCATGTTTAATGATCCCACATGAATGAATACTGACACCAGAGTTGATTGTGTAAACTTCAGACTAGCCGAAGAATATCTGAAACTGCTTGAAAGATTGGACAAGTCCTATCAACCAGTTAACCCCTACAGCATGAGAGTAAGTTATCAATCTTCACAAATATCGTGGAATCACCGTGCCTTTTTATGCAGAGCGTATTTGTGGAAAAACGTCCCAGTTTCGCGACCTACGATCAGCAGGATGCTCAGGAATTCCTTACCGTCTTTCTGGACTGTCTCAACGATGAACTAAAGCGCAAATCCCTTCTTGGAGAAAGTCACATTGACATGAAAGGCAAGACCAAGCACAAATCGCGTTCGGCTTCGGTGGTAGGTTTCTTTACTGGAAAACTAAGTGAAACCGTAGGTGTGGAACACATTCTGTCTGGAGAACGATTCGCCGGTGACTCATATCTTCTACGGCCTCTGCGAATCCAGGTGTGAATTCCAGAGCTGTTCGCACAGCTCCTGCGCCTATGAGCCCTTCTCAAACCTCACTTTACCCCTGCCTGACGACCCTTTGTATCTCATCAAGTTGACGGGTAAGTCTTTACAGCTTTTTCAACCTCCAAAATAAATGGAATCCATATAATTTAATTCCACTTCAGTTGTACCTTCGTACGGAGCAGTACCTGAGGTTATTCAACTGGAAATTCCTAAATCCGGTGATTTTGAATGCGTTCGTAAGGACATCGCCAAGAGATACAATTGTTCTTCCAGCCAAGTGTTTTTGGGTGACTTGAATACATCCGGAACCCTCATTGTGAGCGTTTTGATGGAAGTTATTTATTATTTCCGCAACTGAAAAGCTAAGTATCAATATCCATTCTAGCCCATTGGACGAACAAAAAAGAGACTAAACGTAACAGTGAGTGTAGTACTCTGCTGTGTTACGTTAATCTGATTAATATATCAAATAATTTTTTCTTAAAACCAAGAGGTCTCAGCGCAAAAGGAGGAATTTGGATACTAAGGGGGAGTTGTGGGCCTTCATTATTCCAGAACAGGACGCAAGTAAGTTGCATTTTTACTGGCGCGCTAGAGAAAATTGGTCGACTTCAACAATCTCTTCCTGTATTCAAACTCCTATGTAACCATCTTATTTCGAAATCTTGTTTATCAAGTAGGAACTACGTGAGTCTAGAACAGCTTTGTTAAAGGTTTTCGTATAATCAAAATCACTGCGGGCTCTTGAAATGCTCAAATAGTCGCCATTGTCCCTTATGGTACAACTGACAATTCTAGTTCAGTAGACGTTAGTATAAGCTTTCAGATATGAACTGTTGAATCAGTCAGTCAAAGTCTAGATTGGGATCAAGCGCAATTCGACCAAACATGTTTGATACCCTGAATGTCATAACACTGTTTTGTAGTTATTTAAGTTATTTGCTCTGAATTTCCTCAACAAGCAGCTGTCAAATTGGTTTCATTAAATCCAAATTCTCGACAATATTTGTTTTTCAAAGGCTTACCATCCAAGGAGACGCTTGATGTGATCATTCAAAACCGGACCTTGGTATGTTAAAGTTATTTCAAGTTTTTATTCTCATGCTAGTTTTTATGAATTGCCCAGGTCAAGCTTTGGGCTGAATTTCATTTTTAGCATGTAACAACCCATTGATTCAAAATATAAGTCCTTTTAGTTTTAACTGGAATACTTTAAAAAGCCTCAATTACGGCTTATGTCTATTTCATTCTCAAGAAGTCACTAATCGTCGTTGAAGGACTTAAGGTACATTCCTTTAGCAAAAACGATTTTGAGGAGAAGTCCTATATACACATTTAGTACAAGGTCAGGTGTATTTTATGGAGATTTTTTTAAGGACTCCATCAAATTTTAGATAAAACGTTTTCTACCATCATTCGAAGGTGACAGTCACCGAAGAAATTAAATTGCAAACTGGAGGTCTTAAATCCAGATGAAACGAGGAATTAGTAGCCAAGATTTTGTCTTCAAGAAGCATATGGCTAATTTCGCACCAGACAAAAGCTGCATGGGCTTTCACCTCAAGGGGCCATAAAATGACCTTTTCAAGAATGCGGGATTCAATGATGACCACTTTTATCTTTTACGAGTATTATATCGAGTATCAGGAAACCCCAGTGTACTTTTTCATGCATCATCATGTGATAGAAAGGATTTGCTCAAATTATTTTTTAATGCCACCTTTTTTCAGGTGCTTTCTGACACACCGCTTTTGCAGCAGACTGCACTAACACCTCAGCTGCACGGCACTCCACTGGTTGTTTGTGTGCCCAAGACAGCCACGAATGAAGACCTCTACGCGATGGTCGACAAGTGTCTGCGTCGTACTTATCAGCCGCGCGACAGACTGGAATTGCACCAGAACTGTCTCAGAACTATTTCCAACCTCAAAAATGCCACTGAGTACGCCTTTGAGCCTGACACTAGAATGTGCTCCGCTATCGAAGCAAGGTGAGTTGTTTCGCGTCTTATGAGAGTGCAAAATATTCGTGGAGGTGAGTGTGTGAATGCCATGTGGTTCGATAGCTTTAAATTGCTGACGTAATTCACAGACTCTAAGTAGTAGTACCACACCTCTGAGCTACTGATTTTATGACCTTCTCAGCTCGTGATTCTGAGGATGCTCGAAGTTTATGGCCTGAACCAGTCCCCTTACTTTACTCAATCATACAGTAATTTTACCCTTCGTTTTCATTCGAAGTTCTGGTTTCGAAAATAGCTGCAATATTGCTCCCAAGCCTTATCTGAAGTGTTAATAAGTGAGTCACAACTTTATCACAAGCCGTGACTAAGCACTTTAATGCAAATCATCTTAATCATTCGTCAGCTTTGCCAGTTAGTTGTTTAAAAGGTATATTCCCTTTCAAAATTGCTAGCACAATTAACAGCTCTACTTAGTAAATTTAAGTAATGAAGTAAATTATCGACCCTACCCTATTTTCTTCCGAATAGGGGATCCGACAAGGCATGCTATGTTTTCTCCCTGAAGTATGCAGACAAGACCTGGTGGAGATGCTCGCGATGCCCGTGGCCCAAGTACGTCTAACAGTTCCAGACTAATTATGAGGTCAGTTATTTGGAAACCCATCATCCTAACCTTCTTTGGTTTGCAGGATGTGTCGAGGCTGCCACATTCCGCACAACTGCGAGCAAGTCTCTCTTACACCGTCCAATGACTCATGTGTCTATCTGGCTGCGGACTGGAATTTAGTTGCTATGACCAACGATTATCAGCCTGCTCAGGAGGCGGTATGTCATTGAATATGGCGATCTATTAAAATCAACCCCTTCCCGAAATAGAGGGGGAATATTTATCACACCTGGGTGTTTCGTTATGCCCACGTAATTCATTGCATTCATTTCGTGTACAAGAAAGGGTATGTCTGCCTGCAAAGAGAGGGTGCTGATGAAAACACTCATGGATTAGCCCATGTTTTTTTCAGTCTGTAGAGCAGTAGTTGAACACGTCCTTACTAGAAACGCTAAACTGCAAATGTCTTGTAAAGCTCGTTTTTACTGTTGGAACTGCTCAGTTATTTCATACATGCCATTCTGCTGTCTAATGCACTCACTGGTTTAGTTGGCGACAAGCTGAAACTTGTCATCGTTTGTGAACCTTAAGACACCGTTGTAGAGCATTAATGGGCTTAGACTTCTTGAAATGACATTGGCCATTGTTGGCTGCTGCCTTTTATGGTATGCCTTGATTCAGCTTCCATAAAATTAGCACACATTAGCGGCACTCCAGCACTGCACATGAGATCCGGCATCCCTGAATAAATCAGTAGTGCACTTTTTTTTCTGATAAGATGCTCTCGGTTTGATACGAAAAGTGGCTAGACTGACATACTTTGGACGTATTAGACTTATGGTAGTGGCTTCAAGAGGTTTCTTAATGACTTTGTTCACCTATTTTATTCTAAATTGATAAGCCATTTATATACTTAGTGCAGAACCGGTTTAAACTTTACAATTTTCCTTTTAAGAGTTCACCAAGTGATGGAGAAATTACTTCTAATTTATTTACTGGGATGCACACGGACAACCTAAGATAAGCTGGGTTACCGAGTGAATACGACCCTCCTAAATGTGCTAACATTCTAATTATCCCATCTTATTTGTAGAAACGTAAGGTAATCGAATACAGAGGTTTTAACAATACACTACAACTGAAGGACCTACTGGACACTTTCTTTGACGAGGAGACGGTGAACGAAGACAACGGAATAGAGTGTGACAGCTGTCGAAAGAGGACAAGCTGCATCAAACGCACCAGAATTAGTGTTCTTCCAGACGTTCTTGTAAGCTTGCTGTCAACACCTAGAAGGTTGATATTGGTTGGCCACCAACCTTGGGTAGGGCAAAGACTAGACAGCAAAGAGACGTTCAGGATGAAGACGGCCCTTGCACAGATACACGACAAGAGACGTGACCGAACAACTGAGGGTTGTTGTGTGGTTAAACAAAGATGCATTGGGGGCAATAGCAGGAGAACGAGACTCCCGCATTAACTAATGGTGAACAGGAGCAACCTGAGAACAAGATGCTTATTCAGTTGTGTTTACTACCCAGCAACCAAAAGCTGGTTGAACTGTAGATGCTGCCTAATTACTGCTTCATGCTTAGTGAGTTAAATTACCGCTTCATGAAAAAGAGAGGAAGTTCCTTGATGTAATACACAAAATGGATGACATCACCGGAGTTGTTGCAAAAACGTGGATAGTGGTCGATGAATCCGCCTGATGACGTTGATTCTGATTCAGCGCTTCCTACTCGCAAAAATCAAGCCCCTGAATGAGATCAGTGCCTTGTTCCACGCTACAAGTCCTTAGTGCGTAGATAGATAATAATGAAAATTTGAAAGCAAGGCTAAAAACAGGTTGAGGTGAGTGTTAGAAAGGGTACCCCTATATGTGTATATGTGCCATCTCTTATTGTGGTGTGTTACCGTTCTTCCCAAGCAGTTGATCGCCTTGAAGAAGTTCCAACTAACCCGCGGCTCCTGGCAAAAGTGCACTCGACCCGTGGATTTTCCCCTCACGTCACTCAATATGAGTTCCTACCTCCTCAGCGATGCAAGAAGCGACGGAGAAATCTACGACCTCTACGGAGTGGTGAACCACACGGGCACTCTGGACGAGGGCCACTACTACGCCTTCGTTCGCAGCGAGGATGGGAGATGGTTTCGCGTCAATGATATCGAGTGTACCGTAGGTTCTCAGTCCATCTCACCTTCTGCAAACACCTTTTAACGTTTGCATCAGCAATGGCCTAATTTCACAGACACCACGCGAAACTTATTTACCAAAAGATCCGTAATTAATCATAGATTCCTAGTGTGCTTGCATGATCCCTACTGAGAATCAGAATATGTCTCACTTTTAATAAGGAGCGGTACTTCAGTGCTGACGAGGAGGCTTGGTGCACAGATGTGAGCAATATTTCTCAGTGTGAAGTTTGTGAGGGATTACGAAGGGAAACCGACCCCTTGCAAATGCAATTATGTTTTTTTAAGTGGCTTTGAGAACTTCTAAGGACTGGTTCGGCTATTTAAAATGGCATGTTATACCATAACCTGATAGCAAGACAACACTATAGTTTTAGTTAACAAAAATAAGAGCATGAAAATTAGCTATCAAAACTGATTTCTGCATTTTGTAAGTGGAAAATAAGGAACATAAAGCCATGCAGTTCTAAGGCAGCCCAATTCCTCTCTTGAATCATATTTCAACACATCATTGATCGTAGCCTGAAATAGTCACCTTCGAAATTCCCGCATTACACTTTCTGGCTGATAAGCCATACATTATGACTGTCACGTGCTTCTTCACTCATTTACATAGTCCTCGAGCTTCCAATTTCATCGTACCATCTATCATATTATGAAATTCAATTCATCAAGCGAAATAAGTGGACTTCTGGGAAACATTTGGATTTCACTAGAGGATAAGGATATTTAGGAACTTGCATTCACGAAAATGGAAAGATCGAGAAGGTAAAAAGGAGGATATCAAAGCCATTTACGAACTAGGAACTACATTGTGATTTTTTACAATTAATTAAATAGCGATAAACTATAATATTTTTTGCCAACGTACTAAATTTATTTTTTTTTAGATATTTAAGTGAATGAATATTAAACAGCAAATAGGCTGGAGAATTTTCAGTTATTCAGAAAATTCATAGAGTATAATTATTACAATCACAATTGTCTTTCTCTACCCTTTTGTACAACTTTCTGCTGAAGTATTTTACGTCTTTTATGAATGATAGAATAGGTACCTGAAAGGGATAGCGAATATTGTCCTAAGTATCTAGCAAAAGCATGGTATCTTAACGGCCGGCACATAAACCGAGGGGTCAACAGAGTACCTTAAAGTGAACCTAGAGGGGACTTTAGATATTTTGACGGGTTTAGATGTGAAACCTTTCAGACAAATGTGATCATTTATAGCAGGAGCAGATTTCCACGTTATTTATATGCGACTCTTAAAGATGTTCGAACCAAGTCGGTTAGGCTCTAACTTGAAATAAAGCCGCCTTCGTTTCAGTTAGTGTCCCTGTAATTTCAACCGAATTAGTTCATAAAATATCGATTCTCCAATTTTCCTCATATTCTCGAACCAGTTTCTGATTTCTATAATCTACTGGTATACGTTGTGGGATAGCTAAAGCTAACTTTCGGCATAATGTATAGGGATTGCCTTGATTTCTTCATAATTTGTGCGCTGCTAAAATCACGTTTCAGGAAGTGAAAAAAGAGGATGTAGTGACGCCCGATGCGTATGTTCTCTTCTATCAGCGCCGAAGACCGGACCAAGGCTGCCGTGGAAAGAATTCTTCCGGCGAAATGTTGTGATGGAACCCTCCTCTGTCCAAAACGTACTTTTGATCTTCGTCTCCGCCGTTTATAAATATTTTTACACCTTAATTTTGCTCGAAATGCCTACCCCGCAAACGAAAAATACAAGATACATGGTTGCTTTTTCATTGACCTTCTTGTTCTCCTGTTATCAAAGTCAGTCGTAAGTACACTTCTTTGTACAGAAGCAAACATGCTGTCAAAAATGAGTCAATATGAGGGCAAACAAGTCAGTGATCATACGCAATCAATCAGGTATCACAGCCAGGATGGATGGTAATAGCAATAAGGCATGGGTGGTGGCTAAGGTAAAGGAATGCATAACGTTCTGGGCATTTACTGCTCTTCTATTTTGTAGGTAAAAGGTGTGAAAAGACTTTGGGATAGCATCAGCCAAGCGTCAGGTAGTGCTTCCACGCCTTTGGAGAAGACTGGATCCCACAGATTTAGATCGAGACTCCGAGGCCGAGGTTCTCATAGCAACCGGTCTGGGGATTCTCGAACCTTCAGCAGGCACTCGAGCCACCGAACAGCGTCGAGTAAGGCTCCTTTCTGTCACTTTCGCGGCTGTTTTGGGATCCCTAATCATCGAAGGTGTTGTGATCAATGTGGGTTTTGCAGCGATGCTTCGGTCAGCTACTCTAACATTAGTAGCAACAGAATTGCGGCGCTGTAGGCCTTTAGGCTGAACTGGCTGCGGTAATTGGCGTTTTACTTGGGAAGTCGGGGGCGTGACGATCTTAGGTACTGCTGGAGTTCGCTTTGGGTTCGCTGACAGACGCGCAAATACATCGCTGCTACTGGTAGAGTCAGCTTTGGGTCGTAGCCGGTACAGGGGACTGCTAGCAGGGACGTTGATATTGGTGGCCGAGCTTGCTCGTTTCCTGGGACTTAACGGCAAAACCTGGTTCGTCCGATTTCTAGCAGCTTCTGCAGCTACCTTCAAAGTAGTGAAGTCAGAGGGCCGGTTTAATGCCACAGTAGACTGGGAGTACTTCGATAAGTTGGTTTGCCTTGCCCGTTTTCCAGCGATCGCAGGATTGTTAGTTGACATGGCACGTTGTTTACCCATCCCATAGGTGTCCGACAGCTTGTTGTTAGGCGAATTTGGACCAGACTTGCTAGGTGATAGCAGTGCGCTAAGCATCGGTCTCGGTTTCACAGGTTTGGGGTCCGGTTCAGGAGCTTTTATAACCGATGGTTCAACCTTGCCATTATAAACACTAGCGACCTGAAACGGGAGTATACCCACTGTTGCTAATCTTGATTCAGTTATGATGGCCAATACTACCTTATAGGTTACAAGTAGAATGTCGTGACGAAAATCACCACGCCACAGCGCTTTATTGATTTTTTCCAGGCATCTTTAATGTGTTTGTTACAGTAGCCATTGGATTAGCATAGCTCTAAGCACAAATTTGACAATGTCTTTGAGTTGATACCGACTGCACACACGTCACTAAAGATTCCCTTCTTGTGAGTGCACACAAATATGCATCAAGTATGAGGCAAAACGAGAAATAGACTTGATGCGCTCACCTGATCGATAATAGGGACTTGCTGGATATCTTCAATACTCGACGAGACCTCTTGAGCAGCTGTTTCTTGTGATGCCTCAGTGGTATTTTCAACGAAGAGACCGTTGACAGGAAGTGTGTCTTCTATTTTTTTGATCGTTGAGGCCTGAGAAATTTCAACAACCTGAATATTTTAAAAAGGGGTCAACCTTCTCAGCACTTCATCCATTTTCCTTTTGATTTTGGAAATTCCTAATTGATGAGTAAGCCGGCAAAGAAAAATGAAGCATTTGCACAACAAATATTTCCGTCGATAAAAATATGTTTATTGAACAAACAGTAGGATGTGCAAGCTATGTAAAAATGTACACTTGAATTTTAATAACAGAGAAACGTGTTTTATACATGCAACTTCAGTACCAGTCATGAAAATCACACAGAAGTTGAATTTAATATTATTTACTCGTACACAGCAATTCGTAGTTAAATCTAGCCTCAGTATATTTTCCACATATAACTTTCAAGTTTGCCTGTAAATTACAGGAAAGGCAGTCATTCATGCGATTCCCAGCAAGTTCTAATTAATCGCATGCCGCAACGACATCTATCTAGGCATCTCAACTGCTTCACCGTCGTGATTCATCAAGTCTGTCCACCCCTTAATAAAGGACTAATTACCTCCTGGTGAATTGTGCGTGGCTTTAGCAGCTATGGGTTTCACGGACCAATAGGGGCAACTCACTCGACTTGCAGTTGGTACATGATAGACATCGTCAATACTTGAACTGGGGGTTAGTTGCACCTCCTGGCATGTGACTGGCTCAATAGAAGGCACACAGGTTTCATTGGATATAAGCTTGGTCGGTGATTGATAGGTTTCTTCCTTTGTCGTTAACACCACCTCCCGGCCCTTCTTGAGGACCTTAAGGTTCCCTTCCCCAAGTACGGTTGTTTGCCCATTAACCTTTGCTGGCTTTCCATCACTCACAGCATTCAAGAGGTCAGATGGATTGGAGGCATCCACACTAGCCTCTTCCGCTGAATGGAAATGGGTCTTCTTGTACTGGCATCGCTTTTCACCTGTCACGGAGGTGTCTAGAAATATAAAATTGATAAAAAATCACGTATTAGATAATAAATCCCATCCACAAGCCATAACGGAAGACTAGATACGTTTTACATCCCACTACACTTTTCTTTTTCCAATAGTCATAATAGCTATTTATAAACAGGTCAAAAGTTGAATTTTAGCTATTCAAAGCTACATACGTAGTAATGAACGCAGCTATTCCAGGAAAATTCCAATAGAAGTGTTAAACGGTAGAAGGGTAGTTGTTAAACAATAGTCGACGTTTGACAATGTTAGTGCTTGAAAAAAGCATTTCTGTTTTATTCAAATTTGGTCATCGAAACTTAGCGCAGTAAGAGAATTTAATTAGTGTACGACTTAATTATGATTCATCGTAATCCCAATAACTAGCATACATAACGCTTAGATATCGCAGGACTATTTAATCGCTAAATCGTCTTCGAGAGTTGTTCGTTAGGATAAAATTGCACGATTCAGAAACGAAGCCCGCCCCCCGCACCCGGCAATTTGGTCGTAGTGGTTCAAGCCTAGTTAGGGCCGTGGGATTTGCCACCGCTAATTGGAAGAGGTATCAACTTTAGCAATGGCTTTTGGCTCCTAGTGGCAGAGCCGCCACTTATAGTGATGGTTCATCAGAATAACGCCGTGGAAATTGAATAAGGAAAGTAAGCCAAAAAAAGATGTCAAATAGAGCCATCATTGCTTGTTTTACATTGTTACCATGACGAAGTTTTATGGGATCTAATTTCCATAAGTTGCCTCAAGATCCGATCCCAAAATCAGCTAATTATGCGCATGAAAATGCAGCTAATTCAGAACTCAGCTGCAGTTTCCTGCACTTGCACACGAAATTGCAAAATTGTTGACCAAGTTCGAAGTAGGCGAAGCCAGTAAATCCGAATAACAGGTGGGTCTGAGGTGGTGGTCAGTGTGGATGACCCTCAGAATTGCGCAACTGAACTTAAAAGGCAATCACGCTTCTCTAACTCCGCACTACTCTCCAGCCCTCTATCTCAAGGCCATTACCTTATATTCTCCTCCAAATTACATCAAATTATCTGTGAAGTGGATGCACCTTTCAGTGCGCTTGATGGTACACAACAATATGGAGCATTTGCATGGGAGAACATAATGAAGAACTCTCATCTCCTATCTTGTCCTATCTAATAGACTTGATGTTAGTTAGAAGTGATTGGTACGAAAGTCCTAGGGCTACTTACTATGCGAAGCTTTGCGGCATTCATCGTATTTCTGCAAAAAGTGGTCCAGCGTGTCCCAGCCACCGCCGACACGGACCATGACGTGGCTCCTGAGAATCTGTGGCGAAGAGAAAAGCAGTTCTTACGAGACTTGGTTGTTTATAAAGACTGGAGCTGACAGAAACGTTGCGAATAAACTACATTTCGACTGAGGTAGTTTAAGCACTTTATACGCATTTTAGCGATGTCAGTAGTTTGGAGAGGTCACGAACATTGTTTCTTGACCATTTAGCAGGGATTTATAAAATAAATTACTTCGTAAAATTATATCTGTCTAAACTATATTGCAGTTACTTTTTACGGTCCGTGAGGAATCGAATAGATGCATTGACATCCTGCGAGTTAATAGCAAATCTTCCATGAAAAACCGTTAAATTTACTTTGAAAAACTGACTTCCGAGTACGGAAGAAAACGGCGAAATTAGACTAAGATAAAGCCGGAGGTGAATGTACTTACTCGGATAAAGATTTGAGTACTTTTATCGCCAAAGAGGTAACGTCCTTCGCTCAGCCGAATCATCGGAAAGGTCTGCTCGCAGGTGCACTGAGCCAGCTTCTCCCGTACCTTTGAGAAAAAAGTTCGAACTAAAATATTTGGCGACATCACGGCACGCTTATCCTTATCTTCAATCTGGTTCTTGTTATTACTCAGAAAAAATGAGCGTTGCAGCTGTAACTAAACCCAGCTATTCCAATTATTTCAAATATCATTCAAGAGGTTTGCTTTGCGAACATGCACCAGTAGATTTCAGGCATTCTGAAATGCAGACAAAAGAATTTCTGTCATCCTAGGCAAGGGACTGCTGAGTCAACCAATGATTTCGCATTTCGTTGCATGAAACCGTTGGACGATTATGTAAAAATTGCAGACTTACAACTTGAGAGGCTAGCTGAGCACAGGAGGAACCCAGTGATATGATAGCTCTCATAACTTCATGGTACCAAAGGGAACCAGTGATCGTTTCTCTTTATGAGGTTCTTTTTCCTAATTCCTGGTGTTTTGTTAGCGAACAGCCGCAATTTCACATCCGAATGAACATATGCGCCCAGAAATGCTAACGAAGTACCCTCGCACGTACGTGCTTCTCTGCCAGTTCAACTGGGTTTCCCATAAAAGCTTACTAAATTCCTTCGATATAATGACATACAGAGATGCGACACTTGTGTATCCTCGGTACTGTCCGTGACTCACTTCTTTAACAACAGTGCCGAGAATGGCTAGGAGCTAGCTGGAAATACACACATGCGACGCTTCGACAGAAAGATACCCGCGCTGTTGCCGCCGCTACTCGTGTCTTAGTCATAACCAGGCCAGTTGGCTGCCCTGGGTGACTCATCGTTGAGAATGACCTTAAGCTCACCAAATCACACCCTAGGAAGCTTACAACAGGGTAACGAAAGTAGTCAGAATTACTCACAGAATAACACCAGCCCTTCCCAGTCATGAAAGAGGCTCGTCTCTGTATAAACACTTGTTATAGTCAACCACATTAATTCGTGCTTAGTCGCGGTATATTTTTAGTAGATCCATGACATCTAGGGATCTCCAGGAGGTATCGAATGTGGTGGAAGTTCGCTGATAGTCAATGAAACTATACCACATGCGTTAATCTATGGTTTGGAGTGACCAGATACCACTTTGCGATTCAAGTGTCTACCAATGCATAAGGTTCGCTTTAGTTTACAGTTTCAAATGCACACAACCCTTAGGGCCACCATAAACTTTGACCCAACTTAACGATCCATCAGCGTGGCTTTAATACAAAACAGTGGGGACAGGAATTAAGTTGAACTTACTATCTCATCCAAGGATCGCATATCAATGACTGGCCGTTGATACCGCGGTTTCTTGAGTTCAGCTGACGCCGCTTCCTCCCTCCGCTTGGTCTGGAGGGTTTCTTGTCTTTTCTGAGAATCGAGCTCGGCTTTAATCTTCCTTTCCCTCAGTAAAGCTGCTCTGTTGCTGCGTTTGTCAAGGCTTATAGAAGGTGTAGAAATCTTCAAAACGGGTTCTCCCTCACCAGTCGATGGGGATATCATTGTTGCTTCTTCTTCACTATCCAAGCAGAGGTTAACATTGCATTGCTCATCAGCCCCAGCTACAATGTCGCTAGACCCATTCCTTAGCAAATCCTGGGTGTCCCCACTCCAATCGCATGAGGAAGGCAAATCCGTTGTGTTAGTTTCACAGTCACTGGTGAAGCCTCTTTCGCAAGAGGCAATTTCATTGTCAATTTCCTTCTCCAAGTAGACGATCTCAGGCACCTCCATGCCCACTTTTCCTCCGAGACGAGCTATCTCTAGTAGACAGACGATGACGCTGCGGAGATTTTTGCGGGAAACCAGGTCTTCTGTCTCAAAGAGAATGCAGTCGGGAAGGCGCATAGCTCGACACCACTGGATGAAATTGGCGACATTGTCCCGTGCCCAAAAACTACCTCCAGCGAGGCTAACTACGTTCGGTCCTCGAAATTGATAGATAGGTGGGTTAGGGGGGAGAACTGGTTTAACCCCACCGATTTGAATGCCAAGTAGATGTCTGTCACCGTGAGCCAACGTCTCCGCAAACTCTTGCTCCATCATTCGATGAACTTCAGTGGCGTGGTGACATAACAGAACGCCGTCTGAGATCCGATCGAAGAAGTTGTCTGGGTCAAGATCTCGGGCAAATTCAGGGTAAAGTCTAGACAGCCAGTCAGCTAGATCCTCTGCCATTGCGGCCTTAAATTCGTCCTTGGTGTTGAAAGGCTGAGCTGACTGTGAATCTAGAGTGCAAACAGAGTTAGCCCGGCTCATTCTGCCCCTAGGAGTAAGTCTCATAACGTTTCCGTAGTAACAGGCATGACAACCACTGTCTTCATCGGTGAACGCGCTGCTACAATCACTGGGTGAGTGCTTGTTGTTTGTTCCATTCGCAGCGTCAATGGAGCCAGGTGAACATGGGTCGTAGTCACTGCCAACGGGATATACTTCTTCCCCTAGACCCAAGTCAACGACACTACACGGTGGCTTCATTCTGGACACGCAGTTTGGGTTCTTCTGGTAGAGGTGTTCCACAGGTTTCGAGTTTAGATTCTCCTTTGATGGATAATATCCTGCGTTCTTCATAACCAAATTCTCAGGTGGCAGAGAACACGCTCGCATCTCCATATGATCCTTACGCGACATATTCCATTCAGAGGGAGAAATTAAAAGCACAGGAAAATAATTGACGGAGACGAGAACGCACACACAGGACCAACGAGAGGACGTCCAAATTCCTAAGTGAAACGCGACACTTGCATCACTTGCAGCTTATGCGCTCTCGCATGCTAGCCGCACCACCAATGGGCGTAGGCGCGTTCTCATTGGCTCATCGTCAGCCAATAGCATTGCAACGCAGGGTTGTTTAGACTCGTAGGCCGATGACGCATGTCTTCTGCCATTGCTGTGGGCAGTAGCTTTTATAATGCTTTCTGTGACTCAATTGGTCAATCTGTCCTTATTACGATAAATGCGTGGGTGTGTATTGTCAAAAATTAACGTAAATTTTGATATATCTGATTGGAAGTCAAGGCTTGATGTACAGCTCAGATTCTTTATATAAAAACTCTTGCAACATTATACCTATAACTTTGCTTTGACTTTTTGAAACCGATACACCAAGCAGATTCTCAGGAGCACTAGTTACCAGTCCATGCACAGAAGTAACTTTGAGTGTATTTACTAGTCGAATGATTTAGAATGCTGTACTAATCACCCTCAAGTTTGGTAAGAACATTACTGTGTCATTAGAACACTTCACAAAATTTCTTGTCAGACGAAAATTCATGATATCAAATTCAACGCTTTTGCAGACTAATAAATGCCGTACTGTGTGTAGCCTCTTAATGGGGCAGTGAACTCGAAAAAGCTTGAGGACAATTAGGATTAATCCCTTAATTTATTTCGGGCTACGGGGTCTTACAAACTCCAGTTATTCATTCAAGGGTCACTCAAACAAATAAGCGTCAACTAGATGACAGTTTTCGGGCTTTAAATTAAACACCCGAGATGAGGCCTAAATCCAGGGCAGTAAGTTATTAATGATTGTGGTCGGGTATTTGGTAGAACAATGTGCGCAAGCTAAATGGCTTTGTCCAGTTAATTTGCCCAGCCAGCTTCTAGAACTTGCCTTGACGGCAATCCTTTTAGGGTCCACTGGGCATTTTGAATCGCTCTTCAAGCCACTCTAGAGTCCGAATCCGTCGTAATGTTCAATGGAAAGGGAGGGACATGAAGGGTTTAAACACCCTTAACAATAATTTCGGTTTTAATACTGTAAATAGTGTTTTGACGATGCATTCCTAATCGTGTGTAGTCATTTATTAGCATTTCGCCAGATGACTAGCAAGGATGATAAAAACAAGACCGAATCTTATGCGGCACAAACTAATTTGAATTCGCTCAGCCAGGCTGCTCCAGTGGTCCATTACTTTCCACTACTCGAGCATCTTACAATGCTTTGAGTAAACATAACAGAATTGATTGGTTTAGTCTGCTATTGCCTCACACTTTCGGTGTCAAAATGTATTAAGGATGCGACTGTGGCACTTTAAACCAATCATCCGCTTTTCTCAACAGAACCGCAAATCACATAGGAAACTTTTGACCCTGGAAGTGTAGCTGACCGAAGGTAAACCTTAAATCCTGGTTAGAAATTATAATGCGCTTAGCTGCAGCTGACAAGTACATAAGAACCCATTAATATCCCGGAGCTTCTGATTGACCCGATTAAGGTCATGATATCGAGTCCATCATAGTACTTAGTCAAAAATGGTGTGACCGTATCAAGCAGGAACTAAACGCCCATTTTGAAGCAGTCGAATGTCAGTTTTTGCTACAAGATCGCACAGGATCCATTTTACCTCAAGTTGACAGGTAATGGAATGGAGTGATTGTTTAGGTGGTTATGAACAAAGTACCTTCGGAAACAAAAGGTTTAAGTGTCTACTAATAATTAATACTGTCTGCACCATTGGATTATCTGATACCGCTTTCAAAGTGTAATCAGGAGCTTAAGTGGATTCACTAAAATTTGTTCGATAAATAATCTGAAATTTTGATGATGCATCGAGTAGGCTTTTATAATTATGCTAATTAACAACCAAAAGATAGTAATTTTTTAGAGGTGAAATCAAACTATTTTTTAACATTTATTTAATAACTCATGCCTTTATTTGCATTTTTTGTTGGAGTGTATGAAATGATATAACCAAATAGATCAAAGTTTAGTACTACATAAAATGACAAAACTGCTTTGTGGAGAAAGCGAAATACTCTGAGAATCAGAATAATTTCTGACTAATCTATTTTGAAAATTCACATAGCATGAGTCCACTATCTTGAGAAAAGCACTAGGAAAGCAAATCATGACAAGGGGTATTTGATAGGGGATCAACCGAATGACTATGCCTCAACTACTCCAAACAACAGAGTATAGACTTGAGACAGAATTTTTTAATGATGATTTGTAGGAAATCAACCATCGATCTCAGATCATTGAGTTGGGTCCATTTTATCAGCTTAATCATGCTATCTTCTTTAGGATGTCTCATTTTTCTCAGTTCCATTGTAGTCGTTCAGTTACTTATAAGGGTTTATTAAAGCTGGGAATTCAATATTAAAATTAATCATGATATTTATTTGGCTGCACTCATAAAAAAATGAATGATCAATAAACAGACACGCAGAGGATTCGTTCGAATTCAAGCAAACCATAATTGTTAATTCTCTTACTGTTTTAATTGGTTACAATCCAAACCACATGCTAACTCTTGCTCCTGCAACAGATGTGAGGTTAAGCATTCACACCCACTTTAAAAATTAACTTCAATCTATTCAGCGATGGGCTGAAATTTTTAGATCTGAAATTACAATATTATGTTATTTACAGATTTCTGGCAAACAGAAAAGTAATAGCGAGTTGTTTATTCTCCGATAGTAAATTGAAGAGATTTTTAACCAGTTATCGAGACCAGTTGTTGCTCACTTAATATCGAAGACGAGCATTGGAATAGATTGGCAACCCCGTAAAATATAATCACCTGCAATCGGATAGAGCCAGATGTTCGAGGTTGATATGCGCAGTTATAGCGGCTTGGCAATGTTATTACCCGGCAATAGCACCTTACACTTAAAAAAGACATGCCTTGACAAAGTGCCTTCTAACTGAAAGCACCTTGTTCTTTACATCGTCGAAAAGTGCTTCTAACCGGAGTATGCCTTAGAGTTTATTCTTAATTTATCCGTTCCTGAATAGACTGCAATTTGTCGAATTAATTCCACGAAAGATGTTCCGAACATACTTGATGCGGTTTCTTATGTTAACTCTTTTAAAGATACTTGTGCAAGTATTCTAAGCTTTTCTACCCAGGAAGGTTATTTGCTTTCCACCAAGGGTTTTACTTAATATACCATTTTTGAGTAAATCACCATCATCAGCCAGTCAAAATGATAGGTTTTGATAGGGTAACTGCCTCTAGGCTCTAGGAGCTCTTAAATTTTCACTTCGAATAAGGTGTCTTCACAAATTTAGTATATATTAACTTTATTTAAAAATTGTCAAGACTTACATTAATTAAGACGAGCTGTTATTTTAGATATTACCACTTGCGCTGCACCAGTTTCCGTTAGACCTAATCCAGGTGAAAATCAATGCTAAAACTTATTAACGCCATGGAAATCATTTTGAGTCATCTATTTGAAAAAATGTAGCTTCACTCCTCAAAACTGTATGAAAGTGTCAGTCAGGCTGGAACCTCGCAGATCGATTACCAAATGCTGCATAAGGAGAGGGGAGCATTGCCTACATCTGACCTATCAGAGATGGTCGAAAACCAGCTACAGTCACTAGTAGATTTCAAGCTTCTTACTCTGTTCTCTCACTCACTTACTGAATATCAATCGCTCTCTTACTGCCACTTAGTCTTGTGCCAATAAGTACGCGTACCTACAGTTAGTTGATTAGTGTATTTAATCGCTCCAAGCAGTTGTAATAAGGCACTTAGAGTACGGGTGCATGCAGAGGAATATACACTGTATCTACCTCTTGCTTATTTTCAACAATTTTTCGCCAGTTGCGTCACTTTTTGAGGTTGTACTACCAAACATTTCTCTCATCAAAAGGTCGTAAATTTCAATAAATGGATCGAATTAAGCCAAATGTCTGCTGAATTCGCTCTCACGAACAAGTGAAAGCCTTTAAGGAATTTTAACCATTTGATTAGTTAGGACTGAATATATTTTCTTGCTGAATTGATGAAGTGGGTTTAGAACCACAATGATTCCCACATGAAAAACGTCAAGTCTTTCTTATAACGTGAAATGTTGCCCTTGAAAGCAACACCGAAAATTTAAAACCCCATCATTTTTGCACTTTTTCCAATGAATGACATTCCGAGTACTAGGGTGTTTTACGTCCAGTGCTTTGTTTTCATATTGAGCAATCAACGTTTAATCGAAACTGCAGCAGAAGTTTTTTCTGATAGTTAATTCCACTGAGATATTTGCAACTTGTTTCTAATTTGCAAATGCGTACTTGAAATCGACAAACAGACCCTAGATCCTCTTACCACAAGCACTTTTGGTAACTAATGCTTTTTGAAGCCGAAAAATGGAGCGAGGAAAATAAAAAGACGTTTTTTCAACGTATTTTTAACACTAAATCCAGCAAAGTTCTTAACGATATTTCTAATTTACTAGCCCTCTCGGCCCTATAAAACTACTTGCAGATATGATTATATTACAAAGAAATTTAAGTCACAAATACCCATAAATTGAGAGCTTCAGGCTTTAGAACATTACGAGGCATCAAAGCCTGGATTACCGACTAGGCCTACTGACTCAGTTAGCACAAATACGTCCTGGCTGAAAATGCAGTTTCTGTGCCAATTTTGGACAATTTATCTGGAATGCTAAATGCTCGATTGGGAAAAAACACTGACCTGCTTTACAGAGTTTCAACAACAGCTACCCCGGGATTTAAAAGCCTGCCTGGCTAAGAATAAATATATAGCAAATCTCTAACTCTTATAAAGCCTCCTCAAATCATCTTCTCTTTTTCCCTATAAAAGAGGAGGTAGAAGTAGGAGAAAAAGGGCTAAGATACAAATAAAATGTGAAAAAGAGTCGGGAAATAAGAAATAATGTACTAGACCATTTGTACTTTGTTTAGAAATCATTAAGTACATAAAAAATAAGTATGTACTTTGAGGCAAAGTGTATCGGCCATTCTCACCGATCATCCCAGATCGCAAGTAGAAGGAGGTAATTTTGAAAAATAAAAATGATTATTCAGGAGTATATTTTATGGCATAATAAAACGTTGCCTACAATTTGTGCAGACAAATTTTCTATTCAAAGAATTCACCCAAGACCATGACCTTAATTAATAGCAAGACTTCAAATAGGGTCATTAATGTGCACCATTTTGCCATCTGCACATTAAAACTTAAATTGCAATTTCAATTTATGAGGTGAATTGCCGACCCTTGCACTTCTTTTCTCATTAATTACTTAAAAATGATGGAATCATTAATGAAGAAAAAAGTGCTCTATCGGGAAAAAGTACTGGCAATACCGATTTAGTGAGGTACTGAAATATTTCTGTGAATTTCGGCTTTCTAGTCAAGCGTAATTAATCATATATGTATAACTTTGACAACGATGCAATACAGAACTGCCTTTCAGGATGGATAATTGGATTGATAAAGTCCACTACGAGTTTTCGGCAAAATCCCCTTATTCAAATTAAAACAACCAGAAATAATATAGTAAATCTAAAAAAAGCTGGGAATGACGTCTTAACTTATTATTGTACTTTCTAAAACGACAATTATCAGCGTCCATTCGAGTTTGAATTCGACGAAAGCAAAAGTTGCCCAATTTGTCGATTTTTCGATTCTACTACTTACCAGTAACTTGGCGGATTGAGTTGCAAATTTGCTGCATCGACAAACCCCGGATTTAAGTTTCCTTTAGCTTTAAATGAAATGCTAATTAGCCTAACATGTTCTTGCATTATTGCTTTATTGATATTTTAGACTCATTGTCATTAGCAAACCTACCTGCTCTCTGGTTGTTTCCGAATGCTATCAAAAAGAACAAATCAGTTCCTCTTGACTACAACACACAGAAGTACATTCATCCTAGACCCCCCTTCCCCTTTTTGGGGGCAAGATGTATTGTATACTTGAATTAGTCGGATTTCGCCAATAAATCACCTACCACCACTACTGCAGACTGGAGACGAGGTTAGCAAAGTGCCAATTAGTCGTCTTCCGCAAGATACAAAACAGACGTTTGAGGTCACCAGACAGGCACATTTGGGGATGGCAAGTAATTATCAATGCCGGCGTCACTTCGAATATATCAGTCTCTAATTGTGGTTGGTTGGTTGATTGGTGAATCAGCCCAGGAACTGCTACAATCTTCATTTTGATTAGCTCTCATCCTTCCAGAGCCCTTTAATCGTCCATTAGTTATTGCCATCGGCTAAAAATTCTAATTACATCTTCGCTGTTATAGCGAAGACTGGAAAAATAAAGATTATTCAGAAGCCCAAACAGCGTTCTTAAAGCACACGATTTAAGTATGCGGCCTTGAGACTCCAGAAGGAATGACTTATCGTTTTATGCCACCTCAGAGTGAAGCTCTTTTGCCTGCATTTGAGCGATCATCGCATAATTTGCCAGTGTCTCTCATTTCGGTGACTTTGTAAGTGCACTTTTCGAGCTTTCGTCTTTAGCTCCTTGTTGCACATACCAGCCCATATTCATTAAATATATCTTGTTTCATGAATAAATTTACCGATAGTAGCCTTATCTGTCTCCTCACTGGAATATATTTGAATCCGTCTTCTATTTTGGTGATACCATGTTCAAATTCGTCCAATGAATTATACTTCATTTATGTTCCTACAACCTTATTTTCGTTCATCTAATGAAAAATATTGCAGTCTTTGTACAACGAAAAGAAAACTTGCTTGCGCAAAGCTCCCACAAGATTAGCTCTAAATTCATGAGAAACTAATACTAAACCACCGGAAATATGCTAGTTTTATTTGCTTTTCGGTCTAAGCATGTCTACCTGCCCTGAATTTCCACTCATATAGCATAAAACCACCCTAAATGTTGAAGACTGTTCAGGCTGAATTAAAATTCGAGTCATTTCCTAGTGGCGTTTTCCTGGGAGGACATTTGATGAATAAGAATAATTAGGCGTGACCCTTGAGGTCGTTGCAACCCAGCATCGTTGTACCCTGATTGGGCTCGTGCTGTGACCGCAGAAGTCAAGTAAGCCCTTTTCCTCCCAGCTGTGGCCTTGCACAGCTATGAGGCGTGACCGCTGGAAGGATTATTAAAATCCCCTCTCTACAACACTTGTCCCGAGAAAAACAGTGGCTTTGACGAAGGAAAAGTTTCATTTAAAGCTACTGTGGTGAAACTAATGGAGAGATGGACCGCAAGACGAATTACCTTCATCCACTAGTTGAGTCTCAAACACTAACGAAGACACAACTACCATTGGAACCCAAACTAGCTTGTCATTGTCTACCAATCAAAGTCCCGTGTTTTTGAGATCTCCTCACGTCATTCTCGTGCTATAGGGTGTGGTCCCTTTATTTCAGTGAGTTCAATCACCATCCACAATTGATTATAGCTAAACCAAGCTTAATGTGTCCTAAGGGCTATTAGTTTCGTTTAGAAATTTCCCTTGGGTAAGATGACTAAGGGTAACAGAAACACGGCCAGCATGTCATAAATTGCTTTTTGGGAAAGGCCAAGTATCCTATCCAACGATCATGGTTACATTCTATTTTCGGTTTTGTTTATTAAAGTGGATAATTTGATTTATCCAGGATCGGAATTCGCTATTCAGATATGCCGATATCTCGGATTCGAAGACACCCACAAGTGAAGAAAGCCTTCCCAAAAAATACCTCACTAAAACACTATTACAGGATTGATTATCACACATAAAATAAAGCATTCGTTTATAATACGGGTTCACATATCGGATTAAATGCATGAAATAACTCCAAGTACGGGTTGGTTAGAACCTAAGACCTTTCAAATCATATTTTTATCTTATTCCCTCTTTCTAGAGCGTGAGGAGACAAAAGACCTTGATTAAAATAGTAGGTATTGTTAACTTTGAATGTATCAAGAACGTTTGTCATTTTCTTCATGAAAATGTAATACAAATATTCATAATGAAATCAAACTTTGCGGAATTCGGGAATCTGATTACTACTTATATTGGGAATTTCATGTAAAAATCTTATGCCAAAGATAAATTCGGATGTATATAACATTTAACCTGAGTTCTGCCTGTTGCAAAGCGTGCTAGTGTCAGGAACGACACAACCGAAGACCCAGAAGAATCTTAAATACCCGTGTGAAAAGCCTCTTGTGATGTCGATTTCGAAATTCTCCGGACATCTGACTTTAATTCGTATGAGTCCCACCGACAGGCATGTTTCTCGAAGCTTGGGAATTTAAAGTGGGCGAAATCCTCAATTCCATCAATCTGCACTTTAGGGCTTGAAGATGCCGCAAATGTTGCGGAAACTTGATTTCGAAAATAATTCACCTCATCTTTGCCGTTATCGAGAAGACATCGTTCTACCAAGCCAGGACCCTGGGCTGCAAAGTTTATTTTATCTAAGACCCAAATTAGCACGAAGTTAGAGAAATAGCACCAGGAAATAACACGCACCTGCTCATGCTTGTTTAAGCCACTAATTGATTGGTTAATATCCCACAGAAAGCCCTCTCTCTCTTTAGTAGAGGAGTAATACCTGGCCTAATGCAATCAGTTTTTCAGTACCACAAGCCATCGAATTTACTTCAGTCTGAAATTTTATAAGGTAAACATTGTTTGAAGCTAAACGTTGCTAAACCAAACTGGTGAGGCCTCCAGATAGTGTAGTCACTGTCTCATGCTACATCTAAGTACAGGCTGAATTGCGTTGCAGGCAGTTATAGGATGTCCCGAATCCATCCTCGTGATTCTATAAACTGACTCAATTCCCAGCCAAAGCTCTTAAAAGATGCTAGGGCTATGGAGCAAAAAGCACAGTAGGCGTGATTCAAGGCTACTATTAAAACACTAGCAGACAAAAGTTGTTCGACTCTCGTTGCATCGGTAAAGTCTCGTTGACTCTCGCCTCTTAATTTGTGGACAGGTTGTGGATCAGCTGGTGATAAGTGCCAACCACAAAGGAGGCGAGTGCAGTTCCAGCCGAAGCTGCATAAACAATCGCACATTCGACCAGCGCGGTTTCCCGTGTGCTAATGCATTGCCAAGAATTCGCCGATTGTGTATCTCCGTGTGTGCAATGCTTGACATTTCAATTACAAGCGCTAAGCTAACTGCAAAGGTCATTCAAGCAGCCCTTATTACCTGACTAGCCGAAACAAAGATCGGAGTATTCGAATTGCTCCAGTCCCGGCTAAATGCAGAAGACGAGTGTAATTCTTAGGAGGCACAACTCATCGACCCATAACTCTATATACGAGCTGATCCCATTTTTAGAGCGATACTTTATTTTCTAGCCACTATCGTACAAAATCACTGTCATTCTCAACTCTGGAAAACGGCCTTTTTCCCTAGGGAGGTGCCTTTTTCGATGAGGATACAGCAAGGACTTCAGTAATACTCGCAACTTCAAATCAGATTAAGGCAGCCCGTGATGATTCCTATGAGCTCTCATGGCCTAACGCACCAAGTCACCTCCATGAGAACCAGACTAGTTGTTTTTCATGGAGATCCGATTAGAACGGGAATGCTAGCACAGGCTCAGGCTTGCCTACCGAAGACAGCGATCAGTAAACATTTCACATTCGGACTGGTGCACAATGTCGCCTCGCGCATAAACACTCAGCGCTTGGCTGATGCATTTGTCCAAGGTGTGCAAGTAGGATTTGATGGTAATGTTGCTAGACAATTAAGGCGGAAAGGATAGGCTTTCCCTTTAATGACCAAAAAGTAGGAAAGATGGCTCTTCAGGATAACAGTGGGATAATTTCACATTTGAGATTACCAGGAAGCCTTAAATTCGGGAAATTTTGAGTTCACCTGACCATGCCAGTGTGCTTCCTCAAACTAATTACATTACTGAAGTTTATTTCCATATTCGATCCGAAGAGTAAATAGCATGAGTCGGTGAAAGCTCTACGGGATTCTGAGAATTCGGTATAAGCCCCGCGAGGTATCGATGCCAGAACATTCAACACAATTGTAAATTCATGGTTTAGTCATTCACAGCTGTTTGGTAGTACGCTAAGTACCACACCACCGCTGTGCGTTATGGTCCAAAGCTGAGACGAAACTAGTGCAGAGCTTTTGGCGAGCGGGATTCAATTCTTCAAGATGACTAACTGTGATCACAAACAGGAGGAACACTACTCAAATATACTTAAGTAGAAAACTAAAATGCAACTAAAGCTCCCCATTTTTGAGCAATTTATTAGCAAAACCACTGGACAAAAATTGAGTGTCAGTGCAGATTAGTTACGCAGGACACCAACACTTGATCTCCTTGTATACCATCTTAAACAAGGTAACCAAAAGTGAGAGGAAGTTTAAAGAAACACCCCACCAACTAAAAGATTCTTGGAAAGACCACACAGGTTTAAAAAGAATCTAAAACTAGCAGCAAAATTAAGACAACACTTTTTGCGGTACAATAACCGAATGAAAAATTAATCACACAATAAAGTAACAAATTGCAAGAACCAAACACGACAGATCGGATAATGAAATGAAAATCCGATCCCGAAACAAAGATTCGCCCATACAAATTAAACTTCAGACACTAGAGAAAGCCTGTGACAGAAACACTATTTATTTGAAAAGGTTACTAATATACGGGTTATGATATCAGTAGTGGTTTAGACTTTTTCAGTGTACGTTTCAGGTAGAGAAAGCCCAACGAGGTTTGCAGCTTCAGATGTCGACTTCTCTCGGCACTTGTACGCATGAACAAGTTCCTACAAATAATGAAGTAGTTTACAAACCCAATTGCGTATCCAGTGAAAAATCCACTAGAATAAATCTAAAACATGCAACGAATACATATATTTCTAACTTACGCGATGTCTGGCAATATTTTTAAGCAAATGCAAGTAGGTTTCAGCTATTTGCACACTTTCATGACTTGCAGAGCATTGTTGTTCTGAAGTGATTTCGAAACGTCGAAATTGTGATAAAATGTATTTCCCGATGGGTTTTCGATTGATATTCTGTTAATGATGAGTCATGTTATCATACCTCTGAGGTAGAAGATTTCTGAAGCTCACCCAAAATGGATTTTAGCAACACTTTTGCAGACATGACAGTGCACACAACTACGAAGTGGTCGGCAATGTCTGAGATTACAACAATTCTAAAATTCCTAATAGTAATGGAAACATGAACATGAAGCTCTAAAAGGGATCATTCGACAATGTAAACTAAATTTCTCTATCCCGTAAAAGTGATTTAATTTCACACCTAGTAACCTATGACTGCGAGAAGTTAAACACTCCATAAATAATTAAAAAATTAAAAAGATATCTTTAAATCAAGCATTTGTCAAAACTGAGGCAAACCACACTTTTATACTACTTTTTCTCACTTCATTATAAACCACCCTGCATTAAGTTAACTAGTAATTTTTATTTTAGATATGAGCTCGTAAAAACTACTACAGCTGTAAAACTGCATTAGCTTTTAAAATATCATTAATTTGGCGGTAAAATTTATAATCATGCTTTAAAAGCAATACTATTTTTCCTAATGTCTCGATAAACATATTTCTGAAAATATTTCGGCGTAACTACCAAAATGCGTATCTGCAGTTAAAACGGCCAACTATTCCTCCTTTTAGAAACCGTAAAACGGTAAATATTCTCCAAAATACATTAGTATCTAAACTTTTGAGATATACGCCGATTTACCCTTACAATTGATGTGTAAAGTGTGTGCAAGAATCACCTTAAAAACTCTAGTGAAGTTGAAATGTTATTCTTGCAGTAGTTCTGCCATATGTTATACGTGCATGTATGAATTTAAATTAACCAAGAGTTTGTACTGATAACGTCGGCGACCTTGGAATACGTGGGTATATGAACTGTGCCTTGGCCGTGCTTGCCACCGTTTGTGTGATGTCTGATGTGAGGGTCTTCATTTCATGTTTCCATTTAGAATTTGATCTAAATTTTTAAGCTTGTGTATTTTAAGGCTTTGCTTTTACACTTAAATACAAATAAATGGTGTTTACGGATAGATCGAACGCACTAAATGTATATTTTTACATACTCTTAGATATTCTTTAAAATTGAAATAACTGCTGAATCGTTTTACTGATTTTCGAACTTTTACAATTTTAAAAAAATTAATCTATAAATGTGATATGCATTTTCTGATGCCTATTGATCGGACCGGCGGAAGGTTTTCTATAAAATAGAGAGTTAAGGGCCTTAATTTTTTAGCTTCGACTGCCTCGTATTCCGTTTTGATTGTTGGTACCTTATTGTGAGTTTTAATCCATCAATATGTCTGACAGCTTTAACTATATATATTGGGTTGTAGTGATGTTTCAGCTACCATATTAAGGAATTTTTGCATTCGTAGCTGTTCGTTTCATGTTTTACTAGGTTGAACGCTGATTTCGAGGCGTATGCTTCGGATCGTAAAGTGATTTATAATCAATATTTAAACTGTCACTCATTTAAGATTACCAGTTTCATTAATAATTAGTGTACTTGGTTATGCAAAGGTTGTAAGGTTTATTTGCTTTAGTCATTGAAGGAAGTATAGAATCGCCTACCTTAACCCGTTATTAACGCGTTTTATGTCTTTCCCAACTGTTGAGCTACGGTTATAACATATACGGCAGCATGTTTGTTTATTTTATTTTAGCTATTTCTCTTATGAATAAGTTGAACTCAGCAACAACTTAAAGAATCTGCCATTTTGGCTGCGTTGAAGAGAAATAACCTTCTCCATAATCTTATCAAGCTGAGGTGACCCTTGTGGCTGACCTCATTTCAACGAAAAACGTCAGCTTCTTCCTTGTATATGTAGCTCTTTCGAGGTGTTTGTACTGTAGTTTCACGATAACTGAAACTCAGTAAAGACCTTTTAATTTGTGTTCACACCGCTGCTCTTAGCAAATGCAACTGCTGTTTTTGCACGCCATCCACCGATCTTTTGCCTCCAACTTGGAGAAGGCCACCAACCACTTTATTAGCATCCTATGTGGTTTAGAGTTTTCATTTCAGAGCTACTTAACCAGTCAGATGAACCTTTTACATAGTGGTACTATTCAATTCCTGTCACTAGCTGCTTATGGTAGTGGCTCTATGATTCAGGTTCTGTCTATAATACTAGGTAGTATTCCTTGTTTATGCTTGCCATTCCAGCTGTATTTCGGTACTTGTTGTATTATTGAAATCTCATTCGCCCCCGTATTTATAACCTCTCCATATACATCTAGTCAAATGAGCCTAGTTTTGTGTGACCAATGAACGCCACGAATCAGCCATCCAATAGAAATTGCTTATGCATGAGTCTCCCTCTCATCTCGCGGTCATTTGTTCCTCAGCCAGGCTCACTCCTTTTGCTCTACTAGCTCACCTGGCGGCCATTTTAAAAATCTGTTTGTAATTATTTTGGTAAGCTGAACAAATCGTTGTGTTTTATTTTTCACCAGACCGAAGAAATGAATTTGCGAGCCTACGACTCCCTCGACAGACCACCGAACGATGAAGTCTCAAAACGCCGCGCTGTTCTCCCCCTCGCCATCTTGGCTCAGGTAGGGCGTTTTCTCAGTAGGAATGGTCGTTGATAAGGTCGGTTATGATGGTTGAATACCAGAGTTGTAAAAATCTACATAAAACTAGCATAATAACTGCCTATCCTTTCAGAGATGGAAGCTGTACTTCCTTTCTAGGGAGTGAATATGGACTGTTTTAAGCGATAAATAGATAATAATACTATTTATCAATTAATTACATTAGTGTGCTTTAGTCATCTGCTGTGATAAATACCTCCATTTTAAAACAAAATCCTTCGAGATCTAAAGTCATGTGTAACTCAGAAGATCCTCCATTAATATCCGGCCAAAATATGTGGCGGACCTTTTATTTTCAGTTTTTAATCTCTTTTTAGTTATTTGGCCTGGGAGGAGTCATAATGTGCATTGTCTGGCTCGGCTACTACTATGGTGGTTTCGACTGGAAGAATCCCAGTCTTGTCTTCAACTTCCATCCAGTGTTTTTGGTCCTCGGTTTGGTGTTCTGCTTCGGTGACGGTAAACACAAAACTCCTTTGCGATTTTAGCTAATATCGCGTGACATGTTGGCATTTCGTGACCGGTTGGCACGCCTCACAGTTGATATGGTGAACAGTAATCCTAAGGCATGGAGGCACTAGCTACTTGTCAAGTTATGCCGTAAAGCGCGATTGGGGACGTTTAGTGCAACTTGATTGGCTAGCCAAGTTGGTGGGGGCAGTGGGTCCAAGGCGATGCTATTATTAGCTCAGGTGGGCCATTTTCACTCTACAGACCCTACTGAACTTTCGAAAATTTAGACAGGCATAATAAATCTCACAGATATTGCAATGCTAATAACTTGTTTGGCTACCAAGTAGTCTTTAAAAAGGTTGCTCCTTCTTTATGCAAACAGAGTCATGCACTTTGGATTTATCGGCTAGAAATGGAGTGACAGTAATCGAAAACATGCAATTAAATGCGTCCTTGACCGTTGAACTGTTAGTAGGAAACTCTACAGGTTGTTTAATGTCAGTTTTTTGCAAGGGTAAAGTAAAGAATCCGAATCCGCCAGAAATCATGTTTTAAACTGTAAATTGCGTTTGGTTACAAAGGTTCCATCTTACCTTTTTTTTACTTTTCCTACGCAAGCTCACCCAACTGATTCTGCTGCTCGAAAATCCTATCAGGCTCAATCATCGGCTAATAAACGGACTATTAAAGCCTTTATAATTCCCAAATATATTCAAACACTGTAATGTGAACAGCTATCCTCTAAGCTCATGGGGAGACTTAAAAAGACTTTTGATCAGTTTTACAATTTAAATGTAGGGATATGGTCCCAATTCGTAGTTCGTGAATGTTGGGAAAAAGGTAACCACCATTAGGATTTTTTGGCAACATTCACATCTCCTTCCATTTCCCATTGGTTTTTGCATCCGAATTCCCCGTACACCCCATTTTTATTAAGTGCACATTTGCTGTTAAAACGGTCCGGTATTTTATTTTTTTTCTAAATTAAAACCAAATTTACCTGCTACCCAGGATGGAAAACACTTTTCTAATTTGATTCAGTCCGTTAGCGCTGAGATTTACCTCATTTGGGGTAAAATGGACTTGAATAGTCAGTTGGTCGTTGTAAGTGGTGTGTAACGGTGATCTGTACTGAATCCACCATCGAGACTCGACCGGAAGACTGCAATCTGTGTGTCCAGAAGGCCACGAACATTATTTTTCGCATTTAACATCGATCGACGTGCTCACTCTGATTACTTAGCTACAAAGCTAGGCACCTGAGACGATGAGCTACACTTCTTGCTGTGCATTAACTATCCTGATTAAGGGCTCTCACTGAAGAATCTTAGGGACCGTATTAGGTTGAAAAGAGTAGAGCTAGTTGCCCATCTGACTAACGGTCCTTATATTCTTCACTCTATAGCCATGCTGATCTACCGCGTATTCCACACCTTCCCCAAGCTGCTCTTGAAGGCTGTCCATGGGGTCTTGATGATCCTAAGTCTCCTCTTTTCAGTCATTGGGCTCAAGGCTGTCTTTGACTCGCATGCGGCTAATGGCACGCCTGATCTTTACAGCATTCACAGTTGGATTGGACTGGTCACTGTCGTCCTCTTTGCGCTTCAAGTAAGTCCCCTCTTCCTCCTCCTCCTCCTCCTCCTCCTCAAACTCGTGGCTTTATCAGTAGAATTTGTTTGGTTTTCATTCCGACATGATGGCTAAAGTCGTTCTTTAAGTTGAGGAAGTCTTATCAGCTTTGAGGTCAGGGAGTTCCAGGTAACCCTCTGAGAAGAGACTGTGTGGATAGCTAAGTCAGAAGTAAGATCCAATTCCTTTACTAGTTTTGCTTCTGACAAGTCTAAAGTAGGTTTTGCTGTATAAATTCAGTCTTTTGGTGTATGTAGTTTCATTTTCCCAAAGAAATCCATCTCTCGAATGTTTGTGTCAACATGTACACTGATCTGTGAAGTTTCAGTTCTTAAACTTGTTGTAAGGCACCAAAATTCTGGATTCATTCCCTGCCACCCCGTAGGGTCAAATCACCGATAAGTTCAAAAAGCACTATTCATCGGTTCGCTGTGTCTGGCGGCATTCATGTGGATACGAGAATCTTTTTGCCATTTAGACTCCTGGTGTCGATTTACTCTACTTTCCTAGGTTTTAATTGACACACGGATGGGTTTCTGAGTGATGTTGATTCCTTGTATATCATCAGCAGATGCTTAAAATTGTTTGTCTTTGAGGAATTCCGAAGTTTCTTGACTTAATTGTTCCTAAAGTCCGCCTATTATTCAACCTATATGTATTCTAACTAGCTAACGAGAGGGATTCGCAATTCTCTAAGACCCTAAATAGACCCAAGGTGAGCTTTCTGAGCCGGTAACTCGTTTTAAAATGGAAACCCCGAAAGCCAAAAATAATAAAGAAGCCTACTTTTTAAAATGGATAAATTTCCGAAAATAACTAACCCCTGAACTCGTAAATTCTTCAGTTGCTTTTACTCGCAGCCTTAGTGTATGTTGACTCATTAACGCAATGCTATCTAAATTTTCAAAATGTTTAGATGGCGATGCTTTGAATGAAGGCCAATGTGTGTTTCAGAATCAAATCTTGCTTATTTCTGCATTTTAGTGTTGAATGTAAATAATCGAGCTGGTTAGTCAGCAGAATAGGATACTTTAAGGATCCGAATAACTTAGGAGCTATTTTTCGGATATTTGGTGCACTACGTGTTAGTCACAAGGTAGGGAACACATTGAGGAGTGTCGGACCCATCTTTAGTGCCTTAGGACTCCGAAATTTACAATTTATAAAATATCTTTAATATACAATTTTTATTACCAGGATTGTTGGTCTCTATATTTTGTCTTTAATTCTCACAGGATCCAGTGGTTGATGCACAATCAGTTATTTACTTCTTATCGAGTGACCCTGTTAGGTGGTAGTGCACACCCAATACTGAAGGGTTTGTTGTTTATTAACCTGTTGGCTTTAGTGGGTGGTGGGCCTCATCACCTTCTTGGTGCCGTCGGTGCCGATGAAGATCCGAGCGAAGGTCCTTCCAGTTCATACTGCCACGGGTCTGCTCCTCTTCTGCTGTGCACTCATCGCCACCATCTCTGGCATCACAGAAAAGAACATCTTCGCCAAAGTGTGAGTTTCATGTGGCCGTCTGGATGTTCAGCCTGACCTTAATAGCCATTCAATCATAGGCGTCAATGCCTCGCCCAATGGTATCGCTTTTCCCTTGCGTTTCATAACAGCTCATTCGAAAATTACAAAGTTATCGGGTGGTGTCGTTCTTTTGCCACTGAATGTCCGGTTCTGGTTGTACCATAGTAAGTTTAAGTGCACATTCTTAGCAGAAGTAGCGCATTAAGAGCATAAATCACTTATGTTCGTTTGTGGAAATGCATCATTTATGCCTACGTCCGTTAAAATGGTACCTGACAATCATTCTTTCATTGCACACTGTATTTGCAATGAATGCAGCTAAACGTAAACTCTATTCGTTCTGTGCTTAAGTCGGCATTAGACCTGTTCTGCAGTTAAAGGAATAGCACAAGCCTCTTTGTTAGAGAAGAATTGGCCTTCGCAAGCGCGTTTGGACACGCGAACTTAGCTGCATTGCATTCTTGCTTATTTGAGAGTACACCTACGCATTCGTCGAAACAACGAACTCTGACGGCATTGTTAATCATAATTAAGCTTTTTTTGCGCAGACTGAATAAACGAAGGCCACTTTCTGAGTCCTGCCTATTCAAAAGTCTAAGCTGCAGGATGGTCTTTTCCAACTGCCTGATAGTAAACATTTAAAACTTGGTCATTGGCATTATTTAGGTAGTCAGAGTTAATTGCATTTTCCTCATCGTCGAATCACCTAAAAAATTGTAATTCTTTTTTGTTGACTAAATTAAATTCATACGATCATACTTTGGTTTCGTCATGGTTTCGGCTTAGTGGAACGCTAGCGGAAGCTCTAGACACATCACTAATCAGTAATGCCAAAAGAGCCGTGTTTATTGAAGTCCGTGTAGTTAATATTGCATTTCGATACTATTGTGGCCGTCCGCTGCAAAGGTTTGGTTAACCCATGCAATTATATCCCTAAAAGATTATCATCATGAAGTTTGTGACAGAGTCGAGTTCTCAGTGACAACTTGATTTACAGTACTTCTGGCGACAGTGGAATTTGGGGAGAATTCCCCACCCAGTCGACGTAAGCGCCGGTGTTGTTCCCTTGCCTTTCCCCACCGAACACCTCATATCCGTTGCCTTATTGCTATTGTCGTTGTCAAGATTTCATATCAATGGAGAAATGCAAATCCTACCACTGACTTAATTAGCTGCATTGAAAACGTTTTTCGTAAATTAAAATAAAAACACTGGGCATGTGTGCATACAGTGCGACTTGCTGCCAGACTTGTAGAGATAACGCCAATTGTTCGGTGACAGAGCAAATGCAACCACTATCATGGCTATATAAACTTGTAAATCAGAGCTTTCGTTTAGTCGAATTCTTAGGCTAAATTTCTCTATAACCAACTGGCATGTTTACAAAGGTGAAACGCAACGGAGTGTTAAAGTCATATAAACAAATCTGTTCGCTTTATTTAGAAATGGTGTCATCACATAAACTATTAACGTGTGGCTAAATATGGACATCGCATAACCGGACTTTCGGTAAAGCTATTAAAGAGTTCATCTATGCCTAAACTCAAATGAGTCTTTAAAGGCTTCAAGAAGCGGATAGTTTTGTTGATTTGGGTGGAACTAAACTATTAAAAAAGCACGAATTTCATGGGCATTGGCTCTGTGAAAGAACTTCGGAATAGTAAATCGCGCATTTTGCTGAAATTTGGCCATGGCTAAAGTTCATGTATGGTTATGAGTTGATTAATGGTCACTTCGAATGTCCCTAAATGCTTGTCTCTCCCTTAGTGTTGTACGGAGTTTGCATGCGATCACATCAAGGAGAATGTTCATCTTTGTTCCTATCATGCTACATGGATTTATCTACAAATACACAGAGGAATTTGTTGCATCGATAAAGGTGTCAAATAGAGAGTTTGTTATCACTTGTCAAGTGCACTTAACATAAATTTTGGTTTATTTGAAATCGTCGCTTATAAGTATTTCCAGTAGCCTGCAATAGCTAAATTTTATATCATCATAGACGCTTGTTTATCAACAAATTTCACGGCACAGAATGCTCATTAATTGATGCTTTCAAACCTATCAGGTACCCGGATCTGAAGGGCCCAGCTATGCTTTCTAACTTCATGGGCTTGAGCTTGGCTATCTTCGGGGGAATTGTCTTCTACCTCGTGCACAGGCAAGACTATCGACGTATTGAACCTCAGACTGGCGAACAGGTCGGCTTCCAATCTTTCAACTGAGCCGCGACATCTCAATCTATATAAATAGTCATTTTTAGTCGACGGTAAACCTCTTAACATCCTCTGAATGTCCACGCGTTCCTCTGTCATGTCTTGTGACAGTGTCTTTTAATCCGTTCAGTCGTCGTCATTCCGTTTCGTCTATTATGTCCACAAAAGAAACTTTCTCCCCTAAAGTCATTGTTACTTATATTGCACGTTTCGATCAAATGAAGTACCGCCTTTTCAAGCAACACTCGTTTTGCTATCTGTCTAGCAGGAGAGTCTTAAATCAAATTTTTCCTAATCCGCATTCTTTCAGTGGGTAGAGGAATACTAATAACTTCGGGTGATAACTGCTTTGTTGTAGTGGGGTTGGTAGGGTGCTAAGAAACACGCATCTAGGACTTATTGTCGCATGAACACAGTCGACTAAGGGGTGAATGTGGCACTTAAGGGTCATTCTGCCCCTGAAGTACCACATTTCCCATTTTGAAAAATCACGTGTTTACTTTCCCTTGGTTAGTAGGAAAATGTCCAACCATTGGCACTATTAGGAGAGATCTCTTCACTCACATTACATAACACAGTGGTATTCATATATAAGTAGCTAGTGTTAGTGTTATATAAATCAAGGCGCTAAAGGAGCTAATTTTTCTGGATGTTTTAGCACATCTGAGTAACTGTTGGTGACTTATTGCGATGCAAAATATATATAAGCAATGACCGAATCCGCGACAGATTGAAATAGCAGCAATTATTCAACTAGAAGTGTAAAAGTAGGGCTGAGTAGAATATGATGCTTGATTATCATAGGAGCAGGCGAAATGCTGAAAAATATTGAAATTAAACATATTTGTCCATGCACCCAAAAGGTAACAAATTTAGTAGGACAAACATTGCAGTAAATTTTGAAGATATCAAAATTCCAACTAAATTCAATATCATGTTTCATTCAAAAGGTCATTCAGACTTAAAATCTATTAAAAAAACCCTCTGATCTCCTCATTCAAAGTCATATACAATTCTTATTGATGGATGGATCTTTGTTTCCGTCGAACACGACACATTGACATAAAAGTGTACTTCTTCTTGTGAGATTTGAGCTATCTCTCGTCATCTAAAACGACCCTCAAATTCCGACTTCGTTTTTTTGCATAAGGGTTTTTGGATGCATAAATTCATCCTTTCGATATTTTGGATGAGGAATGGCTTTGCTGTTTCGATTCATGTTGGAGGATAGAAGTTTCATAAGTTTAATGGATTCAGCGTTTATAGTTTCGGTCACCATTTTTCTCATTGAATTAAAAAGAAGTAAAAGGGTAACAACTTTTGAAAAAAGGTAACTTAGAGTTATTCTAGTCTTACAAACTATACCCACTCAAAGATCCCGTGACCCAGTTAATTTCATGTTTTGTCAATTCTAATGGAAATTACCCTAGTCATTATGAAATAAGTTAGCACTCAGCATGTTTTTTAAGCTTGATTAATTTTCCGTTTGATAAGGAATAATGTATTGATGATATTGCAGGAAGGGAATAAAATCTCAAAAAGCCATTGGTAGAATTTGAAACAGCTCCTTCATAACATAATTTATAGAATGAAATTCATTCAGCTTCCAGGTAAGAACTTCAAGGAAGAAATAAACACTTTTGAGTGTTGAACAATGTTCATAGCTAAATCATATCAACCAACTTTAAATAGGAATAAATATAAATGCATAAATGTTTGACAGTTTGAATAAGCTTTATGAGTAAAAAGTAAATTTAACGGTGGTCTGTTTGAAGCTGAGAAGTGTTTTCACCAATGGAAACGAGTACAAGTGGCAAAAATGATCACAGATGTAACTTTAAGGTATTTAAACTCAACGAGTTTTGGGCTCCAATATCAGTTTAGTGTATTAAATAAAATCTATCTTTATATATATATAATTTTTTTTATAGGGTGTCTTGGTCACTATCGTGTGCAATAAGTATCGGAGATTAAAGGCTGTAAGGATTTCCCACACAAAAATGTCAAGTCATCAAAAATTAACTTTTATTAAAGAGGAAGGCAAGTGCTTAACGCAAATAAATCGACATCTCTTTAATTCAAAACGCTGCAGAGGTTTTGATGTGAATAATGATAATGGTAATTGTGTTACGAGTGTCGGAAGTCAATCCGACAGTGTACATAAAATTTTTATCAAATAAAGAATGCGAAATGTGAATAAGTAGTCAGTATTAACGGTTGCCAGATGCCGAAGCGTACATGAATGTAACGAAATATTATACTAATCAGACATTTTTTTGATTTTAGTAGTTCTAATTTTTTTCTTATTGAGTCTCGATCAATCGCTCATTTACCTTGTGACTTTAAATATGGTTGAAAATCTAGCGCGAAACAAAAGCTGGATCTTCCCAGGCTCCGTTGAAATTGACCGTTTTCCACTCTAGCATTTTCCCCCTTCATGCTAGTTTTTCCCCAACATGGAGTAGATATACGAAACTCTTGAAATTCATTACCAAACAGTGAATTACAACCTTCAAATAACTTAATGTTTTATTCTGTTAAACAAAGATGCATAACTGGCACCTGGTGAATCCCTATGAAACAGTTGTTAGAAGTATTTAACTATATCTTTGAATTAGACGAATGCCATCACAGGTATACCCATAGAATTCACCTCAGACTTTTGCAGGCGCTAGCATTCTGAAACTTGCAATGTTTGGGAGCTTTATTCTATAACACAATTTACAGACAAACTAAGGAATTAGTAGCAGGGGCATAGGTTATTGATCGTATATACAAGCCCACAATGTTTACTTATACATAAGACTAAAACGAAATCAATAAAATTTAAGTGATTTTGCTGTAGGATGGTTAATGACTGGTTGTTCTCGTAAGCATGCTGGAAATATAAATTAAATCCATAAAGTGGGTACAGAATTGGAATTAATTGACACAGAAACCTTCCGTTTAAGTTATAAATGAAAGTAAAAAGTTAATTTAAGCAGGTTAATTAGTTGGTTAAAAGATATTTGTACCCAACAATATATTTATATGTATATTTATGTGGCTTTTATTACACTAGCATGTAAGGAAGAAAACCGTAATTATTTTTTCGAAATGCAAACAAGGAAGTGATGGACACTAATGGTTTTACTATTACTCACATGAACGTCGGTACATAATGGCAACTTCTTAAGGGATCATTTGTTTATATTATTAACAAATCATTGATATTTCATTACTTCACACATTATTTTTTTACATTTCTGGGATGATTTGGTCCCTTGACGATTTGAGTGTTTGACGTATTAATGGACGATTCCTACATTTGTAGCTCTATCAAAACACGGAAAACGAATCCAATTTTCGCATAATATGGGACGTTTTTGATTGGTGTTTTCGGCACTGCCAAGTAATTTTAATTAATTCCATGTCCATAAATCGATCTATGAAGCAGAATTTAGAATTCGTTGGAATTTCAAATGACATTCACACCTCTTAATGAAACAAAGTCTTTGGTAGTCTAGTTCACTTCACCTTAATCCGGAGGTACTATTAAGATTAGCAAGTCTTGCTTTATGTCTAAATTTATCATACACTCGGCAAATTGAAGAAACTGAGAGAGCCAGTATATTTTTGTCTTTATATCGGGTACTGGGTTGGTGACTATCTCTCCTACCTACAATGAGACCAGAGATTTTAAATGCTGAATTAAAGAGCAACACATACCTCTGCAAGGAAACATGTTAAATGAAAAGAGGATAATGTATAATGATACGAATTCGTAACTTTTCCAATTCAAAAAATCTGCAATTATTCCTTTTAAATTCGAAGCTTACGGCTGTGGAGATAAAGACTCTGACGAGATGAGCGCAGAGATAACTTTTCAACAAGAAAGCAATGAGTTTGATAGAAAATTGTAGTTACACATGGGTCTAGAGTTATTGATCATTGTTATCCGACACTGTATTAAACATTTTGTAGCAATTTGTTTTCAAGGCTGTAAAAATTAAGTCAGACGCTTCCATATTTCCAGAGTGACGAATCCTAATCTCCGCTAACTCTAGTGTCTTCTAATACTTCATCAACCTCAAATTATGCACTTCTACCAACACTATGCTCCTATTCTCAAAAGGGGTCTTGTACCATCGAGATCATGTAAGTACTATGCTTCAGAAAATTACTAGATTCCCATTGGCTGGCAAACAGAATCAGATCTGTTTCAAATGTTTATGGTATAATTAGCAGTCTGCATGGATTGTGGCGTGGTGAGGCTAAACGAGGCCATTACCTAAAAATGTCCAATTTCCTCACTCCACTATGTTCTTTATGAGGTCCTCGAGAAAAAGAGGAAGAATCCAAATCAGCATCACTATCCATCCCCGTTCCCATGTATCCACTTTACAGCAAGGAATATAGAATACAATGTCATAATTTATCCTGTTCTTTGAATCTCTCACCTGTAATGAAACCTAGAGCAACAATTACGCGAGCACCGGTTAAAGGTCAGAAGGCACAGAAAGGAATCACAATAAAGACGAAGTCAGTAGTCAATTTAAGCCTATTTTTCTAAGCATCAATGTACGATGACCTCGAATTCTTATTTAAATCAATGAGTACATAATAATTAGAATCTTTAATTTTACCTCTTACTGCGGTTCGGATTTATGGCATTTTAGAAAGGATCATAAAGTATTTTTTTGTTCTTCGTGAAGTTTTAAAACCTGAAGTACGTTCGTCTAACGGAAGAGGAAATTGCATACGCTGGTAGCAGCATCAAAACTCATCTGATGGAACCAGAGAAATTCCCTTTAATTTCTTCAGTTGGATTTTAGAAAGGCCACAGCTACGGTCGTCATTTCGAAAAGGTGACTCTGTTTTGTTTATATTCTATGCTGCTCACTGTAATCCCAAAAAGCAATCCCAAGCTTGAGTGTCAGTCAAGGAATCCGTGATTTTGATCGATTAAAGTGTATTTTTATTTTAGGTGGTTTTTTTGCTCAATTCGCAATTGCATCATTTTGTTCCACCATAGCCATGTAAACGAGAACGAACATTTCGAAAAATTTTGACGCGAATATGATCGACAGTATCGCGAAATTAATAATTATCTGTTTAACTAAACTTCGGCGTTTCAGGAGTAAATACTACAGAATGATAGATTTCACTCAATGTGATAATGTCGTACCAATTGTCTAGATAGTGCAAGCGAACAGAAGTGATGGAAGACATCGTACAGAGGCATCAGTAGGGAATTTCATCTGACTTAGGAGGAGGAGGAGGAGGATTCGCTTGATTGCTGTTCGCCACCTTCAATGAAGTTCGAGATCATAAGCAGGTCAGACCGAGTCAGTTGACTTGTCTTTAGATTCAGTTTATTTTACCCATTTGTGGACACTTACTATAATAGGCTTCTCTGTAAGCCAAACGCTGATTTCGCCAGTGGAAACTATAGTGGATCATGGGAACGTGGCAAGAAGGAAGGTGATTTTATTTCCGAAACACTGAGAACTGTTGGTCATTGTTCCACCGAGCTCCTCTTCTGCTCATGTGAGCGTCACGGGACTTTGAAGTTGGCTTGTTCAGGTCCCCAGGCTGTCCGGATCGAAGCAGTAGTAGACACCAATGGCAGCGGTTATCTTGAGTACTCTTTGACGGTAGTATTATATCTTTGAATGTTGAATTTCTTTGTGGACTATTATTGTTACCAAACACTTATTTCTTATGCCCTGAAGCGAGTGTTAAGGACCTCCTAAAAACCCTGTAGAAGCCTAAGAAAATAAGGGACTGAATGCATGGTACCCACAGTGGGTTCACCAATGCTCACGAGTCTTCAGCTGTCTTTGAACGGAGTTAAGAAAGGTAGTTAATAATTCGATATGGAGGAAACGGGGCTTGGGCCCACCAAACAATTGATGTTCCAGCTTGGGAAGAGCTGTTAGACATCCTGGTGAGAAGGACTAATGCAAGATATCGTCCAGGAAACGTACCCCCGATTTTCCAAATAACTGGCGACCTTTCAGACAGATCCAGTTTAATATTCCCGACTTTCGTCAGGATACTGCCTACAGGGCGTTGAGGCACGATGATTGGCTATTTGAGTCCACCTTGCCCGTGTTTCAATTAAACTCATGGCTAATAGTAATTGATAGACTCGTGTCTTCCACCTATTCCGAATAACGTGGAAATAAAACATTTCCTGCACTCAGACAAGCGGAATAACTACGAAATTGACAGCGATTGATTATTAACCAATGAAGTGGTCATTGGCTAACTTAATACGAATTAAAATTATTAAAACTGATCTTGTTTAGGGTTTCGTCGAATTTCGTTACTACATCTCTCTTTGCCAGTCAAACCCAAAATAGTTCATTTGATTGAAATCTTCTCGTTGCTTTAGAACGTTCAAGGTAGTTCAGTCTGAAAGGCTTGTAGCGGAGAGGCCGCACCGAGGTTCTCCATAAGACGTGTAAACTACCCCAGGTTCGATAGGAAGTCCTGTTTAGAGTAAAGGGAAAGAGGAAGCCCACACATTAGCATCAACTAGGAACGGGACGTGTTTGTGGAACATAATCAGACTCTGGTAGACGACGGGAGAGTTTAATTACTAGGCCTTGTGATCACTGATCACCCTGCATATTGAACACCTGCTTGTGTCTTGAGGCCGTAAAATGAACCACTAGTTATACTAGGCTTGCGAACGCAAGCTCCGATGGAAGGCATATACAAGCAATTCTACACAATGAAACATCCTGGTGGAGATATTATCATGTCAATTCAGCTGCCTTGTGTGATTGAGTGATCTCACCTGGGCCGTTCACCTTAGCTACCAAACTCCACTCCAAGACTACAGTTTTAGGTTTCTTCATGCTTAACGTACCCAATTCTCAACAATGTTTATCACATACACAAGATACCACACCGACAATTGCCATCACTAGTTTCTTGCGAAATCGTTGCTTGCACAAGCAAATAGGCGATAGGTCTCGTGGGATGCTGATTTGGTTTGCGCGAAGAGCAACGTAACGTAGACCTTTAATTTACCAGGCAAGGGTGTTTGGAGAGAAACTTATATTTAGATAGGAAGGTGGCAACAATTAGCTTGCAATGGAACATCTTGAATGAAAGCAGGAGTGGGAACTTAATTCTAACTACCCTATCGAAGAGGACGAAACATGTGTAATTACCTCGACTTGAGCAACTTTGCAGAAAAGTGTATGAGTCTTGTATTCTATCACAACTTTCGCTTAAAAAATGCTAAGGTACTCCAACCATTTGCAACTTCTTGCCTTGTTTTCTAACACGGCTTGGTATTGGATCCAGGCAATAAAGGCGCGCTCTACCGTATTCGGAGCCCAGATAAGTCACCAGAGAACTAGAATAGAATTGCAAGTAGACTTCGCAACTGAAATAAGCCCATCTAAGATGCACACGGCTACTGAAGGTAAGGTATTCACACCCTTACGAGGAAGCGCAAAGCACTAAAAATCCCAAATCGACGTCGCACCACTACTGACTAAAGAACAGTAGGACTGGGAAAGTTATATAGGGTTTCAGCATTGACAATAAAGTGTTCAGCATCCGAAGTCCTTTCTATTATAATAAAACCGTACTCTAAAATCCCGACATAGGTGTTCTCTTTTACATCCTCAAAGCAGAAGTGTAAGCCCTCTACCTCATTCCAGCACCCTTTGACGACAAAACATGACAGATAGGCTGTTGATGTCTTCGAATACGTCCTTGTACAAATCATCGGATTCATCCAATCAGCGGTTCGGATAGCAACGTATAAATGAAATTCAAGTTTGGAGGAATCATTCAGATCAGCAAGACTCACACGGAAATGGCGCTACGAAAAATGCGCAATTATAACCAAACACCATCCCCTGCACAACTTGACAAATAAAGTTAGCTTAACTACCCTTCATCTGAAAAGGAGACCATTCAAAAAGCCGACGTATTACCTTCACAAAACCAGACAAATTCACAAGTTATGCACGGTACACAGTAACTCAGAGGCAGAATTACTGGGAGCTGGGTCCAATCATCTTCGCGAGCCCGCTTTGCACAACGCGAAGACCCGACTCCCACTCCTTGAGTCTCTTAAAGAGGTTCTGCCACTGTACCTGCCCGAAGTTGCGGGGCAGTCCACCCGTGATGAGGATGCGACGGTTGATCTGGTCCAACTTGCACGAGATAACGCGCTGACGCACAGCTATAGGGAGCCGAGACAAAATAAAACATTAGCTCGTTCGCGAATCCCCGACCTTTCACACTTTTTTCGAATGTTTGTGCACTTAGCGACACTATACAAATTGTACACTACCACGAAATGTAGCACATTCCAGAAGATGTGCAATAGAGACAAACTAAACGCGACTGGCAGTTTTAAGCGCCCTGAAAATCTGATTGATGGAAAATTAATTTGTGCAATGGTCATAACGACAAACGATAAGAGACCTTGCATGCCATTTTACAAACTTTAACGGCAATTTAAATGAGGCAAGGGCCCAAATCTATAAGTACAGGGCATTTAGGAAGGCCTAACCAGACTCTTGGAAATAGAAAATATATAAAAAATAGAAGCTCGAATAACATTACACTTACCTTCAATCACAAAGGACTCCACTTCATCCTCAGGAATATCCACGATTTTGGCGACGGTGGAGTAGTCAAGTTCGGTTGCGTTTTCAGCCACCTCCATTAAGCTGAGTGTTCGTAGTTTATTGACACAAGCCCCATCATCGAGGCCATTATCAACCAAAAAGTTCGGATTTTTCTTTACAAATGCAGCAAAATCGGAGAGCCCCCCAGAGACGTAGATTTCAAGGAGTTTATGAATGGGCTCTCCCTCAAGGAACTGGACGGGTTTAAGGGAAAGCAAGCGACCAAGGGATAAGAAACTAGGATCCTGAATCACCGCCAAAATGCATCTAAGAAAATGGGGAATAGAAGTGTGCAATAGGCTAACTTGACTGCATCATCACGTGCTCCAGCGGCATTGCCCTCAGAGTATGTGGACAGAAGATTGATCATAGCTTCCGTTGCCAGTTTAGTGTTGCCACTAGTTTGGTGAATCTGTGACATCTGGTGCCAAAGTGCTTGGCATTCAGAAGGGGTGCAGTTACACACTTTGAGGAGATTGTCAACCTTTTCAATTTGGGTATGGATCTGAGAAAGAGCACCCAATTCGGTAGCGCAAGTGACCAGGGCCCGGTATATGCGGTAACGGCAGTGGTATGCCTCCGGCAGTACAGTGAACAAAATATTGAGCCTTAAAGAAGCATAAAGCATCAAAATTTCCGTACGAATATAGCTTCGCGTAATGTTTCCGGTTCTTAGAATCAGAGAAATCCTCATAAAGCGCACACAGTTTTTCCACGGCCCTATCTGTGTATTCATGTGGAAGACGGACGATAAGGGAGGCGACTGTAGTCAAAACATCAGTAGCAGCTAAATCATAGGACACACGCAAATAAGACTACCAGATTCAGAAACTTTGTCGCTTTTAAAGCATACACGTAGTTGGGGGATGCATCTAATTAGAGCCGTGAACCAGTTCTCTTGAGTCACTTCGGCCTTGTCAATCTTCTCAGCCCCGACTTTCTTCAAATAAGTTCGGAGCTCATTGACCTATAATTTAATAAGTGACGCGAAACATACACACCTGCTCCCAATCAGTGCATTTAATAAAAATAGTAGCCGAAGCCATGTCTAGACCACGCAGACAAACGAGTGTACAAGCAAACAACTATCTGATTGGTTGGTCAGCATAATCAACATTATTTATAATTTTCATTTTAGCATCAAATTCCCAGCAGTCTTCTTATTATTACTTCATTTATTATTTAACACAGAAAAATTCTACGAAACTAAATTGAGTAAATTATGATTTGTAGGAAGTGCTTAAATTTATAAGCAGTGAATCAAACATCCCTAATATCATTTCTAAATCTCGATCTATCTGCGTGTAAATCAAGGCAATGTAGCATCAGTTAGTCTCCAAGGTTAGTTCTGGATTAATTAGCGTTCTATCGCTGCACATTTCTGATGTATACACCATCAGCCCAAACACCCATAGGTTTACTACAGGAAATATGTACCAGGAAAGGGTTAATAATTCACTACGAAATGATTGCAAATGAAGGAGAGGCCCACGAACCTCTATACGTTTACCAATGTAATGTAGGGAAATATACGGGAATTGGTAAAGGTAAGGTATGGTTCGTGTGTATTCAGACTTTTTTTTGTGTTCCTTGGGCTGGATAGAATTGTAATCTAATAGTGGTTATTTACTAAAAATGTAGGCTCTAGTAAGAAGAAAGCTAAGCATTTGGCATCGTATCACACGCTTCACCAACTTCTCAACGATGGAAAGCCGACTCCGTCTGAAAAATCGCTTCTACAGGCTGTTCGCTTATCTCTGCCCAGTCTTGGAATCGAAATCGATGATTTAGGTGCTCCCTCTGGTTGTACCAATTCTTCAGCCATGCGAACCCAGTTAAATTATGTGGGTAAAGTTCATGACTACTGTGAAAAAAACTTTTGGCCACCTCCCACTTACGAGTTCAAGGAATGCCCACCGTCGTTGTTCGGAGGGAATTATATTTGCAAAATTCGTCTTTGGAAGTGGGAATTCACCGGCCTTGCTGCATCAAAAAAGGAGGCTAAGCGCAAGGCAGCCATTGACTTTTATAATTCCGTTGTTGAGAAGGGACTGACGATCCCAAGTGAAGATCTGACTGCTTTAGAGGAGGCAAATCTTCCCCTCGTGGAGAAACAAGATCTCAACAAACTGAGAGTAAAACAAAGCGCAGAAGAAACGGCATCGCGCTTAGCCAAAAAGGTCCTCTCCGGTGTTTACACTTCTAATGGCAGACTTCCACCAATAGATGTGGATGAGTTAAAGTCACCGGAATTGGTCGTTTATGAAGCGTTAAAGCGTATACTGGATGAACGCAATCTCACCGTGTTCTATTCGTACACGACAAACACTAAATCTGGTAAGGTTCCATTGTTAATCTGAGCGTAATCGAAAATTTGCCGAATATTTTCTACAAACTCCGTAGGTAAAATCTACTGCCAGGCACAACTGTCGACACAACCACCCCAAGTTGCTTGCAGCCGTGCCTGCCCGAACATCGACGAGGCCCGTCTCGGCGCTTCCTACCGCTGTTTGGTATTCTTAGACACCATGACAAAGCGCCGGCCTGTCCTGGATGAACGCGCCTGGTTCCGAACCCCCCTTTGCTAAAACCATTGCATTTGCCGATGTATATGTACATCAGATTCCTTTCCCGACCCAAATGCTTTTTGATTTGTGGTTTGAGCACCTTGCAACGATTTCTGAAAACTTGCACAATTATCCTAACAGCCGAAGGAACGGGGCTAAAAGCCTTTCGGACATTCAGCAAAGGGGATTCTTTATGTTTCGGGAATCTCAAGTAAAGTACAAAATAATCATGTACAAAGGCAGGCGATAGAAGTTAAGACTGTTATCGAGCGATTTTGATATTTGAGCCCGGCTTGTGCGCCATCTTGACGACTTTTTCCATGGCAACGCGCTGGTCCTTCCTCCTGATGGCTAGATCGCACCGCATCTTGCGCTGGGCAGCGCGCATGCGCGCCAGTTTCTTGCGGTGGCGGCGCCTGTCCGCGGAGGTGACCTCCGAGGAGCCCTTGAGGGGCTCGCCGCGCGGCTGCATGACCTCCTCGGGCGCCAGTAGCTCGCCCTCGGCCACCGCCGTCGGACCCGCCTCCTCCAGTGCCATCGCCTGCCTGTTCGTCAGGATATTGTAGCCGTCAACCCGCTGCAACGAAAAGCACCAACACGTAGGCAACGCCCATGGCCGACAGTACGGGAAGCAGAAAAGAATTCGATCAGAAAACAAACATGGTCGAAATTCGCGTTCTAAACTAACTTCCTTTCACGAAGATAACAAAAGCTGTTGAGTTCACCCGAATGAGGCAGAGAGCAAATGAATAACCCATCATAATGCCGTGAATTCCAAAAAAAACATTTAAGCGACGTTGTTAAACCGTGTTAGCACACACAGGAGCACCTACGTTTAGCGGCCAAAAAGTCAATCGTACACTCGAAACCAGTGGCTAACCAGCTTCGAAACAAAGATAAATAAACGTGATGAATACAGTTAGTTGCAAACTAAAGTGTCATGAGTTCATGTGGTCACAAAAGAGTCCGCATCAAAGCTAACCTGACCTTAATCAAAGGAGAGCTACCCAATTTGCGTTACGATCAAAAAGATAATCAAGCGAACTGAAGACCGTTATTAATGAGTGTAAAACAGCCTTAGAGCGGTATCAGTGGGAAAGTCACACATTTCGTCTAAAGGCACGAAAAATACAGCAAGCAATCGAAACCACTTTTTGACAACGGAAATAAAATTAGATTGCGATACCATACATATCAATAAAGCCAATTACAAAGAGACAATACACAAAAATGACTCACCTTTCTTGGAACAAGGTGCATATTCGACAGAGCATCTAGACTGTCAAATAAGTCAACTATTTGCCTACGAAGCTCTTCTCGTTCAGGATCTTCCTGGGGTTTTTCGAGAGCCTTCGCTTTAATGTAAAGACTTTCATATTCTTCAACCAAAGACGTTTTAGCCGTGTTGACAAAATCCTTGGCAGCTCTGACGTGATCTTTTGGTTTCACTTTCAGCGTCGGGCTGTCGAAAGACTGTTCACGGATGCCTTTCTTCAAAAAATCGACGATTATGTTTCCGTCAAAATGACCAGGCTCTAGAAAGTGTAAGAAAGCCCAGCAAACACCTACTGCATATTGAATGACGTTGAACCTCAAAGTGTTCCTCTAGCAACGCATTTTCTGACCTTTCTTTGCCAGTTACTTCCCCGTGCAAATACCATGGCTTTTTTGAGAGCATCTTGCTTTCTAGATTATCCATCTCTTTGTCGAGCTATTTATCAATTACGTAGATAGCATATACCTTTGACACAAATCCTTCAAATTCCATTGTGGAAGAAGCTATTTAATGACTCCTCGGTTCTAACTACTAGAACAGTAAAAATAAATAACTACTCCTTTGAGACCGAGCACAATCTAAGGAACAACCAACAACACACCCTCAATGACACTGCAGGGTTATCCCTCTAGGTGCGTGTATCGACCATTTAAACTAAGCAGAATTCGTGCTTGAAAATTTGGGCGAGCATTAATCCATTATCAATAATTTAATCTTGTCACATAATAAAAATTTTCCGAGAAAGTTTTTAGCTAACCAGGTGATTCCATCAATTATATTTTTAACGCTTTGGTTTTCCGATTCCAAAAACGTGTGTTTTTAAATTGTATTCATTTTTTTCATTGGGTCATATCACTGGAAAATTCTCTGAAGATAATGACAATAGGTCTCTGTGCATTTCACTTACGGTTGCCTAAGCATTTAGTTCAAGCATTTTAACATGCTGTCATGCATGCTCGAACAATTTTGTCCGTTAAGATGTGATATGTTAGATCACTAATCCGTCATATCTACCGGGTAATTATATTAAATCTAAATCCAAAAGGTGTCTAATTTTAATTTATCCTTTCTTCTTTCATAAAACGAGCAGTCAGAAATTAAATAAGGCCAGAAGGAGTTTAACAGTGGCTTATTTCATTTAGTGCTAGTGAAATTGACAAATTTCAAATCAAAGCATATATTATAGGATCGAAATTTGTAGTTTAAGTAAGATAGGCTAGGATACGTTTAATATATTTTCAACATCTTCAATGGCTTCAATAATGACACAACAGATCAGTATTTTACCGTTGTTTATTCTTTCGATTTCGACATGAAAGTTTTGGCCTTGATATGCCTCCTCACTTGACATAGGACTTGCCAGCTGCTTCAAGTTGTTTTTTGGAGGTCTCCAATTGGTCTTCGGCAAATCTCTGGATAACTAGAGTATATCAAATATGCGTTGCAATAAATCGAATAAAAGAGTAGTTTTGAATTATCGAATCTCCTACAAAGCAATATAACTTATAAACAGTAGTGGCGGTGAAACACACACTACGAATGTTGTCGTGTACATGCCGTGGTAGCACTGCAAATAAGTAATTTATTGAAGCTTTCCAGGCGGTATTTTAATAATAGAAAATACATAAACTTGCACATCATTGGCACCTTCAACTCTGTCCCAGGATTCGTACCATTCTTCCCGGTTTGCCAGATTTGATAGGTTCTACGCATTTGTTTCAACACCGTAGGTCGACTAAACGTGAAAAGTAACGAAGATAGGGAAGATCAGAACAGTTAAAGGGGCTTATCTGGGTACTGTTACCATAACTGTACTTTGGTTTCGTGATTTGGAAACTCTAGTAGAGGTGGGGGAGAAGATACACTGCTCACGATTTCGTCCAATCTTTGGACAGAGTAATAATCTCCTGTAGAAAGGGACCTTTTTTAATGGGAACTATATTTTCAACTCTGTTTAGATAATTGAAAGGTCTATTGGGGGCCACTTGAATACATCTGAAAGGAACAGTGCCTGGAAATACTCCTCTCAACGAATTGATAGAGAAGTTCCTCACATTCTTCTGACTAAGTAGCCAAAAACCGTTTTCTTAATTGACGGAATGAGTGTAAACTTTCGATTACTATACTGGACTAGAAATGACGAATGAATTAATATAATTTCAGTTCAAAAGGAAGCCAAATATTGTAGATTGATCTTACGTCCGAGTTTCGATTTTCACACATCTTGGCTTCTGATAACGTTTCAGTTTCAACGACAGCCCCTACAATTTCGGTCGCCACTTCTTTTACAAGCCGAGATCGAACCTTAATGGAATCAAATGAGGTTTAAGCATCACATATTATCCCAATAAGTTACCTCAAAAACATTGGATGAAGGGTCCCAGATATGCAACTTCCACGACAAATGGGCAACGGCGAATAAGTAGGACGCTATAGGACAGCAACTCGGCAAAATACACGGTTCTGCGAATAGCTGCCATATTTCTGAAAATGTGCCCTCATTTAACGATTGAAGTGAGATATTGAAAATTGCAGAATCACCAGCATCTATGACTCCTAAATACAAAAGTGGAGAGTTCTAACGTTTACTTAAGCTACTTCGAGAAAAGATAATCACGGTTCTTGTTAAAATAGGACTTCATTATGACATCGATATCATGTTGGCGAGATGATTTAAATGTCTGATCAAAATTCATGAATATATTTCTGATGATGGCTATTTAGTAGATGCGAGCGGTCTAGTAACCTAGGATGTTTTCTCATTCTAACAATCATTTCTCAACCCTTATTTCCTAGATCGGGTACTAAATAGCTCAGCTGGTATTTCATACTGATGGGATTCGGATGGATAAAGAGAAGTTAGGAAAAGACATGTATAAGTTGACCTACTAAGATTTTGCAGTAACCACGATTAAACAAAAAACATTCATAAATCACTGGGCATAATAATGCATGAATGGTTTTACTTCATCTCCATTTCGGTTCTCGGTGAGATAACAACTCCCCAAATGCACGGTTTTCGATTTGCTACAAAAAGCATAAGAAAGCTGTTCGAGAAACCTTCAAAGTATAGTTGGGGTCTACCGTGCCATTGTTTTTCAATGTAGTTTTTTAGTGACATGGGCTAGGTCCTACAGACTGTGAGAAAGTAATGATTAGTTTGGTCAGTAGTGAAGAGCAAATGCAGTCATTTCGATAAAATCCAGATGCAGTACCTTAAAGTGAATCTCAAAATTTGGATTTGATACGAGCTCATAGATAACTTCGGAGTTTTTCGTCAAGCTGGGAATCAGAATTTCATTTACTAAAAGCGACGCCCTTCCGAATTCCTCATCGAAAGTGTACTCTGAGGCATTACGAGGAGTGACAACTGTTTCTGTTAGCGTTTCCGAGGTACAGGTCACCACGTCGGGCGAAAATTCCTCCTTTCCACTTTCGACTACACTGTTGCCTTTAAGTGAATTATTTTTTGGTATCCTCAATAGAAAATATATTCGTTAAACTGGGTTCCTATTTTATACAACTGTTCAAATCTTTAAAGAAGTCTATGAGGTAATCTATGTGCCAATTAGTTTTGCCTGACATTTCCCACTAAAGCGAGATTTTCCAGATCAGTTATGTGAGGAAGATGCTCAGGAGCAAGACGATTCCCCCTCTTCAACTGCTCTCTTCGATATGCTATCGGAGGCCTCGAACTCCTAAGAGGGTTTATCAAATGCCAAGAGTGTTTGTGAAACCACTTTTTGTGCATCAGAGGAAAAACAAAGACGCGATTCTCATCATTTTCCTTACAAACGCCTACCAAAAAATATTCAGAGATAACGTGCTTATCTTGTGACCTAAGTTAAATAACAAATTAAATACCAATTTTATTGACAATATAGCCAGGTAAAGCTACAGATAAATTTACAGAAATATCGTTATTAAGATTAAAAAGGTACACAATCTATGGAATTCTTGTTAAACGGCTATTGTGTAATATTTTCATGAAGGCTACTCTACAATTTACCTCTTGAGATACGCCTAAACAGTTATGTAGGTCATATTAGCAATAACTGTGGAGAATATTAAGCAAAAGATCACTTCATTCACGAGTTTTGAAACGTGCTATAACGACATTAAAAGCAAGAATAGGCAAAATTATTCAGCGACGAACGCCAACGATTGCTATGATAGAGAGAATTGCAATAATTGTAAAATGCCCGATAGATCGATTATAAAGGAAAATATGCGGGAAAATTAACACGTTAGAATTACCAGGCATGCATGTGTACGGGTAGAAAAGTTGAGGCGACAGAATTGTGGCAGCAACCGAAACCCGTACCAGGTAGAGATACATATATTCACAACTTTTACTATGTTTGGAGTAGTGAATTTCAACCAAATCATTAAAAAGCTGTTTTAATTTTGACTCGAGAAAGTGATTTAAATCAAACGGCTCTTAATTTTATATTTATGTGGCGTACTACGTTCCACGCTTTCTACTTGTCAGATCATTTGGTAAAAATCCGCCTAAGATCCCCATCGGCCACTAGTTTTAATTCTATCAGCATGTCTAGTGACAGTGATGGAAAGCCAAATTTTAGAAATCTTAAGTTTTTTATTAAAAAAAGTGGAATTTATGCAATTGGATGTCTATGAGTAGTTTATATTTCTTGTAAAATGGTTTTCATTAAGCCATTTAAGCTTGAGGTTGCGTTATTAGGCCAAAAACTTAACCTAAACTACACTCCATTTATCTTCCCATAAGTTATGTCAAAATTTATCCCTTTTAAACTGAAAGGCATTTAAAAAGTATTTCACAAAGTTTAATAAAACTGAACATTATTTTTACATGTAAATGCGTTTGAAGGGATTAAAATTTGTTTTTGCGAAACAATTAAAATAAAATTTCAATTAATTAACAGCCTGCTAAATACAAAGTACCCAAGAATCAAATGAGGCACACGCTGTTTCATGAGTTCAAGAACGGAAACCGACAGCCTATTAAGAGAAATTTTTGAACGAAAAGATTTGCAGATGATTTCCGAAATTCAGGAGTGGAGATTTCACCGTCCACGTAGGCGATGAATGAAGTTACGTCCAGTACCATAAACAGAGTGTCAGAACAACATCTAAAACCATATTTAAAACCTTTAAAATGTAAATAAATTTGACTTTTAAGCTTTGATGGGCATCAAACATATTTTGAGTGAATATATTGAAAAGAGAATTGCTAGGCTATTTTTACACACTTATACTTTGGAGTCATTTTCGAGCTAACCAATCAAAGGTTGGTGGTTGTTTTTTATCTATTATCTTGGCAGTCACACGGAAAGCTTCCATACAATTGCTCAATTATGAGCTTGTTCGATAAGGTCTTCAGGAAGACTGTGGCTTTTGATTTCTTCAGCAAGGGTTGGGGTCAACCGGATCTCCTCATGAGGTAACGTACGACCGTTGCATATTATTCTCTAGACTAGTTGAAAACATGTATCGCGTGAGGGAAAACCCGGATTATATTCGGAATAATGTCACATTTCGGCCAATCATGATTGAAAAGGTTTGATAAATTTATAGTCTATTTGCTATTAAAGAATGCTGAATACAAGAAATTAGTTGAAATCGAGGGATCGTTTGTATCTCCGATGGAGGACCTTATTCCCGGTGCCTTGTGTACGAAAAATCGCATAGCTAGGTATTTGTTATTAATTATTCTTAGTCATGTTAGATTTCAAATGATAATACCCAAGGAATGGAAATCACAACATCGACCCGTGTGCCTTCATTTTGCTGGAACTGGTGATCACGTAATAAACCCTACCCCTTCTTTTACCGATCTTTATAGTCCTATTATCGTCGTCGTGTTTTTTTGGCGAACAAATTGATTGATGATGGCATTGCTTCTATCATAATCATGAATCCGTTCTATGGTACTCGTCTCCCGGTTGGCCAAAAGTAGGTCAATTTCTCTGGCTGATTGGAGTAAAAATATAGAGGCTCGGGATTGAACTACCTATCTGATTTATTTCTAATGGGCGGAGCACTTATTCTGGAATGCCATACACTACTCCGTTGGTGTGAACAGGAGGGATATGGCCCATTCGCTTTACACGGTGTCTCTATGGGCGGCTACGTAAGACATTCGTTTTCGCGTTTGTCCAATGAATCCAATTCTATTCTCTCCAGATGGCTACGATATGTGCCACGACTGTGTCTTTCCCGATTTCTCTCATTCCTTGTCTTTCTTGGACCTCGGCCTCAGTGGTATTTCTCGAAGTAAGTTCTTGCGCTTGCTCTGGGCACAAATCATTCGTGTTGTTAAGTTTCACAGAATTTTATGGTTATGTGTAAATCAAAACTTCTTAGGAAAGTGGAAAAGATGGTTTCCCTCTGGGTTCCGCTAGGGTTCTTTAGTTTTTTCATCTCTAGTTTCTTCTGTCATACAATTGTTATATTAGTGTGCAATTCCCTCCGATTCTCATCGTTGATTTTCCTAGCCAACGACGGTATTATCCATGTACACGGGGCCTCTGTATGTTGGAGGTCTAATGATTTTGCCTTTGGCAGGGAGTTCTTAGCCATTCAGTTGACTGGCGAACTCTGACGAAACAGTACTTTGGTGACTCCGTGTATTCGACCGTTATCCGCAACAACATCCAACCTTCTATTAATCCTGCTTACGAATTAAGAGGTACTTTTATCCTCTTGCCCTTGCTTAATGCATAATAAATCCAGTTTTCAGACTGGGGATTTTGCTATTTTTAGCTCAAAACCAGATAGCTTCGAATGCCTCTTTAGAATGCGATTCGGCCACAAAACCCCTCATTCCCCCTCCCCCACAGAGTCCGAAGGCCCAAGATTATTTTATTGACATTCAGTCCCTTTACCAGTGAGTACCTCATTGTTCCTTGTTTTTGTGAATAATTGGCACAAACTTGGTTCAGTCTGCGTTTGGGACCAACAAACTTGTTACCATGAATGGTTTTTCCATAAACTAATTGTTTGAGTGCACATCCAGCTCTGTGCTTTAACAGGTGAAGCCCATTCTGTTAGCATGGCAAGTAATCACACGCGTGACTGGGTAGATTTCTGCTGTTGGGTCAGAGTTTTCGTGGAATTTAATTTGCATGCTGGTGGAGAGTAGATTTTGTAACCAAGCTATATCCCGTTTTGCCGGACCAGTGGCAACTGTTGATAGTAACTTCTCAGGCAATTTTGAAGTGCTTAAATCAGTTGACATCGCTTTATAATCCAGGTAGTCTATCTTCGGTGGACGTTGGTCTAACTTGGTGATTGTGGTAGTATGTGGGCTGGAGACCCTTTGTGTGTCATTATCACGCCTTGCTGTTTACCTGTTTGCTGATACGTGAAGTGAACCTCAAGAAATCGACGTACGTCTTAAGGTTATCATACGCCCTGCTTGGTATGCCCGTACCCGGATTATGCACCCACTTTATGGGCCATGGTTTGAAGTTTGGTTATTTGTCTCTATACCAATGTTTCCACTTGATGCTCAAATGAAATTCTCTTAATGCTTCTACAATCGTCAATTCATTGTTTTGTCCAGAACGGCAAGCCAAGGGCGCACAATGGGCTGGTTATCACTTGACTCATCGTCACACGTGAGCCACTTTCGTTATGGCTGAACCGCATGATACCAGTAACAAGAAGCGAGTACTGCAGTTATTTTTTGAAGCTACACTGAAGTTTTAGCCTCAAAGGCAACGCCTGCCGTTTGTGAGTAGTCATAAGTTGTATTGTCACACGTTATTTAGTACAGGACGGTTTTAGTGCCTTAATTGATACTCGCATCAAACAAAAAGTATAATACAAGTGCCATTGTAAGTTAACACACCATGGGGTTGGTTTTGATGATTCTGAACCTTCTGACTTGGTCTGGTTCGGCTCGTTAGCTGTTTTGTGAACTAACAGGCGACCTCTGTCGGACGTGGCCAAGGTGCTGGACCACGTGAAGTCGCACAACCGCCTGCTGCTTTACATCGACAACCACATCTGGGACAGCGCCGTCTCGGCCATGCGTGCCGTACCTCTCCCCTCCGTTTTCGCCGAGAGAACCAAGGTCAGCAACCCCTCCGCCCCTCGAGAGGCGCTTCACCTTCTAAACTCGGGCAGGAAGAGGGACGAAGCTCGGTGTATTATCTGGTGCAAAGCCATCAATAAGCGATTGCCTAGGATCATGGCCGAATCAAGCAAAGCAGGGAAGCATCCACCGTGATGTTTGGCTTCAAGTGAGGGAAGTGCTAACCAGTCAACTCTGCCAGTGAGGTGAATACGATCAGTGCAAACTGGGACACGTGGGTAAAGCTCCAATAGGGAGTAGCGGAAATATTTAACATGTCTTTGCCCCATCCGATAATAATGTGTACACCTGTAAGTATAAGGAGACTGTGGGTACAGCATTCATTCCATTCCTGATAGATTTGAATTGCGCTAGTGCTCTGAACCTGACTAGTTATTCCCTTCAGTCTGTAGTAACATGGTATTAGCGGTGCGATTCAAGCGCTTCGTTGCTTTTTCACCTAGAGAGATTGGCTTGGTTTCAAAGTATGAATAAATCCAACCCAATAGGCGTTCGAATATGTCGCGAATGTGTTTACGTGGCTTTTAAATCGTATACAGCTTCGATAACTTTCCACAATTATCTGTACAGGTTGACAAAAACTGTAAACAAAGGCTTTTGAGTAGGACATTTTAATAGTGAGGCAGTGGTTTTCTCGTAGAAGGGTATTTACCTGCATTGGACGGATGGAACTTTAAAATGATTATAGTTGATATTTGCTAATGATCAATAAAGCTGAATTCATCAACTTTCCGTTAGGTTCTTAGTGAAACCTCTCGTTTTATATTTTGTTTTAGGTGTTTATGAAATAAAATCAACAAAGATGGTGGTAACAAAGTCATGTTTGCATATTTAAGGAACCATCTAGTGCAGCTGTTGTTGTATGTTATGGGTGCCTTCTTCGACCCCAGGGCGGAAAAAGGCGACTAATTAGGACTGGAGGCATCTCTGAAGGAGCCCGATTGGGAAGTGATTGGATGGCTGTAGTGTGTGCTCGTCCTTGAGTTCCTTAACACTCGATCGCTTAGTGGGGGTAGGTATTTGTGGCGCGTTTGCCGGAAATTGGCAACCGCAGTCTGGTTTCGAGATGCGAATCCATCTGTGATGCTGAGGAGTGTATTTGTGGGACGACAGGTGGATCCGGAGGTTCGCGGGTTCCTGCGGGAGCTGCTGGACTTTTTCACGCACCTGGGCAACTTCCCGGCCCTGGCGGACTCGCGACTGATCATCTCGGTGACGGCCGGCCGTGACGCCTACGTCCCGCGCGACGGCGTGGTACCCCTCGACGTCATCTTCCCCGACTCCGAGATCCGCACCCTCCCCCTTTCCGGCCACGTCAGCTCCTACGTTCGCAACTATCTCTGGAACCAGGACTTCCGGTAAAAGGCATTACCTCCACTGCCAATTTCCTCTTCACCGTTTCCCAACCTCATTCAGCTCCTTCTATACGTCACCTTGGTTGTGCTCGAGGCTGGGAACGCAAGTCGTCGTCGGTTAATGACAAGCTTAGATGGCTTTCTTAACGTTAACTACAGGATGCTACTACTTATTTTACAGTAGCCTTTTTGACGACTCTAAAGTGTACGGTTCGTCTCCACACTAGAGATTGAGGAAGGCACATTGAAGGCGTAATTAAGTAGAGTCATATATAGGCACTACCACTTCGGAAAAGAGCATCTTTTTATGGTGGGTGTTAGTGATCTTATTGTTGGTTCATTCTTCGTGGCTCCTTCCTCAATCGTTGCGATGTAAAGAGCCTCTTGTATGGGTCTTGGTTTCTAATTCTTGGTAATTCTAAGGTCCATTTGGTAGATGGCAAGCTGCATCTTCGGCAGTCATTGCTTACCCCATAGTAGTGCGTGTTTTTGATTCTCCCGAATCTTTGGTAAATCTGCTGACCTCTAAACGTCTATTTTTTAGGCAAGCCGTCTGCGACAGTATGAACCGTCAGATGGCGTTGCATTACGGCCTGGATGGGCCTATTTTCGGCAAAGCCGCCACCAGGCGGGCTGCTCGTGCCTGAGCTCGATTCCCGCACCCAAAGCGCCTTCCCAACGAGAACCCTCTCCTATTTCTATTCCCAACTCACCTGTTCCTCCTTTTTTAAACTTACGCATGATTTTGTACGTTTTTCTGCTTGATATCTTATGTAGATAACCCTAGAGATACCACCTGGAGTTTTTATTTTCGGCAGCTTAAGCAGAGTGGCAATATTTGCGGTACCTACTAGCTGTATCAAGCTCTTGTACCAGGAATTTTTGAATTTTAATGAAATAGCTTACAATGCCTTGTGAACCCTATTCTAATAGCTTCACTTCTGAGTGCAATAGTTAGTGCTTATTTAAAAGGCATACATTATTGTTTTCTTATCAACTTATCGAAGCAAGTTTTCAATGAGGTAAATGCGTCAGAATTTGGATTAGCGATACGTAGTGGGTACAGCCTTCCTCCATCAAATCCGTTGACGATTATTATTTATATTGCGATTGCAGTTTGCATCATTTACATCATTTACGCAGATTGTTGTTCAATAAACATTTTCAGTTTGTCTTTTGTAAATTTGAGGCATTATGAAAGCATAATTCACATTTAAATAACACAAGCAAGTATTAACAACAAAAGTGACGATTCGTATTCAGCCAGATTTGAAAAGCGGTATCGGCACGTTTCGAAGGTAGAAGTAGGTGAAGCCCTTGGCTTCATGCATCACGTAGCAATTGGCACGATTCTTAAAACCACAAAAAGGAAAAATTGCATGAACTATGGCCAGACTGACGAACCTGCCGAAATTGCGTCTGATGATGCAGTGCCAGGTGGGCCTGTAGTCCCTGTCAAAGCTCTTCTTGACGTGCGAGGCGATATCCTTTTCAATGGATAGCCGGTTCAGCCGTTCGCGGACGTAGTCGACGGCGCGTCGCTGCATGTCGGCATTCTTGATCCGGACCTCACCACCTTCCCACTTCTGTAAGCAGCAAAATGGATTCCTTCCCCTCTTCCTCAGGTCGTTTTATATCATGAACACAACAGTAGCCTGACCTCAGTTAATGGTACTTCATTTGTAGGCGAAGTATTTACTCAGGGAAAGCCAATTTGACCGTCGAAAATTCATTCTCTAAGCAGTCATGGGATTATCACTGCATGAGTAATGCTAGCGACAAAATAGATCTGCAAATGGACTCCAGTTTCTCATGCTTATTTGAAGTTCTCTTAATAAACTCATCAAGAGTGATACTAAGAATAACACTGAAGCCTGAGGAAATACATAAAAATAAGGATCGCACTAAAGCTGGGCAGCAATTTTTCAAATTCGATTCACAAAATCTATACTATCTTTCAATGTAATAATAATTTTCACAACAAATTTTGGAGACTCCTCGAGAGGTGTTCGAATCGGTATCAGCGAAATTCTATCCCAATTAAAGTTCTCATTATAATCCGATGCGCATCACCGAGTTAGCCTTTGCAGGGAAACTCGAAACCATCCACAATTTCATAATCGCAAGCTAAACAGTAATTTAATCAAAACGGGGTGTTAGGAATAAATTTGCATAATACAATTTGGTTGCTTTTCCAGATGTGTAAGAGTTTATCATACATCTCAATAAACCTCCCATATTCGTGCTGATAGCAGGAATGGATGATGACTGGAATCCCCAACTGAATCATGGGAGAGACGAACTCGTATTATGATGATTCTCATCGTGAACTGTGAACGATCCAATGGCATAAACTGGAACATCGAAATGGCAATAGGGATAATGGCGGCAAGAAAATATTAAGATGCGATTGCTCTCATAGAGCAGATTCGCTTCTCAAAATCTGCAGGAAATGGTGGTGGGGAATCCTGGCATTGGTGTATGAGCGTTTCAAATAAAGTGGGTGATTCGGCCTCAACTATAATTCTTGCACTCAATAAAGATCTTTCCCACTAGCCAAGAAATAATCGCCGATCACAATTTCCCTCTCACCCCAGAAAAAAATTTTCAATACGAGGCTACCAATGAATTTTTGCGATCACAACGGCCCCAGTGTTTGGCCTACGTAAAACACGGATCGTAATCCAATGAACTATTTTTACATGAGACATTACCCACTGAGAAAAACACATCGCCTTACCACCACTGTCACAAAAGTCTAGTTAATCGACAGAATAAAAACAATTTCGGAGGAGAACCTTATTCTTGAGAAAATCAGTTTTCTCGATGTCCCGAGGGAGGGGCGGATTGAGGCAGTTATTTACTCGAATAGTAGTTATTTCGAGTAAAACTATGAAATAATGCAGTTTTCTCATCTATTGAATGTGTAATAAATCTATTAAAATTTTGTGGTAAGCAGCCAACTTTTCTGGATGATGCAATCAAATTCATCGCTAGCACGCAGTGTAGCAATTAGATACTTCTAAAGCCAAATAAACTTTTAGGGCCTGGTCATCACATGTGAACTTGTGGCAGGACGAGCCTTCTCATTTGCACAATCCCGATCGCACTCACACACCTGCGTCTTTCTGAGGCAATGCTACTAAGGACAAGTCACCTTACAGGGTCCCTATAAAACGCCTCTTCTGCAGCCGGTCACAGCATTCGCAGGCACACGCGCAGCGCCACAACGCGGAACCGCAGTGATCATGAACAAGGCCATTGTTAAGAATGCCGACATGTCCGAGAGCATGCAGCAGCGGGCCGTGGATTGCGCCAAGGAGGCCATGGAGCAGTTCAACCTGGAGAAGGACATCGCTGCTCACGTGAAGAAGACTTTCGACAAGGAGTACAGCCCCACTTGGCACTGCATAGTTGGCCGCAATTTCGGGAGCTACGTCACCCATGAGGCGAGACACTTCATTTACTTTTACATGGGCCAAGTGGCCATTCTTCTCTACAAGTCGGGTTAAGTGCGGGCTTTTTACTTCACTGCATTGCAATAATTGTACTTTTTACCATAATAAAGGTGTTATGGCAACTCATTTGTCTCTCTGCTAACAGTGGGGTTCTAGCAATCTTCTGAAGGACTTGCATTTAGCCATTTGGACTAATTTGGACTTTTATCAATTACAGGGACTTGTGTGCTAATCGATGAAAATTCCAAGTACCAAAGGCATTACGACAAAATGAATTGACGAAACAGTGCAATCGAGGATTTCAGACGCACTTGATTGAAATTGCATTACGGGTTGAAGTCCAGTAACCTAGTATCGTTCTTTCAACTAGCCTTTCAGGTATCTACATATAATCATTAATTTAATTTTGGTTCCTATAATGTTCACCACTTAAAACTAAGAAGAATATAAAATATCGGGTTATCAATACCAAAATAGTAAATGAAAAAGCATGAGTGCCTCTTAACAGAGATTAAGTGCTTCGCTCAAGAAGAAGAAGAAGAAGAAGAAGAAAAAAAAAGAGAATTTGCGCTGAAAGAGACTTTGTAAATGCCTTAGATATGCCTCAACTTATGCGCAGCAGAGCCTTAGATATGGCTGAATACCTTGTGAGCAGGTTCAAGTGCGAAATTGACTTTGCAGAGTTCATTAAAACCTAGTTTGATGAGAAACATGGCAACACATGACACTGCGTCGTTGGTCAACATTTCGGAAAGTAGTTTCAAGTTTTCTAACGGAACCGAAGCAGAATTTTTCGTGCAGTATAGTGCACTTTTCGTTTTACAGCCAAAAGTTTCATCAACTCCAGATATGGCTGAAATCGATTTTATATCTTATTTTTTTCAAAACCGAAGTTCCCATTCGTAATTATATTTTTTAAATTATGGTTAATTTAGGCTAGCTCAGGATGATAATGCCTTTGGCATGACGAATTTAAACATGAAACCGTTGCTACTGGAATGATAAAAAGGGTAAAATAGGATAATCTATTTCTTTCACCACTATTTTAGGAAGAATTTCCAGTCTACAATGTGTTAATAAAAAGTGATTTGCATTAATAAAATAATGAGCCCTTTTTAACACTGTTTTCAAGAATTTGTCACAGTCGTCATTGTGACTAACTTATATCTTCATTTGTGTTCGATTCTTATACTCAGGTTGGGAAAAATATATACTGACATAATATTGCTTAACAAACTTGCATATGGAATGATTTTACTGACCACATGTTGTTTTCATAAGTTTTTTAACAAGTTTTCTCTATTTAAGCTACAAGTAATAATCGTTAAATCTGATGGAATTAAGTTACCAAAGGAATCATGCAGTAGGGCAGAATTTAGGTTGGCATCAAGTTGCACTTCCCATTACTGTTTGTATTCACACCAAACCAGTACACCAAAAATTTTATAGGTTTTAGCTGAACTGTCCCCATCTCATTTTGAGGGTATGCTACTGAGTTAGTTCCTTCTCCCCTCACATATAAGCACACCGCATCAGTGAGCGCATTTAGTTATAATGGGACGCCACGGCCATAAATCTCAACACTCGAGTCATGAAGGACGAAAAATCAATGTTGAGGAAACAGACATGTCGTCAGAAATGCAGCGAAAAGCTATCGAAACTACCAGAGAAGCTTTTGAGAGGCATGCTAGGGACGTGAGCAGGGCAGCGTACGTGAAGAAACACTTCGACTGCGCATTCGGCCCCTCTTGGCACTGCGTAGTTGGCCGTGAGTTCGGGAGGTAATATTCATCCTATTAACACCTAATAAACAAACAAAATAGTATTCGAATTTCATGAATTTTCCTTTTAGCTATATGACTCACGATACAAAATACTACATCTACCTTCTCACTAATAATACGGGAGTTCTTCTATACCGATCCCATAACTAATTGTGCTTATACATGCAAACTAAATATTTCATTGCTCTGATTTGCTTTTTACGAAACCTGTTAATGTCTTTTTGCTTTCTAAATGAGTAAATAATTGTGGCCAAAACCCGCGGGAGTAAAAACCTAGATGTAATTCTACATTTGTAGATGGGAATTTGATTTTTCCAAATCGTACTTTAAATTTCAAGTAGCTAACTTACATAAAAGCGCTCTTCCGATAAGAGGTTACTTTCACTATAAATCTGGGCTTAAGTATATATCCCATGAGTTCCTAGCGTCCTAGAAGCCTAACAGAACTCAATGTTTCAACGCAAGTTGTTAAATCACTAGTTTTATAAAATATTGTACTATTTTTCAGGTAAAAATGGTGTTCAAGGGCTTTAAACTCAAAGCATTATTATTTTTGAGAAGGGAAATCGATCAATCCAATCAGAATTGATCCCTAATAATGAGTTTAGATAAAATTCTCATACTGTCAAATTCTTTAGGTGATAGCTTTCTCTATTTTGTAATATACACATTTTCCTTTCTAAAAATATTAAACCTGCCTTAATCTCGAAACGATGGCTCAGAATTCATGCTCGACGCACTCTATCTTTACCATTTCCATTAACAGTAGCCTACCCCGTCCATTCCTCCTGAGATAGATTGACTAACTTATTATTTATTGGGGTAATAATGTTTGCATCAAAAAATCTACCGGCCTTTCAGAGTCCCAGGTGGCTACTGCTCAATAAAAATAAAGTTGAAAATTTTTTCAAGGAATCAACAGTTAGAACTTTGATTAAAAATCTGTATCGATCACAGGAAGCCAAATCTAATCGAATTCGTCAACTTTAAGAGCACATTGGAAGGGCGTTAATCGATGACATGGGATCCACTTTGAAAAATGCTCTGCTTTTACCATCATTTTGCCAAACATTTATCACATTTCCATATGACTCACCATTGACAAACTGCCGAATGAAATTTCGCAAAGTCAATTTTCTCACAAAATTACTATTCCCACAAGTGATCGGCTTCTCTTTCGAATTTCTCTTCCAAAACAAGAGGACAGGCTACTGGTATATCAGTTATTCCACACTTCAAAATATGAAGGCTATAAAATAGCGCAAGCTATCTCTTTTTCAAGGGCGTTTTTTGCTCGCTTACGGCAGTATAATGGCACAGAGAGCTCTGGAGATTAAGCAGGTTCTCATGTCAAGACAAATGCAAGAGAAGGCCATAGACACTGCCCAGGAGGCCCTGAATCGGTATCAAACAGAGAAGGAGATGGCTTCATTCATCAAAAGCGAATTCGATAATGCTTATGGCAAGAACTGGCACTGTATTGTCGGCCGCAGTTTCGGGAGGTTAGTGCAATCGCAAATACTTATTAGTTTGATAAGAATTTTATTTGCTTATGATCAGTACTGTTTGCTTCTTTGTTTACTTTAGCCGAGTGGCTCATGAGGAGGAGGGTCTCATTTACTTCTTTCTGAACCAATATGCCTTCCTACTATTCAAATGTGGTTAAAATTTTGGCCCATATTATTATGGACGTTAAGTAGGCACAAATATACAATATCAAAGTCATCCTTTTATATAATTACTTTTCTGATGAATTTCGCACCTTTAAAGCCAGGTATATATTTCAATGAGCTATGTAGCGTCATACTGTTGAGAAAAGCAAAAAAGAGAAATTTATGATACATTCGTGGACTCCAGGTATAATAAAATTACGAATTCTGCCAATTAAGGTGACGTCAACGTTACCTGGAGATGAGCAACTATTTATCAAGATGATCACAAAAACCTGAGATTACTCACTTGTAGGACGATTCGTTACTTCATCAAGCGAACTGAAAAGGATTTTAATAGAGCAAATGTTTGTTAATAAATGTTTCTTTTACACACATTAGAAGACAAAGAAAATGATCTCAATGAAACTAAAGACATAACGTATAGCAAGGCATCAAAATAGGTTTATGTAAACCTTCAAAGACAATAGGATACTTGATGCTTTGCACTCAACCTGACCTGGTTTTCCTGATCTGATGAATTCATGATGGGTAGCGTTGTATTGCCAGCATTTGAACTAAAAATGTGCTAATTCAATTTAATTCACATATTACGAAGTACCAGGTTTGAGATGGCGAGCTCCAGGTGGGCAACAGTCTACTACCTAAGTGTGTAATGAAATTGAACTCATAGATTTTTTTTGGCCATTACTGTTTGTGGTCAACGTTAAGTTTACATAACACAAAATGGTTTCTTTAAAATAACTAAAGGCTTCCGTCCCATGCATGAACTTTTTATAACGAACAGTTTTTAATGCAAAAGTTACATTTTGATTGAAAACCCAAAGAAAAATGTGTTAATCTGTAGTTTAAACAAAAGGTTGAATGAATCATACCAAACACACGAGTTGTTTCTGTTAACGTGTACAATTTTTAAACAAATAATGTGATGGAGTTTCGCTAGAATGTATTTACAACCACCGGAAATGCTTGAACCTGCATTATTTTTACAAGAAACTCTGCGTAAAATCTCGATCCCGTGGGATAATTTGGTGCTATTGCGGTGTTCGAAATTTCTCCCAAGAGAGACATGTATAAATATCACAGTTCCAATGTTGAATTATTACTTAATTTACAATCAACGCTACTATGAAAGACAGAAGAGCTGTAATCAAGAGCTCGGATATGCCGACAGAAATGCAAAGGAAGGCCATTGACTATGCAGACACGGCCTTCCGAAAATACGATTTTGAAAGGGATATTGCTAAATACGTTAAGAGAAAATTCGACGAGAATTACGGACCGGTGTGGCACTGTATTGTGGGACGCAGTTTCGGCAGGTAAATGTGGCTGAATTCAACTCCACATTTGCTTTAGCTACGTGACTCACGAAGAGAAGAATTTCATCTACTTTTTCATGACCCCTGTTGCACTTCTTCTTTTCAAAGCGGGCTAATATTTTATTGCAGAGATTTTAAAAGCAAATTACGTATTTTCCATACCAATATGTCCTTTCCAGAAATTCATATAATCCTCCATTAAAGACTACGTCGATTTTCCTACTATCCCCGCTTTTATTGCCTCTTCCTATTTATTCCCACAAAATTTTGCATGTCTTGGAATAGTCAATGAGTATATTTTTAAAGTTTATACAAACCATGTAGTAGTAAAACTCTTCTCGAGAAGTCGGCTTTCCGCATTAATATAAGCTAACCTCAGTATGATAGGATGACTCCCATCGCTAATGTTTCAACGTTATCAAGTTTTTGAAGTGTTTCCAAGAATGGAAGGACGGCACCACATAAGAAAGCATAGACATGTTTTACGAAATAGGCATGAAGAGCAATTTCATTTTTGAAATTTGATGCACTTTATACCAAATAATCGACCATTCTCCAAATTTTGGCAAATAAACAGGTAATTCACAAAATTAATGCATGATGTGAAACGAAGAATTGAAGCTTGAATATATATATATATATAGACCCGAGGTAAATAAATGAACAATGTTCCTGAGATGATTGACAATGATTAAGATGATTATTAAGTCATCGGATTTTAAATTTCGATTTTCCATTATTCATTATTCTCGATTAATGAGGTGCATGAATGAAGGTGTAGGATGATGACTGGGTCGTTCCGTTCTCCAACTCCGTCATAAAATATCGGAAATCTCAATTAAACGATTGACCAAAAGCACGATATAAATGTAAAGGGCATGATATCTTGAGTAATGTGATCTGTCCTAATAAATTACTCCGAATGAACGCCTAATACGCTTATAAAAATCGATAATTTCAGTTGCAAAATCCCTGGACTTTTCCAGAGTAAGATCTCTCTATGAATATCGTCTTAATACCTCGATTGCGGTCTCACGGCTAGTGGTTAAGAGATATTCATGTGAGTCCTCAAACGAGATTTTTTATACTCGGTAATGGCTCAAAATACAAATAAAAACTAGTGACGATGTTGACAAAATGATTTAAATTTAGTTTCTAACAACTTGGAAGAAAAAAATCAATAATTAAGCCTTTAATTAAAATGATATTCAACTTTTGATTTAAAGGCATAGATGTTACCTTTTCTCTTGCTCTCCATTTCACAGCATTAGGACTCGATTTCTAAAGCTACAAATATTAAGTATAGGTAAGTTCGACCACTTCGGCAAAAACCAACCATTTTGAAATAGCGTAATAACATATTTAAATATTTCCCTAAAATGGTGTATTACAATACTACTTTGAGGGGTGGATGGTGTCAGTATCTTACCATTCGAAGTTTCGCTCTATTGATTGGAATGACGTTTTACATGAAAAGCCTAGCAACCTCGCCACTTATGCGATGGAGCACTAATTGCCAAGAAGAGAAGAAACTCTGTGCCTGTCTGTCTCCACACTCTCTGAGCATCGCGAGACAGGATTTGGCAGTGGTGTGAGGCCAAGCCACTGAAGTTGAGGCCCTGTGAGCGCAAGCGTATAAAAGGAGGGCGGCGCTGCAGTGGCTCAACCCTTGTAGGAGAGAGCTGGCACAACATGCAGAGCTACGGTACAGAGAGCAAGGCCGTCGTCAAGAATGCCGACATGACTGAGGAGATGCAGCAGCGGGCTGTTGACGTCGCTACCGAGGCCATGAGGCAATTCAACATCGAGAAGGACATCGCCGCCTACATCAAGAAGGAGTTCGACAAACGCTACTCGCCAACCTGGCACTGCATAGTTGGCCGCAACTTCGGCAGCTACGTCACCCACGAGACGAAACACTTCATCTACTTCTACATGGGTCAAGTCGCCATTCTCCTCTTCAAATCCGGCTAATTTAACTACTGCTTCATTTGGCTTAAGAAAAATATCTCTATTTTCCTCAATAAAAATGTGATTAACTTAAATGCCTTGTTGCTTCCTTCTAGAGAGAATGCCTGGGAATTAGTGTTTTAGAATGATCGAGCCTCAGATGATGTTGAAAATAACTTTACTGCAGTTTTCATGAGACCGAGATGCAGATTTAAAGAAATCGCAAGACTTTTTTAAATAAAAAATAATAATTTAGATACCCCAAATTTACTCAATGCCATCCACTATAGTGACAAAGGCCTGCCTGTAAGTACTAGATTTCCTTGCACCACTTTCTTGAAACAAAGATAAAATGTATAATAAATCTAGTGGAGAAGAATTTTATTCTCTTGATGTCGTTTTTTGCAGTTAGAATTTAGTATTTGAGAATGTATCCTAGAAGATAGAAGCAGGCTCAGTTTCCTTTATCAAGGACAGTTATGACACCTTATTCAGGTGATTGTTTTCGAGGCAACTTAGTCAAATGGTTTCCTTTAGTCTTCCATCTACGTGATGAATGCATTATACACAAGAGTTCACCTCAGACAAGTCCAAGCAGGTTTTCACGCAAGTTTGGTGAGTTTTGCTGCTGTCGATGCCTTAGATATTATGTCTTTAATCCACTACAACACACTTCTACAACAAATTGCATGCCATGTTTTTCATCAAGATTTATAAAAAATATCCACTATATCTGCAGAGTGTTATGTTTCCTTGCAATTACTGCATTTTAATGACTAGCATTAGTATATACTATAGATAAGGTAGTGCTTCACCCTTTTGCCTTTCAATGGTATTCATGATAGAATAACTTGTACTATTTGACTAATGCGGTTTTTAACTAGTAAAGAAGAAAAATGATATCACTTCATCTGACAGCTCTGCTGAATTTAAACTAATTTTTTTCTCTCTTTTGGATGGCTTTTGCAAACTGTTTCAATCAGTGAATTGCAATCGCTTAGCACATTAAATACCCCGACTGTCCGAACAACTCACGCTTGTCACATTCCATGAGGCCGAATGCGAATTACACTTCTTCAGCGTTGTGCTGTTGCGTCCTACCCATAAATATTGCGAAAGGTTCCCCTGAACAATGTCCCTTTGTTGTCTTCCTCTCTGTGAGAGTCTGTTGCCTCAAACTTACTACTGCCATCATCTTTAACATCCATCAGACGGTTTTTGGATCTTCGAACATTTGTGACTGCCAAAGTAGGAAAATAAAATTAGGATCTGATGTTTGTGAACGTACAAATTGCAAATTTAAGACCTGTAGGTGGCGGTATAGCAAGGTCCTAGTTCTAACTAATAACGGTAGAACCTACCGTGCTTAAATAAATAACCTGGCTGCTCGTTTCTCTTTCTCATTTGAGAGGTTTTCTGTTTCCGGCATTGATTGAACTTGAGTCAGTGTATGCTGAGAACCAATTCAAATATTAACTTTGTTTCCGCCATTTTAAAACCAATTCGTAATAAATGTCAGTGAAGAATGATTTATAAGTTATTTTCTCCGATTACTGACAATCTTTTGCCATTGTATGAACGGTTGGCAATCAAACAAATACAATTATGTTAAATCAGGAAACAAATTTCTGTCCATCTTATTGGTTTAAAGTGCCCATATTGGACGCTGAATGATTTCCTGAAGGCTAGGTTGAATTTTGATGCCCGTTTTTAGTCAGCAAATATGAGTTTATAAAGTGCGAATTCAGTGCCTGGTATTTCAGCAAGACAATTTAAACCCTCAGGTAATGCGACTTATCTCGTATATTGCTCAAAGTAGGTTCGCAAGAATTGATTCACTTTGCAGCACCTCATTCTCTCCAAGGGTATAAACTCAGAAATTGGCTTCGTTTTCAGGGAGGAGGAATAGAAAATTTAAATATTCAATTGCTCTCATTGAAGGCGAGGCTTGCTGCTATGAGCTGCTTATTCATCCCGTTTTCCTCGAGGCACGACTTCTCATGCATTTGAGGCACATTTCAGTAGCCTGTCCTCGCAGACTCACAAAAGTTCACATTAGAAAAGGGCCTTATACAAAGGTCTTCTTCTTGTCACATGGATCACCATTTCACAAGATTGCACACTCGTGTCCTTTCTTTCACATCTGGATTGAGTTTTGTCACAAAGATGACATTTCAAAACCTCGCTCTCCGCCGACGCTCCTATACTAAGCAAACAGGATAAAGTGATATAGAAACGCCTAGGTACATGAAAATATAACAATTTTCACTAGTCTTTCTGCCTTACACAGGGTAGCGTCGCTTTATTCAGCAAAATTTTTCAATACAATATCCACAAAGAGAACAGTACTTTTAGTTATGCAAATTTACCTCGGGGCAAGACTTTTTTAACTGGTTTACAGCCAAAACCTTAAATCATTAGAATTAATTCTAGTAAATAAAGTAGAAAAGTAAGTTCCCTCATTCGAAAATCTAGAATGACCATAGCCAACACTGATTCATTCACTCTATTTCTATCGACAATTTCACCAAATTCTATTCCTAGCCATAGGAAATTCTGATTATCAACGCTGTCCTCTACAAAACTGGATTAAAATCATTCGCTAGCAAGTGCACAGGGATTCACCTGCCTTTCGAAAGCAGACCATGTATTAGTGCCAAAGCACGTACTTACTCTGGTAGCGCTTCTGATGCCAATGCAATAATATCAAACAAAGTGGCTGAAATTTGCATTATTTATTTCAATAATAAAGTGAAAAATTACACACACGAGGTATAAATGTATCTGGCACCGAGAAGATACTATTAGAAGTTTGAGATACAATTCATACATTCGCAGTAACTGATAAAGGACTTGCTTAGTTGGTTCCACGTTTGGAATGCTGAAATTTGATTTTTTACTTTTAGAAATCAGTAGAAATTATTATCGCTACTGATGCGATAGAATTTTAATGAATGTTGGTTCCGATTTCTTGAGCACAAAAACGAATATTAAATGCACATGTTTTCAAAAGCCAAGTACAAATACAAAATACATGATGAAATACCTTCGTACACGTAAATGTAGGCAGTGTTTTGTTCCTTCATAGAGCACACTAAATTGCCAATAGGCAAACTACTGATTTATGAGCCAGCAGATCTGATCAGAAATTGGACTAGCCAATTATGATTCTTCTGATGTATCTAGGTCATGTTAGGAATCCTAGATTCCTTCGCCTTTGCAGTATAAAATAGAATTTAGCATTAAAGGTAATATCTTCTTTCTAATTAAATGATCCGTAAGCTAAGTTATGTTTCCCAATGCTTACCTTCTTTATAAATCATGATTCCAATGATTTTCTTCCGGTTCGCAAAGCATAAAGTAATGTAATATCCGTTTAAGTTCAGACATTTCAGCAAGTAGTATATTAAGTTAAAGTTATTAACCAGATTTGAATAAGAGAATAGCTATTTGTCCCATGTAGAAGTAGATGAAGTGCTTTGTTTCGTGTGTAACATAGCTAAAATGAAAACACGCCTGGTGAGCATACCATTTAATCCAGAAGAGTCACATAGAGTAATGTTAAAATTGATTAAATTCTGTTTATTAAGTAGCAATTTTGAATTTTTCCTATTTTAAAGAGCATTCTTTACATTGGATTGTATGGCTTTGAAGATTTCATAATTTCTATACCAGTAGTCCAAGTTCTTTGAGACTAAAGTAATTAGTCCAGTTTAGAATGAAACAATCACTAAACTTGGGCGTTTTGACATGATTAGATAACACTAGATTGATGCAGAGGTATCAAAAGTCTCACCTGCCAAAGTTGCGCCCAACAATGCAGTTCCATGTTGGATTGTAAAATCGGTCGAATTCCTTTTTGATGTGGGCAGCGATGTCCTTCTCGATTGTGTAGCGGTTCATCGCCTCTTGGGCCAAGTCCACGGCCTTCTGCTGCATATCCTCGTTCATGTCAGCATTCTTGATCACCGCCTTATTATGAGGTGGCTCGTACCTGTGCATAGCTCGCTCTCTGCTCGAAATCCCCACGCCCAAATTTACTCGCAGCTATATTCTTGCCCCCTACAAGCTGCCTGTCGAATAAGAAGGGAGCTTTAGTAGCTTGGTCACAAACCTGGAGGCGATTAGCTATTGATTGATAGATGAGTGCTTGCAAAGAAGGGTTCCCTCCTCATTCCAATCCCCTCAAAAATACTCAAAGTTTCATCTTTTGTTCATGTACATTTTTTACACGAGATTTTGATAAACCATAGGTCCAAAGTTGAGAACGCAAATGTTAGAAAGCACCCTGGATCGATGAAGAAGATGTTCATATCTTTTACAATCTACAGTTGATGTTGACAGTAGTTGCAATGTGAAGGCTTACTACAAAAATAGGTACTCATTCTGTTCGGGAAATAGTCTTTTAATCACCTGTCCGTACAATAGCCCCAATAGTTAATGTGCGGAATATTTGATAATAAATGAGAAGTCCCTTTATAATTCAAATAATACTCAGCCATCAGCGAAACTTCTAGTTTCAGTGCTAGAACGCATAGGACAAATAACTAATGAAGAAATTAATCATAAAAAGGCCTTACTATCTCAGTCTTTATACAGGATTTTCAGTTACAAGAACTTACGCTAGTACCCTTAAGGCATTAAGGATTTTCTTTCGATTTATTTAAATTCCCAAACAGTATGCAACCCCAACTGGATTCCTTTGTGACTAATAGTTCTAGTTCCCTGTCCGCAATTGCATCATTATTGTAGTAATTGATTACGCAATGCAACTTTGATGAGTTTCTGATAATAATTCAGCAAAAGATCCTTTAAATCTTGAGAGACCAAAAATGAGAACTTTACCGACAGCTGAGTTAGGCCAACAGATCTGCGACCGTACGTTCAACCCGACAAAAGGGTTACGTCTTTGTGACTAGGCTTTTAAAAAAAGTGGGAGGCTAAGTGAAATCGTCTTTAGTTAGAATGAATAGAAATCACATTTCTCGATATATTTTCCCTTTTGATTACTGTAAAGCATCTATTATTCCCCTTTTAAATTACTATACAAAACCCTACCGCTCTTTTTTTCATTTCATAGTAATTTCCAATAGAGCTGCGAATATCTTGAGGTTACTTCAAGAACTACATAAAATTCTCATTGATTTCACTTATTCGTCATTAACCGAGCACGAACAATATTTGAAAAGGTAAGTAAAATATTTTATTAACCAGATTTGAATAACAGAATTGCAACTTGACCAATGTAGAAGTAGATAAAGTTCCTGCTTTCGTGTGTCACGTAGCTATAAGCAACAATAGCAACGACTCAATCCCCAAATTACCTGCCGAAGTTGCGACCCACAATACAGTGCCAGGTTGGCCCGTACTCCCTATCGAATTCCTTCTTGATGTGAGCTGCTACGTCCTTCTCAATATCGTATCGATCAAGACCGCTCTGGGCGCAACTCAAAGCGTTTCGCTGCATGTCTTCAGGCATATCCGCATTCTTTATCACTCTCCTCCCATCAGCAGTGTAACCGCGCATTTCACAAATGTATTAATTACTCACTGAATCATTGCAGTTCCGTGCTTTTAATTATGTTTCAAGCCTGTGGCATTGCATAGGATTAGTAACTTAGCCTCAGTTTTAGGGGCCCATTAATACAAACCTAGAAATAAATTAATTGATGTGAAATAAGCTTACATTTTCGGTGGGTTTTCTCTCATCCATTAAGCGTGGTACTGGTGCCAATTAATTAGTACAGGGATGGGGCTGCTATTTACCGAAAAATAACCCAAATATTCCTCAAAAAGTATTAAGAATGCCTCTCCTAATTGAACAACGAAGTCTGAGCTATGCTCTGGTATGCTACTTAGCTTTGGATAGTCATAGTATGTCATAATATGTACTTATCCTGGCTCCCAAGAGGGTTCAAATACGAGGAGATGACGGTGGAGTTACAATATGCTTGAGGAATTGCATTGAGCCGAACATCTCCTACATGTGAGACACTCTGATCAGATAAATTACTGTATACATAGAAGCAAAGTTGGAAAAGTGGCTAAAGTCCACTTGCATTCTTGAACGTTGAAAATCTTATTCTCGATAATTCAAAAGAGTAGGCGACTGAACATGTTTATTAGGACTTTGTTTGAAGGTGTAGAAAATATATGGGAGCGTATATAGGTAGACGCTTAGGCTCAAAAAAGTAGTAAACAGATTAGATGGATAGGCATTCATTGTGCAACAAGACCATACTGGTGAGTTCTTAGCTCAGTTTTATTTGTTTTCAAATTTCTTCGTCCATATCGAACTTGATCAGCACCATTTACCCATTTGGCCGTGTTTGTTGCCCAATTTGAAGTAAGTAAACCGCTTTTGAGTCTTTTCATGTTACAGTCTCTCTCTAACTCCCTTAACTTTGAATTTTTGCATTTCTCCATTTATTGTAGATGCGTTCATCTCTTATTTGAGACAAGTGCAAGTTGCAAGCATCTTAATTCCTCCCTTAGTATCATCTTGATCGGGCCTCAGTCATGGTCCCCATGCTAACACTTCGATGGATTTGTATGATAACTTCCTCTGCATGCGTTCGCATTTGTCACCCCTTAGACCACGGCTTTTTTAGGCATGCGGTACTATTTGAGTATTACTACAGAATTCGCGCTACGTATTTTCAGTTCAGTATAGTCGCCTAAAACATCCCATTATAGCCCTAACAGCAAAAGTCGACCCAGATTTTAAAACTCATCGAGGTGATTAAAAGAATGATGTAGGAATCAGTTTTTAAGTACCCGATCTTGGTTAGACCAAAGACGATGATTTAATTACGACAAAGGTGTTTCGTAAAAAGGAAGTCTATTGGTGTGAAAGACCTCAGTAATTCCCTCTTGAAATTTTCACTTGATGTCAGATGTGCTCAGCCTAAATTAAGGAGCTGCCACAGCCATAAACTGCCCTTGGAATCGAATTGACCGATCGATCAAAGTCTGTGTGAAAATAGCTACTCAGGTTATGGGTAAGTAAACCGTAGCCTCATCGACGTTTGAACGAAGATTACACTTCCATCCTTGGTTCTCGACTGCAGCAAATGGCTCCTGTAGAGCCATCCTAAACAACGAATTTGAATTGCAACAATCTCTTTAGATATTTATGCTAAAATTATGATTATTTAATATTCGGATATACTTCCCGATGTCTTCATTTTAGAGCACTTTTGTACTTGAATAAATATCAATCATCTAACTTTACTATTGCAAACACTGTCTAGACTTCAAATTCAACTACGTGGATCGTATGCCACCACTGCATTCAGCATTCTTCTACAGTAGCTTGGCCCCAGAAATCTCATTTGCCATTGTGGCATCGACTTGGGTGAGCAGAACAAAAGCGCATTTTTCGTCAATATCTTGCGCATTATGGTTCATCAAGAGAGATTTGCTTACTCAAAAGCACCACTGTTTGCTACTTATATTTTTCCAAAGTAAAAGTGAAAACGAAGCAAATTCATATTTTGATAAGCAAGTAAAATCGATTTTATATTTTGACGATGCAGAAAACTACCGCGAACAGTTTGTAGGGGTTTAGCGACAGTTTGTGTTTTAAGTTTCACTAGACTGATTCATATAATCTACTATTTTGTGCATTGCTATTCAGCAAATTTATTAACTCCTTTTAAATGTGGATGAGGTAAATTCAATTCATATTGTCGAATTTAAGGCCAATAACTACTTTTATATTTCTTGCTTTTGAGTTCTGGTTGCACTGTTTTGGTCATTCAAGGGTTTAATTTCAAGCAAACGTTCTTCTTTTGCATAATGATAATTCCATTCACTTTGTTATCTTGTGCTAGTACACTCTGAAATACTAACAACAACGTACGAAACTGATTAATTTTTATAGTAATAGTAATCAGATTCGCAATACCAGCAGCATCCCACCTTCAAGTTTGGCTAGCATTGTAACATCCAAGACTACTAGCCCTATAAATTGAATTCACCAACTATCACTTGTAGGAAATTTGCTACTTATGAGGAATAAATTTTGCTTTTTCATTCACCAAAAAGAATACTCTGTATTCGAGTTTGTACAATGAAAATAAAAGCATATATCCCGATTTGAAAAGGAGGATGGCCACTTGACCCATATAGAAGTACATGAAGTGTCCGCTTTCGTGAGTCACGTAGCTACAAGGCGGAAATAAGTTCGTTTCATTCGCAGACAACCCACGGTGTGTCTAATGTGTGCCCAAAGCTCACTTTCCAAAGTTGCGGCCTAGGACACAGTGCCAGGTTGGCGAGTAGCGTTTGTCGAACTCCTTCTTGATGTAGGCGGCGATGTCCTTCTCGATGTTGAATTGCCTCATGGCCTCGGTAGCGACGTCAACAGCCCGCTGCTGCATCTCCTCAGTCATGTCATTCTTCTCGATATGCCGGATTCCGGCATAAGAGTATAACTAATTATGCTGTCTAAATTTACGATTTCGAAAATATTTTTATTTATAATTATTAAGTACTATATGACTGCAAATAAAACCATTTCGTTTCTCATTTTAATGACTGAATTTGCTATGTATCTAAATAAGAAAAATCATAGTGCCTCATGAAATGCAGTTTGATACTTAAACTAAGTTGTGTACTTTAAATCAGCACACCAAGTTCCACTGCTTTACTTTCATGTAATATTTAGTGTTCAAGTAATTTGCAACCACAGCCCTATATTTGTCACAATTACGTGTGTTTTCAATATTTGGGATTCCAATACATTACAATAGATTACCATAACTTAGTGTGGGTATTAAGTAACACAAATTGGTGATAAAATTTCAGATGGAAAATGTAGGCTTGCTAATGTAGAATCGTCATGACATTTTATGCAAGCATTTATTGGTGTTCTGCATTTGCCCAAATTGTTAAACCCAGCATCCATCAACATTATATGCAGCCGGAGGAACGCCATTATAGTAAGCATTAGCCATTTCAATATCTGACATTTACGCCACTTACTATTTTCCGGCGTATTTTCATACATCATCTAAAATCCAATGATGTGGGAATAATGGTATAGATGTTTTTTGTTTTGTTTTTCAGGGTTGCCAAAATGCGCCATATTTAAGTACGACATTTGCACCTTTATTCATTAATAAGTTACCAAAACATATCTTGTGGTATTTATTCCATTCGACTTTTTGTTAAGGCGTTTCAAAACTTCCATTAATTTATATTCTGTTTGTAAAAAGCCACTGTAATATTATTAATTTTCATGGTTATCGGTCGATGGTCCCATTAACTAATAAGTCCCTCTCATGCTTAGGCAATCCTATCTGCGCTATTTAGTGATTTAATTTTAACTCTCCTAATCGTTTTACTTCAATCGCTTAGACATGCAATTTTACTACTTGAAGTGCCATCAGTTGCTCTTTCCAGCATTGACAAGGTAAAACGAATGTGCTGATTTCGAAACCATCAATTAAGTGAAATTTTTCAACAGAAAACGTTTGACTGCGTAGCCTGGCAAACCGACTTCGGCATCAATTTCGGAGAGGAACATCTATTTTCAAGGCATACTCTAGTGATAAATATATGGATTCGAACTGCTCCACAATGCCACATTGTTGTGTATTTTGCCTCTGCTCTTGTTGATGCTTTTATTGTTTCCAGTCTTTTTTTAAGCGTTATCATTTACTCTTCGTTTTCAAGACCCATTGGAGTTACATCTGACACCCCTAATTGGCTTCAGTTTCACACCCATAGCAGAAAAGCAATTTTAATATCTACTGATCTTCTAAACCTTGAGACAGTCATCAGTAACCCCCCTTCGCAAAACTCAACAAAACGAAATAAATTCCCTGAAACCAAGCTAGAGTCAGAATATGCCACTTCCCCATACATAATTAGCTCTTCGAAGCACTCTTCTCCGTGAATCACGGAACCTTCTCCAAAAATAAACACCGAAGTGCCAAGGCAGTCATCAAGAATACCGGCGTGTCGGATGAGATGTAGCTGCCTGCCTCAAGGAGGAACTCGATAAGCTATACTCTCCCACCTGACACTGCATTGTCAGGTGAGAACTTTTACCAACTAAGCTGGGATTTTGATACAGCTAAATAGTTATCTCCTATGTTTGTATCTAGATATATGGCCCATGAGACAGGTTGCTATTTCGTCCTTCAAATCTGGTTGAATTATCTGATAATCATGTGTTATTCTCAAAAATAAATACTGGTTCTTTTAATTTGTCATTTACTTCAAACTGAAGTCGCTCCATATTTTGGCGCAACTTTCTATGCTTCTCAGTACTTTGGGATTTGATAAAGACTAGCTTTGATTTCAAACATCTTGTCGCGTTTTAAATTTTATCGTATTATTTATTGTGGACTCCAGGAAATTATCTATTACACCACTCAAAATCACAACCATGAACTCATTTTATTGCCTAGAGAAGTGTATTAACTTTCAACAAGCATAAAGTGCTTGCAATCCATTATTTCATGTTTTACAGCTTAAATCATTTGTGTATCCTAATTACTCCATATGCAAAAATATGAATTCTTTTTGAATCTTCTTAAAAGCTGTGCTAGAACCATTTCCTCCACCGACTAACAGGTAAATCTAAATATCGAAAACATTCTCCGTTGCTGTTTTTGAAAAGCACTTAGAAATCAAATCGTCTATTTATTTCAGCCCTCATTACTATGCATCTGAACGACAATCATTACGATAATCTGGGACCTTACCAGAAAATCCATCAAGTTTTTGCTATTTGGAAATAATTTCCAACCCATTTATCCAGTCATTATTAATGTTTAAGCCCATTGAGAGTGCCTGACTTCATATTCCTAATTGGAGAAAAGAACAAGCGACAAAATTGAGCGGACTTTATCTAGTCGCCATGTGTGGTCGTGTAAGTCGTTTCAGTGGTCTTGGGCCCGTTTAAACTCGAGCTGCTTGAAGTCCGATAAACTTGAGGATCAAAAATGAAACTCTTGAAGCGAAAGGACCGCTTGATCAACACTTGCAGGTCCCCACCATGTGCACATTTCAGAGTTTACACGTTATGCAAATCGCGTGGCAGACGATGAGGATGACGATTGCCCTCGCTAGGGTGGCGCTTGGCGAGTGCCTGTGTGCGTGCTGTGGTGATTCACGTGAGCGCGCTAGCCTAATAGCAAGGCACTCGCACACTTCACCCTTGAGCGCCTTTGGCGCCAGAGCTGAGAACCTGTGCTCAGGCAGTTGGTTAGTCAATCAGTCAGAGAAGCTTGTAGCAGCTGCAAAGCACCCGATCAGGCACCATGAACCACCTTGACTCCTACGATGACGGCGACGACACCAACGAATACGAGGTGGAGGTACACAACTCCGACATGGACGCGAAGTTGCAGAACGAGGCTGCCAACATCATCACCGAGGCCCTCACCATCCACCCCAAGGAGGCCCAAGTCGCCAAAATGATCAAAACCTACTTTGATGAGAAACACGGACGCGCTTGGCAGTGCATCGTCGGGAAACACTTCGCCAGGTAGGTCTAAAAAGCACCTCTCAGATATCAGGGAGCAAAAGAAGTTTTGTGACATTTCATCATTCGAGAATGTTAGGACCTCACGACAAAAAATAAAACCAGTTCAAACCGATGATAGTCCCTATCAATTATATATTCAAAGAGCTCGAATTGCTTGAAAACACTTAATGGTTTATTAATTCAACAGATATCTATTGAAACATTGGTTGATTGAATTTGGTCTATTAATAGGTTCAAGAATGTACTTTCGTATTACTGATTATACTTTAGATAATTGGGCTGGCAAACAAAACTTTTATATATACATTAGCGTTATGCCATGGACTACAATATTTTGCATACTGTCGATACTGATAGCTTAGTAATCGAGCCTAAAGTTGTGTTATGTTTAATGTGTCTAACTAAATAATAATATATTCCTGAAAGTTGAAAATGTTTTGGAGGCATGGAATATGGAAACAGCCTAAGTCTCTTTAAACACTGCGGAATTAAATATGCCTACTATGACTTCTGAAAACAGAATGGTATGTATGTGATCTTGATTTTTTAATTGTCATTGAATGTTGATTGTCAACACATTTTATTATAATATTTTGATACAGGACATTTATTTGCTTCGAGAAGAGCCTTTAATCCACATGTCCGTGTTTCTCTTCCAAACTAAACCGTTCATAGACTGCAAGAGGGATTCATTGTGTTTAAAACTATATTATTTTTATGGTGTGTTGGGATTGAATGTAATCTCTCGTGTCTGAGTATTTGTAAAAATGGACTTTTAGACTTCATTTCCAATAGTTAATATTCAAACTCCATAACTTTATTCGTGTGATTTGGCAATGTAAGTATTATTTAATCCCGTAATTGTTCGTTTGGTACTACTGTTATAGTACTTCATCTTTTTGCCTTCATACACTGTTTTTTTCATTTTTAGTTACGTTACTCATGAAGTTAAATCGTATATCCTGGTACACGTAGGATCCGTCAACGTTATGCTCTACAAGACAAAAGGCTAGACCATTCAATATGCGCTTTGTCGTGTTAGCCCATGGCTCGGGAATTAGTCGTTTTCGAATTCGGCACCCGTCTCACCCCCAGTCCCTCAATTCTCTAGCCCTTTTTGTATGAATCGTATTATTCGAAAAAACTGAGGTCTTCTGAAACCATTCTATCCACCAGGTAAACTGGATGCAGCTATGCGTCTCATAAAAGCGCTCATGTGTGCCTGTAACCATCAGGCGTTTTCATTTACAGTTGAATTAGCCATATTTCAGATTCGATGAATCATCCACTTAAAGCATTTTTGTTTACATCCATAAAAGGATGAATAATGTGTACTTTAGGAGCAATGTGATCAAGGTATTGAAAAGGGGTATAGTGCTCTTGTGCTACACTTAAGCTTACGGTATATCAAAAAATCAATCTATCATGAGGTCAAATTTCATTACATTGAGTAGAACAACAGGATTGAGTACGACAATATTTTCCAATGGGTAGGTATTCTGAAGGAAGGCCCCGCAAGCACGATTCAAAATATTTCCAATAACTTTACCTTAGAATATAAAGAGATAGACAATGAATAGATTTATGGAAAGTAATTATTTACATCTTCTTTGGGCTACTAGATACTCCTTATGAAATAAAATACAATCATCCCCAAAACTGACGTCTGGAACGTAGTATGGATTATTCAAAGGACTTTCGTATTCGAATAATATCCTTATTTGGCTAATTTAAACAGATCTGCGATGCACGTTTAATGCTTCCGATGAATAAAATGCTTAAAAGCCATTTTCCTGGAACGCCATGAAGTTGCGTTGCTACTTTCATATAATAAGTAGAAGTTATATTGGTCTATGTTAATTGCGAAAATATTACGAATTACGAGGAAAAAATTCTTCCTATGTCTACCTGTTTTATTCAAACGAGGATGTCTAGAATCTAAGAGTTAGTTTCCTCTATCCCATTTAATGTCAGTTTGACTGCTAATTGATTTAGTTTTTACGTCAATACACTTTTGCTACTTTATTTCACATCTCAAACTTATGAATGATGTTAAGTAAGTGAAAAATCTGCAGGGCTCTTTTGGCTAACATAATAATATTCAATGCTCGTTGGATTTTATTTCCACCTCAAAAATATCCGATTTTTTTGTTTACACAAGCTGAAAGAGGTAGTAATCCCCTTTTCACCAGATTAATAGTTGCAATGGGGGTTTATGTTTACTACCCCAATTCAAAGGTCAGACATCTTTATTAAAAAAGGAGTTGTTCCTTCAATCTCGAAGAATAAATCCTGCAATCTTTTGAATTCTTAATGCTGGTTCTAGTGTCCCGTTTAGGTTCACTCGTGATGCCAACAATGGGAGCCTCGGCACTATTTCATGCACTTTGTATAAGGTCCGACTGGCATACAGCCCATTGAACACATAGCATTCTACTCTTTCCACCATTGTAGCTATGCAGACACCAATCGGTGCTGGACTTAGAGGCACTTTTATCCTGTTTCTTGAGATCGATGTTGAATGAGCTGGATCCGAAAACCGGAAAAGCCGACTTTTGATCTAACCTGTTAACGTTTGTTGGAGCAGAATGCAGAAAGTTTCCACTGAGCATAGAATTTCTCGAACACAAGTTCTAAGCTCACCCTGTTTGGACTGACTACCAGGTGAATAAGGATTTCAAGTCAACGCTATCTATTCTAATACAGGGTTTTATGGATTGTATGCAACTTGCTGTTTAAATGCTACGCTCTTGAATGCTTCGTACCGCGTGGTGGTTACTTCATTTTAATTTTTAGTCCACCGATCTAGCTAAGGATTAAAACAAATTAACCTCTATAGCTGCTGAAGTTATTGCATTCCAGCTAAACAAGTAGCAATGCATTAAATTTCCTAGAGAATATACATTAGTAGTTGAGGTGATTTGTGAGAAGAGTTGTGTAGTAAGCGGTTTGCAGCAACCTAAGTTTCTTGTACAGGTGCTCTTGCTGGAATTCAGATCCCTGAAATATTTCTACTTTAATTGCTTTAAAGTCCATTTTCTAGACAGATGCATTTCATTCACTAGCTACCGTAAAGCAGCCCAATTTGAAAAATAATGGCGAAAATGAACAAATAGTCTGTTATCGTCGACCCATTTTTGCGGAATGCAGCCAGAACCTGTTAATGAGGCGAAGGAATCAGGTCGTCAAACTTCTAGTTTTCACTGCCCCACCCCTCGCCCCAAAAAACGACGAGATAGAGGTCACAATCGCTCGCAATAAATGTGTGGATTCACCCAACCCAGGTCAACACGCCGCATGTTCACACGGAGTCTATGGCTTTCGAGTTAGAGATGGGTCCAGGACCTGCACGTCCTTCTTCTGGCCTCCCCACAGTCACATGGCCATATGCCGATAAGGACGGGAGGTGGGTGTGACTCATCTCGCTCACCCACCATTGGCCTGCCCCAATGACTACTACTGAGACAGCAGCGACATCCACTGCTCCTGTCTTTATTCCCATCCCGCTCTCATTGTGCGCGCATCTGGGCGCGAAGTGAGGGCGGTGTGATTCATGCCGCCCAAGGGCGAGTGTTCGTGCGTCCCTCCTGCTGTGCGAATCACGTCTTCCATCGCCTGGGCATGGCCGAGGTTTGAGTAGAGCACGTGGAGGATGCAGGTGCCTATTCTGCAATTCTGCTATACACCACGAGCCTATTGATGGTAGTGTATAGTAGGGCCTTGCATCAATGTAAAGTATTTTCGACCTTAGCAGAGTCCATCATTGTAAGCTAACATTAACATACATCATTGAAAACTCTTGGTCAAAGGTTGTGAAATACATGACTAGCCCTCTGATGTAGAAGGTAAAGCAATTAATTTGGTTCCATTTTTTAAGTAGCAGGCCTCAATTTTTTCCAGTAAGAATAGACCAGAAAGTGACACTCGCCAATTTAATGGCTATGAAGCCACCACAACTTCAAATTTTCACAACTGCAGCATTTGTATGAGCGAAATAAATGGGAATCCTTACCTCACCTAAGCGTATTTCCTTGTTTACTTATCCATGTTGCAGCTCATCAGAAATTTCCACGTTCAAAGTAAAAATGGTATACATTTCTATTATCACTAAAATTCAAGTGAGCCCCGGTATAGTAAGCTAAGACCTTACAAACAAAGTCCTAAAAGGGTTTGAACAGAAGACTTGCGTGGTGGAAATTCTATGCATTATGCAAGATGAAAAAAAATCAAATCGTTCCTCTGTATCTAATGGTGGATATTGCTTGGAAAACGTATACCTAACAGCCGAAGTACTCAGGCACAAATTCGGCATTACCTCAGGGAAAGATAAGATGGATTGTCGAATAGCAATAATTACCGATTCCCATCTCCCTGCATAGAGCACGCTCCCTATACTAAGCATTTGATTATTATCTGTTAAATCCACCGCCTTTATCGGAACAAATAAGCACATTTCGTCACCAAGATAAGGTGAATGCAAATATCATAAGCTGCAGGTGCTTGAATGCTCGTCGTGGATTTAGCTTAAATTCTACATTGGTTTGCTTGATATATTGTCCATTTTCAGGCTTGGTGTGTGTAGTGCCTATAGCCAAGGTCACTGTGAGTCTCCTTAATCGATTCAACCTAGCAAGTCCCCTCCACATATCCAGTAGTAGCGTCGGTGTACTGAATGAAGTTACCAGCATTGATTGGAATGAAGCCTGCGCGGCTATGCACGTGCGTATATGCATGCAGAGCGCTAGTAAGCTGCTTACCACCTAGTGAGGCTGCAGCGTTTTCGCACGCGGCTGTGTATGGCGCGCTCCCATCTCTCTAGCGCTGTCATTTCTTCGCACGTATCATTTCCTCATCCTCCTTTGCAGCGGTGACTACTGCCGTTTAACCCAGTGCTCCCCTTGCCTCCCATTCCTGTCCTCCATGAACTCCTGTAGAAAATCACTAAGCAGCCAACAAAATCTCGCAATGTGCAACAATGTGTTGGCTTATGTACCCTGAAACATTAGTGCGGTTTGTAAAGGGATTTGCGGATCAAATCAGCGCCTAAATGTGAGAATGCTAGTGGTGTATGATGTTAGAGGCAATGTAAACAAGGTATTCCCACTTTAACCATCATCGATGCTGCATCCATGCATCTCCAAAGCGCAACTAGTAAGGCTACTCTTTTTCCGTTTATTTTTATCTTTTCAGTTCAAAAGCATCCATTGCAACTAAAATGCTGCTAGACGGTTCCAAAACGCATATCAGTTCGAAAAAGTAAAGCTATAAGCTTAGCAATACTTCACGTTGTTCACAGCCAGTTTCACAGAGATTTGATTGCCTCGTGTACAAACGCGTTTATGAGCTCGAATTCTTGAGTCTTCATCCTATGAGTAAAACCCAGGTGAATTTTGGGGAAGGGAATGGAACTGTATCAAATGACTTAACATGTCTTAAACGCCCTAATTGAGTAAAGAAGACGGGGAATTTCCCGGTCAGCATTGTAAAATCCATTGTCCATTCTAAAATGCTTCACGCTATAGAGAACGAACTTAAATTGAAACATCCTAATCAATATCCCCTGCTCATATCCCTGACTACAGCTACTTTCGCCAATGTAAAGACCTAGTTCCCTTTTGCACTCATGCGTGCCGAGAAAACGATAGACTTCATTGTATTCTCAATCGGAATAGCCTATAATACATTAGAGAAATATTCTAAAGTGTATAGGCTGAGGGACTTCGTGCGAATACCCAAACCACTGACCAATGCTTTTTGTGCTCGATGTTGTGTTAAATATACGGGGCCTGGCTCCAGACTGTAAATTGATCTAATCCGTAGATCGTTTGAATTTATTTCCGAGTTTTCTTATGCTAATTCAGACTTTGCATTCCCTCTGATCTGTACGATTTTCGATAAGCGGAGTTTGCAGAAGGCACCTCTCACGAGGCGGGTATTTCGCATGTAGCATTGCGTCTCAGGCGATGTCCATTCACTCATAACTTAACAATTTAAATCAACTTCAAACTTCATATTCCTTTAACGTTAGAATCACTGTTTAGCAGAAGATTTTGCAGCCATAACCCGATTTTTTTGCGGGCACAACAAGGTAAACTCACCTTTCTATCTGTCCAGAAGCGCTTAATTGAACTGAATTTTAGTTCATTGGTGTTTTAATCCTGTGCCGTTAATTCATGCTACCAATTCACTAAAAGAGATCAAAACTGCATTAGCTACTATATTTGCATCTACAGGTTACTGTGGGTTATGCTAGATGTAGCAAGTAACTCGGTTTTTCTGTTCACCCACTTTTACTTGATAAACATTATGATCAAGAATGGATTAATGATATCAAGAGTAGGAGCGCGAAACTAACGGTAAACTCCTCTAACCTTTGAGGTAGGTACCAACCGTATCCTTGAATTGAATCACTAAATAAACGATAATGGACTCCAGAAATCTAGCCCAGCGAGGTAAGGAATCACGGGCCCCAAACCTTGGACCACTTCTTCCACCCGTTCTCTTTGAGAGTACCAACACCACATTTTACTATGAATCTACACAAATTGAGACCGATGGTGGCGAACGAAGCAGGAACGCGTAGACAGACGCGCTCAGCCCACCAAGGTTGTGTAAGAGTTCAGACACTCGTTCTCCTCGTGAGAAATCGCATCAACCAAACCACAACATCAACCCTATCCAATCCGACCTCCATAAAAACAAATCGTTGCTACAAACCTAATTATCCACTATCAACATATCTAAAAACTCAATCACTAGAACTCATTCTACCATTTCAACGGCATACATCTAAACCAGCCCAATCTTCACAATCCTAACATATAACAGTACCGCTATAACCACTAGTCTTAATTTACAAACACTTTATTGGCCTTCGACGGGATTACATGCATATAAAAGACTCGTAGAGCAATACTTCAAAGACATATACATAGTTAATGGAGGATTAAAAATGGACAGAACACAAACTGATTATCGGACCCTAATACAAAATGCACTGTAAAATAATATTTCGTGTAACACTGAACATTTACGAGCTCTCTTCCTCTTCTTCATCGTCGTCTTCTTCCTCCTCATTCTTAGCGCTATACTTCTGCATGGCTTTTTGATACTTAGCCTTTTCTTGAGTAGCCTGGGCTTCGTACTTTGATCTATTCTTACACTGCTCCCACCGAGACGCAAGCTCTTTAGCGCACTGTCCAACAGACCAGTCGGGGTGAGCCTCCCGAACCTTGGGACGCTCATCTTGGCAGAAGAGAAAGAAGGCGGACAGGGGCTTCTTGGGAGCATTTGGATCCTTCTTCTTTTTCTTTTTCTTCTCTGCCACAGCAGAAGGCTTGTAATTTTTCATATCTTTTGCATATCGCTCTTTGTCTTTAGCAGCAATATCCTCATACTTCTTCTTGTCCTTCGCAGACAGTGTCTGAGAGAAATCAGGTAATCACTGAATCGCAGCATTACCTTCCATTTAGCAGAGCACTCCTTCGAGAAAGTAGAAAAATCCACTGTTCCCGATGGATCCTTCTTTTTACCTTCATCGCGCATAGACTGTACGAAAACAGCATATGCCGACAATGCCCGCTTAGGCCTAGACTTATCCTTAGCCATCTCAAAATTTAATTGCCCAAGGGAAAGACTGGATATGAAGATTTCGTTCCATACAACCAGTATAAACAAAGCATGAATAATCTGATTAGCTGTTCTTACCAGAGATTATAGATAAAGAGTAAGAATTTATGTTTTGTTTTTTTCTTGTGACATAACGATTTTTTTTTTAAATTTTGGAGTTATCATAACCATCTTAGGATTCTTGGGTGGAATTCAACGGTAACTGATTTAATTATACTTGTAATTTTTGCATAACCTATTTCGTTTTCGAGTAATAATTTAAAAGTGGTTTATTCTGGTTTCTGAAAGATATACTACTTTTACTACTCTGCATTTGTGCTTATATTTGCAAAATTCGAGTGCTGTTTTGTTATAACGTACTCCCCAAAATCAAATAGCAGTTGCCCTGAAAGTGAACTATTAGCATGATGAACCTTCTTTTTGATCTGATCTCCTCTTATAGAACCCGTAGTATCTACATTTGCAACCTTGAGAGTTCTCAGTCAATTCCGTGTAAAGAGAGAGGTGGAATATACAAAAGCGAAGAATTAGATTAGTTTACTGTTGTTAGGTAAAGTATCGCTGTTTAACTAATTGCAGAAACAAAGTCATGCATTTTCAAACTAATCAATGAATTCCTTAAATTATGCTAGCGATGCTATTTAGAGCAAACATTTTTCAGTTTTTGGTCCTCTAGAGGTATAATATGGTATCACTGGAATTGCCAATAAGCATAACTTCCTTTCTGAAATTAGCTCTTTGGCACTCGTTTAATACGCTTTCAATATTTACTTCACACTTTCAGCTGCTAGGCTAATAATTTCTAAAAAATTTCTTTATTTACGTTCCCAGAACCACTTTTCCACATTCCGAAAATATTTCTTTTGTAAGGAAGATGGACTAAAGCTTGGTGTGGGTTCAGGCCCAGGTATTTCAGTTATCCCCGAAATGATAAGGGTGCCTATTACGCATAATCTTATTTCATTTTAACGTATTGGCATTCCAAAGAAGCTTATAAATGCAATGAGCTCTAGTTAACTGCCATTCTGCTCTTAGATATGTAATGCAGCAAAAATACAATGTTCGCACTTAATCGGCATTTAGCTTACTCGAGACTGTGTAACAGCATAAAGAGATCTAGTTCAGTAGTAGTGTCGCGACTAGAAGAAATTCCTTTAATTAAGGTTCAAGCTTTTTTATCTTACATGAGCAATTGTAGCAGTGTAAAAACTGTAATCGTTTTCGAAAATGTGATTCCAGTACATTAATGTATTTGTTACGGGAAATAGTAATTCGACTGAGCTATTTGAAATCTAAAAGCGCTGGGTTCTTAGAGCCTTACTTTTGCGTTCATAGATTTGACAGAATTGATCCGTTGTAACTTATATTCGAGACACTGCAATTCGATAGACATTTTAATCACAAACTAACAAAAACTTCTTCCAGTCATAGAAATCATTTCTTAATTATTTAGGGTCTGAAACTCATTTATTTAATTTTAAATCAGTTCATCTTAACTAAAAACACAAGTTGTATTTATTGTGCAGTTGTTTTGTTTTTAATGTTATAGCTAATTGGTAGCGCAATTTTGGATGATATCTAAGGCCGTCTTAAGGGTTGTTCATAATTGGCATAGGTGTATTTGTTGGTAGGAATACGTGGCTAAGTGTAAAAGAAAACGATTGGAAGTGCTTCCTGAAGTCTCTGTCCTACCTACCTCGGGATTGAAGCCATCGCTAATCCATAGGCTCGTGAGTTACATCGAAGCCGGCCCCTCGGAAGCCTTTAACACATTAGTTTGATGATGCAAACAGCGACATCCAGATATAACCATCAGTCATCGGATGTTCAAGGTCATTCTTTTAATGGTAATTAGATTGCTCTCAGGACACAAATAAGTCACGTATCACTGTCCGATGTTTTATTTCTGTAGGTACAATGCCGGGAATAAATCAAGGAACTCAGCCAAACCTGGATAACACAAACTCTGTACAAACTAGCATGCGTAACGTCTGGGGTTCCGTCAACTCTCAGCCGTGGTCTGATATTCGTGGTCATCGTGTAACTACGGAACATGCTGAGCCAACTAGGGATGCATCAGTTGTTCCGAATCCGATGATATCGCTTCCAAACCGTACGTCACTTGTTCACCACTAAGTTCCGACTTAAATGAAAGTGGTTTCTGACGTATTTGTTTGTTCCCTGACAGCTGATGGGATTACTCGTTTGTCACCGAATCCACAGCTAGCCTTCAAGGAATCCCCGTTTTATAGAGTTTTGGATACTATAATCCCTCCTACTATATTAACACCGTCGTCATATCAGTTTGGTCCTGGAAAGCGGCCTTATGAAAGACAGTTAATATTCCGGATTAATAAAGACCAGGTTGAAACCATTGTCTATCACAGGTAAGTATCTGAATATGGTTCGATCTCACGTTTAAAAAATTGTCCATATAAATGAGCTGAAGACCTGAGAAATTGTGAATTTCAATCCTATTCTTAAAATTGCTTCATTTACCACCAAGTCGGCCCTCCGATAGATGCCAGCGGGAGTTTGGAGTTCAGGTGCTCGTTCGCTTCGGGAAGATTGAACCTCAACAATTACCAGAAGTTGCTGCATCTTCATCACTGAACCCCAACGCACCCAGCATCCCTCCCTTCACTGATAATATGCCCATTCACTTAGCCTTGTCAGTAAATGGCAAGCCCGTCCCCCTTCCGCCGTTTCTACCAACCTCCCGACCAAATATGGACGGGAGGCGTAATGCAAGACCTGTCGGGATCACACCATTGGTAAGCTTGGTGGAGTTGGTGCCTGCGGTGCCGCTGTTTCGTTTCACCTCAGTTTGTGTAAGCATCCCTGTCTATTTTGCTTTCATGCACAGCTTCGGGTCTCACCAAACATGGATAATCACGTCAAGATGTCCTGGTCCCACGAGTACACATCCTTCACATACTACTTTTATGCGATCTACCTCGTTCAGAAGCACTCCATCAAAGAACTATGTGAAGAATTAAGAACGCGCGCTTATCAGTCTGCACCGACAATACGAGTAAGTGCTCATCTTCTGAATTATCGGTGGTATCATTTTAAAACACTGCTACTTTCCTTCATCTATAGAAACAAATAGTAGAAAAACTTGCTTCTACAAGTGGGTTTGGACAAGGCGATGACGACGATGATGATTTGCAGATTCAAAACACACTGCCTGTGCAGTTGTTGTGTCCTCTCTCCAAGGCCCGCATATCTTTGCCTGTGAGGGGTTATCGGTGTCCACATATTCAGTGTTACAATGCTGATACCTATCTAATAATCAACGAACGCAAGCCAGTTTGGAAGTGTCCTGTCTGCGACGCCTTCACACCATTCAACGAACTTTTTGTCGATGGGTCAGTAATTCCCACAAGTTTTCTGGCTTTTATGGTCACTTGTTAATTCATTGTCACATCGACGGTTACTGTTAATCTAGGCTTTGCCGCGTTCGTTTATTTCTGACTTATTTTACCAAAAATCGTGTGCTATGGTTACTGTCTGATCGTTTGTGGCTGAATTTTGTTGTCGACGCTCAATTCTCGACGCCTTAAGTTTGCATTTGTTGGTACATTTTGGCTCGTTTAAGTGGTTTGGTTCTTGTGGGTATCTGGTTGTACTCAAAGCCTGACCTCACTGCTATAAACTTTTCATTTCAGTCTTCTGATGGAGATATTAGCGTCAAAAGAGTCACAGGATGTGGAGGAAATTGTGTTCAATGAAGATGGCTCCTGGACGACTACAAAGTCAATCGTTGATCAACCTTCTGGTGCAAACTCGCCTTCACCTGTACACGCCCAGGAAGTTATCTCCTCTGCCTCCAATCTGAAGAGAAGCGCTTCCAGCCATGATGTATGTTGCTGTTTCTCTGCCTTTTTGGTGGCTGTAGTAATTTAATTTGTGTTGGTGGCTTAAATTTTTTTAAAGCATGGTGTTGGTGGGAGTGGTGGAGACATGATGATCGATTTGACAGCGTCAGACGATGAGGATGTTCCCTTGCCAAAGCGCCCTGCTCCTATAACTCACCCTTCGCGGTCTCAATTACCTTCGACATCACAACAGCAGCCATCCTCACAATTCGGCTCCTCGTCTCCTTCGACTATGCATCGAGTGCCCTCGGCTTCGTCATCGGGATCAAGTAGTCTCTCAGGGCAGCGAGCTCCAACTTCAAACCACATTCGACAGCAGCCCCAGCAGTACCCTTATCAGCAGCAGCACCATCAAAGTCGAACGGGTTGGTTGCTTTGCAATAGACGTTTTGTATTCCACCTGATTGCTTGAAGATGCCTGCTGTGCCGAAGTTTCGTCGGTTGTGCTTGAATGACGTCATTTGACCTAGCTTTGGATAAGCTATGGCTGCATTTTGTGGTACCTGGAAGCTTTCAAATCGGCTTGGCAATCTTACCTTTACTGTATTTGCACTGTTTTTACAGTTGCCTCTTTTTAATCGCACTGCGTAAGCTGTGTTGCCGCTTATAGTTCCCTCACTTTCGCACGTTGTAGTCGTTTTTTCTGTTGTAGCTGCGTGTTTTCATAAGTTCTGTTGAATTTAAAGTACGGTGACTTATATGTATGGAGAGACAGTTTTAACTCAATCAATTGGCCGTTTTGAAGTAGTGGGTATTCTCTATCTTTTCTTGCAGTTCCCTTTCCCATTCTCTGCTATATATGTCGACTTCCAGCCAGTAGTAGCTATTCGTATAAGTCCAATTAATGGTACTGATTTCGAGGTAGGCTTAGGTTTTTCTTGCTGCCTCAGAAGGACCTTCGGGCTGTCTCGGCTCCTGTTAGTCATCTTTACGTTTTTGTGTTGTAGGCCATCGAAAGTGACTTGCATACTCATTCCCTTTTCCAGAGGGTTAATACTCTCAACTCACGCGGCTTGGGCACTCTCCTGCTTACCATCCTACTCCTGCTTTTCCCTGCATTTCTCCTTCCAAAGGCACTCCGCTTTTTCTTAATACTATTACATCCCGCTTTCGATTAATCACCAACTTCTTCGTGTGTTTGCATTTGAGAATGTACAGAGAAATACATGTATTATTTTACCTAAATCGCGCCTTTCAAACTCATTTGGTGTTTCGGTTTCTCCATTTAAGAAATTGTAGAACTCATAGTCTGACTCCGAGATGGTAGCAGCAAGGTAAAGATTTCGAGTGTAAAGCTCTCTGGAACTAGCATCCCGTTCCCACTTTATTCCGACATGGGAGTCGTGCTAGCAATTGCTCAGGATTACCTGGTCCTGATCTGCTGTGCGTGTGTGCCCGTGTGTATAGAAAGGCTTTGAGTGAGTGTGAGCGAATGTATCTTTTCTCACTCGTTTTCTCTTTTGTTTTTTGTTTTCAAATAGCTCGGGGATGTGGCAACAGTTTGCGACTCGCACATTCCAACAGCAATCCCCTGGCCTCGATGCCCTCAGGCACTGCTGCGGCCACGCCCCCTTACCATTTAGTTGACGCTAAACCAGACCCGCGTAGAGCCTTTCTCGCTTCGCTGCAGCAAGGTTCGCGACCGTGCTCGCACTCCGCTACACCCAGTCCTCGCACGCCCCAGTCCCTCAACTCCACGGGTTCTTCCACTACAAGCGGAAGCGGTGTTGCCGCTGCCATGATGAAGTCTGTGGTCCCACCATCCTCATGCGCTAGTGCCATTCATTTTCCCTCCTCATCTGCGTCTATCGTAGCAGCCTCGGCAGCGACGGCAGCAACTGCCGCCATGTCTGCTTCCTATTCAACGAGCTCTTTGTCGTCTAGCGACGTTCTGCAGGGCCTCTCTTCCCTCTATCCCAAGTTCTCGTCCCATCAGATCATGCAGCTCATGGCAGCTATGAGAGTGGTGAGTGCTACACTTATTACCATTTTCGAGGAACGCTTGAAGTTGCTCTTATTTTGAGTGCAGAATTCTCATCTCAAGACTGGGCGGTCCGATTGACAAAGTCGTCCTCGTTCTCGAAAGTGCCGAGACGAGATATGCGCCGTCATTTTTTGCGCCTGTAACTTCGAGGCATGCTTAGGAATTTGTAATCTCTTATTTTGGGTCAGTTTGTGCAGGCTCTTTTGTCCAACAAACTTGGTGAGGGTGTTAAGGTGGCTCGTATGTCGACGTGTCGTTTCTCACCAATATCAGACAGGCTGTCAACCGTGGATGACTAGGTTTTTAAGGTTACTGGGGTATTTATTAGTCAGTGTTAATCGGCATGGAATTCGTTGCTGGCAATGTCCATCGTACCAGTTTATTTTAGGCGATTCTCGAGTCTCTGCCTCAAGCAGAGCTGCATAGCTACACCATAGTGGACTTGCTGTCATTGAGTTTGTTATTGAACAACTCAATTGCTTTTTGTATCAACCGATCACATTTCTATTTGAACTTCGAAGATAGAATGTGAATAAACCTTTTGCTATTAAGAAAAATAGTAATTCTTTGAATCTACTTTCAGTCTGGAGCTTCAATCAGTCCCTACCATACTTCACTTGTCGTGTTTGTAGTGTTAATGATGCCTATAATGTTTCCTACTGTCTGAAATACTTTTATATAAAGGTAAGGCTAAGCACTGTTCGTCAGCAAAAAGTGTGATTTATAGTTAGACTAATTTCACATTCATTGCACGGAAAAGGAATTCATTTTAAGATATTAGTACGACAGAGCAGAAGCGTGTTGGTAACCTGTTGATGAGTCTCTTCCTTTGCATCGCAGCCTGAATTCACTCACCTCGCACAGCAGCAAAAGAGTTCGCTAGCGTCTCCTGTGTTGTCTCTGCCCCCTCCATCGCATCCTCCCAAGGCGTTGGCTCATCAAAACAACAATAACGGCAGCACCCATGGTGTCTCACCACCGGAGACACAGGCAAGTCTGGTCTCTCTGGCGCGGCTTTCCTTTGTTCCTCCACCACCGCCTCTGCCAGCTCACTCCAATCTCTCAACATCGTCGTCTGCGGACGCGACACAGTGGCGAACTTACAACTCTGTTCCCACCACTTGCCCTCCTTCCCACCACCAACACAGTAACCACCACCTTGGCGGAACCCCCAGGGTAGCGGCTGGCAGCACCTGCACTCTCCCTGCCGCCGCCATCGAGTTCTGGTCGGTAGCCGCGGCGGCGGCCGCGGCTGCAGCAGCTGCTGCCGCCCACTCGCAGCCTCCGTCATCCGTCGCTTCCGTGTCTCTGCTTGCCGGGGCCCGCCTGTCCCCGCCGGAGGCCCACTCGAACAACTCCTCCTCGCCCCCTCGCCAGGGTGACCCCAGGCATCTCGAGAGCGGCAGCAGCGGAGCTGGTGGGGGTTTGGGGTTCCTGGACCACCACCACCAGCTTCCTCCGGGCTGGTCTGCGTGAATTACCGATCCTTGGGCTGTTGCTACGATTGGACACATCTCGTGATTTCTGTACATAAGTAATACCTAGCCCATTCCCGCATGCGGCTCATTTGTTGCTATTTTATCCTCCTGGTCGTATCCCCTCTCCTTCCCACACAGTCCCTTATATTGCAGCCACATTTCCTGTGTTGTTGCGAGGTCCCTCGAATGTGTGCGTGTGGTACGATTGGATGTACACATACATATGTATGAGAATATGTCAGAACATCCGTGTCGCTTCTCTCTGTCGCGGCATTGGTGGTCGAGGTGTTTCTCTTGAACCTTAATCGGATAGAATGCCAGTCTATTGGGCTGGTGGAGGGGGGGGGGAGGCAGAAGTGGTTTATAGTCTATGCATATATTTACATAAATTAAGAAAGAATGCGTAAATGAGGCAGGGAGGTGTGGTGGTAACCGTGTCTTCGAAGCAGTCCTTTCGGTATGTGCTGTAACTGGCTCAGGGCGCCTTAGCAGTAGGTGCATTGCCGTTTACCGTTAAGGGTTAGTGTGAATTCATAGATCTACCCACTTGAGGTACCGAGCAACTCGTGTATTGGGTTTGTTATACCTAACTGCTGTTCTCGGGTATGATGCAATAAAAGCGGCTGGGTGGGATTAGTCACGAGGGTATGTAATCATTAGTTGATGAGTTTGCATGATTCGCCAGTCAAGTAAATCTGATAACGCTCTAGGGGCCTGTTTGCTGACATGTCTATGAGTTTAAAAGTGTGACTGACACTTTGTTGAAAAGTACTCATCGATAAGTGGGGTTTTCAATTTTGGGCAGCAAATCTGAAAGACTGGGATCTCGTTTGTAGGCTAATGCAAAAGTCACTCGTGTGGTAACGTAGTGAGTATGCCAAAAGGTGGCTAAAATCGCCAAACTTCAGCTCAAGAAACCTTTCAAATTCTCCGATTTGGCACGATTTTTAATTTTATGTGCTGCACAGTTTTGGTTTTGCGCTAGAAGATAAGTAATAGACTTCTCAGAGAAATGCAGAAAATGATAAAAAGAAAACCCAGATTTGAGGTGTTTTTTGATTTCTTGACGTGCCAACACAGGCCAACCAAATCGAGCCAGCTGTGTCAGGGCACACAGTTATCCAGTGAGCATCTGCGATGTGAAAAAGAATTAAGGTTTCCTGGTTGTGTTGCTTCTATCCCAGCAAACGGCAATCCACTGCCAAGTGACCGATAAAAATTGCACTTGTGCCACCAATATGCGAAAAATTTCAATTCGATCACATGACCGCACATCACGTGACACACCTAGTAGTCACAGGGTACTTTGAACGTGATTGCCAGACCAGCTAGTATTGATTTTCAGCAGGTAGGCCCCTTCTAACGCGTCTAATTTGTAGTATTAAGCTCGATAGCGTTGTATGGGTATCTTAATACGATACCACCATTTGAAATATCAGCCGATAGGAAGTTAATATCATGCTGAGCACTTACTTGTGGTTGCATTTAACCTTGGCAGCAACCGGACAAGTCTGATTACAAAAGAAGGGACTTATGTATAAGAGATGAGGCTAGTGATTCGAAATCAAGTATCCTCCAGTGTTGACAACCCGTCCTTCCAATTACCAGCAGCTTTCCGGTGCGAACGCAAATGCGCATGGAAACAACCGGAGAATACAGTTTCTTCTCCATCGAGCCCAGTTTCTCAATTTTTTAAACATTAGACTCTACAATTAATCGGATGTAAAGCATTATGCTATTTATACACACACAATTCCTTAATTACACAATTAATTTAATTTCATCACACCCAAACCAACTACATTTCTGTTAGGTTATGGCGAAAATGGGGCTTGTGGTAGCGCCAAAAGCCACAAAATAAGTACAAAATGGCAATAATTCTTGCATTATTGATCGGGATTGTTAGTGAGATGTTTAAAAAAACAAGGCTCACATACGAATTGATAAAGGATAACAACTCGAAATTCCCTCAAATAGTGGACCAACCGTTGGATGGAGCGGGATTTTGGGAGTGCGCTTATCAACAAGGTATCAATAGACTTAATGTGAAAAATTTACTATGAACTCACATTTTTCTATAATAACTTCTACGGGGTTGAAAAGCAGATTATTATTTGCGGTGAGGTTAGCGTATGGTTCACACCAAGGTCTCATTAAAAATCCGTACTCCATGATTTATGTTAGAAACTCTCATGTCACCAACTTGTTTAACTTTCAAGTCGATCTTAATAAAGTCTCTTCAAAGATACCACAGTATGATCTCATATTGCTTCTAGTTTATACAACGAGCTTGACACTTGAGCGCGCGTCACTTGAAGCTAACAGAATTGAAGCTTCATTTGTGAAGTTGTAATCAATAGCTTATAATATAGCTTATATCTCTATATAGCTATTGCAGCTCAAATAGTGGCCTTGGAACGCATGTCGTATTTGTGTGGTGATAGATTCTTTAGGAAGTGCATTAATTTGCTTTGGTCACTGTGAGAACTCATTCATAATTGGGTAGACAAAATTTCATGCTGTATTATTACTCCTGGCATTTAATATTGAAGATAATGCGGTACAACATTTACAAAAGGAAACTTTGCTTCTATGAAATCTGCAACACCAGTGTGGATATTTGTAGGTGAATCAGACATCAATTAAAAGGAGATAGTTGAATTACGTTAGACACAGAGTAAAGTGGAGGCTATAGACTGCTTTTCGGAAAAAAAAAATAAAACCGATTTGCTGCCTCACATAATGTGGAACGAAAACAAAACCAAATTTAATGAATAGGGCTTTTCTCTAGGAAACAAATTATTTTAGCGTTTAGTGATGCACAAAATTAAGCTCGTTTCTTAGTTGCGCGCGTGGTATCAGCGCACTGTGTATTCTAGTGTATTGTATGCATACTTGAGAGGGCGTTCTATGGATTATTTATCGATCTGCCAAGGATCCCTGATGGTAGTCGGTAGATTGTTGACTGTTTCATTATGTAGAACAGATCTTAACTTTCATCATAGAAATATCTCCCCCCTTAAGAATAATATATTTTTTCATACATATGTATATTTGCCTTTTTTCCAACTTAAAAGCTATTTTTATAAGGCCACTGAAGATGTAATTCCTGTAACATCAGTGGCTTTTTACTCGTTTGAAGACACTTGAATAGTCTGAATAAATGGCAATGGTGAATTTGTGAGAACCATAGCGATAAGGATGTAAATGTCCTTGATATGAGCAATGGGCCTCTAAAATATCTTCGCCAACGGTAGTGTAAAAAACCGGAGACTTGGAAGGGAAATACCTATAAAGAGGAAAGAGACCAAGTGTGACTTGATAAAACAATTAATATGTATTTTTTCAACACTTTAGAGGCCTCACAGCACTTTGGGCTTAAGCAATTTTGATCCACTTAGACATCGACAAAGGCTCGATAGGGGGAGGTCTAAGTTTCACCAAAGGCGTAATATTTAAAGCACGCTTTACAATAATGGACTGGCGCTATCCGGCTACAGAATGAGAATTCATCTGTAATTTGCACCTAAGAACCAAAACTAGCCATTGTTCGTCGGTAGCGTTGATTACGTGATATTGGACTTAATAACATGCATGCAGCATTCTTAATCCTGAGCCCGAATAAGCGGGTGTCTATCATCTGTTATATAGCCTATGTTTATATAAAGAGAAATGCATTAATGAACGAAAACAGCTATCAACACTCACAACTACTGAGAAAAGCAGCAGATAGGTAATTTATAAGTTGTAGAATACCAATTAATTATTATACGAAGGATATTGAGTATTTATAGATTATGCAAAGCAAAGTGCAAATAATTCTCAAGGCAAAACCTTTAATGAAAAAATTTTAGGAAGAGATTTAAACGTGAGTGTGGATTTACGCATTTTTGCATGGAAGGAGAAAGCACGTAGGCTTATTTGCAAATTGTTAGATCATGGGCTTTTAATTATAGTCTAAGGCTTAAGAGAACTTCTATAACTCAAAAAGGTGAAAGTGAATCCACTCCAAAGCAGTGCAGCCCGCAGAATCCGTTTCTGGTTGTGGTTACTAGATTGCTGCAATCAATCGCTACCAAAAGCACCACGAAATTTGAATGCAAATGCTGAAATGCATCGAAGGCTGAATCGAAACCTTCGAGGATTTTTTTCTAACAGTAGAGGTTTCGAGTGTAAACAAGTTAAAACGTACCATAACACTTCACTGGGAATCAACCTTGCTTTACGTAAAATAAAATCAGTTTCATGTAGCAAGCCTCTGCATTGTTCAGACGCTCTAAAAGAGAAGCTACCTCTTCGACCATGAGAACAGATGTGATTCTTATATAAGGTGCATTAACAAATTGTTGGTACTACTCGAATAGGAGAAAAGTAGATTATTTCAAAACAGTTTTAATTAAATCGTGTGACAAACTAGACTACTACCTACAGGTGGATTCAGTGACTGAAAGGAGGAAGTTACCACGACTTTGAAGACACCCTCTTTTAGAAAGACCGGGAACCCCAAAAAATGACGAATACTTAGAGGTTTCTAAGAATTCAGTTGAAGTAGGTCAAAGCCAATAACTGTCAGTCAGATGGCTATGCCCTAGCCTGGAAATTTCCTCCTATGGGTTGGCGGCGAATTCAATTCGTTATAATGATTTGGGACTGAGGAGGCTTTCAGTACAATGGATCCTAGTGGCCTCGCGGCGGCCCAACCAACGGAATGTCCAAAGTGGTCTCTACTTGTCATTAACGAGCAAAATTGAATTGAAAGAAGAGCAGTTTCTGACAGCGAGAAGTATTATCAGAGATAAAACCAATGGTTTTCATGTAGATCTCCAGAAACTGTCAAGTCCAGAAGATGGCCCATTAATTAATTAATTAATTAATTGTTGCGGGTTTTTTGGGTAGATTCTAGGGATGCGTTAGAGATAAATGACCTCAACAGTCAAAGAGCAGTACTTGGAGCTTACTAAGGACGCACTAGTTAGACAACGCAACACGTAGAAAAAGAGGCAATATTTGATGGCACTAGTTGACTTCGAAATCGAATACGTCTTTCGAAACGAGAAACATCAAATTGAGAAGTTCATTAACCTGAATGGCAACGATATTGTAAAACAAGCTAGGCTATGCACAATCATCACGTAATATGAATGAAATTCACAAAATTTCCACAAACTTTTTGATTCATCCCCAAATTTTACCCCAAATTTTCATGTCCCTTGCAAGGCTCACAGTGATCAAAAGCTTTCACCTTAGTGCATTTTGGTCGTTTCCAGTTCCATTTTGACTCACATTGGAGATAGTGGAAATAGCGTAATGGAACTCATAAGACGTGTTCTCACCATTTTCAATCAACCAATATTTGAGGAATTTGCCAATAGAAACCCTACGAAAATTCGGGTTTTCGTTGCATTAAACAAATAATGGAGTTATTACTGTGTGAAAAGTCCATAAAAGGGAATATTCGCACATGAACCTTCAACTTTAGTAAAGTGAAAGTGACTCAACTTAAGGGCTACATAGTATCTTTGAATGTCATGGTAATTTTATAACGACAAAGCTTGAGCTAACGCAAAGAGGCAATATGCTTTAGGGTATCCTTATATAAAGTGAAAAGCAAGGGAGTATAAAGTTCAACAAATGGCATAATTTTAGACCACATTAACTCACAATTATTACAGTAACATCTTGGGTCATTCACTTTGAGCTGATCTGTTGAATGGAATTTATCTGAATTAGAAGAGAGCTTGAAAATTTATAAATTTTAGGCAGAAGATTAGGCGTAATTGATCTTTGTTATTCGATCGGTAATGACACTCATCTTCAAGCCAAGCGCATCTGACACAACAATGGATATATCGTTTCCTATGAAGTTTCGGCCAAACCCTATGCAGCCGACTTGTTAAACTAAGCTTCCCACAACACACTGAAAAATGAATATATATAAGTGATAAGTGGGCTGCGTAAAAAACACTTTCCACCAATGAGGTGAGTACGCTTTGCCTGTGTCAGTCTAGCAACGCTGTCAATAAAAGAATTAAAGAAAAGAAATAAACAGAAATAAACAGAAACAATTGGCGGGCCTAAAAAGATTGCAGAGAAAGTGCTTTTGCGAGGGCTAATACAAATCGCTCGCGCCCTAGCATAAACAAAAGGCTTCTAAGGGTTTACTACTACTTACATTAAGCAATTTACTTAACTCGAGAACGCGATTACATTGGTGGATCATACGGTCACTTGAATGTCATAAAATTTCATTGATCAGATGATTTTAAATCCAAATAAACAATCATCAACAGTCTTGCTTCGAAAATAAAAATTCTCATCAGGTGCAAAGGTTTCGTTAATTAGCATCGCAGTATCCAAGTTAATTCAGTAATCGGATATAACTAGCCATTTCTCGGCTTCAAACAAGGACTAGGGTTTTACGAACAGAGAAATGATCAGCTTTCGTTGTCTTTAAGGTAAATAGCACCCGTTGGAACGGCAGATGTTGCTATTATAGGAATCCTGGTTGTTGCAGAATTTTTAAAAGGGAGACAACCATGAACTAGACCCTAGAATGGAAATGTCTAATCTGCTCAAGTCATAGCTGGATGTGGTTTTTAACTCCTACATTTTCCTCTTTGCAAGCGGATTCCAAATTATCATATGGCCTTGGCCCTAGGGTCATAGGTTGACCTACCGAAACAAATTGAAGTATCTATAAGAAATTACTAGTCAGAAAGTGAAGAATTTTGGAAGCCCACGTCTCCGGTAAGATGCATCTTAAAACTTGTTTTTTGATCTGATAACAGGATTTGAAAACTTCTGTAAAAGTTGCAACCGAATGACAAACAAGAAGATATTACTAAGGATTGAACTATGCAATTTACTTTCACCGGTTCCATAGTAGAATCTACATGATCGAAATCTCAAAGTAACTACTTAGTAATCTCTTAATAAATTTTGCATTATCTTCAGGGAAGTCAGTCTTTTAAAATCGAACACTGTGCTTATAAATTAAAAGGTACTTTTAACCATGATATCAAAGGGTTCTGTAGAGTAATACTTAGGTTTACATGGGTAGACTTAAACTGAGGCGTAGGAATGGATCAAATCCAAATTGATGGGGAGCTTGGACGAATTCCTGAACCAATGTCACATCCTCATTTGTATGCTCGTAGGTTAATAGCAACTGAGTATCCCCCCAATTTTCTGCCACATTCAAAGGAGACATCCGTAAAATACTCATTCATCTGAATGCATTGGAAGAATTGAACTTTATCATATTTTGTCATCTGATTTGCAACGAAGAATGTCAATTATCATCCACAGCGAACGAAAATTAGCAAGTACAATGTGATTATTGCAGGGATTTGCTAAGGTGAGCAAGGTATTGTATAAATTTTGACCTCTAAACGAATGTCGCAAGTATACAATTAAGCTGGTTTTTGCTGCTCTGTAAGCACAGCTAATGAAACGACAATGAATTAGGGCTCTGTCACTGCTCTATCGAACATGTCCTACTACGAAAAGACATAAGTGTACTGGTTCAGTTTTGTAACCTTTTTCTCGTAATACTCTTAATATTATAACGACGCTATCTTGTGGATCATCAACTGGCCGAAACAAGACTCTCCATTTTTTATTCAAAAGCAGGCTCCTACGCACGCTAATAAGGATTTTTCAGTTTTAAGATAAATTGCTGGTCCAAACACGTTTTCACAAGATCAACGTTACAAAAAGGCACGGTGTACTAAAAGTATTTCATTCTCGATGTCGCCTAAATTACACAGATACCAAATTGGTTTGATTGGCTTTATAGCTATTTATAAAACTGCGCAGTTCATAAAAAAACTTCAATTTTATCTGTTATCAAATGACTGACTGACGGTGTAGCATTTTTGAAAATAAATTTCGTCACCCCATCTGTATTATGCTAATCATTAATTAAAATACTGCAAAACTGTCATTTTAGCCCAGTAGAAGTAGAAATACTATTAATATTAGAAATAGAAAACTGTAAAATCCCACGTCTCGAAGAGGATGAACTCGGTGATGTGCCCATAACTCTTCCTGCGATAACCGCACTACAGAGCCTTGAATCGAACTTTAAACAAATTTGCGTTTCCTGGGTACTGGGTTAACAGAGGGATAATGAGTCATTTGCAGAACGTAAGACCAGTAACCACTGATGCTCTCTGGTATTAGGGGGGGGAGGCTACATAATCACCTTCCTCTATAGTACTGATTCACTTCCTTCTATTCATTTATTCGCATCGAATAATAGAGGGGAGAATGAGTAACGTCGATTCACCTGCAAAACAATGATAATTTCATAAATTGGGTCACAAAAGTGGACATTTTTATGATGACCGGAATGCAATTTTTTAACTTAGAATTGGAACTAATAAAATGCCGAAATGAAAAATGATTTTTTTGTGGAAATGTGTCTATTTGTGTTGTAGAGGCAATGTTAGCGAAGGAATTTATAGTAAAACACAAACCTGCAAAGGATGTATCATTGTGTAATTCGTCAACAGAAAAGGCTTAGATCTTGTTATTGTTATTTTGCTAACGTCCTTATTGTAGCTACAGACGTTAATGTGGCAAAAAAGAACGGTTAAGCAATAGCTCACCACTTCTACAACTTTGACAACCAGCTGGATGAGATCACCCAGTTTTATTTCCCAGCAGTGTACCAGTTTTTTGGCGGTTTCTGTTCTTATCTGGTAACTTTCTACATCAACTCTTAATTTGCTCTTTGGTTTGGAGCTGCTTCTAACCCATCATATCATCTAGATTTATAATTTTAATGCCATTTATAAGCTGGTTTATATTAAATAGTAATTTGATTGGGCAATTATGGGTTATCAAAAAAGTTGATCATTAATTTACTAGATGTCGTCTAATCAGTGGTAAAAGCCTAGCTAAATCCTCACCTGCGCTCTCGATTTCATGAAAATTAAGAGTAGTGAAGGCTTAGATAGCTGCGATATTTTGTACAGGCAAGACCAAGACCCAAAATATCTTATATTTATTAAAGTAACATTACCCTGTTTGGTGGCATGTGCCAATCCTTTGGCTGAAATTTCTTCATGAAAATGAATGACCTAAGGTGTTAACTGTTCAAGAATTGCAAAAACACCGTTAGCATGTTTTGATTGAAATTCACAAGATTCATCATATCTTTTCCAATGTTAATGGATGCGCATTTACCACAAATAGTGGTGAAGAAAAGTGTTATATACACTATCTAGTAGACATGGATTTTTTGAAGCAGGACACAGACTAGTAAATTTTTTAAATTCTAGTTAAATGGTTAGTGAAATAATGATAAATGCAGTCCCACCGCCACCTGACAATCACTTCGAGGGCATTGCAATTTTTGAGCTTGATCAAGTTCAAAGCATGTCTTTATGATTTTGGATGGATTTTACCCATAAAAAGGTTAAAGCACTCGAATGTTAGAAAAATCATGATGAATACCCAGAAATAGCATTGGTTTGTTAGGCGAGACCTAATTGTTAATGGACTTGACTTCAAGAGACAACTCTCAAGCTCAACCAATTTTTGTCATTCATTTAGATAAACACTCACCATAGGTAAGCAATAGGGCCACATATTTAAGCTGAGTGGCTCTCTTCGAAAAATATGGATAAAACGACTTAAGGAGGAACTGACACTTCATTCAAGTATGTTTAATTTGGTGGAATTATTTCCGTCTAAAAACTAACTTACTCGAATAGCCCATTAAGGCCTTGCAGTCATAAAACCCTTAACGTGTGAGCCAGCTATGAAAGTAGCCTTGAGTATGAAAACCGGTACTGTGGGCACAGAACTAACTGCCAATCAATTTGAGCTAAGTTATCGTTGTTTTATAGTTAAACTTTTTTAAAGGTTGCATAATAGCTGAAGGGATATTGCCACACAGCAAGTAATCCGAGGCTAAAGTTTCGAAATAATGGATCTTTTAAGCCAAAAGGACTTACTAACCACTGGCAGTAATAGAAATATCACTCTATGACTCATTATTTAAACTGACATTTTTTTGCGCACGCTCGATAAATGCCGATCTGACTATAAAGCCTACTCATTTCATCTAGGGTAATTGAATATAAGTTCCCATATCAGGTTTCTGCAATAATTAAGCAGAGACAACGAGACTTCCATGAGATACAAAAATTGTAATTTTTGTTACCCTGTAGGAGGCCAATTTCACCGCTTCTAGCTCCGGTTGCTAGATGAGAAGCACAAGAACATTAGCAGACTTTTCTACAGATCACCCAGCGTTCCTAAAGCCCGCTCTGTACCCACCCTTAGCATGATCATCTACCAAGTAGTTCGATTGACTGACACAGTCTTGCATTCCCTGACCAGGTTGGAACCTGGGCACTCCCCTCATCGATCGTAGTAGGAGCGGGATGATGAGATCTATCGAGTTCAAATGAGCAGTTCCCAAACTCTAGCATTTTCGCAAGCAAATTTTAAGCACTTTTCATTGAAGACGAAGAAGAATAACACAAGGACACAAAGAGGTGTACTGACAAAGAGAGGAGGTGCAATAAGAAGGAACTAGTAGTCGGCGAAGGAGAGGTAGTCCTTGCGACCGATGCCGACAGCGGCCTTGTTCTGCTCGGCCTCGAGTTTAGGGCAGTGGGTGATGCGGTGGCCGAGGCCGCCGCAGTAGGCGCAGCCCACCTCGTCGGCGGCCGCAAGGTGCCCCGCGGAGCCCGCCCCGCCCGCCAGCCGGTCATTGTCGTCGACGCCGCCGCCCGCCGCTAGCAGGAACTCGGGCACGGGTTGACGCGCCTCCAGCAGCAGGTGCTTCAGGTCCAGCAGCGTCGACTCGTTCACGCTCTTGTTTATGAACGTCGTCGCCAGACCTCGCTTCTTCCCCCGACCAGTACGACCGATTCTGTGTACTGCCCAAAAACAACGCTCGAAATTAATAATGCCCCATCCACCAAGGCTAAAACTCCCCTAATGAGTGAGCGTACTTCACTGTGCCCCCCTTTTCCTTATCAGAACAGCGAATTCTTCGATTAGGGGAAGCTCGATGAGAGCCACAGGGACCACGGTCGTAAAGAGACTACTTCACTCATATACACGGCCAGCAAATACTTAGAGCCACTCGTCCAAGTGGTATTTAATTATTCTTGCACTAATTTTATCCGTGTATCAAGGCCTTGATCTACTCTCATACAGTGGGGTGCAGCCATTTCAAGGAATCTGTCTCGAGCAGTTCGGTCCTTTTAAGGAGCAGTTTGGGAAACTTATTAGTCTCAGTGAAGATATCCGGGTCTTAGTAAGCTTCGAGGCGGATGTTGCACCACCGTAACGAAAAATACCACAGTTAGTGAGGCACTGATGCGAGAAGTGAGATCAGGCAAAAAATATAGCAGGACTTTTAAAATGTATTTCTGCTTTACTAGACAGTTTCCCGGGGTTCGTGCATTGCAACCCTCAAAATAGCACTAAAAAGTCTTATGAAATGGTCTAGGTCCTAGCAACTTTTTTGTTAAGCGTAATGGATTATCAAGAAAGGAAGAGAATATACTCAGACCACACAGGGACTAGGGACATACACACACCAAGAAAGGAATAACTAAAGCACTTCCACACTTAACGATATAAGATAGAGCTTCATCGCAATGGTTGCCACGTACACACCTGCCATCAGATGGCTGAAAGTGCCTTAGTTCTTTTAACCGAATATGAAGAGACTTGATCAACTGTAAACAAACGGCATTGAAATAGAAACAGACGGATACGAATGTAGGGACAATCTGCAAGGTCGCTGACGATGAAAGCGATAAATCACGCCTCCTCGATAACGTAAACTTCCGTATTGAGGCTGGAAATGTACAAGAGAGATTGAGAAATAAACAAACTGACGGTCGAATTTGACCTGATCGAGGCAGGGCTGGCTAGTGGCAAATGAGAGAGGAGACGAAGACACAAACATAGCAGTCCGGTAAGAGGTTTCTAAATCACGACACAATGATTGATGAAGTAGCTGGAGCAATCTACTTATATGAAATGAGTAGGCCCATCTAAGATTGTACACAGATACCTAGAAATTCTGCTCGGAAAATGCATAAAATCCCAAATTTAAGGTACGTCCAGGTTTTGTTGCAAGCGAAGATACTTTTGAATTAAACCCAACGCGACAAGTGTATACGAGGCCTTATGCCAACTCATCTGCTGACCATCGCTCGTGCAAGTGCAGCATATCAAGTATACTTAGAAATAATCCTATAACGAAAAAGTTTGCCAACACTTGCGAGTATGATAAAAAGCACAAAAGGATGCACACAGCGACAATGTCTTAAGAGGTAGAGAGAACTCTTTATTAGATTTCTAAAATAATAGACTAATGAGGAATCGAGCCTTGAAATAGTTGCAGGTTATTCGAATTTACAAAGTCGAATTTACCGAGTTCATAAATCTAGCAGGATGAAAGCCACGTAGTAGGCGTGTCAGTAGAGAAAATTTTCAGTGGTTCGTGGGTGAGGGAGGAAGAAGCCACAAGGGATGTGAGATGCCCCGACTTTGCGACAAGGGAGTATCACAGGATAGACGCGCCTCTGTAACAGATTGCGAGACAAAGCTCATGAGGAAAGTGTTTTCGATTGCGCTTGAGAAAGAAATGCGGCATTTTGGCGATCACAAAAACCTTCCCCTCTGCCGGAGGGAATGAGAAAATGGAGTGGAAATACTTCGAGAGAAGTGTCACAATATTTCGATCTCCATAACTAAAAAAGATCACGATGGCGCCTAATGATGAGTGTGCAATTAGGGACCTTGGCCAAAGCGGAATTTTTACCACGTCTGTTACGAGACGCCCAATGATGACGAAGAGATCATAAACACTGTCCAAGAAAACAAACCTACAACTAAAACAAAACATGGTGACGCGTAGACCATTTTTAATGTTGCGAAGCCTGCAATCTAACAAGGATGTTTTAAAGACAAGTGCACCTAACTGACATTCGAAGACTAGAAAACACCTGCTTACTAGACGGTGACTAAGACCGCATACAGGCGATTCGATAAGATGGAATACACGAAGGCAACTGGATGTTAAGAAGGCAGATGCATCGAAACTTTCTCCATCGTGATCTCCGAGGTCCTTTTTAGATCACGTGACGTCCAGTTCATTCGAGTAAGCGGGCATCGCGATCGGATCAACGATATCGTAGGAGCTGGAAAAATTGGAGCTTCCCCCTTGCCTCGAAACAAAATGTGCAGCAAGTAGCCAATAACGTAAGCGGCATATTCATCTGATTTCATAATCTCTTAAAAAGTCCAAGATTGATAATTAAAACATTTAATATGTTGGGATACCGAATGAAATCTTCCATAGTAATTAGAGCGAGCGTCGCCGTCTCGTAAGCTTATTGAAATGTACGCTTCCCACCTTAGCGCAAAAACGGAAAACACTGTGAAACTTTTAAGAACAGCAAAAAATATGGAGACAAAATAGTGTTTCCCAGTCGACCTTAATTGAGTCTACAAAATAGCTCAAGGGTTCTGGAAACACTGCTAACAAAAAGTGGCGGTTTGGCTCAATGCGAGTTGACAGTCTAAACTGTCTAGACATGAAATTAGCATGTTAGACTGGAGTTATTATGAAAGTGCGACGGTTCAAGGAAAAAAATTCCAAGACCACTCAGGTGAGCACATGACAATGAGATCACTTAAGGACTTGATCCGAATACAGAGAACTTACACAACTTTTACGCGGAGATGCCGACGATTGCTACAAACTAAATGTTCATAAAAACGAGCCGATAAAAGGACATCTGAATACACGAGCCGCCGTTAGGAGGTGTAGATTTGCAGCACTTTTCCTGTCTGGTTAGTACCATTGACAGTAGAATCTAGCAAAGCCTAAACACCTTGTAACTAATCCATTCACAATTTGCTACGGTATAAGCTTTTCATGTCGGAACTATTAATGGCATTACTGTAAACTTTACAGATAATGAAATGCCGACTTGCTAATTAATAAGAACACGTGGTATGAACGGAACCGCTTTAAAATATTCAAACATCGCCTCGTACTTTCGTCCACATCGGGGTTTCTCATCACTAACTAACGTAACTGAGACTACATACATACCCCAAGAGATTCTTGTGAACATCTACCATGAATTAGGCGGGATTTCTGAAGAAACCGCGCTTTCAGCACCTAAAAAACATGCGAACACTGAGCCGGAAAGTGGTGTGACTGATTTTTGGCGAGCACAAATTTGAACGAAATCCATGGTCACAGAGATGGGGAAGTACTAAAGGTGGCGCCACCATAACAAAGACGGAGTAGCAATAACAAAACTATAATGTTACTAGCCATGGTAATTGCCTTAAAATTATACACTGCCAAAAAATTTCCAAGCCGGACACACACACACACGCACACACTTTGCCTAAGAATTCCACAAAGTGCTTGAAATACCGGTTTTAATAAGTCCATCGGTCATTTGCACCTCATTCACAGGGGACAGTGAAGACCCCAAATGTAGTACTTTAGGATATTAGATCCCCCAAGGCTGCAAAATAACTCGCACTTCAAAATAAAGGCTTTAGCATTAACCGTCTCTTGTCTCCCAAAAACAGCTAAGTAATGAACGCCTCATCAAGCACAGCTGTGGAGGAATAAGGCTAGAGGAGTGGAAATAGTTTTACTTCCAGAGGAATGAAGGTAGTGAACGAGACGATGCGAAGTGGGCCTCAAGGTGAGGAAGCTCTAATGTGGGAGCTGACTATGCAAAACAGCCTATGCAGTTGTAGGGTGTTGGAGCCTTCCCGCGGGGGGGGGAGGGGTTGGTCGTGGGATTAGTTGTTTCACGAGGGTTTGAGTGCTTGTTCATTTCGCTATCCGGATCAAGGCATACACACTCCATTTCTGAGTGCAGCAGTTTCCACAGCTGCCGCCGACTCAGAACATGTGACAAACACCTGGAGCTATCGCATCCGGTCGCGAGTGCGTAACGGACGCGCCCCTCGATCCACAGCTTCGATTCTATAGGTAATTCCAGAGTACCTGCTTTCCGACACACAAGGATTCAGGCATTAAGAGAGTAACTGTGGCGACATGAGTGACAATGGCCCAGGCCAGCTCTTTCTTAAATATTTGCATCCGCGATTGACCCTGCAATCAGCTTTAGCTAGTCAATGACCCAAGGAACAGTAGTCGCGAGTCCATACACTGAAAGTTCTGCTGAGCAGGGACGAACGAACCGTAGTTTTCAATGTCCTCAGGCATGTCGTAGTTGATGACGTGGCTGATCTCAGGGAAGTCGAGGCCCTTGGAAGCGACATCGGTGGCGACGAGGACGTCGCGGCGGCGCTCGCGGAAGAGGCGGACGGCGGCCACACGCTCCTCCTGATCCTTACCCCCGTGGATCGATACCGCGTCAACGCCTTTCAGCAGGAGGTACTCGTGTATCGCATCCACGTCCTGCTTCCGCTCCGCAAAGATTATCACCTGTAAGGCACGCGTGGGGACAGTCACTTTGCTGCCACCTCGCTCATCCATTCCCGCATCACTGATCGTTACTTTTGAGACTCACCACTTCCCAGGTTCGAACATTTACGTTTCGTTGGGGCCTCACGAAGGGCCCAAGCCTGGTGATTTCTACTCATCGTCCGCAAACACATCGATTCTGCCCATTGAACATAACTGGCCAGTCCCCAGAATGTCTCAACCCGATCAGCGTCCTAATTAGAATTCAGTACTCCATCATAACTCTGTTGTTCAACTGACCTTTTCGTGAAGATCAAAGACCAGAACAGCTAAAAACATCTAATTATGGCTTCTAACCAGAATAGAGCGGCCCTATGAATTATTGATCGTGGAAAATCAACTTGTTATAAAAAGGTCACAGTAGATAAGTATATAAACGCAAACTAGCTGACTTGGCATCCTCTAGTGGAAAGGTATGCACCTAGATTTAGATAAGCAGTTATAACTGAAATACGGAATCCTACATCTACGATGCGTTAGATCCAGTGACCCGTTAAGCCAACGCGGTGCATGTGCGCGTGCAAGTCTCCATGCTTAGACCAAGGAGAGCCCTGCTCACTAGTTTCAGCGTGTCTGTGTATGCTGATGCAATTTCGGATTCATGCTAACAGACCAACGGAACACCAGTTTTTAACTTTTTGTTCACATTCTTGCCGTAGGGTTCCTACTCCCTCGTTGAAAATATGTAGATGTCAACTTAAATGTCTTTACCGTTGTGTAAAACGGACGCCTGACGCAGAATGGAGTAACAAAACCTAACCAACATTTTCACGGTCTACCTTTGGGAGGATACGTAACGATGAAATGTCCAGTCACCAAAAAATATAGTAGGCAGTTTTTGAGTTAACAACAACTCTGAAGGTGTAGTGATAAGTGCTTGGGGATAAGACTGTCAGCCTTCTTAATCCTCACTTTCAGTACTCATGAGAGAGAAAAGCTTACACGAGAGTGGTTGTCATGCAGCATACCTTATTGTTAGAAAACAAGCTATATGCTTGGATATCATAGTACCTACTCAGGCCACACCCGAGACCACTCAGTAGTAGTTTATAGCGGGTAATTCTTTGATGAAGACTCAAGTAGTGTTGAAAAATTATGTTTAATTAAAAAAACTAATTCGAACAGCGGTTTGAATTGCCAAATGGAGGCCATACAACGGGTTCTAAATTAAAGCCAGAAAAGTGATTGATGTGCCAAGGCAAAAAACTTCCAAAAACCCTAGGAGAGTAAGAGGGGTGGCACTTTCGAGGGAGTCGAAAACAATTGGGTAAAACGTGAGCTGATGTGCCACAAGGACTTGAGCCTTACTCATGTTGGTGATCACACCCACTGCTCGCACAGATGGAGAATGAAGCGGGCTCCACTTCCTCGAGTGCTCCTGTGTGACGTCTTGGAATGACAAGCGGATAAAACCTCGCTGCTTGTCTACAAAAAGGCCACCCACTACATGCTCGGGATATTCACAGATGACATTTGATTGTGGTGGCTTTTATAGGCAATTAAGGCTATTCTGACAACCGCGTATTGGTGGACTAACGGATTCAGAGCGGTGAATCTGAAGTTGCTTTGTAATCTGAGGATTAACGTTAACTTATCCCCGAAATGCCTTCTTTGTACTACTCATAATTAAAGTGTTCCCGCTGAAAAACCTTAGTAGTAGTAGTAGTAGTAGTAGTAGTACACTGGCTACGAAGCATTTGAATATAAAATGCATTTTACTTACGAATCATCCTGAATATTGTACGTAACATTGTGAGCCAGGAAACCTTACCGAAGAGAATAGGACATGACTTTGACGAATCACCGCCGCCAGGACCCCTGAGTACTTGACACTGGAGTTTGCGAGACGAAAATCAAATCACTGATGAGTGAATGATGGGTCTATATCTAAATCCATTGAGGTCATTCATGTCAAACCTTAACTAGCCGCTATTCAATTGTATAGCATGACTAAAGTTATTGCACAAGGACACAGCTTTTAGAACTAAAACAAAAAACCACTCGTCTGACACATGTAAAGAGTTGATGCTAGGGTAAAAGATCCAGCCATGGTTGCAAGGTGTGGAAGAAGCTGGGTACCTATTCTCTAGCCAGACCGCGCCTGTCAATCATGAGCAAATGCACTATGGGTGCTGTGGGCTTTTCATCTCCTCCTCCTCCTCCTCCTCCTCCTCTTCCTTTCGAGCCTGTCAAGTACACACTAAAGGGAGGTCCGGAAGCTTGAATAACAATTCTCCGCTTCTAAGCATTCCGAAGCCCTAACACAGCTTTCAATACGGTCGGTAAATTTCCACTAAACGAATCACCATAGCCAAGGCAAGGCCAAAACAATGGGCTGAGACTCGATTCAAGTCACGTGGGAGACAGTGTAGTTCATTCAGGGACGACCAATTGCCATTAAGAAGTAATCTCACGAGTTCGTTCGATCTAATTTCACTACTGCTGAACCTGTTTTTGAAGTTAGCAACTTCACTCGTGAAGAGCACTTGGAAATTTCCCATCGGTGACTTAATTTGATACCACAAAGCAGCAATTAAAAACGGTTCCAATGACGCTAAAATATTACTCAATACAAGTCGGCACGGGTCCGTCAATCACGACAAAAGATCCCCACGTTGCAAGTGAAATACTCCATCCACTAACTGAAGATCGGCTTGAAGAAGTAGGAGGAGGAGGGAATTCGACGTTCATATGGATTCAACTGGAACCTGAGATCACCAATCAGTAAACTGCATGATCTTTTGGCGTATCTAGGTCATATTGGTAGCGACAAAGTATTTTAAAACTTTAGTTACAATCTGATAAGAGGACTTTTTCTGCCGTCACATTATCAGATACTGGAAAACAAACTAGGCCTGCACTCGGCAAATGTCGTACGATGAACTCATTAAAAAGACAGAGTCATCTTATCTCGGCATTCTGAAAAGGATGAAACTAGATGCATAATATCACAAGATTTTTACTATGAAATTGACAAATGGAATTATCTCACAAAAGTCAAAGGAAAGCGCCACGGGACAGGTTAGAAGAGACAAAAGTATTAGCCAAGAAGAATGACGCGTCCCCACACACCACCCTCAATCATCTTTCGCACTGAGTGCCAAAGTCAATACCTTGTCAACGAGTGTGTGAATGGCGCTAATTAGATTAAGCGGTCCCCTCAAGAGGGCTTTTCGCCGCTCCCGCCATAAATCTACCACCTACAGCGCAGAGAACGAAGGAAATGCCTCTTGTGGCTGTAATAATGTCAACAGGTTCACGTGATTGAGCAACTCCAAGAGTAAAAAAGCACTACCTGCTGAGGGGTTTCAATCAAGTGCCAGATTTATAATTCAGACAAAGGACCTGCAAAACATTAATCAGGAGGCACTTTGGGAGCCTAATTGCATTAATCGGTGAATAGCTTTCAAGGTCTGCGCTTCTTACCCAATCATCAAATTCCAAATAATATAGACATGCAACATACGCAAATGTTTTGTGCATAGCAGATGGACAAAAACCGTAGGCGGTTCGAAATTGACTAAATCCACAAGAAAGGACCAAATTTTGAGGAAAAAAACTCTTCCCGAGATTTTTTCAGTTTTCCCCGACGAGTTGAGGGAGAAGAGATCTAAATGTTCGTTAGACATCACCGCTTTCACCTTATCACGACGTAAGCTCGTTTGAGCATGAATAAATAAAAAAGGGCGACAAGTGAAGTACAAGCACACAGTGACTCCAGAGACCCAGCTCGGAGGTAATGAGGGGACCCTAGAGCTACGAAACCGACGAATTTAGTAGTTAAACTTCGGTTGGGGGCATGCTATTCAGGCTACACAACGACTTAGGAAAGAGTAATGATGATGAAAGAAACCCATCGTTAACTTAGAACTAAAAGGGTGGGGAAATTTCCCGAAAGGGCACGTCAATGCCTGCTAAATAAGAACCTGAATCCACCTTGCATACACGAAGTTGAGAAGATACACAGGCAAATGCTCATTCAATCCCGGTTTGCGAGTGCGTGTGGAACTGGCTTACGGGAGGAGGCGTCTTCTGCAGGGCGTGCAGCAACTCGGGGATCTTGGCCTCGTGCTTGACGTAGCAGACCTCCTGGGCGACGTTGAGACTGGCAGCGCCCGCACGGCCGACGTTCACCGTGACCGGCTTCACCAGGGCCGACTTGGCGAAGTTCTGGATTTTCTTCGGCATGGTGGCTGAGAAGAGCAGGGTCTGGCGTTGGCACTATGGGAGATAAAAAACTCAGATCAACCACTGGTCACAGACCTAACTTTGGAGCCAATCGTATGTACGATTAAGTATTGCAGAAGGGCTGCTGCTAGGTCTCTATTAACATTCAGTGCCCCAAAGCCTTCAGGGTATACAAGTGTTGAATATCGACCATTGCCTTGTTTAACACCGACTGAGAAATTAACAAAACACGTACCCTAGATTATCCCACAATTCACAGAACTAAGTTAAAAGTAAATATCTCACATAGCGCTACTTAAGTGATGTTAGTATATGAGGTGAACCTTGAATAAGGCGACTTTAGTTACCAATACGAGATAAAGCCTAAAGAGATTGCTTCAGGGTGGGGGTCGTCGAAAAGGCTACTAAAAGAGACTTCAGTAGATACCTTGAAGTAGGAGAAGATGGTGCGGACCTCCTCCTCAAAACCCATGTCGATCATGCGGTCGGCCTCGTCGAGAACGAGGTAGCGGCAGACCTCGAGGTTGAGGATCTTCTTCTCCAGCAGGTCGATGAGGCGGCCGGGCGTGGCGACAAGGATGTGGATTCCGGAGCGCCGGAAGGTCTCCACCTGCTCCTTCACCGCCATCCCGCCAATGCACAAGCCTACCCGCACTTCCGGGTAGCCGTTGCGCGCCAGCTTCCCAACCATGTCATTCAGCACCTCCTGTGTCTGGCGCGCCAGCTCGCGCTTAAGTAATCGCGAGATGAGTTTCGAGGTAAGTTCATGAACAATGGTCTGTCTTCTCGTCGACCCACTTTATTAATAAATACCTTTCCGTCGCAAATTTCGAAAATCCAACGGCTGCGTGACATTATTACACTTCTGTTCCAAGCTCTTGAGCAAGGTACTTTAAACTGACGGTACATTGCGAGAACCGGTGAAGACGTCATATCGGACTCTAATACAATTTACACTTGAGTACCATGTATGGCTAGAAATAAATTCATTAAACTGCCTTGAACTTATGGGATACGCCTAAAATGACTAATCCCCAAAGTCTACTTTTGTTTCACATTGATCCGTGTTTAGTCACAAGGGTAGAATGCATTGACGTTAGTCCATTGCATCAGAATTAATGCCACATCTTCAAGATTAGAGCAACTTAATAAGTTTAAGGAAAACCATAGCTCACTAGACGCTGAGCTGCTGTTTGCATTCCGTGAACCTACTAAAACTAAAAGCAAACATAGAGTTTACAAACGCGAAAAGACAATAAAATGTACACTGAAAATGCTCAAAAGGCAGTCACCAAATCAACATGGAGGAAATCGATTTAAAGAGAGCTTCATAAACTGTTGCGACACCAGGACCTATTGAAACATACCGAGGGACCAAGAATGAGTCCATAAGGTCCTTCGCTCGGTAGAAAGGGTATTTTTGACTCCTGATCCAGAGCGAACATGAGTATGGGCAAGGCGAAGACCATGGTCTTGCCCGATCCAGTGAAGGCGATCCCGATCATGTCCCGTCCGGAGAGCACCGCGGGCAGGCCCTGCATCTGGATGGGAGTGGGCTTGACGATGCCCTTGGACTTCAGGTCTTCCACCACGGGCAGGGGCAGGCACATCTCTGCAAAGGAGCGGATGGGCGGTGGCACGGCCTCGCCCTCGGCCAAAATGCGGTAGCGCTTGCGAATCGCCTCCGACTTCTCCTCCGTCTGCTTCGCGACCCATGGTGCGGGTCGCCAGCTAAGCGTAAAAGCGAATTTCACCAGCCACAACGACAGGTTGAGGCGAATTCGCTCGTGATGAGCACTTACCCAGTCTCGATGGGCTTGTCGTAGTGGATGCCCATGGCGATCTCGCCAACACCCTTGAGAGCGGTCTTTTCAGCGACGCTGTTAAGAATGAGAGCTTCTTCCTTCAGCTTTTTGTCCCGCTCGGATTCCTTCTTCTCTGAAATAAGCGATTAAAGAATGCTTTGTTGGAGATCAGGGAAGATAAGAACCAGCGAATATCAAAAGCTGAAAATTACAGAATTTCAAACAGCTACTTCACAAATAGACGACCATATTCTACGAACTAATTAGGATAACCAGAATAGACTTTGTTAATAAGAAAGAGGCTATCTTGACAAATAGTTAGGGTAACAAATGGCCCCGTTCTTGGACTCAAGTGGAAAGTTTGAACAATTACTTACGCGATTAAAACCAATCATTCGGATAGTAAAAATACAACCTACTTCAAAAAGAGCAATATATGATGATCAATTAAGTGAAAATGCAAATAAGTGAAAAAGCTAAATTCGTCTATACATGACTCATTGGCTCCATTTACCATTTTTTTATTTTCTGCAAACTTGTTGCTTTTTCGACTTTACAAATGATCGAAAATACTATCGCCATACGCCCTGCTTCATCGTTAAATTTTGACTTAAGATAGATTGGATGATTATCTACCACAATCCTGAGCGAAGCTACTCACCTTCAGCTTGTTTCTTGAGCTCCCACATAGTGTCGAAGAGACTTCCCTTGGCCTTGGGACCAGTGGCGCCCGATTGATCACCATCCCCATTGATGTGACCCGCTGAGGAAGAAGGCGACTGATCATCAACACTCTTTGTGCAATCCCCTTTGTTGTCACCTGGAACACCACTCTCTTCTTGGTCAGATTCTACCGTTTCTGAGTAGGCCAAATTTCCGAGTGCTTGACGCACCGCATAGAGCTATTAATGAAAAATGAGTAAAATAAAGAGGGCAATGGAGTTATGGGGAGCATATACAGTAACCACGAAGGTGCGGAAAAACGAAGTTTGGTGGCAGATGAACTAAATAACACTGAAGAATTATAAAGCAAACTAAAAGATTCAAAAATAGTTTAACAATCATTGGAACGATGAATGCACGAAAAGATTACCTGCTGCTTCTTTCGTTCTTTGATGGGTACATATGGAACATAGTCATCGGCATCGGAAAGAACGGATTCCTGTGAATCATTTCTGATACGTTTCTAAGACGATAAGAGGAAAATGACAGTATGAATTACTTGCACTTGATAAAATTTAACAACGCCAATCGTAGGCACAAATTACCAGTTAGGGACCCATAAAACTCCAAATTGTTGTTGCATAAATTATTAAATAAATTTTTGTGTGGTTAAATATTAAAGAGTTTAGGAAAAATCAAAACAGCGTATGAGATGAGCACTACCATCGCAGACCAAGTCCCCCCACTACCCTCTCTGTGTTGAGTTAGCAGCTGAAAACTCACTAAAGTAAAAGTGTCGAGAGAAACATTTGCCAAATATTTTGCATTCATATAAGTTTGCTTCAAAATGCTTTGAAATTAACACCTCAGTTAAAATGTGAAAACTTTTCATGTCTTTATTGGGGAAAGTTCGAAGGTGCTGAATGACCTACAAGAATCTAAAATTGTGTGTTGTTAATGCTTGTACTCCCTCGATGTCTATAGACGGGATCCCCTTGGATAAGTATGCTTTGGAACTGTTCTTCACTGGTATTTTATCAATCGCTGGATTTTATATTACAAAAATTTTACTGAAATCACTTGGCTCTATGTTTATTAATGCTGGTCTTCATGGAATTGATATGAGTAAACCGAACAAACCAACCTTGTAAGTCTTAGGTTTTGGTCTATTAGCCGCTTTAGGCCTGAGGCTCAAGGCGTGATAGCTGCAGCAATTTACATTAATTGCATGTTTTTGTTCATACCACTACCTTTCCGGGTGCACATAATGCGATCGCTTCGATGTTATAATCCCAAGAGCGGCGTCTACAGTATGACTGGTCATCAGTTGCTGACTGATGATGAAATTATGGCCGATCAAGCTGTTATTTTTAAAACAAGGGTAATTTTACTTGTACCTACTTAAATATAATCAGTTGATACCTTTCCTAGCTGCTCTCCTTTCTATCTGCTGCATGAGTTTTCTTGGATTTTCTGATGACGTCCTGAACCTACGTTGGCGTCACAAGTTAATCTTGCCCACCGTGTCTAGTCTTCCACTCTTGATGGTACATATTGCCAACCTTGGAACCACGCATATAGCCGTTCCTCTTTGCTTTCAGTCTTTATTTGGAACCAGCATTGATATCGGTAGGTTGGCTTATTAAGGCGGTTTACACTTTTTCGTTTGCAGGTGTACTCTACTACGTGTATATGGGAATGTTGGCAGTGTTTTGCACCAACGCAATCAACATATATGCTGGTATAAATGGTTTGGAGGCAGGCCAAAGCCTCGTCATAGCTCTCTCGGTTATTTGTTTTAATGCAATTGAGCTGAATGGTAAGCTTGGACAATAAGTAATGACGACTCTGCTTCTTTATACGTATGCTGTAAAGCGTCATTTTTGTACTACTTTTTTATCCACTATCTTGCGGTTGATCCATCAGGAATACATCTCATTTATCTCTCACATTACATTGTACTGAGGGACTTTTTTATTTCAAGGTCCTGAGTGGAAAGTTCATCTATTTTCCCTATATTTCCTACTGCCGTTTACAGGCGTCACTCTGGCACTGCTTCAGAAAAATTGGTAAGTGTTCCGGTTTCTAATCGCATATCCATGTTTCTTCGTCTCGATGATGGTGCGTCTTCCTTTCTCTTACCATTGCTTGCATTGTAGGTGTCCAGCAAAGCTTTTCGTTGGCGACACCTTCTGTTACTTCGCAGGGATGACGTTTGCTGTGGTGGGCATTCTGGGTCACTTCAGCAAGACCCTCATGCTCTTCTTCATCCCACAGGTTTTCAACTTCCTTCTCAGCCTGCCGCAGCTTTTTCACATCATCCCCTGTCCGCGGCACCGTCTCCCTGGGTTAGTTTAATTAATTCAGCCAAGGTAGTGCACCAACTCGAACTGAGGGGATCGCAGACTGGCCTCGAGTGTTTTGGAGCGCAAGTAACGTGCGTTTAACGTACCCAGATTCTGCGAGAAGACGGGGCGTCTGCACCCTAGTACCGTGTCAATGCGACCGGGTTCCATGTCGCCAATGGGTCGGCTGTGCCTGCGGGCGTTGCTGGCTTTGGGATTGACCCACGCGACGCCGCCGGACCCGAGCTGCGTGGACCTCGACGCGAAGGAGGAGGCCGCGAAGGGCGAGGCAGTCACCGTGGACAACCTGACACTCGTCAACCTCTTCCTTCGCCTGGCCGGGCCCATGCCTGAGGCACGCACCACCTCTTGCCTTCTCGGCCTCCAGGTGAGCTTCACACCAAGGCTTTACGGCTTGTTTCACCCTGGCAGCATCAAGTCTCCCTCCATCTGATTTCCACATTTCCTCTTCTTAGATCCTCTGTTCATGCTTGGCTTTCTTCATTCGATATCCTCTGGCCTGGATTTTCTACAGTGCACCGAACTGACTTCTTTCACTAACTAACTTATTCGCCTGTCTTTATTCATAAACGAACGAAATAATTGTGATTTATTTCCCAAAACGTAGCGTAACTCTTGAATGAACACATTGGTTGGTCAGTACTCGCTTATTCACGGTTAGATCTCACGTTCAGTCGAATGTATGAGTGCTGTCACAATTTCATACGGGCTGAATTTGTCAACAGATTTAGTAAAGATTTGGTGTCATTTTCGAAGTAGCGATTAATTATGGGTATCAAATACCCTGAAATGCTCAATGACTTACGGCCGAGGGGGTTCGCGGAAATGGGTTTATACATTACTCCCAGGAGGGCAAATAATCATATTCCAGTAATTCCTTCAGCGAATTCTTGCCGAATCACACATATGTCTCCTGAGTTTCTATAACGGTCAGTTTGGCGCTTAAGCCATTCGACACGGAGAGTTGGAGCTCGTTTTGGACGTCGATCTTGACCAGGCTTGCAAAATGAGTTCCTGTATGCCGTCACTACTGTGAACGCTTTCCTATCAAAGTGTCACTGACAAAAGCAAATCAAGATGAGCTGATTGCAAAATCACAGGATCACTTGTCACAAAACCGAAATGTAGGATATATGAACTTCTCTCGGTTCATACTTGCAAGCTTCACTAACGTAAACGTTTCCTAAGAAAATGAGAATCAAGGTCTTAACAACAGACAAGGTCCTCTTCGAAATTGCCAAAAACTTGGCCATGAAACACATAAAACTGATCAAGTCCATCTCCCGAGGTAGGTTCTCCTAGCAATTTTAATACGAAGTCACAACCATGGTAAAATCGTCTAATAGAAATCGACTACTTTATGTAAACCTTAAAATAATCCATTATAGATTGCCGGATATTTTCGAAATTTAAAGTTTGATTTACCTGTCATGTTTGGCAATTTTGCTACTTCTATTTTCACATACTCTTTGGAAAAAGTGCATTTATGTAATTCTGTGGTTTAAATCCTTGCTAACTGATTGCGAGGAATTTATCGGTTCTCTTTACAACTAGGGATGGGGATACTCAGTAGCAATAATTGATTTCAACCAGTTCCAGGTTTGAAAAATACTGTTGCGTTTTAGATAGTAGACAGGGTAACCAGAAAAGTAAAGCGGACACTGATGAACCACTGCCTCTAATGGTCGACTCAGAGACCTTGCAATTGATTTTGGAGTGGTGTCAACTCTCCGAGCCCGGTGGGAGTAGGCCAGATGGAATGACACCATGCGGCCTCTTGGCACAGCAGCAAAAGGCCCTCTACAAGCTCGCATTAGCTGCTGACTATCTGAAGATGGAGTCTCTTTATACCGAAGTTGTAAAAAACGTGGCGCACCTGCTCAGGAACAAATCTGTGGCTGATGTGCGCAAGTTGTTTCAGTGGTTTTGCATTTGATGGTTTCAACCTCATTCATACTGTTTTCAGGGCTCAATAAAAAGCTTGACCTTTTAAAAGAGTTGCATTTGCTATGGGGTAATGGTCATTCATTCAAGTTTGTTCGGACTAGCAAGTGGTGAAAGATGAGGTGCTAAACATTAAGAAAGCATTATTTCATCCGGGCTCAGTCGTAGGCTTGAGTTCCGCTCACGAATGCCAGGTATATGTTTGTCTATCGACAGAGGACACCACCTCTCATGCACCCTACCTTCCTGTTCATTTGCTATTACCATGAAGAACTCCTCGTCTATTCAAACTAAGAAAGTAGCCATCACTTCAAGCAATGGTGCCAGCTACTTTTCATTTGATTCACTATAAGGAATCCATTATGTAAATCAAATCGTCTATCCATGTTTACTTCGCAATAAATCATCATCACATGAAAATAATCCTGTGATATATGCCGAATCTAAGTACATTGAAACACCCAGGAATAGCTTCGCCATTTAGTCGTTAATGAGTGAAGTAAAAGAGCATTTGTAACCACCTAACTACATTCAATACCTTAAAAATCACTACTGACTGAACAATCTCCACCGTTAATCCCTGCTCCGGATTGAATAATTAAAAATAATATAATTTAAGGGTCGAAATGGCCTTTTTAACTCAGGATCCGAGGTATCTAATTAGCACAAAGCTCAAACGTTTAAGATCTCAATCAATCTATACATTCATAGAAGAACAGGAGTTTTAAACAAGTTTTATGGCTGAAATGGCTTTGTGCCACTACCTGACCTTAGTATGAATTCTCTGCGCATGACTGATCCGTGAGGATGAAATTTACGGGGCTTTATCGAAGTCTCATGAGTTAAAATCGAAGCAGATCGGTCAGACTGGTTGAACTTAACTCTACTTACTTGTGGAGGCTTTAGAAAAGGGCCTAACTCACGCACTCCGGCAAAAGAGAACAGAACTTCCACTTTCAGTTCCGCTTAACTTCAGCAAGTCACGAAGCCTGCCATTGCCTAGTTACCGGATTTTCCCTGTTACCAATCGACTTCCACCTTCTGGTTCCTGTACCACCAAGTTTTCTGGCCCACACGCTCTTAAGAATGCTTTAGCCTTGCTGTCTCCGCTTGAGACAGATCATCTTATTCTCACAGGAATACTTGTAACACCTTGAGCAGAATCTTAGAGTTGTGAATCCGCCTAGCAAAAACATCTAACCGTAGCAATCCGCAACTCACCGGTTTCCAGAAACTCGATCGATGATTCATTGATCGATTTACCTGACGAGTGCACCTCCCAAATGCGGCAATATTCCGCGAAATAAACAACTTATCAGCTTATCCGTGATGGTAAATCAATAATATCCTATCTCCTCGGTTTTTACTCTCAAGATAGCTGGGTCTTTCAACTAATGACTTAATTCGACAGCAAACGATACCTACTATGCACTTTAGACCTCTTTCCACTTTGTCTACACATGAAGTTCCACGACTTTCGACACATTGAAAGCAAAGCTGACCGCGGCCTTACTTTTCCAATTTAGGCATTTGATTGCATCCATTCATATCCCTGAGGTAAATAGAGGTGTATACCTCCATTATAGACCTAACATCAGCATAGGGTGCCAAAGGAAGGCCAATCTTCAATATGTTGCCACAATGATCACAAGCACTGTACTGTACTGACAGAGGTGGTGGTGATGGTGGCAACCTGGGCTGGGGTGGGGGCGGTGGTACCCTGAATTGCTCCTGAGACTGTGGCGGGGGCTGGCACCCATTGTCCTCGGCAGGCATTTGACCTTTATTCCCACCGTGGTACGTCTGTCTGAGGCTCATTCAGACATACCATATAAATGTACCTCAGTTCAGAGAGAGTCGGCACTTCACCCGCTATCCAAGGAGTCGTCAAATAACCTTGGCCCATACACCAATCCTGTAAACATCATTAATGATAAATTCCCCATGACCCTAATAGATCCGCTACATACATGCATGAATGGCAATTTCAATGGGCACATCCGATTAATTATCATCTTAGACAAAACCCATAAAGCATCAAACCCTGGAGCACCGAATTCGAATGAAATGCTACTTTATTCTCTAGAACACGGATCTAGTCTCATGGAATAGAACAAGATGGAATGTAGGCACGAATCTCTTAATTCAACATACATCTACAAAATCAGTTCTGTAGACTCGTGTTCTTTCACTAATGCTAGCTTGCTAGGATAGTTTTAATTTATAAATCACCATTTATAGCTAAACGAGGTGAGTATAGGCTATATAAAGCATTGCTATAATGCAAATTTCTCCAAATCTGCTTAGTAGCTCCATGAAATTTACTGCACAATTATCTCTAAATGGTGAATTTAGTAATGCTGGTTAACCAAACAAGACTTCATCAAAGAGAATGAAAGAAAACCGACTTACAGGCGGAGATTCCACAGATAATATGGGATCGTTGGATAGATATGGAGGCTGTCCAGAAAAATTAGCCTCCTGGAGACTGCCCTCAAGGCTAGGAATCCCGGAGGCTGTGAAGCTAAGCCCTGTTTGTTTGTGCCTTCGACCTGATTGGGAGTACGAATCCCCTGTTGACTGAAAGCAGGTGTGGGGGATTGAAGCCCGTAGTTGGCTTCAACATTGCCGCCTGGTTCGGTTCATGAGTTCGGTTCGTTATAGGATGCCTTACTTGATGGTACAACATTGTGCAGAGATTGTTCCTGCTATTTTGAGCGTAAGGAGGCCTATCAGTTGATTGCTCAGTCATTGGAGGATCATAAGACATAATTTTAGGGAATTAAATTACGGGAGTAATACGTATGCAATACGCATAAAAAGGTAGACCTGACTGAGAATGCACGTTGCATACTGTTGAATTGGCGTCCAATATTAGAAAATGAGTGGTCTGTGGTCTTAAATGTAGTTGTAACTACATGGGTATTGGCACAACCACTCAGAATCGTTTTATAGACACAATGCCATCGAAAAATTCCGTGCTAACAATAGACCAATTCTCACACATTAAATCTCAGAAGTTGATCGAGAATTTAAAATGTACTAGCAGATTACGATGGTTCAAGTGAATGAACCTTTTCTTAAGTAGTCTAAATAAAACACTTTTTCAATGAATTCAGTCATTCGGAAATTTCACCGAACCAGCGTATTCACCCGATTCTAAACATAATTATTGAGCACCCTTAATCAAGCAAGAAAAACATTTGATGCCTACCGCCAGTCACCATCCGTCTTTTGGCCTTCTACTTCTAACTTTTAAACCAACATTAAGAATGAGATGCATCTTAATCCTTTTTAGGCTTCGTAACCAAATCATTCGCGTTAATGGGGAAGCAATATCGGTAAAGAAAACCTAATACAAGAATCAGTAGTTAAAGAAACTGGCTCATCCGGATAGGGGAGGGGTGTAGATATTGTTTAAATGACATTTTAAATTTAAGGCAGTTATGGGTCATGAGATCAAATGCTACCGATAGTTGCTACAGGGATAAGGCCCAATCTGTGGTGGAATACTTCCATTCCTTGCTTCTGATTCAGTCGAATGGATTGAAGATTCTGATGATCGAATTTACATTGACCAGTTTAATAAAAACGCTACCTAGCACTAAGACATCCTAGAATCATGTGTAACTGATAAGAGAATTGGGACTTCAGCAAAGGATTAAATTCTTTGATGGAGCTATTGTACAATATGCCGATTTTGGGCTACAAAACGGAGCTTTCACGCTTCGTGTTTACGCGTTGCGCTGATGTGGATACTGATTTCAAAGGCAAGGACACGGACGAACCAATCACGTGCCCTGTCACGATAATTGGTGTACACAACTTCGTACTACGGCTTGCGAGCAAAACCTCCTCCGTAGCGTGCTAGATCATTCTTCTAATACAAGTCTATACTTTCATTCTCGGTCTTCTCTTACCTGGGAAGTATTTGGAAGTTATTTAAAGTGATAATCAATTTACATGCCCACATCTCGAAAACCTCAGAAAGAGCCTCAAAAAGGGTAGAAAGTGACCAGGAAGGATAGAGTAGTGCACGTAGCACAAGACCGCGGCAAAGCTGGTTATCACATATTATTCCGGACAAGTAGAACACTTCTACCAGGTAAAGTGGAAGTAGTCAGGATGTAACAAAGCTCGGAGTACTTACAATAGATTTGATGGTGGCTGTTAAGGACAGCACTCGAAAGTAGGTCAGGATAATTGTTCGGTGTTACTAGCTGTCATGAGCTAAATGTTAACAAGAAGCACAAAGATAAATATATAGCAACTAAAAAAAGCCCGTCCAAATGATGTGCACAAATTGAAATTTTTGTAGTGAAGTGGTGACTGCATCATCAATAGATGTAAAGAAAACAAAGTTGAGGTAAGGCCACATACTTTTGATAGCAAAGGACAAGAGGAGACATCACTGTGCTTTTCCGATCGCCTCTTATTCTTTCCTTCTTTCACATTTGTCGACTTTTATAAACATAAGGCGCACACGTTTCTACACCACCACAAATCGGATGTCACGAGTATCGTACATTTTCCCATAGCACTATGCTCTTTACCTTGAATTTACTTCGTTTTCAGCCTTTTACCACATGTTTCTTAGGTTCTTAAAATGCCAAATCGATCTTTGAGACAAGTTGGGGTACTGCTTCTTCCCCTTTTTGTAGTACCAAGCTTAGACCGTGATTTACTAAAACGGAAATGTAACAATAATTTGACCAATATATGTTGGTATTAGACATAAGTAGCAAAATAGCTGAGTTGATTGGTACATTTCAACGTCTTACTTAGTCTGATTTCATTAATTAGTTATGTAGTTGTGTTATTTCATGTTTATACTAATATCTTTAATAGGTGGATAGAATAATACTAGGTGGAGAGTTATTTTTCGCACTTTTAATAAAAGAACAAAGTTTTCAACATCGATACGCTCAATCAAATCAGGATCAATAGCAGTTATTGCGTAATATTAGCCGTATGATCCTTTAAAGCTGCACTTGAAGGTCATCGGCTGGTAAATTGAAAGGCCCAGTTAGGCTAATACCCTCGAAAGGGAACACGATTCAACAGCAAATTAAGTTGTCCCATGTGACGAGCTTATACTTGAAGTCGACGTCGCAGGATTTCTCGCTACACCTACTCTTTTCGCTATATTTTCACATATTGTTTGTCCCCTGAATTCACTTGGTAAATAAAAGCGTGACTTCATGCTAACTAGATATAATAAGAACGATAGGGTAAGAAATGACTACTAAGTGATGCAAGTGGAGGTCGAGGAACCTTATAATACTATGGTGAAATTTGTTGAAAGCTGCTATTTAACACAAGGGCTATTTATTCTTGCCCTAGCCTATTTATTTTTCTTTGAGTCAGTGGATACGAAAAAATTGTGAATGTGGAGATGAACTTGATGGTAATAAAAATATTTCATATCTCATCGTGAATAAACGTAGCCTAGCTGTTTTGTACGCTCATAACCATCTTGAAATAGGTTTAACGTGCGCCATGCACATTTTACAAGGGAAGTTTCGTGATTATATAATGTAAGAATAAAGACAACTCTTATTTTTGGTCGAAAACACTCAATCTTACAAATAGCACTGGCTTACCAAAGTTAAGACAGCGGGCCAACACAGGCTGTAACCAGCGTAGTGTCGAAAAATGGTATCTCTGTGCAAAAGTAAACCAGATTTTCCAAGCATCGAGGTAAGAGCAATGCAATTTACACTATTTACAAAACGATTAGCATATCCGAGAATAATAGTAAAACAATCTCGAAATTGACCGTTTTAAACAGACACAGTTATAATCTTTAATAATTTTATGACTGGAAATTGTAATAGAAAACATCACGATTAATATTTGCGTCATTGAGATTATTAAGGTCAATGCATTGCCGCCTTGGACGACTGTGTTTGTAATTGGCTTAGTCCAGTTTCTTGTAGATAATTGAGACAAAATGTGTGCTGGTGTGATTAAATCTTCTCCAAATCAAAAATTTGATGACGAGGAAGTAAGACTCCGTTCGAAGGTAATGTTTTTCAATTGATTTTTGGAAAATAAATAACACAGTCTTCTATTCTATGTAGTTGGATCGTCTTATTCAAGATGAGCTAGACGTTACCCCATTTGATTTGCGCTGTGAAGTTGATGGGCCTAACGTGTCTAATAATTGGCACTTAAACGGAACATACCCAGAGAATGAGTTAGAAAAAGATTTACCGCAATCTGGTGTGCAATTATGCGACAACGGTGTAAGTGTAGATATAAAATAAATGATTTTTTATATGAAGTGAATAATTTGGGTGACGCTTTTGATGTGTAACACACTGTTACTGTTTACTAGGCCTCTTTTTCTGACAATCCATTTCAAGATCATCCTATTAACGGTGATTCCCATGAATATTCCTCACTGAAACGAAGCTTGCAGTACGGTGATTTATACAATTATGCAGCTGATCAACAACGAAGTTTTGAATCGGATGTCGATTGCCTAGATGCCTACCAAAACCAACTCATTTTTGGTTCAAAGTAAGTATTACATGCTGTCTTGATGTACTGCCACTTATAAGTAAATATAAACTCTTGCCCACTTGTTTAGGTCACATTTGCTTAATGCTGAGACTGCTTCACAACCGATTGAGCATTATCAGTCGGATCAATTCATGAATATACGGTCTCACTATTCAAGTCCAAACCTCAATTTACCCCAAGGTTTGGCCTCTAGTCTTGAGTTTTTTTCAGTGATTGTGCAATAAAAATATATTCATTTCACAAGGTCAATACAATGTTTCTTATCCAGTTGTTCAAAACAGAAGACGAAGTTTCACACTACGGGCGTCCATTGGCTCTACTCTTAGTGGCTCGTGTAATTTTGCTGTTGAAGACACCTCATTAGGTCAGAGTAGCCCAGCATCAAGCTACCAAACAGAAGTCGACCAAAACAATGCAGCCTCTTTAATTCAGGGTAAATAACCTCACTGTTATTAGTCACTTAAATTAGAGCTGTGAAATAAAAAATCCTAATCATCAAAATATTGTCACTATTAGGGGAGTTGGGAATGCCGGTCAGAATGGAAGAGCGTAATCGCGAATGCTTGATATTTGAGGCGCGAGGAAGACAACTTCAGGAAGCCAGGGAAGAAGTTGCTTTTTTGAAGGAGGAGATCGCTCGGTGTGAGCGTTTGTCTCAACACAAAGAGATTCTCGCCAAAGGTATTCCATCCTATGTTTCTCATAATGGTAATCACTTGTGAATTTCTTAACGCCCTACTGTTACTCTTCACTTTTCAGCTGAAATAGAAAATTTAACTCGAGAATTGGCTAATAGTGAGACTTTGAGAGCCAACGCAGAGAAGACGATAGCAGAGTTAACCCAAGCAAACTCCAATCTTACCAGTGAAATCGATGCCTTGAAGGAACTCAAAAAAGAGGTGGGCAATAAATCTTCATGAATCGCCATTTTGCTGTTCGAATACGTCTTCCTTCATTTATTGAGTGCATCAAAACCCATGTTATTGTGATTTATTTAACTTTATTCTTTCGGCTTCTGTGGTTCGACTCCTTGTAGGTAGAGCGAAAACTGGCCAATATGGAGGCGGCGAACGCCACTTTGTCGGCTGAGTTGGTACAGGTTTCCAACACTGCAAGCCTAAATCTGGCCAAACAGCGGGAGAACAACTTGGCCGAGTGTCTGGCCCGTCGTCATGCCATGGCCGAAGACGTCATTCGCGAGCATCTCGAGGCCACACAACGCCGGTTGGCCGATAAGGTATGCTCCGTTGGCGCCCATCGGGCTCATTTACCTTTTATTGAGCCATAAAACACCCTAGGTTGGCAGGAAGGGCTTGATCGATGATGTCGGCGGCGATGAACATAAAGGCAAAGTGTGATAAGGAGCATTGCCTGACGATTCCAAATGGCTATTATATTGTTGGACGAATTCTTATAGATTTAATTCAAATATATTCATAGTTGTGACCAAATGGAGCTGTGAATGTGCGTATGTTGCCAGGTATATCTTGTCTTTCATTGGAATTGCGTGCCAAAGCTGAGTTTATTCGCTTTATTTATCCATCAATCGAAAATAGCTATCAATCTCTTCGATTGTCTGGGAGAGTTGTGTTGTAATAGAATGAGTTGGTAGCTTAATTAATAAGTTTGGTTGGTATTTTATTTCTCTGATATTTATGGCTCTATTGTGTTCTCCGTTAATCGATTCAGAAATACTAGTCTACTAGCATCCACTAGTAATTATGTTTACGAGACTTGCAAATGAGTTTGTACTAAAGTTGCACTGAAGTCTTGCAGATGCGGAGAGACCAAGTGATGGAGGCCTTTCGTGATCTCTAGGTGGATGAATTGGAAGCCTTGAGGAAGGAATTAGAAACTGAGCGTCGGCGTGGCCAGGAGATGAGCGCGGAACACGCAGAGCTTGTGGAGAGCCTTCAGGAAAAGCTGAAATTAGCTCAAGACAGATGTTGCGAACTCTCTTCCTCCTGTGAGTCTGCGAGCAGTTGCTCTACGATTCTGCACTTTTGGGACCATTTCTAAGTACTATGCAGACATGTCGACTACTTTGTGGTAATTAATCGTGCTAACAATCTATTATTTTGAGATATTCGAAACTGGAATTTTTCTCCTGATAAAGTGGGGTCATCATTACGGACCACGTTTAAAGTTTCTTTAGTTGATTCCATCATGGTAAACTCTTAAGAATTATAGTATGCTGGAATGGGCATGTTTCTCTAAACTTATTTTTTGCCCCTTTAGCTCTCTGCATTGAGGTACACGACTTGAAGGAACGCATCAGGGACATTTTCACTTCCAAGAAAATTACTGATGATATTAATGAAATTTTACAAGTAAGTAGAACTATTAAACTCATTATCATAATAAAAGAGACTCGCGATATTCGTGGCTGGTCAGTTTGATCCATCAGCCACTAAGATTGGCTCGTCAAACATAATAGGCTAATTCCGACATTTCTAATGTGGTGCATGTTTTGAGCTGTCGGGAAACCTCCTCTGCAATGCTTTATTTCAGGAAGAACTCCGAGACGTTCGTGAGCAGTTGGCGCTTTACGAGCAGAGACTAGGGCTCCAAGCAGGTGGAGACTCCCTTCTTGATGGCGACGAGGCAGCTAAGCATAAGGTTAACAGTTTCGATCCAACAACACCGCGACAACAGCTGCCAGTGTTTCATGACACTGGTGGCGTGCCGTTGTCAACCATCTGCGCGAAGCCGATAGCCGCGCAGCTCGGAGGCAGGAGAAGGGGACGCAGTTGCCAGTCCGTTACATTCGCCACTCACTTGGGGGAGGAGGCTGAAGATGGGGATGTGCCCCAGAGACCATCTTCTGCGGTTCCAGTACCACTCTCGTCCACCTGGAACCGGGACGCCCGGGTAGCTGACAACTTTGGACTTAGTGATGATGAGGTGGTATCCACTATCCCTTCTCGAAGGTAAAAAAATATTTCAGTCAGTTTTTATTAAAATCTCTCCTTCTGGTAAAGTTATCTTGGTAGCTTAGTGTCCAATTGCACTACTGGGGCATTTGCAAGGTTTATGACAAAGGGCTGAGAAGTAATGTATATTTTAGATCAGCCTTGGGACCTACGCCAGGTGGACACAGCGTGGGAACAGCTCAGAACCATATGAAGGAGTTTCTATCTTCTCCGAAGACGGGTAATATCGAGTCAGTAGAAACACTACGAGCCGAGCTCAAGAACACCCTTTCTTCTTATCACACCAAGTGTGCACAAATTACCAGTCTGCAAGAGAAACTCTTCGCGGCGCGCTGTGAACTTCACAAAACCGTGAGCGAACGTGATCGGGCGGAAGCTGCTAGGGCCGAACTTCAGGTACAGCATATCAGATCCAATTGAGAGATTCTAGTAAGAGCTTGTCTATCGGAATCGGTGACTTGTAGGTGCGAGTTTTGACTCTGGAGAAGGAGTTGAATCTGCAGGGTGATATTCGCAAGCCTGGTCCTCGAGAATCTGCCCTGACGGGACAACTAGAGCGTTTACGCGCGGATTATTCACGCCTGGAAAATGAACTGCAGGTTGGCCTACTTTGTCACGCACCAGATTTATAGTGAGTAGTGAGCATGTCTGAGGAGCCGGTGTCAGGTGATCCTTCTCCCTGTTGTGTGCAGACGACACGGCAGCGACTTCAGGACGCGCTGGCTGGCGAGGCGCGGGCCGCTGCGGCTGAGCGGACGGCGCGCGCGGCGGCGGAGGCAGGGGCGGCGGAGGGCGCGGCAGCGGTGGAGCGGGCCCGCGCCGCCTGCGAGGCTGCACACGCGGCCGCCCGCCGTCGCCTCGAGGCCGGCCTCGCAGCCGAACACGAACGAGCGCTCGCTGAACTCAAACGCCAAGTCGCTGCTGCCAGGCTAGTCCTGCCTCTACATGTCGCCCGATAACCTGTTCGTTAGCCTCTCTTTTCTAGGCTCCTAGTTGCTCACTCTTGTGCCACAGCATCCGGACTATTTTGCCAAAAGATTTTTATATTAAATCATGAATTGGTCCAAATGCAATTTCCGATTTTTCGTCTTCAGGGCGGATTCAGAGGCCTACCAAGGGGAGCTGGGAAAACTCAATAGACTCCTCCAGGAGGCGAAAGGAGAAACTGCCCAAGCCGTTCAGATGGCCCTTTTAGAGGTGAGACTACTTTTCTGCTACTCAAACTCCCGGCTCTCTCTTAGTCCATACAAGGTTTCTTCAATCTGTTTGTTTCAGTCAATGAAGGAACGTGAAAACGAACGAATTCGCTTTTGGAGGGAGGAGTTACCACGACAGGTATCTTGCTAGTGAAAGGAAATTTTCTCTTCTTGCATGCTGCCTCGAATTTATTCCAACATCGCGCTTCATTATTGACATCTGTTGGTTTTTATTAAGCTTACTGCTGGCACTGCTCAATTAAAATTTAAGTGTATAAAATATCGTGGGCTTTATTCTTTGTAGACATACTTTCAGTAGAGGCTGCCCCTTTAATAGGGTACGAATGTTTCATTTCGTATTTTTTGTCGTAGGTTGATCAGGCAAGGCGAAGTTGGATGTCTGAGGCAGAAACAAGATCTGCTCTTGAGGTTGAGCGTCTACAGACCGAATTTCAGGCTCAAATGGACGCCTGTATTCGCAAATACCAAGAAGAGATCGATACCATCCTTCAGGTATCGAATTTTCATTCAGGCCCTTTTTTCTACCTAACGAGGTATTACCACCACCACCACCACCATAATCATTATTATTATTATTATTATTCCTCTCTGTAGCCCAGGCCAACACGTGACGTCGGTGTTGGTTCACATCCAGCTCTGCCTGTTCAAAATGACTGTCCACTTCTATCGGTGCTCTTATCGGAAGAGCTGTTCTTCAAATTGTCTTCCATTCCCGAGGCAGCATTCCTCCTTCCCAGTATTGAAACGCATTTATCATCTCTCCTGTGTCGAGTTGCTAAAGCGTTAGCTGAGCGGGTTGTTGGTAATATCTCAAAGTCCCTAATTACGTTGTTCAGCCGTTTTGACGTAAGTTATTTTGTTGAGCCTACGAATACCACACACAACCCTATTAAATGGGCTATATTGTCCTGCTTCATAAGATGCCCCCAGAATAACAATGGGGACCCACTCATTAGCTTCACATGGTATTTTTCTCATCTCTACCACAAGGTATTGGTCCGATATTTCCGGGCTGATTGATTTTCGCATGTCTCACTGCTTTTGAGTTTGGTCTTAACTACCGAGTAAAATATCCCCTTTCTATTCAATAAGTGGATGCATTCATTGAAGCATCCTACATTGTATACCGATTTTTTATAAAGTATTTCCTTTTGTTTAAACAGGCTTTCAAAGATCACTGTTCCCAGTTTATCCAGACATCGGGGTGTTCGACTATGTGTGATTCAACGGTCCAGGCTGTATTGAGTATGCTTGAAAGTTGTTCAAGCACGGACTTCTCACCTGTAATTAGTATTTTCGGTAAAGTTGCCGAAGAATTCGCTCAAATTTACACTACTCCGAGTGACACGCAGCGTCAGAAATCGACCACACCAAACGATGTGACAGCCAGGATAAAGGGTGAGCAGTACATATAATACATCTACTTATTAATTATAAGTATGGTGGCAGTCAGTTTTGGGTGCTCTTCCAGGCGAAGTGAAGACCTATGTTGCCTCGATGCAGGAGCGTTGTGCTCGGACCTTGCAAAACGGCCTGATACAGGCCCATCGTCGAGCTTGTAGGCAGTTTTCGAAGTGCCTATGCCGTGCACTGACTGAGTCATATGTAACATCGAATTCAACGACAAACGCCGAGACTTCACCCGTACGGTTAGTTGTAATTTCTTCCGGGAAATTTACAGCACGAGACATACGTCACATACGTTGTAGACTTGTTAGTGAGTTGCGGACCTATTGAGTAAGTAGTGTGTCTGAATCTTTCTGCAATCATTTGTTATCACTGCTAGAAAGGCTTTGATACTCCCAAATATCCATTTCACAACAAGTCCTATATCAATTTGAAGCATTCCTGAGGATTTCTGGTCTAAGGCATGATTAGCGGTTGCAATCTTATGTAAAGAAAATAGCCATGTCTTAGAGCCTGCGATGAGAGTGTGATTTCGTCTCTGCCATATGGGCCTCAGTAATAGGGGACAGTGAGTCTCCCTGATGGTACGTCAACATATGATTTTAAGACCTTGATCCTTAGAGTTTCACATAGGAGGCTATGAAGTCTGTTGAATTATTCGGTGCTGTTAAGCAATATTTCTGCCCATTTCTTCCTGTTAGACTGACGAAATGCCAATTGGAGTCGCTGTTGCACTTGATCGATACTGCTTGTACTTCGACTGAGGCAGCCTTTTCAACCCTCAAAGGTCAACTCGTATTTTCCTCAGCTAACCATGTGAGTGGTTATCTTTTCAATGTTATCGTTGCCGTCATTGAAATCTTAATGTGGGAAAGTATGTCTTTGGAATACTTAGACTTGATTGTATCTAAGATACAGGAGGCAATTTAGTGACCAACATTCTTCGGTACCGCAAGAGTACAAATTAATCTGCCACAAACAAATGTCCCTGGATCTCTAAAAATCTGATTGAAAGCATGAACCTGGTTTTTGTTTCCTTTCAGACTAAAGTCTCTCTTTGAGGTAAAGCACACTCGTTTTGTTGAATCGTCAACCTAGCTGTTCATTTCTGCGCATCCCTTTTGTCCTCCACAACAGCAAGCGATTTTCTTAGTCAATGGTATTTTGACTCACAAGTGGTGGAATAGTTGTACTGTCAAGTACTGTCTCATGTACCTACAGGTTCTTTAATTTCGACTTAGACGTCACTCAAGGAAGATTATAGCGCTCCTGGGCTTTTATGTGGTAATTTAAATTGCATCAGCTTTGAGATTGTAGTCATTCGTCTGGAAGTATTTATTTTACTCTTCCTTATTTTAAATGATAAAAGTCCCAGGTTTGATGATTTTCGGATGCTTCACATATATACTGTAGCTACCGTTTCAACTGGTAAATCTTCACTTTCTCGTAAAAGGGGGCTGTTGTTTTTCTTGTTTTCTAGTGATTTTTGATGTAGTAAATCTCCCGGATCGTAATAACATATCTTAAAGTGCAATTGTAATGGATTTGACCAGGCTATCCTCTAGCTTTGTTAAATGTTTATGAAGAGAACCTCGGGTTTTGATTCGCTCAGGCTTGAGGAAAGAGCTATGTACGCCTTTGGTTTGGACTCGAAGTCGGTGAAACGTTAATTGATATTCATCCTATTACAGGAACCTCGGTTTACGAAACCCAGGCAAGTGTTGGATGAAGGCTACCAGGGGAAGCATTTGATTTGCTTAGAGGAAAGGACTGGGGATATCTCTCTACCTCTTCAGTCCTCCCAAGCTCCAGCGCCGAAGCCACGTCCGAGGAGCCGAGTTCCTTAATCAGTGGCATTCCAACTACCCAGAAACGTTCTTCACAATATCTGTCCAACCATGCACACCTTTTATATAATACCGAATTCCACCCGCACCTATTGTGGTCTTTTAAGCTGAAAGCGTTACTTGACTAGTGCATAGGAGGATAAACACACTGTTTCTACATGGGACTTAATTCGCGGGTTCCAATCCGGCCAATGCTGCACCTGCTGCTTCGAGTCAATCACCCACATCCTGTGATCACTTCATTCGCAAGTTGTTGCTTTAGGAATATCATCTTGTGAAATGGCATCATCAGTTCCGATGAAGAAGAATATCCGCTGCACATCTGGGCCGTGACTACGAAAACTACGCACACGTGACACCGTAAAAAACGTGCCCCACGGACTTTATTGTGTTGATTTCTGTTAGTCAATTCAGTCTGCTCTCGTGTACGTTGTATTCGATTCCTAAGGCATTTCCCAGCCCTTGGGTGAGAATAATGAAAAAAGGCCGATTTTTAATGCAATCATCCGGGAAATTTAAGGGAGTCTCGGTTACTATTAATACCACAAGATCGAATCCGAACCGAGCCAAGGCTAAATTAGGGACATTAAAGTGGTTTATTCCGACGAACAAGCTACAATAACCATATATATAAAGGCAAGTGCTAATTAACTGTGCATGTTCTGTCGGAGAACGGTCAGAGCTCTGTTTTGATACCCAATTCACTAAGGTCCATTTCCTCTTCTTGAACAACCTAGAAGCGAACGGATACCTAGTCAGTAACCGTTGATTAAAAATGCGGTTGTCAATGAAATGGTGCCCAGCAATTACCGGAGCGTCTTTACCGTCCCATGGCCGAGTGGATTGGATGTCGGGCAGGTCGGACATGGAGTGCAGTGCAATGGTACCGCGTCCCTGGCTCAGGTCATAGAGGAAGCCTCGCACACCCTCTTGCGAAAACGAGCCGTGCATCAAGGCAAACTTTTGCTTCCGCATGTTTATCGCCACCATCGCCTATGAAGAGCACAACACATTAGCCATTCGGCTCTGCAAATGAGGCTGTTCACATTCCTATATAAATGAATCACAAAAATTATGGATTTCATCAGAGGATTTGCCATTATAAATTAGAAGGTAAGTTTCCAGAGACGTTTCCCGAAAACTACATCAATGGAGCTCTCTAAAGCAATTGACCACAATGGTTTCAAAGATGCTTAAACAAGCAGTATGAATCCGAGTTAATTGATATTACATCGTCCCATGTTGGATCAGCCCACTTGAGTGCTGGAGAAAGACTCTGGGGTAGCTTCCTAAACAGTCACTCGTGCTGATTTAATCATCACGGATATTAGACAAAGGACCCCACATCTTAAATTGACAGTGACAAAGTAGTAAACAGTAGCGACCAGAAGAGTGATTCGTCAACATTTTTTGACCTAGGCAAATAACTCTTAAAAGCCACCTACTTATAAGTAATTTGAAACGAAACGGTGCCAAACTCATCTGTGAACCTCGGAGAACCCATTAGTATATGCATTCTAGAACCAAAGTTTGTAAAATTAGTTGAGCCCCACGAGTTTGAAGGGATACTTGAGACAACAGAATAAAGTTGCTGCTATTCAAAATTTCACTCTAGATAGGAGGGAATGTATGAGCGTTGCGATTCTCTCACTAGTCCCTAGGAAACAAAGCGAAAAATACCAATCACCCTCACCGGATATCCGAAACCACCAACTCCCAATGACTCTTCCAGGACCTTGTGGGTCCGAGCCGAGGACCAGAGCCAACTACAAGGACAAAACGCCCACTTCATGCACGGTTCTGTCCTGTTTGTGCAAGTAAAACACAGCCTACCCCCAGTTTTTGCCCTTGTGCTTATTGGCCGCATCCTTCATGACATCCAAGTAAGTTCTGCGGCACTTGGACTGGCAGTCCAGCAGATGAGGAAGGAAGCCAATTACACAGAGCTGCGTCTCGTCACAAGCCTCGTGGAGCACTGAGCTTGAAGTGATCTCCTTCACCTCTGGGGGCGGCTTGTTGGTCTCTGCCTTGCGCAGTGCGTACTCAACAATAGACTCGGAAGAGCGCGCGCCATTATAGTTTTCTATCTCAGGGCCCTTGAAATATATGATGGTCGGAAAGCCTCTGACCTGTAAGATATAAGTGAGTAGAAAGTGGACACACACTTATTCTTAGGGAATCTGAAGCAAACTTAGTAGCAACGAAGTCACAAGCGTACATCATATCGGCCAGCGAGATTCTGGTACACTGTGGCATCAACAGTGCCGACTTTTACTTTGCCTTGGAGCTCTTCAGCTGCCTTCCGCCATTCAGGGGCAAGGTTTTTGCCTATACAAAAACAATATTACCAGTCGAAGGAAGGAATAAAGAACGTGAGGTGCGGGTTAGAGCAGAAAACGCACAGTGGCCACACCAGGGTGCAATGAAGGCAACCATCCAGTCCTCTCCGCTATTGACGACGAGCGTATCGAAGGTGCTGTCAGTAAGGGAAATGACAGCGTCATTACTTTTGTAGTAGTTGTTACGATCATGAGCTTGTTTATAACCGGATCCAGAATCGCTGCTTCCTCCACAGGTGCCACTACCGTCACCGGAAGACTTTGACGCAAAGCTTAGGGCTACGCCCTAAGACAAAAAAGTACAAGAATAATTTGATACAAAACTTCAGTGATTTAGGAGAAAATAAATAACCGTTGTACCTCTTTCCTGCCGATTGCTGTGACATATTCGTGGACTTGATCCACGAGGAACTCCGAAAGACCCTCAACAGTTCGTGCACCAGTGTACTTGATTGGGCTGCTGGATTTCTTGTCGCCTCGGAACACCAAGACCGTGGGATATGCCTCAACTTTATACTCACTACCAACATCAGGATGTGCCTCGTTATCAACAGCACCGAAACGTACAATGCCCTGGAAAATTTTGACAAGAGGAAAACCTTTAGATCCGGGTGCCATGCAACCTGGGAAGAATTAGGACTAAATACCTGGAAGATGGATGCTGCCTTTTTGAATTTTGGTGCGAATTGCTCACAGTGTCCACACCAACTGGCATAGAATTTTACGATTTTTACACCAGGTTGAGAAACAAATTCGCTAAAGTTTGTGGCGTCAAGTTGCGTGACGGAATCATCACCCCCGTAGAGAGCGAACGTGGTACTGACACAGATCACAAAGAGACCTTAAAAAGGCATGCGCTAATGAGTTACAGAATCTAAAATAGACCACGATAGGAGCAGCATAAAAAACCACCTACAATAGAGATTACGAAAAGTCGAGAGCACCATGCAGTTTTAAATAGAGTAACTGAATCCATGGATTTGATACAAGTTAGTATACAAGATGTAAGAAAGGGACTTCAACTTACTTAACGACCACCTGAACATCCGCAATAACCCGGTTAAGCGAATCTGAGGACGCTGGAATAAATGACGGCCTTACAAATGATGTGCGACATTCCCATTGGTTGACTCCTGGAAATTTCTAACGTTCACTAAGTAATTAAAATATCAAGAGACAAGAGCAAAAAAATATTAGAACCTCCGAATCGAAATGTTATGACGGTAACAGTTAATATAATTTGGCAATACACTATTTTACCACCTTAAACACATAGGAATCGTAAGAAATTACAACGATGCCAAGCACAGAAGTAGAGGTTAGTTATTATTTATATCAACTGACCAGGCAATTTCTCTATCCTATTTTGTTGTGATTTCACCATGAATCCATCATTTTCTGCTATTCACCAACCTGCTAATTTAAGAAATTTCTGTATGGGGATAGAACCGGTTGCACCTATAACGACAAACGCTGGAGGCATGCGATAATACTCTTGAACACACAAACGTTCCGACGACAAATCTTCTATACTTGTGTGCCAAATAATATTTCCCTTATCTTGTTCTTCAGATTTGGCAACTCAGAGAAACCGTGGATAATTTGGCATGGGAATGTTACATCCATGACCCAATTGGGAATCTTGGTTTCAATGGGTATTGGTGCAATATAAGTTAGAATTGCATCTATCCAAATCTTTTTAAATTCAAATTATATTTATGAGGCGAATTTCCCAACAATGAATAATAATGTAGTTTATTACCATTTCTTACGTTTCACGATAATTCTCAAGGTTGAGACTTTCAGTGATTTCAATTTAGCAGATGTTTTTCACATTATTGGCATTCGTAATCTACAAGCCTCGAACAATTGTTGTTTATTTAATTAGTAATTACGTAAAACTAAAGTTGGTTTGTTGTATAGTCTACTACCATCTGGAGTAAACGACACGTGTTTCTGTAATAAGTGGTTTGTCTAGTTAGTCTTTTGAATTTTCCATGGGGTTCTGCGCATTTTACTATGCACGTATCCCTTTTTCTTGATATTTTAGGTCAGCTTCAATGGAGCGAAATCCCTGGGACGAAATTCCTTGTGCTGATATCGCTGGCAAGCCAGTGAAGCTAGAGAAACCCGTAACACAAATGTCTTTGGCCTCATGTTTGAGGTCAAACATTCTCTCTGGACAAAAAACCGCTCCTTTCTCCGGAAGTACTTCTGAGTCGCCTTATATTAATTTAACTAAATCACCCCTGTTTTCTTCAAAATCATCACCGAAGTCTAATGGTCTTGGTAGAACTTTTGGGCAAGGCTATGGATCGTCTCATTTCTCTCCTTCGAAAAACAACCAAACGGATATCGGGAACTCTAATTTCATTGTTGGGGATGCTTCTTTGTCCACCTCTTCTGGTTGTGTCCCGCCGAACAGCCCTCAAGTTAATGAAAGCAATACCGTTCATTTACATGGTGTCAACATCGATAGCGACTCTGGAGATCTACTTTTACTACCGGTCTTCAAAAAAACCTCCTCGGTCGTAAAGCGGAAAGACACTCTATCGAAGAAAAAAGGATCTTTTATGTTGGTATCAGAAAATCAGGAAAACGAAAACACTAATTCCGGAGTTACGGATCTCGATATTCAAGGTGCGATTGTAGCATCTATGAATTTTTTTGATTTTAAGGTTGCCGCACTTCCATAAAAGTATCTCCTATTGAGGTAAGCCCAAGGAAACCGGTGGTCAAAAAGACAGGGTCCTTGGGTGATGCAGCATCATCACTTGCAGATGGTAGGCTTTTTTATTTCACGCAACTCTATAACTGTAGTCTTCTCAGAGGAGCGCAATTTTAATGCATCGGAATTGCTGACAGCATTGGAAGAACCGTTTGTTACTACCACCGCTGAGGCAATGGTTGTTGACCCCAATCCACTACTTTTAACGCCATCTGCTAGTTATCCAGGTACCTCTAGATTCGTTGGTATTGGAGGTGTGTCTATACCAACTCGTTCCCGTGCCACTCCCTCTGGTAACTACCTGAAGCTCAACCTGCGTAAGAAGTGCTTCAGCAGAGCAGGGACATCAAGGCAAGCTCGTGGTCGTTTCCAGTTGAAGCGGGCCAAATTCGCGAGGCGCTTCGGTTCCTGTGGGGCTCTGGGAAAAGGCAAGTGCTTTCGCTGTGGTCAAGGAGGTCATTGGGCTAGCAAGTGTCCGAAGAGCATAGCCGAGCGTGGTGTTCAGCTCACACAGAAGGAAATTGACGAGATGGATCCAGATTGTAGTCAAGTTGACTGGCGCATAGCCGACCTAGATGTCCTGAAGGCCCAGTTCCCTGATGGGCCACAGCTGTCTGAACTTCTTAATGGTGACTCGGACATGAGTGTGTCGTTCATTGACCTAAATGCCGGTCTCCCTCTGATTGAAGTTCGAGCTTACATAAAGGAATCGCTGAATCAGATGGGACTCAAACAGTTCAGACCTGGTCAAGAGCGTGTCATCATGAGGACAATCTTCGGGAAGTCCACCCTCTTGGTTCTTCCCACTGCTGGTGGAAAGTCCCTGTGTTACCAGATCCCCGCTGCTGTATTGCAAGTAGGTCCTTGTTTGTCATGTTTATTTCTTTTAGAAATTTTATCCAATTTCCACGGCCTTGGTAATATCACCGTTAATATCACTTATGCAAGACCAAATCCTCTCCTCAACATCACCTATTCGCGGCGCCTACCTCAGTTCTGCCCAAACTCGCGAGGAAAGGGAGCGAATTTTATCCGAAATTAAAAAGTGAGCTACTGCCACCGTTTTAGTGTATCTGCGATTGCATGCCTCTAGCTGTTTCTTATGCACCTTACGATTTGGGTCTCCTAACTTCCATCCCTCTTAGTTCTTGTGGTGTCACGATTGGATATCGAGGAAACAAAAACACTCAATTTGCGTTAGGACATTTGTGACTATGATAACTAGTGGAGTCGTTTTACTGGTAAGATTGTAAGGGCCAGCATTAAACCAGATTTGTGGTGTCTCTAAATGGTATATATGCTCTCAACTCTCCCTTCGTCTAGTGGTCATTACGCCTATGTGCTAATGTCACCCGAGGCGCTGGTTGAATCTGACTGGATCCTTCGTCAGAACCAGTTGCCTCCCGTTAGTTTCGTGTGCGTGGACGAGGCGCACTGTCTGGCTGACTGGTCGCACCATTTTCGGCCCTCCTACCTGCAGATATGCAACCTGCTTCGCACACGTCTGGGTGTGCGACACTTCCTCGGTCTCTCGGCCACCTGCACGCCCTCGACCATCGTGAACATTTGTCACAACCTGGGTATCACCGGCGCAACCAAGCTAGACTCGGGGGAGTTTCAGGGCCCAGCAGAGGAGCCTGATGGCGGCTACATCCAGCCCATTCTGAACCCCATTCCAACGAACTTGCTCGTCACGGCTTCAATGGACTACAACCGAGAGGAGGCATTGATTGCTCTGCTACGACGACCACCATTCTCTGAGCAGGTCTCCATTCTGATTTACGCGGCCACCAGAGATTTGACAGAGAGGTTAGCAGGCTACATACGAACCTCTCTTCAAGACGTCCGAGAAAAGGTGGGTTGAATTAACTCTTATAGCCTGTTTTGCCCTAACTGGCTTCCGGTTGTTTGAACAGGTTGTCTTTCAACTAAATTCATTCACCATGAATGCTTTGCTCATTCTGTTAACACTAGGTTTAGGTACTGCTCAGTGAGGTACCTTGTTCTCTTTTGTAGTATTCGTCTGCTACCGGATTATTTAATTAGTTCATTGATTGATTAAAATGGTTACTCAATGCGAGGCGATCCTTTGACCTTATATTGCCTCCAAAAGCCCCAACATTGACTTGTTTCTGTTAGACTTTGGCATGGCACCTCTTCACTGACCTTCGGTTCTGTTCTAGCTGTTTATACTCGAAGGTAACCTTTCTTGTGACGCATTGTGTGACAGGTTTGTCGGCAAATGCATATCCCATAAGAAATCATCGCATTTTATCTATAGTAGATGACCGGCTCTGGAAAAGCAAACCACGTTAGAATGTCTCATTCATTGTAAAGCATTTAAAAGTCCCATTCGCTTAAAGTTGGAAGAACATCCCTGCCTAACTCAAACGTAGGGCCTAATTCTGGTGTTTTTTGAAAAATGTATGTTCATTATAGCTTTAGTTGCGTGTCGCGTGTTACTTAAATAAGTAGGTGAAAGGATGGTTTATATGCAGGTTGGACGGCGTACAGTGGGTTGGAACACGGCAGTGTACCATGCGGGTCTGACATCGAAGGAACGCGAGCGAGTGCAGAAACGCTTCATGTCGGGCAAGGTGCGCGTCCTCGTGGCCACCTCAGCCTTCGGCATGGGACTCAACAAACAGGACCTCCAGGCCGTCATCCACTTCTCCCTGCCCAGGTCCTTCGAAAACTACATTCAGGTACGCCCCGCCACTCCGATTCCTCTAATTTGTGCGCAACAACCTTTGCTGATTATTGGCTTTGTTTTGGATGGCTGTTATATGCGTCCGTTCCGAGTTGGGGAGTAAGGCATACATTCAATCCATGGAACAACAAGTCGTTTTTATACTTGGGTTTCAGGTGATCATCAGACCACAAATTAGTTCTTTTGAAGGCGTGCTGGATTTTGTCATAAAGGGGTCCAAACACCAATTGAAAAATCACTTATAATGCCTCATCTGTTCCACATTACTTACCATTTCAGACTAACCTATTTGATCACAAATAAGTTTGCCTCGGATCCCAAATTTCAAATCTTCAAAAGTGGATCTTAATTCGTCACCAATTTTTTTAGGAATCTGTTTACATTTTGTTCATGACAGAAGTAGTTATCTTCGTCGTGTGACTTCAATTTTAAAAGGAATTAATCCTTTTTCATGGAAAAGCTCAGGGTTCGGTGAATATTGCAAATTTAACTTTTGATAATAGTATTTTTAATGTTATGCATGCTAAACAGTTGTAACGATGGTCCTGGTTTTTATGATGCATATACTACCTTCATACACAAGCGTATAATTGTAGAGAATTATATCGTCTAAATAAGGTAAATGGCGTCTTTGAAGCGCTCAAAAGCAATCACCTGGAGAAATTTGTGGAATCGTTTAGTAGTCGAACAGGCAAGAGTTAACTTATCCCATAACTTGCGCATTCATTGACCTGGCCCTTCAGGAGATAGGTCGAGTAGGCCGGAACGGCCAGCAGTCCTACTGCCACACCTTCCTCCCCCCCGGTTTTTCCTCCCTTCGCTCCTGCAGCGGCTCTGAAAACGCTATCGAAGAAGGGGAGTTGATGGAAACCCCAAACGCCGCTGTGATAACCCTCGAGGAGGCGCGGGAAGCCAATGAGCTGCGACGATACATTTTCGCCAATCACATTGACTCGGTGCAGTTGAAACGCCTGCTCCACAGACACCTGGCCGCCGTCACTTCTACTGAGGCACCATCAAGGGGAAAAGGTGCTGTGGTGGCCTTGGACCCCGAGGAAATTGCTGAAGAACTCGATATCAAACCAGAGAGCCTGGCCACAATCGCCTCCTACATGTACCTTAGGACGGATGCACCTCCACTTGTTACGCCCCTGCCTGCTGCACCCATGGTAAGGCCTGGCCGTTCTGTTAGCTCCACCACGAAGCAGAAACTGCTTCGCAAGTGTAGCAAGAACGAGCCTTGGGTTTTTTATGTACAGAGTTTGGTTCCATTTCTCAGTCCGAACCAAACAAACGCCTCTTAAGTCATGAACTCAATCTTGCTCACAATAAGGTGGCTTGAGCTGCAGATTCTTTTTCGCTGGGGTGTTTTAAGGGTTACTAACACTTTTTTGCCCATGCATACGTCGAGAGCTTGTGTGTAGAGCAGGTGGAAACTATCTCAGGCGTCCGTTATTACATTATCAGTTGTTTATACTTAGCTATGCGTTAATCAATGTACTAATCACCATATGCATATTCTACCTTCATTTCTATTCAGCACGAAGAAGGGTCAGCTTGGAACTCAACACATTTTAGTTTATCACTTCATGTATACGTGCTAAGTAGGTTGAGCAACCCCTCACTTCGTGCTCAACACGGCGTTCTTTTATTTCTACTGCGTAGTCATCCAAATGGCACACGTGATCGAGTTTCATGTCACCATGGGAGTGCTTTGTTTATTGGGCTTTTACATTCACCATTCAGGTTGAGCATACATGTTTTTTACAACGTTCTTGCTGCTATCAAATAGTCGTTGGACTTTCGGGTATCTGTGACATCTGTCGAGTCTGGATGTTTCGCAAAGTGCATTCATTCAGCGCAGAAATGGATTTTGAAATATGGTGCAATGGACGGTGTTTCATCAATGTCACGTGATACACCAGCGTTGTCTCATCACGCTTTGATCATGTAATTGTGTATTTTTTGAACATTTTATAAAGTGGTGGATAAAGATCTTGTAGCTATTTCCAGCGGAGGTTTCGTGCTCTTTTCACCCTTTTCGCGAGACTGTTGATCCTGTTACCTGTGTTGTGAATTCCTCCATGGTATTCAGTTCCTCTGGTGTAGAACGTAAAATCATGTCAGTCACTCTAATCGAGAATTTGTGTTCTCCTTTAAAATCAACGCTTGGGCCTCACAAAGACAGAATGGGATGAGACGGATGACTTTCCATTAAGAAGAACCATCTGTTTATGAAAATCGCAATAGCTAGCACCATTGGTGCGCTGTCTGCTGTAATTGAGATTACTGTGGTCAATGCAACCGATCTGACCTTCATTAAGCATGTGGCACGTGGCGTTTTTATTTCTATAAAATGGGTGGCTGGATCGCTCGATTTTGTCTTCTCACGCTTGTAGTTTTATCCAATCTGTTTCCCATTACATTCATGTTTTATATTATTTTTGTAGTAGGGTAGGTTTTTAATCTTCTATGGTACTAACCTGACAATGCTCAACGTAGGAAGGCTGTTTAGAACCTGGTAATGCTTATTTCCACTTGGTGTAAATTTCTTTAACGGGGTTGTGGTTCTGCCCCAAAAAGCATGGCTTATTCCAAGCAGTTGTTAAGCCTGCCCTATGAACTACCTTAGGCCGCGTTTCATTAAAGTCGTCGCCAATCCCTTTTTATCAATCAACTGTTAAGTGTGTCATATGAAGGAGTGGGAATTTTGACGTTGTCAAGTGGAGTTCTCAGTTAGAAGTAGACTAGTGTTAGGATACGTGATTAGAGTGGCTTAGGCACCTGGTTATTGCACAAAAATGTATTGTTCTACTGTCGCTTTATTTCCGCCCACTCGTGATAAGGAAACTATACCCCACTACGTAGTAGCTTTCTCTGCAATATTTGTACGAAACCACTTAGGTACAGTGGTGTGGCAAATCAACAAACCACATGCCTATTTAGAAAGTTGTTCTCAACTGCTACGGTGGTCCTCGCGAACTGGCGCGTGTCTCAACTCGCTGTCTGGCCGTCTCCGCCTGGCTGGCTCACCTGCACTCCCAGAGCAGCGCCACAGCTCCCCTCAACCTCTCGACCCTGCGCGAGGTCACCATCGATCTGGTCGCCCTTTGCAACACCTTTGGCTGGCGCCCCGACGCCGTTTTTCGCGAGCTCCGGGCTCTCGAGTGGGACTCCCCTGCTCCTGGTCAACCGCCCCGGCGCACCGGTGTCACCGTAGCCGTCAGTGGAGCTGCCAGAGCCCTCTGGTTCTGGGTAGACAGTCGCCAACAGCTAATGGACCGTCTAGACGATGAACTAGTGTACCTACGTCACCGACTGCAGGGCGTAGAGCGGGCAGGACTGAGCAGTCTGGCCCAGCTTCAGTCGGCCATCGCTCTAGTCGCCGTGGCGAGGGCAGACGATATCGATTTCTCCAAGGTGGGGGCAGGGGAGGAGGTGTGGAGACGCTCACAGGCTCTCCACACTAGAGTCCAGGCACACTTCTGTGAAACTCTCGACGAGCGTTCTTTTGCTTACTTATCTTGGCCGCCTCCGATAACACAGGAGAAGGTGATTTGAAGTACACCACTTACTCAAGCACCTAAGCTCAAGTCTTCGGCCTATGGGCCTGTTGAGGCGATTTGACGTCCTCTATGCATTGGTTTTGGTTTGCAGGAGGCCTCTGTGCGCCGTACAGTCGATGAGTTCATGCAACTGTACGGAGCGAGTTTGCGGGGCCAGGTAACTGGCCGTGTGTTGGCCAACATCCTGCACGGGATCGGATCACCCAACTTTCCCGCACTCGCGTGGTCGCGGGCGCACCGCTTCTGGCGTGCCCACCTCGACGTTGATTGGCCGCATCTCCAGCGCATCGCAACACAGGAACTCGTCGCCTCACAGGCTGGATTCACCTGATTGGCTGGATGCATTTTAGAACTAGCAATTGTTGTATTTTGTATGAATAGAATACTGCGACTCAGCTAATGGCTCCTTTTTGCTCTAATCCAAGTGAATTCTGACCCTTTGCGAGTCCTGACTGAGTTTCGCCATTGTCTAATGTTGAATTGAAGATTGTGCTAATTGCTTGCTGTGGTCAGGGGACTTGTCGAAGACATTTACTTTCGTCCTTTTGGTACGCGTAGCCAACTGCCAGCTGCCAACTGAATGCAATTGCCACAAATCCACAGAGGTGGCAATGGTGAGTGAAACTTGTGTACTGTATCCCTTCCTTCATTTTTTCCCACAAAAGCGTATTAATAGCTGAGTGGCTCTTATGAAAAATGCATGGGAGGCAAGTCTGAAGGCACCGCCTTTTGTACTTATTACCGCAGTGATGGCAGTCGAGTTAGAGCAAGCATAATTGTCATCTAGAGGAGTAAAGGTTAGAGTTTTGATGAGTTTAATGAATTGCCTGAGGTGGGTAAAATGAAGTACTTATTGAAAGTCCGTGATTCGGTTAGCAGCAACCAAAATGAATTTCTAATTCACTTAGAGGTGCTAAGCCTTAGAGCATTCCATATTGAAACACAATTTTCCATATCTTTCAGGTAACTAAATCGGGAATCCCGACTTGAAATAGGTACTTGGCTCATCAACAGACTGAAGCCAGAATAAAATTCACTCTCCAAGCGTGGCTCAGTGTTCACGAGAGGTGGGAATCCTTAGCAGAAGCAGAAGTATGATTTTGTTCCAGGGTTGCTTCAAGGAACTGGTTAAAACTATAGCTCCGTCGCTCGTTTAAAATTCACTTGCCACCGGTTACACTGAGCACACTCATACGCCACGCGGAAGTTGCGTGCACAAGGTGGAAAGTTGTACTTTCAACTCTGCACCAATCATGTGTTGGGTGTTTCAACCAATGGGAGGGCCCCAAACTTAAAGGCACTTCATGCTTACATTGGGAGGGAGAGTAACCGGTGACGCTGATAACTTACCTCTGGCTCTCAGTTAGGAACACACAAACGTGATTTATACCGGAGGCTAGCGTTACTATGAGTTTTTCGAGGAGAAGGGAAAAGGTGATTATTTTGCGAGATAATCGTGAACGCCGGTGGAACAACAGGCTTGCGGTGCGCTCGGTGTCCAGCTCACGCAATCGCCAGACTTCGATCGGTGAGCTGAAGTATCTGGCTCCGCCAGCACGGGTTTCGCGTTACTCAGATGCCGGTACTGACTCTTTCCGCGAAAGTGACTGCACCTTGGATGCTGACTCCTACTCGGGCTCTTATGAGGACCTGTGCCCTGACATGTCTAATTACATGCCTTCACCGAACACTGACGCTGAGCGGGTGCCCTTGATGGGGCGCAAGAAGCACTCTCATAAGTCACTAAACTCTAGGGGTCGAAGTCGTAGCCTCTTCAGTTTGGTGAGTCCTCGATACACCGCTAACAAACCCCATAAACCTAGAAATCGCCACTCCTAGATGACGAGAAATAGCCAGACAGCTCTTGATAATGCCTGGCTGTGTGCGATCTGCAACAGTTACATTAAAAGCTTGGAATTTATGCCATTGTAATGTGTGTACTTTTGGCTTTTTTAGAACACAGCTATTGAACCTCTATGGATAGTTGATATCATCATTTACTCCGTTTTGGATATTAACATCTCAGTTGTGCCTGGTAAGTGGTGAATCATTTGGTTATTTGACTGCAAAAAACCTAACTGATTTTTCCAGGATTTGCTTAGTAAAATAACTGACTAGCAAACACCGAGACCTCACAGTCTTAGGTTGACCTTGAAAAGACATCTGGAAATATGCCACCATATTCTCTAGAGGCCTCGAGATTCGTGCGTGTGATTTTCATGGTGGCACCGCATGATGAACCGAGTCGATGAGCCAAATTCGTGGGGCGATATTACGCCGTCTCTGAGTCAATTTCCAAAGGCACTTAAACTCCATCTATACGGAGCATTGCGCAAAGTTTAATGCATAAATCATTTTAATATTCTCTAGTAACGGTGAAAAATCTGATGGTTAACTTGGATATGCTGTTGGCATAGGATTAAAACTTTAATTCTGGCACTTTAGTTTACGGCGACAAGCTTTAGAGCAAAATATAGAAGGGAAGACCTTAAGTTGTTACGGTATCAAAGAAATCGAAGGTTTTTGCTGTCGTGAAGGGCTAATTACAAATTTATAGCTCAAAAAGCAGCTACAGTCTTGTTGAAAACGAGGGATTTAGCGATTGGGAACTCTCTGGCATTACGGAGAGTACCTCACTCTTAGAAGTAGAAAGGTCAGTGACTTGTCCAGTCCTGAATTCCTTTCTTGGCTCTGTAAACGACTTTATTAGTGGCCCTTGGTGAGGAGCTAGGAGCATTTGCTGTTTCGTCCAGTCGAACTATTAGACTGAAAGTTGCCTATCTGGTTTTTATGCAGTCATTTTTTAAATCTGCTTAAACACAAGTTCTTTACGGCAAAGGTTTTGTTGTTATGCGGATTCTTTTTGCTATTACGGTGAACCAATCTTAAAAGGACAAACCTAGTGTTCTGATCAGACACCATTATTCGAACAATAGATGGGTTAAATACGTGCATAAAGATCAAGCAAAACGGGGAGACACAGGCCAAGACTGCAGTGAAACCCTCTTCGTCGCAGCAGGTTTGGGAGCAGACCTTCATGATCCCGCTGGTGCACCTCGATCCCCCTCTGGTTGTAAGTTCGCCTTTTAGGCTTGGAGACGACTCATTTCGTCCCTCGTGACGTCCTACTGAACTAATTAACATCTGTACAAACTAAGAACAGGATAGACTTCGCTAGTGGTACTTTATGATTCCTCACCTAACTATGCAGAGATAGGCCAGCTAGTTTCATTGAAATAAGGAAGGCATTACTACGACCCAATATTTATTGGCCTTTTTCCTAGGAGTGATGCAAAGCATTTACCAGGTGCTAAGTCTTCATCTAAGGTAAAAATAAAATTTCATTTAGCTGTAAGTGTAAAACACTCAAGGCCTGGAATAGCACATGAAGCTATAATATGAGCCCTTCATCTTTGTAAAATATCTATTCGCTAACCTGTTGTAGGTTTCCCAGGTTAACGTTCAACTTGTGTCCACGAAATGAAATGTACATTTATACTTTGAAGATGGTAGTCATGTAATTATCAGACAGAATCAAGGATCTCCATTTCAATGACAAAAAATTATGAGCTTCGTAGACCTCGAGTGCTCGACAGGATTTTTAGATATATGTTTTCTTTTCAAGTTCAATTACTGCATCCGCAAAGGAGGCAAATTCTCAACCTTGGGATCTGCTCCGCTGGTTTTGACCGAATGCATGCCTGGCATGTAAGTTTTATACTTTATGTCTACTCCAAACCGATTCCGTAAAACGTAGCATTATGTTGAGGTATCAGTTTGTCAGGATGACCTAAATGCAGTTTTTCGAGAATGTAAATGTGTAGACCATTCAAGTTTGCTGTGGAGTCTTCCACCGAAGAAGAGTTTGTTTGGAGATCTGTAAGTGAAGCAATGGCATTAGTAGTGAAATTCTTGTGCCTAATTGCTCTACATGGTAGTATCTACTGTTGGCCCATGAAAATTAGTGCGTAAGGCTTTATCCAAAAGCTTTAAAACAGAAATGAGGATACTATTTCGCGTTCGTTTTGCCTGCATTTATGGATAGTCGTAGGAAGTGGGTCCGGTCATGTAGTATTTCTCAAAGGGCTGCATATAGTTCAGACCAGTCACCATGTCACTAATAAACTGGACTTGGAAGATTGATCAATCAGATGATTTATAGTCCTCTTTGGGTTAAATTATCCAAGTACTCACCTTAGCCTCTTTTAAAACGACTACGGGCTCTTCTTTAGAATGCTTAATGTTTGAATTTGTTTCACAGGACCTACCCTAGACACTTGGACATTCTGAGTGTCCTGACTGGACGTCCAATTGGTCTTCTTCGAATGCAAGTCTGTCTGCGTCCGTTTCAAGGTTTTGCGTCTACGATAAAGAGCAAAGCCATCGAGGACAGCCATCGAGGCCGCAAATCAATTAGCCGTAGAAGAGTTAGTACTATGGTTATTGATTAGACGCTAATATTTAACATCAAATGAAGGGATACAAAATCTTAGCAACTAGTAGGAATAGTTATTAAATTAAGTTTTCAAATTTAATCAGGGAAGTCTGAAGTAACTGCAACTCAAGATAGGGTTTAACCGAAACACTAACTGATTCCCGTTAATATATGTTGAGAGCATAAAATGGCAACTATTTTAAGCATGTGCGGATTTTAACTTCGACCACCAATTACGAGGTGATACGTTGAAGTGTGGTACTCGAGCGATTGAAGAAAACTAAAAACCCATTGCTGCTGGACTAGGTAATGCCATGTTGAATTTTAGATTCATTTTCTTTACTACTCCAGTTGCCTCGTTGACGCTTTGCATCCAACAGTTACAACGTCACCAGAAATGTTGTTAGGTTTTATCTGGAAGGATTTCTGTTTCTCATATCGCCGGAATTCAATGAAGGGATACAAATCACTTTGAGTTTAACCGAAGCTCGTTTAGATATGATTATGCCAGGAGGCTCATGAATTGTCATTCGAAAAACTGTAAAACACATGTTCCGCTTATTGTCCTTCCGTAACATGTGCCCATTTCCACTTTCAGAATCGCTTGCTCCTAATGAAACAACGCTCCATCATCTCCGCCGAAAAACGTGGTCCCCTCTACGCCGGCCTGAAAATCTTCGAGACCCGCTATATGGGTCTGCTTCATCTGAGCGTCGTGGCGCATCCCTCGAACGTCTACGCGCGTCGTTGGGCCCCGTTGGAATATCAGCCCGGCGAAGTGGCTGTTATCACGAACTCCCTGACGAAAGTGACTGAAATGGTCTCCCCCCTACTGCCCTGGCCCCCACACTTCCTCCGCGGCGTCTCTGCTCTACAATTCGACCCGGTCACGGGCCCTCAGGTGGCTCACTTCGACTCCGCGGTGCTCTATCTCAGTGTCCTGGGGGCCTGTGGGCTGCAGTCGATCCCCTTGGCCAAGTTCCTCACCAAGTTAAGGTCAAGCAACGGCTCAGGAGGGGGGAACGCTGACTCCATGCACAGGGGGGTTGTGGCCGCCCAACTGATTTCCTACAATCAAACTATTGCGAAGAATGCGCATGCAATGTCCACGCAGGTGGTGGTGCAGATGGGCAAAGACAAGTTTACCACATCTGTAAGTCGCCAACTCTGTTTTATCGCGAATTTACTTGTTGAGTAGGAAACAAAGGAAGATTCTTTCACAAAGAGTAGATTTTGTTCCAAAAGACTAGAAGTAGATCAAATGGGGAAGGGAGAACAGCCCAAACAGACACGAAGGTAGTTATAGCCCTTTGCCGTTTTGAACTTTTAGATAAGGCGGGGGTCCTATAACCCTGTTTGGGATGATATGTTTACGTTCTACCTCACGAATTCGTCAAACACCCTCATCGAGCTCCAGCTGATGAGCATTGCCAATCCGAACATCACCGGACCGGCTGCAGGCGTCGAGAAAATCGGCGAGTAAGCTTGTTCAAGTATTAAAAATTCCAAAGCTCAAGTGCTGAAGCCAAAGCTTCAAAGCCATTTAGCGAAGTTATAGACAATTCATTATTATGAGCTAAGCTATTTTCAATAATATGGATTTGCATTTCTGATAGAGTTTCCTTAAACGGACCTTAGGTAAGTGCTTGCTTACGTATGTACTTTGTTGACTAGATGAGGACTTTAAGAAGCAACTCGCTATTTATCCACTACATTACGTGCTTTTAAGCGATTGCAGTAAAGTGACGGCTATGGGATTAGAGCCTTATTACGAGGTCTGAGTTTTATTGAGACGGCGGAGGCGGTTTCACCCCTTGACAGTAGAGGAAATGACTGCATTTCTGTTAAACACGTCACAAGTAGATTGCCTACTATCGATAAGGGATTGATAGCATTTGCTCTAGCCAAAAGAAGCATGCTTAGATGTAACAGATACGTGTCCATACTTCAGGGCCCTGATAGATGTCTCACGGCTGCCACTGGACTTCACTCAACGAATAGAGGTTGAGCTGAACGGCCGATTCATGAAGCCACGTCTCCTACTGCTAGCGACACTCACTGGCCTGGCTCGTACCGAGTCACCCGTCGCCCTCACCCAGGTCTCAATCAACGGCTGTGGGCCTCAACATCTTCACGAGTCCTTCGAGAGCCGCCACGGCAGTCTGTACACACTGTCCGATCCGTCCAGTCTGGAGCTCGATGATAAGCCTGCACCTCTCCAGCCCCCGGTCGAGCACTGCTCGATCGAGGAAACGGACGCTCAAATTGTGGAACACTATGCAAGTTGTGGTGGCGCATTGCCATTGCTTAGAGAAGCCAGTGCTCGTGGGGTTGCCCTAAATAGCAGTCACTTCACGGTCATCACTTGCTTTTTATGTATCAGGGTGCTCGCGGTGTACTTTAAAGTCTCATCAGGAAAAGGATGAATTGATTTGGTAACAACAAAATTCAGTCGACTTAAAATAAAATCATCCTGAAAGGAAATACATCATCGTAGCCACCGAGTTTTACTCAAATAAGCACTGTCGTTAGCTCCTGTTACTCTATTCATCCATCCTCCTTGATCATGATGCAATCTGATTTGAAACTTTCCCTTTTATATTGTCAATGAACTGGGCTTTCGTATTATTGTCACGGTCATTTGCATTTTTCTCCACTTCGTCCCATACATAGTAGTCCATCGCGTTAGGTTCTCGGGAGTTTGGAGACGAAACTTTGAGGCTAGTGTAGTCGTAAAAATTTGCTGACTAGCATGTTCATATTTGAATCCTGTTGCCGTGTATATGGCCTTTTTAGGCTACCCTCGTTGACCAAAGCCGCTTAGGCATTCGAATTCAACACTTTTTTCTACAGGTTTCGCTGGAAATCTCCTGTCCCAGCGCAATCAGGTCGTCTGCTGACATGGTGCTTTCCTCTAGCGTCCACAGCCTCGCATTCTCCATTGCAGTTCATTCTTCAGTTCAGGGGCGCCTAGCAGCTACTTTTATGAGATTTCGATGGCTGCTGGTAGTCAGCATGATACAAGTTATTTTCTCCCATTATTCAGGTGGGGGGTTCAAGTCTGGGTCCACTCTCGTTGACAGGATCCATGGGTATGAAGAAGGGTGAAAGACTTCGAAGGAAGAGTATCGTGCATGAACGCTTTTAACGCATCTGAAAAAAAACAAACCTCAACTTTCTAACATTTGTTCCGAACACCCTGTATTAATAGGCAATTATTCTTATTTTTAGTGTAAGTTGGTTTGAAAGATTAATAATTTTTCATTTTCACATAGGGCTGGAAAATGGCTTTGGAAAATCGCTTCGACGTTGGATTGCTTCGAGTCAATGGTAGGAATTTTCTGAAATAAACCCAACACATCGTTTACTATACCCAGAATGCCATTGACCTCAAATTAGAAACCACCATTTTCCAATCATCAATTCCCCTATTTCGGTAATCAGTTAGATACAAAAGTTGGACAAAATAGTGGAAACACTTTGGAAAACATCCAAATATATTTTAATCTGGTGTAGGCCCACCTTTTGCGGCAGTAAGTCTCAATTCTCTGAGGTGGTATTGATTCATACAAATTGTGAGGATGGATGCGGCGGAAATCGACTTTTAACTTAAAATCTCAAAAATCCACCATAAATGCCCCTCAATAACGAGGTTGAGGTGGTCTGGGGATTGTGGTGGCCAGAAGAGAGGCTCAGCTTCATTAGAAAGTCGTCTCTAAAACGGTTATTTTCAATAAACCTATAATAGCGAAAATAATAAAAAAAACATGAAAATATGCCAAGTTTTGGTTGTTTATAACACGTTTAAGGATTATAATGCCGAGGTATTTGGTGTTTCCCCTATGCAATTCAGAAGGCATTGCCTAGGCAGTGTGACGGTCACATTAATTTGACGCTCCCACGATGAATGAACACCGGCTTTTGGCTTTAGTCATTGCGGCCAGCGGACTGGCGGTAGGGAAGGAATACGACCCCTATTGCCTGCTGGAATTGATTAACATGCGGGTTCAGACGCAGACTGTGAAGCGATCTTCTCATCCGGAGTGGAACAAAGTTTTTGTTTTGTAAGTTTCTTGTTTAATATTACAAATATTAATAACCTGGATAGACGGATGAAGTGACAACATCGAATCAAGCATGTTTGGTTTTAACCGTGGCTGCACTTTTCATGGACACGTCTGAATTCACTAGAAGTCATGCAATACACTTTCGTTTTTCACTGAGTGAAGTACTTTGACCGATTACACCATCATTTTACTAACACTGTATTAAAAAAAAACATTTTTTTTAACCACCTTGTAGCCCCGTAACGGATATCCACTCGGTGCTCTATGTCACCGTGAACTACGAGGAGAAAACCAAATCCGAATTCCTGGGTCGTGTTGCCATTCCCCTCTTAAAGGCACGCTTTCATCCACCGCTTTTTTCACCGGTTTTCGCAGCATTTTTGCCTATGGAATTGTCTATTTGTGTGTGTTTAGATTAGGAACCGCGAGAGGTCCTGGTACGCCCTTAAGAATGCAGACTTGACGGAACGCGCCAAAGGCTCAATCCTTCTCGAGTTCTTTTTCGTTTATAATCACGTACGCATCTTACCATTTTATCTTCGTTTGTAGATCTGACTTCCTTGCAACAAGAAACGAACCTAATCGAAATTTTATTAATGTATAAAGGGAACACTTGCTTAATATCGATGGTTGATGGTGTTCACTGCTGTTTTACCTTTTAATTCTTGTGTCAATTCTGGGCCATCTTGACAACCAGCCTTGAAGCATGTAGGCTTTGACAACAAAATCCACAATGCACTAAATTTAGAGTTAGCTAACCCTATGTAGTATTGCTTAGACACGCGTATGGGGTACGGTTGGCTTCATAGGTATAAAATGCGTGACAGTTGGCCATGAGCAGAACGTCGATAATTTGATGAAAAAGTGATTTTAAATAGTTTGCCACTAACATGATTGACCCGTATTACTTCGCTTTCTGGAGATAGGCAGTAAAGTTAAACATAACTCGTGGCACCGCTCTTCTGCTAGTGGCAAAAAGCCATTCGGAGTTACCATAAAGTGCCAACAGTGAATTAGTTGCACAGTTGCAAGGTCGGGATAGCGAAACCAACCACAGCCAATGATGAGGTGACTGCATAAGTAGCAGGTTTTGCAAACTCTCCTAAAGTCTTGATCGATTTAGCAGGTTGGCGGTAAAGCTTTGAAGTTTGAGGTTCTTATTCACGTGATTATTTAGAACTGTCTGTTTTTAATACTGGTTTTGGTTGAAATTGTTTTACTACCTTCAGTTCAAGGCGGCGTGGCGAACGCTGAATCCCATCGAGCCCTGCCTCAAGCACCCAGTGAGACCAAAGAAGTACAAAGTAAGTGTGCTCGGTGATGCTGGCGTTAAAGATGATGCCAGGTGTGATCGCACACAGGTCTGCCAACTCAACCAGCTCGCCGAGTTATTGTGCGGTGAAGTAATGGCTCGTCTCTTCGCCACTCAACCCTTTGTTCTTTCTTTCTTGCAGAAGCTCAGTTCGGAGTACAAAAATGTGAGTTGGCTTTCTGTGTCTGCCGTAACCCCACTGCTGGTAGTGCTCTTCTGCCTGAGTGCATTATCCTCATTTGCACTTGTGTGTGTCTCAACCCGTGTCCGCCAAGTACTTTTACCCTGGACGCAAAGTAAGATGACATGGCTATTTAATAGAGAGTCAGTTGTTCGCAATGCATAAATTATTAAAGAATTTGTGACATTCTTCTGGTAAAGGTAGATGATCATTTACCAAATCAAAACAAAGGCCATCTCCTGTGACCGTTTATAGAATCTCGCCAGTATAACTCAAAGGACTTGGTGAATGCTTGAATAGATGTAAAAAAGGTTTTAGTTCGAACGCTCCTAGGTACTAAGAAAGTGTCGCTGAAATTCCAGGCCATGCAGGTGAACGTTCTTCGGTTGAAGGAGATCTTCAAACCCATGGCGGAGATTTCGCAGATAGTGAGTAGCATTTGCTCCTGGGAGAACCCTTGGTACACGATCGCAGCCCTGATAGGCTACAACGCGGTGGTGTGGAATCTGCAGCCCTATATGGTGCCTCTGGGCATGGTTGTGGGCATCTTGGCCAGCAGGTTCGGCTCGAAGAACCCTCACATGCTGGACGTGATCTCCTCGGCGCGCAGTGCGGCCGGCGTCGGCGCCAGCAACCTGGCCGCATCTTCGGCCCGTGACAAGTACTTCGGTCTCCTCAGCGGTCGCTCGCCCCCCGCTCCGGGTGCCGGCGCCGAGGGCGGGAACGAGGGCGCCTATCGCAGCAGCCAGGCCTCCTTCGACTACGATACAGAAGTGATGCTCGACAGCGAACTGCTCTCCACCATGACCCTTGCGGTGCGTCCTTCGCCATCCAGCCAGCCATGATTTCATGCACACATTGCCCGCACAGAGCCTAAAACAGCATTTCTTGAGCCTTGTGTTTGTTACTCTGAAGTGTTTCTTGCTTTGTTTTCTGTAGTTTCCTACTGCTGACGAAGAAGAAACTGAAAAGGTATGATTCTCAGGAATGCACTTTAAATAATCATTTCTAAAGTTTGAGTCACTCAACACAACTTCATCTTCGTAGAGTTATCCATTTCTTTAAGATAGTGTGTTAGAGATCCGCTTTGTTTTTCATAGTATTACTTCATTTTCTAGGTACGAATGCTAATTTACGGGTTAGGTCTCAGAAAAATTCCAAGTCTGTTTGCGCTGTTAACAAGAAGAGTACGTAGCATTCCAGCAAACTAAATAATCTCCTGGATAAATAGACCTAGTTATTGTATCACTGAGTTCTTGGAACGGCCAGTTGTAATGGCTAAGGCATAACCGTTTAGAACGCGACGGACTCGAAAGAATCAAAAGACCCGAACAAAGGATGCAAGAAATTCGCGACGATAATGGATATCATAGGCGATCTACCTCAGATCATCGACCTCATTGCTTCCGCGATTGAAAAAACCATCGGGTGAGTGTACTACGTCTATATCCCAACTTCCGAACCTGACTTGCTTTTGCCTATTTACAACCATCGTGTAGGATTTTCGAGTGGCAGGTTCCTTGGATCACGTGGTTGTGCGTTATTTTCCTCAGCATGTTCACGCTGATCCTCTACTTTGTTCCTCTCCGAGTGGTTCTGTGCATCGTCGGTGAGTTGAATTTCTCCATACTGTCAATTCCAATGTACTCCAATTAATATAAAATCGGACAAAGTTACTTGCCTACTTTTTCCTGCAGGCACGAATCAATTAACACGGAAGCTCCTTCGTCCAAGTAGTCGGTATACCTGTTCTACTTTCAATGTGATTTCGCGGATCCCTTCCCGGCCTGAAATTGTGAGTGTGTGCCGACCCTATTCGAATTTATGGCAAGCTGCAGTCAATTGCCAATAGAAAAAAATTGTCTCAAGGTCAGATAAAGTTGTGTACTGGGTACGAATGTGGCATGATTTTGCTTGTGATAGACTGAGGTTTTTGATAATTTTTTGCAAGTTCTTTTTCACACTAACTCAATTTATATATCATTTTCAGGAACAACAACGAAGACTAGCACCAAGGTCTTTCGTTTTCCCTAAATAAAAGAACCGAACTACCGGCTACACCAGTGAAATGTGTATATTCTACTGTGGGTTTCATCCAGAAAGACTGTTTTGGTACGGAACCGAAATGGATTTTCGCACGTGTTTTATTGCTTTAAAATGGCTTGGGAAACCTGTATATTTTTGATAGATGATTTTTCATTTCTTCACAGTATTGTATTTTGAAGCTGCAAAGGTTCTGTTAAAAATTCCCCTCTTCTTCCATTTGCAATCGAAGAACAAACATAATGTGATGTGTCATTTCTTCCGAAGGTATATTCTTCTATTATACTGTCAAGTTGGGACACCGCTTCAAAATAGCGAGTCTCGAAATCATCCGCTGAGGTTGATTCCATGAAGTCGTGGCACTTCAAACATCTACAAGGTCGGCAGTGTTTAAATTCGTCCTTTGAATCACTTCTGCACAAGCCGCGGGAAATTTGTTTGAGGTGATGATTCAAAAGCCTCTCCATGTCTGTGTTATCGTCATCCTTGGTGTCTTTGATTATTTTTAATGCTACCTCAAGCATATCAGCACGAGTCAGAGTGTTGCAGGCATTCAAAACGAAGTTCTTCACCAGTGTTCGTTTGCAGATGGAAGTACGCTGTCCCATGTTGTATTAGAACTCTGGCTAAAATGTGAACTTACCAAATAAAAAAATCGATTACGTTATTATCAAGCTAATTAAATCAGAACTTACGAGCTGGAAGAGTCGGCATTAGACCTAATTGAGAAGTATCACGTCCTTCATTTTCGAAATGGGGAATAATTGGACTATCTTACACGGACGGAAAGTAGGTGCTATCACTTCAAAAAAAGCAAAATAACTTCTATTTACGAGGGCTCGGGTATACTATTGGGCAATTTATTGAATGCGTTTAAGAGGAACAAGTGAAATGTAACAATATCGCATAACGGTACTTGAGGATCAAATATTCAGCGAATTTATTTTTCAAGAGCCAAAGAGCAGTGTGGGTAGAGAATGTGAGTGCAAAGGGGAGTGTATTTGCTGTCCAACTAGTAGCGCTTAGCCCTACTCTTACCGCTGATTGGATGCCGACCGCCAGTGATCTGAAGAGTTTTTAGACAATGAATATCTATCAACGGATGACTAAGCTAAGGTAATTAGCAATCAGGGATTTCGGAGGTTGGAATCTTTCCTGAGGTCCGAACACGGGCAAATGAATGGGAAATACCTACGGTCACATTTAGAAGTGGCAAACTCTTGCTTGAAACCTCATCTGAATATTCAATCGGTTAACGAAAGCTTCATCTCTAGGGCCCAAGATCTCACGTAGATTGATTTTCGACCAAAATGCTGTAGTGAAATTTTTCCTCGTTCAGTATTTGGTTTGCTGGGGTCTATTATATGGTGGAAAAGGAGAACGTGAATAAATGGCTCTAGATTTTCTTTGCTACATTGTTTACTTTTGGTTGTCGTAGCTTTCGTTTCAAACGTGTCACGAGCTTTTCGAAGCTGCCGGATTGAATTGGATTAATTCCATAGGCAATACATCGCTAAGCTCTTTCTATTTTCTGGACACATTCGAATAACAAACGATGCCATTTTTAAAGAAACTCAGAAAATCAATCAATAATTTAAACCCAGGTGCAGTGTTTCTTAGGCAATGTGAATGCAAAAGTTACAGATAGCTCCTTCATGACCTAAGTATTTGCACTTGTTTTCAGCCCTTGATCTCGAATCAATTAGTAACAAACAAGTAATTCTATAACATTAGCTTACTTGAACTTCGTAGCCGCCATGTGACCGAACCACCTGGAATTGATCACTAAATTTTAAGATAAATGTCCAGAAAGTAAATTGTCTGCATTATTTGATGGCAAATGTTATTTGTTTAATACATGGTAATACACGAACTATGTGCTTCAGGTATTTCGACTTTTGGTTAGCTTGCAAATTACATAATATCAGTAAATTATCAAAGTAAAGCTCTGCTTCAACTAGACCTTATGCGATAAATGCTCACTTTTTGTCTTTATTTCTAGAATTTCTTAAATTCCCAAAAGTAGCTCCACGAACCACAAATTGTAACGTAGATATGTTAGCAAGTGTAAATCCATGTGATGACTAGGCATTTTTTCGCAGGAATTAGTACAAAAATGTGGATAAACTGTGTTTGGATAGGCGAAAACATGAATCAGAGCAGTTCCGAGAGTAACGAAGAGGAAGTTGAGGGAGTCGGGTGCCTAGTCCTATGTGCGCTTTCCTTTGGGTTGAATAGTGAAAGCGTCGGGCCGATACTCTGTTAACTCAATCTGCAAAATTTGAAAGGGATATTGATTAAAAAATCATGACTAAACTTCGAGAAGGTTTCAGCAAAGGAGAGGAGATATCAAAGAAGACCATTAAATCGTCACCTTTCATTAAGATAGAGAATTCAAACTAAATTACTTCTAAAGGGGGTATTTTAACGATATTTACAGTGTTTTAATTACAGAGTCCATTCATACTTGACAAATTAAGCATTCTCTAGAAACCGCTGCACATGTTGCCCACACGTGGCATCTCTTGGGGGACTTTGTTACATTTCAAATCAATCGATTAGCATAATCCACATTTTTAAAGGTTCTAGGTGCGCTGTTTAATATTTGCCAAACTATCAGCACTAGTAACTTTCCTTCTAGTAAGTGTACATGAAATTTCGATCAATAGTGCAGAGTTTGATAATGGCGACGGAATCGTGGTCTCCTAATCCCTTTATAGAGGTCACATTTAAGGGCCTTATCTCCCCTATACACAGTTCAAGCTTTCGGGTCACAAACACCTACCGCTTCGATCAAGTTGGGAACTCGTGAGAGGAAATCCATGATCTCATTGTGCCTTATTGAGTTTGGACGTAGAATGGCTTTGGTAAACTTGTTCAAACCTAAGTAGAAAGAAGTGGAAAAAATAGGTAATTTATATGATTAGTGACCTCCACCTAATGCGATTCCGAAAATTAAAGTTCCCAACACATGAGTTTTGGGACCCGAATCGCGATTTAGCACTTGTTTTTAAAATACGTTCAAGTAATCCGGTAAGATCATGTTTGTTATGCACCTGGAGAACCTTACACCCTCTTAGTGCTTAAATAAAGACTCAATGCTATTTGCTTCCACTTACTGATATAAAAAAAGTTTCCACACAAAATAAAAAATAGCCGCCTCCCTTTCTATCTTGTGGATCAAATGCGGCGATTTCACAATACCACCTGTCCCACTTGAATGGGAAAGGTTGAACTTAACTACCTTTCCTATCGTGAATCACTTGTGAGACAAAGCTAATTTCCCATTGAGTTAGGTTTGAGGATATCTACCACCTTATTAAGAGCACAAATGGTCCTTGTTAGGAAATCGGCCAAGATAACAGAATCGGTACTCACCCCATGCCATGAAGAGGTATTTTAAAGGAATGAAGAACATCGTGATAGTGAGGATGAGGAGTACGATCACAGCCAGCGACGAGACCCAAGGGATCCTCCAGTTGAAAAGCCTTGAAACACGTTCAAATGGAAACCAAACCACTTTAATTTGAATGGCTGGCAAGATAGGTTTAAGCAATTTCTTCACGTTTCCATAAGGGGAAAATGAGATAACTAATGAACTATGTATTATAATTGTTAAGTTTATTTTAGCAAGAATACCCCTACATTGTCATGGATTTCATCGCTTGTATTGCAAGTGGTAGAGAGTGATTCGATTTTAGTAATGGCTGGATTCATTTCGATGTTACACATTCATAGAGTACATCCTTTGTGTACTCGTACCCGTTGAGGCTTCCAATGCTCAACTTCAAGTCCTGCTTAATTTAGTGCTAATTTTCCACTCTCCTGTTGTTTAAGCTTCAAATGAACATTCTTATGCAATCACAGCACAAAACTTTGTAGACTCATTATTTCGATCAACATTATCTGAATGCTAACGATGCTGATAACGAAAATTTGACTTACCCTTCAAGACGTTCGTAAAATGACGTGGTTGACTCGATTATATCATAGATTCGAGTCAAATTCTCCTTGATTCCAATGTACCTGGTCCTCATTGATTTCTTACTTTCAGACTATGAAAATATGAATGAAATCAGGGAGCATTACCATATCATTTATACTCTATGTAAAGCACCCATTAATTCGATGCATTTATTAATCATAGTATTTACTGGCAGTAGTTAAATAACGATCTCTCCTACCATGTTTTATGAAGAGCCTTATCTGCATAGAGAGCTCGGTAACTATGTCGTGAAAAAACATTAAATCAATCCAATCAGTGCGCTATTTAGCATTCGGTGCTCCCTTATAGAAACTGAAGACCCTCTGGATTCTCGTGGAGCATAGTCGTGTGGAAGCATACCTCAGGCTACACTCATAATGCATGGAGGCTGCATCTGGGGCTCGCCTAAAAACCGCTCTCTCACCAATAACTTTGTGGTTAACTGCTATTCTCATGGTTTAGAGACGATAGTCCTAGATGGGAGGATATTTCTCAGTCCCGATAAATCCTTCTAGATTTTACTATCAGTAACTAGATCGATTTTACAAACCTGAAATGATTGTCAGATGTCTATACATCAATGAACAAACCTTGAATGGAGTTTGGGTTTTGTCTTCCTCCTCTGGTGACGGGTTATTCTGAGGACATAAGAGTAAGATTTCATTTGATGAATGAATTTCACAAAGCAAAAGCCACGATTCACCAGCTGATTATCTCATCATTTAAAGGCTCATTCTCACTAAGGCATGGTTATAGTGTGACAGTGCGCCCAACTCACGGGAAATTCAGGTAAATTGGGATTGTAGAGGTTGAAGAAATCCAATTCGTCTATGTTCTGGTTAAATTTCGAACACAAGGGGTTATGTATTCTATGTTAATGCACAACATCCGATGAGTTTATTTGCTTCAAATCAGTGATAACCACGTGACTAACCGGAGCACCAGTGAGTGATTTGGAGGCGTCAAAGTCATTTTCCATCTCGTTGAAGTTGAACAACTCCATGTCCCCACCCTCTTCGCCTCCTGATATCATGGAATCGAAGACCCGCGTACCCGCCATGTACTGGCCTAGCACTTCGCACTGGTGTTTGTAGATGGCGTGTTCCTGGGGGGATGCGAGTTGGGCCACCTTCTTGCTGTTCTTCAGTCCGTTGATGATGTTGTCCAAACCATCTTGACTGTACAGGCGGTTTTTGAGCAGCAGGACCACCATGCCCAGGGGAATGAAGTAGGGTTTGAAGTAGTACACAAGCAGCTGGTAGCCAATTAGTCCTAGGATAGAGTGGATTGGATTTTTCCATAGCCACCAGTCATCTAGTACCCTGCCCCACCAACGGAAAACCTCTATCAGCGGTTTGACATGCTCGAATCGCTGTAGCAGCAACTAGAAAGCAAAATCGAGGACACTGATTGTACTACTAAAAGGAGTGTAGCTAAAGTGCGAGTATATGTTAGTTCGTTAGTGAACTCGTTATTGGTTAGGGTATCACCATTCACCAAAGCAAGATTGTACGTGATTCAAATGTGGCCGTGCGAACATCCAAAAAGTCTAATCTTTTTTAACAGCTTTCCCTAGCTAGCTCTGTCCATATTGAAGCTAGTTTAATTCATAAACAATCCACTTTTTTGCCGTACCTTGAGGATACATCAAACAGGGTTTTCTCCTGGTTTGAATTAAGTAAGGAATCGTAGTATATTGCTGATTGGACGTTTCCTTTTAAGTCAATCAAGCTAGGTTAAAGGATGCGTTAAGCGAAAGGGCTGCTGAAGCCACTGCATAGCTTGTTGAAGTTGTCAGTGCATAGGGATTCGGTAATAAATTCTAACAATTGCAACAACCAATGTCCGAAGTCGAATGCAATACCTTCCAAGTATGCATGTGGCTCTCCTAAAACGTGATTCAGAAGGAAAAAGAATAAAAACAGTAAGTGGAATTGTAATGTTCATCAATAAACATTGAAAGGGACTGAGATCTACTGTTCATCTAACAGGCTTGAAAAGCCTATAAACTATCTGTTGACTGATCCCGCCAGCGATACCCAGTAATTTGTCGATAAGCATAAATGCGAAATGAAGGCAGCTAAATTCTTTCTCCTAATGCAAAAATCCCTAAGATTGGAAACTTTGTTCAGTTATTAAGGTATGTTTTAAAACAAAATACGTAGAACACTTGAATAGCTTTCAAGAAGGGGCTGACAGCTATTTATGAGCTAAGTCATCAAAAGCCAGACCTACTAATGAGTCAAAAGTTGATGAGACTTAAGCAAAACAATCTCATGGACCGTCCTAAAATGATCTTACGAGCTTACTTCAGCGCAACCAAGAATGAAAGGCTGAAAGCTAGTTTTAAACTGACACTTTTGCACCAAATCCACCAAACCCTGGCTACACAATTATTTGGCCGCACGTGCACATTACTAAAAGTTCCATGTAAACGTAAAAAAATACAAAAGAAGATAAGAGAAAAGGCTTGACTAGATTCAACAGAAATCCATTGGTTAATTACAAAACATCGAGATTACATTTGAACGTAATGCTCTACAAATTACCTTTTGCTTCATTGCTATGTTCCTGTAGCGAGGCTCCATAGGGGTGAAGGATTTTATAGCAGATTTGAACTGAGAGCATAATAAATAGTTTTATTAATACTGCTGGCACTAGAATCTTTAATAGGACCTGAAAAATATCAATTAAGGGATTGGAGGTTGTGGGTTTGAAGTCTAGTAGGTGTAATGTACTAGAGAGCAGGCTCATCTGGCATAGCAGACTTGAACCTCCTATGACGGCTGGCTTGACAAACATAGGAAGTTTCTAATGTTGTGTGCCTATCGCCACTATGAACCTCAGTCCAACAACACATATGACAGAATCAATAGCTGTTTAAATGAAATTTTTGACAGTATTACAAACTCCTTTTGAGTCAGGATTATTCGCTTACTGGTTGACGTATCATTTCAAATACATCCATCGTCGTGCTTTGGTAAAGAGGTGTTTTTGCCACTGTAATTGACTAAAGAAGTCAATATTGCAGTAAAAACCCCAGGGACTTTCGATTTTCCTATTTCTATTTATCGTAGAGCCTCTAAGCTTGTACCACCGAAAATGGTAAATTGTGGCTTATCCTAAACGCACACCATTTTCTTCGACCACGAGATGAAAAGTCGATCCATTGTGCCTTAATGGGTACTGAGGACTCACTCGTTCTTCTCCTACTAGCACACTGACCTGATTGAAATAAACGTTTATTTCCAGCAAAATTGAGCCCTTCGTCGGTCCTCGAAGATCACGCGTTTTGAGGGCGTACCACTTACTGCCGCCGTTGTCTGCCTGGCGAAAAAAACAGCATAAAATTACAAGAATGAGAAAGACGTTAATTGGTATTTTCGACCCAAGAAATGCTTCTCCAACTTGGTAACGTTTTGTTTTAGCATTTGTGAGTGGGTTAAACAAGTAATGGGGCTCTACAGCTTCTACCGAATAATCATCCAGAAACCTTAGAGACGTTTTTGAATCCGTGAGAATGCAAAAGATGGAGATTGGAATAATCAAGACTTCAGGAGAAAACTTCTCTCAGAATATTTAGCGACGGGAATTTCAACAAGAAACTAGTTCGTACTAAATCTATCAACATTATTAAGGAGCTTCAAAGGTGAAAGTATTAAGGGACTCTTTCAAAGGTTCGATTTAACACTTAATTTCTTGAAACCTTTTACCTTATTTGTACAGATCAATTTTCCATTGTAGTGCGTGAATTCACCAACGGCTTAAATGGAGCTTTATATATTTAAATCAAGACCTCAGAGGTATTTTCATGTGAGTTATCTAAACTTAAAATAAACTTTATGCTTTCCGAAGCATTGCGGTGTGTCGAAAACTTGTTGAAACACTAATAAGACTACCATGAGCACTGAAATGAGCATGATCAAATTGCACTGCAAAGTGACCTGAATTGAGACAGAAAATATTGATTCATGGTCGTTTCAGTGTCGGATTTTGATATAGAGTAAATTGATGTCTTAATATCAGTTGCCTCAGCCATGCCGTGATTACTTCAATGTTTTAATGCCATAGCATTTTCGAATCAAAAGGTGGGTGAAATGCTAAAATTGTGATCTGTGTCTGATGTCAATCACAACTAAACATGCGCTTTAGTTCATAACGACGCTGCATAGCTTTTGTTCACATTGTGAAGTGGAATGGAGCTGGAGAAGTTTACTATTTTTTATATCTAAAAAAACTTCTTTGACCAAGGTACCAGCTTGAGCAAAATCAGGGAATTCAGTTACTTGCTTTTTTATTCTTCCATTATTTTCACTGAATTCAGTCCACTTACTAATATATAGAATTGAGAAAATGTAAACATTTTAGGATGCTATTAATAAAAGCAAAACGTGTCACCAAGTCAAAGGTGTCGATTTTGCTCGGATAGAATGTTTGTCTAGCCACTGGTAAGTCAAAGAGCGCATCCAAGAACATGCGTAACAAATGAGCATAATTGTAAGATCTGGAAACAGAATTGCTTCTGGAAGTTCGAAAAATGGAAACCATGAGTATTCACAAGCTTGGGAATATAAAAAAAGCAAAAGATCGGAAATAAAGTGGATTGAATTTCTGAATTTCGATATCTGAACTGATGTTATTGTTTCAGAGAGGCATAGTGATGTGGCAAAGGGTGCGGAGGTATAATGCTAATTTACAGCCTACTGGTCGTCGTCTTGTTGAAATGGTTTCAGATGTTATCCAGGCCCAGTCTCTAGGAGATTGGGTTCAGTTAGACAATCTCGTCATTTTTACTAACTACTGGGTTATATGAGACCGCCTGAAGAGGACCAACAATGCGAACCATAATTTGTGGGAATGAGCCGAGGATCAGTAGCTCATCAAATTACGATTGGGCAAGCATCCATTCCCCAAGCTGCGTCATTCAATCATTAACGAACTTAATGCGGGGACTACAGACGCGTTCCCCAGTTAGTTCCCCTCTTACCACTCCTTTGACTTTAACCTAGTTTAGGCAGGACTACCTAAAGCCACGACGCTTCCACCCAACGGACGCACACCGTGTGTTTGCCCGGACACAATCTTTCATAGACTTGAAATTCTTTGTTATAATAAAAATAGTCATTATCAAACCTTAGGGTTGTGTCTTTACTCACACCAGGTTTGTTCAAGTCATTAACAGACCTACCTACGGCAAGTGATTACCATTAGCTCACTCAATTACTTACGGATTTCAACTTACACGAAGTGGATGAATCGCGAGACCACCAATTACCTCCAATTTGTTCTTATCCACCTCAATCACAGTTATCTTCATGATTGCATGGATTTCTGACAGTGGTCTAAAAGTGGCAGGACAAAATTGCTTCTGAAGTCTGCCTGCACATTAACTCAGAAAGTCAACCAACGTACATAACGAAGCACCGATCCCACACCGGATTCTTCGTCTTCTCGACGTTTTGCGTTCGCAGATGCGTGTTGAGTATGTCGACGACACAGTAGATCTCGCTTCGACCATTGGTCGACTTTCCTCCTAGACCAACAGCGCTGCAAACTAAATTTGGATGGAAAAGAAAGTAAACTTTGTAAAGTCACCATATTTTGAAAACCTATCTGCACTGAAAAAGGCATTTGGTCCCGAGGCGACATACTCTTTAATCGCATCCAACCAATATCTTGGAAGTTTTTGAAGGAATTTTTAGCACTCTGCAAAATAAATTGCATGCTTTATAAGTTTTAATGCATCTACCGTGGTTTAATAATTAAGTGACACGTACAAAATGCTCAGCTACCAGCTTGAGGTAGTTAACAGGGAGATTCGGTCTCTGGGACTTATCAGAGGCTCTGTCAGTGATCTCGTCCTTTGTATCGTCCATTTCAAGGCTACGAAGACTCAGCATTGATCTTGAGGTGGAGAATGCTGACGCACTGGACTGCTCGTAGCGGAACTGATCCCTTGTTTGCAAGGGACTCCGTCTTGTTGTGGTGAGTCCCGTTATAGTGACAAACACTAAAATACGCGCCTCGTTTGAGTTCTTGAGCAGCTGAAGCTCCATCTTTTGGGTCAGCTCCAGGGGCATTTCAGTCAAATCAATGATAGTCCTATTGAAGGGAATCGAGAAACAGAACTATTTGTACAATCTATTTAGATAATTCCTTATTTTCATTTCAAGTTGATTGTCCAAGTATTATTTGAAAAGTTTCCTTACAGTAAATTTGCACCTTCCGTATCTTACAGACAATGAATAAAGTGGACAGAGCATTTTGGCCCTTTCCGATAGTTTTTTATTATTCTTAGGAGTGCACAGTTCACATATTTTTAAATAGGCCCTAGTGGTGGAAGTGTTTTGGTCTAGATGTAGATTACTCGATGTTCACCCCTTCCTCTATGGTCCTGGAACGATGGTTTTATTTTAAAAAGACCAACTATAATGAATCCCAACGAACAAAAAAAGGCGTTCTTCCGTAACATTCCCCTCGTAACAAATCTGTTTCAGCTGGGTGTAGTGAAGGTCTTAACTGAAATGACGAAGTAACTTTAACTGCTGAAGCATGCACTTTAGAGCCAGTGGACAAATCCACGTCTTTGTGGTCATCCCTGATTGAGCTCAAGGAAACAGCTGTCGCCCATAGAAACTACTCGCTATAACCAGACATTGAATCAGCTTTATCCCAAACCACATCGGCATTAGGAAATTTCCTGAAATGTTCCATTGAAGAGGGCTAGCAGTTTCGAGAATCATAGTTTTGGGATCGTTCGTGATAGTCTGTTTTTATTCGGCAGCTATGGTTGAAGAACTTGCAACAATAAATGTCCCCAGCAATCAAAGTTAAAGGGGCTGCAGAGCAAAACATACTCGCCCATAACTGGACTGCGAGCGATTCCGCCTGTGCCCTGTTGAGTTTCTCGGTCGTACACCACAATCCGGATGCAACTTGGCGAACCATTCGTTATTGTGAACTCGAATTCCTCCAGAAAGTCGGGATTGCTGTTGTTTTTCACCATCTATAAGGGGATTCAGAGTAGGATTAGGAGCCAAGCGCTCCTATGCAAGGCTGGCAGACTGCATTCGTAGCGAACGTAACTGAAGATAGGGAATCACAACTTCTCTATTGTTATGAGAAATCATTAAAAGGCCTTACTTATTTTGTGTTCAAAGCCTTCAAATATGGAAATGCACAACCGTAAGAAAATTGGCACTCATAACTGTAAAATTTGGGCATTGCGATTCGGCAGCATAAAGACGGAAGCATTTCCAAATTGGTGCATAATTTGAATACTATAATGAATAGCTTGGAAATTGCTTCATGTTTATTAAAAAAGACAAAAGGGTCAAATTCAGAGGCAAGAAAGGAGAAAAGCTATCGATCAAGCCAATATTAGCATAGTCATCATATTTAAAAACGGTTTATTTAACCATTCATGCACCAGATATTTCGATTCGTTCGTTTAAATTAGCCGTCAGGTGTATAAGCCAGTGACATTTCTTTGTTGTCTCAACCTTAACAATGATACCAAGTTCACGTCAGCACCTTTCTGTGTTTTAAATTGGTGCAGCTATTCGCGATCTTAGCTTAAAAAAACAATTTGATATTGAAATTATAACTAGGCTCTTCAACCGAGTAAAGCTTAATGAAAGCTCATGCAAGCTCTGTAGACGCATTAGCTTAGAAGAAAAACAACTGCACCTGATTTTGGGGCAATGAAATGCACTTAAATAAGTCAAAAATGATTTCCCTATGCTAATACATCTTGTACGAGTAAACACTTATGGGGCTGTTTATCTTTCTAAGTGCACTGAATGTTACAAAACTGTAAGCAGTCGCCACAGCCTATTTCATCAAACAAATTTATAGCATACAACTATTTGGCGCAGGATCATTACCTAATGACAGTTTCATTTAGAGATGACTTATTACCTTAATTTACAGTTCTAACCGACTAATCCCGAGGACAATCGTCTCATCACTAACTCGTCTACTGTTAACTAAGTTGGAGATAATTCGACCGGTTGATGTGGGATCTCATCTTTTGCTGAAGAAGAAAAAGAAGAAGAAGAAGAAGGAACTATGACATTTGATGGGTCATACAGACACTCACCGTGGATATTCGCTTTTCCACACCGTAAACGAACTCGACTTGCGGAGATGGTTGCAGTGTAAGCGACTTTGCTGCCCAATGTAGTGCAACCAGAGAAGCAGCGCGAGTCTCTGGTGAGGCTGCTGAAAGTGGGGAGCGGTTTGGACTATCCAAGGTGCTTTGTCGCTCTAGCATTGACGCGCTACCGATACCACTGCCCCCAAGCATGCTTCCATCACCTGGGACACCCAAAGTACTTTGGCTAGTGCCTACTCGATCGTCTAAGCCCATTCCAGGTACCATTTCAACTTGGGGAATTGATCGTAGGCCTCTAGCTCCCACCAGATAGATATTGATGATGCCACGCTCGACGATTCGTGTCATACGAACTGTGTCACCGACTCCGAGGCTGTCAACCAGATTGGAGGACGGAAAAGACAGCCGAGTCATAGGTAGCAGGAACTCAATGGGCCAGGGCAGGCAAGGTATACGCAATTCCCAGAAACGCGCGGGTTGTTGACGTTGGATTGCCATCATAGGGAGCTCGAGACAGCGGTTGCCTGGCCAGTCAAAGAAAGGCTTCCAGCTGAGTGTCGGGGTGGGTGAAGCAGCCTCGGCTTCCAAGTAGCGACGAGTTATTGAGTATGGTGAGAAGCAGAAAGTTCCATCAGCTCTAACCGATGGCTCATAGAAGGTCTCTATGGAGCTCTGAGCCTTCTCTCGTCGTCTTGAACGGCTGATGCGGTGCCGGTGAACGTGATCGGCAAGTTTTCGGACTAAATTCTAAAAAAGTAATTTATCAATCATGTCCGAGAATGGTGCGGAAGTATGAACCTGTGCAGCAGATGAAGCTTTAGTAGGTGCACTTCGCTTTACCGAGGGTTGAGTGGAAAATGGGCTAGTAAATCGTGATTTGTAACAGGAGAGAGGCTATGAAAATCTCGTAGAACGACTTACCTTTGTCTGTATAACAGATCTCATTCCAGTGAGTCTCTAAATATAATTGACTATCTTGGAATTTATGTCCAATATTTTCATTGTCAAATAAGAAAATAACAATGTAACTGTAAAGTTTAAAAAAAGATTTCTATGTGGAGTACCGTGTGTAACCATGTGTTATCCTGTGTCAGCGATTATTTTTACTAGTAGACATCCCACTTAAAGTTTCTTCCATCTTTAAAAGATAGTAAACTTACCTTCAATACAAAGTCCTCCAAGACGTTATCTTTAGAAGAGTGTGAAAAATGAGAAAGTAGTAAAACTCTAAGGAAATATATCTGGCAGTTCATTCGACTGGTTTAAGGAGGAGAGAATTATTTAATTAAAATTGCACAACCTAGTGAGTTAGTAGCCAGCACGAGTAGGGGCTGATATTAGTAGCACTTCTACTAAAATATCACTACCATACCAAAAAGTGAAAAAACCCCGCATGAAACCATGTTGGTGCGAGCTTGTATGCATAAATCACGTGTTCGCTACTATTGCCAAACATGATTCCTGTTAAACATGGCAGAGTTCGACCTCACCTTGTGCAGATGAACTCTCTTTGTGTAAGAGCCGGTCATCGATATCGTGGGACTGGTGATTTCGTCGGGTAACTCCGATTCTCCCTGCGACTCAGTCAGTTCGCATTTATCTAGCAGGTTAAGTAGAGTTGACTTGACCATCGTGTCGATGGTGATGATCCCCAGAGCCTGTGAGCTGCCTTTTCGTATGCTGTGGTACTTAATCGTGGCTTCATGTGTAGTGGATCTGTGGTTGTATAAATAAAATCACATTGTGTTTCAAGGGTTTGAATCTTGTTGCTAAGGTCAATGAATAACCCCAACTTCCTAAGAAACTGATTGATTGCTTGAGGCACAGAATTGGTTTGAAGTCAACACACCATTGACTGCTAAAAAGACATTGAAGAAACCTACTACAAAGCCTGCACCAAGCCTGGTGTCATATTTTGCACCCAATGGATTGGCTCAAGCGCACAGATGCAAATAAGCCAATACTGCTGAAGCCAGTCCCAGAAGCCTTCAAAGCCTGCAACAAAGTCGTGTGACCACCCGAGTCTCACTCACGTCTCATCAAGGCGCAGAGCTACGTAGGCTCGACCAATGAGCTTGTCGGATCGAATCGTGTGCTTCTCGATGATTTGAAGCTAAAATTTAGGGAAAAACCTCGTTTTTATTACATTATCCATTCTATTTCTACTACTGTCCCCTGTAAAGTAGTAGGTCTCACGTTGATCTCTCGGTATGCATAAAATCCAAAATTAATTGCTAAACAGAAACTATAATAGATTTGGGCAATTCATGAGACACTTTAATAAAATTGTAAAAATAAATCTTTTCCGCTTATTTATAAACACGTAGTAATAAAAGTACTCCATATGGAGTCACATGATGATGGTTTAAGTTTGCAGCCCGAACTTGCCTCCAAAGTACCGTCGGTGCTGGTGATGGGAAAGGTGAAACTTTCGTTCCACCTGGGATTATTCGTTTCCCCAGAGAAGCTGGACTTCGCAATGAACTTATCCATGTAGAGGATCTGCACACAAACGTTGACCTTCTCTGTAGCACAAAATGAGACAACTAGGTGGAACAGAATTTCTCAATACTCATCAATATTTTAGGACCCAGACTGTACGAAATGAATTAGAAAGACCCACAGCCCAAAGGTCCCATCACAGGCCTAAAATACACTCTATAATTACTCCCAAAGTCCTCTTTGATTCTTATCAGGACCTAAGCTTCCTTCTAGCGTTAGCCGGTGTGGCATATGGAAATATCCGCTTACTATACAGCTCCCTGCTGATGGACAAAAAAAATTTGATACCCACAATAAAACGGAATGAAGAAACTTGGACTTACCTTTCAGCTTAGCACATCTAAGTCTCAAAGTGCACTGCCACAGTACTTGCGAATAGTCCTGGAAGTAAAAAGTTCACCTGGGTTTGTAAAATCCATACACTGAAGAACCATTTACATTCGAACAATTAAAAATGTTGCTACATGTTTCTAAAAAAGCTTCAAATGCTGGGGCCACATTTTCAAAGAAATTGTTTTCAAAACAAGTAAATATCTTGGAAAACAAGAATTTACAGACTTATCACACGTTTCCTACCGTAACTGAGATGTCAAACCACAACAACTTATTGTGTTTACTACTACGTATTAAAGTGACCAATAATACTATTGTAGGAAATGTCGAGTTGCGAAATCGAGTTGAAAGTTATAATAGCTGGATGCACTACCTCATTTAGGGATGGGACAGACATCGTTCGCTTGACTCGTGAGAAGAGATCAACTAAGGAAACCCGAACGCGACTTTGTTTGCGGAGGTTCTCACCCGTTTCACCATCGGAACCTCCTTGGATGGAAGCTGAGACGTCCCCGGTTGAGAGTTCCTCTATTCGGTTTTGGTTCTCCTAAACATTTTCCACCATAAAGAAATTAAGACAATCGACACAAACCACATGTATTAATGAAACCAGCTCCAAAAATCTTAGCGGTGAAATTGAAAGTTCAACAAGGGCCTAACTTACGATGGATCGACTAAACCTATCAACTTCTGCCTCGGGAGAGAGAGAGAGAGAGAGAGAAGAATGAGTGTATTGGAATCGCTGCTACTCTCACCTTGACTTAATAAAAGGTGTCAACAAGGTTCTTAGCTATCGACTTTATTCACTGGCGACTGCAGTCACGGGGCGCGTCAGCGAGTATTCTCTGGTTAGTGTTTCCATAACCAATAAATGAAAAGCTTTTGATCTCATCAAAAACCATCAATCAATTTTTAATAACTGAGCTGCATGAAGGGGAATGAAGAACACTAAAGATTCTCTTACCTCTCCTCCAAGGATTAGAGTAGATCGCAAAACAAGGATCGGAATTTCTTCATAACCTGTTTCGACTCACGGAAAATTCGTTGCCATTACTTCCTCGTCTTTGGTAGCGCCTCCTTTCACCAGAGTGTCGTTTGAAACGGCGTCGGTTGTCGTTCGCCATAATAGAACTGCTATTTAGGGAGCTCTCTGCAATCCCCTCATCTTCCTGCAGATATAGAGGCAAATAAAATAACCATCATAGAAATTCTAAGTATTTCAAGATATAGGAAGAAAACAACTAGCTTAGTGTTTCTCAGACTTTAGATTTTTCCATGTATCATCTTTAAAAATGTTTCGAAGCCATTTATTTAAGGTTTTGATGTTGACTAAGATGGATGAATTCAAAAATAGCTCGTGGAGATTTAAGATCAAGTTGAGAAATTAGGTACTTCAAATCAAACCAATCATTGCGTTTTAATATCTCCATTGGGAATAATCTTCTAGTTTAAAGCATCAGTCAATTCTAAAACACTTCTGAGAAAGCCCTTGCTCATTTTGTGACCATTAACTTTTGAAATTTATATTTAGTAGAAATTTGATTTAACCCTGCTTGGAGGCCATTTCGAATGCCTCATAGATAATGCATGCGTTATTCTTACTGAATGGCTTAGGGTGTGTAAAAATTGCAAGGTAATTTTATATGGATCCTATATATATAAATCCGATGCCTGTGGTGTGCATTAACGGATTCCCATTCTCTCTGATGCTCTTTGCAAAGAAAACCACCAACATTTCATGTTACTTGGATCGTTTGGATAAAAGGGAATTCACACTAAAGTCCTGACAGCTTTTTGAGTTTTAACTCCCATAACCTAATTGGAACCACAGAGCAATATGAGTAAACTTTATATATCAAAACTGGCCGAGTTAACTTCATCAATTTACTTTCGCCTTCATAAAAGAACCACCATAGTTTAACTAAAGTTGTCCATATTTGTGAAGAGGTGCTCCTGGTGGATTTTAGAATTTATTTAAGATTAACATATTCACTAGACGTAGACTAAATTACAGAATAAGGCTTAAGGGAAGGATTCCTCCCTTAATGCAGTTACGATGAAACCGAAAGTTAGGATAAATGAATAAACTAAAACCGCAAGGATTGAGTGTGCACTTCACAGAAGGCCATTACCTAATATTACGATGATCGCCACTGTAAAGAATCACTATCTAACTGATACAAATCCATGGTTACGATAAAGGCTTTAAGTGGTCATTGAAAGAGTTATAACTCTTAAGAAAGGTCGAAAAAATTATCAAAAGGTGTTTTAGCTCACAGTTCTATTCGAATTGAGCGCCTTCCTGACTCGTTTAAAAGCCTGCTTGAAATGAGCCCCACTTGTTGTGGCTCTGCCGCCATTCGACTGCGGTTGATTTGATGTCTCTCCACTGCGGTCAAAAGGGGAAAAGTCGCTGAAATGAGCAGTTGCCGGAGGACCCGATCGATTGCCATAGTCCCAGCCGGAATCGTATATTCCACGCAGACTCCCTCCCCTTATACTTTCCGAGTCGAATTCCGGCTCCCCTGCCCCAGGTACATTCTTTTCTAAGGTGTTCGGCTGCCGCTTCATCCGGCCCCTAAAGTGACCTTTCGAAGTGGTCCCAACCGGGTTGTGCACAGAGAAGATCTGCTCACTCACGGAGCGTCGGTGTTTGCGCTCCATGCGGTCCTGCAGTGTGCGAATGTTCGCCGGCGCCGAGGTGGGTGGTGGGGTGCCAGGCGGTTCGACGGAGAATGTGAGGGAGTCACTATCTAGGCTCTGGGGCATTCGATCGCTGAAGTCCAAGTCATCGATATCTGACATGTCTTGCTGGTGGTTGTGCTAGTAGCTGGCTCTGTCACGCGAATGAAGTGGAGTGAACTTGCAGATGTAGACTCAACACACACACGACTCTGCTCAGCACACATCACACATGCCTAATGCAACCGTGCGCGCACGTATCGCCTCGTGTATGCACACACGCACCGAAGCGAGGAGAGCAAATTGATCTCGTGCTTAATGACCTCCACGACGCCAGCCAATAGCAGAGGTTTGTACGAGGGCAGGTGCGTTGTGGGGAGCACAAAATATGAATTGCAGACTGCCTTTTGTCTCCGTGACTTGAAGTCTAATGAAAGTTTTCAATATAAAACAGCTGGATCGCGTACTCAGTCTGCTAAATCCGTCGCTTGTGCGACTAAATTTCTACAACCACTTTAGATTCTTGCAGTTCCACATTCTTTATGAATTCATAACTAGCCAAGTTATGTGAACTCTCTTCATAATCTATGTGCAAAACAGAGTTTTCATATTGTTCTAATTTGTATATCGTAATGCCAGAATAAATGGTAAATAATTTCTTTCAAGTAAAGTGGTCTACCTGGATGTTACCCCTAGAGGAAAGAAAGAGTTATGTGAACCATCCTATCGGATAATTCCAATCATGCTACATTGCTGCAATTTTTTTAGATATAGCAGTATTTCTCATCACAGCCCCATGCACTAGGATATACAACTCATCGTCTCACGGTATTTAGCTCTGCTTGCTGGGTACAAAAACACAACTCCATACCCAACTTGTTCCCAGACCGCCTCTGACAATCACTAGTAAAGGTGTCATTAATACTGGGGACTTGGTCCCCCTCTAGACTTACCTTCTTCGTGAGTTTATTTACGTTTTCTTCCACGTAATATGCTTTGCACTGGATTTATTCCACGATTTAGTAATACTTTCTATGAGAAGAAATTATTGTGTGTGCTTACTGCAGTCACACAATACTAAGTCACTCATCGTTTAGTTGAAGTTACTTGGCAATTCATAAGGGCCGACGATTCGAAAGAGTGGCAAAAATGCCATGGACTCCATGAAATTTCCACTTTTGTGACATTTTTTGCAACACTGAAAAAAGCCACACTTCGGTGGTCTTATAGGGCATTTAACTGAAAATATAATGAATTTAAATATTTTGCAGTGAAATCAGCAAAGCTCCACATTATCATAATTTGTGATAACTCATTTAAAACTAAATTAAAATAATAGTTGAAACTATAAATGCACTGTAAAAAGTTACATTAATAGGCTACAATTGAAGAAACTCATCAGAAAAGTTCGTTAAATACTTTCGATATTATTCTCGAAGAAGTGAAGAGAAGGGATTCAATAATTGTATAGTTTAAAACTCTATTGCAGGCAAAAGTGCATTCTACAATTATTACACTTTATTTACTAATATCACGAAAACACACCAAATTTCACTGTTTCGTATAGAAGGTGAAACCACCTGATAAATCAACACTACTGATATCGATCCTGCGCAGGCACCTTTGAACATATCTCGAATATCTCATATCTCATAGAAAAACCTCCTTTTCTTAGGAGCTGATCCAACCAGCAATACTGACCTCCTTGCTGCGTGAAAGGTAGCCTTTCTTTCTTGTGAGTCATTTATAACGCCTTCTATGTCGTATTAAAACCCTTACCTAGGAGAAATGCTAGAAAAATTCATAGAGACTTACTACATCACTTCACTGAAAGCTTTTAACACTGGACTTCAAGCCAAATTAGAGCCATTTTAGTAGTTTTTATTATGATGGAATGCAGTAGTAATACCAAATAGAATTTCCTAGTTGTGCATCTAACTCGAATCTTGAAATATTGTAACACTGAGACATCATCATCAACTATCACATATGGTTTTTCAGTAAGCTAGGTAATACTAGAGGAAGTCGAACTTTTCGCAATTAGCCGGCATCTATCACATGACCCTACATAAGATTTCTACATTGAACTATTTCGTGACCCTATTTTAGGGTTGAATTTTTACCACAGTAAAGCCTATAGTGTGTAAAATTTGTACCTTTAATATTTTCGTGTTTATATCACTGTCTTATAGCTCATTAGAAGTAATATGCTAACCATGACGAGGACATATTTCCTGTTCAGCCACTGAAGTCTGTAGAGGAGATATATGGTTCAATGTGTGAAGTTCAACCAACCTCTTTCCATTACATTCTTTTGATACACCTTTAAACTTAACAATTAATCAGTACACTCTTCTGAGATAAGAGCTTCCTTTTAAGGCTGTTCAAACATACTAATGTGAATGGCTCCAGCTAATACAGCTAAACTCAAATGGATTTAAATCGGTCTATTTAAACGTAAGCGGTTTTCCCAATCTGGGGATGATACAAAGTCTAGGCAATAAAATCAAACTGTACCCAGTCGCATTTGACAAGATTAGTTCAGGCAAGCATACTTTGGGGCTACAGATGCTCGAAATATTCGGTTAGCGATTTTGGGCTTAAACTAAATTGAGAGGTCTCTTAACTAGTCAATAATGGAAAGTATCATATAGCATATTGGCTGCTTTGTGTAGTGGTGATTTATGCAAAACTAGGAGTTGTGCTATGGAATCCCTGAGAAAGTAGCAGCTTTCTACAGTGGATATAAAGAAATGAATAATTTGAAGGGCAAAACTTACAATGAATAAGCTTGAAACCTCATCGAAATATATTTGTGGATATGAAGTGCATACTTTGCAACAATTTCTTAAGAAAGCCTAAAACTAAATTCAATAAATTTCAAAAACTCTATTTTAGTTCATAAAAGCATGTAATTTGCGAGATCTTCGTTCTTACCTTGTTTTAAAAATTAGACCTAACGATATCTATTGCTGTGACAGTTTAAATCATTATCCTGATTGTATGCTTCGTGGATTAAATATAAATTTATTTATGAATGTTATATTAAAATATTCCATTTGTATTGCAGTTTTGACATATATGTCTATTTCTTTGGCCGACGGTGTTGCCGTTCCCAAAAAGAAAGGAACTGTGCTAAGTTTTGGCTTTGCGTCACACGCAAATGAATTCATGCACGACGAATCGACATCCATTCTAGAAAGAAATTGCAATTTCACCATAGATAAACCGGCAGATAAATTGAAGAAAACGCACATTATATGCACTATAGGTAATATCATAGCACGAAAATATTGATTATAGAAGCATGAAATTTCATGAAAATATGACCTTCTTAGTTAAATAACGCATAAAATACAGTTCCGCTTTACTAGCTCTTTTTTGTGAATTAGGTCCAGCCAGTCAAAAAGTCGAAGTCCTTCACCAAATGTTCGATGCTGGTATGGACATCGCCAGGCTCAATTTTTCGCATGGCACTTACGAATATCACTCGGAAACTATTCGCGTTATCAGAGAAGCCGAGCAGTCAATGCCTCGTGTGCGGCCAATAGCTATTGCTCTAGATACGAAAGGCCCAGAAATTCGTACTGGTTTGATTCATGGAGTAAGTTAATTATATTAGAAGATGGTTTCATTTGCTAACAACATGAATGAATTTTATAAGCTTCTGCACCATAACATAATAAATGCAATCAATTTCGTTTTACAGAGTGCAACGGCTGAAGTTGAGCTGAAAGTTGGTGAAATGATACGCATTACGCCTGATAAAGCTTATGAAGAATCATGCAATGAGCAGACCCTATATGTTGATTATGAAAATATTACTGAAGTTCTAAATGCAGATTCACCCATTTATATTGACGATGGCCTAATTTGTGTCCGAGTAAAAGAAAAAGGTAAGATCTAGGGAAAAGAAAACATTTATAAAGGTCTAGAGAATGCGAAGAAAAGTTGCTACTGAATACTCCACTTTGCTCACTCTATAGGCCACAAATATCTCGACTGTGTTGTCGAGAATGGAGGTAAACTTGGCTCTAGAAAGGGGGTGAACTTGCCAGGAGCCCCTGTTGATTTACCCGCTATGTCAGAAAAGGATAAGCAAGATGTTTGCTTCGCTGTTGATAACAATGTAATTATTACACGACTACTTTATCTATTTGAGTACTAATAGTATAATAACATCGGAATATTGTGTTGTAGCTGGATATGATATTTGCCTCGTTTGTGCGAGACGCAAAGTGCATACACGAGATGCGTGAACTGATGGGTGAGCGCGGTGCGTACATGAAAATCATTGCCAAGATTGAAAACCACCAGGGTGTGGAGAAGTAAGAGTTCCAATTAGGCATCTTCAAGTTATTGGCTTGCTCCCTTCAACAGATCACAATAAGCTATTTAAGTAACTCAAAAATGTATCACATTCAGGTTTGACACATCTTAATTTGTAGCATCGATGAGATAATCGAGGCTGCTGATGGTATCATGGTTGCCCGTGGTGACCTAGGCATCGAAATACCTCCGGAGAAGGTGTTCCTGGTACAGAAGATGGCCCTGGCCCGCTGCAATGTTGCAGGCAAACCTTGCGTATGCGCAACTCAGATGCTCGAATCCATGACTTACAAACCACGTGCCACCCGGGCAGAGTCAGGCGATGTCGCTAATGCTGTACTTGATGGAGCCGATTGTGTAATGCTTTCAGGTAAAGTTATTAAATAGACACCCTGGTGATAACGTGACAGTAGATGGCATCCATATAATTAAGCAAAAGACATCAGCTGACGAAGTCGTACACACACACTGATCTGTAAGGGGGTTAGTCAATTTTATTGTGTCATTCATCTTACATGAGGTTCTGAGATCACTCTGATGAATCACCACTACTTGTGTCTTAATAGGTGAATTTATTAAGTGGCATTGTATTCTCTCACGTATGGAACAGTATTTGTTGCACAAAAGTGACTTTGTGAGGGTAAAACCCACTAATTAGAATGATCTTCCAGTATCTGAATATCTTCTTTGGTCCTTACTTACACTCCAACAAACTCATAGCCAAAGGCTAAAAGCTTCTAAGTACAATTTGAATATGCAGCAAAAGAAGAATTCCGGTGGGACTTTGTGGAGCTTGATTTCATATAGTTCATATACAGCGTGCATAATAACGAAATGCGGGATCCAAATAATGTAATTCCCCCCTAGGCGAGTCCGCGAAAGGCAAGTATCCAGTGGAGTGTGTTCGTGCGATGGCGGCTGTCTGTCGTGAAGCTGAGACGGTGTTTGGGCAAACTCAGATCGACAATGACCTGCGCCGTGTGCTCAAGTGCCCCGTGGACACCTCCTTCGCCACCGCCATCGCCGCGGTTGAGGCTTCCCTTCGCATAGTGGCAAAGGCCATCATCTGCATTACTAATACGGGCAGGTACACCTTCTCACCACTAGTGCCCATTCTCGGAGATACCCTACAAATCTTTGCAATACCTTCTTCAGAAAGCATCAAGAACGATCATTAGCTAGTACATGGTCCCTAAACTCACGAGTCATTAATCGTCCTCTGTTCTCAGGCATATAAGCGACTTATTGCATGATCAGGTACCCTGTCTATTATGCACCTCTACCGATGGGTAGACTTGTGCATTATGAATTGAAATAGGAGACTTTAGGTACCAATGGTGGCTTAAATGAATGCAGGGATATCAAATTCTTCATCGAGTCAAAACTAGGACCAAACTCGTACTACAAGGTTTTCTTTATTTGACAAAACCGATTTTTATCTATTAATTACATATTTTGTTTTTGTCTCAGTTAAATTTCAGGGTTTTGAATCGCTTTAATGTCTTTATTTTCAAAGAAATTGACGGCGAGATGTTTCCCCTATTTTTAATCAGAATTAAATAATGAATAGGTGTGTTGTATCGAAATTCAAATAATTTAGATCAGAACGCTTTTCGAGGCTGCTTTCAGGGTATGGCAGGATTTGAGGTCTTCAGGGAAATGGTAGTTGGCAGTTTTTCCGGAATAAGTGAAATTCCTATACCACGTGGTATTAGATTTTACCACCTAATACCTTTTTAATATTTCACAGGACTGCTCAACTAATATCTAGACACCGCCCGAACTGCCCCATTTATGCAGTGACACGTGATCCAACCGCAGCTAGACAACTCAACCTCTACCGTGGATGCCGTCCGATTCTTTATGGAGGCATGTATCCTCAAAACGCATTAATTTATTTGCACACACTCTCATTTTATGATTCTCACCTAAAACAAAAAAACTGTTTCCCGAGTGTTTAAATTTTTTCCATGATCCATGATGTAATGGTGCCCTACTTTACATTTTCGATCTATCATAACTTTTACACTTTCTTAACTGACAAACTATTCATAAAATTAGCGAAATATGACATTGCGGAAACTTTTTCAAAATGTCTTCTAATGTAGATCTGATGGGAAATTAAAGATCCAACTCCTAGACCTTTGCATAATTTAGGAATAGAAGAACAATTCATGATGTTATCATAATGAAGTTTTCCTCGTAATACTCCATTGTAGAACCCAAGGCGGACCTTTGGTCGGAGGACGTTAACAGACGCATCGCCTGCGCAATCGAACACGGTCGCCGTGATGGGTTATTTGAGGACCGGGATCAGGTAGTCGTGGTTGCAGGCTGGAAAAGCGAGCCAGGCTTCACCAACACCATGCGCATCATTCAGCTGGGCTCACTCACGGAACACAACATCATTGGAATACCTGACATCAAAAACTACAAAGACTAGAGACCGAAGCGTACACTTTAAACCCCTTATTGATAGATTTTCCAGCTGCATGCTGGTAGTATTTTTGGATGTTATCTAGATTAACGGATTGAAAATGACATTGAGTTCATGAATCCAAATAAAATTCTTATGAATGGGTTTTACAGTGGCTTCAATTAGCTGACCCTCCTTATTAGTTATGGAAATAACTACCATAGCATCAAGATGAAAATCATATCGAGCCCTTATAATAGCCTTATTTGGAAGTGTCTGTTCGAAAACATTCGCCTGACTCAATTTGTGTGATCTCTAGAACTTGTTAAGCGGCCGGAAATCGAATCTTTTAACTTTGAAAAAAATGTATCAAGCACGTTTGCCACTGCCAACTCTACCAAGCGTGACTTCGAATTAACTCAAACATTAGGTGAGTCTGTGACACACACCTGCTTATCGGTAGAGCCTTCATGCTCGGTAGCAATTTAGACATTTTATAAGCGAGGCCTCAGAGCGAGTGATTTTTTATAAAATGTGATGCATGCACACGTTACGGAACAATCAAATATTCCTCTTCGGTGAAGCCACTAGAGGAGTAAGATTAACACCTACAACCTGCTCAATGGTTATACTAAAATCTTTGTTTCAAACAACCAACAATATTCACTACCAAACGCACAAAGGAGGTCGCAATCCAAGGGCAATGGGCCTGTGTTGGTTGGGGTTTTGAGTCAAGTTTATTAAAGAGACTTCAAAATAGAAACAATGTTGTTAGTGGAGATGGTGCTCATGTAACTCCTTCATTTTAGTGCTTGCCAGTGTATGGCGTGCGGAAGACACCGTAAACCATACCGTTGAGGACAAACACCAGACTGGTCCCAGCTTCATGGGAGCAGACGGAATAGAATTTACCGTCTGTCATGTAGCAGTTCCAGCCTTTTCCATAGACTTCCTCCAAGCGTCTCTTCAGATCTTCCAGTTGATCCTAAATTCAAAAAGAATTTGTACAAGAGGAAAAAAATGGAATATATTTCAAATTTATTGACTGACCTTCTTTGATTTCTTCCTCTTGATTACCTCTACGACGTAGAGCATGATAGATTCCGCCTGCTTTTGTTTCATGTCTGAGGTTAAAATTTGCACTTCCCTTAGAGCAGGCAATCTAGAGTCAGCATAAATTGCAATGTTATTTGGGAATTTTCGAGGATTAAATATAATCCAGTGATACATACGTGTTGCAGGGAATTTCATGAGGTTTGCATAAATCCTTGCGATGGATCACACCAGTTCCTTTATCGAATCGATTGCATAGACGCTGAAATAAAGTTAATAACATGCATTAAAATATTCTCCAAAGATAATATCAATTCGCAACATCAAGGAGAAAACTTACATCCGCGGTTTCGCGGTCATAACCCCATTTGATGAGAAATTCCCTATAGCTCTTTGTTGGAATAGCTGAGTGTAGCAGATAAGCAGGTAAGAATTTCGCATTTCACTCACAACCTGGTATGAATAACTGGAAAAGTAAACTTACAAGCTTGAGCCTCGGTAAGTTCATCATAGAAGTGAACGAGAGCTTCTGCAGAGGGTTCAGTTGACATGGTTAAGCCTAATTGTCTCTGTAGTCGTAGTCGTTTTAGGAGAAGTCGCTTGCGCAAGTGCTGGTGCGTGCTGTGAGAGGCGAGAATTTAACTGAGTGCGTGCAAGACCTAGGTGCGCCTTCGCTCAACCAGTGGGGGTAAGCGATCCAGCTAGTGGTGGGAGGCAAATGCACTGAGTTAGAGAAGTGCTTTGGCGTTGAAACACCCTCTGCCAGCCTAAAGGCATGGTGAGGCTGGTGATCCAAGTGACAGCCCTCTTTCGCAACTACAGCTCACATGTTCTCACTGCTGTACCTTGCTCAATCTCTCAGTTGCGTGTTCTCTATGTCTGCTTGTTCAAACATGCAGCTCTTGATGGAATAAAATCAGCCTTTGATCAGGAAATAATGAAACTCTTGGATATACGAATTACGTCGATTTCCTCACTAATTTTATAAGTCATTGGAGGATTTGACACTGGCAGATCTCTTGTGGAACACCTGATTGCCTTGAAATCAAAAAATCCTTCTTGAAGTAATCCAAGGGGATGCCCTTTCTGCCTTCCTCAAAGCTCCTTTTATCTCTTGAGAAACATTTGTGGGTGAATGCGTCTAATTGAATCCGAGCATATTGCGAAGCAATAGCAGTGCTAACCTTTGCTCCACCATAGTTATGGGAAACTCATGTAGCACTAATGTTCAATTTGTTGTCAAGGCCCAAGGACATCATCAATATCTTGCTAATGGAATTCTATTCGGAAAATCTATTGGGAGCAGTAATTCAATAGTAGTGCCTTAAATCAATTAAATGTCTCTACACAGGCCTTATATTAAATTCCTACCCATTTAATAGCGAATTTCCACTACAATTTTTGTCTAAAAGCTACCTGCGTCATTAGGTTCGCTAAAAGAAGATGGAGTTCTGGAGCTCTATAAGAAATTTATTTAAAGCTCCAGTCACAAATTTAAACAACTTTAGGCGAAAGAGACAAATATTACTGAATGAGTATTACAGAGGAGATCAGAATTTGTAAAATGAACCTTGAATTAAGCACCGACTCAAAGCGTCGCTGTGCTATATATGAAACATCATAGAACTCTCTATGAATGGGCGGTAGCTCTCATTTTTTCTTTAAGTCGGTTCTTAGTCACAGGTCATTACGCACTGGTTAACTACACCCATGTTACGAAATTCACACCTTAAAACGCATTGATAACAAGCCCGACTAATGTGACATTTGTGACTTTTCTCAAAAAACTCTCCTTAAAATACTATTTTGACCATTTAACTGTTGAACAATAATGGCTCCAATAGGCACCCCTAAAAATATGCAAAAGACTTAATGAAAGCCCATAAATAGATTTTTCAATTTATTTATTTATTTGGATGCAATAAGTAGGATTTTTTATGTGGTAATGAATCGATCACGCAGAAGAAATAGCCCAGTTTTACTGGTAGGCATAATTGAATCAGCAGGCTTCAGGTCTATCGTTTAGTGCATACGGGTTTTGAAAGATGTCAATTATTCAAAAGATCACATTTCGGGGGGAAGTTGGTTCGTAAGATATGGCTAGATTCAACTACAAGACCTTGGATCCAATAGACTAAATAGGACTTTGCTCATAGAAAAGAAAATCAACTCTAAATTCACGGGGGTTTACATGGGAAAGACTTATTTGGGAGTCAAATTAATTTGTCGATGAACAGATTTAGTGCATTAGGTATGAAATTTATTGTTTGAGCTGGTGGTAATGCATTCTATATCAGACATGCTTAGTGAAAAATACAATAATGCTAATGTTTCATGAAAATGCACTCAATTTATTATCATTTTTTGCTAAAAAGGTATCCTATTTATTGATACCTTATGTGTTGACACCAGCGTTAACTTCAAAACATGGTAGCTCCAATTGCGTTGATCATTATGCCTCCAAACATACAAGTGGAAATGCAAAAATATGAAATGTCTCGTTCCGTCCAAACTGAAATAGTTGTTACTTATTACTTGAAGGTAGTTCAAGCGGTCTTCAGTTTTTCCTCAGCTTTAGGAGATTCGCTTCGACAATCTCATAATACACTTTATGTATGATCTATGGAGTTGAATAGTTTAACTCTCATGGAGGGCTGATAGTTCTCGACCTAGATAAAAGTCATAACTGATAATTTAATGAAATTGAAGTGCTTGTCAGAACACAAGGACTTTTAGGAACAGAGATTCCAGCTTTTCTCGATGGAATGGATTATTGATTGGCATATCTTGCTAAGTCACAGAAAGAAAAAATTGGCGAATTAGGGTTCTATTTCGAAACAGGGGTATCACAGGCACCATAGACCATTTTTCGGTAGCTGAAAACCAGGTTTGTGCCGGGCTTGTGGTCGCAGACTGACCAGTAGCGGCCTTCGGTCATGAAACAGCTCCACTCACCACCATACACCGTTTCCAGCCGCTCCTTCATCTGTTTTAGCATGGTCTAAAATATTTCAAAACATATTTCAGGGATCTCAGTTAAACCATAACAATCCAGTGAAGACCCGGAATGTACCTGCTTCGAAATGTTTTGGGATGCAATCTCAATCATGAGCATCGCCACTGAGTCTCGTTGTGTATTTGTCATATCCGTGGTTAGGAATTTGACCTCCTTTAGGGCACGCATTCTTAGATTCAAAAAATCAATCTGTCTAGTATTCATGAAATTCTACACCCACGTAATACACCTGAATTTCGTATTAGTAAAAAAGGATTGAGCAATGAGTGACTTAGTCTGGCAAGAAGTTTTTAACGCCTTTGGAGTTATCACCAAATATGGCTTAAGTCGTGTTTCATTCATGTGTATGTTACATTATAATACTAGGTAGCTGGAAGTCTCAGTCAAAATTATAGGCTTTAGGCTTTAGCTCACCTGTGTGAGTCAAAATTAACAATTCGACAAATATCATTCCGACAGATGTATCCCGTGTTGTTAGGGTCAAATTGTTTGATCAGATCCTTAAAGAGAAATATTTTGTAAAATTATGTAGGAGTTATTTTGTTTAACTGACCCAACATACATCGGCTTTTTGAGGTGAAGTTCCCCATTTTACCAGGTGTTTATAATAGGCCCTTGTAGGTAGACCTGAAACGGTTAAATATTTAAATTAATCATCCCTAAAATACCAGTCATATGATTTCGCCTAATTAAGTTATCGCCACACTATGCCTAGTTTGACTAGAAGATTAGGGTCGATTGGCTAAATGAAGGGACTTGGTTGAACTTACAGGGCTGGCTCTCAGCGAGCTCATCGTAGAGATGGATAAACTTGTCGGGGCTAAAGTCGCTCGGCATGGAGTCTTCGTATCAGGCGATTGATCAGGCAGACTTTGTGCGGCGTGGGCTCAGAATGCGAAGCCAGTGATCTTTTATGGCTGCGCTGCGTGATTTTCACTAATGCCGTGATAGGCTCAGATGCTGGCGCCAAGTGTGGGTACTCCAGTTATGCTGACAAGATAGTTCTAGTCCTACACCTGGGAGATTTTTCTACCAGTCTCGGGATCACAGCTGCCCCTCAATAAATAATCGAACTACTTTTTCTAATCATAGAGGCTTAGGAACGATTTAGCTAAGGGGATAATACTTAGGCGAATCCGGAAGCTAAGTAAGTCCAATCATTTTGTTGTAGTATTCACAAACCAAAATGGTTAGTGAAACACATGCCTGTGATCTTAAACTGATGAGAAAGAAATACCACATAAAATTTGCCCAACAAGGTATCGTTGTTGCGCACTTTCATTATTATTATGTGAGCAAACTATGCTCGAAATCTTTCGTCAATCGCTATGCCATTCACTGGAGCTGTAAACTATAATTGCGATTTCGTTTTCTATTGATCGGGAGAATATTTTTAGTTTTCTGGTACCACTGAGGTGGATTCATTTAAAAGAAGGAATGCACCACCTGCGCATGGTAAACTCATTGTAGCTCTTTACCGTGTGATGTCACACAATTCATCGCTCTGTTGACTAAGTGCTGGTTACCCTATATAAACGGGTTGGGAAAAAAATCCGCTTTCCTACTTCTTAGAAAATGTCAAAGCTAAAGCCGGAAGAACCGAGTGACCATTTTCATCCTTTTAAGAGGTTGGAAAAATACTTCATAACTCCTAATCCAATTTCATAGCAAATATAGAAGCAAAAATTATTAATGGTGTGTTACATATAGCAATGGAGTGTGGGTCTCTAACGTATCTAATAAGTTAAAATCTTTGGGCCCGAATTCTACTTTTTCTTAAGTGATGCAAATTGTTTTACTTGGAACATAAAAGCACCACATTCAGAGTTAAAAACCTTACAATGTGTCAGACATACGCGATTTCGTTAGAAATATCATGTGGATCGCGAAGAAGTCGCTACTATAGCAGTACTCAGTGCTCAAACTGATTTCAAGGCCACTTCTGAATTCCGGTTCTCGAAGTTTACAAGACTCATGTGATTGCTTTTTTCAAAGCAGTCATACATTCATGTCACTGCTAGAACTGTTTCTCCTTGGTTCTTACATTATTTTTGATGATTTTTATAGCTTTATTATTATTATAGTGGAAAAAGGGAATACCTGTAGAGTATTGGTGATATGGCAAATGTGTGGATATACATAGCTTCTGATAAGAGCAGGGCTTTTCAAGCCGAGTACTGTAGAAATTTTCCAATATTTCCAATTGAAATATTGACTCCAATCTTGTGGAAAAATGCTTCTGACTATGAAGAAAAGTCTGAGAATCGCAGGAAATCGACGAAAATTTGAAGCTGTTAGTAGGAGTGAATAAATCATTTTAAGATGGCTGAAATTCTGAACTGTACTTTCAGTGAATATAATAAGCATTCCCGAGTGAATTCATGTTGGTGCATGAAGAATTTAGCACTGATCGCTCATCGTGAATCTAGTTACGGCGAATTTCATCGAAGAACTAGATCAAATTGGCATCCCACTAACGACAGAATTATCCAGATTTGCGGCAAACAGAACCTAGAGCATAATCTATTAAAATGATTAAGTTTTCTTCGATACGTCAATGCAGCTGTGCGTCACGCTCCAGATGAGCCTCAACTGAATCACTGTCTCCAAACCAGAAGTAGGAATACTGATCAAGTACACTTGAGTCTTTGATCAAACGCGCCTCTCAGCTCTTAATTGAATTTCGCAACAAAGCATCACTATATTTCAAAGGACAAGGGATTAATGGCTTCTACACAGACCGAAGAATTTTATTCTGAATTGGGAACACGGTAGACTCCATAGACGTGATTTTTGTACACAAAGGCAAGATTGGTGCCCTGCATGTGGGCACAGACCGACCAGTAGCGGCCGTCGGCAATATAGACCGTCCATCCGGGTCCGTAGATCTTCTCGATTCTACGCTTGATCTCATCCACCGTATCCTAGGCGAAACGAAACTCTCCATGGTAAACCCGAAAGAAACAAAGGCCTCATTGAATAAAATGCTAGCCTGCAGTACCTTCTTAGGTCTATTTTCCACAACAACCTCGAGAATGAGAAGAGTGACGGACTCTTGCTTCATAATCGACATGTCAGTATCAAGAACCTTAACTTCTCGCAGAATTTCGGGTCTATAAGTGCTTTAAATTAAAAAAAAAATGTGAAATTACCTGTTCGGCCAGAATTTAAGACCAGCACAGAGGGCGTCTCGGGTGATGATTCCGCTCCCAGTAGGATCTACCTCCCTGCAAATACGCTAAAGTGCGAGCTCAGGGGAAAAATAGTACAACTTACTTCAATCGTTTTTTTCTCGATGCCCCATTTTATGAGGTACCTTTTATAGACTTCTGTTTTAATTCCCGGCTTGCTCTCGGTGAGCTCATCATATATGTGGATAAGTTTTCCAGGCTCGGGACTTTGCGACATCGGAAAGTAAATTAATCTTTGAGAGGGTGCGGCGACTACACTGGACTTTGTTTGATCGGCAAGCCTTTTAACTGAGCAGGTGCTTCTAAATTATACACAAGAGCCAATTCAAGTAGAACTGAGTAGATGATGCAGTCGAGGCAGATGCCTGCGCCACCCACAGTTGATTCTGACAAATTCATGATTTGCCAATTCTTGCCAATGACAGTCGCCGTACCTGTATCAGATGCGAGGTGCCAATCAAGTGTGATCGATTAAAAAAGTTTACTAAGAAAGTTTAATCATCTTTTTCAACAAGCTTTAGGTACAATAAAGACTATAAATGATTACGAAATTCTGTAATGATGGAAGGACGTTTATGTGTGTGATTATAATATTTACACATAGAATGACATTCTTATTTAAATAGTTAAGCTTTAAATAGTTACTAATATGTCAATCTGTTTTCATCATATAGGTGTCAGAACAGCACATTCTTTGGGATAGGAGAGGGAGAATTCTTAACATACTATTTGTTGATCCCGGTTAGATATTCGTTACAGGCATCAGATAGATTTAAAATATTATTTATAATATCATCATCTTGTTCTTCAAGCCGAAGACTTCCCATACCTAATTTTAAGTCATTGGTTGGATTCTTGGAACGATGACTGTTTCGTAATTTCACAGCTACTGAATATCATTATCCATTATCGGGTGAGGTTATGCGATTTTAAAAGCTTTGATTTCCTTTTATAACTAGAAGTAGCACTGAAACCTCCAACAGCTCCTTCAAAAATCACTTAGAATTGCGTTAATTTTTTGTAACAAATAATTTATACTTTAAAACTCTTAAAAATTTCTTAAAGCTTGATTTATGACTAATACTATATACTAGTTTTATGACCGAATTAGTGTATTAATCATTTTGTAACTCATGCCTCCAAAATCACCCTTTTGATCGAATGAGCTAATTAATAACCCTAATCGAGTTAAATAGGATTTTTTAAACAAATCTAAAGCAAATACTGAGGAATATAAACTGCTTAAAGCGTTCAATGATATCAAACGTTCAGACCTTCTTACCGGAAAATGAAAAAAATGTTTAAATACGTTCATATATTTATAAAGTTCAACCACGCAATTATGGAGTAGAACGTAATTAATATTTCAGGTTTTCAATGTAAAATAGGGCTTTTTGGTTTTTTGACGAAATCAAAGATAAATTTCCTAGAGTTTAGAGCTGACTGCTGCGTAGGAGCAGTTGGCACCAAAAGGACTGTCCTCAAAGTCGCGGTCGGGTGACTGGTACACTCCGTAGACGACTCCTCTGTATTGAAAAACCAGGTTGCAGCCTGGTTTGTGTGTACACATGGCCCAGTAATTACCGTTGGCCACGAACACGTTCCACTTCGGTCCGTAAACTTGCTCAATCTCCCTCTTGATATCAGTTACTAGATCCTGTAATGAATAACTAAACGGTAATCTAGTAATGGAAGGGGACGCTCAAACGAATACATCGAGTGTAGCTTACCTTCTTGCTAGATTGGTTGTTGAGAGCGTTGAGGACGATGACTTGAATAGACTCGCTCATGCGGAACGGCATGTCTCGACAGAGGATTTCCACCTCACGTAGCCCAGCTGGTCTGAAAAGAAGCACTATTTTATTCGTGAGGTGTGCTTGAAGAATTTGTAGTAGTTCCAACTCACTGTTCGGGTGCAAAGTTTAGTCCATCACATACTTCCTCACGTGTCAGTCGCCTATCTTTTCCAGCATTTATATGGGAACAGACGACCTGTTAAGAAGTTTAAATTTAAAGTTAACCAAATACTGCGAAATCGACTATAATTTCGGATGTTACGCATTTTAGAGACAGTTAATTAATCTTACTTTTGCGTCTGTCTCCTTCATTCCCCATAGCACAAGGTAATCTTGGTAGTCCTTCAGAGTTGGGTCTGTGGCAAAACAAAAAAGGCAATGTTTTGTCAGGCTTACAGGAGATCTCACAAGGAGAGATATCAAGAAACAATAACTAACTGGGCTTAGCTTCTGTCAGTTCATCATAGAGATGAAGCATAAAGGCTGGTGTGAATTTTTCTTGGCTCGTTTTCTGCTGCGGTGACATTGCGACAGGATGAGGTGTGAGTTTTTGGGGCGAAACACAACGGTGCAACTTTTATAGCAACGTCAAAGTTACCGGTGACTAGCCATCCTGCGTGTGAAAGATATCGCAGAATGCGGCTTATCGAAGTTGCCAAGCAGCCAATGAGCGATGAGCCGCCGAAAGCCGCTTCATCACTCGATAATTCCTAAACATTCTGGCTGTCTCATGTGTGAATTTCCGCTCGGTACCAATGAAATCCAGGTGCTAGAAAATGTCCAAGTCAGATAGGTCATTACCCAATTTATTGGGAAGTAAATGGTCGGGAAAGTCGAAATATATGCAATTCGTCTCTATAGTAAGTGATTGAGCCTTCAAATGGGCTCTGAATAAGACCTAACTCCGATAAGACCCAACTCTCCAGATATGATTTGAATCATTGTGGTTTTGATTTTTTCATGTTTTTTTTTTATTTTAGCAGCTGCCTAATATAAGCCATTCATTTGATCACCTAAAAAGCTAAGCAAGACTACAGACCAATGTTCGCACTTAAATTATTAAGTTAGGGTAAGCAACGTGCTGTCTGATGATGCAACTTTGCAAATGGCAATAAACGCACTTAGGTGGCGCACTCTGAGAGTCGTGAATCAGGCTTCAAAGCACCAAACCCACTACCAGCACCACCTCTTAGGGAGTGACTCTCTTTCATAAGCGATTTGGCAGTCTTGTACAGGCAATGAAGTGCCTTTTTCGGATGGAGCCACAGATTTTAGGTGTGTGCGATATAGACTATTACACACCCGAATTATTAAAAGTCATCCAACCATGGCGCTTAAGCAATACAATCCTGCTTCAAACTTGTACGTGCATATAAAATTTTGTAGCTCTACTTACCAAGCTTAAGTAGCCCTACTTTAGTGCCATTCCACTTGATAGCGACAACCGTTTTCCACTAGTATTCATTTGCTATCACGGTAACTTAAATGTTCGTGACTAATTCAGCTATTTAATTTCTGAATATTGTGTTCCAATGCTTTATAAATAGGTGCTACAATGGAATGCTATAGTGATATGCCTGATACGTCTTACGCGATACAAATTGTCATAACAAACATATAATTGACCTGGCTGTTATTCGCAACATCACAACATCATTTTGACTGTTTTTCCCAACATAACGGTGAAGTACAGGCGTCAGTTTCATATCATGTTGTACTTTCAATGGCGAACTGTGATTGCCATTTGTTAGTGTAAAAAATTAATAACCAAACCGATAGTATCCTAGTTATGCTAGCTCAAATTTTGGAAATTGAATGTGGTATTTTTCAAGATGAATTTAACATTAGAGTTATGCTAGGATAGACGTAAAAGTTTTTTTCTAATTGTAGGATAGTAAATTATGTAAAAAAAACAATATATTTACAATCGAGTAATTGTCAAAACAGTTGCAATTCAAGTCAATGCTCTTCTCAACTCTATGTTTTCTTTTATGTTCATAACAGTTTCACATCTATTGCAACTTCCTTCTATACAATAGATTATTCTAACGAAGAAGCGTTAAACTATCTTAACTGAATTTCGCATTGCAGTCCTGCATGACGCAAGCAATAGCTGAATTATCTATTACGAAAAAGATTGCGGTGAGTAATCACATCTCACAGGATAAATTGGCGATGTGAATATAGGTCTTCTGGAAACATTAAAGAAATACCTATTTAATATATGCATAATTAATCATCAAGTTCTTTCATTCCAATGTTTCAGAGGTAGAAAGCAGTCGTAAAATCAACCTTGCGGCTTTTTCCTCCTTTTCGTCGCACATGGGGCTCTTCCTTCCAATATCGATAACAGAAAATCCAGTCAAAGAAGAAATGAAGGGAGTTGGCTCGGTGATTCGACAAGGCACCAGGCTCACCTCTGTGTGAAACTTAGCACAGCCTAATTAAATTACCAACAAATATTCATCAAATAAAACATATTTAAACAAATGGAGATCGAGCAAAAAACAAAACCAATTTGGTCTTTAAACTAATTAAATGCTTTTTTTTCAAAATTTCAACTTCTCAAAGATGTTGTCGATATTTATCTAACTACCTAACTAGCCAATTCATCTTAGAAGCGAAATAAAATCTCTTTTATTCACATAAGAATTAATTTAATTTATCTATAGATGGCGCTTCACTCAGCCCTTATTTTATTTCTCATATTCGATATGTTTAAACACTGTGAAAATAGAGCAAAGCTAAGAACTCGTATTGACAGCATTATTATCTAGTGATCATCGGCAAAAATGACAAACCCTTTTGAATGACCAATTCAAAATTGTCCCTGTATAGTTTACTTAGGCCTCTTAATCCGAACTATCTCCTCAAAATCTTTCATTTCACGACTTTTCACTTTATTTTTTAATCTGTTCACCAACAGTATGTCTCTACATTTCGGAGTGATGCACTATGTTACCTTTTGAAAGGGAAGTTACGACATCGCATCTTAATCCTAGTTTCAACATTTTGATTCATTTTATACGTAGTAAATGTGTAGTGAAATTAAAATTATTTAGTTTGAAAAAAGTTTAAGAGTTAACGTTGGTGCCACTGCTAATGTGCCAATGGCAGTTACCCGTTTAATTTCAAGTGGGATTGTGCTAACCATCATCTAGTGTCTCACGTGCGAGTAAACGACTCCTAATTTCAACCAGTGATATAATCCACACTGTCAAATGTTGTGCTGTGACTTGAATATATTAGATGAACCATATATTGCGTTGTTTTAGACCTTTTAGCCTTGTTCTTGCTAATATTGGGGTACCAATTGCGACTTCAGATTTACTAGCTGTGGCTTTTAGTAATAGCATAGCAAATGAGAACCACAGTATTCGCACACACAGCAACTCAAGAGAATAACAGCGGCACGTCACTGGAATTGCTTCGCCTGCCAAGGAAACTGAAGTGCTGTTTTCTGCAATCTCTAATATCTCATAGAACTTATTCCCATCCATGATCGTCGGAGAATTTATGTGAATCTCATAAACTGGCTTTTCCAGTCTCAGTACATGAGAAATCCAAAAATGCATACTTGACATTCTGAAGGAAATAAACCTCTAAAATAATACTTCACATTGATTACCCGATTGTGGCAGTGTAAGAAGTTCTCATTTAAATTAGTTGTGTCTTACAACAGTAATTAAATGAAGTCAAACCGGAAGAAATAATTTTTCGTAGCCCAGGCTACTGTCTATTGGGAGCCTGCCCTCATTAAATTCTTAAATTATTCACGGTAGAGTACAGAAATCGTAGATCGAACGTCTCTTAGGATTCCCTCTTTTTCTATTGCAATTGCCTACAAGGCTGTGTTGGGAATAGAGTTAGATATGCCAACGTCTGACAGTCAATTAAAGCTGGAATCGAGTCCTGGGCTACCGCAAACTATGCGACAGCTAGAAGTGCAAACTAATCTTCTATGGCACTTTTCTGTCGATACTTAGCCCTAATCACCGGTTCCTAGGGTGCTCCATTTAATTAAATCAGTTAAATTAAATCAGTTAAAACTTGCTTTTATGGCAGGTTATTTGAGAGCCCCCTCATCTGTTTGTGTCCCGTTTGGCTTACAGCAGATGTAAAAATCATGTTGCCAAAGCACCATAATGAGTAGACTTTTCGAAACAGAAAGTACATTTGTACATGAAATAATAGATCACCGCAAAGCTGATTTGAGTTAAATATTTTGCGCAGAGCGTATATTATGGATTTAGAAGGGAAACATGATTTGCTTGGAGATAATTTTCAGTAATGTCTCTTCAATGTTTGGATGCTTTTAAGGCTTTTAAGTGGTTCGGTACTTGATAAACTCCATATGTTCTGCCCCTATATTTAAACCAGAGATTTGAGGCCATTTTATATTGACAAATGCCCCAAAATCCTTGAAAAGCCTGGAAAATGTTCCATTCCTTTCCATAGAGTTTCTCGATTCGCTCCTTGGCTCTGGCTAGGTAGTCCTGAATAAATTTGTCAAATGAAAGATAAACTATTACGTCTCAACTGGATGTTAATAGAAACTTATACCTTACCCTGGGTAAACCACCTATCCTGACTTCTTCGATGATAATCCAAATGATCGATTCACGCTGGTGTTGCTGCATGTCCGTTTCAATTATATATACGTCTTTCAGATATGGTGATCTATAAAACAGCAAGACTCACGATGTGGCTTATGATGTGAAAATATCAACTTTTAAAAACATACTGATTCGGGTAGTAGTTCAGGGTGTCGCAAAGGTCCCTTCGTCGGATGTACCCCTTTTTCTTGGGATCCATTTCCGTTACATATCGCTAAAGGAGTAAATCTGATAATTAAGTACTGTGTGTAAGGTTGACCAGTTCAAACACTGAAGGAACTCTTGCAAATACCTTTACTGCATCCTGTGGGACACCCCATCTTAAAAGATGATCTCTAAATGCCTTGGTTGAAACCCCTAGAAATCGATAAAATGATAGTGCTAATTCACAGATAAATTAAAGTACGCAATGCGTGGTTTTACTCACTGTTGTGATTTTCATTGAGTTCGTCGAAGTACCGCAGGAGGGTCTCACAGTCAGGGTTATCCATGAGATCAGAGCACTGATTAGGAGTCGAATGGGGGTTGGTGGGCCGAGCCATCGGCTGAGAGCCTGAAGAAGCCGTCTTGTGCTATCAGCGAGCCAATCTGTGCCAGTTTGTTTAGCCTCATCTAACGCAATTGGTGCTGCTAGATTAATGTGGAATCATACCACACTGTCATTCTCCTCATGTGTGATTCATACAGTGATGGAAATCAGAGGAAAATATTACTCTTCTCCTATAATCTCGGTGCACTTGTATCTAATTAAAGTAACTTTCAATATAGTCTCATTCACATTGCAAAGTATACTGTGTTTTTATCTGATTTTGTGATCGGTATGATCTATAATTATAAATTTACCGTTATCAAGTACAAAAAGTCACTACAAAGTCATTAAATCAGAATACTTTGAATATGGCAATACTAGTTAATAGTCCTCGTACTACCAATGCCGTTGTTAAGTTACCCTTGTGTATACTAGAAATTTGTGCCAGCGAAAACGATGCACTTTGCAATTGAATATATTCGGATCCTCATGATAATGAAATAGTCTTTAGTGCTTTCCTGCTTTAATCTTCTGAATAGTAATATGCACAACCTCAAGGAGTAACTAATGACTATACATAAGTAGAATTCGAAATACTGAAGCGTACTTCCTGCCACCCTTTGTTGCATTTCAAAATTCAGAGATTAATTAAATAATATAGTGAAAGAATCGCAATGCTTTCAGCTTAAAACCATGAATGAGATTACTAAAAATAATCACTTTTTCTTTGATGAATGTGAGAGTTGTAAAAATTCGTAATGAGTACGGATATAAATCTCCTCTTCCAAATGCTCATAAAACAAGCCCTTAAACACTACAAATCGTGAACATACTATTCGGAAAGGGGCTGTTATTCTACCTTACAAAATCCAGACCACTGTACCAGAATTCGGATGCCAGATAGACTAATTTAAATGTTTTCATGGATGGAAGTAACAAGTATCATTTTAAAGTCAGGTGTCGCGAATACATGGCCCACATGGAATATCACGTCAATATGTAGCTTCACTTGGTGCAGGAATGTAGGATAAATATCAAATACAGAGTTTGAAATGGCTTCTGATTTCTACGTGTGGATTTTAGCTAAGCGGAAGCAATTCTAAATGAGGCCTTCATAAATAAGAACTCATTTTTTGTCCAGAGCTTCACCAGAGCGTGCCCAAATTTGAAAATACTCTGGACGCAAATACAGAGAGGCTGAGTTTTTTCCACAATTTCTGCATGAAATATAGTATCTAAAGGCATGGAACTGATGTTTGAAGGGCACAGTTCGAAATATGTACAATATCCGGCCCTTAGCCTCTTCTTTCAATCCTATAGACCAACTTTCCATTCAATTAACCTCCAAATCAAAAACTTTGTTCGCCAACTCCAACGGAAACAAATCATTGCAGACTTGATTTGTGCACCAGTGTTTTGCATCGGAATGTCACCTCAGGCCAGAGAACTACACTTCACCACTTGCAAGATTATTTGACGAGACGGTGTAATTGATTGGTCTAGCTGAATACAATGAAAAGAAATGGAGCTAATTTCAATAAAACGACATTTTCTTTGATCTCCTCAGACGCAACAAGATGAGGGGAGGAAAATCAACCCGTTTTCATTTTTAGGGGTTATTTAACATTTCGTTTAGTGAGTAGTAATAGGTCACTAGTTTGTTTCATTAAAGATTATTTTAACCAATCCTTACAAATGTTTTGTCCAGCGTTAAGGCGGTCATCGTCGTAATAGGTTATAAAGAAAAATGCATTTACATCATCAACTTTCCTTAAGGTGAATTTCAAATGCATAAGATGGTGGCGAACTACTAACGAAATATACTTTATTTATAAGTTTAAACTAATAGAACAAGTAAGTTACACTTCCAATTGCTCCGTAAAATTAGTACCTTATTGATAGTTTCAATTTAGTGTAACTTGGAATGAAAATTTTCCTCTTGAATAATCTCTAAATAAAAATTTATTGCAAATTACTACAGATGGTTTAATTGGATAAAACTAATATTCGGTAGTGCTCTGATGTCCATGTTAATTCGGCAAACAGCGCATTGCACAAAATTTTATTTGTAGCGTTAATGAAGCAGCGTAGTGTTGGACTGATTAGCGGTAGTAGCCATGACCCTCATCTTCTTCGGTGGGTGTTTGGAAGACACCATACACAACTCCGTTGTGTACAAAAGTCAAGTTCGAGCCCGGTTTGTGTGAACACACTGCCCAGTAGCGGCCTTCCGCTATGTACACATTCCATCCTGGTCCGTAGAGTGAATCCAACTTCTGCTTAACCAGCCTCAACTTGTCCTTTTTGTAAAAATCATCTCAGAATGTCAGCAAGAATGTTAAAGTCGGTGTAGCATTCGTTTCTCTTAAACTGACCTTTTTTGGCTTCTTGGATGCGAGGGCACCCAAGAAGATCTTGATCACTGACTCACGCTTTCTTTGTGACATGTCATTAGAGAGGACTTCCACATCTTCCACTATTCCCGGTCTAAAGGCCGTTAGAAAATTAGAATTCCGGCGTACTCATTTGGATAGAAGTGGAGAGCATTGCAAACGTCGTCCCTTTTGACGAAGCCTGTTCCTCTTGGGTCGAACATGGCGACATAGTTCTAGATAGAGATGGGATAAAGCATAGCCCTGTAGCCCCTACCCTCGCCTTGTCCCTTGGGACCCCCCACTTGATCAAATGGTGGTAGTACTCGTTAGCGGGGAGGCCTAACAGACAACGCAATCGGTGAGAGGAAATGGTATAAACTCACGCGACTCAGACTCGTTGATTTCATCGAAGAGGTGCACTAGAACATCGGCGCCGGGCTCTTGAAGTGCCATTACAGCGGCGTTAGCGAGAGAGCAGACGTTCGAGATGATGTGAGTGAGCTAGTGAGTTTGGAAGCGGGAGCTTCAGCTGTTACCGAAAACACAGCCAAACAGCGACGCCATAGGCTAGGTGTCAATTAGGGCGCAAGAGAGAGTAAGAGTGCGTCAGAACCGAGCTGGTGGTATTGGGTGTGAGTAGGGGTGACAGGAACCCCTGCAAAGAGCACATGATTTCACATCTATAGGATTTGCTTATAAATCTAGTGAGCAAGGGAAATCTTTACAATACATGACTTGAAAATGCCATAATTCCATCCCGATTCCAGTTGGAATTGCTTACCTCACGATTGAATCGAGATGGGAGATTTAATGCTAATATGTTTCACTCGCTGTGCGTTATGAAAACCCACAGATTCAATTTATTTTGGAATAGGCTGTTGTGAATTTGAAGCAGATTCTGAAATGTGCACGTGCTTTTATTTTATTTCGAATGTACTGCAAGCACTACCACCCGTCCCGTATATGATAAGCCCGAAATTTAGCTCCAATGGTGAGTTCTCTTTAAGTCGATAGAAATAATCAAATGCCTCAGAGAATCTAATATTTCTACTGATTATCTGTGTCTAGATTCAATTTAATCAAGAAAATGCGTTCGATTTTATGAATCACAGATGAAGGCCAGATATCTGAAATCACGAGCTTTTGAGGAGACCATGGCTGAATTCACGTATTTCTATTCTCAGCTTTTTCGTTTTACAATTAATGGCATAAATTTGTTTCACTTAAAGTAACCAGGTGTTTTACCTTTAGCTCATTTTCGACCAAGGATAACTGACTCAGTTTTGGATTTGCGGCTTTGCATTATGATAAGGTTTGGCTACCATGCAATTGTAGAGAAGAAATTTCTCCTCTTAACAACACTATACAATTTGACTCCTTGAGTTCCTCTGCCCGAAAAAGCACCCCATTCATTTAATTTATCATAAAGCCTATCAGAATCGGGGCTGAATATATTCTTAATCCATTGGGACATGAAAACACTCAAACACAACTTCTGATTTTGCGATTCGGATAAGTGCTTTAGCCCAATAAAATCAACTTATTCTCCAATGAAACATTCCTTTTATTACACTTAGTGATCTTTCCCTGACGATATTGATCTTGAGCATAAGTTACTTGATAACATCCCTGCCTAAAAGTAGACTCTCAATAATGAAATTTAATTTAAATTTAAGTAACATTTTCATAGTACTAATTCTCTCGGAATAAGCGACAGTCCTAAAGAACGATTATCCATTTGATGCAAATTTTAGTTTTAGAAGCCTATTTTCAAGAATATAGACTTAAGAAGATAATAAACTCCTTCTGTTAAATCAGTTGAACTTGTGGTAGTTTTACGGTTTTTATATTTATTCACCAGTTCGATATTCTTAAGACAAACAACTTATTATATGTTAAATGAGTTGACCTGACTCCCGATTTGAATTACATGGTTCAGTATCATTGATCACGTGATAAAAAAGTTGGGTGATCGAAACCCAGTTACTTCTAGAATCTTCCCCGATCTATAGCCCATACAGCAATTCTCTCCATGCACACTTGTTCAAAAATGTTCATACTCTTCCCAGGGACGTCGGTTCTTCCAATTCGATTATGTTGGCGCAAGAGCACATGAAGCTTCAAGAATTATGGGTCTAGTGGTGACAACTCACCGCCGTTTCTAATAAACATCGATACCTTTCATAAAGAATTATAATGCTGAACAGCAATGCAATTAGATAAACTTGGAGATTTTTTTAAGTACTCCCCATAGTTTTGAGCCACACTTCCTTTTTGACTCTAATGATGGCAAACTTCTAATAAATAACTCAGTTTACCCCTGTAAGTCTATCTGAAATGGTTTCTACCACTGGAAACCAGAAAAATTTACTTGAAGAATGTTTTCCAGATTCGAAGAAACAACTTAGCCACGGGTCTTAACAACACACGGGTATGATTCGCCATACTTCTGAGTATATTTTTACCTCCTTCCCAACGATTAAGAAGAAAATTGTCATTACAATCTAGCGAAAATCTTCAAACCACATTTTCTAATTACTGGCATCCAATCAGTAGAATAAGAAGTAAAATACCGTGAAAATATCAAAATTAAACTCAGGGAAGCAATTTTGTTTCAGAAATGTCATATTTTCGCAAATGGCTTCCAACTAATTTACGATCAATAATCAATTGGTGTTATGCAGCTGTCGGCGGACATGCAGGTTAGTTTGTATAATTCTCTACCCCACGTAATTGATCTTGGAAAACTCGTGACCTTGAAGAAGTGAACGACCAATATGTGGCATGTGCGTGATGCAAGTGCAAAAATGGTAATTAAGCACGCTTGGGTAAAGAGGCACGTACTACACGCAAAATACGCTTGCAGATCTAGTTCGCATTAAAAAAACCCACGTATTTTTCTGAGCTTCATTATTAATTAACATTACCACTCTACCTTAAAGCAGAATTATGAATAACGCAAGCAGCCACACTAGCTGTTTAAGCTCTCATCTGGTGATTTCATTTCTTATTACAATTCGGAACCGAATTAAATGTCTTATTACTTTGGTAGATTCAGCAAAAATTGAGGGCTTGTAAGGAAAAATCGGAACTCTGAAAGTGTTCTACCCTTTCATTATAAATTCCATCCAAACTTGTAGTTTACACTTTAATTGGCAATCAAAAATTTCTTGAAAATACAAATGGGTGTACGCTGACAAAGTTAGGCAGATTCAAGAAACAAGGTACTGTTAACGGAAAATTACGTGTAGATATAACCCAAATACCAAATGTTAGAACCACATTTTTCATGATTTGCTTTCACTATACGCTTTCCTCCTCTTAACGGTGTCTTTAATCCCAGATAAGCCTCAACATAACCTACTAGGATAAAAGCACTTAAGTGGCTATAATTAATGGCTAAATTTAACTTCTCTCCAAATGTTATGGATTTTATATAAATAGAGAGCATTTCGAGACCGTTAAATATATTTTAAAATAACAGATTGTCCAAAATCAACTTGATAGGGTTAATAACACAATAGCTGCCCTGATTTAAGAGTAGTAGAATTTAGCTACCAGTAATATTGAAGCTTTTGAGATGGATTTTTTGTTTATTGAAGACTGGAATTCACAAGGTGTGGGCGAATGATTTCGAAATTCAAGAGCGTAGTAAGAAATCCCATTATATTCTTAATAGGGTTGGTCGGGTAGACACGTCAGTTATGACTTTGGGCAATCTAAGTGAAGAAAATGATTGCGAACGAAGTATTCTCGTATTCAAACACATATCGCAGAAATATTGATAATTTTTAGTGACATAATTGCAGCGTACAAGTTACATAATTTCTTAAATGGTTCACTAAATACTTAAAGACAGAATCTGTGAATAGGTGCTCAATTTAAAACAGAGTGCTTGAGGAGTCGTTCGTTAAGAAGAGTTCGTTTTCAGACAGGCGCGCTACTAGATGAGTAGATAGAGGCGATATTGTGAATTTTAATGACAGGCAACGCATCGAAAAGCAACCAGTTCACTTTAAGGCGCGATTTGTAGAATACAACCAATCAGTCTCCACTAACCTATATCAATAGCCATTCCAACTTATAACAACCAGTTACTATCTTTTAAGCCAGTATTTGAAAATGGTTGCAAATGCTACTTGAACTTGTGTTCGGCTTTTAAATTGGGGTAAGTGAACAATGCAACTAATGAAATATGCAACAATATTGAGCATAAGTTAGTTAAAGATGAACAGCTTCTATTTACTGTCTTTTATGCAATCTGAAGGAAATGGGAAATTTAGTTGGAAGATGAGGACAGATTCGAATCCAAAAAAATCTCAATTACAAAATTGATAGTCATTGGGAACTTTGGTTTAATTTCCAAAATTATCATCGGCCGACTGATATATGTCATAGACCATGTTATTAAGCTCAAAAATAATGTTTGTCCCTTGTTTGCAGGTCTTCAATGCCCAGCATCGACTGTCGGCCATAAAGACATTCCATTTAGGACCCAGGTTATAATCTAGGTTCGTTTTGATAGTTCGGATACGATTCTGTAAAGGATAATACCATGCTCTTAAGGTTAGGACAAAATGTTACTTTAAATGGGTTAAAACTTACATCTCCCCAGTCGGATTTGTTGGTTGCATTATCCACGATATCCAGTATGCGTCTTTTAGCATCGTCTGATGTTTCGCAGTAGAGAATTTTCACTTTTCCCAAATTCTCCTTAATCCTACACAGTGGCAATTTTAGTAACAAACTGTCTTTAAAGATTCAAATGAATAAATTGATAAGTTGATTGCGACGAATTTTAAAGGAGTTATACAAAAATGCACCTTCTAAAAGATGCATGATATTGAAATGGTGACGTGTATGTTAAGTGTTAGTTCCAATTTCATTCTAACCCTAAATTTGCCAGAGGAAATTTGTACTTCTTGTGCGATTTTGCTTTATCACAACAACTGTTCTACTGTTCAGTCTAGTTTCAGAATGTGTATTTTTATCAGAATAAGCATACAATTAATGTTAATAAAATCAACACACCTTAACATCATTTAATTCATGACTACTTTTTTAGTCATTTCATTGCCAATGAATTTAATTTTCATCTTTCTAAACTTGGGCGAGATATTTGGTGTTGGAATTTCTAGGAGTAAATCACTATTAGACAACTCTTTCTCATCTGCATTATTTAATGCTCTTTTCTTTTTCTAAGAAGCAACATAGAGTAACCCTAATGACATGCGATTTCAGCTTGACAATAGATCATCTTGAAGGCAAACACGTCGAAATGGTATGATGAAGCGCGAAATGAATAAGATCAGGTCGGCAACATAAATAAAATGAGTGAATGGGTTTCACCTCGGATTGAGGGGCACAAATATATTAAAGGTTTCGAATGAGCTATGAAATGGCTTTGAATAGGGTTATTAGATTCAAAAGTGGGCACTTTTCTCTAACTATACATAGTGTAGCCGCCGGGCCCTTTGGTGTGGACGTTTATCGCGTTCTCCGGAGCCTGATAGATGTCGTATACCGTATTCTTGTACTCGAAAACCAAGTTCGTGCCTTGTTTATAGGTCTTGAGGGACCAACAACGGCAATCTGCCATAAATACATTCCAGTTCGGACCAAATACGTCATCCAGGTGATCTTTGATGTTTCGAATGAGGGTCTGTTTTCGAAAATGAAGTATAAAATTGTCTTATTAAACCTTGCTCACTCCATACACTCACCGCTTCAGAATCGGATCTCTCTCTTTCTTCTTCAACAATGTGCATCATGCGCTTCATTACATCTTCGGTAGTTTCACAGTAGAGAATGTTGGCGGATCTTAGGATATCGTGCCTGTTAAGAGAAAATGTTGGAATACTAGTGTATTTCTTGAAATGGTGTCTTTCGAGTGGGTTTGGTTTATAATTCAAACCGCATCTTCATTAATGATTCCAGTGGATTTCTTTGATCAAGTAATAGTGTAATATAACTTGAATGTTGTAATTTGAATTCCTATTTTGTTTTACACTCACCTCGAGCGATAGTTGGCTCGACTGCCGTCCCGGTGGCGGCTTTGGTGATTTGACTCGTATGATTGTCGTCTCTAGAACACATTTTAGTCAAAAATAATATGCTCCCCTTCGCAATTTAACGTGTGAATTAACGTCCTAATTATAGTGTAATCTAAACACCTTCTTTGAGTGAGCTAGACATGCGACCTTGTGGAACCTCAGCAATACTCTAAATTGAACGTACAGTAGGAAGGATGGCTACGATGACCATCGCTTGTCTCTCAGAGACACTAAAGATCGGTGTATCATTGGCTTTCTTGGCAGAGCAAAGGTTATGTATGCTGTCACCGAGAAGGAATATGTTAGCGTGCTTGCTCTTCAATTCGGCAGTTTGATGTGGATACTAGAATTGCGTCGTATTTCTCCTATTCGGAGTGGTAGGATTTTTCACAATTTTTCCTAAGCCATTTCAGTTACTGGATTATCTGGGCTCAGAGCTCATCGTTCTACTACGCAAGATAATAAAAATATTTCGAATTTCAGGTTTAATATGGACTCATCAGTTGGCAACGTAGGCGAAAAGAGACCACATGAACACCAATCACTGTTATTGAGCCCCTTTTGTTGGGCTATTTCGAGTGCTTGAGTGCACTGAGTACCACTGTCACAGAATGCATAAATAACTTTGTTGGTCCTGAATTTCATTTGGTGGCATCGACTTGACTGCAAGGGAGCTTTGGGCTCTTGACAAAACGGTTGTTTAATTCACGGTTAATTGCGCCTCAGCCGAAGGCATGTGAATATTCTTCAAGAAACTGTGCAGTCAACGGCATAAAAATGGCTCCAAAATTAAATTTATTGCTTCTGTATCATGGTTTTAATGAATAATAGCCTTTTTGGCAATAGAATCAATGATACACTACTCCTAGTTATTATTTTAGTGTACAGCGGCCTACTAAAAGGTTAAAAAGACTGTCATAATGGTTGCTAAGTTTAATAAAAACTATTTATGACCCTTCCAAGGTCAGTCGAATGATATGCGAAAGAAACGAAGGATAGACGTTGAACTCAACTGATTCAGATTACCTCTTCCTAATATTTCATCAATCCAAAACCAAAGTACACATGAGGTAATGTTTTCGAAATGTGTTAAATAACAAATAATGAACTTAGCAAGTGGTAATAGCTGTCGAAAATTAGGACTAACAGTTTCAAATGGAGAAAATCTGACAACATTTATAATCAATTGGTATTTCCAATTACCGAATTTAGTCATAAGTGTATCATGACAGCCCTTGATGATATTTTCGAATTTAATACTATGCAAGGTTAAGATTTGCTGTTGAAACACTTCTATTGGTGAATTCTGCTAAATCTTCAACTCTAATTGAAACTAAAATGTGCAAAATCCGCACGCTTGACCTAAATTCGAGTGACTGGGATAAAATTTGCAGTGATCTGATGTCGAAAATGTGAATAATGGAAGTAGTCTTATGGAAAACGACTTTGGAAAGATATTGCGAACAATAATAGGTAAACTAAATTTTCGTCTACTAAGACTGCTGACTTACGTATGAGCTGTCGCGAGGCATACTGAAGTGCGAATAATTCGTGAGTGATACTTTGGAGATTGCAGAATGTGCTGCGAGATGTGATTTATCTGTCCCCTGGTTGGCTGATCCCAATTTAATTCCTCCATCATCGATGCCACAACGCGCTCAGGCCTCAAGTACCGTCGTGCAATTATTCACTGATTAACCCCACAAGCATACGGATCTCATTAAAACTATGCTATAACCTGCGTACGTTTAATTGCTACCACACTTAATCGTCGATTTATGGATAATAGTGTAACCGAGAGAGGATATGCCAACACACTCGCAATTGTAATGCCTTCCATTTCGTAAAAAACCACTCGCATTTGGCTTAAGCGGATATTTAAGCGATATTTTACTTTTTAGACTTATTATACAAGATTTAAAAATAATGCAAGATAACCTTCAAAGTAGGAAATCACACTTTTAAGGGTAACCAAAACTCCAACGAAGGCTCTAAAATCAAAGTCAAAAATAGTGCAAAATCATCACTCCATGAGATTTAATTTTCCCACTTCGAGTTATAACATTGGCATCTGAATGAATTTACAGCTGGCAAGATGTTCGCCTTAATTGAGTCAACAAATTATTGGAATAAAAATCAGATATTATCATCGTTTTCTCTCTCATTCACAGATACCCAACCAATCAACTTCTTTATCAAAGGGTAATGTCTGACTTGTGGTTGTAGAAAAAGAGTCTGAGACCTAAAAGCGTGATAATAGTAAATGTAACAGTCTTAAACAGCAAGATACAAACACACAGCTGCAGAGTCAACCTCTACCCAGGCCGAGACCATCGGTCATAAGTATTTAGTGCCTTTCCCTTTTCCCCTTTATCTCTCATTGGGTTGAACCCTTTTGCGGACGAGGTGAAGGCACACCTCTCTACTGAGACCCTAGGCATCCATGTATGTGCTGTTACGTCCTAACTTAGGCTTCTGGGAATGACCGTGTTTCGCTGTATCAAGTTTTGTCTCTCAGTTTTGAAGTAAAGCGTTAGTGGAGATTCTGAAATAACGGTGATGACGACTATCAAAATCCCTCTTCTTATTCGCCTGCAATTCGAAAATTTCCACCTTCCGGCATTTGCGTTTCGGTTAATCGTAATCATCTCTTCTCACCCCATGGTTAGCCTAGGATTGCGCTTTTGCATGCAGTCTTTGACTAATTGTTCTGTACTCGTGTGAACCACCGTGGTTTGTTGACTCATGACCACATTGAACCACTTCGCTCTTGGTAGATTTCGTTTCCGCCTCTAGTCTTTTTCAGTGCAAGAATTCGAAAAGATAACTTTCACTTTAAGATCATTCAATTAATAATGAAGCTCCGTAAATCCACTACTTTCTTGCATCATATTGCAACTGGTAAGACTTAAAGCCTTTATTCCATCATTGCTATTGGAAAAATATATACTTTGGTGAAATAAATTTACACAGGCAAATAAATACCTCATGATAAAAATTGTGGTACTGAAAAATTACTTTCAACGAACTTCCTACGTAGATTATCGTAATGCCAATGTAGCTGTGTAAAAGGCAGTCTATCTGCTTTCGGATTCGAGGTATGGATTTAATTCTCCTCTACCGCACCTCAGCTAAGCATCCACCATCAAGCATCTACGAATGAATCCCCTTAGGTCGTCTTGATTTTAATAAGCAAAGATATCGATCATTTCACTTCAGTTTCTGAGGATTTTTCTTTGTATTTACCTTAAACATAAATGCAGAAATCCCTAGCTACTTCGTTTCGAATGACGGGGATTCGCTACTTCGCGTATGCTATTTCTTTATAATTGTCCTTGGGATTTAACGTATAGTGAGCAGTACTGCGGAGGATGGGTTATTGATAGAAAGTGTAGGGCTTTGAAGGCCCAAAGCTATCTATTGCAATAGACTAGGCAATACTTTATGGCAGACAAATTCATCCTTTTGAGTTTAGAAATAATCGCTACTATAAAATTTGAGTATATTGCTTTGTGGGTATGCATTCAAGGTAACTTGTAGGATTCAACAATTTGAAGCACACATCAGTCGTTAAATATAAATGCAGAAAAATACCTCGATCTCCAACGTTGTTAAAGCTTTCAACTGTACAATAGAAGTAGGCTCCGTGGAAGATGCGTTCTTATTAGGAAATACCAATTTTAGGAACTACATGCATATTGGATAGGTAAGCACTGATACATACGTTCTGAGTTATTAGGCTCCCTATGAAAATATATGGCAGGTTGAAAACGTCATCAGTAAATTATTCCTGATAAATCTAACACCAGGGCATTGAGACGTGCCATTAACACACAATGGCCGGGCTGGTTGCCAGTAGCAACATTGAGTGGCTTTAAACAGCTTAAACGAGGTGTGGCCATGAGCACTCCAGTGAACACCGCCCACTGCAGTCGGCGCAGATTGGCCAGGGCACTGCCTCGCACCTAATTGGTCTACGCTCCTGCAGGGCCCTTATGACTCAGGTGCGTATGTGCGTCCTCTCGCGCTCACACAGAAGGGGCGTACATTCGCGTCGCTTTGAGGACTCCACACTCGACCTCAAAACCCGTTTGAGGCGTGTTTGTGTGCGACGACGACTGCGGCAGTGGGTTGCCATTCGTGTTTGCTACTCGGTTTTGCATGGAGCTTTCTCGGATCTTTCTCCTTCTTCTTGCCATTCTTAGACTCGTCTGGTCTCAAGCACCTACTCAGACTCTTCAGGGGCTTCTCGAGTCTACTCCTGATGTTTCTATGGTATAGTGCCAGTAATTTTGGTTATCAAACTAACAAAATAGATGAATTTAAATGAACAAGTATATATCATTGCATCTAAGATATTAATTGGGCCCTATGCAGTATATTCTTAGTACTTAATTAATTTCCAGTCGCTTGGTATATCAGATACACGTAATACGAATTTGCTTGCAAAATCGCGTAGTTTTGGACTCACCTGTTGGACTCGAGAATTACGGCGATTAACACTTCGAGGTGCATGGACGCAGGCCAGTGCATTACTGTTCTGGCACCAAACAACGCTGCATGGTCTCAACGGGCGGCCCGACTATCCTGGCCGACGCTCACGATAGAGGAGAAGCAGAAGGTCATCTACGGAATGTATCTCGAAAGTGAGTTGTCTAGTAATTGTCTTTCTTGAACATTTTTGATGCTGGGCCCGCAAACCAACGCCTTCTTTTGCGTGCCATATTTGTGGCAATATGTGACCATAAACCCTAACTTGAGGTACCACCAGAAATCGATCGAAGATGTAGAAAGGTGAAATCGGATAGGTTTGGCTCTATGTAGGATCATTTAAACAGTATGTCCCACACTTATGTAAGCCTCTTGAGATCTAAATCTTGTGTAAATACTCCCATGTAATCCCACTGAAACGTAAAATTCCTGCCATCTTTAATTTCCTATCCATATGAAACGATGTCAAAAATGCTCCTTTTTCTCAACAAATGTGTCAGTGCCGTCCTTTTCTCAACAAAATCTGTCTCTAGGATAGTTACGAGCATGGAGCAATCCTTGATGGCTGATGCATTTTTACATGAAAACGTCGCTTTCTGCTCTTATTTGGGAAAAATTACACTGATGTCATATTCTGTTGATTTACAAGGAGCAAAATGCGGAATTGAACTTCCTTTAAGGATTCGTATTTGCAAACGAATTTAGCTGTTTTGAATCCGCTTTCGTTTTACTGCTGTTTTATGACTTCATTTGACCTCACTCTGTAGGGCTTCTAGTTTCTCTAAGCAATTGATTAAATTGGCTTCTGAAGAAGAAGAAGAAGAAGAAGAAGAATAAAGGGAATTAATTGCTGCACTCTTACGGAAGTTCGGACCCATTTACCGTAGCTCCACTTCCGATTGACTTAATTAACTTTGAATTGGGCTTATTGGGAAGATTTTGCTACGTTTGCTAAGTTTCTGAAGTCGACGCTATATATTTTCAACTCTCTTAGGTCCCAAGTCGGGTTCGATACCGACGAGACTATTCACACAGAAATGGCAAACGTCCGGCGAGGCCCTTCCGCTCATCGACGTTGGATTTGGCAAGGGAGCACTCTACAACGAAATTATTGGTCCCCGATATGCATTTTCTTTTGTGAGTTTGCTCTTCGGTTGAGTTTATTCCCCATAAATTCCTTTTTTTATGTTACAGTTTATCTTTTGGGCTTAAAGTTTCTCTTTTTTTCTAGTTCCAGTTATCTAACGGCTATCACACAAAGCACATTAATATTCAGCGATCATGATTATTCAAAGTACGAATTTGAAATAGTTTCTTTTTAGCAATGATGGCGTAAAATATATACCGCCCTCAATGCTGATGAAGTCGCATTCACAGAACCTAAACCTCGCATGAGCCCGAACGCCTTATTATTTTTGTTGTGCTTTGGGCTAGTAGTTTGCACATTTGTACACGAACTAAAACAGGTAGATTGGCTTGCTTAGTCTTTGTTCATCAACAGTGATAAGTACTGTTAATGAGTCGGGAATCGCAGTAGTGGTAGTAGTAGTCCTTGCCTAAGCAATGTGGAAGAAAGTAGACCTCGACATTTTTACGGAAATGTCGGCCTTGGTGCACCACAATGTTTGTCTAGTTAAATAATATTCTATTGATAGTCAAGTCATTTTTATTTTTTCGCGGTCTAGTCCTGAATCTTGACCTTTAGCCATCTGCGAATATTTGAAGGGTCTCTGGTCTTGAGAAGTGCGTAAGAAGTAAAAACGGATAAAGTTTTTAAGGTGTTCCCCCCTTAGTAAGTTTCTACGTAGCAGTTGAAAATGGTCGGTCTTTTGCAAACAAATATGCTAGCGTTCAACTTCCATTTTACTAACTCAGCCTTATGGACGACTATTGCACATTACTCTTCCATTCCTAGCTATAGGAATACGATTTCCTGAAATAGAGAGTAGCGTTCCTCATAAATGTCACCACTAATAAATTGCATTCACTCTCTGTTTTGGACAATCTCCACCAAAGCTGGGAACACCTCCGGCATACTTCATAAACGATGCCAAGGTACTAGGTATGGATTTGGAAGCAACGAACGGGATGCTTCAGGTTACGGACAAAGTCGTCAATTACCCTTTCGAATCAATGGACTTCTTTCAGTACCTTAGTCAAGCACAAGATATGACGTAAGTTTTCTACTGCTATTCATCCTAAAATTTCACTAAGTATCACATAGTTCCGACTTTGTAATATAGGAAGACACTTGCTTTATGGAATCAGTTGAGGATTACTGGAAACCCACTGTATACGCAGCTGACAAATCAGGTTTACATGGGTCAGAGCCTCTACGCAACCTATTTTGTGGTGTCCGATTATGTTTGGAACTCACTGCCTACCATGACCTATCAGGATCTACTGAACAACGAAACTCTCTTGATTAGTGTAAGTGCGTTGAGGACACTGGCATTTCGCATTATTAATTCAATCTCGAAATCATCTGTTAACTGAGTTAGATTTATTGTTATTGCTAGATGGTTACTGAGCTATTCTTGCAACCTCCAGCTTATAGCGGCGCTTTGGTAAATTCCGCTAGGTTTTGGCGAACCATTACGCTCCAAACCAAATCTTCTACCCCCGCTGGTTGGACGGATCTGCTGATCGGAGCATCAACTTCTACGTCGGATTTCCTAGTGATCCACTTCCCTCTTCAGTCAATCTACAGTCACTCACTCCCGGAAAAATGGCTGCATCGGCTGCTGGAGGTCAGTTTTTTACCTCCTTCTACTTATCTATCCAAGCAGGTTGATAGCACCGACCGTTAGAATCTGGAGGTTTGGTCCTCACTTCCCAGTGGTTTCGGGCAAGTTGTTAGTTGCGGCCTTGGTGGTTTCCATATAAAGCTTAAAAGACACTACTCAGGCTTATAGTGCATTTGCCGCTTAGTCGTTTCCATATAATTGAGGGAAAAGAGTAAAATTTTGCAGGACATATAGACTGATGGGCTATTTTATTTCAGGATCCCCAACGATAACTGTGAAGAGTTCATATGCGGAGACGGTGGGATCGGCTGTGGCGCTGCGAAAGGCCGTTCTCATTCCCGTATCAGCGCCTCTTGGCTACCTCCATGAGAGCACCCAGGACGCGTTGGCTCGTCTCTCGCCGTAGGTCACATTATTCCACTTCATTTATGCTTGAAGTATGGCTACTTTGGCTGAAGCAGCAGACAGAGTCTCTTCTCTAACCCACAAAGTTTTCTTACGATATAAATCTTAAGATTTATTCATTGGTTGAATAGAAAACCGCCTTTCCGTCTTGTAGACTCATGTTCTAGTTTGCGAGTGAGAAATGCATCATCTAATTCATTGCGCAAACGCAGGTGTGTTCTAATTTTCCTTGCGGCCTTCATTTTCGTTTCATCAAATGGGAACAGGAAACACGAAGTCGAATTCCCAAGAAAAATTGCAACTCCCTCACTTTTTTATTAGAACAATCTCCTCGAAACTAAAAGATTTCGCATGCTTATTCAGTACACTCCTACGGTTCCGAACCTCGACTCCCAAATAGGAATAGTTTCATGGGCCAGCTCTTCGGTGTATTTTAGAACCAGTAGATAAAGGTTTTAATGTCATATTTCAGGACATTTCTCCGAGTGTGTACATTGGACACCGCCTGCAATGCCATCTTACAATCCAGCGCAGAGAAGACCGTCTTTGCTCCTGTTGACTGGACTCAGTTCAACTTGCTTCCGGCAGCAAATAAAGTCAGCTTTGGAATTAATAAACCTTTGGGGATTTCCTGGGGCTATTTCATATGTTTGGGAAAAGCTCATCTACAGGCCCAAATGAACTTAGGAGTTAATCCAGCTACAAATATTAATTTTGCTACGTGGCTATTGTGCGCACAATTGAAGTATAATTTGCTTCTCACTGAGGCACTTTTTACAGCTGTTGCTTTCCGTGATCTCGATAGAGTGAGTACCTGAAGCTGATGATCCTACCGGAGAGGATTCTGCGGTCTCAAATGACCACCACGAAATATGTGGCGGTGGGCAGCGTTCCCGATGCTATTCGATTTCGCTCTAGAAACGGCGGTGGGTTCTTTCTCCTTTTTGTTCCTTTATTTCTCGTGTATTTCTGAGGCTGATATTGGTTAAATCGGACGTCTATGAAATGTACCTCATTACTGGAAGTGCGTACTTAGAATCTAATTTTGATTATTTAAACTCATATGCAGTAATTTGGCTGGGTTTCGCTCGTTAGCTAATCCAACTCTCCTTCAGATAAAATTTTTTCTCACTCAAGTTGCGGTAATTCCTTGCATTAATTGAGGTTTCCCAACTTTTTCAACAAGCTAAAGCGTCAGTTTAACTGCTCACATAACGTACCATATTATTGAGGATGACAAGTCAATGCAAGAATGCTTTAACTCCGGATTTGTTTCTGCTTTATCTAGTTTTGAATGTAGAGGCACGCATCTCAGGTAGTGGTTACGTACCAGTGGCTGTGACGGAGTCTGAGGCTCCGGGATCTGACGGTGTTGTTTACCTCGTCGCAGGAATCCCCGGTCTACCCACTCAGTCGGTGCGCAATTTTCTCGGGGCCGATCCCCAATTCCGGTATGCTGACCTAATTTTGTTCCACTGATTTGGCTGCATCAGTTAAAGCGCATCAGCATCTCCATTTCACGAAAAGCAAACTTAACCCATTAAGTCTCAGGATATCTGAATTTGCTTTGAAGCCTCTCATGGTGAATAGAATCTTGAAGTTGTTTTCACCAACTCGCGGGTAAAGTTGATGAATATAAGTACATTTATGCAGTTAGAAATATTCCTTCCTGTTTGTTTCCATTTGAGTGATACATGATGGGTTAAGAAGGAGAATGATGTCACTCCAGAGCCTAGGGTGTAGGTGTGTGCGGGTCTTCGGGTGTGATTTACCGATTACTATTGCGATGCACGTAATTTGTTTCAGAGGCCCTGTTTGTGGTATTGATGTGTGTAATAACCTATAATCCAGAGATTTTTGGTCTAACCAGTCATGTTCTATGGATTTAATTGGGAAAACTGCCTGAATTCGGGCAATTAGGTTCGCCTCTCGTTATTCAGTCTGATGACTCTGACATGCGCTTGATCTACTGATAGGAAATATGTGACTACAGGAATTCTCGACCACCAAGTGAAGGGCGGGCCCTATGCGTATTTCGCCGCTACCGATGCTGCAATGACTGCGATGGAAACTGACACGCGAGTCGGAGCCAAGATCCTTCAAGATCCCACCAGGCTCATTTATGTAATCTTTGTTTGTTGTGTCCTCTTCATCTAACAGCGTATAAGGCAATTTGAGGCAGGGTAAAGACAGTGAAGTTTCTTCGATTTCAAGACATCTGGAATTAATGGAATATGTTTCCATCTAAAGCCAACCTGCTAGTGTTTCTAATTACCGTTTCTCTTTCTATCATCGTAGGTGCTACGTCGATCGATATTCCCGGTGAAATTGCTATTGAACGAACTGGACACAACAGTTCTGTACAATGTGGCTACGGCAAACAACGCGTTTACGTTGGAATACGTGCTTTTCGAAATGGCGAATGTAGGTGGCGTTAACAGTAAGTGATTTCCCTGTACTTTTAGAAATTTGCTTTTGGTATTGCTTTACTTTGCCTCAAAAGTTTCAAAAGGCAAAGTCAGAATAAACAGATGTTAATTTAGTGAAAATCAAGGACAAATAATAGATTAGCAAACTATAAACCGTGATACAGCACTGTCGTTATACCACGGTTTCCATTTCAGCTGCAACCGTGAACTCAACTCTGACGGTATCCATGGTTGATGGAGGGTATCAGTGTACTGACGGGTGGGTATACAAGGCAAACAAGGTTTTTTACGTGTCGGAAGACCTCACAAGGGTCCTCTGCACCATGCCGGCATGTCCTACCTAAGGTGCTTTGGATAAGATCGCGACCACGTTGCATTCGCAACCTCTTAACATCTCAATACATTGTCTTGTTGAAGATTCTGTAGAAGCATATTTATCATCCTATTAATTAAGCGAAATATTGCATCAGATCTTGATTTTGAAATTTTGGAAGCTTCCTTTTCTTTAATAAAATCAATCAAGTACCAAAATTTCTTTAAAATCCGTACAATCATTACAAATTTATTCATTGGGTGGAAAGATGGCGAAGAATTGTGTAATGAGACACGACTCACGATGCAGTTGTCGTAAAAATCGCCTAAAATGGAGTTGAAAATTCACCTGTTGTGTTGTGTGACTTCATTTTGGCATTGTAGACAACTAGATTATTTTTTGCAGGTTGAATGTTTTCTCATCTACCGACACTGATTCACCTCTGAGTGAATTTGATCAGACTAAAGTGAGTTTGGCTGCTGGAGGTCTCACTGTTTGTGGATTTAGAGACGGCTCCTATCCACAAACCCCTTCTCGTATCGATTGTCTCACACGTTCAGTCTCAGCCTGAGGTAGATGGCCCTACTGTAAATGCACTATGAAAAGACACGGTACCTCAAACGGTGGCTCTCTTTAGTTTATTCTAAAAGATCTGTCTCAGGAACTCGTTGAAAAGATTTTTCAACCTTTTTATCTCAGATTGGGTATAGCAGCTTACTCTATTCCATTATAGCTTATTAATTACGAAACCGTTAACAACGTTTGAGGTAAATTCATTTACGTACTTTTATAAACTTACCTGACCGAGTAATCACGTCAAACTTCTACATATATATTATTGTGAACCATTTAGATAAAGGCTGTCAATCGAAACGGTAGAGCGTCTATACCAACGTTTGAATGTGCAGTGAATGTAGCCGTTCGTACCTACTCTTTCCGGCTACTTCAATTCGTCTTTTTTTCTATGAATATCTTTATTTTTCCTAAGCAAACTAGCTTACGTGATAGTCTCTTGTGGTTTCCGTATGTAGAGTATAAGAAAGTTCTGAGAAGAATAAGAATTCCCCATCCATCAGAGTATTATCAGAATTTATTGCTGCCGGTGCTTTCTATTAATTTTGGGCTACTCCATAAAACGGGCACTTTTACTAAATTAGAATGAATTCGCAATGCGACTAAATGCATAGATGAAAAAGCCTTGGAATTCGGATGCGAATTCTAAAGATGGAAATGCATCAGGTTGAATCTCATTGACTTTGCACGAAAAATTTAAAATGTGAAATTAGGTAGACCATAAGCTCGTATTTTTCTTGATGCAAACTACAATGTTATTCTTGGATAAAATCATGGGCGATAGGCTCGAAGGTAATGAAGACAATGATTCAAGCATTGATTTTCATAGGAACTAAACGGCCACCTATTCGACTTTGAAATGCACGGTCGTACTATTTACACAATGGGTGATGAGTGGAGTTTCAGACAAGATTCATCAAGATCGATCCCAACAGCCCACAAATAACGATAGGGGGTGAGACTGAATGGGTTCTAGAACTCCTAGAGGTCGCTCTTGACGATGGATTTAGAGGCACATAGTCTGTTGGTTTGTTTTTCCAAGTCGATGGCGCCCACAGATTCTGGAAATACTTGGGCTCTCCTGGTTTTTCTAAAAGTAGTGTACGACTCTTTAGGCTGAAGTACTCCAATATCGTCAAAGTGCGGAAGTGGTAACCAACTTACGAGACTTGCTAGACCTTTCCTTTTCGCCTATAAGGGAAATCAAGGCTTTCAGTGTTGGAATGCCAACAAGGAAATTGTTGAACCTGCAAGGATTAGATTTACGTTTTACCAATGGGCTCCACTTACGAGCAAGTTCTGTGGAGCCGCGTTCCGTCCCGAAAGGCGAATGCACCACGCAGGTGTACGTACCGTAGTCCTCTAGTGTCACATTGTAGATGGTCAGCTTCGTTCGCACCGCCATCGGATTCGTGACCTCTCGATCTGATATAGATATTCATCACAGATCTACTTTTTTTAATAGAAACACTTGAAATGATATTGGATTTCTTTATTGCCAAATTAAAAGTTCCATGTAACCTGTGTGGCCAGAATAGGTAAGTATCGATAAACTCTACCAGCTACAACGGAGGTCAAGATCATGAATTGATCCCGGCGAATTTCTCATCTCGAGTAGACGGTCACCTCACATGCAGTGGACTTGCAGATGCCATAAGTCCACATTCCGGAAAAGCAATGGAATTTAGCACATACAGGGGATGGACAAAATAGTGGGAACACATGACACTTTGGCATTTTAATCGTTAAAAGTGTTGTAAACAATCAAAACGTAACATTTATAATGCTATAGATAATTATTTTCTGATATGATCATTTAAAATAACCGTTTTAGAGACATTTACTTTTTTTCCTTAACCTCCCTAAAATGGCAGACTTCTAGGACTTTCATAGAGGCCAAATTGTTGGTGCTCCTCGTATGGCTGGCGCTAGTGTAACAGAAACTACCCCCTTCAGGAATGCTTGGCTTTTCAATAGGCACTGTCTCGAAAGTAGTGATTGCCGCCTTTGAAAGGGAAGGAAAACCGTCGTCCTCAGCAAAGCAGCACAGGTCTGGCTGGCCGAAAGTTGTCGAAGTTGTTGGCTGAGAGAGACCGTCGAATTCTGTCAAATGGAATTGTTAGGAAGGATCGCGAGACCAAGGCGCCTAAAATCATTGCAGAGCTCCTCAATGAACACCTACAGCACCAACAGGGTTCTTCAAAACGGTTCGTCGGGAGCTGCACTAATCTGAATTTCACGCAAGAGCAGCAATTGGAAAACCTCTGCTCTCGAAGACGCCTTTAGAATGGTGGAGTAGAAACCCCCAGAATTGGTCCCTCAAGAAGTGGTAAAACGTGATTTCCGCTAACGAATCATCGTTTACCACCTTATTTCTTGCCTCCGGCCGCCGAGCGTACGTACGTTTGAGACAGCCGAAGGAAGAAGCACTTAATCCAGACTGCTGCCTTCTTCCCGCCAACCGTAAAATATGGCGGCGGGGGTTCTGTGATGATGATGATGATGATGATGATGATGATGATGATGATGATGATGATGATGTGGAGTGCCATTTTTCGGAGATCCGCCACTGGGCCAATGAAATACCACCCTTCATAGAAGAGGAATTAACAGCCGAGACTACTTAGGAATTTCGGACGACTGAGTTCACTCTCCCATAGGATGCTTAAGGACTGCTTCCGGAGGGGACGCCACCATCTTACAAGGTGATAATGCATCACCAATCCATACAACTGGAACTCTTAAAAAATGGCGGCACGCGGAACGAGGAGCATTTATGGTGGATTTTTGAGATTTAAGTTAAAAGTCGATTTCCGCCGCAACCATCGTCTGTAACAGGAATTTGAGATTGTTTTAAGTGAACAATGGGCTAAAATTCTTTTGGTGGCAACAATTTACAATTTGAATGAATCAATTGAGGCTGTAATTGCCGAGAAAAGTGGTGGACCTGCATCAGATTAAAATTATATTTATTTGACTTTTTAGGGTGTCTCCACTATTTTGCCCAACCCATGTTAAGCACATATCACATTTCGTTTATGTTAAATGCCATGTCTGATTCAATTTATAACTCCTAAAGACTTCGAAAAGTTCATCAAATAAACGGTATCATCTCTCCTATGGAGATATCGAGCTGCAACAAATTCCTGCATGCAACCGAGTATCACTCTCTTAAGGCGATATTGATAACGACGACGAAGAGATGTTGATGTGCAACAATAGAGGATTGTTAGGATGACCGCAGGGTAGTACTGGACTAGTTAGTCCTATGGGAATAGGAGATGTGAATGCTTCTCCATTTCCGTGGTTAGAGCAAATGCAGATGTCAGTCTGGCTTTTCTAATATTCGTGGGACAGCATTTGAAGCAATAGTAATTGGGCACAGGCTCCAGGTTGTCAGTGATGATTTCTTATTTTTTGGTGGGTTTGTAATCATCAGTTCTGTTCGAATTCCACCCTCTTGAATGCAGCATTTGGTCATTTGTTTTATTTACTCGGAATTAGAACAGGACTTATGGAATAATCTGATGCTTTCCGATCCCCAAGACTGTTAAGGCATTGTCTTTTATGCTATTGTTGCCTCAAAACGGAACCTGAAACAATTGCTTCTATTCCCTTGCCAATTTTTGAAATCTGCCAAAACGTTATGTCTATTTATTATTCTGAATTATGATTCCTCATTCTTAATAGCCTTGTTTGACTAGAGATCTGTCAGTGTAATTCAGAGTCTTTGTCAGCCCTCATTTTGGTGTGGTGAATGAATGTTTCCAAATTTATGACACCTTTTTAAGCTGGATGAGGATCATTATGAGGATCATTCCTGCAGTCACCCACATTCCCTCTTCTCATCCTCAAAGTTTTTCCCCGTGTTGACTAACTTAAGGCTAGACCTACGGTTGTTCCTCCCCGTTGCCATGATCGCATACTTTTAACCAGAAAGACAGCGATAAATAAAACAGGGGAAACATGAGTCACATGAATGCATAATTATCAGTCATTTGCCTCCTACATTCTTTCAGTCATTGCGAACTCGCTTGGCTTAACGCCTGCGAAAATGAAGTCGGAAGCTAAATTAGGTGAAAGTAAATCTGGTTCGACGCCTTGTAACTGTTCTCTGTCCTCGTTGACAGATAGGGAGACGTAGCTATATGATGGTCACCAATTAGCAGCTTGTTTGAGTTCTTTTAAACAGCGGAGTAACATGGGGATGGTGTCCTCCAATATCTAGGCCAATCCTCTCTTAAAAATTCCGCCTACACTACGCGCTCGTTTTTTGTGTCCAAAAAATGATACTCCATATTGATTGGCTTTTGCATGACGGACATGAGAACCCACGACAACTTAATTGAGTTCCTTTGAGAGGAGAAAGTATCTACCTTAACAGTACTAAATGTAGAATCGTTGCACCAGTAGGTTAACATAAAATAGCAGCAAAAATCAACCAAATTAGACATCATTGTAGGTTCTTAATGCACTGATATAAACCAATGCATGTTAATTTTTTTATAAAATCTAAAATTAAAATTTGTCGTGTCCACTTTCCTCAGAAAATCAAATGAATATTCTAAACTTTCAGCACATACTTTTGGTAAAATTCCCTACTGGAAATTCTTATTAGCCGCTCTATAAATTAAAGGCTATTACTAGGTCTAGTACCCAAGGACATTGAAACGAATGAATACATATAATATTTCTAGAGAACGTGGAATTACCCATGAAGAATTCAATGCATCTGCTTATACTGATTAAAATATAATGAAGATAGACGGTTAAACTTATGTTCTTGAAGTTGAAGGAATTGAAGTCATGATTGGAACACAGAATTCATGCAATCGAAGGAGATTCCGGCACATGATACTACCTGAGAATGTGCTTTCCATGAGCATATTTTATATTAAAAGTGGTCAGTGGGGTTTACCTGAGACGACGCAGTACTTATCACCGGAGAGCGTGAAAAAGCAGTCACCACTGACACTGCGGATGGGCTTGTGGTTGAACTCCCAGTACAGACTGTAGATGGGGTTGCCCACCACCGTCGCCATCATAATAGTGGTCTGAAATGGCTTTCGGTGGATCACCTCGGCGCCCATTTTCACCACAGGACGAACTACAAATTAAAATGGTTACTAAGTGCTATAAAAGGAAGAAATTCTGTAGTTAAGAAGCCTATAAACTTGTGACTCAAAAAATGTAATAGCATTGCGTGGGTCTACTTATTCGACTATAGCTGGTAGACTCGAACTCAGCATAGCTAGTCCGATGTGTCAATGTCAGATCTTTATACTGCTTTCTTACAACCTCTTCCTAGATGGATTAATTAAGAGGGAAGATGAGTTTCCAAAATAAGAGAGCAAAGGGAGAGGACGTCAGTGATTGTGCTATATACGTGTGTACAGGTGCCAAAGTTTAGTTGACCTGATTCGACGGTAAACGAACTTGGCCAATTAGATTAGGATCAAATAATCAGTTATAGGGATGACTCGGATGTTCCTGTGTGGTGGTTCGAATGTTACACACAAGTAACCAGAGGGTCACTACACTACATTTCGACTTATAGCAGCCTAAAATGAACGTTTTTCCCGTATAAATCGCTATTCTGTAAGCTTTTATCCGGTAAGTTACATTACGCAATCCTCACGATATGAGATAAGGAGTTGTTAATCTCAAATTAATTAAAAATAGCCATTGTTACCGTGTGGTAGTTAGAGGACTCTTTCATAACTACTGGGATTGTAATAAGCAACTTCAAGGTACGTCATACCCTTATCATCCAGATTGGTGAATTTTATAAAAGCTCACAGTAAACATCCAAGTTGATGTTTCTTGACACCTTGCCTTCGACACCGTTGTAAGCGACGCAAGTGAACGTCCCACGTAGGTCTCGTGTCACGTTGGATATTATCAAGGCACTCCCAGTTAGGAGAAACCCTGCAATAATCAACAAAGATGTGAAGTCGAAAGTTCCCCATAAACTTTCTCTGTGCATGTAGCAGCATACATTAATCTGAACTTTACACGTCTAACAAATTAGTCCCTGTTGTTGAAAATATTAATTAAATTTAGTTTTCCTCACAGTTTGTAGCTCTAATTTATTAGAAACATAAACCCTAGCAGAGGGGAACCTGATGGTTTTCGGAAGGTCTCGAAAGATTTACTCTGAAGCAAGTACCCAGAAAAACAAGTCTAAAAATGGCCGGTCCTCTTTAAAGTTTGTCGTCGCAATCTCCAAGACCATCAAATAATACCAGTCTATTCCTAGCCCATAGAGAATATCAGATATTCCGTTATTTGGATTATTTTATTTGCTCTGAAGCTGCTTTCAAGAAAATCTAGGATAGGCTAGTTAATGACTTACGAGGCTGGTCAACAGGAGTAATAATGCGGCGTTCTTTGCCATCGGTTGTGCTCATGTACCATTTAATGGTTGGTACAGGAACCCCTGACACGTTGCAGGTGAGTTTTTGCGTCAGATGCTCACGAACCACCACGCGTGTGTTCGACGAACCATTGGGGTTGATGAAGGGCGGAACTGCAAGTTTAAGAGGTTTGTAGAAAGTTGGCAGGTCTACTTAGCTAAGGGTCGGTGAAGATTCTATTTTGAAAGAAAACAAGTGGGTTAGGTTTGTACACAAGAAATAAGTCCATATTCTATCAAATAAAACAGGATGCGTTTTCTAAGGATTATTATTATTATTATCCATTCGTCATAGTTCCGCCAATTTATGTCTGTATATTACCAACCATATTGCAGATTCATTTGCAAAGACCCAGAGGCAACAAGCGAAGGATTTATTTACAGGATGTCGGTGAAAGCAGAGTGTGAAGTCCTGCATTTATGATATTATGAATCTCATTGAACTCTACCAACGAAGCTGGTTATACGATCGATTCATTTGGGTTATGTACGTCCATGATGATCAATTGGTGTGGTACTTCAACGAAAATTCATAACAACTACTTCAACAGCTACGTAAAATGATGGTTAAGTTGAGAAGTCGGAGCAGGAACTGGACTGTCTCAAAAAGTTCAGAAACAAATAGGGACTGTTTCCGAAATCTCCACATGGACATTGAACTGCCTCAATGTTTCCTCTTTAATTGGCTTATGCAGTTTTAATCGACGGATTAACGTAAGGATAAAATCAAATATCATAATATATTTCTTCATGAAATTATGGGATATAACCAGGCTATGGGAGGTTATACACATCTCTAATAACAGGGTATTGAGGTATGAAAATAGTGCCTTCAATCCCATTGCAAGGAAGCCCGATCGCTATTATGATGATTAACCTGTTTTGAAGTACTGAAAATGTTTTGCTCGTAAAGAACCAGACAGAAGGATCAATCAAATTTCAAGGGTTCATTTCTTCTGAATTTGTATTTCGATCTTAGAAATCTGCATGACTGCTGGAAAGTTACTGTCAGATCCCAGACTATTCTGCCACCTCACTCCAAGCAAGTCGCTGATAAACAGAGCTTACCAAGGACCTTGAGGTAGACGTGTTTTTCGTGGACGAGTCTCTCGCCTCGGTAGAGGCAGATGTATTCGCCCTCGTCGCTCGGGCGCAAGTCCTCAATGCGGAGGTCCATCTTGAACTCGTTGAGGTCCGCCATAACCACATGGTAGCGCCGATCCTGGCTGATCCGGCGATAGTTGAACGTCAAGTACGTCGGCTCCTCCAGTCGCCGCCAAATAAACTTTAATGCAATGAAATTAGTCGTCCTTCTTGCTTAGAACCCCAAATCATGAGTCACTGTCCTCAAGATTACCTTAGCTACCGCAGACTTTTTGCGAATTCTCGGGGTGAGTGATATCCTGGATATAGTGTATTATTCTATTGAAATAGTGGGACCACAACCTCCTCGATTGCTTTAGATTTTCGAATACTGAACACAAATTTCCAAAAACTTAACGATTCAATTGTTAACAGTTAAGGTTTTCTAGTTCTTTAAAGGCTCTAAGTGTTTCGTCAAGAGCTTCTTGACGTCGTGGACTCAAGGCTTGAAAAATTGTCGGCTTGCAACTCTCCATCATACTCAGGATACCAGCTTTACTGTTCTTCCTTGACAGCTTCTGTCTAAATTCAGAAGCCGCTGTACTTATGTACCAAATCTACTTGAATGTACAATCAGGGTGTGGTTAATTAGAAGTCAAGAAAGAATTCCTGAATACAAATAGCCCTTACCAGCCTATACTACCATTTTAACAAACAAGGGTGCCATTTAAAGTACTTCAATTAAATACTAAATGGATTATAAAACACCTAAGATCCCAAACCGTAGGTTTATGTTAATCTGTTTGAATACATATTTGTTTCATTTATAATGCTTAGTCAAATATCCCAAAGTCACAAATTCAGCTTCGGAGATTATGCGACTTCAACGTATGTACTACGTTAAGCCCACCTTTATATTGTTATTGCCATCAGTGTTGGAGAAGTCCTTATCCGGTCTACAGCGCAGAACAGTGGAGGTGTTGATGATAGCCAGCACAACATCAGCCAGTTTCCTTTCCGCTTTCAGGGTCTCTTTGATGAACTCAAATGTCTTCTTGTCAAACTGATGATCACTGGCATTGACTTCAAGCGTAGAAAGATTTCCAGCTCGGTCAATTGTTAATGTATATTCGCCTAAAATGGTAGCAGTGAGTTGCCTACTATGTCCCACCTATTTTTTCAGGATCCTCAGGCTTCGAAGGTGCTGACATGGCCTTATTGATGCCTGACAGAGTCAGGAGACCAGTAGCTATAAGGAGACACGTCCACATACCAAGTAGGAAAGTAATGCAATGAGCAGATTAGAAAGCTGGACAGCAACTGAGGAGCTATTGGTTATTCTTCAAGGGAAATCTTCTTTGCTCTGTTATTGGTAAGCGATCTGGCTCAAGCCCCGTTAATGGAGGGTGGTGGTAGGCGTTTGAAATCCCTTCTGAGATGCAAATGAAGCTGTTGATGACCATCCTGATGCTTGTCAGCCCACTAGTGGGGATGGTAGTGAAGGAAAAGGAGGTGATGGTGGTGGTGGACCGGGGTGATAGGAGTTTCGCTTATTATTGGCGGATTAGCGGTGTAGTAGGGAGGAGGCGATTGAGGAGAGCGATGATCCTGGGTACAAATCCGAGGAGAAGTGGGTAAGAAGAGGGATGCATAAGCCTCAGAACTGCTATTCCGGCGATAAACTTGAGTGGGAATGCATTTGGATCCCTCAGCCTAGAATGAGCGTCGTGTGTAATGCTGGAAACTACGATGTGAAATTCAGTTTAATTTAGTTATAATTGTTTCATACCCACGAAATTGCATCACTTTCAAATTAAGTACGCACAGGGTCAGAGTGAAAGTCTAAATATCCAACTTCCAAACTATTAGATATTTTCATTTTGCTTGTCAAATGGGGACTCTTGCGAAATAGGCAAAAAATCAATTGAAAAAGCGTCAGATGTGCCAATCAGTGGACTTTCTAATACAGTTCACATTCTTTAGCCTTTTGCATATTGTAAGCTACCTTTGGAAAAAATGCAATCTCACAGGCCACCGTCAAGTACTCCTTATGTTCTATCTTCAAAAAAACTTCTTTAGGATTCGAATAATCCATTAATTTTAGTAATGACCTGCTGAGCATGTAATTGAAACTTATACACTTTTGTTGCCACAGGAATCAAAATCATATTAATTTCAGTTGTTCCCTAACTTTCTGCACCGAAGTATCAAAAGCACGACCGAAATTTATAGTAAGAGCTAACAAACTGGAACGAATACAAATAGGGAACGTGTGATCGGTCTCGAATTCTTCCCCGAAGTTTCATGCAAAATGATTATGAAGAGTTCAACAAAAAAAGTAGTCAGCTGAAGAACTTATAGAAGAGAAATAAAATCACAAATCCCGTCATTTAATCGAACCTTCGCTATCGTATCGGAGAATACCAAGCAACAATTTCGACTTGCGCAGCGGATAGCCACGCCAAAGTCCTCTCCAAGATGGTTTAGCTACCCCTTGTAAGATGAGAAGTTTCGATACCAATGGAAAAAGAGACGTTCGTAACAGATAGTTTATAAGGAAGGTGCACGTCGAGACCAAGTTGATTGAATTTATCTCTCAATACCTCTGCCAATGAGATTTGGGTCATTGCACGCAGGAGAAGTACACACACACGCGGAATTAGGTGCGGAAATGTGACCTACTAGGGGTGTCCCTTGGTGGCGGTGCAATCATATTGCCAGCTCATCGTAAGATTCCCCCAAGACTGAAAGCGGCTGGACGTCCGAGCAGTGTCTACGGTGGCAGGTTTAGATGGAACTGATTCAGCATAACCGTAGTAAAGAGATCGTTTCCTGATATGACCTCTTTAAGGTTTTCAGAGGTGGATTAGGAAGTAGCCAGTAATATGGGACAAAAGTGGTACCACACTAGTATAGATGGCTGACTCAAAATAAGAGGGAGTTTTCGGACTGCTGCTAATATGTTTACCAGTTTTCTGCCTATTTTATTACCCGAAATGAATACAATGTCAACGTGATTTGAAGAAATTTACATTCCATAAAAAATGAGTGCATTTAATTACAGATAAATTATATTTCGCTGCGTTGTGATTTGACTTTTAGCAAAATAAGTTACAATTTTCTCATAAAATACTTATTTTGCAAATATAGATCATGCATCAGTTCTCCTCCTGAGATCTGTAGAAACAATATTTGGTGAGATTATTCAGTGGAATAATTAATACCGGATAAACCATAATATGATGCATGAATGTGAATCCTAACGATAAGAATGATTTAGTAATCTAAGATCTAGAGCAAGGAGGATGATGCAATCTAAAAATATAACCAAAATTTTTTGCAACAAGAATGTTTGATTTTTCTCATTTTTATAATCAGTTTAAATGTTTTTTGAAATATAGGTGAAAACAGACTCATTACAAATAGATAATTGATAAATTCTAAATTTAATTCATATAGTGTTTGTTCTGTCAATCATTGCGTGATGTTTTTAATTTAGCTACGGATATTCGTGTAAAATGCTTAATTGTAATAAAAGTTCAATTCAAGCCAACCTATTGTAAGTTTTCAGTAAAATTCATGTCAAATTTATTTGTTCTTATCTATGCCTTTTTATTGAAAACAAGTGCGTGATTACTGTTGCTATGACGATACCTTGGCGACATCAGGCAAATTTTCATTGATATTTTCGCTAATTAGACCACTACCTCAAGGCTGGGCTCGCAGACAAGCAAAAAAAATTAGGGAAAGTATCAAGCATGTCAAAGAATCTGGCAACACTTCTAGAGAACCAGATGTTGAGCAGAATGTTATTGAGCGCTCATCACAGACGGTTTTATTTAGCAATTTGAGTCAAAATTCTCTGTCTCAAGTAAGTCTTGAATCATTTTAAATCTTTACCTATACCGAACTCTGGCATATGTTGTCTGCGTGTCCATTTAAAGTACCAGAAACAACTGATTTAATATCAGTAATTTACCTTTGGTCTATTCTTTCGGTTTCAGCCACCTGATAATTTTGTACGAAATACCTCCCAACAATCTCCAAGATATCTTCAGAAGCGGTAAAATTATAGTTAAGAATTTCTTTATTGGTTTTGAATTTTATCTATGAAACAATATATTCATGCTCTCAGCTTCTGATAGTGAAGTATATCTAGCCACAAAGTCGTAAAATCTTGTAATCTGTCTATTTTTGTGAAAAATACTGGTAGCCTGTATAATTTACAGTCGGAGAGTGGAGGAAGCTGTGCACAACATCATAACCAAGACTAGAGAGACGTAAGTAATTTTAGCTTTTAATGCATTATCATTTGCTATAGTGTAACTTTGGTTTAATTAATGGTAAATACTACCTTTTAATCAAGCCTATCAAGTTGTGCTAGTAGTTTAACATTAGAAGATAAGTTCATTTTTTGATTTAATATTTTTCGGATATTTATAACTTTTTATTACTCTCATTAGAAATTATTTGATATGGCTTTGCAGTGATGTAGGTGAAAGAAGTCTAGGCTCCAGTGTGTTAAATCGATGTTGGAGCACTTTGCGTGTCCCGTCTGTTGAGATTGACGCAGATAGAGCGAACTTAAATGGGGTCGGTCTAAGACTGAATCATGATCGATACCTGGACCCCTCTCGTATGGAATCGTATGCTTGTTCGTATGGAAATTCCAGTCCAAGTGATCTATCCCGCTCTTCTGAAGTATGTTTTATAGGATTTGTTGGAGACTGGACCCAAAAAACATATTTAAATTTATTCCCGCACTATCTTCGCAAATAATCCCAATTTACTCGAAATGTTAGAAACTTTTATTTTGCATTTACTTTTGATTTACATTATTTTGCTTCTTCTACCGCAGCGACCTTTTGAACCAAAAAAACAAATCTTAAAGTCTTTTTTATCTGTTATATTTTTCAGCGACCATATCTGTCACGAATTCCCGGTCTGCGGGCTCCCCCTAGCCCTTTACTCATAGATCAGAGTGACCATTGTGCATCCTCGAAATTGAACGCCTTATCTTGCGATTGCAATGGCAATGCAGAAAGCACATGGCTGAATCACTCTCAGCATGCAGTTGCTTATAGCCCCGTCAATAGCCCCTTTATTAAACGAGTTTATCCGCCGAACTTCATTAGTAGAAGGTTCGCTTAGTTATGGAATGCTTGATGTGTTTTTTTTAAATGACGAAACAGTATTTTTCCTGTTATTTTGTACACAAATGAAATACCTTCGGTATCATGTGGTTAACATATTCTTTTAAGCATTCAAAGCCGACACCAAGACGGAATGTGTACACCGGTGAAGAGCCACTGCCCTGGATGGCAGTATACACAATTCCAAAATCAAGAGATGAATTTGGGCTATGGGGGTCTTACACGCGAACCTCAAGTCATTTTTTTAAACCAGCCCCCACCACTCTCCAGTGAAATTGAACCTAGCAACCATTCAATGCTTAATTCGGACTGTTGTTATCCTATATACTATTCGAATGCTTTGTCCTCCAGTAGTTACCTACCGCAGCTGAAGAGAGAAAGCCTCTTTAGCAATGAAAGGACTGACAAGGGGACGAAAAAACCGCAATCAGACTTGAGTGGTCAGATAAACACGAGCTCCTCAAGTTCACTCATTGCAGATATCACAAGAGATTGGTCACCAGGAGAAATACAAGAGGCACTAAGAGGATTCAGTGGGAACAATAAAACCATATCATCAAAAGTACAAACTGAAAGTTGTTCCTTGGTAAGTTGCTACTGCTGAAATACACTGTTTATATCCCAAATACAACAAATATTGCATGAACAGCACGCTGCTACAATACCCAACAATAAAAAATAACTGTAACAATAACCTATTCAGTCCTTCTACTCAGCGATGTTCAGGAGAAAATACATGCCTGAGTTGTTTTGCATACTTATCACTTTTAGGCTGACGTGGCTGTGCAAACGGACGACTACCCGTTAATTTGCGCCAATTGTCATAAGCGTGTACCACAACTGAAATCATGTATTCCCACACTTGCTAGTCGCTGCGGCAGAAGGTCCCCCATGGTGCAGACCGAAGGTTTCTACACTTCAACCCCCCGAGTACTTACTAGTTCAGCACAAGTCACATCCGAGCTTGATCTTAGCATTCTCTCGCCTGTGAGTGGCAACGCACAGAATTTGGAACCGCTTCCACGAGTGTTGCATACTGAAGATTTACTCAATCTCTCACAATGCACGAAACACCCATTGCTCGGCAAAAGCCCTGAGAATCACTTTGAAGACTGAAAGAATGCGCCAATCTCCGACTTCGCACATGCTGGTAGCCTTTTTGCACCCCGTGTTAAGCAGAAATTATTCATGAAAATAAATTTCATATGTTGTATTTACAAATATCTTGATATATATCAACGAAAATGTGAAGTTAAAATGAGTATTAATTGCATTATGATTAAGTTTATTTGAAACTCTGGATCAGAGAATGAAAAGTAATAGGGCAATGAGTAAATTGAAAGACCTGTATATCCCCCAAAAATTAGCGTACACGAACTTAGTGCCTAGCATGAAGGTAGGAATGGCTAACATGTGACTTCTTTTGATCTTTCTTCTTGCTCCTCCGTCCGTTAAGATATCCGGGGGTACTGTCTAAGCTGTAGCCGTACCGATGTGAGTCGCGTACTGACGTTGATGGTACTGCACTGGAACAATTGGGATCTAGCAAGTGCAGTACGGCAGCTTCTTTGTTCATTTTTGATACTCGAAGAGCTTCTCCAGTTGCATTCAATGGAAAGCCCATTTCGGTTAGCTCAGACATCATCATTGCAAACTCGATTGCCTAAGATAAAAAAGGCACCACTTAGGACATGTTAAATAACAAGCCTACGACATCAACTTAAACGGAAGTACTATATCCAAAAAGTTATGTTATGAACGCACCCCGACCGCTGTTCAAATGCGATACTACTGCATAAAGTCACAATGGAACAAAGGACTTTGCCATATGTAAGTAAGGAACAAGGATTGATGCAACTTTGTTGCCGTGATGTAAAAACAGGAGAGTCCATTCCACAATGCTACAGTAATTAATATGCAGGTGTTTTAACACCCGCTATGGAATTGTGGACATGTTCCAAAAAATAAAGAAGAATGAAAGCAGTAGCAAAGTATTGATTTTAGAAATGAAAATGATGACGGTAAAAAGGGATTACGTGACAAAATTAAAAAGTGCCTCTGTCCCGGTGTCCTACTCTAGTCACTCAAGCAATAAAAACGTCACATGAAACAGGCGCTCACAACACATGGCCGTACGAAACTCCCACATCAATGGTGTACCATCTGGCTGGGGAGCAAATAAATCAGCCCACAACTTCAGCTAACCTTGTTCAGGTCGTGTGGAGCAAAGAGTACAGCGGCGTGACCAACACCTCTTGCGAAGCCCTTTTCCTCGAGTTCAGCCCAATTGCAAAGCTGTGAGATTAGCGTTTCTTCGTCTGAAAAATGAGAATACGTTTACCTCGGGCATCCATCAAAATGACCACGCAAACAGGCCCAAGAAGCTTTTAAGCGGTTAGTCATAGAAAATTTACATAGTTTCGCGAGTCAAATATTGGACGTAATTAAACTGTGGATACTTGAAGCATTCACTAAATACACATTCCAGCGAACAGAAAAATATGAATATGCTAAAATAATTACTTTCAGTTTTGTTATTAGCATCAAGAAGAGCCAAAACTCTAGTGCGCTCGAAACCCATCTTCGTCAGATGTGAGACTACTGGTGGGTCGTCAAAATCTTCCTCACTTCGATCATTGCAATTTGAGTTGGTCCTTGGTGGCCCTACCGACGGTAATTGCTCTACATGAACATTCTGAAATCACACAAAATGCTTGAAGCTTCGAAAACAATGGTAAAACATGAAACGTAATGATTGCGAGTACTCACGCTGCTTTTTTGAGAATACGACTCATCAGCGCTTTGAGGTTGAGCGAGAAGAGCGGCTGGCATACAGATTCCAGCCACTTCCTCACTCTTATCCTCTTCAATTTTATCGAAGCACTTATCCATGTCAATACCCTCTTTACCTAGGGTAGCACTAGCGTTACTTCGCGAGGCAGTTGAATGTAAAGGCTCAAAGCTGGGGGTCTTAGGTGACGATGTGAAAAGATTGGGTTGAGAAGAAGACGTTGGAATAGAACCCCATACAGCACTTGTCGATTCATCTACCGAAAGTTGTGGAAAACAAAGGCTCTTGAGGCTGCTGAATTTATCATTCTTTGTGGCCATGGTATCTTGATCACTGACTTGAGCGTTCAGAGAGGTTTTCATAGAAGCCAAGACGTCACGAAGCTCTTCTAAATCATTTATTGTCCCAAGCTCAGCAGCCACGAAGGGGTCATCGCTCGGCCCAGTGGCCTCGAAGTCTTCAATTAAAGAACGATCTACAAGCGCGTTAGAACCTTTTGTGGCTGTGCCAATTTCTGACACTGAGGGAGCCTCGGATTTCTTGGGCTCCAGAATGGTTATCTGAGGTACTGGTGGCGAAGGTTCAGGTTGAGCTGAATCTTCCATTTTCGTCTTCTTGGCTTCCTTTTCGTCTTCTAGCTTAGCATCTTCCAAGAGTTTTTTCTCCAACAATTCCGCATCTTCACATTGCTTCAGTACTTCCAGTTCATATGTGAAATCGTACTAAATGGTTTAAATACGTTAAAAATCCAGAAGCTGGTATATATGATACATAATAACTACGAAGTACTATAAGGGCCACATAAGCCCACTTAGCACACCAATAAAAAACCAAAAGAAAGATTTCATATTTTTAAAGAGGACGGAAACTGAGAAACTTCAAGTGACTTTAAACATTTAAGATAAAAGTGCATGCAATCAAAGTAATGAACGCATATTCACCAAGAATCCGTGGTTTGTAGGCATATTAATTGCGAGGTTAGAAGAAGCTTCTGACAGAGATGCGTACTTATTTTTTAAGACGAATGGAATCCCCATAATCATGGAATTGCCCCAATGGTCTTCATATGTAGATTGATAATCCATTCCTATTTCTAATCACAATAATAACATGCAAATGGGCCTGTGGGATTGCTGTACATTATAACAAAAGAACATTGGTCGAGTTATGTTTATGTTCATTGTTACGGGTAACTCTTTTGCAGATATTTTCAAAACAATTTGTAATTTATTTTTTATTCAATTCTTTTAAATGGATGCCAGTAATCGATAAATGAATCTAAAAATGCTCTTTTACTAATAAGTCTTCGTTAATACCTTATATAAATATATTAAAGGCTTAAATTAAATAAATAAACTAGACGATGTGGAAAGAAATTTACATTACAGTAGCTGCTTCAAAAATTTCAATCTCTTTGGAACATTAACAGCCCAGTAAATAGCTGTTAGTACCGGAAAACAACCCAATTCTTTCTTATTGTGGGTAGTGTGCCTATATTCTGCCCTAATCTATAGAGTCTCTGGGCAAGAGCCTTATTTATTAAATGTTTTGCTCATTTTGGAACATTCGTTTGACTGATTCTTGCCTTAACGATACAAATTAACTTAGAAGGCCATTTCAAATCACTTTCTTCGGCTGAATAGACAAATACACGTTGATACTTCCATGGATGAAATTACGAAATTATCCGTTTTACCTATAAAATGTCCCGGCACTCTAAAATAGTTTAAATCGTAAAAGAGGCGGTAGATAAACACCACTATCAAACAATAAAATTCCGAATAATATTGTAGTTGCAACTGGAAATGGTATCTTCATAGATACTTATCGGGGTTAGTTTTAAGCGATTGATTTTATGTGAAAAAGTAAATTTATCTTCTGAGCATATGGGTCGAAAACTTTCATGACAGAGTAAATTAGAACCAAGCCTTGGTAAACCATGTATCCGTCGTACTTTCTACCTTGATTACAAAGTTAATTATAATGTTACATCTGGTTCTGTGTTTGAAATGTCGCTGATTGGACTAATTCTGAGAAGTTTACTAAAATGTCATCATTAAAGATGAAATTATTAAAAGTCAAGTGGCGTCAAAACACAACCATGCACATTGTTTCAAGGCTCAGGCGCTTACCGTCAGTTTGTTGAACACAATTTCATTGGCACGACTCAAGAATGTAGAGGTTATCTCTACCAGAATTAATGCTGGACGCTTACTCTGGATAAGAGCAGAACTTATAGCACGTACATCAGGGGCGACTTTGGCAAGGATATGAGCCACCACTCTCCACTACGTACATTGGGACTGGTCTAACGAACCTGTGCTCTATCCCTATCTGTCTTGTGCTCAATGGGTCATCTTATGCTACAGTGGAAATCGGTGCAAACTTGCCAAGCGTCCTTGAAAAACTCGAATTGTATAATTTCTGCAAGCACAAGTATAAAATCTGGTTCTTACTCTTTTGGAGACTTAAAGCTGCGCTAGCGCTTCAATGGCCGTGAAGTAGGTAATCCTGTCACGGTTATTAGTAAATGACGTGTCATACTAGACAGTTTGGGTAAATTGTACTAGATTCTGAAATGATTTCAAGCTAAAGCTTCGTAACATTGTATCATGTCTCCTTTTCCCTTTCTTTCCCACAAAAAGTTAGCCCGGTCCTAGTAGGCCAGGCGAGGCTCCATTTGTTCCGAGGATTTTAGTGTTCATTGAAAACCCTAAAATCCCATTGATTTGTCAGGCATAACTACTTTTCGCTCATTCCAACTTACAACAAATAAGCATGTCTATTAATCGTTGCCTTGGTTTCACTCTTAAAAGTAACATAAGGTGCATAAATAAGACACAAGGTAGAAAGCTTTCGTCACACACAGACTCTAGAAGTAACGGTTTAGACTGCCATCCGCTTCACTCCACAGTCGGGACAGAATCGAGCGTTCAGACTGGGAAATTTTGCCCCGCATTCGTGGCAAAAGCAGCCCTTACCTTGCGATCGTATTTGGGACCGCTGCTGACGGCTGACTAAGGGCTCTCTTTTCGGGTGTACGGATCTAAAATTCAAGACACATCCTGATCAACAACACTTGGAAACTTTAAGTTTGAGGGACTAAATTCGAACTCGAAAGTTGAAGAACAAAGAAGGAACACTTGGAAAACTGGAAAAATTAAACTGGTTGACTATGCTTACGTTGCCCGTACGGGAATCCCACTAGACATGGCCATTCGACGACTTGGCCGCACGCCCAGTTTACAATTACTTTCTAGCATCTTCTCCCTATTTCCGATTCGATCTACCCGATCAAAATCGACCTGACCATCGAAACCACTCGAGTTGGCCACCTGAGTGTCACCTGATCCCGTCATGTCGGCGTGCAAGGCTCCTCTCTGCTTAGGCCATATTTCTGGCATCCTCAAGCTGCCACATGCTTGGTTCTGGGATTTGACCAGGCCTTTGGTAAAGGCATGCGCCTCCATATAGTGTTGCTGGCTTCTACCAGTACGAAAGGCTGCTGTTTGGCCTTGGTAAGCGGAGTTGTTGTTCAATGGAGGTGACTGGATGTGTGGCAGCACTGGAGAGATATGCTTAACGCTACCTTTCGTGTGAACTGAGGAGTGATCAGAGGCGCTTGAATGGCGAGAGAGTGGTCGAAGGCTGATGCCCCCAGTTGGAAGTCCACGGGTTCCTGGACGAGCACTTGACCCATAATCTAAGAGAGTTTTAGAGGGCAGTGGAGTCTCCATTTCTACTGTACTGATATTGCGGGCATTTTCTAAACTCGCGGAAGACAAAGCGGGCGAATGGGGCTTATCGTAAAGGCAGCCGTGGTCGAAGTCTCCGTACCTGGTCGGGTTCTTCGGGCCTCGATTCGCGTTGGCTGATTGCAGTGGACTCCGACTTTGGGACGGAGGGCGAGAACCAGGCTACATGTAAATACACAGTCAATGTTATTATATATTGCTATTTTTCCAATGATAATCCATTAATTTATAGTTAACAGAACGAGGTTGGTGAAACCCACTCTGTTGTTGAAAAAAATGATTCAAGCCTTCTGAAAGTCTGCGAACCAGGAATTTTCAATTTAAAACATTTTTAATCTAGCTTTGAAAGCATCTTAGTCCATTTGATAAAAAGGATATGTTAGTTTAGAATTGAATAATGTTTTAATCACCTTTTTATGAGTGGGCGGAAGAGTTGTGGCAGGCTCGTGACTACGAGTGTTACTAGAGAAGTGACCTGAAAAAAGCAATTCAATCAGGTACATTTTAGCCATTGTAGTGCATTATTAACGGCGAAGAGATTTTCCTATTCCAATTTTCACTTTATGCCACTTTACAAAAAGACTCGCTACCTTCTGCTGCCAAACCCACTACATTACTAAAAAAAAATACTAGCCCCATTGATGTACCAAACTAAGGAGCCACTACGCACTTAGTATAGTTCGTTGTCACTAATATTTGTTGATAGTCAACCACTAATGAAAACTCTGAGAAGTATGAAGTCAGGGCTTAAGATAGGAATTCTAAAACTGCTCAGCGGATCTCATGTACTTTCCTCTACTTTTAGATAAGTCTACCACAGGCATATACAGTGCTCAATTTTATTGACCATGATCATGGTCTTTTTAAACCAATTACGTTTACAAATCTTTTATGGATGTGTAAAAGTGGATTTGGTGCCTACTCACCGTCTCCTTTGGGGTTCTTTGGAGGTGCTGGCGATTTAACTGGGGGCTGCTGATATGCACACTTGCTAGGCAGGTCACCCTTCCGCTGAGTTCCACTGCTAGGTCCAGCAATTGGTCGTGACCCCGCCTTTTAAGTCAACACAAATATAAGAACTGTGACCAACATTCGGAGAGTTCCATCGAAAATTTTATAGCCTGGCGCCATGGTAACGAAACAAAAGCCCTTGCAAACAAGCGGTCTCATAGTAACGCCTTTGTTTCTGAATTACTTGAATGTAGCTATTCAAATTGGCATAAAATACTCCATTAAAAGTGAACAAATGAATTTCAAATTTGATCGTTCCGAGATTTAAACAATCTGGAAGCACTGAAAAGGGTTTAAGGGATATTTCCTGAGTACATTTCTGAGTGGTTTGTTGGCGGTGGCAGCGGTGGAACGTTTGACGCGTTCACGCTCCGATTTCTCCTTGCAGAAGGGAATGTGCCTTTCCGCTGCTGTCTCATTGAACCGCCGACCACAGTATTGACACTGAATGAGGTCTTAAAAGAGACCGAATAAATCAAAGTTCGCTCTATCGGTTTGGTTCTACTTATTGTAAGAAAATGGCAGTTACCACAGACAGCATCCACCAAGTTGTTTTATCAATTAAATACATAGTTAATTTCTTTTAGATTGGTTGGATTTGTCGCCGTTTATCTTTATGAAACTGTTAGTGATGACTAATAGCAATGAACCAGCCTATTAGTAGCGCAAATAACAATTGGAAAGTTTTATTAGGGAGATCGAGGAAACTGTTTTATAAATAATAAGTTCTGGTATATTAAATAGCAATGCTTTTTTGAGCTTTATGGGCACATTAATAATAACTTGTTCTGGTGCTGATAAAAAGCCAGTTTCAACAAGTGATGTTGTTAATAAAACAAGACTATTGATTAGTTCGTTTAATTGGTGTTAATGTTTCCTGTGTAAAAAACTTTAGTGATTAATTCGTTCCAATTTATATCTTAATTGAGTATATGCGGATCGAAATCGAAGCGAGTACTTGAGAAAGTTGGCTCAAACTTTAGTCAGAACGACAGGAAATAAATACATTGAGTCCACTAAAACCAATAAACTTAACTAATCAATGCAAAACCCAAGTGACACAAACGTGTTTTCGGTAGGAACAATTTTCTGTTTAAACAAAATTAAAAAAAGGCGCTTCACAGATATATGAGCATCCCTGAACATACTATTTTTATTCTTCGTGATTTTAATGAATAGCAATCAGATAATTGTTTCCTTCACCTATTTTTCGGATCAGATTTCGGAGACGTCGTTATAACTTCGTGTTAATATTATAAATGCTCTATCTTTTGAAGAAAATATGACTGAATTTAAGTAATCACAAAGCTGGTAGTATCATTGGTAGTGCTTTTCATCTGGCAAAAATGTGAATATATTTAAGGTTTCATTATTTTAACACATAAAAGGATAAAACTTAAAAGTTCTGGGCATTTGGCAATTTCTGGAAATCTAATAAAACATAGATGTAAAAAACTCCATACCTGGATCAACTGCAGACGGAGCCGGAGGAGGCGGAGGAACAAAATTTCCTTTAGAAACCGCATTCTGGTATGCCTTAGCAGATCTAATCGTTTTAATGAATTCCATGTGTTTAGCACGCCAGTTGTCACGCTTTCTTTCGGCACGAATCAATCGTTCATCTTTGTTTGGCTCCCGAGGTACAACTTCCCCAGGTCTAATCGTCTTGTTAAGTGGTATACCAGTGCCTTGAGCTCGCATCTTACCGCTATCGAATATTTTTGGCTTGCGTTTAGATGCCTTTTGGCAAATAGTTTCGTGTTTTTTCTATTGAGACAAACCTGTGCCAATGAATAGTAGGCATACTATGATATCCGTTCGAAACTTCCTTGAGCAGACACTACATGGCACGAGTTCAAAATTTTCAATAGGGGCGTAATCTTAAAATTGCTCATTGATTTCATAAGTACCTTCGTCCTCCGCAGGCATATTTATAGATTTTCGTTGAGTGGAGTATTCGACACTTCCAATGTGCTTTATTTGAGTTATAACTTCGTTTATTTTGTATAAAATAAGACCAAATAGGTAAAATAAAAAAGAATTACCAAGAGAACTTCAGGACGACCTATTTGAAATAGTGGGTCACTCCAAGTTGACATAAGCTTGTTATGGTGAAGTACATAAACAATAAATATCGGGTTCAGTTTTAATTATTATTATTCCTTGGCTGTTGAATCTAAGATTATTTCTTTAAAAAAGATTTGGTTGCATAAAGAGTTATATTTAGGCTTCTTATACATGCTCAGATGAGGATAAAGCAAAAAATCAGAATAATATGCTTCACTTTAAAATGAGAGACATCCTTCGAAAATCTTATAAATGCTCTTAATTACAAAGATATTGAATGCAACGGGAGGATTAGTGGAAGCAAAGGTTTACCCCCAACTAACTCAGAGGGACAGATACATGCATTCGGGACACCATCTTTTAAACCTAACCTGCGGAGACTTTGGTCATGATTTTAGGAGCTGTGATTCACGGAGCGCCTTCAATTTAGTGCTGTTAGGTGCTTGCGGACCACGGCGTCACGCACCCTACTTCCGAACTTGGTAATACAACTACTAATACGTTGTGGCAATGAAGGTACACAATTTGATCAAACCATGAAAGAATTCCGCGAGGATTGAACTCATAAGATATTCACCACAAGTCGCTCAACCTATTTCTCTTTTTGAGTTTCAAATAACAATACTTTAAACAAACATACCGCAAGCATTCCATACTCCTGTGCTCATTCTAATGCAACGTTAAGCAAAAACAAGGTCCACTAGCAAAATAGAACAGAAAAAAAGCGGAACGAAAAACTCAAATTCTGCAGTCAATCGAAAGGCAAGTTCGGTTGGTTTAACACGGTCAAGGGATGAGTCGTGAAAGCACTGGATATGAGCAGTTGGAGGAGGATGGAACATACTCATCGTCTATTGCACTCGCGAGATGGTCAGAGGCCGTGTGCTCTTCACGGAAAGGATAAAGGGTCCCTCCTGTTGTGGTTCGAATGTGGCCATTGTCAGTCTGTATCGTCCTCCCGATAAACCTGCCAGTTCCAGCATCGTGTAGCCTCGTCTACGGGCAAAAGTGTCTTAATGAAATTCATGCAAAGAAAAACTTGTGCCAACACCAGTTCAAGTACTTGTCTATGGATCAGAGCCTCCCTAAACGATAATGCTGAGTTATTTAGTTGAAATCAGGAGCATAGACGAGAATGGATCAGCACCCTCTATTCGAAAAAAATATAAAAGGTGTATGCGGCCTACAGGGCTTCCAAAATTCTACGATCACTGATCAACATCCTTTCTACAGACGAAGCTGAGTTAACTAAATGACAGAGCCCATTCAAGGGTTACATTAAACATACCGATAATTTCCAGTGGAAAAAGATTTGGTTGGATTGATGGGCGTGGAGTTGGTGAGATTAAGCGCGTCGAAAGTGAAGCCGATGGCAAAGTCTCGGGGTCCGCGCATCTCCAAGAGCACCTGGTTGTTCGCTTCATTGTTCGGCCACACCAGCTCGTAAGTCGGGTTCTGCTCGAAGTTCGCGTGGTTCTGACAACCCGCTGCCGACTCGCCACGCCACTCACCGTTAACCTGGTAACCGGATACGATAATATTTCCAGTTGATTTCTGTCAGAAAAACCTAAATTCTGGGTGTCCACGACCACATATACGTATGAATGTATAAATACTGAGGCTTGGAAACCCGTATGTGCCGACTACCACAAATTACGAGTGAGAAACTGCCAGTTTGGAATATTTATATGCGAGTGAGGGGGACCTTCTTAGGATTCAAATCATTTCCGTTAGTTTGTCACCGTCATCAGAAAATTCAGCTTAAATACCATAAAGGCAACAACATGACGTAGACGTTCATGGTGAAGGGTAGAGCAAGATATAAGGAGTAAGGGACACATAGAGGTTGGGGACCCTTTCTTGGTAGGGCCTACTGAAGGCTTGATACATAAGCGGGGTAAAGCTGTGCGCTTAGTCATAGTACTGACAACTTTCGAACCAAAATAGAGAAGCAGGGCACCCGTTTGACGTGCCTACACCAAAAACTCCTCTACAGGCATCAGCTGCTACCAGCCCAGCAGTTCAATAACGTACGGTTTTGGTGACGGTGTAGGGGTCGACGATGGGTGCGAAACGGAGGGGCACGGTGGAGTAGGCTCGCAGAGTGTACTGGATGGTGGCGTTCTTCTCGTACTGGGAGACCACGAGGGTATATGTCACGGTGCCCGCCTCCTGCACCAGCTGTACCAGACAGTGCGGCGAATTGATCCGCACGCTGTCCTTGAAGGGAACCGGGTCATTCGGGTGGTACACCTTCCGACCGCAGATGTCCTTGTACACCACGAGACCGATGAACTCGTTGTTGTGCGCGAAATCGTTCTGCACAGGAAGAGACACTTATGAAGAACTGGCTACATGCTATCACCCCGCCTCCCTAGACAAACTTCTGAGGCGTTCTGTAAATAGGTTTATGGTAATGCCAACAATGCATCATCCACGACCTCGTCACAACTAAGGGGAGTAGATTTACGCTACCAATTGCATAACAAAAAAGTGCGTAATACGCAAAGTATTCGATCCATATAAGTTGAGCTCCTAATTGCCCTCCTATTTCCATCAGGCTGACTACTTTGGTACTCCTTCAGCTTTCAAACCCACGTAGAACAATCAGTGAAACATTGATTACAGGTTGCACACTTGAATGCAAACAATGATGAATTAGTGGGACTCACTTTGTCCGTGATATGCCTAGTAAGAAGGACCCAGACAGGTACCTGGGAGTTGGCTTGCACCTCCAACGTGTACTGGGGGTTATTTGCGAAGGAGTACACATCCTTCTTAGGACCCTCCGCCGCCGGCCACTCACTGAAAGTTAGAAATTACACGTGCAAAGACAAGCAATAAATTTATCAACAGGAACTTTTTAGACTTATTTTGATGGGATGCTTCTAAAACCGACAAAAGTAAATAACGTTAACACTAGTAAGAAATAAAGATTACTTACGTAGGTTATAAATGCTTTAGCTTTTCTCAAAAGATGTTAGTCAGTTTGCTGCTATTTTAAAGCAAGAAAAATTAAAGATTGGAATTGAACTGATAAACATAGGGGAGCATGAATCAACAATGAAACGTGTAATTGGATGACAAAATTACAGAAAAACAATGCAGTATTTACAATGCAGTGTGGTATCGAGCACATTCTCGAATCAAACGTCGTCACCATTCTCCAATGTAACCAATAAAACGTGATCCAAATTTTTCGATTCAATAAAGGGAAGCGTTGCTATCACCTCTACTACATGGCAAAACGGTGTTAGATATGAGCTAGGAATCAGAGCCATTTGAATGCGTTACCTGTGGATGCAGGTGGTGTAGGGGAAGAGTTCCGGGTTCCAGTTGATGTAAAAGACGTCAAAGAAGTAGAGGAGAGATTTGTAGTCAATCCAGAAGACGCCGTTATCGATATAGCGTGCACTGTTAAGGTCGTAGTTTAGCTTCGTCTGCATCTCCGGCGTCCAGTGCTTTGTGTCCAAGTCTGAGTAGTTGCCCTTCCACCGCGTACGGCTCCAGGGGTTCTTCAGCAACAATAGACGCGTGTTCTACAGAATTCAACGCAGCGATCATTCCGTTATTAATCAAGTTGAGTAGAATAAACAAGTAGCTAGAGGATCGTTTTACACATTCCAATAAATTTAAAGCAAAATGTGTGGGCTTGTTTTCTGTTACAACTAAGAAATCCTCACGGTCATCCATTACCATAGAGTGGATCCATATTGGGATAACTACGAATTACTTGGCTCATTGACTCTACTTGATTAACTTTGAATATTTAAATCAATAATTAGAGGCAAATAAGGGACTGTTTTGCAACACTGTAGTTGAGTTAAGAATCATCAAACACTCATCAAAACTACTTACACGCCAGCACTAAGTGCATTGCATTCGTACTTTGCATCATGTTTGATCGATAAAACACGTAAAACCCATTTAGTCGCAGTCTTCACTGGGGTATTAATATCCAAGTGGAGTGCAGAGCTAGGGTAACTCTCTCAGGTGGTCGCTGCAGCAACGATGGTACAAAAGTGCATTTCTCACAAGACCTTTAAAGTCACAATCATTCGCTCGAGAAGTAGCACCAAACTTTTTACCTCTATTTCGCAGCAAGTCAGTCCCGACTTCTTAATTCAATTACGGAGCCTGTATACGTATTGAAGCATATATGTGAGCACGATATACAAGAAAATATCTACTTGAGGAGATTTTGTACTTGATCAGAATCCACGGGTAAATGCTAGCAGAGGCGAACTCACCTTTCTTGAAATGTGACACTTTTGACTGAATCAGGTGGATAAATTCAAGAAAACCTTTACGCCAAATCATGATAGACTTAGATCGATGCTTGGAAAGCACTGTTCTTGGTTAGAAGTTAGCCCGTTAATCAAAAAATGAAGCGCCATTTTCGGAAAAGTGATGCATTAATAAGTGCTCCAACCAATCCCATCACAGTCACCATGACTGAGTTCTCCTACGGCTTCTGATACCCATTAACACATTGGTCATGTGCACAAATTTCTATACATTCAATTTCGGGTAGTCGCAAAGGCGCGTTTAGACAAATTAGCTAGGGTCGACTAAGCCAGCACGGAATCAAAAGCCCTCGAGGTACTACACTTTCATTCAACGTCTGTGATAGCCCAGATGCAAATGAACGCGTGTGTGGGAGGTTAGAACTCACATTGACTTCGCACATATCGAGAAGGGCGTAGGCGTGCGTGGGGACTAATCCGGTGCGCTGTTCGACCTCCGGAGTCATAAGGCCCGTCGCCACAGTCACAAGGCAGTGGCCCATGTGGAACCGTTTCTCCAGTCGCCGAAACTCTCGATCGGCGTTGAACTCGTTCGTGTTGCCCGACTTTATGGAGACGCGCTCAGGTATCCAACCCGTTAGTGCGTGCAAGTCAATATTCTACAGGCAGACGTATGGAGAGTGGTAAATTGTGAACTTGAAGTCGGCAAAGAAACTTGTTACACAAACGGAGGATACAGGCTTCACTTCAATTACAGTGATATAAGACGTGAAGAATGAGGCATGGATTAATGAACAGATATATGAGGATAGAATAGCTTCAAGGTCTTCTTCTGAAGCAATTGCAAAGTAGATAGAACTCGTTAAGAGTCAAACGACCAAAAGAGCCAACCGTGAATTAAAGCCTTACATTTAATTTATACAGCTAAAATAAGGTCGGTTTGGGAAACCGAACATACGGAGTTAGAACCGGGGAAATCGTAACCACCCATGACCTTCATGTAAGCCTTTTCGAGTAAGGAGACCCAGAGTTCGTTCTTGTTGGTCGAGAAGGAGCAGAGAAGCTCATCGTTACTCCCGATGGGCAAAAAATCATCAATAACAATCTGGGATATCCAAAAAAATTGTCAGAGGCTCATATGCTCAGATGATCGTAACGCTAGTAGATATGCTTCCTAACTCACAAACCTTTCGGGGAACGCCATTCAAGTGCAGTTTCACCATGTACTTTCCACAAGGGTTATAGACAGGCTCACCATTCCGCTTTTGAGGATAAATTATGCTAAAGAAAAATCAGATTTAAGTACAGGTTTATAAAATAAGCCTTTTGATAATACCTGCATACTTTGTAATGAGACGCTTCTTGAATCTCCGTTCGTACTGAGCGGCAACAGCCATTGAGGCCACGAAGGAACAATCAGTGACACAAGTTTGCCGGATCGGGAAACAAGAAACGGCTATTATCATGGTAGGGCTATTCAAATAGTCACTTGGGCGAACCCATTTATCGAGATTAGAACGCTGTTTTGCGGATAATGCTAGAAGACCATGATGATCACTACCAATTAAGGAAATTAACAAGGCTGTTAAAAATGTTGTCAAGAGGCTGTACATATAAAATTTAGTGTCATTTTACGTGAAAGGTTGGGGAAAGGCGAATCGCTCTTTAATATCAACCGCATCAAGAAATGGTAAATACTCTCGTCCGTTGATCGTAGAAGTTTTCCGCAAGACTCGAAGCTCCTCCTTGGTATAATTCCCACTCGAATCAGAGCGTACTATGAGACAAATAAACTAAGAGATAAGCATGTTACAAAGCTCCATTTAAAAGAGTTAGCCCAAAACATACTACCTGGTGTTGGACCTTTGCTGCTACCCTGAAGAGCAGCACAAGATTCCGATAAGTTCAATTTTTTATTCTTTAGTTCTTCAGCCCTTTAAGGATTTAGCAAAATTTAAGAAATACCTATCAAGCGCCTGCTTGGCGAGTCTTCCAACTTTTTCACGAAAATTCGGGTCATTTGTACCACTACGCTACACGGTTTACAGGCTATTAATGAAACCCTACCAGCTTTAGGAGGACTTCTACAGATTGACTATACATACTAAGTGCTTCTTCGAAATCTCCGCGTTCATCTGCTTCGATCGCCTCATTCAACAGACATTTTGCCCGTTCGAATCCCACCTACGCAAACTTAAAAGACATGTACTGGACTTACACTCTTCTCGGGCGCCCGATGAGGGGGTTTACTTAGGTCTACACAGTATTTAAATTTCGCAACACCAAACCTCGATGTTGTGCCAGCTCCTCCGCACGTTTAATGTATTTTTTAGCGTTCACTAAGATATCAGAATTAGTAGATCCGGCATTTTTAGCATTTAATAAAGCCTGAAATGCTTCCGTATAATAAAATATGGCCAAGCTGTAATTTTCTTCTTTTTCATAGTGCTTTGCCTGTTTGCTAAATTCTTCAGCATCTAACTCTAGGCTGGCGGGGTCTGCCATAATATTCAAGAAATAATTTGCAACTTCATCCGAACTAGCGCGTGTTTACAGGTAATTTAAAACAAATAACTTCATACTACAAAATCAGACTCAATTTCTAAGAATTATGTTAATTTTGATTAAAAATTATTACTATTAGAGGAATACGCTTACAATGAGTTTTCGCTTACAATTTCAGTATAGATTTGAGGTCTTCCCAGTATCCGTCCTTCTAATTGCCGTTCCCTCTGTTCGTACTTATTTCTTTTATTTTTAATAGAAAGTGTTTCGCCGTACCTTTGACTTAATGGGCAATATATGCTGAAGTAGTTATTTAAGTAGTACTACGGGCTAAAGTGTCCCTGTGAACCTCATATGATACCTCGCGAGATCCGTGGCTTGGACACAAACTTAGTTATTTAAAATATGCACAAGCGCATCACAATTTCTCGAAGAACAGGTACACACATACGACGTTCACGACAGTTAAGAAAACGCTCAAGACAGGACTGTTGCAGAAGACAGTACCATAAATACCTACTAAAATAAGTAACAGTGAGTCTGTTCGCAAAATGAGCAGAGTCCAACTTTCTTGGAAGCGTGTGAAGAGAATGCGTTGGTAAGTGGGCATTAAGCATCACAGAAGTTGGGGAAAAGGTGTGAAGATTTGGGATCCCACCTCCACTACCACCTTTGGGGCAAAGGGGATGTTCGTGATCCTGTGGTGAGTTCACTAGCAGGTCCTGGTAAATCGAAGAAGACTGTGGGTTGGGCAGGTGATGACGTTGTGTATTTCGCTAGGGACGATCGAAACTCTGCGTCTTCGCGCAGCACCACGGAACTCATTGGGCCGGCAGCTGGCGTGGAGAGATGCCGCTGGTCCATCAGCTCCTTGAAGTGCGACGCGTAACCCTCCCGGATGGGCTGAGAGGGGGAAATGCAAAATGGTCTTTTATGAATGGATTATAATTAATCTTAAAACTGTATAACAGATGCGTAAGAGCATTCAATAAATTTCGAAGTGCAAATTTAATCCGTGAACACAGAGCTTTACGACTTCTATGTGATAAATTGGCAAAGGAAACTCACCGTAGCCTCAGCAGCCTGACGTCGGGATAATTTTCCGACGGCAAAGATCTGGTGGGAGCTGAGACCCATGGTGCGGTAGATGGAAATGTCTTTAACTGATCCGTACGCACAGTGTACTGCCAATTGGTTCTGTTTATAAAAGAAGATGAGCCTTGTTGGATACTACACCATAGATAAAATTAGATGTTCTGGAATACAGTCGTTTTATATTGCCCAATAACTACGCAATATTTGGGTACAAAATCATGGCCCAGCTGCTGTTAAACGGGGTAAGATCGCCTACTACACTGGATGGGGGTTGACGAAAAAGAGATTATATAACATTGTTAAAGTTTGAAATAAGAGTGCAGTAAAGAACAGACAAGCGTGCACATTTTATTGCGCCCGCACTTAAGTATGGTGAAATAAATTGAAGCAATTGCCTTCTCCTAGGCGAAATATAACTAGATACTTCGTTCCTCAATTACTGCACCTTGGCCTAAGTAAAGGGGAATTACTTGTTCAACGAGGCTGCGTAGGAGGGAGGCCTTTTGGCGCAGGGGGTCGGTGCAAAGGCCATCGAGGAAGAAGGTGAGTCCGGGCGGGAAGCCGTGCTGCTGGAGCCACGCAGCCACCTGTCGGTGCTGCATGTCCGGCCGCGCCGACACGTAGACCAGCAGATAGCCCAACGCGTGCCAATGCCGCATTATCTCTACGCTGCCCGCGCGCACCTTCGGGTCCTGCTCCGCCATCAGACCAAAATGCAGCAGGCAATATTCACACTTTCCTGGATTTTAGCAGAGCTACTCACACAACCACATTAATATTTGTTGGAGCTCCCAGTTTTGCGGGTGCGCATAGCGCTGTGAATTCACCTCCAGACCTACGTTAATCAGGTTTTTATTGCCGATTTGAGTGCAGATGCAGATGCATTGACAAAGCCATGTCGGAAACTAATTTAAAAGCCAGAACGGATTGTTGTGCATGCGATTCAACAGTGAGGCAAGTGCTGAAGATTGTAAATCAAACTATGACAGCCCACTGCCGGTGTTTGCTAAATGCCAGAATGACATTTACAAGACGTGATCAGAAACCTGTGTACCAGATACAAATAAAACGGGTATCGAAAGAGAACACATTGGAGAGCGAACAGAACAGGTTATAGCAATGAAAAATTCTTTACTTCCAACTCGACACCTGAAAGCCTTTGTGAACCTAAGAAATCAGGGTAAAGTCAGAGCATAAGAAACTAGTGAGAGGTAGGATAAGAAACACAAAGTGCAGTAGCGAAGTGTATAGACAGACACCCACAGCTACAACTACTTAAGGCCATAAGACTTCTGCCCCAAAAAGGTCAGATGTCGTCTGCCCTGCAACAACTTCGCGCAGAGTACATTAATCAAGCAATGTGCCGTGCCGACCATTTGCATGGGACGTGTCGAATTTTTAGTTGACAAAAAAGAATATGTACCTTCACATTGCCCATAAATCAAACCAGCAGAGAATCTCAATTGTGAATAAAAGCCGTTCAATAGCCACTACCGACATCAACAATAACTTGAGAAAACCGAGTGTTACCTCCGTGTGATGATAACGGCATAGTTTATTCTTAGAACAAAAAATAGTGATTGGGAATCCTACAAATCCGTGAATGAAACCCTCAACCCGAAATAAAATCACCATTTATTTCATTATTCTTGTGAATTCAGTGGGGTTCGCTGACTAATACCTCATTCCCACGAGTAAGCTACGGACATGGGTTATTTCAGGCGTTTTTGCCTCAGTAGGGATTTAGGGTTTCACCTGCATGCACACACGCTACGTTCAGCCCTCAAATTCGAGTTGTTTAGCGCGTCTGAGAGAAAAGGGAGACAATGGGAGGACGCAATTTCATAAAGACCAAAGAGCAAGAGTGTCAGAAACACAGAAAGCAGTGGTAAAAACAAGAGCACACAGGGGAATTTGAGAGAATGACAGCCTACCAGCACCCTCGCACCACACGCACACAGATACGAGAACAAAAATGTAAAAAAGACGTTGAGTGAACATACCGGTTGGCGATACAACTGCAATAAATGGAGACGCGAGGTAAGGGATGAGGGTTACGATAAGTTTGTCCAACTTCGTGTGACAAAACGTTAAAAGCTCAGTAGTTTCAGCCAGGCTTACTTTCTTCGACGAAGTGATAGACGACCCAGTAATGTCTAGTTAGCTATATTAGAATGTCGGCATTTGAGAAGGACATGCAACAAGAATTCGAACTAATTTTCGCTCAATGAGCTAAAAAGTGTCGCAGTCAATAAATAAATGAGTCGTGAAGAATGAGTGAGAAGATGCTAAAAAACTCCACTACCAGGCACCAATACCATATGAGCCACCGATAATTTAAATGCTAGGCTCATCCACACACTACAAGTCACGATACATGAACGCCCATTTACAGTGGCGGTCCAGCATAATTGGTCACTAATTCCTTCTTGTTAAAGCAAGCTAATTTAACAACCATAACAATGTTGCCAATTCTAGACATTCACTACCAATTCTGTGCATTCACTTGTGTGAAATGGCCTAGGGATTCTAAATTAGACAAAAAAGGACCAACTGTACTCTCGTGACAATTGTAAAAACAACTCAGTTACAGGTGTGAACCTCAGCACACCTTTTTTAAACAATAATTCCCACTTAGGTAGGACATGGAGCAGCCGACGCAGAAACAAAACATCGAGTTATTTTCAATAAGTTTGAAATAGGGGATGTAGTAAAAGGTACAGGACGAAAACGATTTCGAAAGGCAAATGGATCGCCACATCAAGTGGGTTTGTTCAGGCTTCGAAATGAACACCAACTGTGAAGAGGGGCTATCCACCTAGTGTGCCTCAAATCAAAACTCAGAGCTGTAGGGAGAGCCAACGCACCTTGCCCATGAGGGAGAGAGAGGCGGCGAAGGAGCCGTCGATGCTGCAGATGACTACGCTGCAGCCGGGAGGGACGACGGCGAGGGTGAGTTGGACGGCTTGGTCGTCAGGTTCGATGCCGCCGCCAGAGGAGCGGGGTACGAGCTGGATGCGGTGGAGGCCCAGGGGAAGGCGTGCAGACTCAGGCAATTGGAAGGTCAGGCGCCCGTTCCCATCCGTCCGCTGGCTCCCCAGTCGCTCCCAGCCACCCGCCGCCGCCGCCGCATTGGAGGACAGAATCGAGTGCGACCGGTAGAAGATCTCCACCTGCAGGTGTAAAAAGAGACTCGTCCACTTCCCAATCTGGGATAGACAAAATTGAACCGGACTACAGGTCCTATTCGTACGCCAGCCATTAGGCCTCCTCATCCTCCTCCTCCTTTCGCCATCTTTGAGAAAGTTCTTGGTTAAACTCTGAAATGATCCCAGAAACTACCGTTTGTGTATAAGACCAATCAAACTACACATTCATCCCAGGCTGCTTCTCCCATTGCATAATGGGAGAAGGCAGGGCACATCAAAGGGATTGTTTGGGAAGCTAACTCTCACGATGGGCATTGTGGAAACAATTCCCACATTTGAAGAAAGCGTTTTAAAATACGTTAAGAAATTGGCAAGTCATCGACTCACCTCCTCATTAGCCAAGGACGAGAGATCGAGAGAGCCGAAGGTGAAGCGCGCCGTGATTACTTGAGGCTGGCCCTCCAGCACGATAGCATCGTTGGCCCGGTGGTTCGGGTTAGTTCCCTGAAAAACACAAGGGGATCTACCACCAAGCTCTGACCAGACACAACGAAGAATACAGACAAGCTGAAATGAAGCCTTGCACCCGCGTGTTACACACACCGATTCTCCCTAACACCTTAAGGAAACGCAAAATAATGCACTAGGCGGTGCAAATCTGAGTGCGGAAATCTACTTGGTGTTTCTCTAGATGCACACAAGCTAAAGTGCAGTGCTCCTTTGTGCACCGGCTCCTCTGAATCCAGATTTAGAGCATTTTGGGACGGTGGTCGCTTCTCCAACGAAAAGCATATCTGCAAATCAAGCATACACGCTCATATCCGGTGTGAAAACAGAGATCAGAGAGATGTCTACATGGCTACTTGGTGACAGCTAAAGAATGAAACGACACTAGCAAGAGTAACAACAAAAGGCACCTACAAACAGACACGACGAACTTACCATTGAGTAGGGCAGACACGAAGCCTGTTGGAGCAAAATAATACTCTCAATTTTCTCACACTCTAACTGTCCACATCGGCCTTAAAATTATGAGAGGAGGCGAATAACAGTACATGCTTAAAGTACGACTATTAATTAAACGGGATATCTCGTGTTCTTGAACTTGGTTAATAGAAAATGTGGTCTCATTAGCTTCACAGGTGGCACTTGTGGCCAGACAATTCCTCACAATCCTGGTTACCAGGATTCCTTCCCATCACACTATCACTTACGACTTCCGGAAGATTCCTGATTGCGCCTAGCTAAATCGCTATCAGTAAGCACAAAGTTTTAACTCTTCAACCATTAGGACTGGTAGTGGGAATAGCCATAGAGTTAGATCATTCAACCGAATGAAAGATAGCGCAACAAACCTTAGAGCGCTCGGCAGGTTTGGACCTGAAGCGCAGGCGATTAGAAATGGAGTTGCGGAACTGGCGAGTGAGTCCGCCCACAGAGGTGGAGCCTCCACCGCACCCGATGCCACCCCCGGAGGTCATCGACGGCGAGGAATTGTGGGTGCGCAGGGAGGAGCGGCCAAAGTCCCCGCCGCTGCCGATTCGGCGCGAGGAAACCCGGGATGCGCTGTTGTCAACAGTGGCGGCGGCAGGTCCCACAGCTTCCTGGAAATCGAAGCGATCGAACAGCAGCGCGTGGGAGGCATCAGATGTCCTGCCGTATAGGCGCTCGCTCAGCTAGCAATTTAAAATATTTGAAATTAATTGCATTTATCCCAAGTATTATTGAACCAATCGGACCTAGCCGGTGTGCAGTGCTACAATAGGTAATTCCCGAGTCAGACGGCGGACAGGGGAATTGACGAACCTGCCAGACGATGAAGCAGCTGGCATCTCTGGACTCCCAGTAGCTGGAGTGGACGAGGGGAGGCAGAGCACGCGAGAGGATGTTTTGGACGGCCTCCGAGCAGTGTAGTCCCACGTCCATGCGCTGCTGACCCCACCACGACTCCCGACCTGGAGCATCCGAACACAAACGCATTACAACGAGAAGAGCCTCATCTAGGAATTACACTTTCAGTTAGGAACCTAGAGAAGAAGCGTGAGCTCACTAATTTAATATTCACTAGACAACTGAGACCCTTAGGCGGACATTGATAGAACGAATAAGGCGAATGTATTTGCAAAATCATTGAATCAAATTTTTCCCACTTTAATCCGAGTAATTTCCATCAACATTTATTGTTGAAATTTTCATGTTTCAACGCCTATATTGCCAATTTTACAAATCTATGATGTGTTGAGTCAGCACACATTTTGATGGTTCTAAGTATAGCGATTGTGAATGCAACATTAATGGGAAATTAGCGCTTTCTGTGCTATCTGGGGTAGCTAAATTCCTCAAAAGCAATACATTGTTTTGAGTTCTCTTATTAACAACCCACAAGGAGGATAAGAGTCTCTAACTTTGAGTGAATATTCAAGTGCTTTCGCACTCGTTATGAAGAAAGTCCGCTTTGTAGTTCGCAGCATTATATTTGAAATAATATGGGTTTTATAAAGAATTAGACGAATATATCAATATCCAAAGAGTCCCGAGAACTGATCATTTGCTAACTTCAGCAATAAGAAAATCCTTGCACTTTTTGCAAGAGCATAAGCAACATTAAGCACTTCCGCTTACCAAAGCTAATTTGAGTGATCATTCTCTTTAATTCAACGGTTACTAAAGGATAACCTTCACTTGCAACCAAACTACGGCCCAGTACGAGCTGTTGCTGATAAGAGCCTGAAACAACGCTTGCTGTCACAAAGAGAAGGCTTAAAATTGACAAGCTTTAGTCCCATTCTAACGGCTACGAAATACAACACGAAAATATCACTAACAATGACTTCGCGTATGTCCACCTACTAAAGCTAGTGTGCCGTTCAATCACACGAAGAAGAGTCAGTAGCCAGTAATGAGAAACTGAGTGACTCACCTTGTGTGAAGTCTTGTGAAGTCTTCTCAGAAATAGAGGAGCGGGAGGGAATCTCGCTATTAACGGAGGGGATCTGGGCCAAGGGGGAATCGCCACCGTTGGAACCACTACTGCCTAGTGGCAGTTGTGCCAGAGCGAGGTGTAAGCGAAGGCGTTGCCACTGCTGCTGCATGTGCTGGGGCTGCGAGTGCGCACCGGAGGCGCTGGGCAGATGCACCACAGGGACTTGTGCGTAGGACGCGTCTAAAAGCGGCTCCAGCCGGTATGCGAACGGGTCTGCCACGTTGAAAATGTTGAAGACTTGGTCGCAGAATGGACGCGACGGAACGAAGTCGCCACCTGGATTGTGAAAGGACAATGCAAACATGCAAGATTGCCAGTTGCAATTCGTAGCTACAAATTCAACACGGGACGTCGCTCGATTCCCGGAGTTTGTGAAGAAACATAGGAGAGGTAAGGGTCTTGGAAGTAACGGCAAAGAAATTGCGTTTGATATTAAAATTCGTAACTACAGACTTAGTGACCAGCGTGAATTTTACTAAAATAGAAATGAATAGAAAGGTTTGCTTATTGGTGTATAAGATGATTTTTTAACCTAAGCGTAATGCTCAAACACCCAATCATGTGTGCGGTAGGTTTGACAAATCTTTCTTTGATTGACTGAAGGTAGATGCATCTATTCATATATAGATTGTGAAAAATAAGGTCAGGGATAAGGTTGCCTTCGGATATTTGACTTGCTGACTTTCTTTGCCAAAGGCGCAAACATTTTAATTAAAAAAACTTTATGTGAAGACGGTTTTCAAAAGATTAGCAAGAACATATATGAGCACTGCGAAGCCATCATCAAGGAAACGGTAAAGCTGAAAATAGTATGTTGGTTAAACCAAACAACTGTGTATTCGCGCTAATTGAACGTAAAATATCACTGCTTCTCAGGGTCTGAGATGCTTCACTAAAGACCTCACTCCATTAAAAACTGGATAAATTTGAAGGCAGTCTAACCAAACATTGACTACACTATGTTTACTCTTGTGGGTGAAATTAGGGCAAAGCCTGTGTTAATAGATGAAATCAGTCAATGTCGCAAAGCAGCATTGCAATGCACTTCACAATCTAAATGATTTTTGATATGTTGAAATAATGATGGACAGGGGAAATGGTACTACAAAAAGCACATCAACCATTTTAGTATCAGGCGATAAAAATAAATGATGACGAATGGATGTGCTCAGGGTGTTTAAAGTATCCTGCTAATGAAGAGTTTGGTTAAAAAACTCCCTCCTCACTACAAGTAATGCGAGCAAGCAATGCACCGATGACTGTCGCAGAAGAACAATTTCGCTAACGAAGAACAGAGCAACGAAATACCATAAAGCTTGGCCAGGATCGTGTCTAGGGTAGGTGGCAAGCTTTGCTAGCAAAGGCCAACGCACAGCCTAAGTCCTAGGCCAAGTCACCAGAGGCCAGAAGAGGACAATTCGGCTGACTCCGAACTGATGTTAAAACAACTTTCGAATCACAACCTAACGTGGAATATTCGCGATGATTAATTTATGCGATGGCCAAACCATAATTAAAATATGTCCTCTCGACTAAACGTTGAGCTGATAATCCTCTAGTAGATACAAGTGTTCGCAAATCTGTAAGTGATTCAAAGACAAGCCAGTCACTTTTCATTAAAGTAATCGTCATGTAGGACTCTACTACAGTTCACTCCCGTTAGTAAACGCATCAATGTGACAAACCTGACAATCGGACACGTAAAGCGTGTGAGGCGCAACTACGACAATCAGCACTGCGTATTAACGAGCCGAAAGGAATTTAAACAGCTTGAATTTCAAAGCCCATCAGAACACAGAACAAGATTACTGGATGCACACACATACACACCAAGACTATCAATTTACGAAGGGAACCGAAGTCAGTGAAATTAGGCATTGTGCCTATGGAGTTTAGATGAAGCAAGTACAGAGTCATAGGCTATGTTCCATTCGGAGCTTGATACCTTATTTTTAGCAAACAACGACCTACCAACCTAGATACCAAGTCATTTAGTCAGGCAGATCCGTTTCCCAATAAAAATGGTAATTTAGACACACAATCGGTCCTACTGCAAAGCCAATCCAAGGATCTCAAACGCCAGTGTGTGGGCGCCGAATTGGATTCCGGCATTTTTTCATCATGTGAGCCGTTGTTTGGCTTCGGTTCAGCCTTACCAGAGTTCCTAAGGCGTGTTTCGGGGCAAACTTAGCAGCAAGTCGAAGATAAACCATGGATGAGGATACTCACCACCAATTCGGTGTCTCAGGAAGAGAAGAAGACCCAGTGGTGATCCCAATAGGAAAACATCTTGGATCTGCAGTAGGAGAGAAACATTGGTGGAGTTTTTAGTTTACAAGACTTGAGGCATTTCTAGTCAATTCAACTTGCATCAAAAATTAGTGATGGTCCATCCGACAGGTCCTGTGGAAAGCTCTCCAGATTAGTTATTGTGTCTTCCTGTAAAAAACACATGGTAATGGTAGATAAAAAAACACTTACGACGCATTTAATGCGCCAATTCACCATGGGATCTAGCAGATGACAGTAGAATATAAAAAAATCAAGTGTTAGAATGGTTCCCCTATCACGCACGCACAGATGCGAAATGTCGATGGACACCTCCGATTGTGGCTTCGTGTATTTTCGAGAAGACAACGACACAAGGATTTGGTTATTTAAGTACTTTATTAGAACGAGGGATATCAGAACTTTCTAGGCTGCCAATTCCCCTACGATTAGATGGCAAATCCCTCCCACGTTCGAACACGCTAGGGTAAAAGCAATAGTGAGTTCAATTGCGCATGTACGAATGATGGAGATGGTTGAAGAGCTCCAGTGCTTACGTGCTTGAAGGTGGAACTTGAAGAAGCGAGCAGATCGTAGAGCATGATTGAGCCGATGCTGTCAGCTACGACACAGACACTGCCGCTAAAGTTGGCCCCCTCCTTAGAGTCACGGAAGTTCACGTAGCTCTCGTCCATTTGCTGAGCCAGCCGCTGAATGTCCTACAAAACGACGATGTTTAACAAAACGATAAAAATCGGGTGTGCAGAATACACTTTGTCATTGAGTCTGTGCATTTGGTCCATAAATAGGCCACAGATCGTGTTGCCAAATGGACTGAATCTGAACTACTTCCCAGTGCCTAAGATTCTTTGTTGCAGACATGTACGAAAACTCTTAAGAGCTTCTCCATTATAAGTTAACTAGAAACCCAAACAATTAGCGGGTAAAAAAGCTTCCAGGCCTATCAGTCTTATGGACCTGTTCTTCCAGTTTTACCTTTGTTGAGAAGCCCCAACTTAATCAACAAACACATGAATATCGTGCCATGCCTCACAAAATGTTCTCACTCGTGGGGAAATCATTACTTACTTGAGGATAGTGAGGGGAGGATGTGAGCAGAAGAGGAATGTTTCCAATAGGGATTATGCTCCGCATGGCCCCTCTGTTGGCGCCTGAAATTCCCGGCTCTAGCACTGCTGGATCAAGCCTGTGAGTTGAATACAAGAAAATTCATACCTACTGCTACCAGAAATCAAGAAGGTAGAATGCCAAGTACATGTTGAGAGTCCGCAGGGAGTCGGCAGCAAGGGAGGGAGCGGAGATGAGGCGCAGGTTCACGCGAGACTGCAGACCGGGGAAATAGTTGGTCACTGTGGACTCTAGCAGAGTCTTGAAGGTAGTGAAGTCTGCGTAACGACTCGAGTCATCCACTGCCTTCTCCTGTAAACAGCCTGCAAGTAATAAGATTAAATAGTTGAGTGACGACCTGCTTGTAGACGGAAACATCTACTTCTCGGGAATTCACTCCTCGAAGATTCGTTAATGCAGCGCATTCGAATGTAGACCTAGAAGTCTATAAATAAAAGCAGGATCCAATGCACTTAGAGAACCGTGGGATTGGGAAAAATTCAATACATCCTCCGCCTATGCTCGAGACACAAATCCTCGAGAAATAATTACGAGAACGCTCACCTCCATGCACAACGAAGAGGAGAACACTGCTTTGGGCGGCTTCACCACTTCCAGCGTAATGGAGCCCTTAAAAATCGAGTTCAAAAAACCAGTAAATGAAGGGACCAAGGGTGTTCGGTTAGCAAGGAGTGGCAGAATTAAACACAGATGCGTGTGTATTAGTGCAGTAGCTGTGGCGAGGCTTTAGTGTATGCAACGTGGGCTGCACAAACAACACATCGAGTGGGCTCCACTACAGGACGTCATCCCATTTATTTCCAGGGAAAACAGCAATGGCAATCAAAGGGAAGATCGGGTGGCATGCGTAGGTGCGAATCGAACGGTTCAAATGTGCAAGGGGACAACAATGTATGTGTGTATTTGAGTGAGACGTGGATAGGAAGATCAATCTACTCTATACCTTGTAAGTGAGCATCTGACGCCATATCTCCGTTCGTGTTCACCGCTGAAAAAGGAGGCGACATGTTAATAGACAATAGGCCTCCAGCAACGCCTCCTCGTGCTTCAAATACTACTATAAACTGGATTTATCGGGAATACGTAGGATATGTGGTCGTTCATACTTCTAAAACAAGTATGCCAGGTTATTGTTTAATGCTCTCCGATAGACACGTGTAAGACTACTCACATTGAGCATCGAAAAAGTCCTCTTCACCATCGGATCCATGGAGGCTCTGGAACATTGAAGCTTGAAGGAAGCAGAGAAAAACGCGATCAAGTCGATGAGATGTGCCAAGGCATAAAGGGCCCAGTACCCCGGAAGCACAAAGTGATTCGCTCTCCACTTAGACAGTGATTAAGGGGCCCGGCATAATGGAAGCGGTAGATTGCGCTTAGCGTCGTGGAGTGTAAGTGTTAAGATAACCATGCTGCAGGCGTACAACAGCGGTAGAATAGCGGTGTCGTTAGGGTTGTTTTAGAGTAGACACCTTCTTTGTGCAGCTCAGCCCAGGCAGCTACTGAGGAGGCTGTTTGTGAGAGTGGTAAAAAATCAACAGCTTGCAGCGCACTGAAAGAATATCAATGCAGATTTAATAGCCAAGGGTCCATTGTCGACTGCTTCATCCCTTTGCGTCAGATGAAGCTCACCTACACATTTGGAACTGGACCATCTTAACTAGTAAGGACTGAAACTCCCCATACCGAAAGCCATCCCACATCGTTGAGATCTGACCATTAGTCCTTACGAAATGAATACAGTTATAGAGGGCTTAACTGGCTGTGACAAAGACTAGGAAGGCAAACTGTGAGAAGAACTCACCTCCTTCGGACTCCGACGCAAAGCTCATACAAGAACCAAAGTTGATCGGTGGTGCGGCCAGCTCCTCCTCGCCTTTCTTATCATCGGCCTGAAGAAATTTTCAGCAAATAAAAGGCGTCATTCACCAAAGGAGGAATTTCAACGAGTTGCACCTCTTATACCGCAAAATATCGGAAGTCAAATTCGATTTTCACTTAGTGGCAAGCAATACCACACATTGGACTGAATTCTCCAACAAATTCAAATTATGAGCATAACAACAGAGTTACTTTGCATTTTTCGAGGCGTTTAAAATTTCGTAATTACACATAACCACGTTTTAGCTTAATTCGGGAGCACCTGCAGCACCACTGGAGCTCTAACTACTAAGCCACGCCAGTACCAGTACCGGAGCAAACTCCATCTGAAATATCGACGCTTTCTACGTCAAATCAATAACAAGAACACGAAACAAAAGAGCGATCTTCATGTCTTGATAAATTTACTCGTACAGATGACATGGGCTGTTTCAGATCCACTGCTGACCCAAGTAAACATGCATAATTTTAGCAGTAAAGCACACGGTTTGAAGTCCTTGACAAAAGTTGCTCACAAAAGTGCGAACCACTGAGAAGCGCAGTGTTAGAGACAGTATGACGTAAACAGATACAATGTAACCCCACAAACGCAGGTAGCCACATCTGCCCCTAATTGTTTCTGATAGCCAAAGATGGCACTTTAACTCTCCAAAAGAACCAAAATCTACGACGTTTATCCCATAGCTAAACCGGGTTGACTCGGAAACTGGGAATTTACGAAGAACTAAAAGGCAGTGATGTCATACACTCTAAATAACACTTTAAGATGGTTTGAAAAAGCGTACAATCTAAAACCGTTACATCTTGAATGAATGCTATACAGAAAAGTACAAACGGTGACCGTAGAGACCGATCAATAGAAACTCGATTCCGCGTTCACCTGAGCTAAAAACAACACATTGAACACAAAAGAGGTAAGGAAACGATTGAGCAGCCCGTTCACCCACAAGGAGCAACATGATGGAGAATCCTATTAATCCGATTCAATGATCTAAGAATCAGAACTTGAATAATGCTTTTTTAAATCGACTTTTTGTAGCAATAACAAATTTTGGGTAATCATGAACCTCAATCACTATCACGTACTTAGACTAATTTCCCTGCGGACATAAAGCACTCGAAATGAATAATTTGGGGGTGATGAAAAGATAATACAGGTTTGTCTTAGTTAAAGGCCGCGGCGCCTTTGTCATCTGGTTATACAGACAGGACCGATTAAAAAGAAATGGAGTTCTTTAAAAAAAGGATAACAATCACAAATCGAATGGCATTTTAGGTGCAAAAAGCCCCACAGAAAATTGAAATTTAGCTAAACACCTCATAAGTCGTCACTACACAGATGATACGTAACTGGAAGCACTACGTGGGTCTTTGAAAATTCGAGAGAAATAAATTGTGCAAGAAAGATTGATTCACAAGAAGTAGAGAGAGGATTTTATGACAAGACAGCCATTAAACAACCTTGTGGATTGAAATACGCGAGATAAGAACCCACCCCTCTAGAAGTGACGCTTGAGCCCCACTGGTTAGCTGGGCCAGTAGCAGCGCCGGTGGCGGTGGGCGTCGCTTGCGGCGATGAAGGGGTAGGGGCATCGGGATCGACAGAGCGCCCCATCTTGACGGCCAGAGCCTTCGCAGTCTCCACCTCGAGACGTCGAATTTCCGTCATGGTGAGGCCGTACCACTCGTCTTGCCAAGTCCACGCCTGACGATGTGCACCGACCATTGTTCGACGCAGGGCTAGAGGCAAATGGAGACCGACCTAGCAGGTGACTTATTTCAGGACCTCACCGTTAGTGCAGGCAACTACAGTTCGAACAATACAAACTACTTCTTCGCCAAACCCTAGCCTATTTCGAGTCTAAAATTCAAACAATGAGTCATGTTTATCTGCCTGCTGCGATTTCAGTTAGACTGCTAGGTCAGTTAACAGGTGCCCACGGAATTTTTTGAGGAAAACGGTGAACATATGCGAGTTAGCAACTAAACTTCATGAATATCGGCTTATCAGAGAGCAGCCTAAGCCTGTGACTCGCTAACAGTCTTGACCGTTGAAAAGGCCATAAAAATGACCACAAAGGTGGAGTCAAGTGTAGAGCATTTTAAACAAAGTGCAATAATTTTCAAGCACCTTAAAGCCCCAAGCCTGGCCCAATAAAGTTAATATCAGAGAGAATAGCTTGATGCGGACACAGAACTGTACAACATAATGAGTTAGACTTTTCTGTTTTTGTGAGCATACGACATGTTTATACGGCGTAGTGTAAAAAGGATTAAATCGGGTTAGCGGGCATCCATCGAACTCTTTTCTCGCCTAAAATTTCTCTCGGTTACAGTAACTTCAACTTGATCACATGGTCTAGATCAAACCCTTGCATAAAAGATCGAGGTTCTGGAAATGCTCTTGGCGATGCGAAAAGGCGTAACCTCAGGCCAGCATCTGGGTCACCTAGGCGGCCACCTGACAGATTTAAAATTATTCTCCATTACTGTACCCAGAACCTAAGTACCGGAATACAGAAGTGGTTTAGTAAAATAAAAAAAGACGATTTTCGTACCAAGCAGAATGCTTTAGTGCATGTTACTATTTACATACTGTAAGTTGGTACCCACAGGAACACCAGCGGGCTTGCGGTGTAGTATGAGGTGATGCTTGGTGTGATGAGATAGGGGTTTAAGTGGTTCTTAAAAAATTCAAGGAGGGTAGTCGAGGCACCCGCTACAATCGACCACACTCATTTACGGATTTTTTTCCAAAGGTTGGTTTAAATCAAACCTAAAATACTAACTTTCGTATTTGATTATGACACTTGAATTGACGGGAGGCTTGTGGATGGTCTAGACTTGTAGAATGAATAAGTGGAAATCCGGTCACTGTGTTGTAACTGGCGTCACCAAACCTTCGTTCCGGGAAGAAGAACCTTTCAAATGCTCAAAGCAAATCACGGCTTATTCCCATTCACATCTAGAGCACTCAAGAGTTACTCAACTGTTGAAAAAAGGTACGGATAGCTACTACTGAAGTGAACTAGGTATCCTTGAAAAATGGGATCAATGCTTCTTCACACCTGTGTGAATTATAACGTGAAACTATGTTCTTTAGTCAGCTGTGCGTACTATAATGTTGTCACAACTGGACAAGACTTCAGAATCAACACAACCACGAATCCCTAAATCATAGAAGCGATTTGAAAAGTTGGAACTTTATATAATTCACCGTTTTTCCATTCCCCGAAAGTGCATTCCATAGATCAACAACAAACCTAATGTCATGGTGACAAACTGACCTCCATAAGTACAAATGGGAGTCAAAAACGATTTCAAAACCTTTATAATACAATTTTTTGCCAAAATTCATATTGCCAATTACGGTACCCTGCTTGAGTCGGCACTTATTCAATACCTGAAACAGCTACAGTTTTAGGTAGAGCATAGGCAAATGCAATAAACTCCGTCGATTGAAGAAGTGACTTTGCAACTAAGACCAACATTGCGAACTAGTTTCGACAGAAACTGCCCTGTTGCAATGCACAGGTTAGCATAGCACTTGGATGTTGGTTTCGTTGTCCACTCACAATATGACTAACTTTAAATCTCGTTGGAGTCACCTTTTGTACCTTCACACAGTCTAGGACGTGTGCAGCAGAATAGGAGCACTCATTGTTCGGCGTTGAGGCAGAGATTTAAAATCAAAGGTGAGCAAAACGCACCGATGTCTTGAATGAAGCTCTCGATCTTGGACTGCATCCCCCAGTAGCGGAACTCAACGCGGCACACCTTGTAGGAGCACATGATGCGCAGCGGCAGGGGCTCGGTGAGAAGAGCGCCCGAGGCATCGGGCTTCAAGCCGACCTTCGGGTAGCGGCGGCCCTCGCGCATCGCCTCTGCGAACTCGCTCCGCCACTCCGCGCCAAGAGGCCCGCGCCCCGTAACCGCAGATACGTACGTCCGCGGGTCCTCACACGCTTTCGGAGGAGTCAGTGGGTCCGTCACTATATCTATGAAGTCTGCACGGGAAGCGCATAAGGTCTTGAAGGTTCACAATAACTCAGCTCGTCCGTTTTTTACAGTACTCCTATATCCAGGCACTCTGGATACGCATTCCCATCCCGTTCAAGCTGTATTCGAGTATGACCAAACAAACATCAAATGACAATTTCGTGCTGTGCTGTAATCGACGAACAGTCGATTAGTTAATACTTCACAAGTCTATCAAGAATCGCAACAGAAGAGTCAGAAATTGGAGTTACATATTAAACCAGCCAATAAGACAAATTAGGAGGCAAGAAAATCACATTTGATGCCGCAACTGCTACAAGCTGCACGTCAACCCTCTTGTGAAACACTTTTATAGCCAGCTCCTGAATGCTTTTTCGCCCTTCAGAATGGAAAATATTGTTAGGTAAACATTTGGAAAGTTCATAAGCAATCACTTGAATACAGCAATTCTATTCACGAGAAATTGAATGCAATACCAAGGACTGGGGCAAATACAATTCATAAATTAATGCAATCATTTTCGTATTACATGATCGGGTTGCAATCGAATCCACTGAAATTCAATCCCTAATTGGGAAAGTGGTCTTTAATCACATCTTCGTGCTAGGAGTCTGGAAAAGATGGCAATGATAAGGAAAGCTTAAGCAGAAGAAGCGAGTAGGTTTTTTGCAATCACACCTGACTAGAAATGTCTCAGTCATGAGTTATGGGGTTGCATCGTTGTAGTTGATTCCAGTGAATACTCGCACTTCAGCTCAATGGAAAACGAATGAACTGTCAAAATATGAACGAGAGCCTATAACGGCAGTGAAACACCACGTGCGTTTCCTAGATATAAAACAAAACAGTACAAAAAAGGAAGTGCTTAACACGGAACCCGAATCAAGCTGGTGGATAGATAAGTTGTTTTCTGAGTAAACGCATTTGGTGAGCAAGGTCAAATTTATGCAAGTACACTGCTAACACATGCACACAGAAGCGAACATTAAGCCAAGGTGTCGACAAGAGAGATGAAACGTGACCTGTCTTAACGCTAAGTAGCAATGAGCATACGAATGATGCAGGCCCAAGAGATGCTGTCTTGTTACACTAAGGCTGAGTCATTGACTTTTTTTAAACCAGCCACTTAAAAACATGATCGTTCTAACCAGTCTCTTCGACATCAGGATGTGCAACCGTGAAGACCCTTCATAGCGAATACTCAATGTAGCATGCGTTTGAATAAACTAAGGCATTTACTACAAATTCCCAAAAGAATCAGCTAATAGGATTAACAGTGGTAAGCCAAACAGAGAGGCTAAAATCAAACCATTTTCCACAACAATCAAACTCGAAACAATCACAACTGGGGAGCATTAACTTATAATGACGTTGTCGAATTACATTGATCGAATACAACTCTACCCACTGTATTAATTGACAGAAAAGAAATAAGGAAATTGTTTTTTAACAGAAAATGATGTATTTTACTATTCTTAAACCTCAAAAAAGCTACATCGGGAACTAGTTGTGGTTTAATATAAATTTATGCAGGTTAACACCGATGTAGCTTCACCAATGACACTTGGTAGCGAAAACATTCTAACTTGGCCCAAAGCGTCTCCAAAATTAGGCACCAAAGATAGAGAATATATCCGAAAACAGAACAGGTCTTCGGTTAAATAACATCATTGACTGAAGCCAAAATATGACCATACCATTCTTAATTATCAACCATATTTGTTTGGGTTTGGGTCAAAAATAAAGCCGATAAAATTAATTCCAATCTACATAGTGAATTAATTTCAATAACTTACAGTAAGCTTCTCATCAAGCTCCGAGACTCACCAACGATGCGATTGCTCAAATCAGCAGGAGACATGTTAAAGACATTGTCGCTATCGCCGGCGTCATCCAAGTACATGGTTTCGATCTCGAGGTTGAACTTCTCAATGAACGGCACCTTGTAGCGCGTCCTGGTGTACGGGTAGGCGTTCCAGGCCTCCTCCTCAACCCGTAGTGCCGTCTCTGGGATTATGCTGCGCAGCCAACCTGTGGAACGGTGAACCATCACTGTTACATGCCATGTTAAGGAACCACTCAATTCTACCACGACGCTGGTAAGCAGGCCATTCTTCTGCAACTCGCTTTACCGTGACGACAGACACTTCTCGATAAGTCAATTAAGACAAAAAAGTACCACTTACTGTTCAGGCAAGTCCCTAAAGGTTTTCATTTACATGTCATTAGAAGCCGACCACATCCCCAATGAATGTGATACACGAAAAAACAGTACTCAATAAGTCTCTTTTCTAAACCTCAATGGATGTTAAAAGACCCCTTCGAATGTTATATTATGAACTTGGAAGGTAATACCATATTTGTTACTCGACAATGGTCAAGTCTCCGACAATTTACAAGCATAAGTGATGCACAGTATTGCCTGATGGGCAGTTTAAAAATAGCCGTCCTTCGTCTTCGATGTCTGGCACTGCATGAAAAAAACAAAACACAGGACACAACATCACTCTGTACAATGAAACCAATGTGCAGGACTCAGACAGTTACAATGCAATAGATTGTTTCGATTGTCAATATGTACTTGGAAATTTTTCTTTCCAGGGGCCGATTGAGAGTATAAAACGACTACATACAAGCACGCAAGTGAATTAACCACGCAGTTACAATTTCATTCGGAAAGCGATGCACAACCCCACTTCTGTGTAACTTTACGGTCCACTATTTACTGTGGTATGGGATGCTACGACTACCTAATGCGCTAGCCAACTCAAAAGTCAAACCACATGTCTGAGGTGTCTAAAAGGATGGAATTCGAAAACTTAACCGGTTTCTTTCCAGAATACGTGAGCCGATCTTAAATTAAACCCCAACAACACTAATGCTTTTTAGTCAAGGGTTTTGTTTTTTGGCAGTTAAAGTTATATCACGTGGTGCTCTCGAAGGTCGGCAAATACTGATCGATGGATGCATTCAGTCACACCAGACAAACGCTTGCACAAAGACATTTAGCATGTTGAAGTGACCTTTATTACAAAAAGACCATGTCGTCTAAAACAGCAAATTCAGCGATTCGTTCAGATGAAAGTATTGGCATGAAGACTTATAACGTAGCACAGCTCAAGCATTTCAAAGATTGAAAATGACTTAACTAGGACGTTAGATCTGGTGAAGAATAGTTTAGAAGACTAATTCAACTGCAGCAGACTAAAAACTTAGTACAAATAGCAAAATGTAAAGTCAACCGATCATGAGAAACCGAATAAATTTGGGAATTCGTGAAAACTGTCTAGTGTCAACACACGAGTACCGCAAAACGAGGGACAGACCCTTCGGCTTGATGGCGAAAGATCTCCCCTACTTTAAGTCAAGTTACACAACATATTGCTGGACATTTAGATTTAATAAAACCGCGTAGTATTCAAAGAAAATCCTGGCTTATTAAAACTCTTCGAACATAAAAATAAAAGGACAGGAAGAAAGCCCCGATAGCGACGAATAAAGAAATACACGGAATACCTGGTAAGTGGCTTCCAACGTGGTATATCTTAAAGGTATATTGGCCATTTCCACCGGGTCCATCAGTATATGGTTCATTTTTCAGTATTTCCACACCACTTTCATTTCCAGTGCTTTCTTCTCGGGACTTTTTCTGGACGATAAATACAAGTGGGATTTAAAAACCCAATATACCTTTATAAATTATATTGACATAAATAATTGCTTGAAATTTTGAAACAAGCAGAGAAAACGCGCTTATTTAAATACTCAGCACATTATCTAACTGAATTAAGGTAAATATATTGAATATAGGACAATCGTACTTAATCAAAATAGTACCTGAATCATATACAGCTGAGCAATTCTGTACTCCTCGACAGTCATAGGCATACATATCCGGTATTCCTTTATGAGCATATTTTGGTATCTGAAATGAAGCAGAGACCGAAATACAAGTCTAGTGCACACAAATATTTGTCTGTAATAGCAAAAATGAAGATGCTGTGTTGATTCAATAGACAAAGGTTTTTTTAAGTTACCGAAAAGAAGGATTATGAAAGTAGATAAGTAAATATACCGAAAAGGTTTAAATTGAATAGTGAATTGATAGTGACAATTATTAAAGGCAAATAGGATGAATTTCCGACAATGAAGAGAATCGATGAAAATCTGTCAAATGTAAATGTGGCCCTTTAACTTAGTTTCGTATGAGCGCCAAGGGTCCACAGGCAAACCCGAAAGCTGATTGGATAAAGTAACAAGATTGATAATGTGTTAATAATACTAAAATTAGAAGTTTTGGACGGAACACCTAAAAAATATTTTAAGTGAAAAGAAATATAGTAGCAAAACCCCTGTTTCAATGCATAAAATGTTTTATATAATACTTTCCATCCGTCAGTACAGATGAGTAAGTTCATGACAAAAGTGATCCTTAAAGTAGGTCTACTACTCCCAATTTTTTCGAATGCATATTTGTTATTTTCCCAGTGGATTCTTAAGATAAATGCACTATATTCTATATTTTTTGATAGGGCCAGACTGACATCTTTGGCTTCTTAAAGTGCCTGAAGTCCATTGCTTGGAATTTATGGTACTGTTAATCCTAAAGGGAAACACGACAGTACACATTTCATTACATTTTTGGACGTTTTGGTCGATTCTTTACTGCCGTATATTCATTTCCACAAACTAATAGCAAGGATCCTGTATAAGATGTGAAACAAACTAGTCAGTTTATAGATTATAATCATGACTACAAAATAGTTTGACAAGATCATATCGGTTAGACACAAGGAAAATCCGTAGATGCTTATAGATTCAAACGACTATTGAGTAGTTTTAAAAGAAGTGAGTCATTTAAGAGATATGTGCTGAGGCCAGATATTGGAGTTGAAACGTATACCAACAGAAATCAGGAGTAGAATCAACGTCCCAAAACTTTTAGATATTTAGTTTTCCATCAACAAACTAGAACTTAAGAAAAATAGATCTTAAGAAATGCACGACACTTTATCAAACGTTTAAGTTTTCGGCGCGAATATGATTGTGGCTGATAGAGAATCAAATTTTGGTATTCGAGTATATGTTTGGTAGTGGGCCGGGCCATCGGATTCATTTTCAACTCTGTTGTCGTGGTCTATCATGGAGGGTTAGTGTAGTGCTCTGAATTGCCTCATTAATTTTTTTGTTGTCTTATAACACTAATTTGTTAATATAAATGCCTCCTCTTAACATTCAATCTTATTGCGTTTTGTTCTAGGTTTTGACTATTGGGTCTCTAAGCAGATATGAATTGAAAGTTATTGATGCATCTACAATGGAATCATTTCAGTTTTCCGTGTGTTATTTTCAGATCTTACAAAATACAGAAATTTATTATGGCAATACAATGATTTGAAATGTGATCGTACCACGTCTGGATCTAAGGGTAAATCTTAACTGCCTCATTCGACACAGATTAGGTGAGGCTATTTCCTGCGTTCAGTTTGATATAAGTGGAGATTTCATAGCCATCGGCGACAGGTCAGGAAAGATTGGCGTCTACAGAGCTTCCTCTGAAGTAAGTACATGTTTTGCACTGCGCTACTTATTTTGTTGTTTAAATGTTAATTTACATATTAATATTCGTGCTCGTTCATTTTATAGGATTCAGATAGTGAATATTCCAATTACAAACATTATTGCACTTTCGTCAGTCACGAATCCGAATTCGATTATCTGAAGTCCCTTGAAATCGAGGAGAAAATAAATAAAATCCGGTGGCTGCCTCATCAATGCGTTTCAAAGCACCTCCTTTCAACAAATGGTAATTAGACCTGTTCTTAAATAAGGGGCGCCAAGAATCATTTTGAGTATTGTTTACGACACTGTTAGCTACTATCCGCACTTGCTCAGCGTGTAAATGTTAATCAGAGGGCAATATTGAGAAATGTGTGCGTGTGTGTAGGTTTGGTCCCGTGTTGAAACCTGGTGGGGAATCTCGTTTATTGATTAGATCTGGCCTCCGTTTTAGAATAGCTCATAAGCCTATCTTTACGGTACATTGAATGTCACTGTTTTAGTAAATAGTACGATAGTGCGGTCACCGTAGTTCTTGCCTTTTAGACTTCCACCTTATCGAAACATTAGTCGACGTGCGCATTTGTAACCCATTCGGTGTCGTTTAAAAAATATTCAAAAATTGAAGGAGTCCTATTTAATGAATAAGTTGCTTTTACTCTGTAGAATTTCGAAATTCATAACACCGAGTTCGACTTCCTGGGGGTGGGGGTACTTTGAAAGAAAACTCCATCCAGAGTTGTTACCCTAGTCAGGATAGATTATGTATGCATTGGTTTTATTGCCGATCTTAGTGCTCATATTTCGGCGTTTTCCTTGGGTCATTTTCTGTTTATTACACGAATTCCTATGCTGTTTGCAATCAGACAAAACTATCAAATTGTGGCGCCTAACGGAGCGTCCCAGACAGGCGAGTTTCGGTGGGAGCAGCGTGACTCGTCGTAAGGCGGAGTCTCCCGCGGCGACGGAGAATGAAGACGGCGACACAGAAATGAAATTGGAGTCTTCCCAGGCAGGCGCTAATGGGGACCTGCGCATCCCCTCACTCGGGGCCGGTGGGGACGCGGCCGCGCAAGTGGTTTCGGCCCAGTGCCGGCGCGTCTTTGCCAACGCCCACGCTTTCCACATCAATTCTATCTCTGTCAACTCTGACCAGGAAACCTTCCTTTCCGCTGACGACCTCCGCATCAACCTCTGGAACCTTAATGTGACAAACCAGTCTTTCAGTAAGTGTTTGCTCTCTGTTTTCATTAGCTTTTTTCGTCTAATACCATTGTCGGATTTCACGTATTTAGGTTGGGTCTTCCTCCTTCTTCGGATTTGTCTGTTGCTAAATCGTTCGCAAGACAATATTGTCTCTTGGTATTGATGTAGTAAACTGAGGGTTTAAGCATAAGTTGTTTTGTTTGAATCTGGGACACCTTTTTACTGATCGATCTGCATAATATAATTTTGAAATTATTGATGTAGGGTCTACAGGCAGGTGCTCTGTGTGTTGTCATGGTCAACCATTGTGTTCCACGTAATCGTTAACTTGGAAGATCATTCAGAAATGCCCACCACCTTCGTGTGTGCGAGTATGTGCCTTAACGCCTCAGTGGGCTACGTATTCTCGCTGTGTCGTGTTTCACTCTCGATTTCACACAAGGGACCAGTCGGGAATTAAAATCTCCTGTGTCATTTCATTTCCGTCAAAAATGCCTTATTCAATTTCGTAGGACCCAGGTTTTTACCTATTTTCTGTCCATCTTTAACTGATTTACCACTTTTCAGCGCCATAAAAGTTCCATCTCTTCTTTTACATCAGGTCATGTGTGAATGTTGGAGTCCTAGTTACTTAATTTTGGTTATCTTTGTGACATTATAGTCGTTTATCCTATTTCCATTGCGACCTCATTTCGATCATGCGATCTTGATACCAAATACCCATCGAAGCATAGACAATGGTTTGTCGTAACAAGCCTAATTGCCACTTACATTTTGTGGCAAAATGTGGCCTTCTTCATTGCTTCTATAGCCCTATGTTACTGCAGTCATATTATGGGATGTTCATTTGGACTTCCGTTTTGTTTTTACTTAATTGGAGTATATATGGCTAAAAGCCTTAGAGTCGATTTGAGGGCCGTGTTATATTTGCGCTTTTTTTATCCAATGTCTTTTGGTCTCCCCTGCCTTCGCTAGTAGTTGTATGCCACTACCTTCCTCAAGGTCGAGCTTGACAACAAGTAATAGTGCACTTCCTAAGTACCCCGTAAATATACGCATTTCCATAACTTCATCACTGTACATCCCCGCCGCTAGGAATTCGGTTTTTCGATGCCTTTACTTAGGGTATCGCCACAAATACCTAAGCAGGTCTGCACTTACCTAGGGGCACTAATTGATAATCAAATCGTACTTGTTCAACGTCTACAACTTGAGGCAACATCGATGTGGTCGAAGTGTTTTAAACCCCCTAGACCAGCATCTGTTTGGGGCACAACGACTCAGCTTTAATACAAAGACCGAGCCCCAAAACATAGGAACTGTGCTTCTTTTAAGTCATTTGCAATTGAGACGTGAATTTACTGCATGTAGGGGCCAGACTCATTATAGGCTATTCAGCACCATGGTTAAAAGAGGTAAATCTTATGCATCTTCTTTTTAGATCAAACTTAAGTGTCATTAACATCGCTCTTTTGTGTGGCTGCGCGTCGGAAAGTGTTGGACTAATCGCGTGTGTGTTGTTTGTGTTGTGTGACAGCCATCCTGGACATAAAGCCGGCGAACATGGAGGATCTGAGCGAGGTGATCACGGCGGCGGAGTTCGACCCGGTGAGCTGCAACCTCTTCATGTACAGCAGTAGCAAGGGCGTTCTCCGGCTCTGTGACATGCGCCAGCGCGCTCTCTGCGACGAATGCGCCGTCAGTAAGTCCGTTCGCCCCATTCCCTCCTTCTTGGACTAATATCTCGTGTGTTTCTTTTGTGGCCGGATTTCTAGCACCGTCCATTCGCTCAATGGATCTAGGCTACCATCGTGGACTTTAGAACTGAACTCACTCGCTCAGAAATGCGTAACCCTGAGTGTCCTGAATTGTACATTTGTGTACGAGAACTAAAAGTAGCGGTAAAAAGTAACCTCGTCTTAAACTAATGTAATGATTTTTTAATAATTTGTCGTATATCATGTGGTGACGCACACATGAACTATTTTTAGTCATGCACTTACATCTTTTGTGATCCTGAGAAAAGGAAGTACCAGTTTATCAAGTGTAATTAATTTGCTTATGGTAAATGCTTCCTATATCAGAGGTGGTGAGTAGGTCTTTAGTAATTCATTCATTTTCTGCAATTATCCACGTTTTACTCGGTTTTTTAGTCTGAAGAACTCTTTTCTGAGCTCTTTATTCCTACTTCCTTTTAGCGTTCCGAGATTTGGCCTTCTCAGGCAGCCGAAGCTTCTTCTCCGAGATTGTGAACAGTATCACGGACTTGAAGTTCAGCAACAATGATCGCTATGTCCTCACACGGGACTATTTGACACTCAAAGGTGAGAACGTCTAACTTCACTACGACCTTCAAAACCTGCCACGGAGTGGGGATACTGAAGTAGTAATGCAAGAGCTGAGTTAACTTGTTTGTTGCTTTGTTGGGTGCAGTGTGGGACATTGCCATGCCAACGGGCCCAGTGGAGACGTACGACGTGCACAACTACTTGCGAGACAAGTTCGTCTCTCTCTACGAAAACGACTGCATTTTTGACAGGTTCGAATGTGCCTGGTCCCCCGACAACCGGTGAGTATTCGCCATCCCCGTTTAAGCAATTTCCAAGAGTCACTTCATTTGGAGATTCATGAGCCGTCATACCACTTACAAATTATGGAGTTACTAAGGGCAGACAAAAAATCACTTAATTCCATACACCATTGATTGGACAGCGATAACCGGAATCGGTTTGTCTTTTTCCCCTACAGTTACGTGATGACGGGATCGTACAACAACCTTTTCCGCGTTTTCAATCGCCACAGCAAGCGCAACACCACTAACGAGGTGGAGTCAAGTGTGTTCACCGAGGGCCGCTGTTCAGGGCAGCCGGTGCGACCGCGCGAGGTGGTGACGGACTCTGTCCTCCCCACCTTCGCCGACACCAGCGAGCTGTATCTGGACTCCGTGGACTTCAACAGCAAGCTCCTCTACGTGACCTGGCACCCACGTCTACCGCACGCGGTCGCTCTGGCCAGCAACGATGCCCTCTTCCTTCTCTCGGGCCGGGTGGAGGACACCCTTTCCGAGGAGGAAGAGGAGCGCTTGAAGCAGCTCCAGGAAGATGCGGAGTTGCGAATGGACGACACGGACGAAGATGTTGATGCCTTGGCGAAAGGGCAGTCGGGGACTGGGACGGTTTAGAGATGCTTCTCTGCTGGTTTTGCGCTCACGCGTGTGTGGACATTCCTCTCCTCCTTTCTCTTTGGTTTGGCTAGAGGTTTTGCTCAAAAATCCCCCTCCCTATTCCCAAATTTTTAAAGCTCGAATCCCCGCTCTACCATTACCCCATCCTCCTCCCAATCCCATTCTTTGTATGTGCCGCTGCTACATGGTCAACGTAGTCTCTTTCTGTGTGATGAAAGGAAATACACTTTGTGGATGGACAGTAGTTAAAATTCCGGTCGCGTACAAACTACAAGTACCTTATTTGACCTAGGCATTGCATCGTATCGAATTGTAGGTTACTCTATTGATGAAAATTACCTAGCTTTATTTTTATGGCATGTTCACGGACGGTGATGCAGTTGATAACTGGTCTTCTACCATCGGTTGGGATGTGCTTCATTTGTTGCTGCAAGATTTATCGCCCAACCTTACCCTTTTTAATACGACTCTGTTCATAATAGCTACCGAGTTCTCCTGTCCTGATTGTTCAATTATATTGTGCAGTCGCCTTAAGTCTTGGGAAGACCTAATCGCTAGCATTGAGTGGGTGAGAAAGCATCAGTTGGTTGATTCAATATTTCAACTGGTAGTACTCGAACACACTGCAACTCCAAACGTCTATTAATGACTGGATGCCGAATAGTACTTCCACGAAGTCCTTGAAATGATGTCGTAACAAGTACAGCATAAACTGAAATTATTCTTGATTCTAAAGTGTTGTTCCCATTCATTGCGGCTTTGTGCTACCCGCGGGGATCTTTTAAACTAACGAGAAGTAGGATTGATTCGTTTGATTAACGCAAACATCGGTGGACAAACTGTTTGTTTTGTAGCCAAAGCTCACAAACAAGCATAATCTTTCACCGATTTTTTTACGAGGTTCTTCAGTTTTCTAAAAAAATCATTGGACCATCTCCTGATTTGTTGTACTGAGGACGCCGTACATTTTGCGAAATGAATAAGTTAGCTGTTGCTTATTTTCACATACTGGAAAGTAGACCTGTTGACACCCAGACTAAACTACTAGTTAGGGTATGAAAGTTTATCCCATAATTTATGAAGCATAGTCAAGTATCAATCGTCAAATTGCCAAATATTATGCCTACCTTAGTTGACTAGAAGTACGCTACGCTTGTCAATCAGATTCAAACATTAAAAAACATTTGATTCAAACACTGCAATTCACTTTCGCGTGCTAATAATCAGTTTACCTCCATTTTTCTCCTTCCTTGCTACTAGATCTTTTTCAAGGCTGGATGTTCAGGTGAACTCAAAACAGGCTAATTTCCTAAATATACTTCAGGCTAGTACATGTACTCTGCGACGTGGAGGCTTTTCAGCTCATTTGTTCGTAACGAAGCGTGTTCTTCACTTTTTGCGAAAAGGCAGGTTAACGTTAGAAAGAATGTCAGTTGATCGAACGCCTTCCCAAGGAGTACGCCCAAGCTCAAGATCCAACGAAAGTTCTCCGACAGGAAGTTATGAGCATAGGAGCATTTTTCCAGGAATCTGACATTCCTTATTGTTAGACGAATGACTGAGATCATTCCAACCTCCGATTGTCAATGCGGATTTTTGCATCCATGAGGCATTTCTTGATAAAATACTTTTCGATGACCTTTTTATAGCTTCATGAATCCGGTTATCAAAGCCACAAGTTCAATGACGTAGATGAATAACTGTTAGTTCAGAAAATTATTTTGGTTGATTATTTGATATTAGATCTAATACATTCCTGATTATGATTATTGCAGTGGAAACTAGAAGCGGGTTCTTTCACGAGAATGATTCAAAACGCTGTTGAGTGTATTGCTGGTTAAGGACACACTTGGGTGTTGAACTGTGACCTGAGGAGCCCTTTTGGCAAAATAGGAGTACATGTTAAAGTGAAAATACAAGAATCAAAGCACATTGAACCACAGGCTTAGTTGTGCAAATAAAAGCCTCTTGAGTCACCTCATACTGATTCACTGGAACGACCTTCAGCATTTCGTAAATAAGGCTTCTCTGGTTATTCTCTACCGAACGTGTCTTGCATTACTCTATGCCTGTTTTTAGCCTCGAGAGTTGAACTGAGACTTGGTAATGCAAAATTGGAAAGACGATAAACGGAAGTGTCTTGATAACATGAATCCATCATTACATATAATTTAAGTTTCATTTATAGTCAGATTATTGCTGCTAATAAACTGTGAACAGTTTAATTCTTGTATTATCCTGCCGGAAATATACAACATATTTGCCGTGGATTAGAGATACATGATGTGTCCTGCTACTACATGCTTGCTAAATCTGCTGAACACAGTACATTTATCACAAAGTATTTAAAGTAGCAGTACTGAGGTTACGGTGATAATTTGTGGAGGAAGAAGAAATTGTTCTCCGACGAACCTACAGCAACTATATCGGTATGATTTGACGAATCGCTGATTTTATTAGAAAAGGTGGCCTCCTTCACGTGCACTTTCAAACTGCCTAGTTTTTTCAGAGCTGTTACATCTTATTAAAAGCATTTGAATTTGCTTGAAAATCAGCGGTGGTCGTGATCCAATTCGATTTGAGTTTATAGATTTACTCAATTCTTGCAACAACGCAATGGGTGAATATGGACTTCACCAAGTACCAACCCCACAGACATCAGCCAAATTGCGACGGGGAAGTCCGACCTGCGTCATCCTCACGGCGTGACTCACCGGTCTCCAGCCGGCCACATAAATCACTGACATACCTCTGGTGCCGCCGAAGGTTACTCTCGTGTTGCCCCTTCGCAGACAAAACTACGTTCTGAAGCACGCTAATCGCGAGACCTTTTATGATTTTTAGAAGTGATACCCGGTGCCACCCACTCGCATAAACCGTCGGTTCAATGACATAATCAAGTGCCAGGCAGTGTCAGTAGTGTTAAATTTTGATACTGGCTGATCCTATCAGCATGTTCATTAACCTACAGATCCAAAAATGCTTTTTTAAATAACTCGGCGGGTTCTTGGGTCCCATTAGAAACTTCCAAGACTTTACTTTCCGAGGGTTTGAAATCCATGTTGTACTTCCAGATAGATATTCGGCCAAATCACATAAAGCATGCCGGAGTTTAGAAATATAAATTTTACACATTCAAGGTAGTATGCATTATCTATACATGGATTCAAATAGACCACTGGGAGGCAGTTTAGCCACCTAGCATTTGGACGAGTTTTTAGAAGTAGCACCAGGAAGTGAAGGAGGAGGGGCTTCAGAGGCCGTAGGAGACCTGGCTTTTTCAAGGCGTCTTTGGTAGAGTTCCTCGTAAGTGTAGCCGTAGCGACGAGCCACGAACGTGTACCCAGAGCCGTACAGTCCACCGAACAATAGACCCACCGCTCCTCCCACCACCATGGGCACCGGACCCCGCGGCAGGCAGAATACAGCTAGTGTCGAGGCTATAAGACATAGAAAAGATTCGTTAGAGTCTAGTCTAACATTAGAATAATTTCGTCCAGGAGCTGGGACATTGGAATGAGAGGATTCGACAAAAGCCATCAAAAGTAGGCAGCTATCCCAGATGAGGAAATGAGACTATCAAACTCCATACTGCTTCATGCATTGTCAGCTATTAAAACCGAGTTTCGAGAGTAGCTCTTACCGAAGCATACTGGATGATCAGAGAAGCTGGAGCATCCACGGTAGGCTGACATGAGGAATGGCGCATACCTAGAGAGTGCCGATAGAAAGTGAGTATTGGCTTCGCGACCATGGGAGAGGGAAGGACTAAAGTGGAACTCACAGGAAGCCTGATGTAAGGAACCAAGACTTGACAGCCACGCTGAGAGCCAATTTAGACGCCCTGAACAGCACCACGTCCAGAGCCTGACGCTGTGACGAAAAGGGAGATTGGTCAAACGAACAACTACAAAATTGTCTCCCTAAGTCCAGCTACATTACACATTGTATGGAAAAAAATGGCAGCTTAGAATGTCAAAAAACGAAACTAGTGAGTAAAATTGCGAGCGAGAAAATGAGTTTACACGACATCGGCCGACTCAGAGCAAATGGACCAAATTTACATCAGCCTCTATAGTGCCCACAATCAACGGTGAGTATTTTGTGAGTTCCATTTCGACTCCTTTAATCCACCGTCTTTAAAGAGTCGAAAAATTGATTGAGTACACTACTACCGCCACGTTTCTCCATCCAGTGATTCAAAGCCCCTTCTCTTTACCTCGATCGTGTGAAAATCAAGGTTGATAAGAGTGGCATCTCTGCCCTTGATATTGTAATTAGAAGAAATTACTAACCCAACAGCCTCGTAGGGCAAACAGAGGGTCTGAAGTGAAGTACCTTGGCCATTTCACGGGTGCGCCAGACGGTGAACTGGTTCTCGCGGCGAAACTGATCGTACATACCAGGAATGGAGATGGCGGCAGCGGCCATGCCCGAGATAAAACCTGCCACCGTCGGTACCTGGCGCAGACTCCGGCTCAGGTTCGCCAAGTCGCTCTCGTCCCCCTTCCTGCACAGCAAAGTCTTACAAAGCAACTTTCCTTGCGACCGCAAGGGACGACAACCCTTCCCCCAATTCCGGGCTGATTGACTTACGGGTGAAACGAACAAATCCAACCTTTCTCAACTCAGACTGACTAATCGATTAACAATAACCAAAAATGGAAGCCCATTTCTCCTTAAGTGGTTTATATCTGAAGGGATTTGATCAAGATAAGGCACATTTTTTAACCAGTCCAGAGCTAAAATGTGAGCCGGCTGAAAAATAAATCATGGTATTACCCGCAACTGACGGCATCGAAAACCCTAACAAAGGGAGAGTCGCTGAAGCCATAGCGACTGAGGAGCATCGTCACTCCATCCACCGTGGAGGGGGCAAAGAGAGAACTGTCGGTGGTGGGGATATCTTGGCCACAGGATGCCTCTTGTGAGAACACCTCGTCTCGGTACTGGAGGGTTAAATTGATCTCCTCTGGTGTGTGACCCAACAGCTCTTCATCACGCTCACTCAGTGACATTGGTCTTCAATTAGGCTGCGAAGAAGAACCAAAAATGCGTGAGTTACTTTTGAAGAATGGTTGAAACCTCATTCAGATCATGGAGACATGTGGCTGCGATTTCTTTCAGTTTTATATCTTTCTGCATGGTTAAAAGAGTACGCCGACCAGACCATCATACATAATAGTATTATACCAAAAACTGTATGACATGGCTCACTTTTGTCTCCTCTGTTCACGATACCACACATTAAACACACTTACCTTCAGCCAGCCAGTGCAAAAGCCAGAAGCAGGCAGATACAATAAAGCAATCGTTGTGCATTGAATTATATTAATCATTGAATTTGAACAAAAGCACCTTCAACGAAGTGAAAGTGAAAGAGGGGAGAGAAGGCGCGAGTTAACAGAGCAAAGAGTGGAGCGGCAGCAGTGTCAGCCCTTGATGACACCGATGGGACGCAGTTTGAGCACCTTGGAGCTGATTCCCGCTTCCTGGCCTAGCGAATTCGAAAACAATATTCAAGTAAATACGCCATGCAACGATTCATTGCTAAAGAATTTATTTTCAGCTTGACAACAATTCTCTTCAACCAAGAGCAGGCTACCCTTCCCCCTCTTTTCTATGTGTTTGCCTCTAAATTAGGTGATGGTGTACCTGAATTTACGTTCGACGCTCTCTCTTCCTCAATAGAGGGAAGGGCGGACTTGTGGGAAGACTTACAAGTGTCAACAACGTCGGTGACATTTTTGTAAGACTCAGGAGCCTCTTCCATCACTAGTTTGGGGGAGGCGACGCGGATGGAGATGCCTTTCTCGGCCAGCTTGTCCAGCACCTCCGTGTAGTCCAGAGTGCGCCGCGACTTCGACCGGGACCAGGCACGACCCTGAACATAACCACAAACACAATCATCTCTGCTCCGAGAACAGCTAGCATTTCGGTAGCTAAGTGAAAAGGGCATGCCTAAAGTTGTTGTTCCGCATGTACACTAATTTTTTTAACTCCTGGGAGTATTTGGGGATACGTGTAGCTAATTTGGGTAACGTGAGTTCTCACAAATTATTTCTAAAAAATGCTTTTTAATGGGTAGTAGTAGTAGCTTGACTGACATTTTATTTCACAAAATTTAAGCGAGGAGGAACAAGTTCCAAAACATGGAAGAGCGTTTGGAAGACTAACATTGATTACACCAACGAAAAGTGCGGTTCTATACCTAAATTAGAGTCAAAAAGGTACATGAAACAGAATACTTTTAGACAATTAGGTAAAGGGGAATTACAACACGAACCTTCATGTTTTACAGTCACTTTCCAGTTTTCCATCACATTTACAATTTTCACTTTGATTCACAGAACAAATGTAAGATGATTTCATCGACGTAGAACTTGAAAACCTTTTGAGAGCAAGTACCTGCAGTAGGTCAACTCTACCACTAACCAAACTACTTTTTAACGAAATGAATGACAAGTTAACTTAGAACCTTTCACCGAGAACTTTATAGCTATATCTAAATTATCAGTTCATAAATGGTTATATTATATGAAAATGGCGTAAAATGGACACAACAACTCACGGCACCATGGCAGGTGGAACCGAATGTCTCGGACATGGCCTTATCTGTCCCTGTCAGCACGTAACTGCATGTTCCCATTGTTCCACCAATCAGAACCGGCTGGCCAGTTAGCTGCATTGCAAAGATGGTCGAGCAAAGCAAATGAGAGAAATTGCAGCTCAAAAGCATTCATAGACGACGGGGTGGGGGCTGGAATGTGGCTTTCAGATGGAGGATCGGATGGGGCAGATTGAAGACACACCTGATAGTCGACAGGGATGAGAGGGTGGTGGGGAGGGAAGGCGCGGGTGGAACCCTTGCGATGCACAAGCAGCTGCGTGGGCTTCCCCTTCACCCAGTGCTCCTCCACCTTGGCTATGTTGTGCGAGACGTCGTAGATAACGTGCATGTCCAGATCATCCGGCGTTGAGTTGAACATCTTCGCAAACGCCTGTACACAAAAATATAAGGAAAAGATAAAAGTACTTATTTGACACTGCCTAAGGTATTGGTTATTGCGTTTACTGACTCAAGCGAACAGAACTCAGATCTTGATTCATCTTTTGACGACTATCTACCGAGATGAATACACAATTAGAAACGTGATATACAAACCTGACGACATAAGAAAGTCATGGAAGAGCGGTTAACCCAGGCGTAGTTGGCGGCCGCGGCCATGGCTGCGAGGTAGTCCTGGCCCTCGGGTGAGTTGATACGAGCACAGGCCAACTGACGGTCGTTAACTTCGATATTATCCCGTTTCATGGCACGCTCCATCTCCATCAAGGCGTCAGTCGCAACCTATTGCCATTACAAACATGGGGTTTACCATCCGTGATCTAGTTGTAAATATTATTCTCGTGCTCCAAAATTAACAACTTAGGTAGATGTTGTTTCCTTCAAGTCGTTAGTATAAAAAGAACTTGCAAGAGCACTTGAAGCAAAATGTGTGAAAAAGTGAAAAGTTAACAAGATCAATTAAGAAAAACGGAACAAGATTACTATCGTTATTTCTAAAAGCCACAACGACCCATACACGCAGCCAAATGAACTTCGAGTACAGAAGTAGATTCCAAAACTACTCACTGGATGAGGAGATTGTCTAAATATTTTGCACTCAAAAATGTACAACCCATTCGGTAGAATGCTCATCTCATATCATTTATAAATACCATTAGATCTGTTTAGCAGGATATAGCTGCAAATGTGGATTGGAATGCATTGTGGGACCTTTAAAAGCGTGAAACAAATGATTCACTAGTGTGTCGTAGAAGAAAGCCATCGAAGACCTTCAAGAGAGAGTAGAATAACAAAATAGAATTGACATTATGACAAGTTTCAACAGCCGTGCCCTGTGACAAAGATGAGAACAACGTGCCTGATGCCCCATGCCACGAGAGCCGCAGTGGATCATAAGGAGGACCTGATTGATCTGGTCGACGCCCATTTTAGCGGCGGCGTGTCGGTCGAAGATTTCCTCAACTACCTGGATCTCAGCGTAGTGGTTGCCGGCGCCGAGGGTGCCAAGCTGCGGAAGGCCGCGCTTCTTCGCCCGCGTAGACACCTTCGAGGAGTCCGCCCCGAGCATCCGCCCGTACTCCTCACAGTGCTCCTTATCCTCCGACCACACGTAGCCTGTGCGTCAAGCCAACCGAGGACACTATTATCCACTTCATTTATCATAGAATTCGCAATTCCGAAAGCAGGGCAGCTCGCCCGTTTCAAGCGCCACCAGACTGAGACCAGAAATGGTGTAGGTCAATAATGTATGGGAGCTGTGTATCATGTCCCATGATTAAATTCTTAGCAGCATAAGTTGTCAAAACCCTAAATCAGTATTCGGGATCGTGCACAGAGATTTCCGAAAGTTTCTTAGAATGAAATGTGAAATCGCCTGCATATTAGTCCTATTGTAGTACCCAAGGAAACTAGAACCAATTTCTAAATAAACCTTAGTGGATTCTATTTTTAGTAAGATCATTCTTTAAAAACACACATAACACGCAAACTAATCTCTGCCACGAGAAGTTGAGATCCCTGATGGACAAACGAATAGTACTCGTACAATTTCACCTCACCGTTAAAGCATATAGGCCTTTTACACGATGGTATCGAAAATGAAAATGAAGCTGAACATTCTGCATGAGCGTGATGGTTTAATACCACATACTGGGACTCTCAGTAAATGACGAAAACAAAAGAGGAAGACTTCACCATTTACCACACTGTGATAAATCGCGACAGCTAAAGCACATAAGTAACCACAGACTTGGTATCTGAACTAAAAGACTGGGTAATCCAGACTTAAACTTACGACAAACATTAAGACTAAATCTTCGGATATAATAGGAAAAAGCGATAACTTAAAAATGTGTATAATACCGTGGCAAGACAAATAAGCCTGAGTAGATGCAGAGTTTTGGGCTTCTACCCAATTACACACCTTGCCGGAGGGACCAATCCATACCCATCTCAAGAGCTTCGTCAAGACTAGTGGCAGTCATGGGAATGATGCCTTTCGATCCAACACCCACGGGAATGTGGTCAAACAGAGCCTGAGTGAGTTGCTCCTTTACCGGAAGAACATCCTTTAACGTCAGGTTTGTGCGAATAAGCCGAACACCGCAGTTAATGTCAAAGCCAACTCCACCAGGTGATACGATGGCCATTGGATCGGTCATGTCGAATGCTGCCATATTACCTACGATATAGACCAATCAACATATTGAGATGGTACATCAAGAGACATGCACCTATGCAGAACAACTGGAAACATACCAATAGCGAATCCATAACCAGAGTGCACATCAGGAAGTCCCACGGAACGCTGTCGAAAATAGATTTGAATTTCAATGTGGAAAACAAAACATAACATAGTGGCTTAACGTACGTAAACGATGCCTGGCAATGCAGCCACATTTGCTATTTGTTTCATACCCGGAAGAAAGCCACCATAATCTCCACTTTGGCTAAATTGGCGAAGCTCATCAAACATTAGATTTCCGAGAAAATTGTTCACATAAAATACGCCTTCCACCTACACGCAAACAAAAAATTAGTTGCACTATTTATTTTTTAATTAGCCGATTCGAAACGTTAGAATAAGTATAATAGAGCATATTTAATAAGACAGCCATCTTAGCCCAATGAAAACCACGCATTTTAAATAAGTAATCTCAGATATACAGTAAGAACAGTTTGTTTTACAATCTACCTTCATATTTGGGACAAAGCCCTTCTTAATCTTCCAACAGCATGGCGATACCTTTTGCAAATACGACAACTCTTGGTCATATGTGCGATGCATTTTATTAGGCTAGATTATGCAACATGCTGCCGATGGATTAAGCTATATGGTAAAGGTCACACGAAGAACTAATATCATTGGTTTATCTGAAGTTCGATATTATTTTTAAATAAAAAACTGCACCCAGCCTTCTAGATGGAATATTTATTACCTATTAATCGTCTTTATTCACAAACTACACCCAGAAGGTCTCAACTAACATCCAGCCAAATGTAAATTTCGGATTAACCAAGCAGATATTGCAACAGAGCTAGCGACATATTTAATCTAAGTGGCATAGGCTAAAATATGATGGTCTGGCAACAAATAAATTCACCATTATTACTGAGCGATTTTCACTTCTACGTATCCTTCGTGGAGCTAACGTGTATTTAAAATTGTCAGATATTATATGTTAAGGCGTTAAATTTGTGATGCTCCGAATCTGTGCTTGTTGACTGAAAATGCCACTTTATTCCGCTATATGGAATTTTAACTTAATTTGTTAAACATTTTCATTGATGCAAAGATCAGATCCCACGAGTTTGTCGTGACCCCTCGGTGACCTGAGAGTATCTTCGCCCCACTACCCGTGGACATGTTATTCCCCTTTTAACTAATTGCATTGGCCTGATCTAATTGGCCAAGTTGCTTGCTGATAAATCAGGACAACCGTAACATAACCTACCAGCTGATACCATAACACAGCTGTCTTCACACACGACACACCTCTCAAGTAAACACTCTGGGGCGGACGTCTTCTCTCTCTGGTTTTGGGGACTCACTATACCTGTGATAAGGAATTCATCTAGGAAATCTAACATTAGCAACCCGCCACATGTTTTCTTAGTCATAGGAAGGAACGTATCACCATATTTGCCGATTCAACCCAAAGCCTAGACATTTCCTGTGTGAATAATGGATCTCATTGAAATTAGTAACTTTTGAGATGTCTGTACCTATTCATAGCCAACGAATATTGGTTTAAAAATGGCACCTAATATGATGTAACAGGGATGAATAAAATCCTTATCTAAATGCATGGCTGCCAACAAAAGTTGTTTAAAAAATGGCTCTTTCTTATACTACTATAAAAATATGAATAATTATTACACTGAGTAATTGATTTCGGAATATTGTCTCTAACTTAACGTGAGAATGGACAGAAAAGCGTAGGGAAAACTTCCTGTTGGGATACCGCTGTTTTTAAGAATCTAAAGTGATTGCCAGTTCAGATAATAACAACAATATCTTCCAGGCAATGGAAAACCGAAGGTGGGAGTAAAAGCTTGTATCAGGAGAACTAGCACGTTATGGAAGAGGACTTGCTTGCACGCTGTCGTACGAAGTTGTGTGCACTAATTATCGCGACCGCACAAATTATGACTAGCGATTTGTGATTGGTTTGGGTCGTTAGCGTCCTTGTCCTTGAAATCAGCAACCACATCAGCACAGCGTTTTTAATTTGAGTCTGAAGTGTGTGAATTAAGAAGTGATGCACCAAATATACCGAAAGGAAAAGATCGTAGTCAATGGCTAGAAAAGGTAGCTTTCTGAGACTTACTAAAGTGTCGGATTATGACGTTCTGAATTTATCAATAAAAGTAATATAAACTCACTGTCATTTCACGCTATTAGCGTCAAAAGTTGATTTCGTAGTTAAATTTAACTTATACTAATCGATTTTTTTCCATTATAAACTCCATGAATGAGTTCATACTTCTAACGGATTTTAAAGCCTTTTCAAGCACACAACTCTCACGGTGACTGCCAAATGCATGTGATTTCATACGATATCTTTGCATCTCTGTGTCATTTTTCATTCTAGAGTGAAAGTGCATCAGCTGCACCATCTGCTTCGTGCGCATCCTCTTTTCATGGCTAATCAGTGTTTTTGTTATTAATTGGTGATAACCAGCGAAGCAGAGTAAACATAGGAGAGCTTTTACTGAATTAATGTCTGTGAATAGGCATTTAAAGGTGGAAAAAAGGCTTCATGCTCCTTTTTTGCTACTTACCGCACCAAAATGTAGCAAAAATATTGCTAGTTGGAAACACAACTCAATGTGGGTTCTATGGTCGTTGTATAAGTGACTAAAAATCGTCGAATCAATCCTTCACCATTAGGCGTGGAAAAACTAGTGTAGCTAGATACCGACCCCCTCGTATGTGAACTACTTGGGAATATAATTCCACAATTATTTCTGGCTAAACCTTTATAAGTGCCTCTAGACAACTCACTGCGAAAGCACATCGAACAAGCTGGTGGGGTTAACTCAGTATCCTCTCCTTTGTGACCCATCCATGTACAAAATTTCCTGATTTAGGTTAGTTCTAAAGTACAACAGTTTCGTCGCGGTTCCACCCATGATTTGTGCCCCTAGCAACAGCCTGCCATCGCGTAACCCAGGTAACACCAAGGAAATGACAATAACATTATGGAGCAATAGAAATATCATTTCATTGCACACAGACAATGGGTTTGGTAAAAAGACCGACAAAAAGCAAGCGACAGAGGGAGGAAGGAGCGGTGGAAAGAAGTGCGGAAACGGTTAGGAGTGAAGGATGTGAGGATGAAGTGGAATTAGCGCTTGACAGCATAGGTGGCCGTGTGCTCGGCGGCCTTTCTGTTGAAGGCGGCCCGGTCCCGCACATATTCCTCGGCCAGTTCGGCGCGCAGTGGGTGCTCAACCTCTGGGTTCGCAACCAGTGCCATCAGCGCTTGAATAACTGCAAAAGAATCAGGCAATGAGGAAAGAACCAGCAGCATGTGCATGGGCTTTGCAGGGAGGTTAGCGTAATGAAACTGGCAGCTACTTGAAAATGTGTGAGAGCATCGACTCGGTAGTGCATATCAAAACGTGGAATTTCACCGGCTCGAAATTGCACTACTCAAGATTTCTCTTAGAGAGAGATCTAAAATCTCCTACCTAAAATTGATGGTGAACTTAACTTCAGACGGAAATACAGGTTTGAGAGCATTAAAAAACCCATTTCCCATGAGGTTTGATAATAATACACTTCTTGAAGTAACCATCAGCAATGAACGTACCATCGATGATCTTTGTGGCCGGTTTCCAATGGCCAGGATCAATGAGAGGGAAACAGATTTGCCCCTTTTCGTCGACGTTAGGGTGATAAATAGGCGTCTTAAATATCAACTTTGGCGGTTTTATCGGATACTCAGGACCGAAGTCGATGACGATTTGGAAAGCACCCTTGTCATATGGGGGACTGTCCTATGACCCAAGAAATAAAACAAAAACAGGCGCGGCAATGTTCACTACTAGTCTATTTGAGGGGCTTAATAAAAATCTAACCCTGACGGTAAATCTATAGTACCAAGTTCAAGATGTTCTTAATAGTTAACACTCCACCTACTGGATACAACAGACCCGTCCATGATGACAAATTGTCACCAGGATCTTCCATTTTAAACACGTTTTTGACAGAAGAATCCTGGAGTCCAACTAGCTCCTAAAAACATGCATAAAAAACATGGTAGGAGAGGAGTGAAAATAAAACGAATGGCGTACCTTCTGGAGTCGCCTTGAAGCTGCGCACATATGGAAAGAACTAAAAATTAAAATATATTTTAGTGACGATCGTGAGCTGTAAAATAGGGTCTAATTACCGAAATGGGAGATAAGTGCATACAATCATCCAGACGACAAAAACTTATGAAAGAAAAGTGAGATCAAATCTCATACATCTAAGCAGAAGATTGAAATATTTACACAAACTAGGAAATAGAATGGCCTAAATCCTGCAGACACAAAATGGCTCTCTTACCACTCGCGTAAACTCAAGGTCAGGTATGTGACCAGAATGGAAAAACAAAGTTATAATTAGGCTATTTTATTTATTTGAGCTAATTATGTGATGTATCGTTTAATAAAACAGTAGTTGATGGTTGAGAAAATATGTCTAATGTCAATGTTTCCTCTTACCAAGTACCAAATGTCAGACATGTTTTGATAGCAACATAACCATTTATTGCAATAGTATGAATTTAATGCAAAGTTTACGTTATTCAGCGCTCAACTCAGCTCTTTTTTCACAAGGCCATTCAATCGCACTTAAAAATGCAGAGTGGATGAACCAGAACTGATAGAAAGAGTTTTAACTTTGAAATAATACATTCAGAGCAAAATCAAGAATTTAACATCATCCATTTCAGCCATTTAAAAGGAGATAATTAAAAAAAAGGCTTATAATCACAATGAACTGTTTGCGACATTTAATATGCTTTGCTGTGGGAAATTGTATTTTCAGTACTTCTGAACAAGCATATTCGTTCTTCTCCTGATACTTCGTCGCTTTTATTCTTCGGCAAAGCATTTGCAATGCGTAACCTAGTCATTGATGAGTGTGAGTCGTACAAAAAGTCAGTTTCAAGAGACTAATGGGAAGGGTGGAAATTGGGTAAGGTACGAAGAACTAGGTATTCTAACTCACTCTCTTTTAATAAAACGTCCTTTGGAAATTTTCCTAACCTTCGAAGTATCCTTCAAACAAAGGTTACAGTTTTAAACTTCCAAATATCTAGGTGGTGTCGTTCCTGATTTTATCATTTTTCCAAAATTACTGTAGTAAAAACATTTGTTTTGATCGTTTGCGCACCTAAGTAAAAATGTTATCTACTGGACTTTGTGAAATTATTTAAAATTCGATATATTTTCAGTCCTTACCATGGTAGTTGTTTATTAAGTGAAGTAAGTGTTAACACCAACAATAATGCGAGACTATTGCGTTTTATTTTGTTATATTCCTTTTAAATGAGTTTCCTTCAGCTCTGACAAATATTTGTTTAACCCTAATTATTTGGCCTGCATTCCTTAGGTCACTGTGATCCGCTTTTAATTAAGAATCGTAGTAATGACTGGTTAAACCTAATTATTTGGCCTGCATTCCTTAGGTCACTGTGATTCGCTTTTGATTAAGAATCGTAATAATGCCTGGTCGGGTAAACGCTAAAACCTCCACCTGCTATACTATACTACTTTCACTCCAGTTATAATGTTACTGAAATCTTCATTCGTACTAAGTTATGTAGCTCTGTTTATTTTCTTTGATTGACATTTTTTAATTATCCGTCATCGAATTGAAGGGTAAGGCTTGTAGTTGTCCGAACAGCGATTCAGCGGTCAAATGCTTCTTACGTATCTTTATTTCATTAATAGCCCAGTGCGTATGACTGCAGTGAAAATTAATTTTGGAGTTCAGTGACTTGCTGAGGGAAAATTTCCTTGATCATATGGCCCCCACTAACTCGGTTAAATTGCCAAACTTTCACCCCTGTCGACTCCCGCGCCTCTACTCACTCTAAAGAAGGAGGAGATCTTACGCGTTCGAATGGCCTAAAATTTTTCTAATCCTAATTTGCTTATTATTAGATTCGCCTTAATCTCTTGTTGATTGAAGGGTACTATAGTGAATCTTGGTTATTTGTAATAAGCCCGAAGTAATATGGGGAAGTTCTGTATTGTATTTTGCCTGACGGTTCCCTTTCTAATTCGGTTTTAACCTCTGAGAGTAATGGGCAGATATACAGGCGGCTTTCGCAATGCTTTTGACAATCTCATTGGGGCACATGAAAAGTGACCGGTAACTGCAAAATTTGATTTACTTCAATAAATTCCATTAGACCAGTCAATTGTACAATCGGTCCCCATGAACCTAGGGCAAACAAGCTGATTCAGAACCTTCCCTAGGGGAACGGTCTCCCCAAAACCGCTTTTAATTGTTCGATTAACTGAGCTTTCTCAAAGCTGGCGGCATGGCGACTGTTATCTATCTTAACAGTGACGAACAAGCAATTATAATATCGTATCATATTTTGAGTGCATTTATTCCTAAAATGCACTGCATTTGTGGTGTCAAGTAAAACCAGGACATTCATATCGGCCATGCTTAGATTTGACTCGTTTTCAATTTTTATCTATCCATGGCATCAATAGCAAACGCGATTGAGGCTACCTATTTTAATGTGATTGGGCTTGTCTTGGCAGTTCTACTTACTTTAATGATCTACAGAGTTAATTTGAATGACATCTAGTTAAATTTTATTTACTTTGTGCATATTTCGGCTCTTCATTTTCACTGAAACTTAGCATTCAGTCCATGGTAATACTGTACATCTTCTAAATCTTAGTAAACGCTTTTAAGTGTTAGGACATTCATGCCCCATTATGTAGTAATATGATTAGAAATACGTCATTAACAAGCTGAAGATTTGGTGTTCCTAAATGACTATTACACTATTAAGGAAATTGCTATACATGGATGTCGACGATCTGAAGCATTTTCTTCTATCTGATTAAAAAATAAATTGATTAATCTTTCTTCTTGTCCCTTCTTCCAACTCATAAGTATGGATCACAGGCATAGCAGCTAGTTCGATAGCCAAGCATATAGGAAACAATCAACATACTAACCCTTCACCTCGAAATATTTTGCAGATAAAGACACTGATTCAGATATGTTACTACGAAGGATATTTTTCGACAGCGTGTCCTGTTTACTCGACTGATGATGCCGTTTGGTAATTTAAAAGCTTAAAGCGCGATTGCAATTGCCAGTTTAGTACATGAAAGTTAATTCATGTTAAATAAACATCATGGAGGTCACATGTTTTGCTATTCATTTACCGATTCCCAGTTATTGAAACAGTTCTAACATTTAAGGGTTATTTGTGTACATAGTGATAGAAATGGAGGTAAAATTCCTGTTTGAGAGTAATTTTAGTTTAATTTGCTAGTACTATGACGAAATTCTAACACGATATTTTGTTAGATCGGTTATAGCTTCGGGACACGTGCACTTTTTACCCTCAGCTAGACTTTCATTTCGCTCAAACGAGGGTGAAATGTACTCTTACCGGTTTGCAGGTCGATCTCCCGTCTTTGACCTGTCCTTGCCTCTGGGAATCCTTCATTCGATTTATTGAAATTTAAAATTTATCATCAGCCAAAACAAATTGATTGTAATAAGACTTTTGAGGTCATCCGAAGAAAAGCTGTTTTAAATTTATAGAGGTCACGTGTGCGAAAACTTGATAGTAAGCACTTGCCGTCTAATTCTCAAATGATCATTATTTCAAAATCTTTGAATGTTACTGAATGTTTCTGTGTGAAATTTTTTCAAAGCTGAACTTGGAACTACCGGATACAGGACGTCCATGACAAAGGCAGAGATATAAAGCTAGCACCCTCTGAGTTCTAGGTTGTGACAAGAAAATCAGCTAGACATATTGAGAGACGATTAAATATTTTGTTGAGTATTTCTACGATATATGGATATAAGTTATTTCCCGAAGTAATATCAATGTTTCATCTTGAAGCTAATAAACAAACAACAGTCATGCTTTTCAAGAATTGTAGAGCAATTCAACCTCCGATTTAACTAAAATTTTGCCCCACCGTTGGACTCCTACTACATACTATACCTACTAGTTTTGACTAGTATGATTTTATTGGCATTATCAGCGATATTGAATAAAAGTCAATCGATTTACCTTTTTGGCACCTGCATAAAGGTTTGAGTAGCAAAATTTTTAAAATAATCGTCCTCCATATTCTGATTTCAAAGTAGGGACTCCATGGTTTCCAATAAGTTGAACTCTTATATTATACAGTATTTGACATTTACTTAATTTAATGTAGAAATGCAGTAATATTGTCGAATAACGCCCCAAAGACGTAGTTCATTATCGCATATTTAGAAGTAGTCGTTAAAAGGTCACATTTCCAATTAGATAAATTCAAAAAATTGCTAAGACTTCTATGATTCTATGATACTTATCGAAAAAGAGAAATTCCCCCCTATTTTATTCAGGAAAAATTAAGACTATGGTTTTATGAATGCTGAAACGCTGTAGCCCATTTTAACAAGGTAATAAACAAGTTACTTGATTTTGAAAGTTTGTTGGCTCAACAAACCCAACATTCCCCTTCTTCAGTAAGGATCATAATACTAAACTTATTCAAATTAATGACTTCCATTTTGCATCCTGGGAAAATTTAGCAACCCATATTGTGAAAACTTTGATATCCGTGGACGCATGTTTTTCATGGTTTAAAAGCTAGTCTTCTTACCATTATCGATAGAGTATTACAACTACCGATGAATGTACCTAAGTGTTTTAAAAATATCTCCCATTTTATGAAACCGTCTGATAAGGTTTTCGACAGTCGAGAAAGTGAATTAATGAGCGGAATAATTCACACTAGCATAATTGTTAAATATAAAGTGGCTTGTAGTCTTAGTAAAATCATGGTACCAGGTTTGTGTTAACGTAAGGACAAGCCCGCTGCATCGGCATTGTTGCACAGAAAAAAGGGCTTTTCTAATGCCCGCGTCAGTATTTAGGAAATAGATTAAATTTTAGTGAAAATGACCATGATCGATTTTATTAACGAATAGGCTAAAACCCGACTTCGTTTGCAATGTAGATCAGAATATTTTATGTTATACATTTTTGAACCAAAACAGCGAAGATTGCATGAATGACCATAACTGGCGGTTCATGAAAAACTGATTGATTGGACAGTCAATCTTGTATTCCGCTTGACGCAAATTCTACTAAACGAGATTTAAGTTCACGGGCTTGAATAAATCAGCACTACTAAAAGATGGAGCCTATCCTAATCACATGAGCTACTTCATTTAATGTGAACATTTTTTTCTCCAGTTGGCCTTGCGACTCAGTTTGGTATCTATCTGGGACAAGTTTTGTGGAAAAAATGAATCATTTATAGCTCTAGATAATTCCCAACCAATTGGATCTATGCAATCATTGTCCAAGTATGAATTCACAATTCTATCTCAATTTGTTTAATTTCCCGCTGATATTTCTGCTTCTAGTGTTTCAAAAAGAAATATTTTGCTTCGGTGATATAATGAAGCTTTTTTGACAGCTGGGACCCCTTTTTATCTAAAAAGCATTCGTCTGTCTGTAATTTCAGATTGCGAATCTACAAACTCAATAGTTTACTATTAGTTAAAGACCTATTTAATTGCCTGTTTTTGATAGCAAATTAATTCTTGATTTTTCGATAATTATATGCTATCGAAATGATACCTTTTCGAATAGCTTAGTAAACAACTCGGCTTCTAAATTAGGTATTTGTAGGATAAATCAGGTGCTGATTTGAGCAGTCAAGTGGGCGAGGTCGCAAACGATTTAACTTTGGTACAACGTACGCACCATGCCTGCAACCAATCAAATAACGACCGGGGGAAGCCCTAGTGATTTCTCTTATATGATTGGCCGGTTCATTCTGCTGATTAGTGTGAACCCAGCTCGCGCTTCTTCAGTTTCGCTGGCCCTGGGTTGTGGAGGGAGGTTGACTTTTAAGCCTTTCTTGTCGGTGACTACTGGAATTTCAAAGTATTCCTTACATTAGGCACTTTGTTATAGCATAGGGTCTGGAATGTTAAATGGTTGCGACTGAATTTCTTACATACATACAATCTTTCTCGGCTACCACCTACGTGGGTGTTGAGGACCTGGCTGATCGAGCCAACTTTCAATGGAACGTCATCGTCCTCCTTATCTGCATGATTTTGGTGACTGTGCGTGCCTATTTCATGGCTCCACTGGTGTGCTATCTTCCAACAACAGTGAGTGGTAGCAACGCTGAGTCCTACATCACTAACTTGTGCTGGGTGGAAGGAACTTTCCCCATTAATCTCACATCCGGCGTGTTACCACAGGATGTCAAAGAATGGAGCTCTACAAATCCCAGAATCATGAGTGAGTTCCTAGTATGATTTCTAAATAGCCCTAATGTGCAGCGTGCTTGGGCTAGTCCACAGATGAGTAATCACGCAAGCGTCTTGTGGTGACTCATCGTAGGCGCGTCCGATGCCTGCACATGACCTTAAGGGCGTTGCGTCCATTTGGCCTCTACTGACCCCTTTCCCATTTCAGACTATTACCAATGGGTTCCACTGATTCTGGGCTTGCAAGCAATCCTCTACTATATACCTCGCATAATCTGGAGTATCTTCACTTTCAATCGCACTGGCACAGATTTGCAAAACCTCATCAAGACTGCTAATTCGGCCACAAAGGAGGAGGGGGAGAATCGCGAGAAGACTGTTCGCCACATGGCTAAGAGCATTGAGCTGCTTCTTTTCAACCGCCGCGACTACCATCATCGTCGTTCCAATGTTGTCAATAGGGCTCTTCAGATTCTCCCAGGCAAACGCAGGGGCAACAATTTAATATTCTACTACATCTTCATCAAATTGCTTTACGTGGGAATTGGCCTGGCTCAGATCTACCTCATGTACCTCTTTCTTAACTTCGACCACAGAGATGGCTACTTCTTCTTTGGTTGGCGGCTTCTCTACGATTTGAGTCACGGCAGACCATGGACTGAAACTCAGGTGTTCCCCCGTGTAGGTGCATGCCGGCACACACTTCAGCACGTCGCTGCGGGCAATAATTTGTTCGCACAATGCGTGCTCCCAATAAATATGCTGAACGAGAAGATCTATATCTTCCTCTATTTCTTCTTGACTGCGGTCATGTTCATAACCTTCTTTAGCATCCCCTTGTGGATATTCCGCATATCTAGGGTGCGTCAGCGACACTTCATTAAGCGCTTCCTCAAGATGGCTAACGTGTACAACCGAGACAACCCGAGCTCTGGGGATCTTGTCGACTGCTTTATCAACGACTTTCTGCGCCAAGATGGCCACTTCCTGCTTCGTATGCTCTCCATGAACGCTGGGGATTTGATTACGGTGGAAATTGTGTGCACCCTATTCGGAATCTATAAGGCTGAGTTCTATGGCAAGGATTTTAATGGCGTGAAGGACGGGGCGAACGAATACGGGGACCCTCAAAAGGACGGCGATAAGTCGCTTCCTCCGCCCTATCCAGTTAACGGAACTGTTAATGACAAAGCTACTGAATTCATGAGTGGGCAGCTGCAACCTGGTGTCTACGCTACTGCAAAAGAACGGCCTCTGCCTTCAGCTCCGCCCAAGGACTCCCCACCGTACCCTCATGACGACGAAGACGGCTTCCAGAAGAACGCGAATGCTGTCTCTCCCTACCCACAATTGCCAGGCTACTCGAGTGGCTCGATTAACGGCATCCAACAGAATGTAGCAGCTCCACCCCAGAGTAACGGCAAACGTGGCTCTGTCGACGGCACCTACAAATCAACCAACGTCTAATTCGGTGCTGATCTCGCTCAAACTCGACAATCAAATTTTGTGTGCTGTTTGACTCATACCCTATGCGTACTCCATTTTTACCACGATTTGCAACAACCTTTTTCTATACACCACTTTGGTACGCCGTACTAGACGCTATTAAAATTCGTGTGACTTGTGAAAACCCGCTTCTGATTTATTCTATGACATGGCTCCGGGCAGGCGATGGAAAGCGAAGAGACCTTAATGTGAACCTTTGACCCCATTTATCGTTTTACGTTTATGTAACCTGGATTGTGACAGCAAGCTTGCGTAACCGCTTACGCGTGTTTGCATGAGCTTTGTTGGCTTAGTTCTAGGTGGCGCCGGTCTTCACGTTGGAATTGGGTACTAGGCAGGCGAGGTAGTAGCTACCATGGCCTCTGGGAGGAGGCGAAATGTGAGGGTTCACTTCGTACGCTCGCCGATTCGGATTAGATGCTGCAGGATGCGAGGGTTTCGGTGGGTCAATTGTGAGCGGGTCTTCGCGGGTATTGCGACGTAGCCAACGAGGGAAAGGGCGAAGTGGTTGGGGGTAGCAGGCACGTTGGCTCCGATGCTGCAGTGCATTAATGGATTGATTGAAGGCAGGCAAACTTCCAAACAATTCTTCGTAGCGCCAATCTTCGGGTGCAGGACAGACTGGACAAGTCTGGTAGGCCACTTTTCGTTGGAAACACTTGACACTACGAACAAGTTGGAATAAAGTGTTAACAAGCTTAACCGTTTAATGGTAGTAGTGATTTAGTTAACGCACTATTCCTGAACCCGCAATTTCGAACGGGCTAAACGATGATGCGATCTCTTAGCCCGCCATGAAGAAGCGCTCCCGACAAGATCCGGAGTCAGTTTCAGCTCAGAATCAGGAAACGTTCTTGAGTAACAGTAGCCTTCCTGCGGCGTGCGTTTTGGCTTAGATATCTGCCTGCTTTTTATTGATTCGGGGTTCTTTGTCTGTGCGCAAGTTTAGAAATATTTACAATCTAACAATGCAGATTCTATCGGAATGAAGAAAGGAGTCCGACTAATTCCGTGAAAACTCACATCATACGTGAATTGCTGGTCCTCTGATGGTTCAACCGTGATCACACTCCGTTGCTTCAGAAGGTCCTCCAATTGAAGTGGTACGCATAGGTTCATGGAATCTCCCGAATGTAATTTACTACTAGATGGTATTGAATACATAAAAAGGCAAGGATACACACTCAATGGCACCAATTGGTTCCTCGGATTTTTTTGTAAGGAGAGTGGAGAGAAACACGTTGCGTTTCTTATAGCTGCTCATTTCGAGGGGGTCCGATTTATCGCCCATCATTTGCATATCAACGAACAAGTCTGCAGAAATGCGAGATGGTTATATAGTTAGAAATTCGGGGATGTTACAAAACATATAATTCCTCGTTATAAAAAGCAGAAATTTCAGACAATTTAGTTACGATTAAGAGCTTTAGAAAGCCATTTGTAGACCGCACACTTGCTAGTTTCGACTTTCTACCAGCCAGGTGAAAAACTTAACACAGACGCACTGAATCACAAACCTATTTTACTTCCGATAAAAGCGGAAACGTAATCAACATCACTTTGAAGAGGGCCATTGCCTATCCAGTCGAAAATGAGATTTTCCAACTTCATCTTCATCCATTCTATTTCGAAAACGCATTTAACACAAAGTCTGATGATTTTGAATGCAATTTAAATGAAAACGTACCCGGAAAGCACCCATCAGACGGTAATTTTGCATGAGTAGAGATGTAAGAGTTGAGTATTTTATACTTTACTGGGAATCAGAATGTAAACGAATAAATAGCTACTTCATGCAATCATAAGGACGAAGTGTAAACTTACCAACTGCGAACTGAGTAGAAATAGCGCTAGCACTAGATGGTGTCCACATAGATCGGAGTATACTACCTGCCTTTTCATATAGACTAGCAGCACGTGTGGACCCAATGTCCCCTACATCTTGACAGAAGTCGGGATCAAAATTCTGGGGTGGTGAATGCTTATAGACAGCAAAATAGTCTTTAGCAGTTCGAGATTCTAAAATTGGCACTTCAGATAATCACAATGACGTAATTGAGTTCTATTTAGATAAAGATACTTAAATCCTTACCCTTTAAGCCCACTGTTTTTAAGCATTTTTTCATACTGACAGACAAAGTATAAGACTAGATAGTAAAACTACCTTTTGGTTGTGTCACATCTCAGTTCCCGAAGACCAACAGCTAATTGTAAATTTCCAATGCAATTCTCTGTTGATGGGCACCAGATTCCCCTCTTGGCAGGATTGGTGGAATCAATTACCGGACAGCTAGTTTTAGGTTTATTTTTAAAGGTCGTATCAGCTAATAATCGATACTAAAACGCGTCAATAATAACAATGTGTACATCACTATTAGTTGCCCGAATAAACTCTTCTGCTTCCGATTTATAGGGGTGGCAGGAAATTAAATACCTTGCTACATTGTAATGCCAACACTGATTACAATTGGGCGAGACTCTGTTGAAACCACACCTATCCATGAAACCAACAGATCAATCTACCACTTTTGATCGATATGACGTATTAACGAGGTTATAAACAGAACTTTCCAAAATTCAGTTTAACAAGTTCATGATCAAAAAATTTTTCATTAACGAATATCTCAATTTAAATATCAGGCAATTGTGTAATTCAATGAACTAAATATTCATTTAACTGAAAAATCTCTCACGATGATTATCACCACTATTAAAAAGCGTTATTTTCTTGATTATGTAAATACCATCGCTCTTAAAATTACAAATTGGATTACAATATCGAACATTTGGAAGACTAGTCATGGTAAATAGTTCCCGGTTCCATTAAAGATACCCGCAATGTCGTCTAGTGGTAAAAGGGTTGCAGTCGTATGTCTTTTTACTTACTACATAGACATTCGCATAGGTTCTTTCTGGGTGTGGAGTGTATGATGGGAGTGAGATCCATGAAGCCACGAGGTAAAGATACTTAGTTAATATTCTTTAAGCATCTTGATCCATCTGAGCAAGGCTGGTGCCATCGTTGCTGCCTTTGCTCCGGATATAAATCAAGATCATGTTACTGATCATGCAAAGGGCTCTCGAGTTGAAGAAAGTAGGAATGTCCTCGTTGAATCTGCTAGGATAAGTCGCGGCAAAATCAGCCCACTCTCCGAATTGAAAGTCGCAGATTTTGATGCAGTATTCTTTCCTGGAGGTTTCGGAGCTGCTACTACACTGTAGGCTATATTTTCATTTTATTTGCGAATCTAGTTGCGATTTCGCATCAGCGGGTGATTCTTGTAAGGTTATTCCTGATGTTGATCGTGTAATAACCGATTTCCACAAATCAAACAAACCCATCGGGTGAGACTGGCTAGTTCTCGTTTGATAAATGTTAGTTAACATTACGATGAAATGTGCCCTTGACAGTCCACTCATCCTCTAGACTGTGCTGCATCTCTCCAGTTTTGGCAGCTCGTTGCTTGCCTGGGGTTCATGTTACCATTGGATCTGATCCCGGGACTGCTGGGGCCATAGTCGGCATGGGCGGCATTCATGAAAAATGCAACATCAAGGTATGCCCCCATCCCTATCCACACCTTATCAACTTCTAGCAGCGTTCGGATCCCCCAAATTTGCCTAGTACTAACACCTGAACTCTAATATTCTAATTTTCGTTGATAGGAAGTCTGTGTTGACAAGAACTTCAAAGTTGTCACTGCCCCAGCCTACATGATCAGTTCGGCATCTATTGGTGATATTTTCGACAATATTGGCAAACTGGTAGCTAATGTCCTTGAGCTCACCAACTAAGAATACTGTTAAAAGTCACCCCTTTGTTACACTGCCTGTTAAGCTTTTGATGTAGTAATATACTAGTTTGTTATAATCTCCGCTTGATTTTTTTACTTTGTGCTCTCAAATTCCATAGAATCACTAGCAATTCCATTGTAGATATTATTCCACACGTTATGTGGTAGTAGAAACCCATCGCCAAGATTGCTCGCCTGGCGCTTTCACGGCTGACTACCAGGTCTTGAGTGCAGTTGAGGGCCTCAGGCACCCACGCAGTTACCGTAAAGACGCCGGTGGCACAGGCTAATCCACTCCTCAGAACTGAAGTGGTAAACGTCTTCTTTGCGAGAAGAGGTGCTAGGATACCGCCTAGGAGGATTCTCGCACATTCAGCAAACTAGATACCCCGTGGAGTCGAGGCTAGACAGACACTTAAGTCGGACTTGAATAACGAGAAATGCGCTCCGCTAACTTCAAATGTGGAACCTATTGGAGTAGTACAACTTCCACAATCCTGCAGTTTGTCCCAACACAGTGCCTTTACCGGTTTTGTTTAGTGTGACGTAGTCAGCACCTCAATGAATAGGCACGTATGCGAGGAGGGTGAATGCTTGGTGAAAAACCTTGTCCGGTGCCGTGGCTGTGGCCAGAAAGCGAACCTGGAGGAAGTTAAACTTCATGTTTTTCACCAGCCTACATCCGGTACCTGGTTGAACGTCTTCACGGCATTATGCGAGAAGATAAAGTAAATTTTGCTACCTTCTACCGTGTCGAACTTTGTAACCTGGAATATCTACCAGAAAAGGACTCCTCAATTGTCCCACATCTCGACGACGTATGGCTCTGGGATGAGCGACTCGCTTCTCAACCTTGACTCCTCCACATTTATGAACTTCACTCTTCCGCTTTGCGCACCGGGTCATGAAGGATGGGAAAGGTATACTGCGTTTACTCCCTCTGAATTGCCCCGATCGCGGGTTCGCTTGCATTTGACACGTGTCATTTCCTGAGTTGAACAAATTGTCCCGCTCTGAGCTCATCTAATGCACCGTCGAAATACCCTTGATAAATGACCTATTGATTAGCAACACTGTCTCAAGTGCAAAATTTATTATAGTGCCCCGTAGGCTGTTATGTCTTCTCGGATTTTTGTACCTCTGTATCGTCGAAGTCTGTTGATAATGTCTGGTAAAGCGCGCTACATGTGGTACCACGCTATAAATCACGAAGGCATCACAGAACGAAGGCTTTCTCTGACGACTCACGAACTCAGTGGTGAGTTGCTCCCCCCTTGTCAGCGATTCGACGTTGCGCGGTCAGTCCTTCTGACGAAGAATCTCTATAGTTCTCAACTTGATATACTAGCACCTAGTCAAGAGGTGGGCAAGCAGTTAGTCGAAATCGCTTCCAGCTTCAGCGGAGTTTGTGTGGCTGTGACTTCTGGCGAGTTGAAACGTCAGACCAAATAAATCTTGAGTCACTGTAAGATTTTTGATTTTCTGTTTTCCCAAACCAGCTCCAAGAAAATTACAGTGCTCAATATTTTCTACAGAAACACAACAGAACGTTTTTTAACTAGGAAAATTTGGCATGAAGTATATTTACACGCATTTTCACATTATCTCCACGGGGTGTTAGTAGCAGTTGTTAAACCATTGACTTAGACTGACCGCTTAATGCTGTTGCAATCTAAAATAATATAAGTAATAATGAATAATGGGAAAGTCACTAGAAGTCTGCTAGGGACGCATACCCTATTTATACCAGGCAAGTACAGTACCCATCCGATCACGGGCACGTTATAGAGAAACTGAATAACAACCGGCATGAACCCACTAAAAAATAGAAAGAATGGGTCTTACGTGGACAAAGTAAGGGCACACTGTCTATTAAATTCTTACCCGAAAAGGCAAAGCGACCCATACAGTTCTACTATTGTTCCTATTAATGGGTATCCGAGGACGACGACGAAAATTCCCCCAAAGAACAGGGAAGTTCCCCTCAACTTGTGTCGTTGGAAGAAGAATCGGACTATACGATCAGCCCCGATGAATAAGCCGAGGCCAAAAATGAACAAGATCTAGCACAATCATATACATCAAGTGCACCTACATTTCCAAGAGCTAGTAATCCCGCATCGAATAGTAAAAGTATTCCAAGACCAAAAAAGGCAATACCTATGGTCATTAGGGCTAATCCAATTTCTAAACAAAATGTTAGTGACGATGAAGCAACATACTCTGAATATCTGTCAGATCCAGCATCACGGGATTAATCTACAGTGAAAAGTTAAGCTATTACTAAGCCCCGCGATATTATCCATTAACAATAACTTATGCAAATTAACAAAAAACCACAAAATTTTGACAGCTCACCAGATGAAAAGTGCGACCTAATAGAGCAATTTGTGATTGGTCATTACCATGGGAAGACGTCAGCAGAATAATGAAATATGCTGGGTGATTGATCAGAATGTTTGTATTAGGTTTTAAACGAATTTACCGATTGAACCTAATTTTTGGTACAGAAATTAGTATGTTAATCAACTGCAATGTAACTAATTTAGTATTTACGGGTGTTGACGAAAATGGAAGTTGTCCTCCTATCAAAAATAATTCGGTGGGCAATGCAGTAATAGTAGGTTCAGTTATTTTTGGATTCAACGGGGTACCGCTATTCTGGGTTCAAAAAAGCGATTTTATACAAGAATTCACAAATAAATCGAAGCATGTGTAGAGAGACAAATGCATTATCCACTGTTTTATTTTCTTGATAATGGGGCTTAAAATGTAAGCAAGATGGTCGGTATGCTCTTGAGGTTTCGAGTTTTCTGTACTTAATCCTGTGAACAATATTTATAGAGATTTTATACTAATAACTGGAGGGTTCATTTACAACTAGATTACCTAGGGCATTTTGGATGCTTTCAGCTCAATATTCCCCATTTGGTAACTATGAAGCCCAAAAAATTATCCCCATTTGAATAAATGAGCAAAATCAATAAGGATTGAAGTTGAATCTAGATCAAGATAATAAGATGCATAACTTTCTATCGAACTAAATTGGGGCATAGATTTTCAGATTGGATACGTGGATTTTGATCAGCACATTTATAAAATAGGCGTTAAAATATCAAATTTAGCATTTCAGTTAATCATGTTTTGCGTTTTTAAGCAACTATTCGCATAATAAATAACGGTGTTTTATTATTGTTAACCAATTATCAACCATCTAAAGTTTAAATTAAAATTGTTTAGTAAAAAGACCAAATTTGTAGTCAACTCAATGTATACACAGTTTTCAGATTTCATAAAGTGTGTTTATACTAGCCAATTAATGAAATAACTGTACACGCATTGCCACTTGTTCAGGACCACTATTTGTCGGAATGCCTGTCCCCAGGAGGAAGAGTAGAAATACCTCGTACTTCTCCCATGAGTTCATAATCGCAAATCACGGAGATATTGTTAGCGTTTTTGCAATGGTATTCGTAGGTGGAACGCTATTTCCGGTACGAATTTTAATGACGTTAAAATGCTGTATACGTTTTAATATGCATAATAATGTACTGCTCTGTTTAGGGACCTTCAAAAGTAGCTTCATTGTTTGTGGGAATGCAACACAACGCTACCAGTGACAGTATGTTCATGACACGTTAATTGAACCTGTTTGTAGAAGAAGTAGAGAGTATTTCAGATATATTGTATACCACCGGGCGTTACGATCTCTTGGCCGCTTTCTTCTACACATTGATTTGCATAATAATTCATGCTGTTATCCAAGAATATATTCTTGATGCAAGTTGTGCTTTTAGACCCTAATTTTGTAGAAAGTGTCGAAGAGGCTTCACCTTCCTCGGTTCCTGCAATCGAAATTCAATGAATCGGGTCAACTCCTATTCTTTTATGTTTTGTCTGTCTATTGGGCTGTGTATGCTATCATAAATGAGCAGTACTTGTCGGGTATTGATGGGCTTTGGTCTGGTTATCCACATTCAGTTATGCCTTTTTGGGTTAAAGTTTTCTTCATCATGCAGGTTTGTAGTATTTATTCACTCACCATTCTTTCTGTACTGATTAGATAAGCTTTTGGCTACACAATTTCCCCGAACTTTACTTCCAAAAAATTAAGAAAAATGAGATACCCAATAGGGTATTTTATTCCTCTCTGTTCCTCATTGGAGTTGCTGCCGGATATTTCATGAAGTAGGGCTTTATAATGAATTCACAATTTAGCTTTTCAAAACTGGCAATGGTTCTTTTGATTTTCCATTATACCACTGACTCATTTTTTCATCTGGCGCGGATTTTGAAGTTCTACAGCTGCACTGCAGCTGTCAAAGTTGTGTATGTTCTTAGTGAGTGTGTACATTAACGCTTTATAGCTTTGCTGTGTACAATGGGATGTTCATCGTTTCACGTATTGCCTGCTCCGTGCTGGCGTTCCTGACATTCTAGCAAGTTTCCTTCTTTTTACTAACTTCTTTAGCTATGGTCTTCGACATCAAAGTATCGCTACAATGAATATTGCCTCCGGCAATTACAATACATGGCTCATAAGGTGAGTTTAAGCTGATCCTCTGTAATCAAGGCCCTGCGATCTTTTGTAATATATATATATGTGTATATATACCTTCTTGGCAGGTTAAATTGTATGATGTTCGTTCTGTTCACACAAGCACACATGGTGTGGACATTTGTAAATTATCACTTTACTAAAATTCGTGAGGCCAAGGCTCAACAACACGCAAACATGTACATCACGAATGTTGACTTGCAGAAGCGCAAAGATAAAAATCAAACATCTCAACAACAGAGAAGGGGTATTTATTTTTTGCTCCTGTGAAAATCGTTTGGCTGTTTGGATCCTCATTGATTTTTTTCCTTTTCAAGGCAAGCAAGATGATAGCAAGGACTCTCCTAGCCATAGTTCCGGCAACGGTATCAAGCAAAAGAAACAAAAAGCCCAATAAGGGCTTCCTTGATGTCTGCCCTTGCCCTTGTGTCCGTCGGAGTAAGTTCATTTCATTAATTCTCACCCACGCTTCCGTGTGCGGATGTGAGTATCCTCTTCCACCCTGTATATTGCCTTTTCTTCCTGACGACCCATTACTTGTCTGTTCTGCCATTGTTACCACTGGTGTCCGTCTCTTTAAACATGCCTGAATCTAACCTCCTTTCCCTTCGTACTTAAACTATTTTGCTCCTTCCATTACCAATCACACCTTGTCTATCGTACGACAATAGGTAAATGGTAACCTGATACGGTAATGTAAGTGCAGATTTATGGAGCTTTCGGGTGAACCAAAATTTGTACCAGAGCGGGATTGATTTCGTCGGTCAAGTTGCGCTCTACAGCGGAGCAGGTCTAGCCATTTGATAAACTCTGTTTGGTGATGGAGTCCTTAGCGTGTGCCTTAATTACCGTTTACTAATAGCCCATTCCAGTAGTTGTCCCGACCAACTTGTGGAAGAGACTAGCCTTCCAACTCAGAGATTGTGAGCATATTAAATTTAAACAATACCGTCGGCAAGGAATGGTAGTACAAATAGACGACAGAGTTAAACGGCGGGGGCGTATAGGAGAATTCGTGGTTGGCTTCGACAAGTGAAGAAGCCCAAACTTGGACTCGAGGGCGTCTAGGCCTTGTTGCCGCGGTTTAGAAATTTTTTCACACGGTAGATACGCACGATCCAGTTCTCTGATGTGAAGGCCTCTTCCAAGGTCTCCAGCTCGTAGTCCTTGTTACCGATCATCGCGTTCCGCACACGATCGTACCCCGGGGGATGATCTATTATAGCAAAACACAATGACCCAAGATAACTAGTAATTGGCTATCAAAAGCGTACACGTATTTTTTATAATGTTAGTATGAAGTCATGAAAGCTTGAGTTAAGATGTAGGGCAGTAGTATTGCACTTCTACTACCATCAAAGCAACTATTGGTTATTGGAAAATCGTGAGGGTATACTTAAAATCATCCAAGTTGCGACTAGTTTTGGAATAACCAAATATAAATAACTCATTTGTTCCTATCACTGACACTTTCAAACTCCGTTGCTGAAATTAGACACTACGGTTGAACAAGATTCAAGGATAAGAAGAAAGCCTAACATTCTTAGCACAAGAGAGTTTTTACCTAGATTAAACATTGCAAATATCGTTAGAAGAGCAAAACCTGAATCCATTTCTTCATGTGACTGATGGAGCTTCTAGCAACAAAATTAGAATAAGTGTTTGTTATACGGATAATTTGGCTCATCGGTAGTGGACTAATTCCATTCTAGCTAAATTCAATAAGACTTAGTTTCGTAGGCAGTAGATATACTATGAGGATTTCAATTGGAACTATTGTTTCCGCCGCTTTTCCGGAGGCTCCAACAATTTCAATATATGCAATACGACCAGTAACAAACTAGTTTGTACGGATTGGTGGGCGGACATGTGTGACCACATATTTCTAAAGCCTGCGTCGGTCTTAACTAGATTGTTCGCAAACAATACGCTCTCCAACGACACCACAACAGAAGGAGCGTCATCATGAGATATGAGCATGATTATGTGCCCTAAGGCAATCCGCACACTTGAGTCCCCACTCCTCGTCCATTGCCGCCCTGAGGATCAAGTCTAACAGCATACTCTTTCCAATACCCCGATGATATTGGCTCTGGCTAAGGCATTATTCACTTGAACCACGTAATCAAGGCCTCTGGGCTTTACAAAATTTAATCAGACGGAGCTCATTATTGAGGGATGTACAGAGCTTCTTCACCAAAAACAGATTGCAACGTGTCTCCCAGTGAGCCGAACCTGCTGATTTTATCATACGGAGTTGACTTTTGGTGCATAGTGAGAGATGATACATGAACGTACTTCCTGATTCTTCGACAACAACGTGGTCATCCATTTGCATTGGCCATCGGATACCATTACACGCCAGCAACCATTCTGGTCATTAGTAGGCAGGATTTATGGGTGTGGCAATCATCTAACGCCGTAGTCAAAACCAACACACTAAGGTATCAGAGCACACCAGCCTAGCGTCCAAGTCATAATTTGCAGCAGACGCACGCGCATTCTTGAACCTTGATAACCGCTCCTCTGAGCTTCGTGACTTTTGATTTTTCGTCGCAAGGAGAAAACCCTGGAATTATGGCATACCAAGCTTTGAACCATCGTAAAAATGGACAAGGTACCAATTAGTGAGTCACCTAATGGGAAACCAGAATTACGTTGGCCATTTGGAGCATGCATGTGCAACTCTTACTGCAGCAATTACCAAAAGAAACACTTGAAACCGAAATCGACAGGTGTCTAAAGATTCGTTGCTATTGAAAAACGTCATCAGGCCAATCGACAATCTATCTCATTCTGGAAGCCAATGGAATGCTTCAAAAATGCAGAAGAGTTAATAACCTGACGTACTTGGAGAGGTGTACTTCTCCCAGAAACGGTAGTAGGACATCTTGTATAGGAGGCAGTTGAGGAAGATGGGCGAACCCTCCTTGTCGATACGGTACTCGCCAGCCCTGCTGAAGTAGTCCATCTCGTTGATGTGCCGACCCTTCTCCGTGCTGCCCGCGATTCGCACCATCCAGAGGAACTTGTTCACATCTGATCATAAACACAAAAGGTGGAAAAAATAAAATGAAGGCCGGTAACATCGAGTCACAAACAATCAACTGATAATTGAGGTAGGAAATTGAATGCACGACTCCATTACATATGGAATTGTTGCTGTACTTAAATGGGACTACTATTTGAACTTCAAATGAGTGAAGTAACACCGTAGGGATAGAAAATTGGGGGTCTTTTAGTTAGCCAAACTAGACTTACAGCAAATAAGACTTTGGAAATCTTTTGAGTCCAATCGCCACGAGTGACACGAAGGATTAAAAACTTCGGCAAACAAGGCCATTCATGGGACTTATATCTACCCCGTAACTTGAAATCGGATATCGGAAACCTTCGAGTGGGTAACAAATAGGCATTGTGGATATAAAACAAAGCACCATAGAGAAGGGGGACCTATAAATCGCATTTTAAGGTGGGTAGTCAGAAGAAAGGCTCAACAGCCCGTTTCATACAAGGGGGTGCTGAACTTTATCGTTATACCAATAGCCAACCCTTATAAACTACCATGTTCTGCGAATAGAATGCACAAGCTTCAACAGAGATTTGAACTAACCGTCAGAAGAGTATGAAGAGGCGCCTCCGAAGATGACCAGGATGTAGTCCACGTCAAGTTCGCGCAGGATCTCATAGGCGTTCTCCTCGTTTGAAGCCATGGCCTGCCCCACGCGACCTATGTGCGTGTTATTCCATGTATTGTTATCCACCAGGACAGTCCGATTCGCGATTGCCGTTATCTGGTACCCATAGTCCCACCAGGACATAATCTTTGCATCCTTTCAACACACACGCATGTGAAGTAAGAGCAGATGACGGGTCGTGGAAGGGCAAGCAGATGTACCACTTACAGGAGGAGTGTTTTGCCGGAGCCAGTAGTAGGCCTCACGGTAGTCGTCAAAGAGAACAGTCCCGCCGTCAGAGCGGTGAGCAGCCATCACAATGCTGGGGGAGGAATAGGCACTCGACGTGACCCAGATACAGTGCTGACTATAGAGAGCCAGAGCAATCACCACAGCCGTCACCACAACTGTCGCAAACTGCAGGTGAAAGAGCAAATAATATTTACTTGTTTGAAAACCATAATTTAATAACACAATGTGGTAGACGTTGGACCAATGCAAATAACAGCACTGTAATTTATCGTTTTGGGCATTAATTCTACCTGCCAATGGCGATCACATGAGGAAATAATGTAATACCTTCATTTGTTTCTTATAATTCGAATATACTATGCAAGAGTTTGCGAAGATCTCAAACCGAAGCCTCAAACGAATTTTTTTAGGAACTAGAACACAACAAACTCACGTGACTTTTAAAAGGATATGTGGGATCTGAGCCGGCATTTTTGAAGGTGCGCTTTTGCGAGGTCGAACTCAAGGTTGAATTGCCCAAAGCATTATTGCCACTCCCCGTCGAAGTAGATCCAGAGTCCATGTTGGGTATAAATGTGCGAAGTATGTTGGAGACGGCTACTCCAGACAGAATGCACATTATCGGAGCGAGTACCAGCATAAGACGCACCATAACACCCTACGAAAAAACGAGTGGTAAAATAGCAGCACCACAAACGCCAACGAACGGATCGAGCGAACTGATTTCGTCGACCAACCCAACTCACCGAAAAGTAGAGACTCAGTATGCCGTACATCAAAACGAATATACTCGCGTCAGTCATGTTTTTGAAGCAGTAGTAGAGACCCACTAAAAACCCGCAGAGGTACCATCATATTGCGATTAAATAACATAACTAATACAGCAAAAGGCCTCCAATACCAGGGAAGAATACTGTCATGTAGTGCAAATCGAAGAAGTATGAGCTCCACGTGGTGGGCTGATGTTCAGAGACAGAAGCGATTATGGGCAAGTGATTTTTGGCGTAGCTCAAATCTAACAGGGAATAGAAACGACCAGTCCAAGGAGCAATTTTTCCTAAAAACCAATACGTTGGTAAAAGCATAAACGCTACAAAAATGACTTATTCACTCTACAATTACCTGAAAAGTAGAGAACACCAGAGGCTACCCCAAAAACCAAACCAACGGTTGAGGCGCCGAACCGGAGGATCTGATAGTAACGTTCTTCTGATGTGAGGGTTTTTAAAAACTCAGAAAATGCAAAAATTTGGCAGAGACCAAAAACACCAAGAGCCTACAGGGAACAAAGGCTAAAAGTTTATTAATGGAACCTACGCCCATGTGTTCACTTGAAAGAACGGGAAGGAAGCCGACAAAGCTTATTTGCATTGAAAGCAGAGTTCCAATGCAATAAAACTAGAAATAAGACTTGTCATTAATGCAAGAAACTACAGTAGAATAGGCGACGTATACTCGGTGCGAAAAACGCCCAGAGATTATGAGAGCAAGCACGTGTAGTGGGATTGTGTTGAGAAGGAAAACATAACCACCCCAGGAAGAAACCTAAACTTTTATTCAAAAAGATTTACAGTCTACCATGTAAAAGTAAGTTAGACCAGTAAGGACTGCACAAATTATGGATCCAGTGTTTACTGATTTGACCCAAAAATAAAATGTAAGAAGCATGCAGAAGATTGCAATGCCTTCATTGTCATATGAACCGGCTACAGATCGACTGGTGTAGCCTGGGACGATCGAAATCATTGCAGAAGCAACGAGAGCCGAAGGAAGATCCACTGCCTCTTTTGTAAGCAGGAATGTAGCAAATACAGTGAAGCTGCATGTGAACTCGGTAAATGCAGACCTACCAGGAGAATGCGGGAGCCAGAAACACACAGACATCACGAATATCGACAGTGACGTGTAAGACGTGAAAAATTCGATAAATGAGAGTAGCGGTCATCATCAAGCCAGGGTAAATTGTCCCGCCAATAATACGACCCAGAGGATACCATGCCATATCATCAAACCAGTTGTGAAAGCTATAAAAACCTTCTTCTGCCATGTATTTTGTAGTTCGATAGTTAAAATATGGATCAAATTCATGAATAATCGACTCAAATCTCAGCACAGAGAACAGTCGAGTTAGGAAAGCTAACATTCACTAAAGCGAAATGAAAACAAACCAATAATTCCCGATAGACACAGAGCCAGGATCAACAGCAAAGTTTGTTGTTTTTTAGTTGAAACAGCAAATATGAATCCCATTTTACCAAACTGCCTAGCCAATGCACACCAGCAACAATTTGTCTTCACCACGTTAAAATACGTCACTGCTCCTGATTCATAAAAACAAAAACCGACTGATTTCAGTAGAAGATAATTACGTATGTGTTATTTCGTAAAAAACTAAAAAATTTAATTTTTTAAAATCATTTTTGCTAAATATGTGTTTTTTAATGAAAAAAATCTACTATAATGATTTACAGTATTCTTAAGTAATCATGTTGCTTTACTTGGAATTCGAAGCCAAGGAACTATGTAAACTTTTATCTTGGTAATATCCATAATATTACTGACGTCTTGTAGAGAAAATTTTGAGTTACTATGTGTGATTTTATTGATTCATCAAGGCGGTTTCAACTACAAAAATAAATCCATTACTTCTGTTTAGTCCAGTTAGAATTTGCTACATAATAACTTCTATACATTGTGACTGGTACCATTCCTGCAATGCAATATCTTAATATTATTCATTATAAATTTTCGAAAAAGATCCACCATATAACCTGGCTCACAAATCCTCGGCTATTTCCATAGGAACACTACAAATAAAGATTGACTACATTTTAACGAAACGTATCTGTGCTTAACACTACATTTTTAAACAAGGATACATCAATCAAATGCGCATAATCCAGAATCCATTTATTGTTATTCATCAAATACCACATCAAGATGGGCTGGATAAGATATGGGCAAGTTTGCACTACGGTACGATTGTTTAAGAATCTACTGCTCATTATTCACGCAAGCCTTAACCAAACCACAGAAAGCGGAGGCTTTCACTATTCCAGGAATGTTTACCTGTGTGACCATTCCAAGAGACATGAAGAGGAAGCTGTAAAACTTTCCTGTAGTTTTACCAGCAAGTTGCTTTGATATCGATTCTTCATTGCAGATGTATTTGGAACATTTGTAAACATTTGACATTCTTTTCTCGTCAGGAAAGCATATCACGTGGCCAAAGTAAAAAATTTTAAATAAAATATCGAAAAATTGTACTATAATGATACAATAAATTTCAGGTTTTCACTGAAAAGGTATTCTGAACTCAGACAAGTACCTTTGCAATTTGTAGTAGTCACCATTTGCGAAAGCCAATACAATCCTTTCTTTCAGTATAGAAAAAACTCAGCAAGAGATCACTGCTTCTTTGTGGAAAACTAGAGTATTTCATATTCTCTGTTTCCTTGGAAAGGAACTAACCAGAAAACCTTGAATAAATCAGAGAATTACCCCATAAACTAATGATAGGAATTTCGATGTGACTTCAACGTAGCATTTCGCCAATTTAACCTTACGAAAGTCATGTTCTAGGAGATAGGCAATCCAAAATGAAAGTAAAGTAGCGTGCCTAATACAGCTTGCTCATCAATAGACGTCAATGAATCCCCAAAAAGTAAAAAATGCCCAAAACGTTTGAACCCTTTAAAAAATTTCCCAAGTTGATTTTTATGAATTCATTGTTGCAATTTAAAGTCAGTAAAGTAAAGCGAGAACTAATTTTCTGGAACTAGTACTAGTTAGCTTTGTTAGTAATTTTAATTTAGATGCCTTACTAATTTTACCAAGGGCGAATTTATGCGGTGATAGTAACAAATAGTACCCACTGCGATGCCTTGTTAGTACATAAGAACTTGAGGGAACTTGGATACCATAGTATGTTACAACATACTTCGGGTCCATGTATAATTTCACAAATAAATTGAGCGATTCGATACGGATTGGGTTTTTTGATGTAGTGGCTTCCCGATAAAACCTGAAATTTCTTCGACATCTGACCTGCGTTTTCTATGCAATTTGTAATAAACATTTCACAGATATAACCGAGATGGATCCACTAAGGGCAGGAAATCAGACTAAAATGATATTGGGACTTTTTACTTTAGTTTTCGAAATGAGAAGAAGTTGATACTTCGTCAAATAATCGTGATTGTGCCATTGAAAATTTCAAAATAAACACGGGTTTACGTAGAGAACAAACGCTTTCAAACTGTGCATGACTGTAAGGACAGAGCAAGTTCAAGATACTATAGCAGCCTGACGGCTGCATATTACTTTTCGGTTGACTTTCATCGTGCACTTTTGGGTCAAAAACCTAATAATGGCCAGTCTGAATCTAAAGCACTTAGGGACCAACCAGCAATGAACCTATTGTGTATTCATTGAACCCTTAATAAATAATCGGGTATGATTGCTGTGCTGTGGGAAGTTTCAGGGATTAGCTATTTTTGGGGGTTAGCAAATTACCGCATCAACGGTGGAATGAAGTGTAAATTCGTAAATCGGTTTTGGCAAATTCGGGAACCAAGATCTCGCAGCACTAAATATGGACCACCTTAGCTGTGGAAGTTCATGTAACTCAGTTATGGCTCTAGAGAACACAGACCAGCTGAACCAAAGCTAATATGGCGAACATGTCATCTTTGCGAAGGGGTGAAGTGCCTGCATGATCAACTCGTTACTTCCTCCTCGAAGATGAATGAGATGATATTAACAAAACCAAATGCGATCAGCCATTTGCTTCCAAGTCATATTCTTAGGTATAGACGGTTTAATAAGCTCTCCATGCGAAAGACGCTCACGAAGTCTCGGGCCATTTTCAGCACAAAACAGTGCACTCAAGAGTATCATGCTATCAGATCCAACGTGCTCTACGAACTTTATAATATTTTCCGTTCGAATTGGCACAACACAAAAATGGAAAAATCCATTTCTAAGACATTTTCAAGGGTGGGAAAGAACCGACTTTCAGAAGTATTCATCCCATCTGACCACACAATAGCGGAACAGAATCTATAGCGAAGGACTGAGGTGATGGATAAAACCCCCATACAGGAAGCGCCAAGGTAACGTCGAGCAGTGTAAAAATCAACGAAAGGTTTCCTAAATGTTTCAATAGGCTTGGCATCTGTTTCTGGTAGGGACGGTAGGTACCTATCATCAGGAATTAAGCAATTTGTCATTGTCCTTAAATATACAAAATTTTTTGAGGATGTCGGATGGGCTCCTCCGTAGAGCTAGATAGCTGTTCATCATTGGATAGAAAGAGGGCAAATAAGAAAAAAATCACTTGCTCCGGAATTTCTTTTTCGAAATCCGAGGGGGAAAATGAACCCGTGCCACAAGAGATTTCGAAGATTGAGAGAGACAACAGGTCCCATTAAAAGTTTGAGGTCTGAAATGGTTGATTTATCAAGAAAGTTTGTCAAACGAGTCTGCAGTAAAATGATCATGGGAACATAACAGTCCATTGTTTCTTGTCGTACAACTTTACTACGGAGGTGAACAAAATTTTGAGGTATATTGAGCCAACGTAAGGCGTGTTCGTTGCATTTAAATGCTTCCAAGCAAAAATCCCTCTTACAAAGGTACATCGTATGAGCTATGGACTTTAGAACCGTGAAGAAATCACCCTTTTCGATGTGTCTTTCAATTTGGAATTTAATGTATTTCATTTTAAGTTTTTCATCACAAGTAACACAAGGGCAGTTTAAGTTTTCAGGTGGCAAAATGGCAAGTGCGTGACATGCACGAAACAGTTTTTTGGCTCCAGATGACACCCATCCCTAAAGACGTGGTGGATACTAAAAGTAAAATTATCGTTAAATTTATCAATCAATTTTGATTAAAGCCATAAAAGTATAGGATTTATGGAATAGAAGCAGTCAATCTTGAATATTCTTCCAACTACTTATAATGAATTCTACTGCTTAAATTCGATACTACTTTGCTCACTGATCCAAAAACACAATTGTCTTACCCAGCTTTGGCAAGTTCCGATATGATACATTTGAAATGACCTTGTGGCGTACGTCTGCACCAAGTAAGCTGCCCAAGTAAGCGCATTCGAGAACAACATTCTATTAACCAATCAAGGGGCGCTTCCTGCTTAGTAGAAAACAGATGTAGCCTATTTAAAAACTCGCACGCGACATATTAAATAAACGAGAGCTCTAACACGCATCTCTGGTCCTCCTGCCTTGATGGTGCAGATACCGAGCGGGATCGGGTTACTTACATTCAGTGAAGTAGTTCTTTCTACGAAGTAAACCACCACATCCTTAAGATTTCAGAGAATGTGAAGCTATTTTGATTAACTTTATAGCTGGACAATACGATTTTGAGAGAAGAGAAAGATGCAAATTACCTTAAAAATTTCATGAATTCTCGATTTTCCACAAAATTTGCTTGTGGACGAAACAAGACTATGGGAAATCCTCGACCACGTGAACACATGCTAGAATTATAACACTTTTCACTGATAGATTCATCCCATGCTGAATGTTATTTAATCCATCTAATTAGTAAGTGGCCCAACTGCCCTCAAGCTATGTATATTATGTCAGGTTATGGAACAATCAGTTTAAAGAGATACAAATAGAGGAGACTTCAAACTGCATGAAAATTTGAGAAGGCGAAGTTGATATGGTAAAATTCGACACCAGCCCATCAAAACCTGCCACTTAGCTAAAATTTCAAGATTAAAGCAACCCCTTATTGTAAGAAAACAACATTGGTGCCCATCTGTAAAATATGTTTCGCGAAACTTTGATTTTGAGATACTATTTATTCGGGGACTTATTTCAATGATCCACAAAAAGCTATTACTTTGCCCTTGAAGACGATGATGTACTAAGGGCATGCAATGACACCTCTGATGTGTCCAATAGTGGTTGACAAACTAAGGGAGTTTTAGGTGGTATTTCGCCGAAATTAGCAGCAAAATTATTCGCCTCAATAAATTAGTGAATTTTCATCATATATATATCCTGTATTCTGTCAACAAGTGAAGCGGAGGAGCATCGAACCCGAGGATATACAAATATTTCAGCCGAAGGCAAATAGAGCTATGATTGATAGACTCATCAAAACAACATCATTTTAAAAGAAATACTATTCAGTAATTAGGCCAGATTTCGGAAGAAAATAGGTGGTAATTTGATGAAACTTATTTATTCTGGGCAATATGTAAATTGTACTAACCAGATCCAGAATCTTACGATGATTAAGATTTTAGCTATTTCTTCGCTGCAAAGATTGGCAACTCATGCATTTTGAAATGGTATTATTGTGGGAATAAAATTAGATTTAGTCTACCAAATTAATACCTTACTAATTATTTATTCTTTGTCGCCTTTAATATAAAATAAATCTTAAAATATATAGAGAACCTTTAAATTATTAAAATTATTGGATATTTAGCACATTTAATCCTTATATGGTTTTTGTTGACTCATTCTAATAAGGACAGTTGACCTACAGGTCGTAAGCGCCTTATATCAAGTGGCACTCTCTTCTGCTTATTTGCAGTCTCCAAAAGTGGCACATGCAGGCAGCTGCAAGGAAGCATCCTAGGTATAGGCATCCACTATACTGCGCAATTTCAGTTTTATTTTGTCTACGCTGCAATCAATATTAAATAGTTCATCTTTCCCTTAATTCATCGTTACAGAAAATAAATGCATATTGAAATTTGATTTAATATTTCCCACACAATTGACTTGAACTGATTTTTCATTGCTGCTTGATCATTTTTAAAGTGTTATCTTTCTTTTTATGCAACATTTTTCACCTCGACAGTCTGCTTTTTCCGTAATAGTTGAGACACGGTATGGTTAAAGAAAAAACATTTTTTTCGAGTTTTAGTATTGATCGTTCGTAAAGCAATGAAGAAATGTCTGGCGTGTACTTTGATGACGTTTCATCTGTTGGTTCATTGTCTTTCAACGGGACCGGACCTCGTTAACGAATTCGTAATAGACATTGCGTTTGAAGATGATGCTAGAAGCGTTATTGAGTCGATGGGCTTTGAATTTATCCGAAAGGTAGTTTTATTCAAGATTTCTTTTCACTCGATTACTTTTAGATCCACGGTTTCGATCATTCTTTCTTGGCAAAACTACCGGATAAGTCTTTCAAAAACGTCACTAAACACCTCTCCCGGATAAAACGAAGCACTGCTCTAGTTCAAATCGAGCAACAAAAGCGTCTTATTCGAAAGAAGCGCGATACATTGACCTGGAACGATGCAAAGTATCCTGATATGTGGTATTTGGTGAGTTATTGTTATCTCTGTGCCACTCAGGTTTTCCAATGTTTAATATCATCTTTTTGACTTCGATCTCGCTAAGAACCGTGCTTCCAATACGGAAGAAAACGATGATGCTGATTTAAATGTTCAAGAAGCGTGGCAGTTGGGTTACTCTGGTAGAGGCGTCGTAGTCACGATTATGGATGATGGCTTGGACTATACACATCCAGATATTTCTGCCAACTACGTAAGTGTGATTTTGAATTTTTACCAGTGGTCCCGTTTTTTACAATTTTTATGAATTTAGGCAGAACTGGCTAGTTGGGATGTCAACAATGGGGATCGCGACCCAATGCCTAACACCACTAATCCCGATAACAAGTAAGCTCTGATCGTTGCTCTTACTACAACTTCACGAAGTACCTCCGGCTTCTCTCAATTAGTCAGGAACACGTCTTTCTTCATATAATTCAAGAAGCTTATCCAAATCTTATCCAGCGTTTAATTTAAAGCGTTTAATGAAGTTCCTCAACATCACTCATACAAGGGTAGTCTGTTAAAATAGCCGTATTTTCTCTCCAGCTGACCTCAAAAAGTTCAATTGTATTCTTCTTCCTGCTTGCAGCTATCGCTGCGTGTCAATGAACGCAAAGTCGAAGTGATTCACTGCAATATGATCCATTCTTAGCACAGAGGCTTGTTGATTCCTGGCATGTAAAGCAATCGACTTGGAGTTCTTGCCAAACCCGAGTTGTGCTTTGAGTAGCGCCTGAGGCATTGCTTTACTGTGTGTACGCGTCCCTATTTTCCCTCCACTAAATCCAAAACGAGTCTACTTGTCACCCACCCCCTTCTCATTGTCCAGCAGTCCATTATCGCAGTCGTTTTTTATTTGCCTCTGGAGGGAAATTCCCGAAGTTTTACTCATTTTGATAGGTATTTATACAGGCTTTAGGCTTTTCGCTTGCCTGCTTTGCATTTGGAGGACATTGTGAGGCTTTTTACTTTTGCCACCAGGGGAGGTGGCGAAGACACCGTATGAGTATCGTTTTTAGAATCTTCACTTAGATTTAACGCATTATTGCAGACGCTGACGGCACTATTTTCCCTCGTCTAAAATTAATGCTCTGAAGTAACATTCACTGTTTTGCCTGCTCAGCATTTATTTCTGGCCTCACGTGCTGTGATTATGAGATTTTCATTCTTCCCAGCCGGACGATGTTTTCAGAGCCGTTTTTATCATTATTCTAGCTGAATCCTTTTGACTTTATGCATCATAAGACTGCGATTTTTGAAATACTTTCATGACTGTAGACAGCTAATTCGTGGGAAAATGTGCTTTAAGCTGTTCAATCAAATTAATTACATAGCCTCCGATCCCCTCTATCCTGAAGTGTACTGAAACTTCAAATAGCTTCAGTGGACATTCAAGATTTGCGAGGATCATGTGGGTCTCACAAATATCGATTCTCGACACCGATAAAACCACATTTATGAATCTGATTGTCGCCAGAGTCGTGGAGATAACAGTTGTTAATTTTCGTTCTTAAGACACGGAACTCGGTGCGCGGGTCAGGTTGCCGCCGTTGGAAACAACTCGATTTGTATCGTGGGAGTCGCTTTCAGGGCTAAAATTGGCGGTAAGTCCTCCTTTCTCCCTAAGGTTACTAATTTATTCACAGTTGGGATAGTAACTAGATCCTCCGAAAAATTTATCGCATTTTGAGGGCGCGCGTTCATGGCGAGGTAATCATTTTATATCCTACTGTTTACTCCAATTGCTCCACAACATAATAGTCGTTGCAAGATGGGTGTTTACGCCGGGAGAACAAACCTTTCAGTTGCTGGATAGCTTAGAATGCCTCGCGTTTAAGGTGGATCGAACGCTCTACATTTGGACAACTGTATCCACGTTTGGGCATTGTTGTGTGCTCTTCAAAGCATGAGACATCATCAAACGTGTATGGTTGTATTTCATGCAAAGCAGCGCACCTAGACTCCACTGACTCCCCAGTTAACAATCTCAATTTGGTGTTGCTTTGCTGCCCAGAAGCAAGCGAGGAGGAACAAAGAGCCGCTTCTACTTCAAGACATGGTTAATTTTGACCCAGAGTCCGTTGAGAGAGGCACGAGTATACAATGACCTCGCATGCCTGTATTAGGGAGTAAATTGCCGTTGTCGAACCACTTGAACCCACGTTGAATTCCAGATTCCCTAAATACGTCGTCGAGCGCTTTCTCCTATCCTATTAGTATATTTTTCACTTGTTTATTGGTTCGAGGTCGCTGAAGTGGCCTCATCGTAAGAGAAAAAAGTTAATTGACTATGGTGACGCACCAACACACGTCGAGCTAGCAGTCTATACTTTGATTTGGTGATTTTACTTAGTTTCTTAATCGTGATATCGTTTAAAACCTCGCTGTTCTGATTAATGAAGCGAACCTTTTTTGCACTAGGGTCCTGAGTGTGAATTTAGGTTTGTCCGAGCGTGTGACTAAATTGTCACAATGCGACTGACGCATCCTCTTGTGGTGCCGAATTGCGATAGTTAACTCAGGCGATTGTAAGTGACTTATGGATTGGTATTTCATAATAACTTAATAAAATCGTCTCCTAGCCAGTCGGGAAAGGGCAAATTGACGGGTCCGAGGCCGGGCTTCTTGAAAATCTGTTTAGTGAACTTGGCTTAGAAAACTCATTGGGAATTGGAATTTGGGGTTTGGCTTCAGCAATTTCTCTCAACGATCATCAAGTTTCAGGTCTTTTGATGTCAATATGTTCATGCGTTGTTACTGGTGTCTCGTAAGGGCTCTGTATTCAAAAAGCTAGTGGGTTTTTTAATACCGTGATGACACAACAGGGTTGGTCGTAGACTGAGTGCCAATTTGCACCTTTGTATTTGAATCTACTGGATGGATGGTTAGGTCGATTCATGCTTGGCAACCTGATCACTATTCTTATTAACTCTGGTATCAACTGTTGCTGCGCAACGTCGATGCTACCTTCCGGAAAGGTAGTCGCTTGAAGCACTCATTGGCCTTTAGACAATTTTCTATGTAAAGTATTGACTACCGTTTAGTGTTCGAATGGGACGAACTGAATGGCGTACTTCGTCTCACTAAATTTTTCCCTTCTCCTGCTAGGCATTCGGATGCTGGACGGGACTGTCACGGACCGAGTGGAGGCCGAATCCTTGAACTTTAACCAGAAGTACATTGACATCTACTCAGGCAGCTGGGGTCCTGATGATACAGGTCGCATTTACGAGGGACCTGGCCGCATGGCCTCCGAAGCTTTTCATAAAGGCGCCACCACTGTGAGTCATTCAACCTTTTATCGCAAAGTAAGCACATTTAACTCCTCAACAATTCGATCTCCTTATTTCATACACGGCTCCTCTCAAAAGGGTCCCGAGTACAACTCCGGTACCTTAACACCGAAAACCTCAGTCGTGTTAGGATTTCATCTGGATTTCAAGGGGGCCTTACTACTGGTTTATTAGGTATGCACTCGATTAATTCCTTGTGTCTAAAAGCTGTTTATTTATCCGCCTAATTCTATTTAATGCGTAGTCTGGGGTCATCACCTAAAAAATAACCGATTCTATCGGAAATAGGCGTTTCAACTGTTGAATTTTTTGAGCACCAAACAAGTATATCCATTTTGTACAGATGTTTTTCATCGGCAAAGGGTGGTGTAGAACCTCGTACATTTATCTGTTTAGTTAACATCTTAAATACCCGAATTCGCATACTTAGCACGAATGTCGGGTGAATTCCCCATATGAGATGTGGATTGGGTAGATTAAAAGACCCACCAAGACAGATTTCTTCCGTCTTCATGGACTTCTTTGGGTAAACTCCATGTTTGCTCAGAATCTCAGCTAGGCTGCTCAACGTGACATCCCGATTACGGGATCCTTTTTTTATCCTATGAGGTTTTCAAGGTTTACTCAATGTGCTTTTGTTGCTGATTCTCTTGCCATACCAAGGTACTCATCAACGTTTTATTTACTTAACCAATTTATTTAAGCATTTATTCACCGATAGTTCGGCCTTTTCCGATTGAGTTTCTGTGCTCATGAGCGATTGAAAATTGTGCTTTTGTATTTTTCATCTTCATTTGTATAAGAGGTTGCCAGTGAATTATAGTCATATACTTACGAAATTTAAGTAGGGTAATTTGGATTGCCAAGTTAGTATCCTATCTTAAGTCGATGTATTGTCGGAGATGATCGGATCCGTGCTTGATAAAGTGTTTATCAGATATTTCTGAAGCCGTCTGTTATCTTGTCTCATTACGTAGGATGCTCGTTCGAATTTCAGCCTTCGGTACCCTCATTCCTAGGGGATTTGTCATCACAAAATGCTGCCCGGTGTCGACAGGATGTGCTCCTATAACCTCATCGTGGTAGTTAACTCCATCACTGTCCTCAGCATCACAGAGAAGCAATTAAGGTGCCATTTGTCAAGCGAAGGTCATGCCTATCCCCCACCCATCGAATTCCTCCTTTTCCTGCATAAAGTGACACGCCAAAGCTGCGTTCTCTGCCCGAAAAACACACAAACATTTACCTGACTCAGCGCCAGCTACAGAGGGGGAGGCAGCGACGACGCCAGCAGCCGTTATAGTGATAGTGGCGGCCCGGCCTCTAGGTTTCCATGTTTGTAGAATGAGGCGCAAAGCCAATGCGTCAGCATCTGCGCTTGCGTATATGTGCGCGTGTGGGCGGATGTGTCTGTTGGTGACTTAGAATAGCAAAGCATCTCATGAGGGTGTGTAGCCCGCATAGGCTTGTCTGTTGTTTTTCGCATTACACCTAGTCTCTTACAATGCGAGTGTTTCAGCGAGTGACTCGAGGTTGACACGGATTCTGGAAGCCCTGGAGGGCTGATAGACCGTAATCGCCGGAAAAAACACCATTCCGTAACTGACAAGACAAGCTTATAATATCGAGAGCTACGCCAAGCCTTCGCCGTCGTTATTTCTAAGTAAACAGTCTGCAGATGGACTAGCCATCGCTCATACGAATATCCTGAATTGAGGCTAAAATCGTTTCAATTCTGATGCACACCAAAACGAATTATTCGCCTTTTTCACAAGACGTAACGTATTCGAAAAGGTGCCTCTACTCCATTCACTAGACAGCTTGTAAAAGATTACCAGGAGATGGTGCACAATCCTACCCTTGCGCTGAATCTTTATTTGGCTTTTTGACGATGTTTAAATCCCGCCTAGCAGAAGGCAATAGAAGGTGCTTCCAATTTTGCAATCCACAGATCAGTCATCAGAGAATGTGAGAGTGATTGGGCTTGTTGCGTAGAGCTCAAAATCGAAAAAGAAAGGCTAAGTTGCGGTGCTCTTTAAGGCTGCTTTAATCACATATTTTATGACGTTCTCTTAGCATTTTATGACTCACGGCCCACCGAGCCTCTCTGTTCAGGTGTTTAATCTTCGTTTGAAAAAAAAACGTGCAAAAATGTGCTCTCTATTGACCCTAAAATATCTTTTCTGTTTGTGGGAATTCGACCCTATTTCATTATCTCGTTTGTAGCTCTTATCTGAAATTTGTAATATAAATACTTCATATCTGTTCCGACCGTGGAGTAAAGTACAGAGGCTAATACGCCCTAACTTTAAACTGCAGGTGAATTCATTGAACCATCTCCTATCTAAAAATGCTTTCTCAATCACGTAAGATTTTTTAAATTTGTATTGATGTACTACCCACTGCTTGTTTTTCATTCTAATTGAAATAGATTTCATTAAAATCAGTGAAATGGTTTCAATTTGAATTCGAAAGAGTGCTTATATGGGTGTAAGTAAAGCTCAATATCTCCAGCAGAAGAGTCCGTATTGTTTCTGACTACACCCATGCAAAATGCAAATTAGTAATGTAACGTAACGGCTAATTTAGTGTCAGAGTCTGTAAAGTTTGAGGTACTTTACTTACTAACCCAGCCACTGCAGTGCCACGGACTGACCACCTTGTCACTTGCTCCCCTGCCCTGGAGGGGACTGAGCCTTTTAATAGAGTTTTTCTTTCGATTTCCCACAAAATGCCATGTATAAATGCCAGTCCCAGTTTGGGGGTCTTTGATAGCGCAGTATCTCCATTCTGCTACAGGGTCGCAACGGACTGGGCAACGTCTTTGTGTGGGCTTCGGGCAACGGCGGTCGAAAGGGCGATTCCTGCGCCGCTGATGGCTATGTGAGTAGTATCTACACTCTTGCGGTGAGCAGCGTTACTGAGCACAACTCGCTGCCTTGGTACTTGGAGAAGTGTTCAGCCATTCTGGTGTCAACCTACAGTAGTGGCGGGCCTGGAGAATCGGGAATTGTAAGTTCTTTACTGCCCCTGATGGTAGTTCCGTTAGCACATGAAACTACTAAGTTTGACTTCTGGAAATAGTGGTGTAAGCGTCTCGTTATTACGAAATAGTTACTCTAGACTTCTTCCTACGACTTGCTAAAAAAGGTAACAATTAGTACAACTATCCCCGGAAACATAATAACGCTATGAAATTGAGACGCGCATCTTTTGGCCGTATCCACAATACTCATACCTAGCAACTGTCAACGGAGCAACCACAATTGTTTTGATTCCTTATCCTCAATCGACCAAGTCACCAACATTGTGTTTTTGTACTTAGGTGACGACCGACCTTAATCACGGCTGCACCAACTCTCATACGGGCACCTCCGCTAGTGCGCCTCTGGCTGTGGGGATCATTGCACTAATGCTTGAGGCCAAGTGAGTTTGCAATCATCGCCGATCTTGAGTACTTTGAAGGGATCAGCTGAGGATTGAGGCAGACCAGATGATTCTGTCGTTAATGGTAGGGTCTACAAGATGCCACTAATTCTTTGTAAAACATAACACCTCTACTGAGGAGAGCTTGAATTTGTGGGGTCGAGCAATATTTTGGCTGATTTAGAAGAGGCAAGAGTGCGTCACGTTGTGGTGGTTTTAAACGACCAGAATGGGCATCGGTTTTTCGTAGAACTTGTTATTGTTTGAGGTCATGAAGTTCACTGCCTACACAACTTTTGGGCTTTACGAGATAAAAGCTTGCGCTATCAAACACGCATTAAAATTCAATAAACAAAAACACGACCGTCACATCTTCCTTTTGTATGTGAAAATCGTCACGCTGGAATGAGGTTCTTAAATTGTCCCTGCAAAATGTGGACGTTGCAAACGTTGGTTGTCTAAAATCTTTATGATTGCAACAGCTTCATGGGTGGTTAAAATCCTTGAGCGGCTTATTCGTTGAATGCAATAGGAGTGCTGTAGACAAAACCGATTCTCAAACGTCTAATTTTTAGATTTATCTAGTAAATTTAATTTATGGATCGTGATATGTATGCGCATGGCTTGTTCACTTCTGAGCTCGTTACATCTACAGATGAAAATATCTACCCATAATTTGTAGCCCTAAATTGACCTGGAGAGATGTGCAATACCTCACTGTTCTCACCGCCAACACAAGGCCCTTTAAGGATGGAAATTTCTCAAGGAATGGCGCAGGTTACCTTTGTAAGTCCCCCATCACTTAATCTAAGGCAAGACAGCTAGCTTTGTTTGTTGCACCTAACTTCCTGTTATTTCAATGTGCTTGGCCCATAAGTGGCTGCAAAAGTGCTTTTCTCATTTCTGCATGTTTCACTATTGTCCTACTGAGGATCTGTGAGTTAGTAGTATGGCTATTGTTTAACTAACTGTAGAGTTTGAATTTATTTCTTTTGTGAAATTCGCCACTTTCATGGTGCTGTTTAACGACCAATGCGTGTTCTTTATAATCAAATAAAATTAAATAAGGCTTCGAATTTGACTCATAATTGAACTATGAAGCGCAAATCATTAATCCTCTTGTGTGTGAAACGTTTTTAAATCTACCAAATTAAGGTATAACTTTGTTGAAATCTAATTGGGAATTGCAAAGATATTTTTGGAGAATTAATTGCACAAATCGATCTCTCAACTCCTTATGCTTGAAACTTTAATCATGACCGGCCTATGAGACCTCTTGATTCGTTTGTTGATTGTTTTTTATTATTTTTGCACATGTTTGCAATGTAGAAGATGGGCAGATCTCGTTTTGACTTCCAGAGTTACTGCTTTTCTCACCTTTTACGGCCACGAGATTTTAGTTTAACCAGATGTCTGAGAGACTTTAGCTTTCATATTTTCCAATTGTCCAATATGTGTTTACCGTATTGCTTAGGGTAAACTGCATTGACAGTCCAAAGATCCGATTTGTCTTGTTATTAGAAAAATCTTCAACCACGCGTTCCAATAAAGCTCTTTCGCAGTTATCGATAAAGCTATACTCAGTAGGCCAGATGTCTCATCATTCCGATTGTAAAATTCGTGCAAATTTAAATTTCTCATGTCGACAGAGTATAATTTTGATATATTTAATTGCATGAGTCTTTTTTCTAGACTGGATTATAGTTACGACAGCAGTAGATTTTATTCCAAAATTGGCGCCTAAATGCGTTTTATAAACATGGATCGAAACTAGACCACACCGGGTTCTGTTTACCACAGATTAACAGCGTGTTGAAGTTGGCACTCTGGTTTAAATGGAAAGTAATTTCGGCTTGTTAAGCATGTTCCATTTTTTTCTCACCTTGAACCTTCAAAAAGGCTCTCAAGCCTTCCATTCTTCACACTTTAGCTTCATTAATGACCCTTGGGAATTTTTTTCACTTTTCTTCATGAAAAAGTATGGGTTCGCCTTCCTTCCTAGATTTTTATTTCTTCTGGGCCTCTTGGAAGTCAATTAGAAGGCGTTGTACGTGCCTAGAAGCTCTAGTTTCTCTCCTAGATGGAGTTTGTTCTACGGGGCCTCGTATCTACGAGGCAGCCTTATAAAGCGACATCTAGTTGTTCTTTTTAGTCAAGCTTAAGATTCTTCTGCCACATGTGTGGACAATGTGTCTGGGCAGACATCGTCACTACATGTGTCTCCAGCATCTTAGCTCTCCCTGTAGCATACTAGCGGATACGGTGTCTCAACTATACCTTGGGAATTTTCGTCTGACTCTATCTCCCTAGGTACTTCGTAATATTCAACCGCTTTGACTGTAATTGCCAAGAAATGACACATGCATCAGTACAACTTCTAAGAAACCAAAAAGTTTATAAAAGTATGGTAAAGTGAACTGCGCGGGGACTGGGGTTTGTACTAAAGTGCAATGTTGCTAATTTACCCTTAAAATAGCTATACCGCAACTTAATTCGGACGCTATCGTAAGACCCTTTATCGAGTCAGTTAGCTTGGACTTCCACAATAGTATTTATGACTCGATGCTAGTGTACGGAGCTTGCTTTTCGTCTCCGAATTCTACAGTTTTACCCATAGGGGCGACAGAGGACATCCTAGCTGTAAGCCGTCAATCAAATTGCACTCTGCCTTATCGCCACATTCCCTTCAGCCAAAAGTATCCTTCTTTTGCCTTATGGCATCCATTAAGCGTAAAACGTGCCCCAATCGCCCCAAATAACTTACTGCCGTATACATTTTTTTCAGGAAAGAAGAGCTGAAATTAAGTGGCTGAAACCCGAAAGGTCGGAATGAGATTTCTCCGTTCTAACAACATTTCTTTTCGTCGCTGAAAAGGTAGCTTTGTCTATGAAGAAACCACGAGGATGGAGGCCTCTCGGCGTGGTTCTCATTCCTTCGGTTTCCATGAAAGGTCACCTCACTGTTCTCCTAATATCACGTAGTTCGGTGTTCGGCGTGGTTTCGAAATGTTTTCCACCATATAATCCGATAAATGCTTCTTTCGAAGACTGCCTCTCTCCTCGCCCACTTTCGGTGTTTGTAAGGTTGTTTGGTTGTTTACCCAAGTGTCTCTATTGCTCGAACAACTGACTCCCCGGTCTTGGTGCTATTGCTATTAGCACTATTTTGTGGCGGAACCAATGTGCGACTCTTTGAAGGCCTTGTTTACCGACCCTGAGCCAATTAAGGAGTTAAAGAAAACAAAAGCACCAAGTGTGTGCCTTTGGACGCGCATACTTTCCCCAGCGGACTCTTGGTTGATTTTTGGTGCAAATTTCGCTTTTCGTCTGACGGTCTTGCATGGTCTGTGTCTACAATGAAATATGAGCACCCTTCGACTTGCGAATGTTGTCTGGAATCAGTTATGTGCCTGATTCTTTGTGCTATTCACCCTTTCTCTCTGCGCTATTGAATTTCCTCTTGAAGTCGCACTTCCCTACATTGTGCAATTTAGAGGACTTAGGCGATTCGGTGCGTGAACGATTAGTGATTTGTGGCCATAACCTCCCGTACCTCCATACTTTGCGCCAAATTCCTGTCAGCCGTTGTCTCATGGTCTTGTGTGGCAGAAATTACCTGTTGTTGCTTCCTTCTCCTCTGTGATACTTTATGGAAATTAAACAGATTAGGTAAAACTTTTATTTCTCGTATGCCTTCGTAGAGCTGTCGAGTACAGATCGTAAGACACTAAAGGTAAAGCAATAACACATTAGAGATCGCATAGGAGGGGATTTCGCTCAATGGCCAAGAACTATGACAGAGCACAACACCAGAACTAAGGGAAGTCCACTCTTTATGCCTTGTAGACAGCAGCTACTATGGGTTCGGCCTGATGGACGCAGGAAAGGCGGTGCGTTTGAGTGAGATCTGGCGAACCCTACCGCCGCATCACCGCTGCACCACCAATGTAAAGCAACTCTCCAGGTAAAACACCAGACTCATTCTCGAGCAAAGTCACGACCACTAACAAATTAACAGCTTCATGTTGGCACGTTTGGTCTTGCAAAGCAAACAGCCTTATCAACGATCGTACAGAAAGCAGCTTTCTCTCATATAGAATCGGAACCTTCCTAAAGTACTCATTAAATGAAAATAAACTTTCCATTCGCTATTACATGCTTGTATTTCTGCTTCGATTACCCCTAATGCAGGTAGTTGTAGGCTTTTGTCGTTTTTGTAATGGACACCTTTACTTGTGAATGTAACTGAATCGTTGGGTTTAAATAGTATGTTTTAATGGTTTAGATATTTATCTGTAAACGAGTTGGTTTACGGTAAACTTGCGCAACCAATTATTGCTAACTCTATACTCAAAGTTTATGTTACCTAAGGTTACTGCCCTCGAAAATCTGTGATCCTTTTGTGATTCGTGTAGAATCTGTTTCATTGTCATGCAACAAAACCTCAAAAAGCTGCACAATGGCTCTAAACTAATCGTCGAAGGGGACCAGTGTCATGGAAATTTTAAGCCATAGGAAACTGTTGAAGTCATTTTTTTAATCACTGCTATATTTAATCTGTTATAACTAGCTTGAAGGACTAATATCTGTTATCGAAACACCGGATGATCCCATTCTGCTTCTAAACTGCATTGTACAGAAATCTCTCGGCGGTGTTTTCGGAGACCTATGCTTTCAATTTTACGGGCTGCAGACCGTCTCTGGTCGGCGACGGCGTCCACGAACGCATCAAAGAGGAGGGAGAACCTGTGGCCTATGTGGAACACGTCCAGGTCTTCATGACGGTCCGCTACGCCCATCGTGGTCTCGTTAGAGTCACTCTGACTTCGCCTTCAGGTACGTGGTTGCCCGTGTCGGGGTTGCAAAACGAATTGGCGGGTTGCCACAATGTCTTTGATTAGTGCAGGCTCCGAGTTAGCTCATTCTCAGCGCATTGCACACAGAATGAGCTCTGATTGGCACTCTGAGTGACGTAAGCAGAACCCGCAGCTTCACTGGTCATGATTGATTAACTAACGCATTGAAGACAAGAAGTCATAAGATGTAATTTTCGATGTATATTTAGCTAGCAGGGTATTCGTGCTAATTGTATTGTTAGTTATTTGCGGTTTGCTGATGCATGCTAACGTGAGATATTGCCTCTACTTGCTGAAAAGTCTCTAGCGAAGTTTGGCACTTTTATGAGGCTTAACATACCATAAAAATCTAGTCCCAGAGTATGGAAGATTAGTTTTTTACCTCTCTTTGTCATGGTTGGTTAGGTGAAATCAAAGTTCAAAAATAATTCGGCAAGGCTTTAGTCTAACATTCTTATCAATTGTATCGTACTTTTAGCATAGTCGTCTAATTTGACTGTCGGGAAACTTCCTATAGCTTGCAAAGCTTTAAACTTGTCTGACTTCAAGTATTACTTAGCATTTTAGAATTCTAGCCACTCTCAGGTAGGTAGAAATACCAGCCCAGATGTTCATATGTGCTACAGGTTTGTAATGGTTTATATTGCCGTATGAATAAATGTGACTGTGGAGGTTTCAATTTCGAACCTATATGTTTGAGCAAAACAGCATATCTTTAACCTTGTCATGCCCTTGGGAATCTCTTGTCAGGAGCATTTCCCCTCGATTTTACCTGTTAAACTAAAACTTACCACTCACAGGACCACAAACATTCTAAATTCCGAATGCTTAAAAATGCGATGAAGACCACACACACATAGAGTAGCCTCAAGCTCTATTTATTCAGCTTTGTGCTCATCAATAAATTCTGTGGTTGGGTTATGCTTTGGGCATGCAGGAAAGGATAAGGCTTGCTTTTATTGTTAAATCTGTACTTGGAAACCTGCGTACAATAAAATTAATTACACTTACTAACATGAACTCTCATGTTGATATTGGAATTAAGAAGCTAATGAAGAAAGCACTAGTCCATGAGCATATCCTTCGTAGACGCGGAGATGTTTACTCAATGCTTCTCTTTTATCTCTTGATAAGAATCTCGAATGTACTTGTTCTCATGTTTTTTTTAGAATTAAAATATCAAAGCTGTCCTTTGCTTGTAGAACCACTAGCGCTCAACCGTAAATTTTACGGTGAGACTTTGACTCAACTATGGACTTCAATGGGGGCCTTGGTCACCAGGCCCGTCGTTTCGCTGCCGTCTTCTGGTTTTTTTCTAAAGAGCAGTTCAGTTACGGGGATTGGCTCACGCCCGTCGATGTTGTTTGTTTTGTTTTCCGTGGCCATAGTTGTTGGTCCCCGACCTCACAGTCTTTGATCTGACTTGTGCTCGCTCAAAATAGCTGACGAGAAATGGCACTCTCGCGCGTGTTTTTTCGTAGTGAATAGCGACGTGCCTGTCCCGCGAAGCCGCAAACCTGCTGCCCCTATGGGACGGACATGGGAAGGAAAAACATTTGCTTGTCACTACTGAGTAAACTCACTGAAGCTATAAAAACCGTGCATTCCAAATGGCCCTTGCTCCATAGTACAAATAGCTAAGTGTTTTTCTGTGTCAATAGAAACGGAGAACATAGTGCTATCTGAGCTTTTTCCGGTTTCAAGTCTGAAAAGCCATTTTCAGTGATGTTGTATTCATGAACTTTTAAAGCTTCCCCAGTTCCCTTGTGAAACAGCTTTTTTGTTCGATTTTCTATAAACTAGTTAGACGTGCAGACGCAGCTTCCATTTTATTGTCGGTTTTGGTTGACCTCGTAAACCCAGCAAGGTGTCCACAGGACATTCGTTCTCTGGCCCCGGATAGCGTTTATGGCTAATTCCGGTGATCTGGGAGGTAAGACAGGTGATTAGTTTATTAGAATCTTTATAGTCAATCTGAGGCATGGAACAGCAGCTTAGTTGTGGGGCTTTTGTCTCACTAATTGTTATTTATGCCACTGTTTGTAGGTCTTTGTGGAATAAGGGTTCCCGAGATATTCTAAGCAAAGGCTATCACCGAATGACCCTTAGAGAATAGGAACCATTTTTGATGCTGGAATCGGAGTATACATTAGCATGCCTCATTGGTACGACTTCACACTAGCCGTCTTCTCCGAAATCCACGGAGCCTACCGCCAAATAGGTTAAACATCGAACATATTTTGACACTAATTAACTTTGCTTTTCCCATGGTTGTCGATTTCAACTCGTAAACTAACTGTCTTTAGCTTTGGCTGCAAGATCCCTGCCAGTCCGTTCACTTTGTTTTTCTCCTTCACCATGCTCTAGAAAAAGGAATAAAAGCTAATAATTTATTGTTGTGGCGTCACTGCAAGTTGAAACGGTGGGCAAAACGCTGTTGGGTCTTCCGATTAACCGTGTTGAGAGTTGAAAAGTAAATAAAATAAAGCTAAGATTTTATTGGAAATCGTTTCCGAATGCCGAAAATCGGTTTAGGAGTAGTTTTCCTATTTGAGGACTCTAGTTTCTATCGCTATCTGAGTCGACCATACCAAACCAAAGAAATTACTAATGCCTAGTAATTACAAATCTTCACAACGCTTTTACAAGATTGTAGGTTCGATTCTTGAGCAGACGCATTCAAATTTCATCACTGTTTCATTTTCAAAACAGTAAATACTCACGAATCCTTCACTTCTCGACTGATGTCCATTCAATCATATTCACTGAAGCATCTAGGAAAAAAATGTTGAAAGCTCAGAAGCGGTATTAATTAGCTGTGTAGGGAAATATACTTCATAGTCGTTGGAATATCTTCGTCGAATCCGCAGAAGAGTGCACCTCTGTTATGCTAAAAATGCTTATTTAGACGCCATACCCTTTGCTGCACACTTTGCTTGTTAATCTCACCTGGATTTTAAAATCTATGTGAAATCTGAGATGCATGCAGTAATTTCGGGTGGTCTTCAGTGGGGTCTGGAGTAATAAAAAGGGCCTTTTACGCTCCAAACTTTATATCAGTTGCAACTACTCTTGTCCACGAAAATGGAGCTGTCTCTTTTACTTGAATCTCAGTCACTTGGTTACTACTGTGAGAAGTTATTTATTGTTCGATCAAAAGCTAAATGAATTTTCCCGGTGACTTCACCACTGCCAGTTTATATGTAACAAAATTCAGTGGTAGCATCGAAGTAGCACAAAAGGCTACTCTAAGCGAAATCTTTATGTTGTCTTCACCGAGCCTGTCTTGAAGAAAAGCCTGAGAGTGAGGAGGACGATAGACGCTCTCTAGGAGGCCGGGTGGGATTGTGTGAAATGGGTGGTGAAATGGCCTCGCACCTGAGTGCTCGATGGTGAGGTCTATGAAAAAGAGCGATCAAAGGCACGAGAGTGAGGGCGATCGAGAAATTAGCATCCATTGTGCGCTCGGTAGAAACTGGTCGACACAGTCCAGAAATTAAATTAGTATACAGTTAATCGAGAAGAAATAGCAGTTTTATCTATATCACTATCTCTTCCACTCCCTGTGTTTATGACATCAGATATTGCAGGAATGTTTTTCAATCTTTTCTATAATAATGAATCACAAACCTCAATTTATAGCAGTCAAGAACCTGTATTTGGCCGTAAACTAAAGTATTAGTTATTTGAACAGTGGCATTCTATGTGGTTTTGCTCACCCAAAGTGTAGGAAAGATATTCTTGTAAGGACATTAGGTTGGTTCTTGCAGGTTGTTCAACTCAAATGATTGCATGAAAATGAACCCGAAGTCTAGCGGGTTTTTGTAGCGTACGTTAATGTAAGCAAGCCAAAATTGGGCTTTATGAAGTAAGAAGTTTACTTGGAGTGGAAAGAGGATGGGAAATAGGTGTTTTGCTTGTCAAAGTAGTCGTTGCAGTGATTAATCACTCTATGTGGCTTTGAGTGCCCACTGTTAACATCTGCACACGCCCAATGAGTATTAAAATCCCCAGGGGATTTAAAACCCCCCTTTTCACAACATAGGAAGCTGGGAAATGCCTAAATGATAGACACTGGATTGCAAGTAAAATTGGTATCTATCTCTTTATTATACAGGAAATATAATTTATTGGCAATACTTTTAAAGTGATGACTAAATCAATTTGGGTGTTTCTGCGATGAAAATAGGGTCCTTGAAACCTCTTAAGTGGTGTTATATTACGTCAGTATTTCATCAAAAGTTACATTCTAGTGAGTGTGCCAGTTTGGACAAGTCACTGCGATGATTTTGCAAACTATCCTTTCACACCCGGTAAGACACGATTTGTGTGTGCTGGTCATCCTTCATCGGCGACGGCCTGAACAATTTGACGCCAAGAGTAATCACCGATGGCGTAAACAGGGAGAACCCCTCTCCTACCTCCGTGCTGTCACACTGAACTGTGACAGCCCCTTTGTTGCAGCCCCTTTTCGAGATCCATAGTGGCAATTAATCACACCGTTCGCCTCTTTTAAGCACCCCTAATGCATGCTGTGATTAAATCGGTAGATTTCTTCCTCTAAAGTTAGCTTCTCTTTCGAACAACAGGAAGTAGTCCAAATCTTTTATCCTACTATAGGTGGCGTAATCATAATCTCGAGTCAAAGTCAACTAAGAGAATATTTATAAGTTAATAGGCCTTAGACAAGCACATTTAGGCAGATTACAAATGCTGAATGGGGTTAAAAAGACCTTTTAATTTGTCTGGTGTTCTTGTATACACTATTAGCAGTCACAAAATCGCCTTTGAACGTTTTCGAAAGGCTAGAGCAGAAATTTTCAGCTTGAAAACCGTGCTTATTAGGCCTAATCTTTAAGAGATGTACTTGAAGGGCTTCCCCACTGAATTTCACAGCCATTCTAACTCAATCTGCTATTATCTGCGCTTTCTGACCAGGTTTTAGATTAAGTGTCGAATTTCAGGTACCGCGTCGGAGTTGATGCCAGTTCGAATAGCCGATTTCAAATCCAAATTCGATGGACTCGATCGTTGGCCACTAATGAGTGTCCAGTTCTGGGGAGAGCCGTCAGCTGGCGAATGGAAGATCACCATCGACAATGAGGAGGGGTTGCAACAGTACAACGACTGGAAGAAAGACCAGAACGTCTTCGATAAGTCCACCGGTGTATGGGAGTCCGTCCATATTGTTGCCTATGGCACTGAGACCTTCCCTATACGTCTACGAGCTCCCAGAGAGGATAGACTACCTCCTAAGGTGAATATTTGGCATGTCTTAGACGGTGATGCTAGCGTAATTCCGTATTGAAAGAGAAGGTTTGAACCTTGCTTCTAATTTCCAGTGATACCAGTAGATTTGGAAGTTCTAAATATTCTCCAGAGCTCTATCGTAGCTCCTATCTCAGTTTTAAACCAAAGCTCGTGAAGAAAATTGGGAGTCGGAGAACTGGATGTACTAATACGAGGATGGCAATCTTGCATAAGACCTAGTCTACCGACATAAATCATTGCTAAATCGTGGAATACAGGTAATAAGAGTATGGTATGTTTGAATCGAAATGGACTAAGCTGACCATTCCGCTCTTATGAAACTAGTTCTTTATTGATTCGATAATGCGTCGCGTTTTTGATTCCGCAGGCACAATTTACCGGAGCTAAGAATTGATTAAAAGTGCGAAAATGGAAGCCTTGCTCTAGTTTACTGTGTGGAATTTCGCAATTATAATGTCTTCTTGGTTCTTAATTTTAAGTATTAGTAAGCTACCTTCCAGCCCCCAACGAGTGTGCTCCATTGGAAACTCAGCTGGTAGGGGACAGTCGTCAGCATTGTCTCCTTTACCTTTCAGCCTTGGTTCGACCGTTTCGAGAGGTACATCCAGTCTGATGCCGCGATTTCTCCCTCCGGATACACGGTAAGTTATGCCCATTCCCCATCCCCCTCCATTATTTTCTCCATGCGTGAATTTTGTGAAAGTCTTTGAACTAAATAACCTACATTTATTTTGCATGGTTGGTATTTAGGTATATAATCATTATCAAATTGTTAGTCAAAGGCACAAAGGCCAGTAGCTGGTTCACTGCCACCGCCCAACATAGTGGAATTCATGCGGTCGTTGATTCATTGAAAAGGGCTGCAAGCTGCCTCTTCCAAAATGGGGAAAACGAAAAATTCTTTTTTTTAAAGACTGTTTCTTGTTTAATCAGGGTGTGATAGTATGGGACAACCATCTACCTCTGACTGAAAAAATGTAGACAGGAAGAGGGTGTGCAAAACACCGATAAAACTTTTTGTCTCGCAAAATTCAATGGAACATTAAGTCACCCTGTACTCCTACTGATACTACTAGCTTTTGTAGGTAGACTAGAGCAGCCAATATGGAACAACTGTTCAGTGGAGTACATGTTAAGGCTTTGTTCTCCTTTTTTGTAGTGTCACGTGGAATGCGCTACGAACGAGTGCTGGGGACCTTCGGCCAGCCAGTGCCTGAAGGGTTGCAAGAACTACGTCACAGAGAGCGGGTTAGCCCTTGGCCTTGTTCAAGCCTCTATTATTCACCTAAGCCTCATGTCGATACGTAGATTACGACTTCAGCTCTTAGCTGTATATCTGGCAGTGCTGCGTGAGAGCTCTACTTATCTGTTACAGCTCTGTGTCCTGTTTTTCTTTCTGTAAGATTTCGTGACAGAGAAAAGGCCTTGGTGCGGTTGAAGTAATGGACAGGTTAATTAAATCTCATTCTTCTTGATTTCGTTATAGTTCATTCTAACGTGAAACGTACCAAGCGATAGCTCTCTTGATTCTATCATGTGGTATTTCTCTGCTTTCGGCGATTTCAAGTATTCCATCTTTTCCCACTGGATAAGCGCTGGTCCATTGTTTATAATTTATGTTATTGCTAAGTTAAATGTCTGTACTTACCTCGAATACATGCAGGCAAACCGCGGACCTCTTGACAACTGCTGCAGCGCTGTCAGTACTGATATTTTGCAAAATAATCATTGAATATTCTTTCAGTAGTTGGAAACGGCACATATTTTTGGTACTAGTTTGTATTTCAATTCTGACCTGCTTTACGAAGGTTCCACGTTTTTGGGTTGAAGTTAAATGCATCATCTTTTGGTAGAAACCAAAAAGTCGTTAGCTTCTTTGATGGAATTATCAATTCATTCAACTCAAGCATCTATAAAGTACACCTTTCCATCAGGATTTTATCAATTGCTCTCATCAAAAGCGATGTGGCATCTCTCCGGTTCGAAGAAAATTGTCAACATAATGTAGTAGGCTACTTGAGAGCCCAGTGGAATTCACTACAGATTGTTAGCGCTTATGGAACGAATACACATTAACTTCGCATCGGAACTACTGAAGTTTTCGAAGAAGCCCTGCTTAAAAAAGTAGCTAAGAAGGGTGTATGCACCAGTCATTTATATGTACACTGATAAGTTGGTCTTTCGAATGACTGCTCATCACTTTCATTACTGAGCACTCAAATGGGAAATCTGTACTGTACCATGTCTTCGCAGCTCTAAGCACTCAAGTAGTGTCGTTGCTGTTTATCTTTGGCAACAGAAAATTTATTTTCAAGACAAAAACCCAGAAACCAAGAAGCCCGTGTTGGATTTAATTTAAACAATGTTTAAAAAACAGTTCTTTTTGCAAGGTAAGGTAGTAGTTATGACAAGTATTTTGACACCGTTTCTGACCCTGAGGTAAACAAATTATTCGATTATTTTTTGTCCAGAAAGTTAATTTGACTTCATTATTTCATTTCCTGTTTGCAAAAAAAGAGGTTAGTTCAATTATCTTAATAGTTTTTTGGCTTTGAGCCTTTTTTCTTGAATCTACGATTTCATTTGTAAATGAATGCACCATGTAAATGAATGCAAATGCCATTTTATTCTACAACATGCTGTCATTCGGAGGAACAAAAAGTCGTGGAAGGAACACTCTACTTGACACTGCGCCAAAGCGAGTTTCTCTTCATGCACCAGCGTTAATCACATATATACTTTCTTCACTGTGTGCTTCTGTTTTTCTTCATAGCGCACAATGGTACTCTAACTGTAAAACTAGTCTTCTCAAGAGTCGTAGGAATGTGCCTATGATTCTTACGCTGTCTGTGTTATTCAAGATTTTTAGTTCCTTAATCGAAGATCGACCTCCATGGCATTTGTTCTGTGTAAGAAAATCCTAACTTGCTCAAGAAGTTTCATCAATTCTATATATATATTTCCCCATCTTCAAGCGTCTATGAATTGCTTGGCATTAAAAAACGCAATAAATCGAGTCGATAGGTAATTGATGGGTAATTGTTGCAACCTAAGGACTATTTACTCTTAATCGCGGCTTCATTCCGTTGTTTATCACTACAAGGAATTCAAGATCAGATATCAAGTCCCCATAAATGTCAGCTTTGGATGATTTAAAGAATCTAGAGAGTCCCTGAACTAGGCACTAGATACCAAATATCTTTCTACTCGACTCTAAAATATTGTTTGAGAGATCTAGAAAGCATTTCTTCGGTTATGAAAAGAGCAGTGCTATTGAATATTTAATCTGGATCGGTGGTAGGGATGTGGAGAGAAAGTTGACAGGATTTCTATTGTCTGGGGTAAACATCACGCAACGATACGCATTTCTCATCTGCTCATCAAACTGAATTGCGTTCGGGGAACCCTACGTGAATTGCTTCTATTATTCTCCTATCAACCATTTGAAAAAGCCACACTTCGAACTTTCCTCCATAGTGTTCTGTAAAATAGGCCATAAATTGTCCTACGTATTTTAAAAACCTAGAAAAAGAAAATTCTCAATTCTGCCTATTTCAACAGATCTAAAGCCTTTATTCTTGATAATGTTGGGATTTCTGGAGGCCCAGAATGTGCTCTAAAGGGGTAGTTGTCTTTGCAGGTGTTGTTGCTACTCCTACCATCTTCCTTAAACGAAATAATTTGACTGCAGAGTGGATTTCCTCTCACAAGGTTTACGTTTGTGCTAAACGGTTTGGGTCTCTTAGAAGTTTCTTAATGCTTATTGACACGAAAAGTATGGACCTTGATGGTTTTCAATGAAGGTGTGAGTTTATGAGGATGCAGCATCGAATTCGGACCGTATTTATTCCATCAAAGCTTCAGTCGTCAATATATATATATCGAAGCTCCTGTACTTTGAAACAATTAAGTTGGCAATGAGTGCTCTAAATTGGGCCAAGTTTAAGCTAGTGGGGTTTCTTTATTGAATATAATTGCCCTTCTGCAACGTTACCACTTAGTGTTAACTAGTGGAAATAGACGCTAAGTAACTCAGTTTCAGACCGGTTAGTGTGTGGTTTTTTAACTGAAGGGTCTGATTATTTGCACCGATATCATGAAACAAGCCCATCAAGTCGGCTATGTTACCATCAGCAGTTTACTCCAGTACCACCTAACTACAGGCTTTTTCAATGAATTTAGCAGTCCTAACTGCAAAAAGGGGTGGGAAACTGCAAGCGTTAAAATATACTAAGGAAATTCAATAAATATGGAAGGCATTTTTTGTGGTCAGAATGTTCTCCTTAAAAACTTTCATTCAGTCGTCTATTGACTGGGCCTTTGTGTTACTTGCGTCGCGGCGATTAGTGTCTTTCTCTAGAAGGCAACACCCAACCGTCGGTGCAATAAGGGGTCTGAGAAGTTTGGCGGGTAAAGTCGGACTGGTTTATTCGCAAAACTGCACTGATCATACAGAAAATGACTTTTTCTGAGGTGTGGAAGATATCTTGACCTCTGCGACGCTTGCATGAGCAATAGCGAAGGTAATCGTTTGAGTGAAAGCTCCATGTTCGACGGTACCATACAGCAGATCCTACAATCTCCTCAATTGATAGTCGGTATAGTTGGGGTGGATTGTAGTATGACTAAAGAAGGATGTAAACTGGAAGTGAAAAAATGGAATGCAGATCGTTAGACTATTGTATTCTATCAACTCTGCAGGCAATGCGTAGCACAGTGCCCTATGGGGACCTCGGCGGTGGTAAGCACCATCGTGCACGTCATGAAGTCGCGCGATAGGGGAGGCGCGAGCGAGGACGCGGCGGGCGACCTGCGCTGTGAGCGCTGTTTCTCGGCCTGCGCCGAGTGCTTGCGCCCCTACTCGGAGCACGGCTGTACCGCCTGTTCCGGCGACTCCTTTCTCGCGCCCTACCTCAGTCCGCTCAGGCCCCGCGGCCTCTTTAATGCACACATGGAGCGCATGCTCACCTCCGCTGCCACCGTGCGCGGTGGACGACTTCTGGTGGGCCAGTGTGTCTCGCGCTGTCCCACTGGGTATTACGCCAACGCCACCAGCAAGATTTGTGAACAGTAAGCCACATTTGTCGTCTAAGTACTTCTGACAGCAATTGCCTTCTGACGACAGCAAAATGTCAATGTTTTCACGTGGTCGTGATTTTGAAAATTGGTGTTATATGATACTCATATTTGACACTATCTCAATAAAGGCTTTTTGTGCTGCCAGATGCGTCTAAAACTAGATACTAAGCACGTGGTCTCGAAACTTTACTAAACAGTTCCACTAGTCTTGATTGCTACCGTCTACTGACATGACCCCACGGCTTGTATGCATTTGAAGAAATGTCTGTATGCACGTGTATACTTGTAGTTACTGTATATTAAGTATTAATTAGATCTATCACCGGGCATTAGTCCCCTTCGCAAGCCCTTGACGAACTTATTTTTTTACATCCCATTATTCATTTTTCTGGGTTTCCACTTTGTTATCGCATTTCTATCCTAGCAAAAAAACAGGAGATATTTAGCAAAGCATGTTAAAACCGCTTGCGTAAATTAAGATGACTAGATTAAAACTTCTCTTGAGCCTTTATTCGTCGACGTTTCGTCTTGCTTAAGAAAGCTAGGTAGTGGGGAATTTCTATGTAGAAGATTTTTCAGCTTCGCCATTCAAGTATTCGCTTATGGACAAAAGCTCAGTATTCGAGATGATTTTGGGATTCGAATGAAATTTTAAGAGTTGCTGCCTGTGGTCAAAATAAATTCAGAGCGTGATTAATTTCTGTTCTTAAGTTCTTTCAGAAAATTTCCCCTCGGGAAGCTTCAAAGCTTCAGCTCTGCTTAAGCAATTTTGTAAACGCAGTTGTAGCTGTAGGGATGTGCTCTCTATTAATAAGAAAGTCGAGAATTGTGCTAGTTTTTCTCTGTTTTGTTGAACATTCGTTTGAGCGAAATGTTTGTAAATGTTTTTGACCTTTTAAAAGTGGTCGATTTTTACTGAAATCCTAATCTTCTCATCAGAGTTGGCAATGCAGTATACCTGGAGGTCAGCTTAGGTAATCATCCCTGGCATTTCCAGCATACCAGCTAAGTTTGTCAAAAGATCAACTTAGGTGTAGTTGGGTACTCTAAGTCTTATAACGAATTAGCATTACCTAAAACGCGTGACTCAATCCTGTGTTCCTTCTCGTTCCTATTAAATGCTGCTTAGAATTATCGTCATGCAGCTGATTGAATTCTGATTCCCCTTTATCCAGACTGATTTTTTGTTTCAATCTTAAGGACCCGCTTACTTAATTAGTAAAGTAATTTCACCGTGATCAGACGAGGTACTCAAGAAATTTGCAAAAAGAGCTCCTAAATAACACAGTGTAATTGTTTGCTCAAGTTGTCTTCAACATATTCGAGAGTGGGTTATTTACTGTTACCATGAGGAGCATACCCTTCAAATTTTCAACTTTAAGACTTGTTAATGGCAGAGCTTATTGAAAATCGTGAGATTGTAGTGTTTACGCGTTACGCTGATGTAAGGTCAAGGGCACAAACGAACCAATCACAGATCGCTTAGTCACAATTTGTGCCCAGGCACGTTAATTAGTGCACACAACTTCGTACAATGGCGTGCAAGCAAGACGTCCTTCGTAACGTGCTAGTCATTTCTTCCAATACAAGTTAATACGTTCTTTCCCGGTCTTCTCTTACTTGGAAAGTATTTGGAAGGCTTTAAAGTGATAACCACTTTAATTGGCGAGCACACCTACGCCTGGAGAACACTTACAAATTCCTAACTAGCACACGCTTACGATGGCTGAACACTTATACACAGCCGGAGATGCGCCTACCGTCCAACATCTGGCAGTCAGACTATCCGATTTCTGGCCGAACAGTGCAGCAGGTTGGTTTTCCCGTGCTGAAGCTCTATTCCGCCGAGCTAACATCAAGAGCGAAATGGCCAAGTTCGACATAATCGTAGAGAAGCTGCCGGAGCACATTATGAACCAGTTACATCATATTATACAATCGCCTCCTGAGGAGCAGCCATATACCAAATTGAAGGCAGCTCTGATCAAGCTAAGCACTCCTAGTAGTAGTTACAATTACGATTCAGCGATCCAGCTTGAACTCGGTGACTCGAAACCATCAGACCTCTATCGGGAGATGGTACAATTGATTCCCGAATTTTCGTTGACAAGCGAATTTTTCCGGGAAATGTTCCTCCGTAAACACTACAAGATGAAAGACAGTCTTGTAAAGGATGCTCTTTTGTTTCAGTGCTTTAAACTGGACAAAGGTAGTTTTGGTGGAATTTCAGACTAGAATCCCTGTAAGTGTTTCCATCTATTAACAAAATACAAATCACTCAATGAATCTGGTGGGGATCGGTGGAATCGTGGATTTAACAAGGAACGATTGTTCCTGGATCTGTCCTTTGGGAATTCCAAACAAATAAAATTGACTTGCCAGACTCCTTACAAAGAAAATTTTCGGGAGGATAAATTATAACCAGTGTGAATTGAGCTCTAGGCTGGAAATAAATGCACTACACATAGGGATCCAAAGGCCTATCAATATGTATGGCTGCGCTTGCCATGATAATGCTATTAATGGCATGTCAGGTGGATGTGTTCTATTCTTTAGGTGTACTATGAACTGTGATGAATGTTCAGGTCCGGGTGCCAATGACTGCCTGAAGTGCGCCAAGAACTACCGCCTCATAGGCGGCAAGTGCTTAGACACTGCTGGAGAGCACCAATGCCCGACGGGTGAGTCTAGCTTCTCCCTCCCCTATTTCAGCACTTATCTCTGCACGGCGTCTTTCTGGTAAATCTAATGAAAGGAAGAGTGTCAAGGAACTCTTGACGCCAGTACAATTCGGTTTGTGGCAGCTCCTTATTTTCTAATTTGCAATCTTGACAAACTATGCATATTTTGAATGGGACTGCATGCCCAAAAGTTTGCTGTTTAGCCGTGTGGTCGACCAGAAAAACCGAGATCTTCCTACTAAATATGGGCTAAAAGTGCATCCAGTTGTGCAGTTCCGGTTCTGAGGGTAAGCATTTTTAATTTCACAAAAGATTGCCCTTTAAATTATGCCATGTTTCCTCCTCTTGCTAGAAAAATAAGCCAATTATATCATTAAATTTGCTGGAATTGAGTTGTTTCAGTTTCATCAAGCGGTCCTTGATTATGCCTGTACTTTGACCAAAAGGAAAAGCCTTCTGTAAATAATTGTCAGTTTGTGGAGTTATGTGATTGCTTTATTTTGATGGTTAAGTTTATTGAAATACAAAAAACTAACAGCGTTTAATAAAAAGTGAACTTACACCTACTGAGTGGATTTTCAATATTGAAAATTTCTCGAAAAATGTCATACTTTGGGTTTCTCTTAATAGTTCATTCTTACAACACTTTTGGAGCCATTCAACAAATACCTAACGTCTGTCCATAGAGGGTTCATTTTACAGTGAATATAGCTGATTTTCTCAATGACACCAAGTCAGAAAATGTTAATGTGCTTCATCTCCCCTGGAATATTCCCCGAGAGCGGATCATGGTCTCAATCGGGACTTGAGTTTCAGCTAATTCTGTCTGATCGCCAGGGTAGAGGATTTAACAATGAACCTGGTTGCTTAAGTAGACCCAGTGTCAGACTTAAGACTTTGCGAACATTGGTGTAAGGCTTAGCATCTCGACTAGTTAGGTTTTAATCAACGTGCCTTTAAGACATCTGCCGTTAAATCAGGATCAAAACACGCCAGCACTGTCCTTTTCGGGGCTCATTTATCTTCGTTAAATATCATTTACACAATAATTCACTCAATTGCTAGCTAGAATGATTTTTTATTGGAAAAGTGCTAGTAAATGGGAAAGTTCCGATAGACTTTTCATGTAGCCGAGTAAATATTTCAAATGTAATCCTGAATCTCTAGAAACAAACAGGCAAATTGCAACTGTAGCTCAAAACTGGGACTGTTCATGTGGTGATTTTGTAATTACCTACGTATTAATATAAGTAGTAAGTCCTTTCCTTCTGCAGTAGTAATTTTCTCATCTCCTAATTAGTTTCTTCCACTTCGAAAATAATTTTTTATCCCTAAGATGGTCATTTGTCCCTAAAAATTTTACATTTCCACAAAATTGGTTCGCTTGATTGAGTATTATAACATTTTCGTCTATAGTTGTTCTTCGTGTCCTCATAATGTAGCAGTTAAAGACCACCAATGACTGTGTATCCGTAAAATCCCTTTACCAAGCTAGATGATCACTGGTCACAATCCTATCAATTATTTTTCGCTTTTCTGAATGTTAGCTTATCCATTGACAATGACGTGAAATCGCGATTATCACCAAATCTCTTTTCAATATGTTATACCGACCCCACTTTTCGAATGTTTTGGTAATTTGCTTTAATTAACACTCGTTACTACCTCTTCCTCTTTAACGAAGTAGTTGAAACTGCTTGCTCTGTAGTCCAGAGGCCATAGTTTAAAAAGCTAACTGTCATTTCCTCTTCACACAAGCGTTTTATTGCCAGGCTAGCTAATAGGTATCAATATATAGATAATATCTGAATTAGAATCTGTACTTGCATCGAAGTAGCTTTAAGCTTAAATGCAAAATCATTCACTTGGAGCACCGTTTTGCAATCCGTTTGAGTCCTTAATGCTTGGGACAAAGGATTGCGGTCGAATTTTTTCATCAGAAGCAAAGTTTTAAAATCCATGGTTTGTAAACAGGTTTAGTCACAAAATTTTTGCTATTTATACTTATTCTAATTTGTACTTTAAGGAATTATTAACGTCACTGGTTTCTTCACAATTTCAGGCAGCTTTCTCACTGGCAATCTTTGCGTGCCCTGTGCACCTGGATGTAAGGACGGTTCCTGCTCCAAGTACGGACTCTGCACCTACTGTGACGCTAGTCACCCGTGAGTAATACCACTTTACTCATGTTTTACCTCTTAACTAGCGTCAGTGCAATTAAAGTCCTCTTCAACACCATCAAGGTTCATGCACGAGGGACGGTGTGAGACCGCCTGTCCTGTGGGGTACTTCGCAGCCTTCAAACTGCACGAAGATGGTCTCTATGAATCGGAGACGGGCAGTCTTAACGGCACAGGAGGAGGCGTCTGGGTGTGTTCTCCGTGTCCCCCTGGTTGTGCCACCTGCTCTAACTCCAACCGGCGACTGCAGGCCTACGGTGTACCCCAGTGCGACTCCTGTGCTGAAGGTCTCGCTCTCGAGGAGAACACAGGCTCCTGTAAATCCACTTGTCCCAGTGGGTAAGTAAAAACAACTACTTATTTTATGCAAGTAAAAGTTTATTTTTGACTGATGTTTACTGAACTGACGGTGCCCTGAAGAACTTTTGGCCCAAACTGCTCGCGTACATGTCATCACATGTGCATGACCTGTGTGAACGAGTTGGACTCGTGTCTTCAGTGTTCACCGGGAGCTTATTTGGCCTACGGCGAACGCCAACTAAATCCTAAGATAGATCTGGGCAATCCCAAACTCATTGGCTACGGTTGTGTCAAATTCTGTCCAGAAGCTACCTATCCGGCCAGAATTGATGGGGAACGTGTGTGCCTGCCTTGTCCTCCACCATGCAAGGCCTGTTCAGGTAAAATTACGCACGCTACTTGGTCTAAATTAGTAGTAATGACGTTGCCTAATATAGTTTAATTACTCACAGGCCCTAATAAATGTATGCTATGTGAGGAGGGCTTTACTCTCGATGAGAAATCGGGACTTTGTAAACCCACTCTCCAATGCCCACAGGCGCACTACTTTAACAATACCGATCAGGTATGTTGTGTCATTTAGTGAAATAGACTGCTTTGTTTAACTGGGCTATTCAAGTATCTGTTGCGATTACTAGAAATGCAAACCTTGCCACAGCTCCTGTGCTCGTTGTCGAGGGCCGGGGGCCAACGAATGTGTAGCTTGTTATCGCTCTGCGGAACCAGGACACAGTCCGGCTCCGGCCTGTCTGGAACCGCCGATTCCGGTGCGGGCACCCTGGTTAGGCTTAGGCTCACTCCAGCCCCTCCTGGAGACACCGATGGGCATGTGCTTTCCCTGCTGCCACGTGGCGCACATCCTCGACACCCACCCTCCCGCCTACTGCCTCTTCTGCCTCCCCAACGATGGTGCGTTGCTCCTTCTCAGATTGCGCTCTCTCGGAGCCTTTACAACCGGGTTTCGCACTCTTACAAGTCACACTTTTAGTGCACTTTAGTTTGTCTTTGCTTTAATACGTATGAATTAATTCCCAAAATTTACTAGGATATCTTTCTGAAACTAGAAAACATTCTAGAGATTTATTTATTTCCCCTTTCCACTCACTTTCAGGAGAAGTTCTATCATTGCAAATTTACTGGTAGCTTTGAAAATCATGAAAAGTAGGGGGTTTGTGGTTCGCGAGGTTGCCATTCATGTGCATTCTTTCGAACCCAACTCACAGTCTATGACTTACAACTTTTACGACGAACAAAACGGCACAATCTCTACGTGAGAAGTTGAGATTGTTCCTTAAATATACATGGCTCAACGGGTGTGTTTGGATGTACTATCGTGGTTTGCAGCATGTTATTATATCTCTCTTGATCTTTTTTCGGTGTTTGAAATAAATTGCACCCCTGTCTCGATACCAGGTCGGATTTGATAAAGCCCCAAGGATCTCTTCTTCATGCCACCATTGGAGTTAGTTTAGTATTCTACGACCATTATCCCATCCGGTCCTTTGAAGTTTTTTGTGGCAGTGTTGGTTGTTGTGGACTCGCTTGCTGATTTGTGGTTGATCGTGCGTACACGATATCGTGTGTGTTCTGATTGTATGTGTGGGGTGGGGACCACCCAAACCCGCGTTGATTGCAGATGACACCACGGACATAGCTGCCAAATCCAGTTTGCACTGCTGGATTAATCGCTAGTTCTGTGGACTTTCGAGCATCATTAATCTACCCTTCCTGTCCTGCAGAAAACACACACACACACACACACACACAACCCTGGTTTCACGCGCGCCTGGGAGCACACCTGGGGCAGGGCTGGGAAAAGGGATAGTCTTAGCTGACCCCCTTATTGGTCTCCGAAGCCTGTCATTTAGTTAGGCGTCGACGCCTCTCTTTCCCATGTGAATGCTCCTATTAAACTTTTTGTAAACCTTCCTTCAAAAAAGCACTCAGATCCTCGAAGAATTTTCAACTATACCTCGAGGTTTTATTATAATTCACATCCACTGCCTACTCACTTTAATGTACTTCTATACTTTCATTTGATAAATTTTGTGCAATAAAAACAGATATTCTAAGGTTCCCCTTTTTAAGAAATCGTGGAAAAGGAATTCCCTCCCGACGTAAATTTGCCACAGGAGTGATTCACTTCAGGTGCGTGTGTTCGTGCACTAGCCTTCACAAAGGTGGGCGCGATTTCGCGAAGTTGTTTCCTCACTGTCTCTCCGAGGCTTCATCGTTTTCCCTCCCCCTCCGCCCCCAACGGGTGTGGTCGTGTGTTTATGCGGGACACGGACCCACACCTTCAGTGCCCCAGCTCCGCTTAGTGGGTCGGGATTGGGAGCAGCATCTCGTGTGACTAAGTCACCCAGGGGAGGACACCAACCTTGGTAGTGGCTGGTTCAGCCATCCCTGCAGTGTTTTCGTAGGCACTTCCCTCATTGTGGTTTGTGTTGGGTCCACCTCCTAAAGGTCCTGTCTCCCAACAGTACGAAGGTCACCACCACTACCAAGGCTTGTAAACATCCAATGATCCATTGGTGGGTTTTAAAGGTAATTCTCATCCTCGTGTCATAGGCATCGCTGTGTCATTGTCACGAGTAGATGCTTCGATGGTTGCTCTTACCTAGTCAACCCAATGTCCTAATTTTTGTAATAATTAAAAACCAGTGTTAATCAACGATTTCCATTCTACACAGAGCTGTGCTCATCTTGGGCCTCGGTTGGCGGTGGTTTGGGACTCTATGAGAATTATACGCTACAAGACAGCCAGGGAGGCGATTCACTTGGCAGCATCGCGGAAGGCTGGGCCTTGCTCACATCTGATCCCATTCGACTGAGCTTCTTTGTTTTGGCCATTTTCACCATCGCGCTCAGTTTGATCTATCTTGTCTTCGTTGTGAGTTCACTGGAAACTTGTTCATCCCTTAAAAACTTCAAAATGCGCTGCCTAAACTTGGGGTTTCGTCTTTTTGAAACAGTTGATGAGGAGGTACATGCGAAAGAAGAATATTCTGACCTACCAGTCACTGCTCCTGCATTCTGGCCGAACGGGTTCCCGTCTGTCCGAGCGCACCCCCAACGCCGGACACTCGCCGGTACTGCAGCCACAAATTGTGGCAACTAACGGCGGCCTGACTAATGGTGAATTGATTTCTAACCCAACCAATCAACTAACAGCAGCAACTAATGATAACAGTACCAACAAATCTGTGGCATTGCATCTCATCAAAGGTACCCACTTTGAAGTGTTGTCTTGACTTAAAATGTAAAACGTCCTTTAACACATTTCTTGGTATCTTTCCTCAAGGTGATCGCACTGTTGGTCCGGAAATGTACTCCAGCTCCGAATCCAGCAACTCATCGGATAATAAGGTGTAAGTACTCCTCCCTTCCCACCAGTGCTACCCACACATGTTCCGAGGTTGAATACTTCTCTGACGCCGAGGCCAGCGCTGTGCGAATCGCGCCCGTCACCCGATTACCGCTCTGACACCAAAAGGGCCTTCCTTTCATATGCTTTTTCCGTCCCCTCCCACCAGCCTGGGTGTCCCGTGCCTTGATCTGACGCCTCCCCTTCTGGTCGCCAGAAAGGTGCTTCTGAAACAAAGCACTTTCTATCCCACTCTACCCCGACCCTATTTTTGTATTTGCCTTCGTGTCGTTTCGTTTATCCTGAGTGTGAGGCAGCAGTAGCAGCAACAACAGTGAACAGTTGTTGTTTCTTTCCTCCTTCCTCCTCCTCCTTCTCCAAATGCATTGTACCATTCATTTACATTTCATTCTTGTTAGTCGTTGCCGACCCCCTTCTTCGATCCAAACTCCTGTATTAGCGCTCCATCAGTGCAGCCCTGTATATGCCCTGTATCGGCATTTCCTAGGGTACTTAGATCCTTCTTTCTGTCCCTCCCTTAGAAGCAGCGAAAAGCATAGTGACATAATGCAGACTGCCAGTTTTATCGAGTATCTTGGAATTCGAAGGATTCATTTAGAGACAGTGAATTTCGGAGCCAATAAATGCACAATCACTCTTTTGTGCTTTTCTGAACGCTGATTGAGAACACTTGGTTACTGTAAATAAGTTGTACCGCAAATCAAGACTGTAGTGCTTAGCGAATCGGGATCATTGGAAGGAAGTGCTTAACTTGCGAATTACTGGTTCACTTATAGATATACCTAATATTTACATTCTAATGTATTTACAGCTTTGAACTTAAGCAAGCTGATTTTGCACTGCTTTTATTCTGTCGTCTAGAGACTGGGTCAGCGCAGCAATTAGGGTATTTATGGGCAGCGCCCAAGCACACCTAAAAGTCCGCCGGCGAAGGCCAAATACTGAGATTAGAGTAGTCGCAAGCAGCTTTGTCTGGAGTGCTGCAGAGGGCCGCCTATTATTGGCTTTCCTCGAAGTCTAGGCTTAACCACTGTGGTCAGCAATTCCAAGAAGTCACCGGAATTCAACTCAACACTTCTGCTGCTATGAGAGCGCAATCTGATCGTTGGCTGTTATGTCACCTTCTAATAGCCAAGAAAGCCTCGTGCTCTTCATGGTTTTCAGGAGAGCATGCGGCTCTGACCATCACCTCCATGTATTTGTCGTCAAAGCGAGTCATAAGCTTTCCAGTTATTCAACCTCGTTGTCATCATTTCTTGAATATAGAAGGAAATACTAAAGTATCTGAATAAATACTGTGGAAAATTTGTTTTGAATAACCTTTATAGATGGCACAGAAATCTAATGTATGGTCATAAGTGTTACCTCATTAATGGGAGTCATCTGTTGGGGCTATTTTGTGAATTGATTCAAATGCCACTTATTGAGTGGCCGTCATTTCTTGTCTGGGCGTAAAGCCTAAATAAGAAGTACAATGCAGCATACCACACGCATATGCCCACTAAGCAGATAAATCAGTTCCATTTTTTATGCTATTACTTAAGCTTAACCTTAATTGTAGAATTAGATCCTAGAACTACCAAATAAATAAATCAGAAACCACTTTTCTTGCAATTCAAGCAACGTTGGAGCTATTGCTACCAAATTTATTGATGTTTTTAAGTCTAGCAACGTATCTTAGCTTACCCGGTCAAGCTGACGTGAGAATAATTCAAGCACAACCGTTACGAAAATTATAACACAATTAAAGTAGTTAGTATTGTTCCTATAGTATTGAGTACTCCTTACTTCACCCTTTTAAAGTGTTTTGATATTACTAGGAATCTTGTTCAGATAGATTTGAGTTCCGTATGAACCGATCTGTGGTTTCCGAACTTATATTTGTAATATGTACCCTTAAAATTGTGGAAATTACATTGCCAGTAAAAGACCTAGGATCTTGTTATTCACGCCACCGTAAAATCTCTGACACTATTTAACTCTACGAGTTATTTACCTCGTCTAACTTTAGGGTGCACAAAGAGACAGATTACACCCCTTCGTCACTTTTGTTTATACCTTTGCGCTTAGCGCATGAAAAAACTCCGTACAACCTTGTTTTCACTGGCAACCGCAGTCCCGCTGTTTTTGAGACTGTTTTCAACCTCTGTCGTTCGCACAGCACAGCAGTGGTGATGGTGGTGTTCGAAATGGCGAGAATTTTCTCATGCACCCAGTCGAGGTTATTGGTTTTTGCAGCTCAATCACCGAATGCCTATCCTGTTGATGCAGCCATTACTCTATGGTGGGCTTCGCCTGTCAGAGGCGTGCCCACCATTCTCACACAACTTGCCGTTCTGCTAGCTCTGTCTTATTCTTACTTGGATGCTTTCACACTAAATGATGCACTGGGGCTAGATCTGCTCTATATACAGCATTTCACCGCGGTTTTATTGAGTAAGACGTAGGTTTAGCATGGTGATAATAAAAGTACCCAGAACTTTCAATTATGGAACATGGCAACCGCCTTCCTTGCTTATCCAGCCAAAGGCATACAAAAATCAATAAGGACGACTGAGTCTCCACAGTATAATTTGAATAGAAAACGCCGCATAGCTCCTGTATTTGCCAGATGCATTCAACTCGAATAGTTTCTCTCTCTTCTATCGACAAGTAGTACTTTGTTCACCCACAAGCCTTGGATCCCAGTGGGTGACCATCCCCCTGTCGAATCTGGTTCCCCTCTTGAATTTTGCCCTGGAGACCTTTTACCCATAATGGAGTCACAATCAAAGCTTTAATTTTGAAAGCTTAGGCAGCAATTGCATTGAGTGAATACCTCTTCCCATCTTGAAGCATTTTCCGTTAAAAATAGCCGCAGATACACCTAGAAGGATAGCAACAGTTATGTTCAACAGTTCGCTATTATTTCTACGTTTCGAACAATTTATGACTTTCATGACCTAAAGTATGGATTAATTTCATTCTTGAAGTGGAATATGCCATCGAGACTGCGTAACAATGAAGACACTTATATGATCTTATAGTTTTCCTAGTGATTTCTTACCATTTTTAAGATATTATTAGCAGTGGTGGCCTTATTTGTATATTTAACATTCGCTTAAACTGCAGGAATTTATTGCATTACGTCGCTGAATTTGTCGCTCATTTTCAATGCAATAATTGAAAACCTCCACCACAAGTGATGTGATACCGATTGAAATAGGCGAAATTATTCCAACAGGATCACGTTTGCATTCAAGCAGGTGAAAGATGCGAAAGGTAAGGCATACCTAGGAATTATGTCCAATAGTCGGGTACGTTTAATTATTAAATACCATCACCGCCACAGCTACCATTACTAGCAAAAAGGTACAAGTTACTAGCGAGGGCGGAAGTCACACGAAGACTGCTTTGGCCATATTTCACCCCTTGTTCTCGTTCTCTCCACTACCATTTCCACGTGTCAGTGTGTGCACACGCACCTGAGTTAGCATTTGAGAGGCAGAGTTTGGCAGGGTACGCTTAAAGCACCAGAACCTCCCCTACCTCGTTCGGTCCGGACAAACGGGCTGGTTGTAGTGTAAACATACACATTCACATACACACTCCATCTCCGACCGTACGCAAGCAAAACACACACGGTCACGGACTACACACGAGTATCCCGGCAGCCAGCCAGTCAAGCGACTCGGCCCAGTGGCCACTGCACTTCTGCCACCGATAATTCTGCTGCTGCCGTTGCCCGTGGTGTGTGTCCTCTTCCTCCTCCTCCTCCTCCTCCCTCGTCTTTGTGTCGGGATTTGCGGACATATTTTGCAGGAGGGATAAATGTGGCAGCCGAAATGCAATGCGGCTGGGAACTTGATCCAAAAGCTTAGTGCTGCATGCAGGAATTATTCACGCTCCCTATAGTAACCAAGCCTTAGTGACCTAAGTCTACACCCCGGGGGACACACTAATCAATTAGGATTTGACTAGGTGTTTTTTAATATATGCCCTTAATGATGGCAAAAAGCTGATTATTTACCATTCGGAAAAACAATTAATCACTCTTAAACATGATTCAAATCCACAGTTGAATTATATCATAAAGTTTGTCTATATGCTGAGATGATGAAGTACTTCCTTTCATACTAGTGAATTAACTGTCGTATTATTTGCAGTTTGGTCATAATGACGAGGTTGAAAATAAGGAGTAATAGAGTTTTTTGGGTCTGATGTTCTTGTGAGATCACTCATAGGTTGGCATTGTTTGTCTATTTAAGCATACTAAATTATTAAGCTCTTTCTAGTTACTAGTATGTGATTTTGGCCAGGGCTTCGATATAGTCTACCAAAAGCTACAAGCTGATATGGTCACTGATGTACAGCATAATACAACTTAAACGGCGTACATGGGCAATCCCAAATGGCCCAAATAAATAACAATGTCTGGCTTATAATTTCAAGCTAGACAATTTTATCTAATATTTTTCTACCTATAATAGATCCATTGAAGTGTAAGCAGTGAAAGACAAAATTACTTTTCACTATCAGCAAAATGGTTGTTCAATACCTGTAATGTATCACTGACTACCACTGGTATTTTTACAGTCCCATGTTCATTGTAAGGATTTTATCATGAAATCATGGAAGAAACGAATTTGAAACTTATAAATGCAGTAAAACTTTCGCTCTAACTGCCAGATTTCACAAAGAAGGATTTCTGATTTTAAATAAAACCTATGTTTCATAAGCTCTTCATTAAACTGCCCTTTAGTAAGGAATTTAGTTTAAAATTCAAAAGCTTCATGAAATGGCAATTTTTATCTTTGTTGTGAAGGGAAAACTGTGACGCTAAAATTACTAGTTCGCCCACTAAATAATACAACGACAACCAAATTATTGCTGATAGACATAAGATTTTAAATTGTATATATTTTTTGGAAAGCGTAGGAAGTTGAAAGAAATTTCTAGGTACAAATTTACTCATAGTTTTTTTGATTAGTATGCTTATTCTGATGTCACTTCTCATGTGGGATAGAAATAAGAAAGTACATCTCTATTTTTGCAACAAACCATATGTTCAAATGTTGATTTCATAGCTTTTTTAATGCTGTCCGGGTAAATGCATTCATCTTACAACTTTAGACCTATTGCGAATTTCATATTAGATCAAAAATTGTTATTATTTGACTTTCACGGATTTCGAACAGAAATAAGCCGAGAAATTGTTCACCAGTCGGTCTTTTTTGAAACGTTACCCTTATCATTGGGAAACAGGTCAATAAAAGCTTTCGTTCATTTAAAGCTGCCAAATTGGTAACTATAAAACACTCAAACATCAAACTTAAGAAATCAATAATAAATATGCCTAATATCCAGCAAAACCCTACAAATTCACTAGTATGAATTTTTGGTTCGACTCAAAGATTCGAATGACAATTTACTGTAAATCTCAAGAAATTTTTGCGCACCTTTTTGCAAAATTGTGAACTAAGGTATAAAAGGCTTTGTATGATTGTTGCCCATAAAATCAGAAAATCAGTTCATCGTTCCTTCAACTTGGCGATTTTCCATTTACATATCAAATCGACAGTGGAAAAGACAGGACCGGTAGAGCACAATGGCGGTTGAGGAAAGCATAAGACAACAGGTGATGCAGGATAGAAGGCGTCAAGCAGTGGTAGTGAGTGAGCTAAATACAGACACGAATTATAAATGCAGACGCAAGCAAGAGTTCGATTGGGTGAAGTAGAGGCCTGTTACACCTTTCGGCTCCACCCCCTTCCGACTATGGGCATGCAGCGAGTGGGTGATTGGACAAATCGCTGGCTCCAGAAGGCCCTCCACTTGAGAAGAAACCACCACCGCTGCTGCTGCTACTGCTCCCAATACTGTTGTCCGCAGCAGTGCTATTGACTGCGGAGATACCCGGCTTCTCAGGGAAAACCTGAGGACTCAAAAGAGAAGGAACAGATGTGAGAGTGGACTGAACGAGAGCAGCGGGGAATGCTGAGGAAGACGAAACGACTGAGAAGGAGTGTCCCCAGTGTGGACGGGGGGCTTGCGGTGGTGGCGGCATCGACGGATGCACGGGGTTGAAGTACGGACTGACAGAAGGCGATGGAGCTCGCCAAGCACTGGCGGGTGACAGCATCGGAATCAGATCCAGCGGCGATGGCAAGGGGGTACTTGTAACCGATGATGCCAACTGAGCTGCTTTATAAACGAATTGCATGTTTTATCTCTTTCGTACCTTGAATTAATCGTCTTACTTATCCGAATCTATTAAAAAAATCTACAATCTCGTGTACGATTTCGAGGAAATCATTTTCGTTCGTACTTGGAGGCAAATTCAAGTCAAACCTATTTAGACTAACGAGGGTAGGGATTTTAATTGAAAATGCGGCTAATCATTTTTCGTTCTATTCTTAGGTTTAGTCTTACCTTTATCGACAGGTGAGTTTACGTAGATATCTTTTTAAAGTAAACTACGTATGCTCGACAAAGAAGGAATTAAAACGACGACTTCCTTTGGACGACATCCTAAATGATCTACATTATATCATTCAATTACTTTCAAAATCAAAATGGCTGCAGTAGTTCTATCAACTTTTGCAAAGACGTTTACCTGTCTTTGGCGCACATCGTCACTAAAAGCTCTATTTAGTTTTGGTGGTCTTAGGCCGAGATGGCTTCTGCATAACAAATTGTCTTAACCAATGACACAATGAATAGCACTACGGGATGTTACCGGAATCGCCTCTTACTGAGTGAGCACCTTTCCCTCTACAGACACGAACATACAAAGAGTCATTTTTCGGACAATAGAAGTTCCATACCTCTAACCCTGATTTTCACTCAACTTATCGCACTCACTAGCTAGTTAGATGGCTTGGGAAAGCAAAACAGTGAAGGACTCGAGTGTTTTTTATCCCCATTATTTGAACTCAAGCAACAGCTATCCGTCACTTCCGCCGTGTCGTATGCGTTAGTTATAGTTGTGGATTTTTAGACAACCACCTACGGATTGCTTTCTACCAAATAAAACGCACAACTAACGTTAGCCGTTGTCATTTCAACGCTCAGAACCCATTTAGTCTTCACTATCCTCTAAATAAACTGGTTACTTCGTTCGCATTTCCCTATGGCGTTTGGAAGAAGTAAGCCGCTATAGCAAAGTACCTTTGTTGGGAATTTGTCTGGAGGGAGTCCCGTACTCACCTCCCGAGTTGTAGAAGAGGTCACTCAATGGCTGCGAGCTCTGCTGCGGTCGAGACGGGTTCATAGCGAACATCTTGGCTGCCGCAGCGGAAGCTGCTGCATAATTAATGGCCCGCATTTCTTTACCCTATAAAAGTGCATAATTTTACAGTTGTCTCAAATGAACATGAAAAGCTGTTAGTCTTTAGCCATCTCTTATATGGAATTACCATACCTGATTCAACATAAATAGGTCAATCATCTTTGAAGTAAATATTCCAATCGCTTGTTTTCATGTAAACTGATGATCCCAAGGGATTTCCAGTAGAAATTTTAGCCTCTACTTCATAAACATTCTACAGCATTCTGCCAAAGACCATCCCTGGCTTTGCTGCTCGTAATTGCAGTGATCGATTACTTAATTTTACAGCCTTAAATTCAGTTTTTCCGTTAACATAATTGAGTTAAGATGACAAAGTTCTTCGAACAAAAAGGTCTTTCGAAGTTCTAAAAAATCTTCTAACTTGTTTGTATCACACTGGATGTAGAGTCAGAGCCATGATCTTGTTACATGGTGCTGGTACTTTATGGTGTCAAAGTACCTTCATGGAAAGGTGACGAGAGCAGAAACCGCGTCTCTGTGATTCCTTCGTGCAACCATCTTTGGAACAGAGACGACGCCACTGCTTCCCATTGAATTTTTTCCGAACTCCGTTCGGAGTCTTCACAACATCACCCTGTAAAAACGAAAAATAAATTGTGTCAATTAAGCTTTTAACTTGAATATATGGATGAATTAATCGGTCTTACTAGGCACAGATGTTATAAACTTTCATGTCCAATATGCGACTTTCTTGTTACTTTTCCCTTTATATAATGTCTTCGATTAACCACAAGTCAACTGAACTAAATATTTGCTATGCTAAATTTGACATATGGCTTACCATAAGACCATAGGCTTACCACAAATGTCCAAATGCACATTAAGTGCAATCCTCCAATTGTCTAAATGTAAAAATGGGTCACTGGCGCTGCTATGTAAGCTTAGCGTACATATTTTAGAGAAAGGTCGTCTATTACGTGGTAGATTCGTCTGAATACTTCAAAGTAAAAAATAACTAACTATCATTGGGATTTGTAACGCCTTCCTGGGCATTATTTCTCACGATAAACTTGCAAAAACATTCGGATTAACTCAGATAACCTAAGAACAACCATTACAATCTTCCTAATAATGTCACTGTTGCCATCGAGCTGTGTTGTTGCTGTAAACTTGGCAGTCATCTTGGAGTTAATTTATAAGTAAACCAAAATACTCTAAATAAAGCATTCAATTTCGAGCCAACTAAACAAACGTGATGTTTGTGTATATCGACTCCAGAATAGTGTTTGGACTTCTACAGAGACCATTTGTACCGAATCAGTCAACATACAAACCGACGAACAAAAACAGTGGATGCTCTAAGCAAGGTAAAAAAAGTAACTTTGATGAACCTCCAATAGCAGCCTGGTAAAAAGTGGTTTGAACAGTGATGGTGGCAAGTGACAAATGGGTTGAACAGGTAACGGTCTCAGCTGGAGCAAGTTTCTGTTTACTTTAGCGACCCGAGAGGCCAGTAATTAATGAGCGTCGGCAATTACCGTCTGAATGATTCCGAGAAATTATAATGAGTTAAACTTAAGGGTCTAATGCTATTTGACTGTACCTATTATGGCCAAGATCAAAACCGTGCAGTGCAAAAACGGCAGTCACGTTACATAACTATGAAAAAGTTATTGTTTCGATTGAAACTGATATTAATATATGCACCATTGAGAAAATGTGCAGTACTGATGGACTGAAATAGGAGAAAAAGTGGGGCTGTCGATACATAAAATTAATTTAATCATTGGGTTGTATAGACAAAATAATATCCGTCCTAAAACGAAACCAAATTCATATTCTGGCAGAATCGTGCTTCTTCTCCACCGGTACAAGTAAACATTAGTTCAAAAACATTCCTCGTGGTTGCTAATGGGGATAGGATGATGTTCACCCTATTCAAATTGATTGGCCAAAAAATCGGCGGGCTTCTATACTAGCCTGAAGTGCAGAAATGACACTAAGTGTCATTTTACCAAACTTATGAAAACAAATGTTTTGAACCTCTCCAACTGAAAGTTTCTTTCAGAAACTAAAAGATACGGACAAAAGACTAAAGGGATGGCTGGGCTGTCGTTGGAGCAGTCGTTCGACAAAAAACAGTTATTTTAGGAAAAGACTAAGCAGATATCACTAGGATAAATGTGTACACCGAATTCCTCAAAGAACATCTCCGTTTTTCGCAAGGTCCGTTTCTAAGACTCCCTGAAGCTTTAAAAATGTAATTTCGTGTTTTACAACAAAAACAAGTGAAATCTAGGCCGTGAAATGATTTCCAATTCTTGAATCCCAAAGTTATGCGCAAAAGAGGACGGAATTCTGGGATTGTAATCAAGACGTGAGAAATGTAAATCATGTACGCAGTCCTGTTATTGAGTCTATGATGAGATTAAACGTCGCAAAAACCGATGGCTAAGTCACACTGGCTGGAATCTCTGCATCAGTCATGAGCATCACCGCTTGATAATGAGATGCTACAGGGCTGACCTAAGGCTGTTTGAGAGCCACTCCCTAGGGAGTAACAAGGGCCAAACGTTTAATGAATTGTTGTTCATGGAAGGTAATGGAGAACTGTTAATGAAATAATTGCTTAAGAGTAACAGACTCACCTTTGCAAACTTCTGTTCCGACTGGAAGGACGACAAAACAGGCGATGTTGATATTTGCGAGGTACACGAAGAACTGGTTCCAATGTCACCTAAATTAGGAGATTCGAATGAAGCTATGGTTATCAATTCGGAACTAGAATTTCAACATACGACTATGAATGAATAATATTCCCCGTATTTATTCGATCTCTAAATTTGTAGAAACACTAACTGTAGATTGGAGAGTAACTACTCAAACTCGAAACTACTAAAATATCTTTCCATGTTTCTATGAACTTTAGTTCACAAGAGATGGCCAATTATGCAAAGGTGACTTCATTAAAGTTCTGGGGCAAATACTGGGCTAGGATATTGGAATAATGACACAAAATTAGTAATAATTGTAAATTTAATGAAACTTTAATGTAAGGATCAAAAAGTTGTACGACTACGAGTCAAATTGTACCTTCATAAGGTCTTCTATAGGCTCGGCCATTGAACTGAGAGGGCATTGAACCAATACTACTTGATATTGTTCCATGATAGAAGTGAATCCCTGGAGCGTCATGAGGAAACTGGCTGACGGATGACGACGTGAAAGCCCCAAATGTATTTCGTTGTTTCAATTTGTCCTCCATCAGTGTTGTAAATTAGAAATATGATTAAATATCGAAGGCTTAAGTAACTTTTAAATTAAAGACTCTTTGGAACGCAAGCAAATGAGCAAAGAAAAGCCTGCTTCTACAAGCGTGAACCGGTAGGACAAAATTGCTGGTAAAACAACAGGCATACACCGCGCTTTCTGGAAGTAAACTAATTAGCCTCGAAATATAGTGGATAAAAACAATATTAAATTTCTGTGTAATTTTATTTAAAACAATAAACTTAGACAATTTATTCTGTTTAAAAATAAATTATATCAAAATTGGTACTCAAAATTTCAATTACTTACGTAGGTAGGAACACTGCGAACAAGCTAGGTTGAAATCGCGTTCAAAAATCTTTTAGCTAATCCAAAAGGATCAGCTCCCCACCGTACAAGATTTAACGATGCGATATTAGTGACTCATATATCGCATATATTTTAAATAAACATGACTACATTCTCTCTGACTTTCAGAAAATGTAAATATTACTGAATAAACGCAATTCAGTGATCTAACTTCTGGTTCACTTTTCTTACGAAGTGGAGATGAAGTGGACTCAAGTGTCGTGAAGTAAGCTTATTTCGAATTTCATTTTATTGGAATTTGATTGTGACGGCGATGAAATTTATTAAAATTACCCAGTATGCCTTAAAATCTGTTAACGCATATAACTAAAGTTTGTTTAATGGTTATTGAAAATGAATAAGAAATATTATGGCTAGTGTAAGGAAGAATGGCTGCCTGACCCGTCCAAGCAAAGTATGGACTCTTAGTGTGCAATTGGGTATTTGTAAATGGTACGCAGTTTTGTACTTTATAATATATTCTACTTATGCATTTGGAGAACTTATTCAGCTGACCTTGATCCGCCTTTATAAGCATTTCTGTCAAAACTTGCACTGATATAGCTAAAATTTGACTGTCTATGTGTCATTATAAGTACTTTAGTTAATTTTATACTTTTTGAAAATTGCATAGATCTAACTGAACTTGAAGTGTGCGGATATTCAAAAATGACCTGGGCAAGTTTTAATTGGCTTCTTGCTTGCGTAGCTGCTCTTAGCTGTGACGCTCAGAGCAAGTAGAAAAATGAGTGCTGTCGGCAAGAAAATGACCCACCCTCAAAGGGTCCGATTCTTGTACAAAATGATACTTCAAACGCATAAGGCTCTCCCGAGTGAACTGAGAGAACTTGGGGATCGTTACGTTAAAGAGGAATTCAGACGACATAAGAATTGTGATCCATCTTATGTTGGTCCCTTCATGATGGAATGGAGTGTATGTTGCTGTCATCTCTGTATACGTGTTTGTTTATCAAACCCTCAAAACAACCCTTGATATTTTCAGTGTTTGACTTGTGTTTTCTTGTAGTTTATTTGTAGCTGTTGTCGGATGTACGTTGCATCTTACTCTAAACGCTTGCTTTATTTGTATGTTTTAGAAATATCTCGTTGACATCACCAAGCAAATCCGAAGCAACATCAAAAATGGCAGTGTTGATGAGCCTGAGGTGGAGTATGGATTTTATCTCGATGAAAAAGATTTCGACCACTTCAACGATCTGCAGCTGAATCAACTGCTGGAACTTGCTGAGGAGTTGCATGGTGTTACCAAAAATGAAACTTCTACGAGTCAACCAAATACCTAGTTTTACCTCATTTAGTGGCAACTGTAGTGTAGTACTGTACAGGTAAAAATGAATCAAAGTTGTGCTTGTCAATTTTCTGTTATGTTTTCTGTGCCTGTGTGTATAACAAATATCTTGAGGTTCCACTTTGTAATATTTTAGTTTTGCATAGTTCGTTTTTGTCTTAAAATTCATTTCCCGCGGGATTTTTGTGGAACTTTAGCGAGTCTGTTACTATGGTTCTCAACTTTTCCTTCATATAATTTGGGATGAGTCGGATTTTAAAGTGAGTTTCTGTTGTGAATTCCCAAAATCAGGAGAAAGAAATTTTGACAAATGCTACTTTTAAGTAGGAGAGACCACACTCCGGTACGATGGCACGTGTCCTGGGGTGGGTAAGCATGTTTCTTCTAGTACGCAGTTTACATCCTGCGATGGTTGTACGAAAATTAAGTGTCGATTTCTAGTGCTTTTTGCCTATCGAAGCAGCCAAGTTATCGCTTTTAATTCAAACCAGGTAAATGTAGAGTTAAAATAGATGTATTTGGAGTTCAACATTGCATCCAGGGAATCGGACGGTCATGGTCCATGTGCAGGATCCTAACTAGGGTTGTTCCATTAATCGATTTATGAAACCCCAGATACATTTGGGTGTCTATATATTTCGACAACTCGTACAGGTTACACTCAGCTCTCATGATCATGTTTTTTTCGTATTATTGGTTAGAGCAAATATAATCGGGCCTCCCCGTTTGCTAGAATTCAGATGATATTGAGGAGTGAATGCCACTCTTCTTAATTCGACTGATGTTTCTCTTTACTTCTACCAATGAATCAGTAGTAGCTTCATCTCTCTGCACAACACTCTTCCTTGTATCACATTCTGCGAACCTGAGTGGTTTACGTTGAATTGGGTCATTGTGGGTTTAAATTAGATAGGTCCTCTTGATTTTTTTCTAGGCAGTCTATGGGTTATTTTGTTTGTGCTTACTTTTTGTTCAAGGTCGTGTCGTCACTTGCACTTTACCTGGCAACGTGATTTTCTAACCATCGGAAACCATACAATCTCAGATGGGCTAATACTGCACTCTTGGGTATTCTCGTGTATACAACAATGATTTCGCTCCCGTTGCCTGTAGATTCAGTATTCCAAATTTTTAACATATAGTCATATGCCAATGGACACGCTGTGTGGTTAGAAATCCATGAAGGAACTACTAAATTCGATGTAGCCTCATCAAAGGCAAGTTTTGTGCACTTAAGATGCAAAATCTCGATTAATAGGGTCAAAAATGATTGCTTTTAGTTGAAATATCGACATGGCTCTGTGTTTTAATTATCCCACTTGCTTTCCCATTCATTGATTCATTCATTCATTCATTCCTCAAAAATTCAAATTGAAACTACGTGAGATTGTCTGCGAGTTGTCCCCATTTTTTGGGAGCGGAGGGGAAACTTCATGGAAAATAATGTGTGAATTTAACCCTATTACGTTCCCATCACTTAGATTTGCATAATGTGGCATAATTTTCTTCGAGTTTTACATTGGCCAACGTTCTGTGCAATGTCACTTGTCCGAGGTTCAAGGTTTGCGTGACTTGTAAGTGCCCTTCTGCATTGGCCATCGCACGCAAGGCCACCGGAATCAATTGGTCAGTTGGACCAACAAAGGCAACTAGTTTCGAAAAGCGTTTTCGCAACTAATTGGGCATTTCACCAATGACAGAACACATGTTAGGCCACATGACTTACCTGGGGATTCAGGAGCCTTTATTTATACATGCAGATGTTCTGGACCACAATTCGAGAACCACAAATTATGAGAGTCACGAATAATCTCGTTGATGCAACTGTTGTAAGAAAATTTTAAGGGATGCGTGTTTTAGCGATTTTGGATACCTTGACGAACAGGCGGTGGTCCTTTTACCGAATAGCTAGCTAATTTCTATAGAAAAGGGGGTAGCAATGGTGGTAAAAGTTTGTTGACTTAAAGTAATTTGATGCGGTAGGGAAACGATTTTTCTAGTTTTGTGACGTTTGGTGAATATATCAGTTTTCACTGTTTGAATTCCTGCTAATTACTGTTATTTTGATTGATGCATATAATTCAATGCAATTTTTTCCTTAAATTTTCACGAACTACAAGGAAGTTTGGGATTAAATGATTGATTACTTCATTAGGACGACAGAAACTGATAAAGTTTCTTGGTGTCTCTCAGACGTTCGGTAGCTCACAACATAGTCACTGGATTCTAGTTTCATGAACTACAAAGGTCTCAGATCATTCATGTAAAATTGGTACGGTTGTGACCTCATCTCTAGCTGGGAAGCTCCGCATTATTTTCGAGAGTATATTCAACCAGTAAGTTGGCTATTTTTATGGAAGCAAGACGCACTGACCTGTCCACTCATTTATACAGCACGTATTTTCAACTCTTATGGGGTCATGCCCCACTTCTTGGACTATTGCCAATATAAAATATCTTTCCTATCTTCTCCAAAACGATAAACTTGCTGAAAATGAAAGTAGCGTAAAAATGAGTTATAGTACTCACTCATCCACTCATTACACTCAGTTTCATCATTGAGTGCGTATTTCCCCATCACAAGAAAACGATTGCAACTTCTAACAAGTCCAAATCCAAGAGGGAGTCTTTTATCTCAACCTAGTGATCCATAAGACAAAATAAAAATATCCTCATGAATGATGGTATTCCTTTCGAAAATGCCACGATGGTGTATATTTGAAGGCTCTTAAGGGGTTTTCCATACCCTTAATTTACTTCATAAGGGTTTATTAATATCCAAAAGGATCCAATGTCCATACAGATTGAAATTGTGAAAACTAAAATTTCAGTTAGGTTTTCATGAGTGGTTATAACGGACTATTCTATCTGACGTAGAAGTAAACAAGTAACGATTCCAGCTGCTGACTGAGAAGAGCATTTAGTAACGTCAACGCTGCTTAGCCAACAAATGAAACTAATGTAGAGCTTTTTAATAAGCTAATGTCATAAATGTATCAAGTAATGATTAGAAGCTCATACAGTTAAAGTGTAACGGCTTCACTTTTTGAGATGCGCAGTGCATTCATATGACTACTTGTTCACTCAAGAGTCGAAATGTACTTTTTACCGCCCATAGAAATGCGCTAGGATGTAATGATCCCAAGGGAAAACTTAGAAAGGGAAACTAATGTATGTAATCGCCAGAACTCATGAACAATCCAGTAAAGGATTTTTTTCGATTTCTGAAGACTAGTGTACTGAATGATGGGAGTCAATAAAGTGATGCGATAGTGGTCGTGCACTTAGTAGAGCCAATATTTGTAATGCCCCCGTACATTCAAACACGGACTAACATCGTTCCTCTGTGGCAGTATTTGTGAAGAGCTTAAACACTTCAAAAATTTAAATAAGTGCCTGACATCACGTACCAAATCTGATGCAACGGATAGATCGAGGGTGTGCGTATTGATCTGCAACCAAAACACATTAACTTTTGTTAAGCTGCTAGAACACAGTCACTCATTAAGCCCGGTCTCTAGAGCGCGATCTTTTTACGTTCAAGTATTCTCTTAGGATTTCGTGAAGATCACGGCATCTCTACTTAATTTCTAGAAAAAATTCGTCACCAAATAGATGAGAAAGAGTTGTGGTCTGTGACTCACTCATTTCCAAGTTCCCCAGCAGTTGTTGCCTTGCTTTGAACGATAACCAAATGCCGGAAGCCTCTCAGACCTGTGCATTTATTTTAATTTTCGGCTATTATACATTAGCGTGAATTACTTGCATAATTGAAAGAAATTTAATGAGTAATTTACCAAAGACCTAATGGAGCTGGACAACATTTTTAATTTTAGATACATTCACAGAGCAATAAAATGAAGATTTGCTTGATTAAAACTCCACTGACATGAAAGCATCCACAAATCACTTGAAGCCCAATGTTTTACGTGCTCGAGAAAGGTTACTCACCCGACGAAGAGTCTAGAAACATCCACTCAGTTTATGGAGGTTGAGGAATTTGTGAATGAGAAGACTCGCAGAAGATGGTTTGCGAAATCCAGTGGAGGTGGGGATTTCACCCCCACGAAGATGAAGATCGAAATGGACGTCTAGTGGGTTCGATGATAAGCGGCTTCTTGAAGCACAGCCCTTGATAAAGTTTATCATGCTTCATCAGTTGAGTTGGAATTTGCAATTAAGCTTAGTTCAAAGCATACACCATGTCAGACATCGTCATCTTCAGGAACCTAGAAAAGTTCCTAAACTTGGAAAATTGCCTAAAAGCAAAAAACTCATCTCTAGTTGACGCTTGCTCTTATAGCCACTCAAGCCTACCTGTTTCACCTTTTCTGGATAGACGACTTGGAACTGCTGTCGAAAATAGATATTTCATTGAAATGTTAGGCGTCGAGGAGACCAGTGGCACGGTCGTAAAGGGAAAAGACCGCAGACACGGCCGAGAAGGTGGGATCGTCGAGGAGTAATCCACTGCTCGAATTTACATTCAGAAATTAGGGCAGCGTATGAACCAGGCGTTGAGGAAAAAGAATTGCTTTAGTGAATCAAGAAGGGGTGGTGTTTCATCAGGACAATGCAGCACAACCTCCCTACCAAACAGTAAGAATCATGTCAAAAAGGTCACCTTATTCTCCCGACCTTGCTCCTCCTTTAGACTACTCTTTTTCTTAGTTTACGTAGTCATTTGGAAGAAAGGGGTTAAAACTATGATGTGAGTTATTTGAATAATGAAAAACAGAATAACTTTACAGTAACAAAGGTACTAATACTCTTGTTGACAGATGGAAGTTACAGGTAATAACAGAGGGTGCACCAATGGTCTCGAGTCTTTTGTCAAATTCAGCACTTTGTCACTTCTTATACATTCAAAATTGGAGCAGAACATGTGGGATGATCTGATAGCAACATATCTAATACTCAGAGCTGATACACCGACACTAATTCCAGCTACCAGGAAATGAATATTGAAGCCATTTTCCAACCATTGCAAGCTGTTGACTTTAGTGGGATTGCACGTGCCTTAGTGCACAGTCACTGATTCGATACCTTTCGTTTCTTCTGCAGCTTACCGACCTGACTAGACAACGTTTGCGAGCACATCCTTAAGCAGAGTGTCAATCAAGTTAAGTGTGCGAATTTCAACCTCTTGCAGTTGCAACCATGTTGGTACCGCGATTCGTAAATATAAAGCAGTCTAGAAATGTGACGATGAGGCGTACAGAGCGTTTGTTTCTGAGGTCTTCCGATTCAATGATGATTCCTAAGAGGAACTAAGTAACCTATCCCGACTTTTATTTCAAGAAACCACTGCACCACCAAAAAACAGCATCGAGTATTTCAAAATATTATTTATTTCACCATCTTGCAAAGCAAGACACAACCAAACGACTTTTCCTTCATCACAAACTAACATCACAATTGTTTTGTGTATATGCATGCGTTTCCGTTCTTCAATTTAACTAAATATGACGACTTTGGCTAGAGACCTCTTGAAAGAAGGCATGAACGAAGTACAAAGGATTAAATTGAATACTCAAAGAAATTAGTGCCTGTGCTTTCGCTTCCTTTTTTTTCTACAATGCACCACGGCTTGAGCAGCACCTGGCAGGTCCTGATCACTCGTGAATTTTTTCAGTCCTGATTTTTCTTGAGGTTGGTCCTTTTGCTCCCCCTCCTCCTCCTCCCCATTTTCAGGAGGCCTTTCCGATGCTTCGAAAATTTCGATTGGCTGCTGACTTATTTCCATCGATTGTGCCAGAAGGTTGACCGAACTCGCATAGTTACTGTTCCACGTGCTCGTGGAAGACGTGACCTCAGATGAGGACACATCAAGAGACGCAGCTGCAGCGGCAGCAGCCATCGCTGCCAGTCGAGCTGCGGCCTTTCTTCGCCGCTTGGCTGTTCTCTGACGGCGTTTGTTCCGCTGGTGAACATTGGAGAACTCCTCTAAAGCATCCACCTCTGGTGGAGGCGGTGATTCACCAATGTAGTGAGTTCGAGGGCCCGTCGGATCGATGCCTATCTGACTCAGCAGACTCTCGTAGGAGTCGTCAACTCCGCCAGTGGCGTTGGACGGTAGCAATGGTGAGTTACTCAAATCGCCCCAGGAGTTATCCAGTATGAGTTTGGGTGAGGATTCCGTCGAGGCTGCCGACGATGGAGAGGGCGTTCTGATATCAAGGAAGGCGGTGACAACATCGCGGAAGCCAGAGATCGTACCTACCGCCCGGACGACGTTGTTAACAGAGATGACCACTTGACGCCCGAGTTCGAGAAATTCTGGCATTCGCAGGAACGTCACCACGAGTTTGTGCGTAGTGTCTAACCGCAAAATCTGGATAATCGAAAAAAGACAGTTGAGATAAAGGACGTTGTAAAAAAGTGCCCTAAATATGGCTCTTTTAACTTCTCGTCAAATGAAAACTGTTGCTTTCTAAGATTTCATCTAGAAACCCATAAAGAACCCTAGAGCTAACGTTGACAATCAAGCTAGATGACAGTGCGATAACATGTTCCCTCGAGCCAGCGATTAAATTACTATAAAGTACTTTTGCCGATCCAGGTTGCGGAAACCTTGCCCATGTGACTCGAAATGCAGTAAACAAGAACTGAAATCACTAGCATTTAACAGTTTGCATGTTTCATCCATACATGATAGTCACCAATTTCGAAACAACTTTCCGGCTAGATACTCGCATTACGACTTTCAGGACGACAGTAGATTTAGGTTAGCTGACATTAAAAAGTAAATCACACGAACACTCAAAAATCCATACTTTGTGCACAAGTTCGTAGGACGATTGTAATTCTATCGGATAAAGAAACCGCCCTACTAGACTATGCCAACGATATACAAAGTTGTAAATAGTGATTGCTTATAAGTTGATGCGGCATACCTTTATGGAAGCCCCTAGTGGTAATCTACAAGGGCATTTTTTAGCGGAACATGAAAGACTGTAGCTTCAAGTATAAGTAGTAAGGGACCCCCTAAGAGCTGATTAAATTCATTGTAGGGTGTGCATAACACACTCTTCCTAAGTCAATGAGATTTGTACAGAGGAGAAACACCCTATGAATACCACGTTAATGAGAAATATACAGACCAAAGGCGTAATGCCTTGGAGGCGCGGATCAAAAGATTCAAGAATAAGCAATAGACCCAGTAGTGCTTGCTGGTGCTAAAATGCTAGCACAGACACTCGTTTATCGACTTCCAAGAGTACAAACTTGCCATTCGTCGACCATCTGCAAACCAAATCCACCACCCTCAACTTGTTAGCTTGATATGCCATGGGGAAAGATGAAACATACCACGCACTCCGGTTCAGCTTCGAGACAATCCACAACGTGACTAAGCTGCTCACAGGAGAACGTGGTCTCTAGGACGCGGGCGTACTGCAAAACGCTGCCACAGTGAACGCCCACGGTCGAGTTGTGCTGCAGACTGGCGCCACTGGCATTTGCGCCGTTGGTGCTGGGCGCAAGCCAGGTGAGGTGGGAGATGCTGAAGGACCAGCAGACTGCCATCTCGGAGACCTGAGTGGCCGTGAGAGCAGTCGGGGATGCGTTGATCAGGACCATACCCTTGCGCAAGGCTGGGAAGTCGGTACGTTCGGGCGCGTCGCTAACCGTCAGGACAGAGCCCAGCTGGTCCTTGTAGAGCACGCGATGCTGGTGACGGTTGTGACGCAACTCCAGCACTCGAATGGGGTGGAAATAGCCCTTCTGAAAAAGGCAATAAAGTATGCGACACATAAGATGACTTACAAACACATGGCAACTTGGTCCCAGTCATATTCGATCCTGATCGAATACTAAAAGACTTCCAATGACACACGGTGAACTAAGCGCTGAGAAAAAAACTTGCATTTATTCAGAAGTGTCAAACTCACCTCATCAGGACCGAGCCAGAGCCGCTGGCCCTCGCACAATTGTCCCTTTTTGACAAGGACTTCCAAGACAGGGTTATCGACGCCGGGTACTTTGGAAAAGACCCGTGTCACCGAGCACTCCACCAGGCTTTCCTCAGCCTCGCCTTCTTGGGCGGTCTGGGGACTCGAGATGTCAGCAAGAAACCTCAACAGCTTATCCATCCCAAAGCCCGAGACACTGGAGACGGCGAACAAACGCGGCTCCTCTTTGAAGCACCTGTGGTGGAATGATAAGTTCCCTTCAATTAGATGATAAAAATTAAACCTTGTGTTTAGCACATTTTGGACTACATGGCCTTTTTATAGCTGGCTTAATTTGTAAAAATGTTAAGCACGAGTCTGCACAAGATTATGAAGGAATTTTCACTGAAATTTACTAACCCAAGGCTGAATAAGAGAATCAATGCGCGATAACTACCGGCTACAGTTGATAATTGAACTCTGGGTAAGAAACAGTGTAGCTTCTCAAGTTACACTATCGAGAATTAGTGAATAATCATAGACGTTGCAGATAGCAAGGTACGTTCCATTTTGCATTAATAACACTGCCTAATCAAATTTTGCCAACGTTTTTCGCCTTTAAGAGACAATCATTGATATTCCTGAGGAATTCACAATATCAAGCTACTTTTGACACCTTCATTTCCTTGCAAAAGGCTTGAGTGAAAATCTATTCCAATGAAGAATAATAAATACTCCAAGGCCGAATTCTCTTCGTATACATAAACACAAAAAATCAGGTGATAACATACTTCTCGATCCTCAGTTCAGTGGCCTTGCCTCGTGCACCATCACCACCGCTACCACTGTAGATGTTGATGCTCTTCAGTTGGTGCAGGACTTCGCCACGAATGTCCTGCAGCACCTTCGGCCAGGAGGACAACTCGCCATCCATCTTGACCGCATCAGCAGCTGCCGCCGCGCTGAAGGAGACCTTGTGACCGCGCAACTCCTCGGTGTTGGGGACGAGGTCGACTTTGGAGAGGACCACGACGATAGGCACGCCGAGAGCGGCGGCAATGCGCGCGTGGCTGAGCCCCTCGGGCACCAGGCCCGTCGTCGCCGCCACTACGAGCAGACAGAAGGCCGGCTGGTACGTCGTCAGACCCGACAGCGTCGTTCGCTGGTACTTCAGGTGGCCGGCCATGTCGATCACCGTGATGAGGTGGTTCGAATCACGGATCACCTGGAGGGGGCAGAAAGCAAATGCACTTCCAATTGAATATCACGACTTTTAAACAAAGACGGTAGGACTATATTTTCTGATGATAAACTAAAACATTTCGCCTTGCACTTAAGTCTCACTAAAGGACTTTGCATTCAGAATCGACTTATCGCTTTGACGTCTTCCTTTGTTCTCAAAGGTAAATTCTTGGTTGGAGGCTTATCAACTTAAGAGTAGTGCAGATAATTCGATGTTAAGTTAACAAGCTAAATTTGAAAGGCAAAATTCTCGTACATATGACCATTTGCTGCAGAGGAAAAGCGAAGCAAAGAAAATTTACCAAAAGACTAAAGACTTTGTTGAAGTTCCAACAATATCAAACTGTCAAAACACTTAAATGGACATCATCTGGCTTTCATACTGGCGGTCATTGCGCCTGTTTATCCACGGATTGAGCAAATGCAAGTTTCGTGAACCAAAAAACTGTATGACCAACTTGAGAATCCAAAGGCTTGGTGTATTAGAGCGCATAAAATACTTAAAGGTAGAGAAGTTTTAAAAATCGTATAAAAGACTAAGCAAAATGTTCCCTATCACAGAAATCTCAAATACCAAATACCAAAGGGCTTGATTCAATATAAGCCCCCAACCCAGAGAGGGAACTTCGGTGAGAATACACTATTTCTGAAAAAAACTCCTGACCAAGCAGATGGATAAGTCGATTAGAAAATACAAATGTTTCAGTATATTACTTATCACCTCATCAACAGTTCTCTTGTTCAGGCGACCTTGAGAACGCCTTCGATTGATCAGGTGTCCATCAGCGTCGAAGCCAAGCAACTCCGAACTTAAACAGCTTGTTCGACCAGATAGAACTTCATGAAGATGAGAGAATATATTTAGTCGCGCTCTTCCTCGACCATCGTCCATTTTGCCGTCGGTGAGGATGCCTAATAGAGTTGATTTACCCACGTCCATTGAACCCAACATCGCAATCCTAATATCTGGATTCTATAAAAAGATTGAACTAGTAAGATTACAATAGAGAAACATTGAATACACACATCAAAAAAGTTACAAACTCACGCCTTGATTGTTGAAGGTTTTCCATTTCGCGTGGACTTCAACAGCTTTTCTTTGGAGGGTGTGCATTGGAAGGTCGAGGGGTTTGGAAATGGTACACTGACTTGAAAGGTGAATGTCGACATGTAGGCGTTGGGCCATCATGTAAAGTGTGAAAAGTGAGGCCGACATTTCTGCAGCTGTTAAGCCCGTGACAATGCCATTGTCATCCACTCCCAGACGGTATATTGCATGACCTCCACCCTCATTAAGCCGCCACTTCATCTGAGTCATAAGGTGCTCCAAACGGTCCCGAGTAGGATTGATAAGTTTAAGCTAACAAAATGATAATCATTTAGGTGAGTTACTTTATATTCAATATTTCCCTCTTCAGGCTCAGGGGGCAAATTGAGTGGCAAAACTCCCAGTACCGGACAACTATTAGATTGGGGGAATGCAGACGAGGTACCTGGAGAGTCGAAGGAAGGTGCCGAATAGTTTTTATTTACAAATGCACAGTCCAGATGTTCATCAAAACATCGCGATTTAGATCTGATTTTTCCTAATGAACTATTTGATGTGTCGTTTGAAAGGCTTCTTGAAAACGTGTCCGTAACGAAGAATGTGGCCAATTCGTCCATATTTTTACCGTATTAAAAACCAGTCAATTAGGGTGACAAAATGAAACTTCCGATGTTTTTTGCGATTAACTATCATAGGACACAAACGCAGACAACGCCGATGTGCGCTCGTGACTGTTTAGATCAACAATCAAGGCGTTGATGTAGATAAACATAAATAATTGCATAAAAAGTCGCCAATTATTACAACGTATTTGAAATAAAAATTAATATTTTATTTTTATATATTTTTAAGCCGATTTTTTGTTTATGATAAACATTATGCTATTCAGTATCATAGAAATATTTGATTGTTAATCCTAATTTTAAGTGTATTTATAGAGTCTTAACTAGAAGGCCTTTTCATTGTAGTATTTTATAACTTGCCACTTGTGTGTCTGGGATGTTCGCTCGTACGGTATTCTCCAAAGTTTTGAGGAATCCTGGGCCAACTAAATTGGCTGTTGCATCTTACCTTTGCCGAAACATAAATTCAACCTCAAAAGTGCTTTCATCAGGCACATCATTCCGTTATATTCTAAAGCAAAATAATATTTCTGATGATGAAAAGTCAAAAATCGAAGCAGAGGCAAAGGAGATGTACAAGGTAATCTTATTCGCAAATATATGTCCCCTTGTTTATAGGATTGGATCCCTTTTGGCTGGAACGATTATGACAAACTGGACGATGTAGCCAAGTACAAGACGATAACTTTCCTGCTCATGTCTGGGTTCACTTTTGGATTAGTTTACCTGTTCTGGTATCGCCCGCGTGGTCTGTGAGTGCTCCCTCTGGGTGTTTCTTCGCGTATTCATTTACTTAACGTCCTAAATTGTTCCATTCAGTGAGGCCGACTGGGCTCGTCGTGAGGCCTTCCTGGAATTAGAAAGGCGTCAGAAGCTCGGTTTACCGCTGGTTGATCCCAATCTCATCCCACCAGAGCGAGTTAGACTGCCAACCAAGGAAGAGTTGGGTCCTGATTTCAAAATTGTTATATGAATTCTCTTGTTTAACTAACAAATATAGTGTAGTTCCCAGTGGTTATGCTCAGTCTTTCTCATGTGATTTCATTCAACATCAATTCCTCGTTTGGTTCTTTTTTATCGGTAAGTTCCATACTCAGTGGTAATGTCTAATTACTCTCCATATATACCGATCTCGTTTATTTTAAGCGTTGTTGAGCTAGTCACAGGGTACAACTGCAGTCAGGGTTTAGGCTATTGGAGTATCTTCGTGCTTTCGGAGTATTTCGTATCTCCAGCTTCAGAGTTCTCGAGGGGATTTATCCTAACGCAACTAGTACGCCACTGGGAAAGGTTAGGTTCGCATCCTTTGTATCCGGCTTGGAGTGCTATTTGCGTCTAGTTCGCAGGCTAGGATATTTTTAATGTTCCCCAAAATTAGTGATAGCTAAGAAAACTTAATTTGTCCGGCATTAGTTGTCGCAGAGGTCCTACGTTTTCCACCTATCAATCGATTGGTTGAATCTCCAACACTGGAGTCAGGTGCCTCAGCCGCCTTCGTCTGAGTCTGAACAAAGCCTTCTACACTACCACTAGGATTCCTCTCTAGATAAAATCTTTCTCCGATGTCGACCACTTGTGATGCTCGCCATTCTACGTGGTGCAACTCTTCTTCATCTTAACATGTAGTAGCACTGTGTAATTATGATTTGCTCAAGCTAGTGCTTTTTGAGATTGTGATCTTGGAATTGGAAAAGGGCTTCATTTTGAATGAGACCTAAGTAGTCGGATAGAATCAGTCTTCGAGTGCGGTAAGCACAGTGCCGGTGGTTCGGAGCCTGAATTACTTCGAGACTATTCGAACAAATGGGAGTACTCAATGAAAGACCCATTTATAGGCGTTATTACCTGGGTAAAGTAGTCCTTAGTTCAGATCATACAATGCCAAATTGGCAATCAGGTATGTCAATCGGCATGTCCCCTCGTAATTTTGAGAGATTACATTGAATGCCCCCAAATTTGGGAAAACAATCCTAAAAACATCTAGCCACTATAAATAGAATAGGTACAGCTCCTGTATAGTGAAAGTAGTGTTATTATCCTATTACTATTGCCTCCTTTTAGTGGTTAGTCACCCTCTGCAACTGACGACAAGAATGAAGATTTTCCGTCGTGATTCCTTTAGCAGCAAAAGAGTTGTTTGGGTAGTGAAAGAGAGCTGAGTAGGATGTCCTGTATTTTCATGCAATTAATGGCGTTGAAATCTACTTGTGGAGCTGAGTAGATGTCTACTGCCTATGAGAGGTCGATCAGATTGACTAGGCAAAGATAATTAACAGTCGCCGATTGTGGAGGTTTGGGTCTTTCGTACGGCCTCAAAAGCCCGTTTAGATATCTTAACATATTTCCTTACGATTGCGAAAAAATTGGGAGAAATGATAAGATTCTGCTAGGGTGACTCGATTTTTTCCTACTGGTTAACTGAATGCTTAAGAGATTAAAAAATGTGATGCGAGACTTATTCATCAAATCTGCGAGGTGAAAATCTTGTGATTTCACTGTAACTCATTCTGCCAAGGGTTTAATAGGATGATTAAAATGTATGAGAAGAGATATCTTGTCCTGTTCCTCGTTAAATTATACCATGGTAATAGGTCAGGTGAAAACAAAGGTGTCCAGCGAGACATCGCCGCTATACCGGCCTCAGAGTATTTGGCTGGCATTCTGGCAATTTCAGTATTTGATCAAGCTATATTAATGTGAACAAATATCAGCGACTCATCCTGTTCGGTATTGCTTTCCAAGCAGAAAACCAGCTCGAGTTCCGAGTTCACCAGCTAAAAATTTATCACCGTTTCTAACTCAGCTATTAGCTGTACCTATTCTAGACTAAACCTTTTACCTCCCCTCTTACCAGAATAATGTGTCAAACTGGTTTTGTTTGCCAGGTAAACGCTCACATACAAAGAACTCTAGCTTTTACTCCAAAGTGATTCCCTAAGAACACGACTTCGTTACATATTTATATCTTTAGTTATCAACCAATGACGATAGAACCAACTTTCATGAGAGTAAGATATACACCTCACAGGAGCACGTATTGGCACATTACTATACGGCTGAGACTATTGATGAAATGAAAGTTTGTAAAATTTGCAAACGCGAGACCTTCTCATTTGTGTAGTACAGCATCTTGTCTTTTGTAAATCGTAATTAACCAGTAAGACTATTCATTATGCTCTAAGTGTGATACTCGAATATCTTTTTTTTAGAAATGCCCTTAAAAACCCCATCACTAACTTCAAAGTATTATTTTTCCTTAATATAAGCTATATTGAAGTCATATGCTACCCATGGCAAATTTCTCTCACCCCTGATTGGTTGGAAAAGCATGGCCAAACTTTTGCACCAATTAAAATGCTGCTAGGCAGCGCTCTTAGCACAGTGCGCTTAAGACCCACAATTTCGAAGTCGGGTCCTCACTCGGTAAGCGACGTTTTTAAACATACTAATCAGTCAAATTAACATTGTCAGATTAAAATTTTCTAGTGTAAACAATATGGGTAAAACTGACCACTTAGAATTTTCCATCAACTCTGTCTTCCTATTTGTTTTAATGGGGCATGCAAATATGGCAAATGATGGTGTACTCCTAAAAGGTTTAATCTCCCTTATTTAGATATTCACAGTCAACAGTAAAACCGTATTGAACCATTAATCTGTAGATTCATTAATTTCGAATTAAGATAAAGTTATACTAACAAGTACTTCGCAAGTAAAACCTCTGTAAATGGAGATAGATCAGTTTTAATTGCAGGCTTAACTTCTTAGTATTTTGGTACGGAAACACAAAGCGGACTTAATTGTCAATAATGTTCTTCATCTGCTGAGCTCCATAGCTTAATGTAATATTACCTAGCTCTTAGCAAGTCAAACATCACAATGGTTTACTTTACCGATTATTGCAACTACTTCAGAACAAGTCTACCTCTCACCTCTAGGCAATGAAATAGGTTTCCATGTTTACTCCTTAGAAAATCGACTTTGATGCAATGTTTGCCTAACCTCCTTGGTTACTTATCGCCACTCTGTTTGCTCTGTCCTACTTGGGACAGGTAGGTAGGGTGATAGGTACTCCGTTTGCGGAAGGGGAGGAAACCCTTATTTGCGTCCTGATGATAACGGGTCTGGTTGGATTATCTGTGCTGAAAGAGAGCATGATTAGGTTATAAAAATACCGTGTTATGTCTAGTTTCTTCATGAATGCACAAGTTGTTTACTTATGTCATTTCTATGCCTCACCAAATGGCTAGTGATTCTGTGGACATTCTTCCTAGTAGTTAATCAAAAGTGCTCTGCATGAGATCGACATTTGCAGAATATGAGGCTATTTCTCTAGGAATTTGATTAATTCTCACAGTGGTGTGCCTAGTAGCAGCAATTGTGAACCAATGAAACCATTGAGCATTGCCGACAACCCTTCCATCTCTACTCATTCAAAGGCCCTTAACATGTTTTAGTTGAACGCGCGTACCGAGAAACCCTTGCTGGATAATGGACTCGGCATGGATGGTAGTACATTCATCTCATAACAATATCATCATCCAAGAGTCGAATTTACCTGACCAACAAAAACAACCGCAGCAATGGTGTTCTGAGTATTACAATTCAGAAGACCAAGCCTACTGGTCCTACCAAACTGGCTACTACGAACAGTCATCGCAGGACTGGTTGGGCTATCCGTGCCAAAACAGCAACAACACCGACTTGTGGGTTTGTCCAAGGAGTGCAGAGAATTACAAATGCCCGCCCCAGTCGAACGGAGGGATTTATGGCAACGAGGAATCTTGGAGCTTCAGTGAGCGTGGAATTGCTTCTAGTGAACAGCAAGAGGGTCTTAGTGAAGGCGAGCACTCAACACCACCTCGATATTCAAGCCAGAGGAGGGCCGCAAATCTAAGAGAGAGACGACGAATGCATTCCATAAACCGTGCCTTTGAAGGTAAATTTAATCACTGAGACGCAAATTTAATTTGCCTCCTTGCACTCAAGGATTCAGGATTTAGTATAAAAAGAGAATGCACATACTGAAAAATATCTATAATTTGACACGCCCTAAGTTAAAAATCAAATTGTCTTGAATTGCTTCTCCTGCTCGTTATACATTTGGTTCTCTGGTATCAAACCCAGATGGCAAAACAAAGATGGTTTGTAAACAAAATGTCAAAAAGCTGAACTTAAGCGTGAAAACCTCTTTTATGAGACAATCGGTAAGTGGTGGAGTTGAGGGCCCCAACTGTATACTCATCCTAAATATTTGCTCGAGATCCACTACCTAGGTTCAAATCGAGAATGGGTTCGAACACCTAATTTTGAGAAATACTTTGGTTACTTTAGTGAAGAGGCTTTACTAAGGACTCAAAATCAACGAAACGCATCCGGTAAAGGTCAATTATGGTTAAAACAAATTCAAAGTAATACTAAACAACGTCCTACATCCTGCCTGATAATGTATTGGGACTTTTGCTTTTTTATAACGTTTGGATATTATAAAGAGCCGGATTTAAAAACACTTGGTACACTCAACTCGTTTCCCAGTAGGCTTTAGACAGAATTGGTTGCACTCAATTTCCATTAAAGATAGAGTCGGTACATACACTAACCCTTCGTCCCATTTCAGAGTCTAAGAACCTTTAGCTGCCTCTAGGGTCTTCGATACACTGTTTATGGACTGCTTGAGACATGAGTAACAGAGTACTCCATTAATCCTCCAACCTCTAGTCTGTGAATTGAAACATTGTTCCCACTTTAAACGAGGGAAGATATCGAGGACATAAGATTCACTATCCCAGATGGTTAGAGCAACTTGAAAATAAATACCTGAATGAATTGAAAGCGACTCTACTGAGAGGATGGAGGCTCATCGAAGACCAGTTCAGCGATTGTCTTTACTACCTACATTGTTATGGACATCTTTATAGGTCATGAGTACTCCCATGCCTAGACTCAAAGCAAGCGGATATACGAACTCAATAAAAACATCTTGACGAGTTTTAATCTTACGCAAGACGGCGTGTTCACGACAGTCCATAAGACACACAAAACTTCAATACCGACAATCGTGTTATGACTAAGGCTATACAGAGCGGTTGGATACAGGTTTAAATTTTAAGAACTACGTTAACCGGTCCAACAATCACGAGGTAATCAGATTTATCGTAACAATGAAACGCGAGGGCGCCAACTCCCAAGGCTAGGAGCAGACATTGCAACCAAGTAACATGCCATGGACAAGTAACATAGCCCAGCAGGACATTAACGTCGAATGAGATTATCCACTGTGACGTTGACCTTGCACACCTCAAATGCACCCTATCCAAATTTGTACTTAGGTCTACGAGCCCGGATACCAACACTACCCTACGAGAAGCGTCTGTCCAAGGTGGACACCCTTAGACTAGCTATCGGCTACATAAAGTTTTTGCGGGACCTTACCAATAGCACCGACGGTAACCGCTACCGAACAGACAATCCGGCCGGGACTTTTATATCGCGAGTACACAACTTTGCAGCTACCGCCGCATCAAGAAACAGTGGAATCAGTAAATCAACCGATACGGTCGTTCCCAGGGACAGTGATATGACCAGGAAGGTGGTTATGAAGTTGCCACTGCACAGTAAGTGGTAATCGAACCCATCCTGGGAGTCAATAGGTGCACATAATTTTTACCCTTTAACCATTTCAAGTAGCTTGTAAATCGCCTTCAAACAACGAAACGAACGCCACATTCGTTAGCGCAGGCATGGTATCTCGGCCGGGACAGACATGGCGGAGAAGCTTCAACAGACCAGCGGAAGGAAATAACGTGTTTGTCATCGGCCACAGCATATCTTGGCATCGACGCCATGAACTCACCTCCACCATTGAAACTAATCACAAGACATTCGCTGCGAAATTATGGACACCCGAAGAGTACAAATAAGACAACATTTAGTGAGGCACAATTTAATTAGTTATCAATTAATGTAAACAGCAGAATGTTCGACTCGAACTTGTTCCTAAAATGAAAAAAGCATCAGAAACACGAAGTGGTGCATCAGAGTAGAACTATGTATCGTCAAAGTACAGTGAGCTGGGTGTGTCATCAATAAAACGTACATCAGATTGAAAGATTCATTGAGCATCTAAAAGGTTAAACATCCACACTTTATATCAAGGGTGAATCAGTTAAACGAAATCCTCACACTTCAGAGTGAGCTGAGAGATCATCAAACCATATGAAAACTGACCTACCCGAAGGGGCTGGACCAGTAGATCATTACTGCTAATTACCAAGCCTTCAAAACAATGAAGGGCAATTTCAAGCAATAATGGTCAGATATAAGCGGCAATCCTGATATCAGGTAGTTGGCTTGCCATTTCAAAGCGCGTACCCGTTGTGCACGGTTCCGTTTATGACACCTATGAAGAAACGATAACACGAAGGATGGTTAAGAGTTCAGAAAACTAGGAATCGTTTCCGTGTGAGCTGATAATAATGGTAACAACGCACACCTCTAGAGTGACTCATTGCGACGAGATGTCGCTAGCACAGTCGAACACCAATGGCCTTTAAAAAGACATGTCAGTAGGTAAAACACTCAGAAATATGAAATTACCGTCAAGACTCGGTGAACTGGGTGCTTCAACAGAGGAAGCGTACAGGGAACAGCCAGCATAACCACGAGGCAGATCAAATTACCAGAAGCAAAATCGGAACACCAGAATACAAACACACCTATTCAAAAACACTGAATACAAATAGCATAATTTTCAAAAGCCAATTCGTCTACTCCTATTTAATTCAATAATTTAAAAAGTCTTAAAGTACGCAAAGTATAAAAATTTATAATTTTCATGGCGGTTGCTGACAAATCCTTCCATTTTCGTAGGTATATAAATGTTAATATTGTTTTCTTATGAGAATTTTCAATAAGCTCTTTTATCAACTTTTCTGGGACTCTTTTCTCGCACTGAAGTGCTTGATTTGCATTCTATTACTAAGTAACCCCTGGAAAAATTAGGTTGCACAAAAATCTTTTTTACATAATCCTGAAGGGGAAAAGTATTTGATCAAGAAACGTCGAAAAGTCCATTATACCACAACCCGCCAATTATCTCAATTTTCTAATAAGTACTTTACGTTGAGGACTAAGGATTGCAGTAACTTAAAGTAATTATGAAATGTGCAATCTATCATACTGAAACAGTTCACCTTCTTGCGTACCCGTGGTTAGGCAGAAATCATTCTTGATATGAAAATGAGTTTTGAATAGGACTTTATTCCTATAAGTAACACCAGCAATGAAAAATTAAAGACAACTATTAATCTCGAACAAATCCCTATGTGCAACACTGTCAGTGTTGAGTTCTGTAGGGCTAGATGGTGTGCGTTTGCTACCGTTTATCTGGGTTTCATATACCTAAACGGTCTAAGGGCTTCTACGTTCACATAAGAACTTGAACCCCTATAAGATGGAATCGTGTTTTCTTCGTTTAAATTCCTAAATTGTTTTCAATCACTGCTTACTTTTTTAATTCGATTAAACGTTAAAAAGATTGATCAAGATCACACTCAAAGCCATTATTGAAAATTTTCGTTTTCTGCAGTCTTCCGAATCCTTTCAAAGGCTTATCATATTAAATATTATTATCGCGTTCCCTCTGATATGAAACATCCCACTCATAGCTCGAAATAGTAACCCATATTGGTGAAAACTGTTAGGGTCATGAAAGGATTCCTTACACATTTGATACATAATGTAAAGTAAGGTGGTGCTGAGCTACCTAAAATAGCTCGATTAATATACGTTACGTTCGATAGCGGCCACAAGAGACGAGAAGCGTCGTAACCCCAAGTTTATTCAACGAAGTGCAAGGCGTCATAGTAACGACTTAAACAACTAAACATATTATACAGATAATAATGAAAGGTAAATAAATTATATTTCAAGATAATTTGAAAATTAGTAATGTAATTTTCTGGGGATATAACAATACTACTTAGGCTAGTGGTGCCTACCCAATAACACCGGGAAATTCAGAAAGTAATAATACCTTAATTTAGTCTCAGCCATAGCCCTAATGGATTCATTCACATTCTAGCTCATCGTGAAATTACCAAGTTCTGAAAAAGATCAATGGCTACTCCTCACTTCCAGGCTCAATAAAGCTTTGCCAGAGAAGCTTAAATATCGTCATTATTGTGATTCACCGAAGCCGCGTTCAGACCGTTCTTCGTGGTTTCTTGGCCAATTTACTGTGTAGGCGCAATTAAAAACTTGTAAGTTTTATTCAAATTACTTCGTACGTATTTTCATTGATTCTGACGCAGTTGAAGCTCTCAAAACTAATCCTGGGCCTGTCAAACTTTTGAAATTGCACATTGGAAATGATACTGGAGTCAAACAGTACAGTTTCTCGTACTCGCAGTTTCGCTCTAACATATAGACCTTCATGACAAAACCGGTACCCTGAATAAGATTTAATATTGGACCGAGGCCGACTTGCTGGGCGTTGGAGATAAGCCCATTCACCATTAATAAGCCATACCTACAGCTGCATCATTATTCAGCTCCAACCCATACCTCAATAAATGATAAAAAATAGCCACCAGCCGGTCATTTATACTTCTTCAGTCTCAGTTCCAAACCCGATAGTCTAAGATGAGTGCTAGGGCACTGTGATCGTGACAGTCACCAATCGTCGTATTGCATACACTGGAAAGCCCAGTTATCCGTCGAATAAAGGGCGACCATTTCCCCAAGGGAGCGTAAAACAGGTTGCCTAAGGTCCCGGTGGAGTATGCATTGACAACTAATTTAACAAAGCAATTTCATTGTCTGTTTATTATTTTTAAATACATCAAATTTATAGTAACAATCCGTTCGTTTTTTATTGTGAGAGTAGTACTTTCCTGGAACATAAATTGCATATATTATCTAATTTCAATATCATAACCCTTAATATTTCACAGTTTTATTTAACGGATAAAAACATAGTGGTAGGCTTATTTCCTTAATATTATATGCTGATGATTGTAAAACTTTTATTTGTTTTGATGCCCGAGGTTTAAATTACAACTTTTTTCACAACCAGACTTTTGTGAACTTCGATTGAGTTATAGGTATGTTACGACATCATTTATTTGACGGGATAGATTTTAAGGGTTTTGAAGTCCACCTACATTTATTTTATTCGTGGTTAACCATAGAAATGTATTGCTTGTAATGAATTCCAACGTTTTCTTGGACTTCTCGGGTTGCATAGAATTGTCAAGAATATATATGGTGTTAGAATGATATTTAATCTGGATTTTCACTTTCTTCGTGATGGTGGATTTTCTGGAAAACGTTGCAGATCGTGCAGAGGACTTCCTTTGACTATGGTAATGCACACAAAAGCATGTTGCAAAATGCGGGTATATAATACACTGTAAGTCTGAAGAAAAAGATTTTTTTGGTAATTTTTTTTAAAAAGTTTAATATCAACATAATGTGTACTAAATTGAGAAAATAATTAAACTGTCATTTGGCATTCTAATTTCTGTTCTTACCCTAGTTGTCTTTTTGCCAATTTTCCAGCAAAATCTTACTTTGAGTCTGATAAATGCTATTTAAATCACATATTTCCATAAATCAGTCATGTAAGAACGATTAAGTTTAGCCAGCATAAATTTCGCTAAATACCATAATTCAGCCTAATTATGTGTAAGACGTTGAAGATGATACATTGGTTTCAGTGCAAACAGTGACCATGGTGTTTAACCAAATAAGGTTGTTGTTTGGCAACCCCCACAAGACTTAGTTTAAATGTGATGGGATAGTAAATAGTAGCTTCCACTGCGATGGATAATCATTTTACCATCTGGCTGCTTTCTTTAACGGAGCTCAAGTTTTGTTGTAGCACCACTTCCAAGACCATGCATTCGCCTTGGTCATAAAAAAAGCCTTAGAAGGCTCTTAATAGAAGCCCAGCGGAAAGTTATCGGCTGTTTTTAGGCGACTTCAGTTTGACTCCGTATGAGAAGAAACGTGTTTTGGTTGGGTTACCTGGAGAGGGAAAATAAAGTAGATGAAATTTTAGACGTATAATAACTTGAATGAGCCCAAGCTGGCGAACGAGAAATACATTTACTTTATTCGCCTTCGTAGTTTTAAGTATAACGCATGCTATAGCAGAAATGGATGTAAGATTATAGATCAAGCAATTCTGACGGTTAAAAGTAGTTCATTGCTTTGTTACCTAACGAGGAGACATGCGAAATTGTAAAGGTTTGACATTTTCCATGAGAGTAGGATATGCTTATCAATGCTGGAAAGTACATTATTTTAGACCCGCTCAGAAGGGCAAAGTTATTTTGTTTTACAACTTCACAGTCGCTTAAAATAGGACGGTGAATTCTCTGTGATACCTGCCAAACAGCTTTTTTGAGGGCTGCCTGAATTAAATTAAAGTTTCTTGTAGAATAAGAATTACATTACACTATTTAAAGTGATGCCAATTGGTTCATTTATTGGTTTTTTAAAATGAATTCAGAACCATTCCTAAACATTCAACAGTCTATAATTTTTCCTTATCGCTTTAACTTACCTCCACTGACCAAGTGAGAAGTTTTACGAATGCACATTTCTATTGTACCTTTTTTTAGGAATTCGGTTATTTCAAGGCTTCAATAGCGTTTTTAATCATTTCAGCCAATTATCAAATTTCGTGAAGTCCGGTTATCATTCGATTATTGATAGTTTGTTGTCCGATATTTAAGAAATACTATTTTGATTCGGATTATGAGTTAAGGCTCTTTCACACTTTGTCTTCTACTTGGAGATTTCATGTAAGAGATTCAAATGCAGGTCATATATGATTTTTAACTCCAAGGGGTATTCAATGCTTGGACATTTTTATCGTCTTCAATTTGTGAATTCAGAATGAATCAAGAATTTCGTAAAAAACCTCGGCTTTATCATACTATCCTCTTTACCAGAAGCTGAAGGCAAAATGCCCCTTTGATGGAAAACTTCAAATTAAAAACATAATAAATGAGGAATTTGTTTTGATTTTTTGTGGTAATTTTTTTCTATTGATCCTAACAACGAAAATTTATGCCTAAGAAACCTATTTAGAGAACTAATGAGAGGTTTTACTTAAATACTATTTCCTTTCCTTCAGCTTACGAAGCTTTATCGAAGTTAGCCCTTGACTCTGCTTTTCAATGCCCTTTTGCAGATTAAGCGTCTTGGGACATAAAACAAGTACCAGCAAATATTGAAGACCCTTGAGTACATTCAGGTAATAATGGCGCCAATTTCTAGAGATTGCTCCTCGTTACAACAAAGGACCTATTTTTGTCTCCTTCATCAATTCAGTCCTTGGAAATGTTTTCTCAAAACAAAGGTTATCTAACAGTCAGAAATTCCTAAATGTACTGCTTTCTCTATCTGTGCATAAGGTTAACGAATGTGTGTATGAAGGTACTCGCTAAATTCGTATTATCACGAATTTAAATTCACTAAAAACGTATTGAGTTGTTTTTAATTTCCTATTTAAAGTGTTTTAATTCGCCGGATTTAGTGAACGTACTGAGTTAGAAATTCGGGTATAAGTGCACAACAACAACTTACATATTTGTGGAGCACCTTGACAATATAATAAAATCCCTCAGTAGAATTTATGCCCTCATAAGCCACTGATCGGAGCTAATCTCAGAATTTCGGAAATGCAGCCAGGTTTTCAATTTTTGCAATGAGGATCTAACTTTGCAGTTAGCATTATGGAAAATTGTTTATTTTATAATTGATCAAGCTACTAGAAATAGATACAATGAAATAACTAACTTGTTCATTTTGAAATTATTCTATAACTATTCAATAGCTAATTTCGCTTCGATTTTCACTTAACAATTATTTTTCTTCAATTGATTTATAACCTTACACTTGTAAAGAAATGACACTGCAATCAACCGTTATTTACCTAGTATCAAGTCTCGGCACAATACGTTCAGTGTGTGGATAGTAGAGAAAAATGTTATATCTTTACCGTAAACGTTCTTAATATTTATTTCATTACTTTGTGAGTGGTTTTCTTGCAATAGAGGATTTCCTACACAACATTTTTCTTCCTATGTGAGAAATAGTAAAACCCCCATGCAATGGAAGCCATAAAACCGACTTTGTGAACAACCTCATCGGCGGCAGTAGAAATCACCATATCGAAATAATCTGATTAAACTCAAAGATTAAATGACCGGGAGTTTAATTGCATTGAAATGAGTAGTATTCCCGAGACAATAAAACAGAGTATGACCTCTTGACCCAAAGGCGAGATTTCATCTGAAAGTAATAATTAAGCCCATTTCTCCGAAATCGTTAAATTCAAAATGTATGCTTGCTACTTAACTTTTATGGTTCATTAAAGCACGAAATTTCACGATTTGATAAACCGTGAGCCAAAAATACAGGACCAAAAGAGTCGAACTAATCCGCAGAACATTTTCTGAAGAGCAACAGCAAAATCACCATCACAAATGCCCTCATTTTAGCCCGTTTATATGGCTTTGACCTAGTAGTAAATGATCGACATTAAACCCCCAAACCCAGTTTGCATTTTATGATACACCATTAACCGTGGGTACCACTTGTGGACCGTCCAGGCAACAGCGATTCAATAAATCGGACTTTACACTAACTGGAATGCTTTCTTCTGCGAAAACATCGAAACCATCAACCCTAGCCACATGTGTATGCCATTGGAAACAGTGATCAATATAATGTATTAAGTAACTACCCTTAATGCGTGGCCACTAATGGTGAATAATTAAAAGCAACTGCGCTAATTAAGGGTTTGAAGTACCAATCTTTTACTTAGGGTTACGTCTTAGCAGAGACAATGACCCGAACACTTTAGTAGTGCTCGGGCCCTGTTCGTTAGCTTTTACTGATTTCCTTTGGCCTTTGTTTATCAGGGCTAATCGCCAGCCATCTGCCTGTCTTCGCAGGCGCACACACGCACAGCTAAACACCAGCCATTTGACCGAGGTAGATGCGTCATTCGCAGTGATGAGTCATGCACACAAGCGGACGAGGCGCGCAGGACAGCCAAAGTAGTACACATGCGGGTCCTCAAGCTCTGCGAGACGCTCTCGCTCCTACACATGAACAGAGCTGGCACTAGTGGTCTTCATACTAACCAATTGCAAGCTTAAAGCCCTGTGCGGACGTGCGAGAATTCTTTGTGTTCATATGACCTGAGTTTTCAAACGTTGGTTGAGCGTTGAGGCCTAGCCCTGTGTCACTCCCCACCACCCCATCTGTGCGTCTTCACATGGCCTGATGAGCCAACCTTAGAGTGTCTGAGACTAGACAATTTGTATGTGCGAACGTGTGTGCACACGTTAATCCTACCGATCGATACGACCTTGGAGCTGGGCAAAGCGCACGTTCTCCCATGGGGGCTGAGATGTAAGCCCCGAAATTGAGGTAACCTAGGCGAAAAATTAATATTGATTTTTTCACTGATGCCTGTAAAAAATCTACATAATTAGGCCGTAAGTGAGTAATGCAGTGCTCTCTAAGCCGGTTTGCCCTCTGTGCACCCAGTCGATCGATAAGTACTCTTGAGCATTCACTTAAAAAAAAACAAGAAAGCGAATGCTTCGTCAAAAAAGATTAAGCAATACTAACATGAGGAGTGCACGCTAATGCATGCAACATGCATGTAAGGAGTAAAAAATGGCAAAGCTAGTTTCAAAGTTCGCTTCAGTATGAATGGCTACTCAGTATGAGCTACTCAGCAGACTCAGTCATTAGCTTGAAATATCAAGCTGATGAACAAGGCTTTTATGGGATGTTTAGCCAGGCTGTTAACAATAGCAATCGAGGAAGATGTTGAACAATCTAACATGCAATGCCCAATCTATACCGCTGTAGGCTTTTGACATTTGCGCTAACGGCGTACATTTCATACAACACCCTCTTCTGACTAATAAAGTACATTCCTAGTATTGTCAGAGCCTGAAAAGCTCAACAGATCGATTTAGAGGACGAAATTTCAGAAACATCAGTCCCTGTAATTTTTTGACTGAAAGGATCGCCTAGTAGTGTTACACTGGAACTTAAAAGCCGTTTGTACGACGGTTTGAACTCTGACCTAATATGAAAAAGGGGGCCAAACATGCAGATGGTGCGATTTGAACTAGGTCACACATAAACAGATATGACTTTACGACCAGCTGTGCCTACAAATTTTGGGCGAGAGTGGGAAGGGGTGGGTGGCAGTTAAATTTAGGTCACCATCTACTGCTGGCTCATCACCCAAACTTGGCCATGATTGAAAGGGGACACACCCCACCGAAGCACGCCACCTCCCTTAACACGGGGTAGCATGGTGTTTTAGAATTACCCCTTTCCCGTCGTTTGTGATTCCAAGTGGGAATATAGTACCACGCTACGTGTGCATTAAGTCATGCCATATGCTAATCACTTACAGCCAAAATATGCCGTGGTGAATAGTCCTTCACACGGAAATACGTGCGGTTATATGTAGAGATTAGTGGCCATTAACTCCGTCTTACATGCGGACAGAGAGGACTTCAGACGAGGAATAACGGAAGTAGTTACCAGACAATTTTAATACACTACTCAGGTGACCATCAAAAACATAAAAGTCCATTCTGATAATTTTTTTACAACTAAGCAAAGTTAAAAAATAAATAGTGACCGGAAAATTCGATAGTAGATAATTCATGGAATTATGATAGAACTACCAGATAGTCTACTACAACAGTCAACCCTGAAATCACCCCGAGCCTCTTAGTACTTCAAAAGCAGCCTTGATGTTATTTGCCTACTTGGCGTCCTAAAATCAGAGCAAAGGTGGTCCGGGAAAGGTAAATAAATCATGATAGTTCGATCATATCATCCAAAAACGCCACCCGAAGAAAATGGGCATTTTGTGCGCTAAAAATTCCAACAAAGCCTCTAATAACTACATGCAATGCCTTCTCTCCTTCTGCTAGAGGGGAAAACAGTAAGATAACTTCTCTTGTTACCTCTAGGTATACTCTACTGAGCATTAACGACCGTAAGATAATATTTAGGTAATAGCCAAGGTAATTCTTTGGCCACGGTCAGACCACACACCGAATCCTGAGCATCGAACGAGTTTCCAGAGTTCATGAATAAATGGCGGTTCAAAAACGAAAAGAGAAGTCGGATAACAACGAAACAGGACTTGTGAGGACAGTGAGGACCACAACCTTGGATGAACAACCAACAGCAGCACAACATGCATTCCCAACGCTAATGAGGACAGAAATCCATGTATGGTAGAAAAGTTTATTGAGATCCGTACTGAGTTTGACTTTACTCAGAGTTTATTTATCGTAACAGAAAAAAGGTCGTACGAGTGGATAAGAACGCAACAGCAGGATGTGGTATAAAAGTACAAAACGGATCTCTAAAAACAGCAATGATTGTGCATTTGATTGGGTACGTGGAAGTAGAAATGGCCTCCAAATCTCAATATGGTTGCGCTTGGGCTAAAATGTAAAAAAACGACCATAAGGACTTGAAACAGACGGAAAGGGTGTACATGCGAGACATTTAATTGTGCACCATTGCCTACAGACGTCAGCACAACTTTTGATTAGATAAAACTGACACGACAGCAAGGGCTTGACACCGAGAAATAATATTAGCGGAGTACACACTACTATCCAAACCCAAATAGAAATGTAAAAAAACACGAAGTGCTCGCAGTTAAAGAAGCACAATCTTACGCTCCACAATACCCAGACGTGCAATGCAACAACGATAGCCGAGCAACTTAAATTAGTTAGAATAAGCAGTGGTACACCAATGACAATGACCACACGCACGCACAATTAACAGATCCTAACCTACTTACACAAAGTAGAAAAGTACCAATCAGTTGTCGAGGTAGTGAAGCATAAAATTGTCTTGGACAATTCAGAGGCGATTAAGGGGAAGTATTAATAATGGCTGCCTGATTTATTGAGATGCCTCGGCTAGATGGAAGAGATAATTTACAGCAGTTTATCATACGTTTAGAGGAATAAAAAGGCAGAATTGGGACCAGAAGCTCACCTCTTGGACGTTTAAGTTGAACCTTTAAACGTTTTTGCCCAATGACGTAGCCATTCATGGTATTAATGGCTCTTTTAGCACTCTCGGGGTCATCGTAGCTCACGAAACCTGTGGATACAATAATCTCGAAAAGTGAAAAGCTCCAGGGAAATAAGGATTAACTATAATACGCCCATGGCTCACCGAAGCATTTGCTTTGCCCAGTCTTGCGATCAATAAACACCTTGACGCTTACGACGTTCCCAAATGGGACGAACAGGTCATGGAGAGCCTGATCGTCGCAGTCCTGGGGAAGGTGATAAATGAATAGGTTGGCGTTGGGTGGACCGACACGCATATCTTGACGACCGACTGACTGGGTCACCAGAACCTGCTGCTGCTGTTGCTGCTGTACTTGTTGTAAAAAATTCTGATGAGCCATCAATAAGGCTAAAACCGAAAAAACCAACAACAATAACTATCGGCAACTATCAGCACATAGCTTCTACAAAGTAGAATACCAACTAACCAAGTTGAGGATTGAACAAGGAATTCACTGCCGCAGTAAGCATTTGTTGTGTAGTAAAAGCCGTCATGGGTATTGGTGGTTGAACTTGGGGTAGCGGTGAGACTGCATAGATGGAGATAACACTTTGGAGACGGATAAATTAGCAAATTGATAGAATTTGAATAAATCGAAGCATACCAGAAGGTGGAACTGCATTCTGGGTCCCCATGAATCCCAAAGGAAAAGGATTTATCATTGATGCGTTGTGAATAGGTTGATTTAGTCCATGGAACACTGGTGGGATGTTCACATTCCATGGCAGACTTGTTGTAACCTGATTGGTGGCGGCGACAGGTTGGGGAAGGTTGTTCACAGCCTGGCTGAAAATAGCCCCGTCGGCAAGATTAGGGATCAAACCGGGATTAAAAGCAACGCTGCCTCTCATAGCAAAACCGTTCCAACACCTAGAGTGTGTTTCGCCATCGGACGGCGGAGATTGATCGGCCGTGGAGAAAGAAGCTGGAGCTGGGCCTGCCTCAGTTGCCACAGCGTGAGACGGACCGGCTTGGGGATGGTTCTAAGACAAGAACACGGTTTTTAATCAAAACGATTAAATTGTTTAAAGATGTCTAAAACTCACCGTGTTAGTTTCAGGCTGAGTATTCCGTTGACTAGAGGTCATTGAATTCGCAGTGTTGCTATAGGCCAGGAGAGCCTGAATTACAGACTGGTCAACGGGTTGATTTTGAGAATTAAATGCAATCAAATTGAAGTCGTTCGGTCCTAAAGGCAACGGACCAATAGTGGGTTGATTATGTGCTGGATTTGCCTGCAGATTTTGGGCTACTGCCTGCTGATTAGATTCCGTAACATTAACAGTGATTGGGTTTGCTATGTTGCGAGGAATTGCCATAATTTCAACCTGTGCGTGATTCCGTAATTGGAAGACAAAAAGCCATTGAGTAGAATAAGATAGCATACTTTAACCTCTAATTGCCAATCTCGATATTACTTACTGGTTCACTTATAGAATGGGACTCAGAGCAAACACCTGATGTAGTTCCCTGCTTAGGTGTGTCAACTAAACAAAAAAACAAGTCTCAGGAGTATTCAAAAGAAAACAACATACCTTCATCTCTATGAAAACTACTGGACAGAATGATACCTTGGTCCTCCATCTGGCGCCCAGACGACGACAGCAACACAGGACACGAGAAACTGGCAGGCCCTTACTTCGGCTGATTATTTATACGTATTCACAACCAACCAGACCAGCGTTGGATGTTCCGCATCCTTGATTGGTTCGTTCAACATTCTATATTCTGATTGGCAAATGATTTTTAGCTAATCATAGGAAGGCCGGAGCATCCGTCTATTGGCTAATTGAAAAATACCATTTACTCTGGATGCATCTCAAAATGTTTTTTATCGATTTTTGAAGTAAGTCGGTGGAATTCGAGAAGGGCGAACGTTGTGAAAAATCATTTTTAACAGGGCAAATATTGTCTTTGCATAGGCCGAATACTTTAATGGGTAGTCCTAACACAACCATCTTTTTTCTTAAGTGATTTCTATATTTACCTTCTTAAAATATGCTTGGCTATCAAGAAATTGATTTAGATGCACTATGAATGGTTGATTGAGATTTCATAAATCCTACCGTAGTCTTCATGGCTTTTATGTATCGATTTGGAGAAATCTCATTGACAGGTGCCGAAATTATGCACAAACAAAGCTAGTGCAGCCTGTATCAAGGAGTTGAAAAAACATAACTCCAATCTAACTATAAACATTAAAAAGCGGAGGAAGAGTGATCGGTGGATAAGAGTGTGGCCTGTGTCATCAGTGCCATGAATGGCTATGCATTTGTGAGTGTTGGTGGAACGGAAGCCTCTCAGACACGCCGTGATGGGTTGGGATACAAGATTTAAATGCATTACCATCTACTCACATCATTTCCAAAAGTATGTCTGCCAACCTGGAAGCATAGCGATACTGAATGGCAAGAATAAGACTCATTGTTGCATTGATTTGTACAAGAGGTTTTTAGATTGTTGTTGCACTAGAAAAGCCGCGGCTAATAGTTATCCTTCACTACCATATACAAAAGCGGAAGTTCTGCTTCATTTTTTTTTCGCAGAAAGGAAAATTTGGTTGCGAATTTGTGAAGACTAATTACCTCACTCTTCTATCCAAAAGCAGTTCTTAAGAAAATTCTCGCATTTTGATGACAGCAATGAATTCCTCTGAGATCAGGGACAGCGAGACAAAGCGTTTTATGAAAAGGCATGCTTTACAATTGCTAGTTAATGTTAGAGTGTTTATGCCAATACTTTGTAATTTGGATAAGCCTAATGTATTATATATTTGAAAGTTCATCTCTATGCATGAATTATAAGTCTAATCTATTTCGATATGGCAGTATCTTCACTAAGCATAATGAGCCAACTTCGGGGTCCTTGTAACACAATGTCAATGTAATCTAAAATTGAATTACGAGTGCAAATATTAAAGACCATAGGAATGAGAAGGTTTTATCAAAACTATGCTGTATTCGAAACAGTTCCATTTAAATGACAAAACTTTTTAACTGATCGGTTCATGCAATAAAATAAGCATATTTTGAAGGCCTTTCGCGACAGGTAGAAACGCCAGTGTGGGCACACGTATGATGGTGACCCTGATGATGATGGAGTGATTTTCAGCAAAGGTAAAAGCCTATTCCCCACCCCGTTGTTGCCACTACTCGGTTTCATCTGGTGGTACATTTAAAGGTCCTTGAGAGCAGCCTCTAGGAGACCTAGCATTATTATGAAATGGCTTCATTTAGTTCACCTTCTTTCAGTTGCGCCAAAGCGGAGTGGGTCCAATCCCCTATGCTGTTAGGACGATAATTTTTGGTCAGCTTTCGCCCAACTTCATATGTTCAAGACCGCAATGAATGAGCCTCTAAATCCGTAGCTCGATAAGATTATAGAGCATGATGGAAGCTGTTGTTTGGGATTTTCAGCGTTTGTAATGTTTGATTACAAACTCACTTGAAGTCATGCTCATAGCTCAGTATCCGTTCACATTTAACAAATCTCAGTCGCCGCAGTAACAGCATTAGGTACTGCCAGACCAGGACCAAGCTGGAAGAGGTGCATACTACGGTCCACCAGGGTCCAAGAATGCAACTTTCAATGCCTTCGTGATCTCTTACCAAACTTTGAGTATAATCAGTGCATTTCTCCAGATATCAATGTACTTGTAAACGGCATGTAACTAAGAGAAGAACATTAGCTTGATTTCTGGCCTCAACTCCAAAGCGATCCTTTCCTTTTCTCTTAGCACATTTATTTGTAATCATGGAATCTCTTTTTACTAGAATGCTAAGTGTTTTTCGAAATCACTTATTTATTGATGATTCTTTTCTAATTGCCAATATCTATTCTCTAGGTCAAACTTTATAACAAGTTCTCGAAATAAATCCTAGAGAATGCCGTTTTTACAGATGTGGTAGATGCTTGCACATACTACGCTTCATTTTAATATTATATCCGCATTTATAAAGGTAATGTCAATGATAAGGTACGATGACGCCCAGCCACGGTAACGAAGATCTTTTATCTGGTATCCGCCACCTGGATGCCCGAAATTGAGTCAACACACACCTATTAAATAGTAAGACACGAAATAACAAATATGATTAAGCTGTCAGTTTTGTGCTGCTTTGAACTATTTTCAAGCGGCCACATAGCTATTTTTTATACAGGGTATGGATGGTAAACAAAATTAGGCTACATTCGATACAACGGCTAGAAAGGTCAGCTTGTGGAGTTGCTGAAAATCTGCTCAGAATTTCGATGCCAGGGGCCAACACTTTTCCGAAGATAATCAGTTTTTCATCAGATACAATTATGCCTAAGACACGTTTAAATCTTTAATTGAAGAAGTGTAGTATGTGTTTATACCTTTGACACACATGGGAAAACTACCAAAAACTTTTTGTAAATTCTTCTTTACTCGCAATGCTGCTACTCCATTAATAGTCGACTACAATTGCCAATGGACACGATTCTTACTTTTAAGATGATGCGAGATGATGTAATTAGTCTGTGTGATTATCGTAGCATATTTGACGATCATATTCAAAACTCTTTGTAATCTGTTCACAGGTCTTCGTGCGGGTCCTAACCAAAAATAACGGTTTTGAGCATTTAAGAACTGAAACAGAATTTGATATATTCCATGGGTAGGACTTTTTAAACCACAAGTTTACCTGCTGTAGTTACGATTGAAAACCCGTATTATGATGTATTAAATAGAAGAAGGGCTTATAAGCGAAATTTGGTTATTGTTGAGAATAAACAAGGTATTGTGCAAGTGACGAGGCGTAGATTCATTGAGCATATTAACCACGAATAAGCTCACTCATTCGGGAACTGGTGGGATTTATACACCGCCTACAGGTCGCCTTAGATAGTTGGAGTAATAACAGTCATGAGGTAATACGCCAGATATCCCCACCAATGTCGATCATTTAGGTAGCAGGAAAGACGGCGGACTTAGACTGTGTAAGTTGCTAAAGGGAATGTATGGATTCTTGGCCATACCGTTTCAAATATGGCTCAAAACAGGCTGTTTAGAAATCTCATAAATGAATAATGCATTCCTATTCAATTCCAAATTATTGATTCAGACATTTATCTAAGGCAAGTTAAAGCAACAAAACTCATGGTAGACCGGGCAGACTCCTAGAGTCGGTGAGCTACTGAGAGCGAAACATCCGTGAACTAGCCATGAGCGTCAAAGCCTTACATATTCTTGTTAAAATCGTTGTCAAGCAAGCGACTTACTTATTACATGGTACCATTTTTGGACTTCACTCTTGATTGCGCATTTCATGAAGATAGTCCCAACACACACCCGCAGTAAGTCATCAACTTGGAGTTTCTCAGCTGCATCACCAGTTTCCTCAAATTCAGCAGTCCGGTGTTTAAGGAAGGCTCTTCTCCATATTTCCACCTATCCTCTGTGAGCCTGAGCTCTGATTCACCCCACCGATATCTGCACTAAGTATGATTGGACGAATTTCCGACCTGATGTCATCCAAAACCAGAGGTTAACTGTATTTATGAAGACCATTAAAGTGGTTTTGGTAGTGGAAAATCTGTGTAGCATCAGCATTCGACCTACTCTTTTCTCGACTCATTTAGAATACTCTAGGCTCAAGAACACTGAAGTGGTAGTTACAAGTTTGTATGGTCAATGACATCTCAGGATCACTAGTATTGACACCGATTTATTGAGTTCCACTTGAATGCAGACTGTGTAATCTTGTAACTTTTTGTGATTCGGCACTGGTTTTACCTGTCCCGAAAATCGACATACTTGTCAATAAAGATCTCTTCAGTTTTTATGGAAGGCTGTATCAATAATGTACAATAAAGTCCCCAGGTTCTACTATTTCATTGAGGAGTCACAGTCACTCGAAAGTAAGTCAGTCAGAAGCCCCAACTTGTTTAGAAATGGATAACTTAAGGGATGAGTGTAACTCATTCTTTGATCATTTTCTTCAAAATTCAACTCAAGCATTTATCAGGGATGGAAGTCGATGTACGAACGAGTGATAACAACACTTTACAGGCTTCCCAAGACCTAATTGAAAAAAGCCCGCTATTGCAACAAATGCTTCATGATGACACTTTAATTTAAATCATGGAAATAATGTGGTAGCAGCATATTTGTTAATCACTTTGTGAAGAGAATATTTTTCGTAGGTGAATCGAATTTTCCACTGCAATTATATTGTGTAACGGCTGCAGTTCTCTTGAAGGTAATGCAGTGAACGAGAAAATGAACTTCTTCGAAAACAACCACATCCTGATGTATCAACCTATGAGGACTGCACTTTATTTGAAGATTAAGGGTCTTTTTAAAGAAATCGAGGACTACGTGAGCAATGTTTGACAGAGCCATGACTGACTTCCATGATTCCACAAAACGGCCATCATGCATAATGCTTTAAAGGATGACGCTAGGACAAATAGGAAATTAAAGAAAAATAGGTAAACAACAAAGCTTTAAAACTGCCGCCTCTATGCGTTGATATTGCGATGCACGGTAAATGATTTCAAACCATCTTGAATCTTGCCACGGGTTAAGACTGGCCATTCCGTTTCTAACAATATCTTCTAACATCAGTAATAGTGTCCGTAATAGTTTCATGGAGTTCCGTTTTTATTATGATTGATTGGCTAAAAGTTTTCCTTAGTACTTCTGGTAAACACTAGTTTTATGAAGCCTCTATCGTAAGGCTGGAAATTTTCGGGTAAGGATGACATGTTGTGTCAAGTAAATTTACTTATTTCTTCTAACTCAAAATGCTCTTCATTTTTTAGAAAAAGAAATCATTTTCATCCAAGCACTTTCAACTTAAATTCAATTTTATTTTCATATTCTGCTGTAGAAATTTCATATAGGATCGTTAAAAAACCTTTAATATAAAAATAAATACTTTCAAAGTACTAAGATGCATGTTGATTTTGAACGAGTGTTCAAAATTTTCGTAGGATTATTAAATTACTACTTCATAAGAACTTCGTCGAATGAGCTCTGCACCTTGGCCTCTTCAATACCACGGGCTTCTCTAAAAATTTTTAGTCCTGAGCTTTCGTGTCAGTATTTTATTATTCCTAAAAAAATAACTCCCATTTCTAATTTTTCAACTTACTATACATTGTGTTCCCTTATGCCATAAAGAAGTTGATCTTATCCCCTCACCTTTATACGTAGGTATAAACAGTAGTTTATATTGATTAACATTGGCACGACGAATACGAAGAAAGGACCGCTAAGTGACCTTCGATAAAGAAAGGGAAGAATTCATCTCAACTTTCGGGACTACTCAGTATTTAACAAGTTATCCTTCCCAAAGTTATGAGTACCGTTTGCTTGATTTCTTAAGTCGGTTTACTGAACTCACGAAACTTAACCACTCGATTGCAATCAATTCCTCTAAGCTAAGCAAACGGAGCGGTAAAATAATCAATATAATGACCATTTTACATGACAGTAAATTGCAAAACAGCTTACATTGCATTTCGGAATATCTGTTATTATAGCGCTAAAATGACTCAAAACGAATTGAGTTTGTGGTTATGTTGCTTTATGGAAGTCACACTCAATTTCAGCCTACATCAAACGATTATGCTAGATCCTCTAAGTGCAAAAGTAAAAGTTATGAAACTCCTAGCCTGGTTCCAGAAATACGCAAAACTCTCCGAGCTAGTGCATCGGACTTAATGTGTGGCTGAAGTTCCACTAGGCAAAATACGATAATGCAACTGGGTGTCTGCTAATGGGACTTGTATGTTACAATCTTCGTTCTGCTGGCAGTATTTCGTCGTTCTCGCAGTTATCTCCGATCGTCTCATAGCTATACAACAGAGTTGCATAGTCCCACCCTCGTTATTATTCACTTTGCCTTCTAAGTAGTCTAATGTGAATAACTGAGAGACCTTTATTTGAATTAAAGAGAGCAATTTTGTGGATCGAATGTGAAATTCAACTACCTGTAAGTGTAATGCGCCCAAAAGTTTTAAAGAAAAAAACCTTATCGGAGTAGAAACAATCCAAGAGTCGGTCTTAATACTTTTAACTGAACTCAAATGTAGAAATTTTCAGGAGTCAAAGCTTTATTCAAATGGGTTGCTTAAAATCATACTTCAAAGGCGTTGAACAACTGCTTGATTCTATCAACGCTCAAATTCGCTACAGCTTGGGCAAGAAATCGGGTCCCTGCCTCGAGGAGACTCTCTACGCCCAAATAATTGGCAGCCTCAGCCAGCTTGAAGACGTAATTGAATCGCTGTTGAAAGAACTTCTGCTGCCATGCAGTATTATCTCCGTCAGGTGTCCCCTCGGCTTTCTCTTGAAATTCGCGCCTACACCATTGTTCAATCACTAAAAACGTATTAGCATCAACGAATTTCAGGTCGAAGGGTTCACCATTCTCAACTTCCTGAGGATTAATATCTACAAATTTGGCGCATTTAGATTATTAGGCGTAAAACCTATCAGGCAAATGGTAAGAAAACATTTCTAGCGGTCTTGACTGAATTCATGCGTGCGAGCAACTCACCGCAAACGAGGTCTCTTATAAATGTGCTATATTTTAAGACCTCTAAAGGGACATTGAACAAAGCATTGTCGCCGGTCTTTGTCAAGACCATCTTGTTGAGCCTGGCTAGATTAGATAAATGACCTAAGTAGTAAAACAAAACCTATTTCTATGTCATTTCGGTTAGTTAAATCATTCATATAAATTGATAAATGTTGTTAACTTAGCATTTGATAGTATCACTATTGTAAATAAATATGAAACTAATCAGTTATAAATTCATACAACAAATACGAAAAATGTAAGGTTTAAAAATCAAGGCTAGAATTGCTCGTGTACATTGTTAGAGCCTTCATAGGTCATAGAATCATGGTAAAAATAATATGCTCGAAACACCAAAATATTTTGATATCTGACTCACTGAATGGCAAACCCACGAAAATATGTGACGTAGGTGCATGTTACGTTCTTTTTGAAGCACATCACCTGCAATGCGATGCTGATCTCGCATTTGAGACTTTTATTTTACGATGACTAGACACAAGTGAGCCTAAAATATATTTAAAAAATGCGATTTGGAATGAGGGTAGCATTGGGGCTGACTGATATTCACCCCCTGGACTGTTACCATCAAAGTAAAATTGCCAACGCATTGCAGAATTTTTTCTCCTCATCAAGGTGATTAGAAATACGACGCTTTGCTTCTTTATGCCAAACCATTTAACACCTACTAGTTGTAAGGTTGTTGTCAGTCGTTATCAAGAAGTAATAAGTACAAACAGTAGAAAAGCCTATTTTATAGATGAGATGACAATTCGATCATACTTACCGAATTCAAATAAGTATGAGATTCTCATTGATTGCATTGAATAGATTACAATTTATTGGAAGAGCAAAATATACGGTAACTATCCTCAAAAAATTTATTCGAGCTATTTTTTGGGAGGTGAATACAACATTTACGGAGGTATTTTGTTTTAATGTATCTTTAGAGGTGAAGGATTGTCGTTTATAATTGAGCCTGTCGTTGATGATACAGACTAGCGAGATTCGCCTCATAACAGTTGAGCCACCAGTAGCAGTGTTCAAAATGAGTCAAGACAAACAGTACTTATGTTTCCACTATAAATAACCCCGTTTTTCGCTATTCTCAATAGTTCAGTTGAATAACGGCATCTACGAACACACACCCTTGGTTTTAGAAGATATAAGATTAGACATTTTCAAGATTGCCACCAGTTGATGAAGATACCAATTTCCCCGTTCGATTTTTTTGGCTTTCAAAGGAATAGTGCAACAATAAGAGCAGCGAATTTCCAAGAAGTGATGTTGACAACCAGGATGATATCAAAAAAGCAGCTGTGAAACTACAATTTTTCGGCCTAAAGGATGTGTATGTGGACTCTCTTAAAATGGCAAGAAGTAATGAGTTGAGTAAGGAGTGCCGAATTTTAAAGATAAATGCTATTTAGCCATTCCGTAATTAGCATTATAATGATTCTCTAGTTGAAAGAAGCCCAATTACTAGCACTTACCATTCAATAAATTTTGATGGATCTTGCCAAATCTTTCATATGCGCTTTGTAAACTCGATAATAATTTTAGCCTAACTGAAGTGTCCAAACATCATAGACAGAAATGGCCAATATTTATTGACGCGCTGGTCTCCAATACTTTACTGAGTCATTCTAATCATGATGAATTATTTCTAACAAAGAAAGGCGAAGTTTTTGTTGAGTAATTAAGATGGATTACTATTGGCGCAAAACATGACTGAAATCCTTGAGGTATAAAAGGTCTGTCAAAAGTAACACTTAGATGTATCAAATTGTATTAAAAGCTCAATTTGGGTTAAGGAAAGCGCATCTTGCAAAATAAGTCTTATATAAATACCTTAACTGTGCTACACCATTGTTATAATTACTCAAATCGATAACATATTTTCTCAGTTCTGATCATAGGGTGTTCAACAATTTTACCATTGGAACTAGAAAAACGTTTAATGAATATTGCGAAATTCAAGACCTTAGTTTGGATTGTGCTGCTGAAACAGCCTACTGGGTTTGCCAAAATTATCCTATGGTTATTATGAAGATAGATGTGATTCGATCACATTTTTAAGTGAACTACCCCAAATACAGGTACAGAAGTTTTTTTTGAAAAATATCATTTACTTTAAAAAATTGAATGGAAGAGAACAACAGCAATCTAATTCATTAACTAGCCCGGTCATTTTCTACTTTCTCAATATTACATAATTGAATTTGCTGGGTGTATTTGGTAATGCAATCAATTCTAGGATTCAGAATAAAGTAAATGCAAATCTAGAAAATAGATCCCAATATTGAATACATACCGTTTGAAGAGGAGAAAAATTTGCATCTTCAAAAGAAATGAATTTATGAACTCCTAGAGCGATATAAAAATTTGTGCAACATGCATACTACAATAGCAACCAATGGAGGGGAAAAAAGGCACTCGCTTAAAATGTCCATATAAATGTGTAAGTATTTTAAAAACACTAAGTGTAATCAGCAAACATTTTTGCCAAAGTTCCCAACTAGGAATAAAATATAAAATTCCCTTAAATTTATTAAAATTGTGCGAAATAACACATATTGCTCACTATATAGCTATTTAAATGATTCTTTTAAAACGTTTCCAACTAACCGGTGTTATTAAGTTAACACGTTGTGCTATTTGAGGTCGTGTTATTGATTTAATATGGAAGAACCCCCCAAAAAGAAACATAGAGCCCCTCGAAGCGGCTCCAAGGCTGTGAAAAAGACTAAGATCGAAGGGAACGGAACAACTAATCCAAAGGGATTTTCTGTTCAGCATGCAACCAAGGTGGCTAGGAAAGTTCGAAAGACTCTAGACAGGGAGACCAAGAAGTATCACTTACCAAATACAACTGCTACTGTCTCGGTTGAGTCATCTCCCCCTCTTATGGTAGGTATCGTTGGCCCTCCGAGGAGTGGAAAGACCACTCTTCTTCGCTCACTCATTAAACACTTTGGCCGCCAGGTTGTGCCTGTCATTACTGGTCCAATAACAGTCGTCGTTGGCAAGAAGTATCGAATGACTTTTATCGAGTGTGACTGTAACATTAACAGCATGATCGACGTCGCGAAAGTGACTGATCTTATTCTCCTCGTCGTTAATGTTCACAAAGGACTGGAAATGTACCATTTCGAGTTTATTAATATGCTGCAAGTACATGGAATGCCTCGCGTTATACCAGTGCTTAACCATCTGGACCAGTTCAAGGAATCGAGTGCATCGAGAGCCCTACGTAAAAGGATAAAATCTCGTCTTTGGACTGATCTCTCCTCGAAAATTTTCTTGCTCTCAAGGTTCCTTCAAAAGAAAGCCTATCACCGAAGATCCCAAGAAAATGGTGAAGTTGATGGAGAGTACATGCCAGCTGAAATACAGCGTCTTGCTCGTCTGATGGTAGTAAAGTCGCCTCGTCCGTCTGATTGGAGGACTGCTCATCCTTACATGCTGGTCGACAGATTAGAAGATGTTACTAACCCACGAGTTCTGGAAGAAGACAAGAACGCCAGCCGGACTATCAGTATGTATGGATGGGTAAGAGGAGCTCCAATAGAAGCTTCCGCGAATGCCATGGTTCATATTCCAGGGCTGGGAGACTTTCAGATTGCTGAGGTTACGCGTCAACAAGATCCCTGTCCCACGCCAGCCCAGTTAATGCAAACATGCGCCTCCACCGAAGAGGCCATCGAGGCTAAACTCAAGAAACGGCTATCTGAGGGTGAACGGAAGGTATGCTTTTTGCCCTTCTAAAAGATGCAGTGGCCCGTATCCGAAGTTTTGCATGATAACTGGGCGTTCTCAAATTTTTCCACTTAATTAAAATTGCCTTTCAACTTTCCGCTGCTTCTAAAGCGTACCGTTCCGAATTATTCACTCCAATCTTCTTCAATCATGCGTTAAATGGTTCGAGTTTGATTCTCAAGTGAAGTTTGCTCCATGTTTTTCATTCATGTATCACCTAGCCTCTTACCATAGTTGCTTAGATTTCAATCTATTAAAATTTTGATCCTCAAGCAAAGATAGTGCATTTTAGGGCGTTTGGTGGGTGTATCAACCCACAAACTCGTTGGTTTAATTTTACGTGGTTATGACTAGTTTAGTCCATAGAAATGCATTTTCTAAAAATTTGCTCATCTAGTAGCCTGTTAATTGTTCTTTGTGAATGCTTACTGGAAAAGTTTATTTACTGTACAATTTTAGCTTTACGCGCCAATGTCTAGTATCGGTGGTGTGTTGTTTGATCGCGACGCCACGTACATAGACCTTGGCGGTAGTCATCATCTGGGTGGTGGCCGGCTAACCTCCGGACGACAGGTGGTGGGTGCGGGCGAAGTGGATTTAGCCAAAGCTCGCGACCTCCTCTCCACCTCCGGCCTCGGCCTCGACGAGCGCCTCGAAAACGACCATCGCGTCAAAATGCTCGCCGATGCTCCTCTTTTAGAACCCACCTCTCTCTCGGGTGTAGATTTGTCTGACAACAGTTATTACGACAGCGATGAAGGGGAAGATCTCGACATTTCTGAAGACGAAGAAGACCCCAGAATGTTTGCGGACATCGTGCTCCCAGAACCAATTAATGGGAATAGTAGTGGTAGCAGTAATGATGAAGATTTTGTGATGGCGAAAGCAAAGCCAGGGTTCGATATCAGGCACAAAGAACTAAAAGATGCCTTTGATAGTGCGTTTCTATATTTTATCTATGACATGCTGCTTCTTGATGAGACAAGCATTTATTTTCATCACGTAGATCTTAATTGGGATGAAACCTCATCGGGTCGACCAAATTGGAAGCACATTGTTTACAGCGCCGGTACGTTTCCACGTTTGTAAAAGAAGTGAAAATTGGGGAGAATTGGAGTATTCAATTTTGTTAGCCTTGACAAGGTGGTTTTACGTCACTTGTATTGTTACTTGGTGTTTTTGTTTCGTCTTGACCAGAGGATGAAAGTACTTCCAACGGTGTGGAGGATTCCTCTGTATCTATCACTGGAGAGATGTTTCGTGTCTCTACAACGTTTGCTGATGGCTCAGGCAGTACGTCAAGCCAAGCCGACGACGTCACTCTTCCACAAAATTCAAATTCGGTCTCTAGGGACTGGTCAGCGGAGTCCGCAGTGGCCTTGATTGCAAACAGATTCACCACCGGCGATTGGAATGCCAGCGAAGACGCGGAACAACTTTTAAAGGCCGATGCCGACGCCCAACGCGTGCTGCAAGCCCTGAAGGCGCAAAAAATTGCCAAGGCGGCCGGCAGCAGCGTGCGGTACAAGCCCCAGGAGGGTGGAAGCGGTGATGATGAAGGGTCTTTGGAAGAGGAAAATATGGAACATTTCGACTCCTTTGATGAGGACAATGATGATGCTAGTGGTGGTAGTCGAATTTCAGGGGGTAATGAGGATGAGACGAAGGATGACGATCCTACAAAGGAATTCGAAAAGGTTTGTAAATTTTCTGGTATCTCGCTATACGGGTTTCGATCCCTTTCGTTTTTCATGCCTTTGTTAAAAAAGGAGGCTTTGAAATCGGCTCTAAACAAGCTGTTACTCCAACTGCCCGTTTTAGTCGTTATACGGTAGTTGCTTCTCACAGGTAGTACGATAATTTTAAACTCGCTCTTGTATTTTTTAATGCTCCTTAGGAAGAATGCCCCCGCTAAACCATCTAGTATTTCCCAAGTATCACAAAATGTTTAATCAAGAGTTTTGTTTGTTTCCATTTCGTTACTTCAAGAGTCTGCTGCGTCCGACGAAACGCGAGCGCATTTTAGAGAAGCGCAGGCGTCACAAGGAGCTCTTCGACCGTCTCTATGACTCTGCTCAACGTGGATCGGGCACTAATGCTGACGAGCCTGCGACGGCCTTCTACGACAAACTGCTCGCTAAGCAGGAGGCCCAGCAGCAACTCAATCGGGAGGTTCTTGACACTCTACCCCCTGGCATTCGCGAAACCGTAGAGGGAGTGCCTCCAGGGTGCTACGTGCGTATTCAAATAGAAGGTATATTCTATCTTCATACCAAGGACTGCTTGCCTTGTGTGAAGACAACTGTTTCACTAGTTAACATTTAGGTTTGTGCTGCTCTTTCGTTGGGTAGATACAGCCAGTGACGAAGTCATTCGTGCATAACTTTTGGCTTGCAACTCATACTCCTCGATGTATACACTTCCGCTCCAGGTCTTGCGAGTTTCATTGGTAGTTTTCCATATCACCTTTTCTAAAATTAATGTTACTCCAAGAAGATAGTAGATGTGCTCATTTCAATTTTATGGGACTGTTACCGGTACCGATACCGGTAGTGCTTTCAATTTCTATATTCATATATTATATTTATATTTCTATATTTCAATTTCTATATATCACAATTAAGAAAATGTTGTGTTTGGATCACATCGTCAAATTGTTGCAGTATACATAGTTAATAATTAATCGATAAACTAGCCTTAATCCATGTTTATTTTCGACAATGGTAAAACATCGCTGAAATACCGTGAAAATGATTGAAAAAGCTACTAACGAAATCATGTGATCCAGTCGTAACATTTGTAAGGTTTAAGACATTTCTCTGTGACCGAATGCTGTTTTGAACCAAAGGCTGAAAACATCCTTTTTATATAGCACAACTTCCACGTAAATCATTTTGATAAAGTACGTTATCGAACAATAGCCACACTTCCTGCCTTAATATGACTTTTTTAAAGTCAAAATAGTACTTATTAGTCTAAGTACTTGTTACTTTCCGTTTGTAGTAGTTGAGCTCGATTCGAGTCAACACTGACATCATCATTCTTTTAATGCTCGTTTTTCGATTCATTCGGAATCGATGATTTACTTTATTCTTGGGTATTCCGAGTGACGTTTTCGATTCCCCGGGCTACATGACTATTTCAATACAGCTTTTTAACATGCCGCTTATTTTGTCCTTCCTGAAGTTTTCATCTTTTAAAAACTCTCTTTTATCACGAAGTTGATGAATTAATTTATTCTTATGTCTCTATTGCGGTATTATTATCTAAATCTTTCATGCTTTTACAAGTTTTGGCATTATATCATGTTATTTACATTCGCTCCTTTATTAACCTTTCCCAGATGTTCCAAGGTAATCCGTTATCTGCAATCCGTCTACAACTTTAATCGCTTCTCTTTTTCGACCATCTTTCGGCTACCGCTAATACCGTCTTCAATTTCTCAGTGTGACCTGTTGTGTGGGATCCGGTTTTTTCCAATTCCATTTTTCACTACCGCTTGTGGTGGTCTCAGCTTGCAATAAGTGCGACCTTGGTGTTGCTTATGCTTGTGCGTGCTCACGCGTAGGGGCACACAAGCACATTTGCGTGTGTGCGTTCATGTTTAGCATATCATGGTCACCTCTTTCCGCTACTAGTAATAACCACTTGTTATTTAAGAGGCTCTAGTTTGCATCCATACTTATTATTGCCTGATTGAAATCCATCAATTTAGTTGCGAGATTGGATATTTACGAGATCCTATTCAAGAAATCGTTTCAAGAAGCTTTGCGACTCCAGTAATTTGTCTTGGTTTACCCCTGCATCATTACTAATTTTCTGTCTTATGATAGAAAATAAATCCTTTATCTATTATTCTCTCTGTTCGCTAACCAGGCATGTGAACAAAGTTCCTAAAGTCCTTTAGCAATGTTTTACGAAAGTGCTGATAGAGTGTAGTGCTATTGAGAAATCTTCAAGCATACGAATCCTTGTTTCATTCAATAGGGTGTGAGCTCCAATAACTTACCAAGCGCTTCTCTATCATCGAAGCTATTTGCAAATTTTGTGGCTAGAAAGGTGGTCGTGAATTTCTCCGAATATTTAGGAAATGAGGCGAATGTTTTACGTATGTGTCAGTAACGTCTTTGGCCTAAGGCTTTGTTGCCGATTGTTCCAAATGCCTTTCAATATAAGGGTGATTTCTTTATATTAAGCTGTTTTCTCGCATAATTTTGTTGTTGTTAACGTCAAACTGTTATGACATTTCCTGTCAGTTGTCCTAAATGCTACTAGTCTTGTAGGCACGTGTTACAACAGGCACACTTCGTTGCCATTAATTTATCAACAGTACCTCTGTAGATCTCGGTGCCTTAGTCAGTACAGGGGGGTTATGATTGAGTGTCCTTTTGCCTTATTGCGAAATTAAGTGAATGTTCTATCAAGTATTGTACATTATCTCGAGGACGTAAGCATCAAATTGGCGTAGTCAGCTGTTTAAGAATCTGTTGCATGTTTTTATTGTTGCAAAGGAATAGGTGTATCGGACAGAGCAGTGACCAGGATATCTTTACCAATGCCCTTATTCCCTGCCTTTTAGATGTGCCGCATCAGTTCATAGAGAACTTTGATCCTCGACAACCCCTGGTAGTTGGTGGTTTAGTAAAGGGGGAACAGGCGAAGTCCTTCATTCAGGCACGCTTCCAGGCTCACAGGTGGCTCAGGCGCGTTTTGAAGTCCAATGATCCCATTACCGTCTCCGTTGGATGGCGGCGGTATCAGACCATTGGCGTCTTCTCGAAGTAAGCTTCGCTCTATCTTATTGCCATTTCCACTCTGAGTTCTGACCAGCGTCTTACTAAGGCAACTCCTTTAAACATAAAATTACCAACTGTGTGAAGGTCCTTCGCATCTACTTGACGCCTAACATTTCTGTGCCGAATGTCGAGTCAATGTACAAGGAATTAAAAAAAAATTTGTTGGTCAACATGAAGCTGCTAAAGGACAGCATAAGCTGGGGAATTCCCCTCTGGTTTGCAGCCAGTATTTGAAGGTCTCAGTTATTTTAATGTAGTTCAAGTCGATATCGCATACTGCCAGGTTTAAATTGTCTCACGTGACACTTTGAATTGCGATGCAGGTTGCACGTTTCCAAAATATTATTTTTGATATGCCGAGTTTGCTCTAGAGTAACAGATTTGTGTATTCGCAAGGTTGGAGTTGGAGCGCTCTCTGAATTATATGCTCATGGTATACGTTTGATTGGTACTTCTGAGGCATTTTTTTATATAATGATTTCGCTCATTTCATGGACGTGGTAACCGTGAACATGCTAACGGTTTCAGTCGATCGAAATATCTTCATTGATTGACATTGTAATTTTCACCTTATTTAATCTCACTCTTGGTTTTTGCTTTGTTGAATCCCCCTATATTGTGCTGTTCATATCAACTGCGGTTCCGCAACTCGTCGTTTCTTTTGACTTGTAGGGAAGAACACAACTTTAGGAAACGCTTTCTCAAGTACGCTTTAGCTCACGAGCACTGCCATGTAACCTTCTATGGGCCAGTGGTTCCAGCGAAAACGGGGGTTGTTGCTTTCGTCAACTCCACTTGGCGTGAACAGGTATATTGCAATTTAAAAGTTGTTTCTACGTTGCTTTATCAATAGGCTCCTATATCTAAATGCCACGTTTGTACCCACTCATTATTGACGATTAATGGGGTTTCTAACATCGGAGAGTATTGCAGGTTTGTTGGCTTGGGTGTCATATTAAATGATACCTGTAGATACAAAGGGTTTTCAAGACGATAATTGCGAAGGTTATAAACTGGATAAATTGTAGATAAATAACGGAGGCTACTAGGGCTTAGCTTTCACCGGTAGAATGCCGGTAAATCTGCAAGTGCCTTTTTGTGGCTTGGTCTACTCTAACGTTCTATCCCGCATGAGAGTGCTATTCTTTACCGTTTGGCCCTTAGGCATCTGCCATCGAAACAGTGTATTTTGATCAGGTTAGTTACTCCACTGCAATGATTTTGATGAAATCGTTTTCCACTGGTAATTTCGACTCTTCAGACTGAATCAACGACAACGCCGAAGTTTCGCATCGCCGGTACTGGCAGTGTGACAGATTGCAATGAGTCACTCCAGATTATGAAGAAACTAAAGCTCGTAGGCTACCCTTACAAGATCTTCTCCAAAACCGCCTTCATTCGAGGGATGTTCAATTCAGAACTAGAAGTGGCCAAAATGATAGGGTGTAAGATTCAAACTGTCTCAAAAGTCCGAGGTAAGTTAACATTGCCATCAAGGCACTCCTTGAGTTATACTCGACGACTAATTCCGCTGCTTTTAGGTCTGATTAAGAGCACGTTAACAGGCAGCAGCTTCAAGCCAGGTGACTTTCGAGCAACTTTTGAAGCAAATATTCGCAAGGCAGATATCGTTTTTGCAAGAACATTTGTACCAATTGAGCTGACTCCATTTTTCAACCCTATTCCAAATTTGCTTATGCCAACTACTCGAACTGCAAAGGAAAGCAATGACATTGCGAAGTGGCGAATGCTCCGTACAGCTGGAGAAATTCGTAAAGACAGTGGCATTAAATTGGAATTGAAGGCAGACTCGAGCTACAAGCCTCCGGAACGAGTTCCTTTCACGCCAACCCCACTGATTGTGCCTACCAAGTTAGTTGCTGCCCTGCCCTTTGCTGACAAACCGAAAATGAACAAGAAGCAATTGCGGACACAACGTTTTCTCGAGGATGAAGTTAGAAAGGCCAGAAGAGAAGGTATTCCTGGCCAAGTGAGGCCTCGAACTGCGGCGCTAGAGGGTGGAGGAGAGGATATACCTAATCCAGTTGGCCACCTAAGGGATCGGGCTCAGTTGCTGCAGCACCTTCGGGAGATTCATGCGTCCTATCAGGCCAAGGAGCACAGCAAAATGGTCGCGCGTACCGCGCAATTCAAGGCGAAGCTTGAAGCGGCCACTCGAGAAGCAATGTTAAAGAATAAGCAGAAAAGAAAGGAGTTTTTCGCGCGTTCGCGTGGCGGAAGTGTCAAACGTTCCGGAGGCAGGGACTTGTAGATCTACTGCTGTTGTTTGTGTACATAAGCAAGCACAAGCCCCACTTGCAACATGGCTGAAAATAAGGTCGATGAAAATGAGTGTATTTTTGGCTTTTTTTACTGTTGGGTATTTTCGACCATTTTGGAAGGGTAATATTGTTTAAACAGTAGTGATTCGAAGGCAAAGTAGTGATTAAAAGTAGATGATATCTTGGTTGCCACACAGGTGTCATCTAGTAGAGGGCCGGTGGTTCGTTGTTGTCACTCTAGAAATATTTAAAAATATTTTAAGTAAGATTGAAATGGAAGTTCAACGAAACTTCGTAAGCTGCGCGAGCTCCGTCAAAACCGGTCGTGTGTGTTTTGTTTCTTGGGTTCAAGTGACATTTGTACAATATAAGGTATGGGGTAAATCAAACAAAATCCGACTTGAGGTACGCCTTTGCGGGATCACTCTATCATTAAAGGGGGCTTCATCCCAGTGATTCTACTGTAGACGTTTAAACAAAACCAGTAGTAATAACCTACCCCAGAGGGCCCAGGCTTGCCAGAAGAATTTGAGTGACGAAAGGCACGATAAGCGTACATCCCAGCAGCAGCAACGAACCATGCAAACACCATAAAAAATGGCGTCGATAGTACTGATCCGGACTGGTCTGCAAGAGGGCTGGAGAGGTCATTTTGACAGAAAACGTCATTGCAGTGGGTTTGTGACTGGCGAAGCATCGAAAGGAGCCGTTGCATAGTCGATTCGTGGTTAAAGATGCATTCACAAGGATCGAAGTTATCGGCCATTCCTGAAATATTTGTGGAATCGTCGCAAGCAATTTATCATAGAGACAACGCATTTAGTCACAAAAAGTACTTATGTAGCAATATAAATTCGATATTTAAAATGAAGGTTCATAGATGAATTTTAAGATCACAATTAGATGCAAATTACTCAAAAATTATGAAATAGGGAAGCGATACGAGCCCTTTTTCGAAATACTTGTGTGTGCATTTAGGGTCGTGTTGACGGGCTTAAACAATACATTTGCTTAAGATCCTTGTATTTTTTGCTGTGTTTACAAATTACTTGATGTTTCATGATTTCTGTATATTTTTTTCCAAATTTTTGATTAAAAGTGTGCTTGAGCTACTACATTAAATCATTTTACATAGTCACGCAAATGGGAATGTGTTGTACTGACGTTTTGGATTCAGCATGAACTATTGCTACAGATTCTTCACATAATAATAGGAGCAGTCTTCAGATACATTGTTGGACTAATTGAAACCAAATCCCCAAAATACACATAAAAACTTTTTTATTATAAACCCCTCTTACATTGTTCTCTCTCTAATAACAATAAGATAAATGACAATAACAATAAAATTATATATAACAATGGAATAAACCAGCAACTCCAATTAAAGAAGGTAAATTCAAATTAAATCAAATTCCATCATGGCATCTATGGAATATCAACTAAAGCACTGAAACGTTGGGTTCTTATGGGTTTAATGCACTGGGGTTTTCAATCTAAGCGACTGAAAATAAAGATATCGCTCAGTTCACTTCAATTGTTGAGTCTCTTTCGTGATCGCCTTTGGTGCCGATAAGATGCGGAATGAAGAGGAGCTAACAATACTCTCAGCATGAGATACTTATTCAAAAAAATGAAAAGTTGACTGAGATTAGAACGCAATTTTCCATTATCTTTCTCTGGTTGCCTTCTGAACTTTACTGGATTTGAATAAAAACATGAGCTCCTTGTAAACTTCGCTAGAGAAGAGATAATACATGAAGAGATAAGGAAACATGCGCCAGTCGCTTGTTTCATGGTGTCAAAAAATTTACACTGCCTCTGATATACATGGCGGGTTTCTACCCCTTATAGAATGGTCAATTAATACTGGGTCCACAAATTTGTTAATAAATTTGTTAAAGGTATGAGTTTATTATCTACGTTTCCGAAAATTGCAGGAACTGGGTGTTTGAGGGCTATCTCAGCTTCTATTGCTTTCTTGCGGATTACGTGTAGAGATTCAAATCAAAACACCAATTATTTTTTCGAAATATCTATACAAATCGTCTTGTTATAAGAAATTACTTGCGACTTTATTCACACTTTAAGATGAACATTTTACCCGGCGTCGTTAATAATACATCATTATAGATGGTTTTGCCGTTTGACTTAGAGTATTAATAAAAAATATGAAAGCTTGTGTGCATTTTACTACCTTAAACTGTCGATTATTTTATCGAAGGTATTTGTTACAATCAATTAAGTGATTTCTAACAAAAATTCCTTACACAGTTATAACTATTATTGAATTTTTACGACGCGAACTTTAATAAATGGAAATTAAGTGTGGGTAACTCAACGTATGTATTGATATTGAAGGAGAAAATATAACATGAATCTGTGTTGTGTACAATAGAATCTAAGTACGTGGTATTGTCAGGCAAATTTAATTGCTTCGGGCTGGTGTTTGGGAGTATTGAAGATCATGCACCTTGAAGATTTTCTCCAATCTTATGAGCGATTCAAGCAAGGCGATCCTCATAAAGATTTAGATAATGCTTCAGAGGTGGGTATTTCCTACGCTCTTAAGGTTTCTAGGAACTTTTGGGTGATTGTATTGATCTAAAATGTCTAGATCAGAGTACCCGTGAACGCCTAAGTGCATTCTTTTCTTTTGCTTTGTGTTCTTCGGACAATTGTCAAATGCGTTCAATCGCCTTGAAAATGATTTCTCATTTTGGTATGACTTCCGTAAAGTGATAGTATTATTTAGCTAATGATTTTTCCAATCGGTATATTCTCGTGTCCGAATTCTCCATTCTAAAGTCCTTAATATATGGTACTTGCAACTGGAACGAGGATGAACTTGCTTTGGGGGTTTGGTTTTTTAAGCGCATTGGTCACTTTATAGGCACTGGAAACATTTCACAAGTGTACATTTGAATTAGATTGTATGGATGTTGATGTCGTTGATGATATTTTTGTTTGGTCTTGCCGAAAGGCTCTGTCAATTCTAAAAGATCCGCCGAAAAAATCGAAAATCGAAACGGCACTGGGTATTCTGGCAAATGTCTGCAAACGGAACGCAGCTATTCATAAGGCTTTTCGGAACAAGGTTTAGATATATTGCCTAATTCATCGAATTCCACAGAATGACTTTGATCTGCTGCGTAAACTGCTTCTTCGTTTCATGAATGATATTCTGTCATCGTCTACGCAAATTGTCCTTTCATTAACTATCACTTTCCATTTGTGGGGGACCTCTGATAAGGTTTGCTTCGCTCTCTGACCTTAGGTAAAACTCCTAGTTTTTTGCCCGCAAAAATGCTTATAAATCTCTTCAAATCTTGTTTAATATCTTCTTGAGTGGAGAGTCGACCCTTGATCGTTTATATGCAAGTGATCTTCTCGTCGATATATGCCAAAACCCGGAGTTATTTTCAATGGTCAGCTCGTAAGTTTCGTCAAATGTTTGATATCCCTAGGCATCCATCACTTCAGCAGGTTATATGTGACACCTTTCAACACATTGCTAATGGAAATTCAGAAATTTTTCAAAAGGTTGGGTTAAATATTCCTATTTAATTTTTGCCTAGTGTCTAACTTTCCTAACTTGTCTGCTGAAAAGTAACCCTCAAAGTTGTGCGTTTATTCGAAGGATGTTTTTCAAGGCATTCCCTCCTAATGACTCCAATGATGTGGTAGCAGCCATTGGTAATTGTTTAGTTCACCCTTCCGATCATCTTCTCGCGGCCTCGGTTGCGGCATTTCTTTTCGATATGGAGTCCTCGGTTTGTCAGCCTTGTATTCCTATTACCATCGTTTTGATAATAGTTCTCCTCTTCTTGCACACCGGATGCAGATTATGCCAATACCCTGCTCACGCTTCTCGACGTACTTGCTCGATCACTTGCGACTACATTGGAATGTAATAACCCCATCGAAGTGGGTAGTCGCCGGCGCGTTGTGATGCGCTGTGCTTCTTTCGTTGTTCAGAAAGCCGAGCACAACTGTCACTCCTTTGACTCTGAATCGTTGGAAATCCTCGTCAGCGAGATAGACCGTTTAGCCCAGAATGCCCATGAAATCGCCCAAAATATTCTCGACAGTAATTCTACTCTTGTGAAGTTTCTGCACTGTACTAACAACCGTAACGAGATAGGTGATCATGCCGTTCCGGATCACAATTTACTGTATGGCGCAAACTTGTTTTACTTTCGATGGTTTTCTAATGTTTAAATTGTTTCGTGGATATTGAATAATTTTCTCTTGTCTCACATATTCTTAATCATATCTTTCGGTCAAATCAGTGGTGGAATATTATTTCAAAGTTTCTCGTCATCATTTATTTAGCGCTAATCTTTGATGCTTCAAGTCTCCTTTTTGCGTTATTTTTTTACATTCTGCTCCAGCATTATAATTTTCATTGGCTATTGTGAACTTGTTTGCAGAAATACTGTGATGCTTGTCACGGTGGATGCACTGGATCTTCTCCTTTCCTGTGTGGATTTCTTCTCCACTTCTGTCCCTATTGGAAGCTCCCAAAAGTCCCAAGAGAACATAGATCCTGACGAGACCCGAATCGACTGCACGCCGTCCTTAGCTAACCTTCGATTGACTAAAAACCTCGCAACCGGCGGCCGGCTACAGCGTTTCGGCGATGCACTCCAGAATTTCCTCGAGTCCCCACCACTTGCTCCAATCATGGCTCTACTCCTTGTCACGAGTTGCGCTGAAGTTGGTAACGTATTCTCTTCTCGTGAAGCCATTCTAAGGCTTCTGAGGGTCGCTCTGGGCTTACATGGCTTTTCTAACTTCGCGTAATTGCTTCTTTCGGAAGAAAATATACTTAACTATTTTATGATAATGCTTCACAATTTATTGTCACTGCAGTTTCTTGTCGACATTGAGCACTATCATACCCGATGGTTGTCGCTCACTTGAGGATTATGTGGAGTCGCGTTTACTCTCGATGGTGGAAGGAAGGTCGTGTTCAAGGCCTTTTTTCGTCTCCCAGTGGATAGGAGTAACGCAGCCTCAAATTAGCAGTGGCAAACACCGTTCTTCATGCTATGGCTCTGTAAAAAGTGACATCCGTTGTTCTGAGGCAACGTTGGAAAAAATCATTGCTGCGTTGGATAATTCTACACTTTCTTTCGTATGTTTCATTTCCGGACTTTTCTCCTGATGAAAAATTTATTTTTTTTCCAATTATTGTGGTTCCTCGTATTAGGCAAGTATCTCTGGATCTGAGGCCATGACAATTTGCCAGCGGAAGATCGAAATGCTACAGGTATGTCTTTCTCGCGCTTTATTTGCTATTGTCAAACCCATTAACCCTTTTGGGTTAACCCTAGGCATTCCACAAATCCTGAAGCTATAAATACAGTTCTCTTTCAATCAATATAGCATACTTAACTAGTTACAATGCATCACATGTAAATACACAATCTACTTGATTTGTTATCTCTTCGTGATATAAGTATTTTCACTCATCTTGTCGTCAGTTTGGATATTAATTGTATATGTGTGCGCTTCGAATTGTGGCTTCTGGCAGCTCATTTTCGACACGGTGTAGTTGCAGCCTTAACTCTGCTGTTGGTTCCATGCACGTAGGGCCGCGAGGCGGTGCTGGAGGCGGAAGTCAGTGCGAAGGCGGAGGCGCTGAGGCGGGCTGATGCAGTGGCAGAGCATTTTCGGTCCCTCGCACGCTCCGCCGAGGCGGATGTGACGCATCTCCTGCGCATTCAGGCACGTGCCCTCGCCCACGCCGAGGACCAGCAAGCCTCACTCGCTACCCACCAACGACGTATCCAGCAGTGAGTCTACTCTCCGGCTCCTCCAATCTGTTCTAATCTGTCCTTTTCATTTGTTAATATGACTATTTTTTATATTTTTCTCGGATTGCTTTTGTCTCTTTCAATGTAGCGTTGGACCATCTCCATTGTTTCAAAACCCACAAGCAGTTTCATTTCGAATCATTCTACTTACTTGTATAAGTAACTAGGTTCTTTTTTTAAACGGGTTAGCTTTCTGTTATTCCGAATGCTTGGGGTTACAGTCAGTCGTTATTACATTGGGTTCAACTGACTCCTATATTGTGTAAGAGGTGGGAGTGATTGCATTTCCCTTTATGGTCAGGACTCGTTTTGCCTTACGTTTAGGCTATTCTAGCTGTGTCTACTTGCTAAAGTGAAGTTTTAGCAGCATAATGCTAGTTAAACCTGGCATCGAGTGCAAATATCCGCGTGCTTCGGATAGCGGCTCGCGAGCCGATTCCAAGTGAATATCAAGTCAATGTTTAATTTAATCTTCACTTTCGGCTGTTGTTGTCATCTACTGATATCATGTTTTACGCGCTTCTTTAGTGCGCACCTCGCAACCCAATTTGGAAAAATGGAACAAATTAAGGTTCCATCAAGAAAATGAATTGCATTTTCGTTTTCTCGTCCAAATCCAAGATACATTACCCCAGATGTGTGTTTGGTTGCCTATGACGACGCCTAATAAATTTGCGACCCCAATTACCATATCGCCCATCATTCTTAATCATCACCCTTCTTCCCGGTCTCAGTGAACTGGGCAGTTGTTTGTTTGTGTGTTTCATGCGTTTCCATGACTCGTTGTGCGCAAATGAGACGCTGTTAAAAATATCTCTCATACGTCGGTTCCAAATTTCATGAAAAATTCGTTAATCAATTTCAGATTGCAGTCGGAAAACTCACGTTTGTCCACAGAACTTTCATTAATTCGCAAAGAGTCCGAAGGTACGTAGGGGCTGTCTCCGTCTTCTATGTTGCAATGGCTATAACTCCATTTTTTAACGAAAATTGTAGATTTAAAAACGTCTAAAGCCAGCCTACAGTCGAAACTTACAGCTATACGAGAACAGAATAGGAGTATGGATGCAACAATTGACAGCTTTCGCAAACAACTCGATGAAGCAATGGAGATCATCCGACAAAGAGACGCTGAAGTAAGTTCATTAACATGAAGTTTATGCATCTATCTACGGCGTATTCCTGGTTTACAAGTGGTTGGATTGTGCGTTGGATCTTGCGTTCCAGATCCAGCAGTACAACCAAATGGCCAAAATCATCAATGAGCTCACGGGAAATAGGGTTGCCTCTGCAAACACCTCGAACTCGAAAACCTCTGGTTAGCTTAAAACATTACATCGTCTCTTGTATGTAGCGTTGTGTCCGTGATGAATGTGTAATGGATTTTAAGTTGATTACCATAATACATTCGGCATGCGTTCCAATTTTGTACTTTCTTAAGCAATGGTTTGTTATTTTTCATAAAATAAACATGGATTGTTGCAAGGTTCAACCATTAATGCTAAACCCAGTTTCAATCATTTGACCTATGCATTGAATTAAAAGCGGATAAGCACTACTTCTTCAATATTTTTATCTGGTTATTTTAGCTGTTTAATGGAAGCGTTTGTAGCTATTCTCTGCATTGTTGTTGAATTCAATTTGGCCAACGCCGTTTGTATCGGGAGCGGGAATTTGCTACTTCTATCACCATCCAGGTGGCTAAATAAGCCTATTAAATCAAGCGAAGACCTTGAGTCCTTTCTGGTAATTTAACAGCCTGATTTTAATGCAAAAAATCTTTTGAACGCTACTATACAAAGCAAAAAGTGTAGATGTGTTCATATTGAGCATAGTTTCCCGCTTAAGCACTATAAAATGTACTTATTCCCAGGCTGTATATCGGGGACTCATTGGTGAAACTGAACTAGTGTTACGCATCTTCCAAGTCAGTCGCGTAACGACAAAGTTGATATCTTAGCACCGGTGATGTAGTTTGCCTGTCTTAGAGATACCGTATCTTTTGAAATTAATAAGGGTACTCGGACGAAGAACTAATTACCAACGATATATTCGAAAAGAATTACTATAGATTCCATAAATTAATTCGACTTGTTTGGAGACAGTAGGGTATTACAGGATTTGTCAAAAGGCGGTTAGAATACCACTATGACCAGCAAGAAGTTCTGTGACAAGGCACAGTACCACAAAATTAGGGTACTTTATGAATTTCCTTTAGGGCTACAGTTCTATGAAATGACAGACCTGGTTTAGAATACAAGTCATCGGAAACAAGATTCTTTTTAAACGTTTCTTTGATGAGATGTTATGCACCCACCAACCAAGCGTCGACAAGAAAAACGATTTTGCAAGTATGCTTTATTGAAAATCACGACGATAACACAGTCAAGGCAGCTCGAGAGATCAAAGTGATTATGTGAGTAGTGTGCTACCGAAGTTTGTGACTGAACAGATCATAGTGCAACAAGCAAGCGACAGGTACATCCAATGTAAGAAGAAGCTAATAATTTGCATTTCGGGAAAGAGTGCAAGACGTTCTGAGGCACGTATTAGTTCAAGCTTCCTCCTCTTCCTCGTCGAATTCGCCTTCCTCTTCGGCAGTAGCCTCCTGATACTGCTGATACTCACTCACAAGATCATTCATGTTTGATTCAGCCTCAGTGAACTCCATCTCATCCATACCTTCACCTGTATACCAGTGCAAAAATGCCTTACGTCGGAACATTGCCGTAAACTGCTCGCTTATGCGTCTGAAGAGCTCTTGAATGGCCGTGCTATTGCCAATGAAAGTTGCAGCCATTTTCAGACCTCTAGGAGGAATATCACAAACAGCTGTCTTCACATTGTTGGGGATCCACTCAACGAAGTAACTCGAGTTTTTGTTTTGGATATTAAGCATCTGTTCATCTACTTCCTTCATAGACATACGGCCTCTAAAAATAGCAGCGACGGTTAAGTAGCGTCCGTGCCTCGGATCACACGCGGCCATCATGTTTTTAGTATCGAACATTTGCTGGGTCAACTCGGGGACAGTTAGAGCACGATATTGCTGACTACCACGACTCGTTAGAGGTGCAAATCCGGGCATAAAAAAGTGCAGACGAGGAAAGGGTACCATGTTGACTGCAAGTTTACGTAAATCTGCATTAAGTTGACCTGGGAATCGAAGGCATGTTGTAACACCGGACATGGTAGCACTGACTAGGTGGTTCAGGTCACCATACGTGGGTGTTTGAAGTTTAAGAGTTCGAAAGCAAATATCATAAAGAGCTTCGTTATCAATACAGTACGTTTCATCCGTATTTTCCACCAGTTGGTGGACAGATAGCGTGGCATTGTATGGCTCAACAACAGTATCCGAAACCTAGAACGGAATCGGGAGCAACTACTCCAACTACCTTAGGAGAAGGAACTACAGAAAAAGTGTTCATAATTCTGTCTGGATATTCCTCACGAACTTTTGAAATCATTAGTGTTCCCATACCGGAACCTGTACCTCCACCTAGGGAGTGCGTGAGCTGGAAACCTTGAAGGCAATCGCAGTTTTCGGCCTCTTTTCGAATGACGTCCAACACCGAGTCAACAAGTTCAGCTCCCTCCGTGTAATGGCCCTTAGCCCAGTTGTTACCTGCACCACTTTGGCCAAAGACAAAGTTATCCGGCCGAAATATCTGCCCAAACGGTCCAGCTCTAACACTGTCCATCGTTCCAGGCTCCAAGTCAACAAGGATAGCACGAGGGACGTATTTTCCACCAGTAGCTTCATTATAATAAACATTTATACGTTCTAACTGAAGATCAGAATCACCATGGTAGGAGCCAGTGGGGTCGATTCCGTGCTCGTCAGATATGACTTCCCAGAACTAAAATAAGATTTAGCAGTTTGAGTACCTTGGCGCCAATTTGGTTTCCACATTGACCAGCTTGTACATGCACGATCTCCCTCATCTTTGAAGCCGGATAAATTTAAATTATGACACAATCGTTTTATCGTCATTTCAGTAACATAAACAATTTAGGAACAGAAAAGATGCGGACTTTGTAACTTAATTAAAGACCATAAATAGATCAAAAAATTTATAAAACGATAAGCTAATTTATCTATTTTGAACGCAAACATTAAAAAGAGCTTCGCATATGCACGGCAGCGGCATTTTTAAATTGAAATTGATCAGGAACAAACTGATTTCACACAAAAGTTGGCTTAAGAAAAGTGTAAGGCTTGACCAGGAAACCTGTTTTCTTATATGATGTTAAAGCATTCCTCGATTACTCTAAATTTTATTTCACCTAGCAGCAGAGAACTGGTTCATGTTAAATAAAATTCAGTTAGTTAATTTCAATGAACGTCATCTGCTTAATTTTTCATCAAGATGAATGCAGCTCACCTCCTCAGAGAAACTCAGTTCGCTTTAGTAAATTAACATAATCGTTGGAGAAAAAAATGTCTGACGTTTCAGAAAAGGTGTATCTCTCGAAAAATCTAACTATCAATGATTTAAGTAAGAGGTAAACAACATATCTTAATGATGGCTTATAAGATCACTACGTGTATACAATCACTGAAATGCAGAAGTAAACTTTAAAATATGTAATTTTGTTTAAATAGTGTTTTAACCCCAAAGCAGTTTAGGAACATTTGCTTGGTAATTTTACGTGTTGTAAGTACTTATATGGTTGTTTTAAAAACCGTTCGCGCGCTACTTTGGAGCTGCAGCGTTCTTGACTATGGTACGTGTAAATGTTCTTGCTGATGCTTTGAAATCCATTAACAATGCCGAAAGGCGCAAGAAGAGGCAGGTTATGATTAGACCATGTTCCAAAGTGATTGCTAAGTTCTTGAAAGTCATGCAAAGCAAGGGATATATTGGAGAGTTTGAGATTGTTGACGATCATCGCTCAGGCAAAATCGTTGTTCAACTTAACGGACGCCTGAACAAGTGCGGTGTCATAAGCCCACGTTTCAAAATGGGTGTCCGAGATACGGAGAACTGGACTCGTAACCTTCTCCCTTCTCGTCAATTTGGGTAGGTGATTTTGCTTCATATTACTCTTTTAGATACCTCGTTCTTACCACGAGCGCTGGCATGATGGATCATGAGGAAGCTAGGAAGAAGCATGTTGGTGGAAATATTCTTGGATACTTCTTCTAATATGGCACTTGTGAAAACGAATGTACCTATGCGGACCTATTTTTGTCAATTTTTCCATTGAACTCGGGCTTCGGGTTTTGTAATCGGTAGACTTCAAAAGAGCATGTAGTTAGTGCTGATGCTCAAGGGTTGTTCTTGTGCTTGGTTGGATGGTGCTTTTGCGCGTGTGATCAACGATTTCTAAAGGGGAATCTCTTAGGGAATTTCTTTTCAACGGTTGTGGAAATGTGCAGCAAAGAGCTATTGGTTATTGTCTTCGTTGTCCTTGGCAAATCTGTTGTTTTGTTTTTTTTCACTGAACTTTCATAGTGTTCCCACAGTGATCTTTTCCGTTTTATGCTGCTCTGAGGGAGTTTTAGTTGTGGAATATGTTAATATGCCTGGTGTGGGTGTGCTTCACAGTTTCTGTCGACGGATTGGGTAAAGCAAGCAGTCGTGGTCTTTCGGTTATGAATTCAACACGGGTTGTTCTACTTAGTAAGGCCAGTGTTTTAAATACACCTAGCGATATTGACGGTGGCAGCGTTAGGCACGATGATATGATTCATCATCAAGTAGGTCTTAGCTGTTTTGCTAATGCTTAGGTTGCCTACTTGCCAGATGCAAGATGTTCAATTTATTAGGAAATCGTTCAGCATATTACCATTATCTGAAGGGCAGATCCACTTATTGCTGGTCTTGTATTTATAGATTGTTTCATGGAATTGGGGGAACTAATCAAGAGGATCTCTTCGGAGATGTTGAAAACGTGAATGACTTCGTAGGAGAATTGGTACCTGGGGAAATCATGGTTTTCTTTTTCCAGGTCGATTAAAGAAGCCGTGGATACATTGATGAGCCAGGTTGTAAACGTCTCTGATATTAACACCAGCAGCTTCTAGATTTAAATCTGGCCATTTCCAATGATGACTTGGACCCATTTGCGGATCTACCGCCGGGTTTCAGGAGGTCAAACTTTTCTTCTATTTATTTAAAACGGACATCGGACAACGAGCCTATAGCAAGTTGTATGACAGTCGTTGAGGTGGCCTAATGTCTGCCAGGATCACCTGCCGAAGATGCTGTTGCAAACTCAGTCCTGACGATCTTGCCTTTAGGAAAACTTCATAGAATTTTGTTAAATTAGCGTCAGTAACGTATTCTTAAATGTATTGATTGGTATCCCCGGGGTAGATTGAGGATGATGTGGGTGTATTGCTTCAAGCCTCGATTTATTCCTCCATACGAGGTAGCCATGTGCCAACGTTTAAATGCAGGAAAACTGGTCGTGGTAAAAGGGCACTTCGTGGGGGAATTTAATCCATTAAATGGGGAAAAGAATCAGTATGGGAACAAACATCCCATTAGCTCACTTCCTCTACGATGCTCATTGCTTCTATGATAAACCCTAAAAGTATCACGAAATGGCCTTTAAAACGTGTTACAATACAAACCTTTGGCGTACGGTTACACCAAGTTAACTGCCCAATAGGTACGCTCGAAGCAAAGCAAGATGACCGCCGCTGACCCAATCGCATTCGAGAACTTCTCTATTAACTCATGGCGATTCCTGCATAGCCAAAGTTAGACGTAGCCCACATGACGCCGCACGCCTCATGCCAAATACACACCAGCTCTAACACGCCTCGTTGTTGCGGATACCGAACGGGTTCAGGTTGCTTACATTCAGTTAAATTTCCTACCCAAATTGACAAGACGGGAGGGGCTTACGAGCCCAATCCTGCGTATCTCGGACACCCACTGTGTAACGCGGACTGGTTCGGGCGTCAGTTGAGATTTTGCCTCGATATCAAACTTCGCAATGCAGCCTCCAAGAAACTTTATAATTACGTTGGAGGAGAACGAATTAGCACTTGCTTCTTCTTACGACTTTCGACATAATAAGTGGACTTTAAAGCATCGACTTATTTGCCAACATAACACCCGCTACTTCAGACCTCATACCAAATACCTATCGAGGACTTCCACAAATGCATCGTATTAGTTACTTAACAACCACTACCAAATAATCAGTAGATATCCTCAGATTTTAAACAGGCAAAAGTCACGTGAAATGACTTGAAAGTTTCGATATAGCATTGAACTTAAACTTACCAAAATACAATAAACATTTATAAAAGTAACAACACCTTAGGTTAATTAGCAGATAGAAGCTCTGAAACTCTTGCAATCTGGAATAGCATATAGGACAAGCAGTTAAACCATCGACAATTTTGTTTCTCCGAACAACACCTAAGATTTATGTACAAGTATGACGAGGAAAAATAAGACAGGAGGAAGCAACTTTTTAAGGGGATACAGAGAAGTTCACCGTTTGTCGACCGCAACTCCACCGGTTTCACCATCCCCGAACGGATATGGGCAACCATTGACCATGCAATGATGCTCGATGGCTCTCGCATAGGCTTTTACCACCTGTAACAGATGAAGAAAATCGCCACTTCTGTTCAGGGAGAAATTGCTGTACTAATCGAATCTCTGGTTCTTAACAGCAATTTTGACAAACGATTTCGCTAATTTAAGTGCTACATTTACAGAAATCCGTAGCTTTGCTCTGTAAAATTTTACCCCTGGTTCCTTCACGCGTGATTTAACTTTGTATTCAACCGCTCTTAGAGACCGAAATGTCAAACAATGAATTAAAAGATAAGATAAACTAAGCCAATGGGCTGGGTGGATTTTAAGTGCAACTTCGAAACTAACCGATTGCTTCATTTTACTGCGCTTGCCTTCATGCAGTTTCTCCTCATCAATCTTGGAATTCAGTGCCAGGGGAAGCAACTTCTCCTTCGGTAGCCATTGCCACGTCCGTTTGCCATCGAAAAAGAGCACCAAGAAGGGTGGTGCTCCGCTGGTTGGAGTGGTAGGTGCCGCAGGCGACGGAAGAGGCGTCGCGTTTGACTCTGGGCTAACCGCAGACATTGAGGCTGTCGACTCAGCCCCACCTCGACTAGGGGGGGGTGTGTGTTGGACGACCTCGGCTACTGACGAAGTGGAGGAAATCAGGGTCAATACCGCCTCCGGAGGCACAGGAATCGGCACCCCGTTCTTGTTAAAGGCCTCTGGTGGTGCCGCAGGATCGATAACCAGAGCTGGATACCAGGGCGAGCCACGGCACTTGGCCCAGACCAAATCAAGGTGTTCGAATTTCCCCGCTTCGAGACGCGATGCATCCTGAGAAGAAATATCGGCCCCCTCTACCACACCAAAGACCCTGGGCTCGGCTGAAGTCTCGTCATTCTGAGTAGCTTGACCAGAAACGTTACCTCGACTACCACGCCGTTTCTTGCTCGAAGAGTTGCGGCGTTTGGCAGCATTCTTAAGAGAAACCAGCTTGATGATGCCGGGGGCTGTACACGAAGCAGGAGCTGAAGACGGTGGAGATTTAGTCCTGGAACTCTTAGGAGCATGTGCACTAGTACTGTCGGTCGCAGTAGCACTGATTAGGGCAACATTAGACGACGCAGGCGAACGTCTCTAAAAAGCAACATACAAATGCACATTAAATTTGACGAATTATTCAGAGTAAATTAGACCCATCCATCCGCAGACAGGTAACTTGAAGTCACTATAAGGCGGCTGCTGCCTGTAGGAAGATGCATGTTTGTCACTAAGACCATTTTAACTAGTACCAAATGGTAACTCTCAGAGCGACGAATTGCGCAATTCGTAGACATTCTATCAGGCTATGAAATCGAGAGCTTGTTTAGATCATTCAAAATGCCTGGACGCCTAAAAACTCCATCCCACGCTCCTATCAAGCATGGAACTTTAGAATACGACTAAAACGGAGAAGCAGAAGACTTAACCCTGGTAACCGGTGTAGCCTTTGGAGTCTCAAGCGATCGCTTGCGTAAACTTCGAATTTCTCCACTCTCAGACGATGCAGCCGCATCAACCGTGACTTCGGTACCCGTATCGGGGGCCAGGCTGTTGCCGCCAGCTGCTGCTACGGTGTCCTGTGTGTCTTCTGAGTCCTCTTCAATCTCTGACTCCTCATCGCTCTCTTCCTCGTCATCTTCGTCTTCCTTTACGACCGTCTTTGAGCGATACATGGTGAAAGCTGGTCTGGCTCTGTCGGGCGAATGTGGAAGGCGCAAGGTTGCCGACACATTGGCGACCGATTTGATAGGCGTGGCCGTAGGTTGCTGCTGCTGTGTGGTTTGATCTTCCTTCTCCTCGATGGGGACCACTTGTAGTGGTTGGGGCACACAGGATCTACGCGGGCGTTGAGTCGGTGGTGGAGAAGACGGCGGGGTACCGGGACATCGCACACGTCTGTGAGAATTTGAAGAGGATCGGGTTTTCATCAATGTGAGTGCTTATGCGATTTTAAAAAGAGGTGTAAACTTAAATGAGCGATATTTATGGGATGTGACGAGTTTCAAACAAGTTAATTTGAAATCAGAGTTCACGAACTAGTTAAAGTTGCTATTGATAGTTGTAGAGTGAGACAGTAGAAAAGCTTCAGTGACATTTATGAGAAACCTGAATAATTCGAGAATTCTCGCAATGACGCTTGAAGTAGTAATGAACATTTAAATATCACTTACAAAAGCATCTAACAAGGCCTTTACAAATTAATCTTCCAATAGCTCCTTTTATCTTACAAGTTTGTATATCTGACTTGATAAAACGGATTCACAGCTTTGAGGTAGAGTCTTTGCAACCTGCAAATTGCACAACTTTAAAGCATTGCTAATAGGTTAGGGTTAAGAAAAAATTCCATATTCACAAAAACCTACCGCTTCTTTGCAGGTTGTTCCTCAGCCGCCATGGCAACGGCCGCATTAGACCCATCTTTTTGTCCATCAGAAGCAACAGCAGCACCTACAGAGAGCTTAACTTTGTTTGGTTCCTCCTGGGAAATATCATCCACTTCATTCCAGTCGAAAATATCGAAAGACTCGTTCTTTTCAGCCTCAGCGAATACTGACGCACACTAGGACGAAACAATAGCCAGATGTGGCAAAACCGATTTGAATAACATCACTAAGTAGAGGGGTTTATGGTTTCTAAGCAGAAGGATATAAATATATAGCCTGAGCCAAGTCTTCAGATCAGTCGAATTACATTCAAAGACCACGTTTACGAGCTTAAGATTTACTTTATTCCTACAAAGGCCATAGTGCTACAAGGAACTTCACAAGCTGGAGCTAAAGTTAACAACAAAACACCTACTTGATTAGCCAAAGCAACAGCTGACTTGTAGTAGACTGTCTCCTTGGCGTTGTACTCGCAGCAGTTCTTTACCATTTGGTCAAAGTCCCGCCGCACATCAGCCACACAAAGGTATTCCTTGTCCGCGCACTTCCTTCGCATCGTTGAGAAGTCCATTGGCTTCAGTATGACTGTGTAGTAGTCGGGTGCTATGTCCGTGGAGACCGGGGACCCGAAGAAGCCGCGGGAATCGTGCGCCTCGAGACGATCGATGAGGAGGGAGAGGGAGCGCAGAGAAAGTGACACGCGCGCCATCAGTTGTGCCCGTGCGTTCATCACGAGCTCGAGTTTGGTCCGCTCGCGTTTCCGCACCAGTTCGCACAGCAGCCGCGAGCGCTCGAGGTCCTGACGTAGACGCTGGAGTTGAATCAGCTTCTGACAGGTGGCCTCACCGTCACACAAGATGGCGGCTGCTGCCTCGGTCTGACCAGTGAGAAAAATTAACATACGGAGCTTTGAGATGAAATCTACTCATATGGCCTCAACTAAGTGCTCTACCAAAGTTCAAAGAAAGGTTGCAATTTAGGGGAAACGTAGGGGAAAAATGTCTCCGGAAAATAGGGTAAACAGTTGCACAACCTTACAATGGAACTAATTAAATATAAAACCAATTTTTAGGTGGTAGAGACGATGGGACCAAAATGTGAGCTGAATAAACGAGTGAAAGCGAACCAATGTGGTAGTTCCACGCGTGCTAGAGGCGGCCTGAAGACGCTTAAGCAGCGGAACACCTCGACGAAACTCGCGCTTTAGCTTCCAGAAGACATAGACGTCACGAAAGAACTCCTTCTTTCCAGTTTTTGGACCCTCCATCTTCGCAAAAATGGCCTGAAAGCATGTGAAAAATATGTAGGAGGAGCAGATTTGAGCAATTTACCGGATATTCCAAAGAATGAATTTCGGGAAACAGGATTTAAACTTCTATTACTAAAATAGGGTTGCTACGAGATAACTTTTTGCAATTGAAGAAAACAGGTAACCAAGTTAAAATCTGGCACAACAGCCCAAGCTTACATCTGTTTTGCTTTTTGGAACAATAGGAACGCAAACGACGGGTTTCGAGTTTCGACGTTCTGCGAGGACTTTGCGGGCATTTTTGATAGTCGTGCGTTTTACGGTCTCCTCGTCTGCTAGTGACTGCACATTGTCCTCATCGTCCGAGTGCACATACATGCCCTTATTAGCACCGCCCTGATTTAACAGGAGGAAAATACTGCACTTATTTCGCTCCTACGTAGTGCTTCAAAAAAGCAGTAAAAAACGGGGCTTAGTTCCAAATCCGCTTTGATGAGCAGGCACCTAGTACGGACTGCTTTGCATTTCTAGTGTATACGAAAAATTGTTTCTTTACTAACCAATCAAGTAAATTTACTGTTCGATTTCTGTGCAACTTAATATCGAATACATCGAGTTCTTAAGAAAAGAATCATCCAAATTTGAACCTACTCTAAAGTGCGACGGTGGACAGTGGAGGTCACAATAAGCGAGTTTTCTGATACCGGAGTCGTTAGGATCGTTGCTTTGCTCAATTTTCATGTACAAACCGGCCTGCTGGGCGCATGTCACATGGAAGGCTTTATAACAGTTCGTCTTGTGGCACTGTATGCATGCACCGACGTTCTTTTGCTTGCAAATGAAGCAACGCAGCGTCCATCTACAAAAGGAGTGAAGTTTTGGGAAATTTCGAATGCTTCTCTATACAAGTGTAACGAAATATGAACATTTCACATGCCTGACATCAAATATCATAATTTGATGTAATCGATTGACTGTACATTAATTTGAAAATACGTCGAACCAAAATACGAATTATTTTTTTTGCATGTGAAAGACACTCCAATAGTTTCAGGAGATAGAAACACTTTACGACGCCTTGAGTTATCTTGAACGCCTCTACAGGTATAGATGATACAGCACTTCTACTAGAATGGCAGCTCGGCACGATCACGAGAAGGCTAAAATACAAACCTTTGTGGTGAAATTTTATCAATATCCTCCAGCGGCTCCAAGAAAGTGAGGTTAGCGAACATGACTTCGGGGATCCAGAGGCCACAAATGACATGGGCCCAACGATCATCCGACGTCTTTTTGAAGGCCCCCCCCGTGTTTGGACACAGACAGCATGAGACGGGTTCACTGGGTGAATGGAGACACTTGCGACAGACCCAGGAGCCCTCTGGGATGTAAGGTACGCCATAGCAATCCTGATGCACTGCTAGGTTACAGACATCACAAAAGAGGATAGCATTTATGTTCTCACAGTTTCCATCCTGACAGACAGCACAAACAGCGTCCTCTTCCTCGCTGTTGTTCAAGGCAACGGCAGAGGACAAATGGGTCTCATGCTCTCCCGTAGTCTTGAATATCGCGTTCTTTTCAAAACGGTCTAGTACCCACTCAAGTTGGGCTTGTTTCACCTGATCCCAGCCTTTTGCAATACGACCTGCGTTTATTTTTTCAAGCCAGAAGAGATCCTGAAAGAGCAAAAGAACGGCTCAGTATATGGCACTGAAACGAAAAGTCAGACTGAATAGGAAGAGATGCTACCTCCTCATCAAGATCGTATTCAACCATGAGACTTAACTCCTCTTCGGAGTGCTCAATGAATCGCAAATATGCACCCTTTTTTGTGGTCGGGGGCTTGCGAAGGTATTCGAAGTCGAGATATTCTTCAAACTGCGGCTGGGGTACATTGATAATAGACCTAGATTGCTCTTGTTTAATCATCGTCAAAGTTGTCTCGCCAGGGTTAAGAAATTCAGACCGACTCAGGATTCCATTTTGCTTGGTGGCATGATGTTTAGTCTTCCGTTTTCCACGACTTTGAACAGAAATCCTGGAATCGTGAAGATTTTGGCTGCTATTGGGGGAGGATCCTGCACATAGGTGAAGTGGGACATGAATTCCACAACGGATGTTCGTGGGTTTGTCACTGGTCAAGTTGAAAACAACTGATTTTTGGGAGTCGAGGAACCGCATAGAGGGAAATTTCCCATAACCCTTTTCTCGTTTTATGTATTGAATAGGGCTAGTTGAAAACGAACCAATAATCGTGCATGATATATCTATAGGATCAGGCTCTCGATGACAATCCATATGCTGTTGCATGGCTACATCACTGGGTAAAAATAGCGTTAATCCCTTACCGTTGAATGTTTTAAAGGATTTACGACGGCAAGCATCAGCAGGACAAATGTATGGCGGCTTGTTTCCCCGAATTCGTGAAAGGAATTCAGGAATATCAAACTCCACCGGTTGTAATGTCATATTTTTTCAACAAAAGGCGAGTAAATTCCTATTATGAGTGTGTCCGATCAACTGGAAGAACAGAAGGATTCAACTAATTTACCTACAGGATGACACAAGAAAGGAAACCCCTAGAACTAATAAGAATAATGAAATACCGAAATTCACACTATTACACTAAACAATCACACAGAAAAAATGGATAAACCAATTACTTACAATAAACTCACGTGGTGTACTTATTCGTCAATGTAGTCACTTATTTAATAATACGAAATGTAAATTATATTGTAATAATAATCATATTAAGCTAATAATGCGTTATCATTTAGATATATTTTTAAGCTTTAAAACAAAATATTCAAAATTAAGGGGATATATATTTAATTTAAGTTGACTTTATTTTGTTGATGTTGCCCAACATAAATTATACCTCATGAAGCGCCTTTACAGATCGTAAACGCGGGTGGGATGTAGTCGATTGTTGGTATGTGGTTGGGGTGGGCTGTGGTGGAGCCAAGTTATTGTTCATATGCGAGGAACGTGTAGAGAATTCTAGTATCTTAATAAACTATATTATGAAATTAACTTGGTTTGATGAATCTTGTTCCAAATTTGTTTGTCGAATTATCGTTTATTTCTATCTTCAATACTGTAACACTCTATTGCTGTCATAACTCCATGAATAGCATAAATTTTCACCAGATTACCTCCTCTAGCTATGAGTCCCTCGAAGTTGAACAAATTGGTGACGAATTCTTTGAAGGAGCCCTCAACCAACGCGTTTCTCGTGACAATTGGTCTTCTTGAAAATGAGAATTCAATTACCATCAGAGTTCCGGTAAGCCTTTTAGTTACATACTTTTCAAGATTTACAATTCCTATATCCCTTTTAACAGACCTAGAAATAGTAACTTATTTTCAATTGCCTTAAAACAATTAGGAAGACGCAAGTGGTCGTTGGTTGTTGGAGGAAGTCTGCAAACAGCAGCAGGTGCTTCCTGAAATCGAGTACTTTGGTCTTCGTTTCGTTTCCTGTGACGTTCTCTCGGGACCATCGAAGGTAAAACAGTTGTCTCTTCTGACTGCAATTTGTTTCCATCCAGTAATATTCTTACATAAACATTGTCAATTATTTAAGCATTGGATGCAGGCAGCAAAGACGGTGAAATCCCAGTTGAAACGTAAGTTCTTAGTTATATATCCCTGGTTATTTACAGTTTGAATATGTATTTCCTTATTTAGGTACAAATCCACTTGTTGTTTCATTCCGAATCAAACACTACCCACCTGATCCATTCTCAGACTTCAAGTTGGACAAATCCAAGTGAGTTTGTAATCTTTTCCAATGCACTTACATTTAATGATCTCAAGTTATTCACAAATCTTTGTGTAAACTCTTAATAGATTCCTCGTTATATCTTTATATTTACTATAGATTGTTTGGACTTTTTTAACGATTATTTCATTGTGACCCCCTCTACAGTTGACAATATTGGCTTCTTCTAACTTTAGATACCTACTCTTTCATCAGCTGCATAGGGATTTTCTCAGCGGACGCCTCATCGCACCTCATGATGATCTCATCCGCCTTGCAGCCCTCTTCATTCAGGGTGATTTATTGCTCTCTTGCTTTTCCCGAACCTGTTTGTTGTTATTTTGGTGGGCATATTTTGCAAGGTTGCATGGTATCATTATTGATAGTTAGAACAACGAACAACGACGAACGGTCAAATCCTTAGCCAATGTTTCCTAATTTATGCGAAACTGCTGCTGTATCTTCGCTTATAATCAAGTGTGGAAATATTTTGTACTTACAAAGCATTTTTTAATGAATGAACAGTGAATACCCCGGACAAAATGAGTAATACTTAACACTCGTATCGGTCTAATTAAAAACTGTTCTTCTCGTTTATGATATAAATGAAGGGCAATACTACCGTCAGAAATATTTCACTTTTGTAGTGCTGAAATTCCCCCTTCCTTAATGTTCATGCAAATTTTATTCTACAAGGGTCTATTTGTTTTTAGAGTATCTTTTGTCATATCAAAATTAGTTTAAGCGTATAGAAATTTGAGATGTTGCTGTTTTCGTATTGCCCCATAATTTGCTTTTAATAATCTTAGTTTGGTCAAGGTTTCTAGAATATTTTGTACTCTTCACTTTTGCTTGATCTAAGGTAGCCCACGTGCACTTCACATTGATCGTTGATAGTGAGAAATAACATCCTAGAAGTCGTGCATCAGCCATCCTCAATTTATGACTACTGAGTGGCGCTTATTTTCCTGTCTTTTTGTGCTTCCGTGGTAGTGTTTGAGGGTGAAAATGCTGGGAATTCGATAAGCTCTATTTCGATTTCGCAACCGACTGGTGAGTTTGTGGAGAACCGCATTGAAAAATGGCACTACCATTAGAGCTAGGAAACCAGTGAGTAATTTTCTAGCCCCACCGTCTTTTTTCCGCATCCATCTAACGCAGTGGTGCTGGGCGATGCCTCAGAAATGCAGAACCTCGCGTCGAATGAGCATGGCGGTTCTGGAAGCAACGCAAGTTGTGGGAGCTCAGGCACCTATCTCTTCAATCACCGGACCCTGCACAACGAGTCCTCAAAGAAGTACGAGGCAGAGATATTGGAGCAGCATGGTAAACTAGAGTAGGTTTTCCTAGCCTCTTTAAACCGGGTGGGAAATATTTCTACTGACAAGTCTTTGGCATTCATAAGTTTTCAGAGGTGCTGGGTGCTAGTCAAAATTAGATGAGCTTCCTCATGTTAGCTATTTTCCTCTTTCCCCAAGTCTGTTCTACGCCTGAGCCTGGGGAGCTAAAAAGCTTAGTAGATGCGTTTATTCTGCTGGTAAAAGCGATAATTCCCATTGTGTTAATTATCCATGACTACAGCAATCGTAAATATATTACTAAAGAAGACTTGCATAATAATAATAATAGTACACATGCCAATACGTGACGAGAGTCGAGTTACAGATACGTTGAAATTTTTAGTAGTCGAAATTAATACTCTACACTACTGAGGAAATTTATGCAACTACTTCCAATTTACTACCTTTATTTGCTTCCCAATTGCGGGAATATCATTAGGTTTGGTCAAAGAAGCTAATTCCGAGTGTTTCCTTTTATTTCGTTTTGCACGTTACAAAATTTTTAATGTGCATTGATGTGGCTGGTATACGCCTGATGCTGGTATTACCCGCTGTGTTTAGGTCAGAGCACTATTATGGGCAGCTCTATGTTCATTTATTGTTGTTTTAATAAGTTGATTGGTTGTCGTATGTTATTGGGCTTGAATCTCCATCTCGACCATTCGGAAGTCGTAATCAGCCTTTTTATCTCCTTTCAATGACCATGCCCCTCAAATTAGTGCTCACTCTTGGTACCAGCTTTATTCTTCAGTTGTTTATACTATTGCTATCATGGCCTTTGGGTCCGTGTTTTGGAGATCTCACCTCGAAACGGATTCTCACTTTTTAGTTAGATAGTCACCTCAAAATACTTTCACAGATATACTCTTTGATATGATCCTGGCATGGCATAAGCTGATTTATCCTTAAGGAGAAAATTAAATATTCAATCGTTTCAATGGTATTAAATTGAAATGGTAGACTTTCGGATACTAATATTGAAGCAAAATCGTTTCTGCTTTTCCCAATTAAGAGGTTATTTCGTGTGCGACAACTATCAGTTCGTCGATTTCAGTACCAAAATCCAAGTGCAGTCAGATTGACAGATTTAAAAGCAACGTTTTTTGCTATTTTTAGTGGCCTACTACCAAGCGAAGCTGCTTCAGAAGCCATTCGAATCGCCTTGCGTCAGCTTTCGTACGGATTGGAGCCCTTTAGGGTTACTCCGGTGAGATTTTCGTGGCTTTTTCGAAATATGCAGCTTGAGTGTGGCGTTCTAACTTCTTTTCACCCATCTTCCACTTTAGTCAAAGCGCAAAAACTCACGGACGATGTACATTGGCCTTACTCACGAAGGCGTGGCGGAGTTTGTCGGTAGCAGGCGCACCAGCCTCTACAAATGGTGCGCTCCCTCTACTCTCATCTCAAAATTGAGCGCAAACGTGAAAGTACATAATCATCACAGGTTTTTTTAGCAAAAGGGTTGAATTTGCTTAAGGTGCACTGAAAGAGTCTTTGGGTAGTTCGTTCAAGTACGTAAGCTATTTAAAACCTCAAATATTCATTTCTTGGTCGCATTATGAAGAGTCGAAATTCCCAGCGGTGGAACAAATACCACTGGTTTGTGCGGGCTGCGGTATTTATAAATGAAAAGCGGAAGTTACATGCCCTCTTTTGGGATTCCTATGAACCGGCCTGACATGTTTAATTACTTAGGGCGGATATCGACCAGTTCTTTTACACTGGGAAAGAATTTATCATCAACTACCGCAGAAAGGTAAGAAATTCATTTGTTTCAATTAAATCGCTCAAATTTGACTACGAAATTTACCTGATATATTTCATGTTTTAGTCGAAAAAAGGCCGAAAAGTAAGCTCAACATATATATCTTAAAACTGTTCAGGTTTTTTGTTTCCACACTTAATGCCGATTATGATTACTCGCTTGTGCCAAACTGAATGTACAGTGAGCCAGACACTAGTTGCAGAATTTGAGTCACACAAACGATAGAAAGAAGTAATCAAGGTAGATCAAGTTCAACCCCAACGGATGGTATCAATTCTTACTTAGTCTTTTCCCGAGCACTCATCCATCCAGTGACCGTTTACCCATTTTATTGTTTCATATTTAAAGGTAATTGATGCACCTAATTTCCATTGGCCTTCCTGAGTCAACTATCTATAAAAGAATGAAGAGTTGCATCAGAGGGGTTTATGACTGAACGTCGGGACACAAGAAAATTCCATTCCTTAGGAATACCTATGGAGTTCTATTTGCCTAGGTTTATCTCCATAAATGCTTAAATTTGCCTAATCTTTGTTCACAATCGTTGGCGACACATACTGACTAGCTCCCAGTATTTTGGGTTCCGTTAACGCACGAATTGGAGTACATTTTGGTTGTAGCTTCAAAACCTACGAATCTCTAATAAAATCCTAGGAAACATTGTGTCAGTGGATAAGAAAAACACTTTATTAAATATTGAAGCCACAATATATTTAGTCATAGCCCGCATGTAGTGATTATTGTTTGTGCTCTCGTTCATGTAAATATGTAAACTTTTAATTTATAGCAGGCCTTGGAACCGATCGAGTATAAATGTGAGTCTCGAGCAATCGCTAAAGAACTTTGGCACTGGGCTCTCGAACGAAAGCTCTTCTTCACGTAAGTACCACTTCGATACTTCCTTTCAACCTCGTTTTGTGCTAGGGCCATCTTTTAATACTCAAGGCTTGAGAAGTCCACTGTCGTTAAACCCATCACCACAAAATACAACCTGTTCGCGCGTAGACACACATTCAATTATACGTGAGTTGCGTCATTTATCTCTTTTGAGTTAATGAATGTTCCTGCCATTTCGGGAAAAGCGGTTACTTGAGCTGACGTGAATGTTGATTAAATCAGTAAATATTGTGGTTGTATGTTGCTGTAGTGTTAAAGAAATGTCGGATGTCATTTCGCTCCAAATACCGCAAATGTTTTTCAGTCTACGCAGTGAGGTTATTCGTAACATAGTTTGGCATACTTTATTCGCTCCAACATAAGTTTGATTAAAAACGAAAGTTAGTTTCCGATTTCATTCAATCTAGGTGGTAAATCTTAGAGTTAAATTCATTAAATGCCTGTCATCAAACCATGCGTGATAGAACTTTTCCCACCAATTCTTGCACGGTAACATACACTGCAGTTCCTATCCACCATAATTTTAGTTACTATTATCCCCTGCAGTCAACTTTAATGGCTACGTCTTAACAAGAGTACGCAAAAAAGTAGTAGGGGGATGTTGTTGTCCCCTCAAGCATGACATTTCAGAATGCAGAGTGGAAATACGCACTAGTGAAAGGAGTTATCTGCCGTAGTCATGGTAACCACCGCCCTTACCCGGTTCCTGATGATTAGCACTGGTGCGTAGACCAATCACCTCTGTGGTAATCCCTGGGCTAGTCTGCCTCCACCTGAGTCTTTATTCATTCAGGGTTTAGCGAGGTAGCCTTATTTCAGTGGTGAATTGGTTTGTAGACGTTCAGTTTCACTCATACTCTGAGTAAGAGTACATCTTACTTTAACACCCAAGCCACACCTAAGAATCGAATGTAGGGATCGTTGGTGAATTCGATGTGAAGTTGCTTCACTTCATAGCCACAAATGCTGGAGTAGCTGGAATAGGAGTTCGTGATTACATCCATTACCTCGAATTATTGTTGTTGAAGTCCTTAATTAGGACTGATGTTGAATGAATTCACCTGTATGCTCAAATTAGAATTTACGCCATTAATAAAGGCCAAAAAGGAGGAATAGGAAAACTAGATACAATTTACAGGGGCATTTGATTTCAACCACAAGAAATTGTTTATTTGTCGCTAAAGTGTCTAAAATTTTCCTACGTGTGTTGAAATCTAGGTTAGGATGCGTGATGCTGATCTCTGGCGAATTTTTCTTCGTTTTCAATTGGATTTTTTCTGTGTATCTAATTCAGCCTTAAATTTGTGCAAGATAATCAAATTAAAGAGATTTCTCTCTTCCACCCGATCTTCCTGTTGTAATGGCAGTTACCACGAAAGCCTTTATTTCGCAGCTACAATTCATAAGGGCCCTCATAATTCCTGGGCCATCGCATTTTATAATCCCATATTCGTTCGATGAATTGTTAACAAAAATTAGCGGCTTGCGTGTGCCGACGACCGAGATTCCCCATTTGGACCCACTTTTGTATGACCGACAGGATGTTTTTCTTCGGCGCCAGGTCAAAGTGCTCAAGGTACTCTCTTCGATTCCATTGCATGTCTTGCAAGTGTCTAGTTTCTCACAGCTTAACTTTGCACAATTTTGCCCAAGTTGGGTGCCGTCGGAACAGCCATTATGCACTTACTTCACTCACCGCTATTTTAACCGCGCTACTTGCTCGAGGCTCGTCGTTGAATTGGGTTTTTTTCTTTGCTTGGCTCCTAGAAATTCGTTCAGAGTTTTATCAATGCGAGCATTTTTCCTTTGTACCCAATTGAATGGTACCTAGAAGTTTGCCAGTTTGTGTGTTTATTTAAGGAATAAATGTATTAAAAGTAGTAGATGCAATAGTTCATTTGTAGTATTTTAATGCAGAGCGTTATTATTTGGCACTTTTAGAGGGTTTGTGTTATCTACTGATCGTCAATATCCTCCTAGTTGTTTCAATCCCCTCTGTGCCACAAGATTGCCGATTGAGCACGCAAGGCGAATAGAGACAGAGCACAGACGTATTTGACGAAACCCAAATATAGCGTGTTGAGCTTTGGGATTACGTCCGCCTCGATGTGTACTCTCCGAAATCCGCCCTGAAGTCCACACCGGGAGTACCCAGATTGGTCGCTCAGTTCCTATGCATTTTGGAAGAGATTGACCGAGGTCTTTGATTAGACGCGAACATTCATGAGTTGTGTGAGTGGAGTTGTGTTCAGGCAACTTTAACGATATGTTTACTGGTTGGCCAAGAGTGAATAGGAATCACTGGTAATAAGACCGCTACACACCTATGGAGGAGTGGTTATGGTTAAAGGATTTTTCCGTTGCCTACATGGTCTATAAAGAGTTTCGACTTTATAAGTAGTGAGCACTTGGGCATTGTCAGAAGGGATTACGCAAATGAATGACTACAAACACCTCAGATCTTTTAAATTGTGATTTCTATGCATTTATTTTGAAAAGTGGCGCCATCTCTTTTTTGAGCTTCAACGGAATTTTTCCATATTGTATTGCTCATGTTTTGAACTAAACTTAATGGGGCCCTCGACATGTTCGAAATTAGGCCAACAGCCATTGGTTTTTCTGGCCATTTAAGTAGGTCATGTACCGTCCCTTCGACCGGTAGCTCTGTCCGAGTTTTTCTCCACACTATCTCAGCTGCATGAGTGACTGTTTAAGATGCTATCTGTCTGGATGTCTAATGTCATGGCTCGTGATAACTTTCAAAAACGCTCCACAGCTAGGGTTACTTTTCAATTTGTTAGAGCTCTATTGAACGCTGCAATCCTATAATCAATGACATAATTCATAATCGGCTATGGTTGATTTCGAAAATCGATTTACATGCTCAAGTATTTCGTACAGTTTTGATGGGCGGGGAATTTATCCGCTCGATTGTGCTCTGGCGAATCGTCGACAACTCTATCATCTCGAATTATGAAGTAGAAGCACATTTAGCGGATTTTTTATTCATTTTAGTGGAAGATCTCGGTCAGAATTGATAAACACGAGGCCTTCGATTGTTGCTTTACCCCGTTCTGATTCCAGCAGGTAACTTTACATTTTTCTTTTAACCAGTTTCCCTTGCCCTATCATCCACTCATGGCGTTCTAGTTACCATACCATTTCCTCTTTCGTTGATTTGCACCGTGCTTATGGTTATGCCGATATCTCATATAAGCGAAACCATTCAAAAAACTTTTTAAGATTCATTTAAAAGCATGACTAATAATTTTTAGAAATAGAAAGTTTTATTTATTCTGTGATATGCAAAGTCATACAGAATCGAATTCAATGGAAAACATCGTTGTGTATTTGGCCTCTGTGTTCTCCGTAAAAACATCAGTTTCATCGACCACATGGTGTGTTGACCAGTCAAGAAATCGTCATAAGTCCAAGGAATAAACGGCTGCCAATTAAATTTATCAACTAACAAATACCCAGGTTGTTTAAAGAATCTATTTTTGACGGATAGGCCAAATGCTAGGTCTGACCTCTGCTTGCACAATTAGTTCCTAAACGAAACCCTCCACTTTGTCATTCATCGTTATTGTGTAAAGTGGTTAGCATTGTTCTACAGCCCGCTTTTTATAGTCTCAAGTTTCGTGAACTTCATTCAACCTTGATGACTAGCTCTTGCATCAATGAATGCTGTAACAACCCGTTTTCTAGTGATAAGTCGAAAGACCTTAAAATGTAATGTAACGTCCATGCCCATTTGAGGTATACAACGCTATATTCTACTAGACATAAAACCTAGCCAGAGCTCCGATACCTTGTTTCTGATCCCAATTCAATGGTTGAAGAAAACTAATTCGCTTTATCTTTAAAAATGCAAGTGGCTCCTATGTCTACCGAGGTATTGCTAGATAGCTCATCAAGCCGCTGGATTTTACGTTTTTAATGAGGCATTGAATGGCCTGATTATAAAAAAACCAAAGCAAGTGAAACAAGGTCTTTCTAGAACGACGGCAACTGAGAGGTCAATTTATTAAAAGTTATGGAAACATAAAAACACTATTACCATAATTAGCTAGTGATTAGAACAAATCTAAGGAGATGTAGAGAGGTGAACAGTCGTAATGGGTAGCCCTTCCGCTACAACACAAGGAGATGGGCATAATAGTGGAAACACCTAACATTTCGGCACCACAATCTTAGAACTTATTGTAACAATCAAAATTGGCATATCTTAATGTTTTTGTGTTTTATTTTTGTTAGCTGATTGGTTTATTTAAAATAAGGGTTTCTAATGATATCTACAAAATTGGTTATAGCCTAAAATGGGAGATCTCTCGGACTTTCAAGGAGACCAAATTGTTGGTGCTCGTATAGCAGGCGCTAGTGCAACAGGAACTGTCCGAATGCTTGGAGTTTCAAGAGGTACTGTCGCAAAAGTAACGACTGCCATGGAAAGAGAAGGAAAACCGTCGTCCTCAGCAAAGCACAGGTCTGGCTGGCCGAAAGTTGCCGAAGTTGTCTGAGAGAGCGTAGGACTCTAAATCGAATTGCTAGAAAGGATCGCAAGAGAGACCATGGCTCCTAAAATCACTTCTCAATGAAGACCTACGGAACCCAGTTTCCACAATAAACTGTTTGTCGAGAGTTGCACAAATCTGGATTCCACAGACGCGTTGCAATTGGGGAACCTCTGCTCTCAGAGACGACACATGTTTCAATGCGTTTAGAGTGGTGTAGAAACCCCCAGAATCGGTCCCTCAAGCAGTGGAAAAATGTAATTTTTTCTGACGAATAATCGTTTACCACCCTATTTCCGACCTCCGACCGAATGTACGTTTGGAAGCGTCCGAAAGATGCTTTTACTACATGGTACTGCCCTCCCCCAACCGTAAAACATGGCAGGGATTGTGTGATGATCTGGAGTGCTATTTCTTGGAAATCCGCCCGGCCAATCAATGGTTTTCCTTCATCGAAGGGGAATTAACAGCCGAGACCACTTAGGAATAACCTGGATAAATGTCTAAAAGAACTGGAGGGTGTTTTAACTAAAGAATTGGCCGAAAATTCCTTTGGGAACAATTCAAGATTTTTATGAATCAATACCCCGGACAGCTGAGGTTGTAATTGCTTTAAAAGGTGGACCTGCGCCATTTTAAAATGCATTTGGTTGGTTTTTCGATGTGGTTTCACTGTTTTGTCCATGCCGTGTATAACCCACTCAGTAAAATGCTCGGTGATCTTGGTGTAAATATGAATGAATCAGACAACACTGCAGTATTTCTAAACAATGCCCAATTATGGTAGGCACCTTCTGGCTAACGCATTCATTTTTAATATTTGTCGACTGCGTAGAGCCAACGCCCCGGTAGGCTCCAACCTGGCAGCCTCCACGTCCAGTATCCTGCCCGCCTCTATCTCCTCTTCCCACCACCGCAACCAGAATTCGCAGTCGCCACCAAATTTACAACATCAGCAGCACTCTCAGCGCCACCTTCACCTTAACAAACGCCATCACCTCTACCGCCAGAACACCTCCACGGCGTCTCGAAGCTCGACCCTATCCTCAGTGGCCTCGCGCTTGGCTTCCTCAAGATCCCAGGAGTTGAATGCCACGCCGTCCACGTCCTCCAGTGGCGTGGCTGCTACCGATAAGGCCCATTCCTGTGGTGGGGATTGCAACAGCCTGGCTGAGGTTAGTGAGGCTTCAAAGGTAACTTTTTGGATATGGGGTACATTTATACGCTTTCTTTTATCCTACGACTTTCTGCCTGAGTGCATGAGTGTCATAATATTCTGATGTTTTTCTGAAAGCGAAATTTTAATTCTAAAGAACTTAGATGCGGCCTCAGCAGACAGTGCACTGGAGCCCCCGGTCTTTGTAAAGCTGGCACCCTACTTTGAGTCGATTCCAAACCGCAAATACAGCACCCTATCTCGTCTCCGTCAACGGCGATATGGTAAGCACACTTCAAATTCCCCAAATTCGTCATAGTTTAGTTCATATTATGGCAAAATAATACCATGAATGACTATACAAAGTCCCAGGTCTAAGTACTTCATCCTCTATGGTCCCGCTCCCCTTATCGTGTTGCCATTATAAGTTACCTATATTGACAAAATACGAATTCTGAGTGGAGGAAGCGGTAGGCAGTTACTTTTCCGTGAAGAACATGGGTTTTGGAAGAAGATTTAGCTGTGTCCCATATTGATTGGCCGGGCGGATTTCCAAGAAATAGCACTCCAGATCATCACACAATCCCTGCCATGTTTTACGGTTGGGGGAGGGCAGTACCATGTAGTAAAAGCATCTTTCGGACGCTTCCAAACGTACATTCGGTCGGAGGTCGGAAATAGGGTGGTAAACGATTATTCGTCAGAAAAAATTACATTTTTCCACTGCTTGAGGGACCGATTCTGGGGGTTTCTACACCACTCTAAACGCATTGAAACATGTGTCGTCTCTGAGAGCAGAGGTTCCCCAATTGCAACGCGTCTGTGGAATCCAGATTTGTGCAACTCTCGACAAACAGTTTATTGTGGAAACTGGGTTCCGTAGGTCTTCATTGAGAAGTGATTTTAGGAGCCATGGTCTCTCTTGCGATCCTTTCTAGCAATTCGATTTAGAGTCCTACGCTCTCTCAGACAACTTCGGCAACTTTCGGCCAGCCAGACCTGTGCTTTGCTGAGGACGACGGTTTTCCTTCTCTTTCCATGGCAGTCGTTACTTTTGCGACAGTACCTCTTGAAACTCCAAGCATTCGGACAGTTCCTGTTGCACTAGCGCCTGCTATACGAGCACCAACAATTTGGTCTCCTTGAAAGTCCGAGAGATCTCCCATTTTAGGCTATAACCAATTTTGTAGATATCATTAGAAACCCTTATTTTAAATAAACCAATCAGCTAACAAAAATAAAACACAAAAACATTAAGATATGCCAATTTTGATTGTTACAATAAGTTCTAAGATTGTGGTGCCGATCCGGAGCTATTTTGATGAGGCCATCACGGGAATGGATTATCGCACCCGATTTTCCACGTGGGGTCGGCGGGACCTGGAAATCTTAATTATTTATGGTCCAAGGCGTTACACAGTGCTCTTTATTCAGCTAAATGAACTAGCAATTATCCTATTGATATTTTCAAAGGAATGAAAGCGTAGCTTCAAAAACCACCCAAAACAACCCTATTACTTGTTCCAACCACGATATAAGAACCATTTTTTTTTTCATTTTTTTATAATTGTAATATTACAGAAAAAGGCGGACTTGGCCAACAGCTTTTTGTGGGTGTGCCTTCTCTGAATTTCTACTGGCAAATTAGGTTGGTCCCAGAGGCGTTATTAATAGTCGAAGTGAATATAGTGAACTCTACAATACTGTGCTTCATGATAGTGGCAGTTCCCTTCCAATTTGAGTATCTGTTAATAAAGTGCTCTAAATCTCTCATGCATAAGACTAAAATGGAGATAGCACGGCGTGATATCATCTTGTTTGATGCAGTGAATCTGGCAAATGATTCGAGCACGCGAAGCCTCCGCAGCATGGAAGACCTCCGGCTGAACGGCATCTTGAGCGAGCCCATCTGCGAGGTATACGAGCCTCCCATAGAGGTTCTGGTGAGTTTCGCATTCTAACTTCATTGCATTGGGAACAAGTATTTCAGTCGCAAATCGTCAAATGTAAACGGACTTTTTACAGGATGTTCCTTTTCCTAAGACTACCATGCTGCGTGACAATGCATTTTTCTGGTTTTTTTATTGTCTATTTACTTCTGCTAGATTTTAAAGGGCATACCGTAAGGTAGGAGTAGACTAAGATGTTTCCAAATTAGCAAGCAATTTGATGTTTTGGATAAAGCCTATATTATGTTATATGTATATGCAGTAGTGTTCCCTCTATCGGACTTAAAGTTGGAGGATTATTGAAGCACTACCTATTGTTCCTTTGTCATGTCCAGAGAGGCCCTTTCATGTGCAGTCCCACGTTGCGGCAGTTTTCATTCATTCCTATACAGTGTTCTATGCTTTACAGTTGATTCCTTGACCTATACTCTGCTGAGGCCTCGTCGAGGGAATATTATCAAGGGAAAAATCAGGAATGCATGTCATTTTTAGGGAGTAGTAATGAGTCACCGATGGTCAAGGTACTGCTCCGCAAACAATACTGCCTTAAATGATGCGAAAGCTTGTTGGTTATCTAGAATTTGTTCTTGCAAAGGCTTGTAAAATCGATAGTAGTGTTCAGCAGTATCTTTTCTGATTTCATTTTCTGGTTTTTCCTCTGCATGGAAATCGTAGCTGAAATTGTGATCAAGAACTCGTAATTGTCGTATGTCCATGTCGAATGTATTTACGCAGTCCCATCAATTCATGTGAAATATCGACTTCAAATTTTCGCACTAATGAGATCCAGACAAAGGAGCTACAGTTTTTAATTTTGTTATTACTCTACTAATGGCGTAGAACTAGTTTAGAATTTGTAGTATTCTTATCTTGAGAGTGTGTTTTAGCAGTCGATGGTAGATGCACTAGTTTTAACTTGTCTGTCTTCAAATTTAACCCTCAATTTACCTAAATTTATCTATTTGCGCGTTTATGTAATTTTGTTCTGTAAGGTGTTTCAATTTCTGAAATGCTCATCGTAAATAAATCCCGTTGTCCCAGGGAACGCTCTGAACTACTCTATAATAAGCACACGCTCGTGCAAACGTAACATTATGAGCCTGTGTTATTGATTTATTCAGGTGCTTCTTGCTACGTTTCATGATAGAATTACTAGCCATTTTTGGTCATTTTGCAGTCCTATTGCCCTGTGGTAAAGGAGTTCTGCATTCATTCTTGCTTAGTGTAAGGGATGTCTCTCTAGTAGATTGCAGAATCACCCATCTCTAGCCTAGTCGGCTTTTGTTGTATCATTTTCCCTCGTAGGGCTGTAATAGAAGAGTCAAACAACGGTATTGTAAAGTAGCTCATCAAATCACTAGTCATTGCCAGCTAACCGCGATAGGCATTAGTCTGAAAAACGTTTAATATTATATTTCGTGAAGGATTACGTAGAGGAGCTCTATCTAGTCTGGGGCTGACCAATACTTCCCCAGGGTTTTGCTAATTTGAAAGCCATGCCGCTGAGGTTTACGAATGAACACGTGGAAAAAAATCCAGTAACCTTGAGCCACCGAATTACTGAACGGTTTTTGTTCGAGGGCCTAAGATGATACGAGGAGTGTCTACCTTCGATTAAATTTGTGATTCCTGGTTAGAGAGACTGGCTTATCCCATTCCCATGAGTTCACCATTACTTCATCACTAATCAGTTCGGTTTCTAGAAATATGAATGACCTATCGCAAAGGTGGTGCTTTTCAGTTGGCCATTTACTTCCGAAAGATCCCTTCATTTACAATCCTAAAAACCATGCCTAATGGATTTCTTTCATATGCCTACACATTCTGTGCACCCAAGGCTGCTCTTCTATTGGTTTGTAGGGTTTCCGTCAGCCAAAGCAAGCCTGGGTTGTTATTTAGAAAGACTCGGTGGTGATATATCACTTCTGTCCAGGAAAATTGACGACATCCAAATTCCACTTTTGAGAAACTATTTGGAGCGATTTTTTGTGTGTTTATTTCATCGATTGAGGCATATAAAGCAAATTTTAACTTCAGGCCTTGTTAATTCTTCTGACTGCAATAATCTTAAATCCATGATATAGTGAATGAAGTGATTTAAACACTGAGATGATTTTTCCTGAGCTCTTTCCGTAACTGCCCTAAGAGTTAATCGTGAATCTATGAGGCTAACTTTTGCAGCCCTTTCAAACCCATTCTATAGAATACAGCTTAGAGGAAGGATCACAAGAGATCGTCTGCACTAATTCAGCTTGGCATCTCGCACTGGATGATTTCAATCAGCTACTTCTATGAATTAATGGGCGAATATGCAATTGGTCAAAGAGAAAACGAGAATGCGATTAACAACCACATTAAGTTGTCCCGGTAATCACGACATATCTGCTGGAACATTTACAGGCCCATTTCATATCTTCATTGAGTATCTCCAAAAGACGAAGTACGACTTAGAATTTTGGGGAGGAGACGAGATATGGAAGTAGAAGCCTTGTGAGCTCTGAATGGTTTTGAACAAAAAAGCAAGCCTGGATAGAGTAATGGTAAGCAGTGCTGTTAATTTAGCATTTTCCCCGTATAAAAAATGAAAAGTTCGGCCTTATTCATAATGTGTGCAAGGAGGTAGGTGTACTTTTGTGCAGAAAGAAAATTTCCGTAAATCTAATTGAATCCGATGAATACATTTATGGAGAATGTGGCCAACTGGGATATCATTTTTTATGAGTAACGTAGCAAATTATGTGCATATGTCAGCTGATGGACACTATCAAACCAAATTGTGAAGTCAAAATGCTTAATCCAATTCAGATTGTCAGCTAGCTTTGTATAGGTCCTTTAAGATTCCCATTTCCAAACGTGTCACAAAAGTATAGGCAGGAATTTAAATCCCAAAACCTGCTAATAGTACTAATATCGCAGGTCTCGAGAAAGATCGGTATACCCATCCTAGCATGTACTTTATGACTTTTTCCTGGCCCATTGAAAACGCGCGTTCAGAGTAATAGATTGATCCTTCTAGTGGATTTTGAATCCGTTATTTTAATTGCGCCTGGCGTCTAATTTTCTTTTTGCAGGCAGGAGTAGATGTTAAGTAGGTAAGTGTGCTAGACCTCCCCTGGGCTCGTGGGTTCTTTTAACATTCTCGAATCGCTGCTCTGAATGTCACGTTTCAAAAATGTACTTTTCATAGCAAATTCATTATCAATTACTCAGAAAAAGAGCCCAAACTTCAGTGCTGCAAAGACAGGACAAGGGGAAAGCTTCCCTGGCAGAAAGTCTTCTATAGAGGACAGAGCACCCAATGGAGCTAAAGCAGTCGAACGGCGGATGGTTTTGCCTCTCTGGCGCTGCGCCCTATTTACTGGAGGGCTCTCCTTTTTCCTCATCGCGCTGGGCACTTCGCTGGCCTCTGACATGGGGATCAAGATCGCCCTGCTGCACAGCATCCGCTCCACACCGCCCTTCGTCCAGTGGGAGAGCTTTTGCTATCAGCCCCTGCGTTACCTCTTCACTGGCCTCTTCGTCAAGTAGCATGGGCCAACTGACCTACCCGTCACACTACTGATCCTGTTTCACAACTGTTATACTTCTCGTGCCTATTCCAAACCACCTCATCCTGCACACTACACGTTATTACGGAAAGTAGAAATATTAGTCTGTCTCCATTGGCACCTTTCGTTGGATTTCTTTCGCGTGCACTGTCCTGCTAGCTCCACTTTATCTCTCACAATATATCTCTAACTAAAAACCCCACCCTTCCTTTTTGCCCGATGCCCCACCCTCCATTGAATAACTCCTCTCCAATGATCTGTGCATGTATACGTACAAATCGTCAATAACAGCATACTATTAGTGTTTCGACAGCAACGGTGTTTATTCTTTTTTTATTTGGTCATTGAGTTTCCACAAAAAGCTTACGAATCCAACTATCTGATCATTTTCTGAAGGAGTTTAGGATATTTGGACTTATAAACATTTGAACACAAAAATCCACTGAGGTTGATTGGAGGCAAAATGATGATAGCACGACGAAGCAAAGATTTTCTCAGCTAATACGTTAACCTAAATTCAAACAGTTCCCTTTAAAAAGCACATCAAAATAAAAAGGCGTCCAAGGAGGGAGTTGACTGATCGTGAGATGCATACTGGCCTCCTAGATAACAGTGGATGTGATTCAGGATAAATGAATCAAAATAGCGAAAAATGAAAATGAAGTCTATCAAGCAAATTCGTAACGAAGCGAAAAGATGATTCATAAAATCGAGAAAAGGGGTTAAAAAATCCATCCTTGAAAGACATTTAGCAGATTACCAAAGGTGATAAATGCATATGAATAATACTAAGACCAAAAAATCAGAAAGGTAGACCACATCTTTTCGGACAAGATTTGATAAACATATTAACAAAATGCACAAATAACGCCACTTATTTACACTCATTTGATGGAACAATGGGTTTAGTAGAGTCAAGGCGTTTTCCGCGTTCAGAGACGGCGAAATTGTATTCAACGGGGGGTGAGGACATTATTTCATCAAGACGTTTATCAATATTTTCCTTGGTAACAATAGTATGGTCGTAGTCCTAGGTTAAACGAAGATAGGTATTAGTCAAAGTATAAAATTCGAAATACACCTCCAAGCTCTACTTACCTTTACAGTCAGCAACTTAGTCTTTAGTTGTTCTATTCTCCCAGCTTCTATTTTGTCATATTCTTCACATTTTACAATGTTTTCACTTATCTTCTCATTAAAGTGGTGGGCGTAAAACCTTTCACGCTTTAGTTCAGTTTGTTTATTCCATTGGTTGTTGATGACAATTAAATCAGTGTCGAATGCCCTTTCAATTACGCGACCCGATTTATCATTGCTAGAGTCCTTTACTTCGAACGAGTAGCGCAAAGCATCACTATGCAAAATAAAATAATTTTAATGTATTTTACACTATCGCGGCCACCTCACGCTTGTAATCGAACCACCAGGCATCCAAAAACTTTTTTTCTGTGGGATCGGGAACATGCACCGTTTTTTCTCGTAATAGTTTACCTGAATCATAAGTAAACCAGCCAAAATAGAAATACTTTTTGCAGGAGGGAAAACCCTAGGGTTACGCCGAAAAACCGGAGACCCTCTCAGACTGAACACAACCTGTCTGGCAGATGGCATGAAGTGACCAATGCCTCAAAAGCTTTACAAACACATCATAGCCTTGACAAGCCAAGGCTTAGTAAAAGATACGCTTCGTGTTGAAATCAGCCTAGTGCTAAGTTTTATCTTAAAAGAAGATCAATTAAAATAATGTGGTGTATTCTTATAAATAAATCACGGTTGTTACTCCGCCGAAAGCTTTTATTTATAAACACTCAAAATACAATGGCTCCTGTATATCGAGAGAAAAAGTAACATATCATTTTAAACATAAATTGAATGGTACCCTATTATATTGTTCCTAAATCGCAGGTTAAAAGGATTCATGAAATCATTTATTAATAATGAAATCGAGCATTATATTGGTTATTGTTTCGGTATCGGAATTTGGACATACTAAATACAAAATAATAGATGCTCAGTGATCTACCATTCCGCCTTTCTGAGGAGATGGTTGTCACCATGGTTAAATCTATTCCAGTCTCCATCTAACTTTTATGCACTAACTATTCATTAGCAATTGAACGCAGAGCGGTTTTGGTGCCTCCGTTTGTTAGAGAAGCGTTACGTGACCGGAGACGAAATACTACCAAGCCACTACCCATAGTAATGGTTTTATTTTCCAGATATTCGGGTCGCTATATCCAAGACTCACGGGACCCAATGTCGTTGAGTTCGGTTTCGGAGTGTGCGTATACCCTATAGGTAATGCTTCTTTTCCTAGTAATTTGATCTTAAATTTCAGATGGTGGAATCCACTGAATATTTTCGGTTTGGGATCCTGGAATCCGAAACATTAATTACAGGCCATAGTAGCTCCTATTTGAGTATATTTCATCTTAAGAAATTTTCTCTACATCATGTACAATTTGAGTCCTCAGAAAAACAAGCAATCAGTTTAGGTGGCATTTCGTTAATCGTAGTAACTCGAATTTCCTCCTATTTGGATAAATTTTTCCGATTCTCTCCATCGCTTCGAATGTATCCGAGGTCTGAATAAATTAAAAAGACCCAAAGGGTCCACTCCTTCAGTGATTTTGCAGTTGCTATTCACTTGTTCGAAGCACTTGGCATTGTACGTTTGGCTCTCAAATCCAATAAGTTTTGGGGGAATAGGTTGAGTTGTGATTGTTTCACTAGAAAGGCTGCTGGTTGATTGTAATATAACTCTTTTTGAAAGACGTCGAGGGCTGGGTGGTCGGTTTATATGCTCAAGTATATAAGCATTCACTTTGTTCGGATCCTCCAACATTCCCATGTGACCGGCTTCAGGCAGCCTGCGCAGGCGCCCACAGTGGAGCACCTGAAATCGAGGTTAAAATGACTTGAAATAAGGAAGTAGTCAAAATGTGATACCAACTCCCATCAGGGGAAGGGGAACTCACGAAGAGGGTTTCTTCTTCCTCCTCCTCTGAGACAAGACGGTCCTGACAGCCACAAATGAGGAGTGTGGGCATCTCTAATCGGGAGTAGAAGTGCTTGTCCCCATCTGGCCATCGCTGACCAGCCATAGTGGCCCAGAGACTGTAGGCGTTGAAGGAGAAGGCTTCTCTCAGCTCAGCTCGCATGGCTTTCACAGACTTCAGGCTGGCGTCGTCAACTTCGTCACTAGCTGACGCGATTTCAAGTACTGCCGATTGTTTGGAGAAAGCTAGTCTACGAAATTGAATAAACAGAACGGAGTTTAGCATTACTTGCCAGCAAATTCACTTATTAAAAAGGTAACTATCTGATAGGTGAAAGGAATCGAAAATGTATAAACCAGATCACGCCTCAGAAATATTATTGGAAAGACATGTGCCATATTTGGGCGCATCATGTTGGTTTATTTGCTTTGCTCTTTCTCTATTAAAACAATAGTTATAGGTGTGCGATAATTGGTTGAAAGCAGGAACCTCGTCTACTATTCGCTATTGTTTAATCAAAAAATGTCTGGATAGAAAGTTCTCCAAGGAGCGATATTCAGCCAAGCCGTAAGAGTTGTACGATACCGCCGAAGCAATCTTGCAACAAATCCACTTCGGCAGTGTCAATTAAGTCATAGGTACTGTTGGTATTCATGTGGATTAATTTACGAAAATGATAATGAATACAACACAATCCCGCAATTTATGGTAAAAAAGTTAAATACGCACATTTTGAATTGACAAAATGATGATGATCCCTAACAGTAGAGACATCCGTTGAGCTTTACACTAAAATTAGGAATCTCGTTCCTCCAGTGCCTGGTCTTTTCAAGGAATGCGAAGCTAGTAATGGAAACAATTGAAAATTAATTACTTGCACGAGCGACTAGAAAGAAAACTACTCACGATGGTCCTCTAGCTCGAGACTACTGTCTAACTGATCGAGATAGGCATTATCTGGACGTGATCGTGCATAGAGTGCGTGGTCACTTGACCGCACAGCGGGAAAAAATCTCCTCGACTTTTGCAAATCCATTTATTTTGCTTGGCTTATACCAAATTGTGGGACACGTATCGAATCCACGTTGATGGCTGAAATTACAACACGATTACGCAGACAGTGTGACAAATAGCCAGGTGGCAAATAAGAAGGCTGGCTGCCTTAGCAACTACTAGCGCAATTGAGCCTGCCAATTCACCCGCACCAATAAACAAGGAGTTGCCACTTGCACGTGTGCGCACATGGGATGAACATCAGAATGACATCGAGAGTTACTTCTGCGAATCACTACAGTCATATGAGGAGGTGTTTCAATAAATGAATGGGATACCATGAAGAATACAGATACCAATAGAATATAGCTTAAAAACTTACATTCAAAAGGCCTTATTTAAGATTATAACCTTACCTTTTATTTTGAAATGATTTAAGCGGGGCATTTGAATTTGTGAGAAAAGTTGCTATTGTGGAAGATTTTTAAGGTACTATATGCACAGTCAAGTGGCTCTGCTCAGAAGTAGAGCTTTATGGAATTGTAAAATTGGACTTCTCTCAGGGTTTTCGTACTCATAGCAGCAGTTTGGTCTTCTTTATAAATACAAAATTTACCAGGTTAGGTGCATTTACGAAAGAGGTTAGGACAGACCTCCGGAAGCCCATGCGAATACAGGGCGTGAGGAAGGCGAGACAAGCTGCTGGGAGATCGAAGAGGCTGCAGTCATGCTCCAGGGGGACCGGAGCCCCTCCACTGATTAGTACCAGTCGATGCACGACATCCGCACCCATGCATTCTGCCAGTCGAACAGCCAGCGACGTCCTGGATAGGCAGAACAAACACTTCATAAACTACTCTTGGCTAAACCAAATTCGTGGATTCACCCAGTAGGCGATTTCTTTTATTTTGGTTGCTTTTAGCGTCAGCTCCAGAGCGATTAGTATAGCGATCGACAGGGCAATGACAAACTAATTTATTGAGTGTTTCACTCTGCGCATCAGCACCTTAAATTACTATGTGGAGCCAAAATAATTGTTACTTTTCAAAATACGAAATTGAATTCTAACTCGCATTAAAATTAAAGAAATAACATGAATTATTCCTTATCCGCTAAGTACTACTAACTACAACCAATCCATGAACATGAATATGAATCAAATGCGATTCAGGAACAGGACCTGATTCAACACCCAAGTCTGTCATTTTAGGAGAAATTTAAAAAATACAGTTTTTTATTTATCTGACGTGAAATACATGATGAAGTGTCTGAACTTCCCCTATGAACTATTGCAAGTCCGATTTCATCGAACTGCAAGACACCACGGTACAAAAATGGTTACCCCAAGTGGAAAGCGCTTGCCATGGTGGTTAGGAGTTTCACAGTTTGTAATTACAAAGGAGGTTTTGAGGATCTTGAGAAGATGTGTCTAGAAATTTGCTTCAGTCAAGTTGCTGATATCGTATCTGAATATTTAACATCGAAGTTCTCGGATTCTGGTTAACGTGATAATGATTTGTATCAACGCAGTAAAATACAAACGCAAGCAACCTATTAATCAATGGGCCAATTCACCTGAACCTGCTCATGTGATATCGCATGAGGTGATTGTCAAAAATGACCTTCGCTTTCGCTCATATTTTACCAGACCACGACCAATGATGAACCAAAGAAATACTTATTATTCTAGATTTTCTTTGATGAACATAGATCGAATTGTCCAAGTAGAGCCTCTTCGGTGCCATACGCGAATTCCTCAACAGCCCATCATTCCTCCAGTTTCGCAGGCTTATTTAATTTAGGTGACGACTTATTTCTCCGATAACTTTTTAATCTAGCTCCAGGAAGATACTGACATAATGCTTGAAGACTTCAACTAAGGTGTAGAAATTTCAGAATTGCAAATAAATCTCTAGTGTAGTGACTGGTAGAACTAATTGAAAAGTAAAATAACCCTGCAAGAAACAAGTTTTCAGCTGGCGTCTTAAGGATTCACGTTACAATTGCGAATGCTATAAGGTAGCTTAGAGTAAAGCAAATCAGCCTTAGCAAATCAAAAAGATGGAACCGTTCCAATGAAAAAACTGTCAAAAGCACAATAAATACACTCAGAGTTTAGAATCTAATTTGGAGAGAAACAAACTGCATTAAAAACTGATTAATGCTTGCAGATATTAATTTAGAATTCTCTGTGGGTTGGATGACTTCCGGCAGTTGAAATATACTCGTCACAACATCGAAACAAAAACCTATTACACTCGAGCTTAAACAGCACATCACAACGATTCGCAAAGGTAAGCAACTGAGTAACTTGGAGCTTGATTGACTGCACTCTCCACTAATCAACTATGAGCCAATCCTAAACAATGGTTTGGGATAAGTTATAACCTCGAAAAAAGAAACGATCGTGCCATCTGTTAATGATTTATTTATAGAACTACATACCAGAAAATAAAGGACAATCAATCAGGTTGAAAAATGAAAAATTCACGATGAGGCTACTTTGAAAAGACTGCGCCTGGGTCAGATTTGCAGATTCGTCAGATAGTGAACCGGAAATATGAGATTGCACCCTTAAACGATTCCTCAAAAGAACGTTCCAATGTTGCAAGCAAAATTCGATAGCGATGATTCAGCCATACGCACAAGATCACCCCAGGAGCACACAAAGCGCTAGCAATGAAAGCGCCTCATCGATATGCGTATACACAGCAAACATGCACTGTAGTCAGTTCGCACCCCGCAGACGGATAACAAAATAGACGGCTACTCTTGCACAGAAAATGCACTGCACTGAGGCAAGATCTAAATTACGGAGCTAAAATAGATGGAAGTCATGATTTTATAACATTGTGCTGCTAACACCTGAGGAACAAAGTGTTAATTAGTGAGCATTAACACTTGAAATATACGTATGACCTAATACCAGCTCGATGTTCACAATTCGTAAAAGAAAACTTCCTCACTAAAACTATTTTGAATTAGTTTCTAGCAAAGGAATCATTCTAAGAGGTTGCGAACAGTCAGCTAATGTTTACGTTATCCTAAATAAATTTATAAAGAACCACTTGGCCCTTTTAATACAACAACACCATGCACACGTTTGCATCAATAAAAGAATTTCAAGAGTTGAAGAGTCATGTAAATGATTAGTTTCATTGACATTACTCCAAATATTCTGTGAGACAAATCAGTCTTCACCACAATCGTTCAACAGCTGATATCAAAAGACTGAATATGACATAACAAAGAAATAGAATAAGCAATAACTACTTTAGGTATAAAGGGCAGTCTTCAAAAAATAGGACTTGAAAACTTACCCGTAGGAATGAGCCACCACGGTCACGATGTGTTGAATCCTTTCATGTGTTTCGCGTTTGGCGTAATGTTGGACTACTAATTCCTCAAAGATTGCCTTGACGTCTTCAAAGTGTTCATCAAAGGCACAACTATTACGGAGATCTCGAATTTCTGGGCACCGCAAACAAATGCATACAGACTTTGAGGAGGCCAATATAGGCCATCTCGTCCCGCTTGCACAGCACGAACTCCTCACCAGAATGGGACTTTCACCATGACCCAAGAGATCTAAAGCCACGGTGCGGTAACCCTACGTTCAAGAGAATCAGGCTTAAGAATAAGAAGGATTCCAGGAAAACACCACTGGATGTAGATTGAAGAAAGGAATGATATGCGACCATCAAAATAAAAGGGAGTGATTGATAAATATTATTTGAAAAATCCAAAAAATGAACCTCGAGAGGTACTTTAGACAAAGAAACTACTAGCCTTTTCAAGCCTTGACACTTCTGAGTTGGCTAAATATGATTATTTATAGAGAGCAATTAAGCAAGAGGATCATGTGAAAAGGTAATTACACGGATAATAAGAAATTCCTCTTGGTACTTCCAAATTGAGCTGCTTCCACCAACACCATGGATAAAAAATACCGTACCCTTTTCTATAGCATTCAAAAACCAATCTTGTTCTACCTGGAACAAGAGATTCCAAAACATTTATTCGTATGTTTCGTCCTCTTCGTATTTCTATTGTATTTAGTTCGGAATTAATATTGTTCAAAGGATGAAAAAATGGCATTGCTGCATATATATAACATCGTGAGTATTAGGTATTTTCGAAATAGCACAAGCTATCGAGAGTACGGAATAATTACGACTTAGAGAAATTTGATGAAGTAAAAGAAATGCAAGATCAGGAATAGCAAAAATTATTCTTACATTAGCCATTTTTTATTAGATGGCTTGTCAAGATAAATTTATTTTGCAATCACTATGAGCAGTTTGTAAGTTATAATCAATTGAAGTGGATTAGGCTCCGATCAGGGTGTTGACCCTTAAGCTATATGTAATTATTACAACCTCTCGACTATCCAAAGTCTCAATATACGCATATACATATATGTATGCTTCATTTGGTCATACTGCTATTTTTCAATACTTTTAAGATACGCGAAACATTCAATAGCCACACTGACTTAAATGCAGATGAGAGTCTCTATGGAGCAAATAGCAATTCTTCCAACTTTATATTTAAATTCACTTTAATTTTTCATAAATTTAGTGGTGAGAGCTTGGCATAAATGTCAATTTTGTCGAGAATTCGTACGCCTCTTGTAAAAGTAAAACTTTCATCTGCCTTATTTTATCATCGTTTGATTTCTAACGATTAAAATCTTGATATGACTAAAGCAGTAGTTTCTTTGATTTAACTTAAGAGTGTGACACTTGGCGGTAAAATAGTAAGAAATTTTCCATCGATAGTAAGTTTTATTCTTGTTAAATGCTTGTCCAAAGGACTGAGTCCGTTTATCATAACATAAATGTTTTTGTGACATAATTTTTTTTAAGAACCCTGTCTCTTTAAATGGCCATAATATTATCAAATTTGGGAGATAAATTGGTATTCCAGGGCGGGGTATTTCGGACATGCGGCTGTGGGGCAATTTTCAAGCCCGAGTAGTGCAAGGGCCTCCACAACTAATCACAAATGCTAGGTCATTCCGTACTTCGACATAGACTATCAGCAGCATCGATATTGACATTGTACAAAATTTACCATCTGCACATGGGAAATAATTACTCAGTGTCGAACGGCAGCGAAGAGACCACATGCAGCGGATTTTATTCCACCTAACTTTGTGCAAGATTACCTACCAGGAATAAAAGCGACTATGATTGCAGTGTTCGTCATGCACGAATGCCATTTTTTTCCGCTAACATTGTTGAAACGAACATTACACCACTATCCGTACTTTATGACTCAAAGCGAATAAGACCAGGATACTCCCAACACTTTACCCACAGGAACCATTTAATTGTCCCCAACTCCTGTAAACCCTTACAATAAGATGCAGGACTGCTGCGACCTTCCAGAGCGGATGTAACGAATTTCGTGATTTCCAAAGGATTTACAGACAGAGTGACGTGGACTGCCTCAGGGGACAAACAAGTGGGACTGGGACCCCTTTGCTCTCAGGGTTCAAAAAATACGTTAGAGTTAGTAAAGACTCAGTAACGCTCTATTGCAGATCACGATCACTTTAGTTCTTTATCATCAACCCAACGACCAGATTGAACAAAGCCGATTACATGAATGACACGCATTTCAAGAGCGCAAAATTTATTGTAGATATTCATAATACTCGTAAAATCTCTAAGAATTTAGTCTCGAATGTGGCGCCTACGGTAGTTGACGAAATTATTTCCTTAAACAAATTCAACAAATAAAGTAGCGCATCATTCACGCAGGAGTAGCAAAGGGTAGAAAGAAGCATGGAGACAGAAGAGGTGCAGTGCCGCCTAGACGAAGGGCTCCTCGCGCAAAACCGGATCGTTCTTCTCGCCGACAACCTCGACCTTTACAGCGGCGTCTGAGAGTGGGTTGCCGTTCGTGCCGTTTAAACCGAAATCCTCTGTGTGGCCACTCTCGTCCATCACGGTGGGCAGCGAACAGTTCCAGAGGCTACGCAGTTCCGACAGGCCACTGCGGAGGTAGCCGCAAAGAGCCACCACGATCAGCATGATAGGGCAGAAGTAGACCAGGGCAGGCTGGGCCATTCGCGATGTGTGCAGGACCACCGAACACACAATGCCTCCCAGAATGTAGCCTGAGGTTTTCCATAAACAACCACTACGCATTGAATAACTCAAGCCGATTCGTGATTTCATGATTTTATAGCTAATAAGTTGGTCAATCTTACTCTACGACTACCCTCTCACTAAAGCACAAGAAGCACCAATTCGTCAGGATGAAAGACATTAGAGAAAGAGAGCATATTTACTCAAAAGGGCCAGTTCCCTAGTGTTTTATACAGCTTGAGAAGCGCCAAATAACTGCAAAGCCACGGGACGCTGAATAGAAGCATTCCAGAAACTGTAGCACGAACTGATGTCCGATTAAAATGAACAAGCTACATGCTGATTGGTCGTCGGAGCGGTTGAGTCACCAGACTGGTCAAGTGAGCTTAGAGATTGAGACACGGCGTGAGGTTTGCGCCTTTTAGAGCCTCAACCAGCTTTCAGGGGTATTTCATCCAGGATCAAGAGGTGGCTTAGAACTTCTTAATGTCAAAAATTTGGACACACTACCTACTTGAATTTCAAAGAAAACGGCACAATTGTATAAAAGCATGCATTCAATCCCTTTTTCGAGCCACAGTTTTTTACCACCAGGTTGCTGCGTGACATAAAAGGCATGTAACATCTACTGTTAGAAGCTTCTAAAGCGCCTACGCACATACACCCTAACATAAACAAATTCCTATCAGGAAATAGATACGCAATGCCTATAGCGCACTTTAAATTGACAGAATGCAATGAAATATCCGAGATCTTTCAAAAGAAATCTGTCTTAAGCTAAGTGGAAAGTATGATTTGCTACCAATCTACCCATAGCAATTTGATGGCACGATAACAGAATTTCAATATTTTAAGACCATGCACCATATGGGGCCCTGTAAACAACTAATACCTTCGAGTAATTTCACAGAAATAACTGCACATTCTAGTGACCGATTGATACCCATGGCAAGCCATGAAACTTTTGCAATGCCTGAACAGAAAATCGGCAACGATATCAATTTAAGCAGCATGAAATCACTAAAATGTAAATGCGTTCTTTCAAAAATAAATACTTACGGAATTCAGCCCCAATAACTTCCAAATGTCAGTGCAAAAAGTTAAGTAAATACTAGCACCCAGACCTAAACACATTCTAGAGCTAATTTCGAGATAGCATTCCGATGTTTTCATGCTAAGGCACAGTTAGTTTGATGGGTATTAGAGGGATAACTTACCAAGAAGGGCGGCTAAGAAGTTCCAGGGCAAACGGCGTTTCCAGCAGGCATCGTAAAATGCACAAAATGCACAAAGGGTACCTAGAAGACAATAAAACCACGAGACACATTATTCCCCTACCGAGCTAAAGAAACTCCAATCCACAAGTTGGATAGACGCCAGAGGCAGGGTTAAGGTGTGTGCAGACCACGATTTAATGTTAGCTAATGCACGCAATAGCCTACTCCAAAACGGTATACTGTACGCAGTTTTAGCAAAGGGACTCCTCGCCAGGTGCTAGCACCTTCCACATAGAAAAGCATATTTATCGGCAGTTTTTTCGCATTATTTAAGAAGCCAGCAATGTGAACGAGTGTATGGACCTCTAGAATGAAGTACACAGGGAAAAAATTGGCACCGTTAACATTTAAAATTGGTGTACAGAGGACTATTTACACACCGATTTGTCGAATAAAAGTAAGCAAATTCACGGCACGCATTAGTTATTGAAAATATAAACAGGAGTGGATGTGAATAAAGTACTGGAGATAGGCACATATGACTAAATCGACAATGCGCCACACAAGTTTTCATCTGCTGTCAATAAAGTGAGAAACCCACTACCTAGCTCATTATTCAGTTCCAACAGTGCCTAACTCTGCTATCAGTTCGTTCGTGAGTCCCATTAGCTGAAATATTGACTGAAATATTACTCAGCATCCAATTCAGTACAAAGTTCCCTTCTCTTGAATGTGCCGCTAAGCGAGTTACGAATTTTAAGAGGGGTTCCGGGGTACCTTTAGCTACCAAATCGGGGGCGTCGGATGATAGTTTTTAGGACGTACCTCAGTATCATTAGCAGATATAAATATCTGAGCATAATTAGACTGTATCTGGACTCACCAGGTATAACCGCGTCCCCGTATCCGAGGAGACTATAGTCCCTGCCTCCCGAGCACGGGTCCGGGTATTGGAGAAGGGCTGCGAAGGAAAATTTGAAGGCCAGGGGCATGAGTTCGCCCGACTTGCCGGCAGATCCAGTCGCCACTGCCTCCATGATACTATCGCCAGGGGAGACCCCGCGGCGCTGTCGCGACAGTGACTGGTACGTTTCGGTGTGACTTTCGGCTGCTTGGGGCGTCTGCATCGGTTGCACAGACTTCTGCGATGCAATAAACAATAGGAATGAGCACTTCAGCGACTGTGAGTCACTCTTCGATTTCCATCAATTACACTCTCATGCATTACATCAAGACAGGAAAAAGACACCGCGTACAAACTGAAGTCGATACAAACACCAGGACGATAACCTGCTAGAGTTCGAAGTTTCATGGCGCAACTCGACTTTAAAAGTGGACAATAACAGATGGTATAGCCGATTGGCAGAAACAATGGCGATTTATGGCACTTTTGTACCATCTTAACGCATAGATATTTCTATTCTGTGGTTTGACTTTGATGGATGAAGTGCGTCACTAATATGTGAACAGGAACAATTAATCACATGATACTAAGTTTAGAGTTTGCTCTTTAAGAGCACTCATTTGAAAGCAAAGCCTAACCTGACTACAACTGGAATAGCAGAATAAGTTACTTACTAAGTGGATCCGAAAGTTTAAAGCTACATACAGGCGAAAACGCGGGTCCCACACCATGCTTAAAATGAACTGCTTAGTTTTCGGTTGACCTCATAACCTCTTTTCAAAACTCACAGCCACATCTCTCGACAGATATTGGCAAATTATTGAATTCATTACCGGGATAAGGACTTCCAGTTTCAAGAATGTCAGTTAATACCGTGAATTACTTTTTAGATTGTCAGTGAAGCCAAAATATAGATATTACACCAACACTGGAAGCAGTAATTTAGAAACAATGCCTATTCTGACGCCTCTGTTAATAGGTCGATCGTGTTCTATAATAGAACAGTACTCGGGTCTAATCATTTTCCACCATTTCCACTCCCGACTTATTACATTAAAGTTCGATCTGTGAGTAAAAAACCCACTTTAAAATTCATAAGCATAAATTATGTATGTTGAGATTCAAGCATGTGGTTTGCTAAGAAAACAGACGTAAAAAAAGGCGATCAGTAACGGAGGACGGTGCCAAATCATCAATCAATTAGATGACCTTGCAGTTTTACCGACTCAATAAATTCTAGTAATTTTACTAATTTAAAATGCCTACGGTTAAGACCTATGAAATAGAAAAACGATCGCACTCTAGTACAAAGTACTATGAATGGAATGAGAAATTACAAAAATCACGTACCCCAGTGAAGAATGGAGTTAAGAATACGAAAAAGACGTCATAAATGACGAAAAGTGCAAAGACGATGGTAATGCCCTGGAAGAAGACCAAATTATAACAGCATTGCAAAAGACTGGAATAAAGACTCGAGAGAGCTGATCGTCGGAACTTACCTTTAGCGAGCAGAACGGTGCCAAGTCGACGAGCATTTGAATGACTATGAAGAAACCGATTACGTCCTGCATCACCCAGCCGACTCTGAAAAACAAAGAAATCTCTCGAAACAAAAGCAAGCCCTTTCCGTCTTTGAATGGGAGCACACTTGAAGCCCTAACACAAAAACGTTGAGTAATAGACCAAAACTCCACTGGAAATTTGCACTAAGAGCTTTGACGATCACAAAGATCTTTATCAAGGAGGCTGATGACAAGATCGCTTTTGTTTAAGAGGAATAGCAGAACTCTATCACTGCCAACAAAGCGGAAACACTGAGGGATTCAGCTCTTACTCTTTTGACGAAAATTTGTATAGTGGATAGCTAAATCTAAGTCTAAAATGTATAATAAAGCTTATTCGAAAATGGTCTTATACGAAGTTTGGATGGCATAGTCAAAAGAGACCATTGCACTTACGCAGGGTCATTTCGGTAGACACACCACGTGATGGTGAAGACGAGAAAGACAAAGAAGAGCGCGAACCTCGTGGCATTCACTTCCAGCTTACGGATGTGGAAGAAGCGGTGCTTCCTACATGAATGGCAAGCAGAAAAACGGTTGTGATACTAGATGGGCCATTAAAGCACAGGCGAAGAAACGCGTATGTGCGTGTGGGAGTTAAGATGACAGACTTACAAGGCAGGGATCATCATGGAGAGGACAGCAGTAAATACGAATGACATGGATGAGGCCCCGATGGTGACGAATATGAAGATTATGAAGTATACTAAAAGAACAACAGGCGGAAGAATGGGAAGGGCATTTTAGTCGATTATGGGGCCAAGACACAACGGGCATATTAAGGGAAATCGATGAGGTCATTGAAGTTACTTTGTTAGGAGGTAAACCTGCAAACTTTGACAAATATGGTCTTCACAGACGCATTGACGCAACCAGGGATCCACTGATGCCCAGTTAAGGATGGACATTTCCGATTCAAAAGACGATTCCAAAATGATGCAAGAGGGGAGTACACTTAGATTTTAACCATTTTTATTTAACCCTGGAATCCTAGCGGAGGTCCGTCCAGTGACTTAAGCACACAAGAGTGCATAACCACAAGGTCAACATATGATTTAGTATGGGCATTCATAAGTACAAGTTGTCTCGATTGGCAGCACCTCAGCTTGGAGAATGCGACCAGTGCACTTTTCGAAACAGCGCTATTCCCGTGAAAAGCAACACTTTGATATCACTGACTGCTGAATCCCCTTCAAACATCATTAACTGAATAAGTACATATAAGCCAACTCTTATAAACCCTCAAATTCAAGCAGGTAAGACTACTAAGTCCTTTTTTTCGCTTTGCGAATGATCGCAAAGGAATAGCTAAACAGTAAGAGCAAGAACTGCTGCAAACAGTAACATGATGTCCGAAAGCAAGCAAGGATAAACCAATAACTTAAAACCACGCGGGCAGTGTTAATGACCCAACAGCACGTAAAAGTAAACAAGAAGAAATCTGCCATCGAGGTGAACTATCAGATCATCTAGAAGTAAGCAAACAGGCCGTACGTCCTCTTGATTTCATTACGTGAACGACAGTGCGGGTTTGGAATAAATAGATAAGCGAAGGAGTTTACCCATAATGTCGTAGAAAAAGTAGCATAGAAGAATGGTCCCAATCGCGGTGCACAAGAAGAAAATTGGAACGACAGCCTTTAAGCAAGGATGAATACTAGATTCCGTTCGTGCTCTGTACAACGCGTGAAGGCTGGAAATCACAAGTGCGATGTAAATTCATATACTAATGAGAGATAAAGGAATGGAGGAAAGAACTTACAGATCATCGTAATTTCTAAGAACAATCAAACTAGCGGCGACGATGGAGGAAATACTAAGGAATTTCAGGAATAGAAAAGCGAAAACGGTGATCTCCAAACTTGGGGTAGGTGGGTGTAAGAAGTCGATCACTAGCCCTGACAAATTTTTGTCCGTTTTCTGGTGCAAAACCGTAAAAACATAATCAATCAAGTGAGAATATGTTGTTAACAAAAGAACTTACGCAAGCTGGGTCGAGAGCTTCAAGTGCAACTTTAGTGACGAAGAACACATACCCCTTATAGTCTGAATATGGCTTTCCAACATTCCTTTCGACAAGAATCGGAACAGCGAGGACAATAGGCACATTAAGACGGTTGGCTAGATCATAATTTTCGGAATGATCTTCCTCCATAAGGAGGGCAACCTGGTGAGCACGTTTGGCAGCCTGTGGAAAATTCTCCTTTGTGCTATTGATTCGGCTGTTTACTTTCTCGTAAACATTCACTAAGCCGATATTATTCAGTTGAATATCACGCACATCTACGAGGATTGACTGAAAAAAATCAGTAAGTGGGGATAATTTACTTCAGTTTAAGGAAGAAAAACTTAACTAAAAATACCTACCGGATGCAGGGGCGTTAGTATTGGGTTTAGACTGGAGGCGCAGACATAATTGGAGGAATGCGAATATGTGTCATTGAACCGTACAGTGGTTGAGTAAATTGTTTGGTTCCTCTTATTAGCAAACATACAAAGTAACATGGTAACAGAAGCTACAGTACTGAGCACAGTATAATAATAATAATGATGATGAATCCTCGTTCGGGTTACACTGGCGAGCCAAAGATAATCAAACGAACGCAATATATAAGTGTTGTGAACATTCAAAAACAGTGAGGAATGATGAACATAAAATTTAGGCTCTGACTATTTAAAATTTTCTTACAGTAGCGTTGACTCCACAGTAATAACACAGGAACAACAGCAATGCATAGAACATTCTCCTCATATGACCGGGTAAAACCTTAGCACGTTAAAAAAGCCACCGCAATTCAGCCAATATTTGTGATCCAGACTTCAAGAAAACAAACCTTTGATAAATTTTAAAATTTCATTTGTTAATCAAGATTGCATTCTAATTTATATATTGTTATCATTTTTTCACAATTATTAATGAAGTTTTTTCACTTACACTATTCCTTTTACGTTCATAGGTAAAAGCTTAAATCTCTGCCATTTATCGTAAGTAATGAAGCCCACTAATTTTTTAAAGAACATCTTATTGGGAAAAACTTAACTGAAACACAATTTGGCGTATTTCTTGTATAATACAGGTAAAGCTGCCGGCCCCCCTAGAATCATCTAATTACCTTACTATTACTTATAGAGTACTTTATTCGCCGTGTACTTAAGGATGCATTGTGGAAAATTTTATTTTAAATACAAGAAGACTTAATGAATAATATTACATTTAGGTTCTTTACCTTAGTGAATGTAATAATTCTGTCTTTTTCAAATCGATCTCCTGGACATTGATAACCGATTATTAGAATCTCTCGTCTGTGAACAGCGGATCATCTTATTTTCGTTGGGTTTGATTATATATTTTATTATCAAAATATTTATTAACAAGGAGCGAAGCACTTTAACAGGACGATATCAATTTGAGTGACCAATGTGTACCAGTGTAACACCTGGATCGCCATTGCTAGACGGCTTGCCATGGGATGAACCACTTTCCTATGTATTGGTCATGACAACGCAAACCATTGCATTTAATTAGGCCCATCATTCATCTCATCATTCTCAGGGGCCTGATCAACAAAATATCATGGATTAGGTAGACCCTTTTTGTCATAGACGATCCCAAATAGAAATTTCAGTGTGCGCATTGACTGTACTAAAGTTGATTAAGAACAATCAGACAGAGACCGTCCTGTATTGTTAACACTATTTGTATGCAATCATGAAAATCATCTAAGGAGTGGAAAAAACTAGATTATGCCTCTGTGACCGATTCAATGAATTTTATTCTAGTTGTTTATACGTTTCTCATTACTTCATGGCTTCCTACGGAGACGAAATTGAGAAAATGAACCCACGTGATTGAAAAAAATCTAATAGTGGATTTTTGTGCATATACGATGAATGAATGGCTCAAGTGAAATTCAAGAAGTTGCTTTTGATTTAATGAATTGTAAATGGAAATTTAAATGAAATATAAATTTAGGCCGTTTTTGCTAGATTTCGTCCCGATGCACATCATAAAGCCAATAAATGAGGGCTACCAGACAAGCATTATTGAGGCGGAGAAAAGAGTCGTTAGAATTTATCAGACAGAACACACTTACTTTCGCTTTGCAGGAATTCTCACATACCAATCAAAGGAATTAATGCTTTCAATAAATATCTGGGGATATTTTAATGTAAGCGATTTAGAACGGAATCGATTGACAACGTGCTTTTTCATGCATCCCACGTGCAGCAGAAATAGCCACCTGACGTGCACCGAAAAGTCGCAATGTTCACCCAATCTGATTCAATACCTTAGATAACAGAACCACACCCAATAGTGGGAATAGACGCATGAAATTCGCTATGTCGTTTACTAAACGCCGATATTGTTGCAGAGCTAAGTCAAGGCCTGTAGTTAAAGGTTAACCAATTTGTTTAGTGCTACCAAATCACCGAAAAAAACTGGCGGAATACGATGTTCATTCCCTAAAATCTTTGAAAGCTGTGATTCCTATTATCATATGGTGTTCTTATTTCTATAATGCACTGATCACCAATCATAATCTGTTTTTAAGATGGTGAATTTGACTTAAATATTTTTTTCTAATAGTCAAATATTTCCGGTGGTTTGTGGAACATGTAAAGCTAGGAGTTAGTGAAGGTAAACAAGGCCACCAAAGAGCGTATGTAAATAAGCCGGAGGGTATTTTGAATGTACGGGGGTATTTTTAACGAGTCAAGCACGAGTACAGGAGCTCTAAATTCCGCCCACCTCGTAACTGGCCAATCAGGGCTCTCCTGGTCTCATCGTGTGGTGTGTGCCCTCGAGCAGAGACAACCCCTATCTGTGGTGGCGGAGTCGCAGTCCATAAGATCCTTAACCTGTTCTCTTAGCGCTTTTCCTCATACAAGTCACTCACACTGGCGACTTTTCCCCCGCTCGTGCCCTCCCTGGTCGAAGCACTTTTCACACTCGTCCTCCTGCAACTCATCAACTTCTTTGAGTCGTACTTTTGGAGCGAGGATCCTGAAATGAAAAGCAAGAGTACCCACGTGAGCCCCAATTCTTACCACTCTTTCCAGGCTTCAAGAACTCAATTTTACCACTACTTTTAGCTCCATGAGGAATTCCTATGTTCTCACACCTTCTAAACTCCAGCCAACTTCCTATTACAGCTAAACTAGCTCATATTTAGAACTATGACAGAGGCACTGAGATTGAATGAAGTACATTTAGGTGACAGGAAAGTGCATGAACATATTAACATTGTGAAAGGTGATGGATAGGTAGTAATTGTTAAGTGCGTGCAGACTTATGTATCAAGTCGCCATGAAGTCAGATTGCTAGATAGGAATGGCAGAATAGGTGAAATTTAGAAGGATTCCCGAGTTTAAACCTAATGAAATTGGTCTTTTAGTCTATTTAATTATTTTTACTTATTATCAAAGTCTACAAATGGGAGGTTTAATAAGTGGGCATCTAATTCAAGATAATCTCCCTTGCATAATGTTTTCAAATGCTTCTTTTACTTGTTACAAAAATTATGGAAACTGTTGATTAGCAAAATCATAGTAAACACTAGTATTCCACCGATAAGATTTTAACAATCAGGTACTTTTCGTGCAATTTCTCAATATTAAGTGTGCTATTCGAACTTGTTGATTCATTTGTCGAAGGTACATTGGTGAAACGGCGGTAAATTTTTGTTGTAGTCAAAAAGTAGACGATCGGATGAGAGACCTTTCCGGTAAGCCATTTTGTACTTGTAGGCATATTAAGTCCTGATCCACAGTTCATTCTTGTCTCTGGATTCATGCATTTTCAGATCGGAAGAACGAGGATCCCTGATTGTTTCCGGTGAAACTACAGAGAAGTATTTATCGATTTAACATTTTTCTTAAAACGAAACACCAAAACGTTCTATCTAGCATTTTCCAGGCAAAATGCAAGGGACCGAGGAGACTTATCGGCCAATTTCAACGTTATTTACATTATTTTGAGTAAAACGAGTTTATAATAATTGACTTAGCGTTCTCCCAAGCAAGCATTTTAATAAGCCTTTTATTGCTTTTTGTAGACCGTGCAATGATTTACTAAATTTCTTTAAAAAGCCTCATTATTTTTCCCTTATAGACTTAGGAATCTACTGAGACAGGTAAAAGAGGACACGATTGAGAAGAGGGAGCTTATCCAGGCGCTCAATCTGCTATGTCGCTCGATACAAAAAATTTACATTGTACAGAGGCGGTAAGTGTCAATCACTGGGTAGCAACTATTTGTTTTACGACTGCACACCAACAAATTGCCCTGTACTTGGCATGATTTTGGAAATAAACACTTGGTCTTAAAGCCTTGTTTAGGGGATATGTCTTTCGGAGTACTTATTACGTAATATGATGCAATAAAACGGAGCTTTTTAAGAAGGTGTTTTTGTCAAGAACGTAGGGGTAATCTAGAATAATGTTAGTCTGAAACAAAAATACAATGTGTTTGCCTCCACCGAAAATGAAACCCAATGTGTGATGGAGGAAACGAAAAGAATAAAATAAAAAGAAAACTGAGTTCAAAGAAGTTAGCAATAGGTCAAGGATTGGAGTTCATTAAAGTTCTAGTAGAAAAACGAAAATCCTTTTGACTAAGACGGACTCCTACCATTAGTTACGATAATTAGATATCAAGTCATGGTAAATTATGCATGATTCCGCAACAAAATCAGTATTAAAATATTAAATCGTTGAAATATATCGTCCACATAAATAAGCGATTCTGATCTACTTCCCCTTTTGAGTAGAGAGATTCCCGACAATGACAACGAATTCAGCGAGCTCCTAGATTCCTTCGAGTTGGAAGAGGGCGCTGAGGCGGCTGCTAATAGCACTTGTGAGGTCGAAGGCAGACGGGACGAGGGTCGACCGACGATGGTCCCCAAGGAGGTGCGCTCCTGGCTGGAAACAACCTTCACCAAGCAGGCAGCTTGGCCTCATAACACCAGCAATACTTCGAAACTCACCTTCAAACAAGCAGCGATTAAAGTAAAGGCTCGGATCAAACTTCACAGGTAATATTAAATTGGTAAATGCTCAATCGAAATGTATGTGCTTAATGAAACTAATCCTTTTGATTTATTATACTTAAAGGTACACCATATATTCTAGTGTCACCCAAAGAGATATTTTTGACACTCAGTGAATCAACCAAAGCTTTTAATATGGATAACAGGTTGGTTTATAAGTGAAAGACACGAGTGAAAGACATTTTAAGTTAAACATAATCATGAACTTGCAACCGTTTAGACAATTTACGAATTCCAAGAAGAAGTCTCTTGAGTGAAGTTTGATTCTTCTCAAAAAATACAGAAATCTTTATCCTGCGATAATTTTCAATGTTCTAGATTTAAATCATCTCCGTAAAAATTGTAGCATTTTTCAGTATCAAAAGTCAATCTCTTTTCACAGCATTATACAGCACAAGGGAGAAAACGCCATGAGATGCAAATTTTGACGAGTATGAAGAACAGTTCGGTGACTAACGTCTTATTGCCAATAATTGCTACTCGAACGCTCAAGTGGTTAAGACTTGGAAAAATGGGCGTTTATTAAAAAGGAAAACTTGGAGAAATGATAGAAAATTACGTTCGTACTCCCAAGGAGAGCTAGATAAAGTTGACCTTTAGTCACCCAAAATAGATTCCAATCTTTTGTCATTATTCAGATTTCAGAACTGTTTAACCTGACAAAACAAAAGTGGTGTGAATTAAAGGTGCTTAAGTAATTTATTATCAATCAAAGTTCAGATTTTAATAATAATGAAACTCAGGTAAATTTATATGGGGAGCTTCTGCTTTCCTAATAAAGTGAATAGGGACTGAGTTGAAGACAACATCAGAATGAAAATTATCTCAATGGGTGGGGAAATTTTCAAATTCATGCCAATGTATCCTAATTATATAGAGGAAAATATTATTCTTATCTTAAAATATCACTTGCATATTCTGCTTCTTCAATTGAATAGTGCTGAAGTTAAGGACCGTAATCATCTGTGAGAATGCAGATTTATTTGCCAAGATCCGGTAGCAGCACAAGAGGTGTTTCGGTTCAGGTGTGTGGGAGAGGGAGAGGGCAGTGTAAGAGGTATTGCATTTAGAACGTAATGATTAGCTTTGAGGTCTGTTCGCTAGGCTAACTGAATACAGACTACCTGTGATAAGTCGAGTTATGTTTAGCCATGATGATTGGTCAGTGTGATGATTCAGCGGAAGTGATTACCAATCCCCGATAAGATTTTTTTATCAACCTCAAGGAACCAAACGATTTTGACTAAAAACAATTTAACAATGGCGGTTAGTGATGTTGCTGAAAAGAAATGCGAGTTTAAAGTCCTCAACCATCTAGTCGAAACAAAAGGGAGAGTAATCGAAGACCATAGCAACAGCGGTGTTGTTTTCCGCTCCTAATATCAATGTTTGCCTATTTTCAAATTTATGGGTCTACCTAATGGGACCCCATTACATAAAATTGATATTTTTCTTAAAATATCTTTTCGTCTATGCATGATAAATCTCCAGGAGATTTCGTATAAGAAGCCACTGTGGAAATGCTCTTAGCTAGCTGAGACTCGTGATAAAAAACCATTATGAAATCACAATGTTTTTAAGATTTTTCTAAGTTTTGGTTATCAGTGCTTAAGTTGTGCAATGCTGAAGTAAATTAGGCAGTTCTTAACCGATCGCGGGAATATTAGCCTCCATTTTTATAATAAGCTTCAATTTAAATAACTACCCTTCAATTTAAATAACTACTCATACAATTAATTCCAGATATACTATCTTAAAACTGAAAGAAAAATTTATATGGATAAGGGAAACTTCCTCATCGACACTTGTCGTGGAACGTCAAAGCGCATTTATAAAGCATCAGTATTGAAAGCCGCATCCAAATCTATTTTATAATTTAACCTATAGTTATTTTCTTGTTTATTCACAGAAGCGGTACTAATTAGTTATCTTCAAATATATCTATGCCTTTTTGAATCTGTGGATGTTACAGTCCTAATATAATAAATAAAGTTTCCATGGGACCTCTCTCACAAAATATCCATAATTCCTTTGTTTTCTGTCATAAAAAATAAACAGGTGGGAAAACTAACAAGTTTCCAAATAATTCCAATCCCGTTTACTTTGAGAAGCACTTTGCTACGTAACTTTTGGATTAGTCGATGAAATGTTTAGAAAGTAACCCCTGTATTTTGAAAATCAATTTTATCTGTGAAGATTTCTTTTCACTACAATTTTAGATCAAAGGCAGACTGCAAAGATCATTCACCACTAAAGGCCCCCAATTAGGTTTTAGTTAGCGTAAAATACAATTCCAAAAAAGATCTCAAGCCTTGTTTCGTTTTATGTTCCAATAAATTACTAAATGTTGCGGTCTCATTTGAATTGTTTCACAAGATTATAATTAGCGTAGATATATAATTAGTCTCACCTGAATATACACCCCGTCGTCATATTTGCCCAGAGAAGGTGATTTAGGAATTCCTCGGGCGTAGCCATTGCTTTCTAGACCAATGCCTAGAATTACCCTGACTCGCACGACGTTAAGTCCCCTTCCCTGCCCTCCGTCGGCCCCTCTGTGTATCAGTAGGCGGGGCATCTCGTCTACCCGTGCTAGCCCTGTCCAAGCAGGGTGACTTTCAATTTAGCCTAATCCTCACTCCCTTCCAAGCCTTTGTGGTCAACTTGTTAACCATGAGAGTCATGGGCTGTTTCCAAGACGTAATTTTTGGTGTTGTGGTTGTAATGGAGCAAAAAGTATATCAGTTCTTTTAATCAGAGACAAAATTGTATCCAAGCAATGCATGTTTAATAATTTTAGATTATTTGGAACCGGGGCCTTTTCGTGCCTAAAACCATCGCCAGAAGCAAATTTAATGTTCCGCGTGAGTGAAAAATAATTATTTAACTGCTGACATCTCACTCAATTATATTCCTAAGGCGATTTTTAAAATATAACTATTGCTTGTCGCTTCGAAACACTAAAATCCAGACTACAGGCCCGTAAATCGCATTTACTAGCTTTTAAGTATATATCCGAATAAGATAGGATTTCGCACAAGTGCCTCCTTCATAAACAAAGTTTTAAATGGTGTTACGAATTCCAGACTAAATGCCGAACTGGTTTCCGGTACTACAAGAAGTTTTGGTTAGAGTCATGGCCCTAGAACTGGTAAAACCTGTAATCTAATAAGCGCTTAGCTAAAGGTGAAGTTTCGAAACTATAAATCCTCCATAATTTGTACTTCAAATTATTTCAGGAAAATGTAGAACACTGGAATTTCAACGTATTTGAGCTCAATACGTTGGTTGAAGGTCATGCTCTGACTTATATGGGCGTCAAGCTATTTCAGAGGCACCATATATGCGATGAATTCAATGTAAGTTTAAGTTAGTGCCTGTTAATTATTATATCATCTGTACAAATGATCTCATTGGGTAGTAATGATTGCAGAAAGCTTTTGTTAGTTGGGCTCTTCATAATTAAAAATACCGATTTGTTGAATTTGAAACATCCCTACCTATCTTGTAAATTATATGTTGAAAATACCAAAGAATCATCATTCTGCCGAATGTCCTCTACATTTTTCAGCAAAATTAGAATAGTGCAAGGAAAACATTAATACATTACACTTATTCGTCGTTTTTTAGTAGATAAAACACATTTTTATTGAAGTATAACCTATAGTAATTGACTGAGCGTAAGACAGCTTTGAGGTAAAGATACTCATCATTGGCAAAATTATTTCTATTTAAACTCAGATACCATGCAAGGTTTTGGAGGCCTTCTTATCTCAGTTAGAATGTGGATACAACAAATACGGTAATCCGTATCACAATCTGGTACACGCAACCGATGTCGTGCATACTTGCAACTCTATCATGGAAGGCTCTGGTCTCAGTGTAAGTGCATGAGTGGTTTTTTAACTTTTCCATGATTTCCCAGGGGAATCTTGTTCAAGAATTAATGATTTTTCAAAGTTGAGGCATAATAATTTCGGATTCCTCAATGTTATTTTGCCATGCATGGAAGTATACGCTTTTGAATCTTTGGGTCGAAACTGACCAGGACCCAACTCATCCAATCTAAGCCTTTTGTTTAGACCAAGAGCCAAATTCAAGTTTCACTTTGTTCCCATGAATTTTTTAAGGACTACTTTCGGATCTACAGTCATCCTTTCATCTATAAAATTGCTTAGCCATTAGTTATTAATTCCCTTTTTTCCAATCTGTTTATCAAGCTTTACTCGCTGCCTTCATGGTTGATCTTTCAATTTACATGATATTTAATGAATTCTGATTACTAGATGAAGAAATGAACAAAATTTTGAGTTGATTTGTTCCCAGTGAAAATCCAGCAACATCAAGGAGCGAAACATCATTTTTATTTATGTGCATGAAATATGCATATTGTTTTTTCCTTTTTAAGAGATCGTTAAATATACTGCAAATATCACTGATCTAGATGTTTTCCGAAAATGCAAGCCTTTGAGAATTTAAACAATAATATTCCTAACCGAATCAATGGCGTTATTGAGTGGGTGCGCGTGTCTGAATTTTAACCATCCACATCATGAGTATTGAGCATCGTTAAAATGGACTAAGAACTTTCGATTGTAGGGAGATAAACCTATAATAGGAAATGCTAGCATTGGCCATCATGATAAATGTGATACTAAATATACATTATTGAAAGCTTTTGGATATCTCTATATTTGTACGAAAATAGTCGAGCTAACGAATTTAACTGATAAATGCAGGATCTTATGACACCTGAGGAGCGCTTCGCCGTATTATTTGCTGCTCTCATTCACGACTTTGAGCACTCCGGCACAACAAACGCCTTTCAGATAAACGTGAGGTAGCAATTCTTGAATCTGTCATTCACTTTGGTGAAGCATTTTTCATTTACTGCCAAATCACCACGATTTTGCAATATATTCCACTTTAGATCCCATCTGGCACTCCTATACAACGATAGAGGAGTCTTAGAGAATCACCACATCAGCGCTGCCTATCGCGTAACCCAACTTCCAGCTTTCAACATATTTATCAATGTTCCCCGTAGCAAGTTTCAGTGAGTTTATTGCCTTTGTATGGTTGAGTTTATGACACCTCTCGCAAAATAGAATCTGATTTACATGATAAAGCTCTTCTAAGTGCATGCTAAATGATGATTGTTGGCGCGAATCCTCGGTACTTAGAAGTTACGTAGAAATAAGAAATTCCGATTGGATCGGGGACGTTTTCACCATCAAGTTCGGAATAATTTTCGGTGAAATTTCACAAGTGCTGTACATTTTTCTTAAATTTAGTAAGAATTTGTTAAGTGAAGGAATAAATAAGTACACTATTAAATGACTTCAAGGCTCACTATTTCGATATTTTTGTTCTTTATGCTTTACCAACGTATTGATATTGACTTATTTTTTCACGATGGTTAAAATGGGAAGTCTCGACAAAAAATTAGTCTGGCTAACTTATTTGTCGGTTACTTTTTCCATATACGCATATCCTCGATTTAAAAAATTTCGGCCTCTGTGTGACTCAAAAGTCGTTTTATCTATTCTTATGATTCAACTTAGCTTGAGATTCGATAACTAAGGGCTCTTGTAACAGTAAAGCATTTAGTAGTGTATATGAGGATTTTTCACACGCTAACGCAATGGACCTTCAGTAACCGGTTTTTATCCTGTAAATACTATACAAATGTCCGAAATTAACTTTGTTTAAAGGATGAGCTAGCATAAATTTTTTTCAGACTTTAGTGATAGTTTAATTTCATTTGGGTTTCATTAAAGAGTTCGTTCAAATATTTCGTAATTACTGTCACTTATGCAACTAAAAAACACTAGGGATATTCTGCCTAAGTCTAAAGATTCATCTTCTTACGAATCTTTAGAGAAATACGGCAATTAGTAATTGAGATGGTTCTTAATACGGACATGTCGCTGCACTTCTCACAGATCAAAACTGTCGGTAAACTAGTGAAACTGCCGGATCCGTAAGAAATCTATTTCCCTTTAGTTCTGTTTTACGTGTTTTTCGTGACAAATGTCATGTACCATTGCTTTATACCATAAGAATTGAGAAGCCCAAGGCGTATTCCTTAATGTTACACGCGGCGGACATTTCTCATCCCACGAAGTCCTGGGATTTGCACGAAAAATGGACCAATATGCTAGTGGAGGAGTTTTTTAACCAGGTTTGTCTACTTATTAATTTGTTAGTAGAACTGAGAACGTAAAACACGCGTATAGTTGTATTCGTTTTTGGATGTAGGGGGACAGAGAAACGGCTTTAGGACTTCCATGTTCCCCTCTATGCGATCGCCATACGACAATGGTCCCACAGAGTCAAGTTGGTCTGTTCCGACTCATTCATTTGTGAAAAATAATTGATATTATTTTGGGATAAGAGTAATCACATTGTATCCTAGATTCTAAACAAATCCTTAGAAGGTATATGACCAAGTATTAGTTTTTCTCTCTTCATTTCTTTTAAAGTAGATTTTAAAAGTTCCCTTAATATCTGTAAATTTAAAGTTAAGCATATCTTTCTGAATAAATGCATATTATTGAAAGAATTATTAATAGAAGCAAAGTAGGTGTATTTATGAACAACAAAACAAAACTCTGTCATTCTTCTTACCAATGATCATTTATTTTTTATCAAAAATGTTGACGGCCTTTTTGATCATAGGATTTATAAGCTTCATTGTGACACCCACGTTCCAGTTGCTCGGAGAGATGTTGGAAAAGATGTACAAAGATGAGAAAAGGCAACAAATGCAGGACAGGGAAGAATGTAGCAACTCGGAACTAAAGCAACTCCAGTATCCTGGGAGTAAGCAGCGCTGTGTATTAAGTCCTCTTTACACTTCGAGATTTATTGTGGATTTATTTAAAAATGCGTTTTTTTACTGTGTCTATTTCCCAAATTCGCGTTGCCATAAAGTGATACAGATTCTGCAAAAATTTTCTGAATAATCACTAAGAAACAAGTGTAATAGTCTGAAATCACACTTATTTTCAATAGCTCTAATACTGACAATAAGAAGTAATTATTATCTTTCTTCACGTAATGTAGAAGATAATGATGTTATTGGCCAAGCATTTTTCAATTTACCAGACTATGACTCCCTCGAAACATCGATTGAAAGTGCATAAAAGTTTTATTTTACGCATTTTAATTGCAAAATGGCTTTAAGCTCAAATCTTCTATTCAACAAAAATCTATGCACCTTGTCAGATTAACTAATAAAAATATGATTAATAATGCTTTGATGCTTTTATTAGTAAACCATAAAGCCAATGGACATATATGGCACAATTTTTAAACAGTATAGTGCTGGAATTCTAAGCCAACATCGTAGTTCAAATGACTACCTTACTAATAGTTTGGCGTTAAAAAGGCCATATTTTAGAACTCACTTCACCCTCTGCCAGCTAAATATTGAATTGAAGGAGTAAAAATACCCGCACAGTCTCTATAAAACTTGCTACAATGAATGTATCGATAAAGGTGTGATGGAAATGAACAATGACTGATTTAGTTTTGTCCCGGTCATCATTGACGTACACCCTTGCCCTCCTTAGAGGCTAGCTAAAACAGGGGTCTATCAAAGTGCTTATATCATAATTACTTGTGGTATTTTGAGACGCATTATTCGATGTGAGTGTAATTTGATTGCAATTGCTTTGCTCCACAGATTTTATGTGGATCGAGCAGCTGCAGGCGAACAAGAGTGCTTGGGAGAAACGCGCGAGTCAAGACGGAGCCGAGAAGGCAGAAGCACAGTAGGCACCAATTTCTCATCACTTCAAGGCAAAAGTAACGGATTTTTCGTTCCTGAATTTGTAATTATTCTCGTGCCAGTTCTTCTGTTTGAACATTGCATCTCTGTTAATAAGGTGCATTGTGTTTTACCATAGTTATGACTTCGAAGGAGGACGAGATATCAATGTTTTTTCAGATTTACTGGAATATGAATGTAGTCAATATTTTATCAGGAATATTGAACTCTCTTTGGATGGGAAAAAAATTAAAATAGTCGTTACATTCATTCAGTTAGTGTCTTCCCCGTCAAAAAGCTCTGTGAGAGAGATTCTAGCATATAGAAGCCACAGCTTTTTAATCAATGCTTGCTGTTTGAAGCCTATGGAGAGGCCGAGTATCTAACAGTGCTTGATACTTAGCAATCGAAAAGTTAGACACTGCGAGTTGATAAAGTAAGGAGGGCTGCTGCAATCTCTTTGTTGAAGGGTATTCGTTTATCGGGTTAATGTATCCTAAATATACGGAAGGGCGTTTTACTGTTAGAAAAGTTGCAAGGCGTGCACATAGGGTTTAAGTAATGATAAAGAATATGATAGAAGTTATCAGAGAGTTATCAATTAGCGGTTCAGGTAACACAAAATAAAGTGCCGCATGGTTGCCTACACCATTTTTTCTCATAAATGCTACAATAACTCCCTGAAAGTAATCAGTCATCAGCATTAAGCAGCTATATTTAGCTTCCTGAAATGCTTGATCTTTCGTGGCATGCGTTGACAACCAGGACTAAGATAGGTTGATGGATTCATCACATCTTCATAAAGATAAATAAAACCAATTTTATGCAGGCCTAAAGCCTTATACTCAAATTTAAACTCCAAGGTTTACATTATGTGTAATACTGGTTAAGAAAAGGTTTTTCAAGGCAAAGATTTACTTGCAATTTCTTATTTAAAGTGTTATTTTTACAATATTCTCAAAAGCCTATGTAAAAGCCTACAAAATTCCAGTAGCAGCTCAAAGTGCAAAATCTGAGAGTTCACAGATCGAGATTAAGTAATTCGATAACGATACAATGAGAGCGCATGCACTATCAACACAACACTAACTCAATAGTCTTTAGAATTGTTTATTCGGATGCTGATGAATAATTAAAGTGTTAAGCTAGTAATCAGCTAATATCCGCTTGAGACGACCTCCCAGAACGCTGTTTTGAGTCCAGAAAGGAAGGTTTTGTGAGGAAACTTTCATCGATTCTCCCCGGGGATCATCTATCCAGTCCTCGTCGCATTTTACAAGCCTTGGCTCGTCCTTAATAGTTTAAAAAGTTTTATGATATAGATGGCTTGACGTTTGGGAAAAATTTTTTTTCAAATTTTATTGGATTTTACGGGTACATTATTATGTTTTAAATTTATTCTTCTTCAGTAGTTCGTTCATTAATACAATTGCTATAATTCATAAAAACAAATTGGCACTAGCAATTACCCAGCTTCTAAAACCGTAAAAGGTGTAAAAACTCTTCTATATTGTTGTGGTTGTTAATGTTGTGAAATTTCAAACATTTCGGTTAGAGCGACCACAATATCACTAACCTGATATGGCATTCCGGTGGCTAACTGGATAAAAACGATGCAGATAAGTAAGGAAGCGTACATATTGACTGTTTTTTGCAGGTTTTGCGACAGCTTTATATACTCGTTACATTACTCTAGACCGTGTTGTTAACCAATCAAATTTCAAGTTTCGACTTAGTGTCTTGGCCACAATTTAGGACATAATAAATCGATATTTTAAGCACCATGCCGTACTACATGGTCATTTATAACCTTTAATACGTTTAGCATAGACCAATTTATGCAATTATCCTGTTTCTGCTTAAATGAGTACCTTTTCGAAATTAAATTAGTTTTTATTTGAGCTTTGTGATCGTTTGACATTTTGAGTCCTTAAAAGCATGAAAACTAACTAGTGTTTCTAGAAACATTTCATATGCCGATTGTGCCTATTTAAGTTAATAAACTTTAATTGTAGAAGAAAGTAATACAGATTTCTTTAATAAAATTCAAGTTTTTCATATACGCTATCGTTGGTCTCCCCCTTAGAGGATTTCTCCTTGATTCTAAAACCCACGATTTTAGACGTGATTGCAAACGTTCATAAGATTACTTTTAATCCATAAAGGCTACTAATCGTTATCAAAGACCATGTAAACGGTCCCTAGGGCATGAGAATTGCCAAGAGCATAAAAGCAGCAAACCATATACCCTCAGTTCACATCGTTGGCATTCATATAGCCTTTATGAGTCCCATCGGTAATCCAGCTCCCAAAAGTGGGTTAACACGGCGCTGTAAAATGGACTGTAAAACTATTGCTAGATATATCTTATCTTATCTCTGAGCTAAAATTTACACACTAGACTTCTTGACTATAGCAGAATTTGCAGAACGATGCTCAAGGTGTTTACCCTTGATCAAAGGGTAAAAATCTACATTAGGGTACTTTTCTCATTCCCAGATTGCGTTTGTCAACCATTTATAGTGTAATTTCCCCCCCCCCCTCCAAGCCTTTGAATTGACCCCAGCATAATTGAGAACGTCAGACATAAATTCAAAAATCGTTACTGCCAATCCGGGGCTGTATGCACCAGCAGTCTTGACTTTAATCATACGGGCATTGGAGGGTGAATCGCGTCTCCTGAGAGCATAAATAATGTCCGTTAACTCTAGAAAATATTATATAATTTAAGAGCCAGGTTCGGTGATAATAATATACCCGAGTAGAGGGACTTGTTGAAGTCTGTAAATCGAACAAATTATTACCGTGTGTTCAAGTTTAATAATGTAGCCATTAGTTACTGAGACTGATTTCGCGTCAAGCGAATAGCTTAACTCTTTCTCATTAAGTTTTTATATAACCCATCGAGGTTAAATAAGGCTGTTTTTACCACCAATGAGTGGAACAGTCATCAAACGGATGTTCTGTGATTTAGTAAAAAACGTGCTTTGCTATGGCTCGAATAGCACTAAATAGCAAGAGTGGCTAGTACTTTATAAATGGGCGAGCACTACCATTTCTAACTTGGGCTATGTCTGATACGGTAACCTTTGCCGAAAGCCAACAAGATTTTATACCCACTTGATTGCTATCAATATAAAGTCTTCCCTTTCATAACAAACACTATAGGCGGAAATAGCACTAGATGATAGACCTAATAGGAAAAATTCTATACGATAAGAATACTTAAGCATGTTTTTTATGCATACCTGTTGGATTTACAATCAATTACCATACAAACTGTATACCGATTATATAAGTACACATGCCACAAAGAAAATTTCATCAAATAACATCACTAGAACTATGCAAGTGACCAAGTTAAACTTGCCACTTAGATTTTTCCGAAATCGAGAGTTGGCTTGCATCTAGTTTCAGTACGCGTCGAGCCCCAGGCAAGTTATTTAAGCATTAAACATTCGACTCAAAACAAGATCATCCCTTCCGATCCGCGCATTCTAAGATCTTTATTACGAAAACATGCCTAATATTTATTCGTTACATCAAAATCGGTTACATTATACCTTGTGAAATGCACCTATTAATATCAGACTCAAGTGATAGTAGCAGTAGGCATAGCGCGTCCGCTCTCAATCCATGGAATAGTTGGGGTGGACAACCAAGAACGGGTCTTCATCATCCGATTCTGCATCAAGTCCGCGTCGAGCCAAAGCAATCAGCACACTGTCCTGTCACGAAAAGTGTAATAAGTAGCACAGCACCATACCAATGAGAATAATACTCTAAGAATATGTTTTTAGTAGCTTAACATAGCTGTGAAATTCAAACCCTGATGGCTTCAAGTTGAATAGGGCTACCGTGTGAAATAAAACAATTGAATTCCGCTCATTTCGATAAGGTTAGGTTAAACTCCATGTGGCTCCCGCGAATTAGGCGTACTGAAGAATCAGCGCTAGCGTTATTATGAATGGCATAAGAAAATGGTTTTTATTCCATACCTCTGCTTCACATACGGGGACTAAGTAAGTCCTTCCTGACTAGGCTTCGTACTTTCGCTAAACCCTATAAATCTTATATCAGACAGACCAGTACCCTCTCCTACCTCAATGCACACGTGGATGGTCGGTGAGCACAAATAAGGGTATTTGTCTAAAATCTTCCGCTTGAAGCAAACAAGCCCAGTGCAAACGTTTATACAATTGCCAATTGACTAATTAAGAACGTCGAGGGCTCCTACTCGAAAGCCTCCAAATACAACACCGAATCGTCCAAAAATTGCTTTGAATATAGTTGTAGAAACCTTGATCTCGTTGATAAAATCATTCCAAACATTACAATTTATCAGTTTACGAATTCCAGCCATCTACCAATCGTCACGATTGCTCATTTGGGTATTGCAAATAAACCAACTTCTGTCGAACCATCACTCCCAATCGTGACGTAATAAATCAAACAACTAATCGACCAGGCTGTTTGGGCCACTAACAGTTCTAATTCTAACCTAGAGTACAACAAATTCGCCAAAAATTAGACTGAAAAAGTGAAAGGACACCAGAAAAAGCACCTTCTTCACCAGGCGATCAATAATGCGCTCCACGAGGACTTTGCACTCCACGAGTTCCGCCTCAGAGTGTAGTGACTCGGCAGCGATCTCCTCAAGGTACCAGTTGACCAGCTCGCTCTTCCTGATGGCACTCTGTTCGCTGGCGGCAGTGGCCACCGCCTCCGCTGCAGTAGCCTCTTCGGTCGTTGACATCGCTTCGGTGGCAATAGAGGCATCAGCAGCGATGGACGAGGCCCCAGTGCGCTCCTCTTCGACACGACGTGTCTGCAGAATGAGGAGGTCAGCGATGCGACGGTACTGCTGGTAGGTAACACGCAAGTGAGCACTCTGCTGTGTCTGACTTGGGTCGACCGATGGAGCATCAGCCTATGTGAGGGCATAGAAAAAAGTACATGGTACTGGATATATTTTAATGGAAGCTGTGAAGCTCAGACTGGCATTAATACAAGGAAATATGGATGAGGTGGTTTAATGCATATTCCGGCTTTATAACCACAACAGCTGCCTATTAACATACCTATGAATTACACTTTCAATGGGTCGAAGATTTTGATCACAGTAGCTGAATAGACCATAACGCATGGAAAACAGCCCCAACGAGAAATGGGTACTGACCTCGTCGACGTCCATCGGTGTTTCAGACGATGCGGTAGCAGCGGTTTCGATCTCGGCGGCTGTGACATCAGGTTGCATGTCGACTTTGGCGGATTGAGCTTCCTCCTCTTCGAGGTTGATATCGGGCTGCTCCACACGGATGATGGACTTGTTCAACAGTGCGAAAGCTTCACGTACAAAAGGTACGGTCACCTAGCGTGGCGAAAAACGGAAGTAAAAAGAGAATTGAGCATTGCCAGGCTTTCTTGAATGCGGAAAATGCAAGGATGTTTAAGGTCGCGAAATGAACACGGTTAACGTAACCAAGTCAGATTATACAAACAGCTTCATTTAATAAAGCAGCTGACAAAAACGGCGCCATGGCAAAAGCATTTAGCAATGCATTTGAATCAAAGACAAATCCTTCGAGCTCGTATTACCGATAAAGACTAACGAGAAGACGTCATCAAACGGTTAGTAATAGACTTACAACGTCGGCACAGTGGAGACGTGCCATGGCCTCGGAGAGTCGAACCAGACTCTCAAGCTGTCGAACGGTGATGCGCCAAGCCGACTTTGATCCAGAAGAGGCATCCCGCTGACGCAGTTTTTTGTACTCCTCCACCATGTACTGCATTGCTTCTACGCTTATCTATAAAACAAGCAAAAAAGCAAAACCAATCAACCTCAAAATCCGCAATGGTCAAGGAATGTTCCCTACGTCAATCTGGTAAGACTTGCTGCTACCCGAAAAAGTGAATAAATCAATCAGTAGAGAACCTCGCAAGGCTAGCAGGAAGATGAGTTATTTTCTAAGTCATGATAGGCGGCTGAAGTGAGGTAAAGCATGGCCACTCACTTTTGGTTTGAAGCAGCGTGCAAAGGCAATGTACCGACGGACCTCGTCGGCCGTGTAGATGTGCTTGGCAGCAGCCGTGGTAACCTCCTCCTGCCCCATGTGGAGGTCGAGGATGGCGCGAGCGACGGCGTAGTCGACAACGTCATTGCACTCGTCGACGAGCACGAAGAAGAGGTCGAAACGCGAGAGCAGTGGAGCCGAGAGGCCCACGTTGGCGCGCAGGGAGCGCGAACGGTCGTAGCGCCCGCCAATGGGGTTGGCGGCGGCCAGCACTGAGGCACGCGCGTTCAGCGTTGCCTTTACACCCGCTTTGGTCAACGATATGGTCTGCTGCTCCATCGCCTCATGGATCGCCACTTGGTCACGCAAATCCATCTTGTCGAACTCGTCAATGCAGCACACACCCTACCAGATCCACAAAGGTTGAAGAATTCGCATGAACGAAGGGAACAGTAGTAACCGAACTAAATACCATTTACACAAATCACGAGAAAATCCAAGATAAGGCGAATGGGAGCTGTCGGAATTTTGTATAGCTTGCTAATCTTGGCTATTGACTTGGGTAAGAGTAAAGTACGAGAGCTCTAAAAATGTACTAAAGTTTTAAGACCCGATAATCAACAAACGATATCCTATTAGATGAGCAGAGAGTAAATCTTACATTGTCGGCGAGCATGAGAGCACCAGCCTCGATGACGAACTCGAAGGACTCCTCGTCACGAACGACAGCAGCGGTGAGACCGGCAGCGGAAGATGCTTTGCCACTCGTGTATACAGCACGAGGAGAGAAACGCTCCACCTGCTTCAGGAATTGTGACTTCGCCGTTGACGGATCTCCCACTAAGCAAACGTTTATATCACCGCGCAGCCGTGTCCCCTCCTCGGTCACCTGCAGTTATGAGGAATTTAACCAGATACAGCTTTGTGTGGCACTAAAATAGCACGTGTCGAAATGTACTACTTACGCTTTATACAACGGTCAGGCGGAATTACTAGAGCTGGTGCCTTCAACCGATATTAAGACATCAGTAGCATTGTCATTGAAGACAATCGACTAATACCCATTTACCATATGATCACCAAAGTCCCTTTAACCAAAATTGGATGGATGAGGTGAAGTACGCTTGGTTGTATAAATTAAGAAACTTTTAAAAGGGGGTAGAAATTTAATGAATGCAAAAATGGGATATTAGGAAACCGGAATTTTAACTAAAAAGGGGGCGAAAACCGAGTGACTATGAGACGAACACTTTATGCAACAAACTACTTTTGACTAAAATGCTATTTTATAACTTTAAGTAGTAACCATTAAAGACGAAGACTGCCCACGGGGGTTGGACAAGTAATGGAACGACCTGACACTTTTGCATCACAGTCTTTGAACGTTATAAACAATCGAAGTTTGACGTTCAGCCGGAGGTCTTCCATGCTGCGGAGGCTTCGCGTGCTCGAATCATTTGCCAGATTCACTGCATCAAACAAGATGATATCACGCCGTGCTATCTCCATTTTAGTCTTATGCATGAGAGATTTAGAGCACTTTATTAACAGATACTCAAATTGGAAGGGAACTGCCACTATCATGAAGCACAGTATTGTAGAGTTCACTATATTCACTTCGACTATTAATAACGCCTCTGGGACCAACCTAATTTGCCAGTAGAAATTCAGAGAAGGCACACCCACAAAAAGCTGTTGGCCAAGTCCGCCTTTTTCTGTAATATTACAATTATAAAAAAATGAAAAAAAAAGGTTGTTATATCGTGGTTGGAACAAGTAATAGGGTTGTTTTGGGTGGTTTTTGAAGCTACGCTTTCATTCCTTTGAAAATATCAATAGGATAATTGCTAGTTCATTTAGCTGAATAAAGAGCACTGTGTAGCGCCTTGGACCATAAATAATTAAGATTTCCAGGTCCCGCCGACCCCACGTGGAAAATCGGGTGCGATAATCCATTCCCGTGATGGCCTCATCAAAATAGCTCCGGATCGGCACCACAATCTTAGAACTTATTGTAACAATCAAAATTGGCATATCTTAATGTTTTTGTGTTTTATTTTTGTTAGCTGATTGGTTTATTTAAAATAAGGGTTTCTAATGATATCTACAAAATTGGTTATAGCCTAAAATGGGAGATCTCTCGGACTTTCAAGGAGACCAAATTGTTGGTGCTCGTATAGCAGGCGCTAGTGCAACAGGAACTGTCCGAATGCTTGGAGTTTCAAGAGGTACTGTCGCAAAAGTAACGACTGCCATGGAAAGAGAAGGAAAACCGTCGTCCTCAGCAAAGCACAGGTCTGGCTGGCCGAAAGTTGCCGAAGTTGTCTGAGAGAGCGTAGGACTCTAAATCGAATTGCTAGAAAGGATCGCAAGAGAGACCATGGCTCCTAAAATCACTTCTCAATGAAGACCTACGGAACCCAGTTTCCACAATAAACTGTTTGTCGAGAGTTGCACAAATCTGGATTCCACAGACGCGTTGCAATTGGGGAACCTCTGCTCTCAGAGACGACACATGTTTCAATGCGTTTAGAGTGGTGTAGAAACCCCCAGAATCGGTCCCTCAAGCAGTGGAAAAATGTAATTTTTTCTGACGAATAATCGTTTACCACCCTATTTCCGACCTCCGACCGAATGTACGTTTGGAAGCGTCCGAAAGATGCTTTTACTACATGGTACTGCCCTCCCCCAACCGTAAAACATGGCAGGGATTGTGTGATGATCTGGAGTGCTATTTCTTGGAAATCCGCCCGGCCAATCAATGGTTTTCCTTCATCGGATAATTGAGGCTGCAATTGCCTTAAAAAGTGAACCTGCACCGTTTTAAAATATATTTTGTTGATTTTTTCCACGGTATCTCCACTAGGTTGACCAAACCCTGTGAACTTGTCTTAAATTTATGGCATTAAAATCGGTAAACTTATTTTAAAGCTTCAGCAAAATTAGGAGACAAAAATGCGTTAAATACAACTGTGCCGCAAATAAATGTGAATTCAAGTCTTCTATTGATGTAAACACCTGGTAAGAGCTCTACTGAGAGGAGATAAGACATTCTTAGCAATTGCCAGTTACCTAAATATAACTTCAGAAGACTGCAAAAGTAAAAACCTGACTACAATAAAGGCGAAGGCGATTCATAAGTGGGACCATGCAGTACAGCTAGCCAAAAACTAGTTAATATCTTAGTAAGGTAGCCGTATGAAAGCACAAACCTTCGGTACACCACCGAAGAGCATGAGAAGTATCCCCTTTTTGACCTCCTCGCTTCCGTGGATTGTCGGGAATAGCGAGGCACATAGATTGGAGAATAGATTTTTGTCCTGGCTCATAGCACAGATGGTATCCAGCTCCGCCTGGCTCAAACGCTTCGACATGGCCTCATAGGAGACACCATCGGCGGATTCCAGGTCATCCGACGGCAAATACTGAGACACGAAACACGAAGTTTACGATACTAATGGAAGAATGAATTGAAAAGAAACGTACGCGACCATTGGCAGGAATTACAGTGCACGCAAAGAATGCAATCTTGTAAGTCAGTTCTCGAACACCGAGATCTTTGAGCCCGGAGATGCCTGATTCTTGCCCATCTACGGTTCGAGTACCTTTACGCTCTAGCGCTCGGGTTCCTGGTTGCAAAGATGATAAAAACATATGAAGCATGATGCCAAGCTTCCGGAAACGCGACTAACGCGTAGTACCTGGAGTGGCAAGCTGCCCGACATCAGGGACAACGATAAGTGTTCCAATGAATTCACACCTATCACCAGGTTGAGCCAACTCAACAGCATCTGCACGTAGAAGAATCTCCAAGCTATAAAATCCAACTACATTTCCTACCGAAATCCTACCTTCGAGGAACACTGCCACGAGAAACCTCCGCCTGAGTCTCTTGAGCTCGTACCTTTTGAAAATCAACGAACTTCGACTGGTCTGTGATCAGCTCAAACTTTACTCGGTTGGCGCATTGGGGATTGAAGCACACACTGGGTTGGGTGTACTTGAATTGTTGTTCGACGTGGCGTATAATAGTGCCGCATTCTTCACATTTGAATGTGCCAACTGTGAGCTCTGGATGAACAGGATGAGATCTAACCACCTGGGCCCGAATTTTCACAAGTTTACCCAACTGCTGAGCATTCAACTCGCGAAGTCTGTGGAGCGTGGTGATGTCCGTAAAGCTAACATAGTAGTCTCTGCCCGAATTCAAAGTATCCGGTACGTGATCATTGATGAAATTTTTCACAGCATTGCATAAGTAGGGATAAAGCCTTTATTTCATTAAGAATAAGAAATGTATAATTACCGAAAATATTCATCTTCAATAAGCGAGGCCAATCCACTATCGTGCATCAAAACATCTTCAAACGAAACAACCAACGTGCACTTTTCGAGCTGCTTCATATCTTTAGCTTTTTCCACATATTTGCAAACTGCATCAACTCTGTAACTACAAATCGATAGGTGAACCATTGAAGATTTTCATTACCTTTCAAGAAAACCCAAAAAACGCCGCTGACAATCTTCTCCGACCACGTCGGGCACATGGACCGTTCGAACTAGCGCTTGAGCAACATCCATCACTACCTAAACCACACAGGGAATTTAAAAAAAGATTGAAGATATCAATTTGCAACACGGGAAACATAAGTTAAAATACCAATTTCGCCAGTGAACCGTAGTGCGAATATACACAAAATTAGCGATTTTACCTAAATGAAACCTTGACCAAATAATACTGTTAACGACAAGTGCAATACAGTCCAACAGTAAGAACGGCACCCAACCAGCGATATGTTACGAAATATCGATGTAAGCGCCTGTGACAGGGTACGCTGAATCGAGTGTACATAACAACGATTCATATTATTAGATATTGATTAGCAATCAAGTTGTAGTAAAATTTATAATTAATTTATGTTTATTTTCGGGCTTATTTACAGCTAATTTAATAATTTTAGTGCGTTTTATTACTTGTTTTTCCAATTATCAATATAGCTACTCTCAACATAATTTCTTGAAATGTATGCATCACTGATTTTAGTATACGCTATGCAGGAGCCCTAAAGAATTAGCTTAAGTTACATGCATAGACTGAGACTCAAAACTGATAGGCATCTTAATAGTTTAGACAATAAATGAATTCACTAGGTTTTGTATGTAATATGTAATAACGGTATTTATAATCAACTACCGATTAAGTCGATTCACATTCAAATAAGGTATTTATATTCGTACAAATACGACGGTGATATACATATAGTAGATTTTAAGTGTTTTGTTGAATATTTCTGTGTTATTATCATGATTTTTGTTTCTAATAATCACCAAAGTTAGCATAAATTTCGGTTTGCTTTAAACGTCTGTGACAGCCGATATTCCAGAGTATTCCTTAATAGAATCGAATTACAATTAAGGATTCCTTAGCATTTTTACTACTATGCATGAAATATGATTGTTCTTATGTTTGTATATCTCTAATCGCTTATATATGCGTGTGCTGCAACTCAAGGCTACCCCAAAAGTGTAATGACGTCAGAGGTTCTGTCAGGAGCTGCTTGAGCGATAATTGAGTCAATCAAATAGCATATAGACTCTAGCATTTGCGCACCGTGTCGACACTGTTGGAAACGCACTCATAACCACTTATGCAATCGCCCAAATAATGCTATAATTCATAACAAGCAATTTTAATTATCACTCATGCCGCTATTGTATAATAAGAGCCAATGGATTTTTCGGCTTCCTTAAAGCCTCGCTTATTATAGCAGTCATGAACCATAGGAAATTAAGAGGATGATTTTTCTCACATTTAATAATTAGAACATTTCTCTACCTCTGGCGTCCATGAAGGATTGGGTTTGAATTAGAGTAAAATTAATAAAAAAGCCACATGACGATTGCATAGACCTTTTTGTTAATGTGATTGTGTTACAAACTTCAATTTTAGAATAAGGTGCATTAACCAATATTAAAAAATAAAGCGAGTGTTACCTGCTTCTTTCATGCATTTAGATCTTGAAACGCTATGGTTTGGTAGAACGACTATGTTAAAATAGAGCAATTGAAAAAACGTTAAAGTTGTTGCAGTCTTAGGTTGCCTAGGCCGTCTGCTTAACGCTTGGAACAAAAATCAGAAGCCTTCCAACCGGCAAAATCAACCATAATTATAGGAGTTCGGGAAGTGAGTTAAACATGTAAATATTTGGAACCATAGAAAATACCAGGTCTTCGGATATTCTAATTCATGTGCAGCATGAGCTTTCAGCCGTTAAACATTACCTCAATTATTCTCTTAGTTGCTGTTGTTTCACCATCATCAATAAACGACTCTCCGGACCACTTTTGCATCTTTCATGAGGTGATTCAATTAGCTGGTTTTGGATCCCTATTCTCCAGCATTTAGGTAAACTGCATAAAACTACGCAAAAGGGCTCATTATATTAAAACCATCGGTTTTTACGGCTGCCAATTTACAGTAGATATATTGCTGAAGATATTCTCTGTTTCAATAATGCAAACAAACGCCACGTCGAATGTACCGGTCAGTATGTATCACCGTAAGTATATATGTCTAGGTGCATTAACATTACCAGAGTCAAAAGGTAGGAGACAGTACCCTTATGAGTGGCTGTGCGTTTGGTGTCACAAAATCCTATGACTGTCTCCTGAAGTACACCGATCATGAAAACTACTTGAAAACTTTTGTCATATAAGCAACATTTCAACCATGATACATCTTGTATATAACTGCTAATCATTAGCTCAATCATAGTAATAGTGCGTTTTATATTAATAAAAACAAAAGCCTTCGATCTATCTCCATTCGTAAGCACAGCTGACTACAAAAGCTAAGTGAAAACCTTTGTAATTTCAGTCACATCTTAAAAAAGGTCTGACTTATTAGTAGTGAATGCTGTTTCTGTAGCAGTGACAATAACCAAGGAGCAAGTGATGAGAAATGTAGCACCTGATAAAAGTGTTAATCGTTAGTAGGCAATAACAGGTAGGCTTTTACCTCCCAACTTGCTATAAGACATTGTTTATAATTTTGAAAAGAAGATAGGAGCAGTGAAACTAGTCTGACAGGGTACGATTTGCATTACCTGGTGGTGAAAGTTGTGCAGTTAGAAAACCGTCCAGTCTCTAAGTAATACCTCAAGTGTACACCTCACCTATACATCTGCTAAGTAGAAAATGGACTCATGATTGCTAAGCTAATAATGGGATAGTTTCTTCAAAACTAGCAAAGGACACTCCAATGTTTAAGATGCAATTGAAAGGGTATTAACTCAAGCATGGGATAACGTGGATCTAAAGATTTATAATAATTAATGAACTCTTAATTACTTTAGACCAAATCTCCCTTCACATCCCAAAACAATGTTTAGCATCCATCGTTGATACGGCGCAACTTGGGTGCCATCAGAAGCACAACTTTGGCCAAACTTGTCTTGATGAGGATCTTCAAGCCTTTTCCGATTACGAAGAGAGCAAATTATCACTTTCAAAAAATAACTTCTAGCTATCGAAGTCAGAAACCGCAGTTTCTTCGGGCTTTAAGGATAGTACAGTGGACAATTGGTTCTATCCTAATCATTTATTTAAATTTGTGGAGTTTTAAAACCTTTAGAAATGAAATTAAAGGCTCGACTCAGATCCAATCGCTACATCTTCTGGAAATCATACACCCCAATTTTGATTATTTGGTACAGAGCGAAATAGCGATATTCAAAATACGTATCATTTGTTTCGCAAAGTAAGATTGGGCTAACGTTTGGGCTAGGTGGGACGCAGAAGAATGAGAAACAGTAAGGGAAGAAAGGGTAGGAAGAGATTATCGCTTGAAAGTGAATACAAGACGTGGGGGCTGGAAAGTGAACTTGTCTACCTGGAACGCACCCGGGAAGTACAAAGATCACCACCGGGGTGTTGGGAGAGGAGGAAAAGACACGTTGTACACTTGAATAACATTAAGGGAGGATAAGGGGCCGAAAGAGGAGTGCACGAGACTACTCAAAACCTCGAGTAGGGATGGGAATCTGTGCGAGTGCGTTTGTGTGATAAATACGGGGTTCAGGGGTGAGAAGAGGGAGAGGGGCAACTCTTAGGGGCATTCGCGTAAATCTAGAATTGTTAGTGAGGGGAGTCGAAAAGTAGGCCCGGCAGCAGTTTGCTGTTTCTGTTGATCCTGCAATCTGTTTCTCATTGGTGTTTCGGTTTTCTCCGGGCAGGGAGTAAATGCGGAATGTAGAATTTTCGTCGAAGGATTCTGCGTTGTACAGTTCTACAAAGACACAAAAAATAGATCTAGTTTAAATAAGGAGGTTTTATTGCCCAACCCCTTGGACCTAAAAAAGAGACAGACAATGTGACGCCCTTCCGACACTACTGGAAAATTAAAAAAACATCTTCCGTTTTTATAACAGCAAAAACGTTTACTTGACCTTGGGGAATTTCAAACTCACTTGACCTCAACTACGGAACTTATCAATAACCCAATTCATTGAACCAGACATAAATTCTAACTAGTCTTTAACTTTCACCCCTTGCAAATGTTGATGTGCCTTATTTATATTTCGTATACCCGCACTAATATACAGCAGAAATCGATCAATATGGAAGCAGATTGTTTCGTACCTTGTGCAGCGATGCGGAAATCTCTACGATCGGCTTACTCTTTGTCCATCCCCCCTCCACGCATCGGGCACCAATGCCAATGCCTCCTCCTCCTCCTCCTAACAACGCAGTTAAGCATACACTGACGACATCCATCTCATTTTTAAGTATGAGAACAAATCCAACTAGTGTCCGCTGGGCACAGATTATTGTATGCCGATTTCCCAGTTGTCATTACTGGCTAGCATACCTGCACTGCTTTCATACAGAGCCCCAAGAAAGCATCGTAGATGTATCACATCAGGTCAGAAACTTAGTACCTGCTTACCAGGAAAGTCCAGTTATTGTAGTGCAAAAGAAAATGACTAGTCACTTTATGAAATCCAGTATTTTTCAAAGATTTAGGACACTTACCAATTATTAACACTACCCTGTCGACAGCAGAAGTGCACTAAAAGCACACAGGTAAATGTCACATGAGCCATCTGATCCACGTCGTTGCATTGACCTTAAGCAGTCAAATTAAGAATGGATTTAAAAGCCCGACTCATATGCACAGTGAATAGAGCAAGCTGTTCATTGGGCCATCGCAACTCTAACTTAGTGGTATTTATACCTGCATTTAGATTTAAATTTTTCACATGGGACAATTGCCTTGATCCTCTCAGCTACGAAGGAAACACCTCCCTTTCTAAATGCATCTACAGAGTTGAATACAAATCCAAGAGTCTACACCATTTTCCCAACGCCACTTCCGAGATAAGGATAGAATCATACCATCAGGAGTTGCTGTTGGCATTGGAAATGGAGGACGAGGAAGAGGTTGAGAGAGGTGAAACAGCCTTTAAGGGGGGAGGCGCCAGCGGAGGGGGTGGTGAGGAGGATTTGACCTTGAAGTGACCCACAAAGGTGGTGCTATTGCCGGAGGTCGAGGCCACGTTCTCGTGGACTGGAGTCGAAGGAAACGAGGCTCCACCACCGGGATCGGACACTGGTGACGACGTGGTTCCTGATCTTCCACTGAATAGTGAAAGCTGCCAACAAATCAGGGAAAACAGTTAACATCCCTATTACCTATGGGTTACACCAGTTTTCGTGCTACTTTTGTTTGGATTAAACGCGACTTTGTAACTTTAAATAAAATCAAATTTACAACGTTAATTGAGTGCAGTAAATTGATACTGATTTCATTATTCGACCAAAAGTGCTTTCAAAAAAGTCATTTAAATTTATGTCGTATTTAAGAATTGGCGTAATCGACTTTTAAGCTACTAAGCACAGGCTGTGGATGCGAACAGGAGATAGCCTGTCAGCGGTCTTTGTCAACAAACTAGCTACCAACAGAAATAAGTTGGAAGTTTAATAAAATATTCAGTGAATTGGTTTTTAAGTAGCTGAAAAGGACCTTAAAATTAACTGAGCATTAGGAAAGGCATTTAACACGACAAAGCAGCGCTAACGGTACTTTACAGGTCGTATTGCTAGTTCCATCAGGAACCTGAGGTACTAAGCTGCTGATGAAGTAAGTTCTGTGCCTGAATGATTTCTCTTATTTCTTCCGATAGAGGCTTAGCATCTAAGAACAGGTGGAATATAAGCAGATACTTCACAACATTTATACCAGAACCAAATTAAAGCAGATTAAAGAGGTCGGTCGTCACTGAGAGACCCGAGACAACTCACCACATTGCGCTTGCCCCGCCTAGTAGACGACGAGATGCCCGACTTGTTGGCGACCGCCGTCGTCGCCATGCTGAGGGAAGGTGGAGCGGGACGACTGGGGCCGTCGGTGACCTCCTGGCGGTGGCAGGAGGAGAGATCGAGGGCGTTCAGGTGCCGACGGTGACCGTGGTGGTGCGCAAGCGACGTCACCGTGGTTGTCAGAGGCAGTGAACGGTCGGTTGCGTAGGCGGGGAGGTGCCGCCATTCCGGCGGCTGCGCTGCTACCACCTCCGTCTGTAGGTTCCCGGCCCAACCCGATCTCTGGCAAACAGACTATTTACAAGGTTCATATGGATTCGCATTTCTTCCGCTTTAAAGTTGAACTTAAGGGTATAAACGGAGAATGAAATCTAGAGGCTTACGAAAGACGCATGTTCCTCGACAGGAGCTGAGCCGGTTTGCTGTCGCCGAGGCAAGGCAGTCACCGGTGAGAAGGAGAAGGGGGGTGGGGCAGGTGGGGGTGGAGGGAGGTTCTGACGGGGGATGCAGAGACGGTGGGGACAGGTCGGCAGATGCCAGTGGCGCGCCTGCGACACAACTTTCGAGGTCATCTGCGTCTCGGCCAATCGCAGCACCTGAGCAAGGGAGGCTACGTATAGACGCGGCCGTGCTGACGATCGACCACGACCACAACTATCACCTCTCCCGTCGAAAGCCACGTCGCTTCCGGATTCATAGAAGAGGACGGGAGGTGTTGATGCCTTTGAAGTTGTGTCGGTGGAATAGCCCCCTCCATAACAACAGGCATTGCGCCGACATACCCTCTGTCTAAAAGGGCGGACAAAAGTACAAATGATGTCAAAATACCTTGAACTTTCGTCTTCTACTACACCAATACTGATGGAGACTAGTATCCCAACAATACACGTCACCTCCGGCTCATGTCACTTTTAAAGCGCAAAACAGATGGGGAAAATAAACCTTAAGGCTTTAGATCAAAAACGTAATCTGAATATCAGAACAGAAACAGCAAATATATGCCAACTTGACCCTAAACACGAGTGGACTTGGAAATGAATAACTAAGTGGAAAATTCCAAAACCCCACAGCTATTACCCCAAGCCGTGTTTGCAAGGGTTAAAGAGAGTCATACCCAGGTATTCCATAGCAGGTGCGATGATGGTGATTTCCACACTCAGAAGAGTCTGGCTTATGGGTCTGGCTCCAGCCACTGCCGCTGTTGGAGTTGTTGCTGAAGAGCACCTCGTTGGCGCCGCAGGGTGTGCTCACAGACCGACGACGCTCCCGTGGTCGCGCGAATCCGCTCGTCACAGCGCGGATGCCCGAGGTCAGGAAGGACGAGACGCTACCGCCGCCTCCACCACCGCTCGTGGAACTCGTCACCGTCGACGTGGATGTAGTTGAGGTTCCCGCACCGACAGAGGACATGTGCTGACTTTGACGCTGGTGCTGCTGTTGCGTCTGTTGGGGCTGGGTGCTGCAGTGAGTGAACAGTCCTAGGTCGATGCCTGTACAGAAGGATGAAGAGATCGGTAGACTCGTACTGGGTCAGTCACCGACTAGATGATCAGCTTATCCCTCAGTTCATTCATAAGGGGAAAATTGGTACGAATGCAAGACTAAACTAGGGAACGGGTCTCGCTAAATGGAAATGCAAACGTATAATTGAGAGTAGAAAATCGCTGCATTAGTGATAATCGCGTCATTACACTTCATAAATGCAGACAAGCTTCTAATCTTTTTACCTTGAAGAGTTGATATAGATATTCACCACTCTAGCTCAGCACATCCTTTTGGACATTCCGTAAGGAACAACAAGACTCTCTATATGCAAGAAAGCTGCCCTTTTCCATAGACTGTAGAGTAGTCTAAAATACCACATTTCTTATTGCAAAGATCCTTCGGGGATTTTAGACCAGCAGAAGCGTAGCTTTTAAATCGGTAGTGGATATACGAGTACCAGAGTTATGATTACGTAAATTCAAGGCCCCGTACTCCTCTACAGCATGTTAAACTATTCAGAATTCGGAAATGTCAAGCAAGACACGAGCTTAAAATGAATGAGGACCAATAGCCGAATAAAAGGATGCCGCGAAATCAAATACCTAAATTTGATACATTTCGAAGCTCGGTGCTACATGCGAAGCTTTAATCTGTTTACAGAGACCCGCATTTAGGCCAGCGTATACCGCATTGCCTCACTTATGTGCACTCATGCTACTGGTTTGTGCAACGGCTTAGAGAAGGCTACAACAACCTTCACAAGTTAGATCCACAACGTTGCAGCATACCTTATATGCATGAAAATGGTAAGAAGCATAGGTTACTTGTATTAAACTGATCACTGAATAGCATATAAATGTTTAAGGATTAACGTATTAGCTTCTTTACTTCCCAGTATGTTACACAGAAATTGAGATACTCATTATTAAAACCTTATAAAAAAGAGAGATGATTTTTCTAACCTACTAATGTCGCCCCTGGAGACAGCCCGAAGCTACGCAGCCATGACTGCAGTCGAACGTCATTCGCGCTTGTCAGAAATTCGACTTAAATCATACGAATGGATAGTAGCTTCACGTATGAGTTAACTTCGAGATGTGATTGCATAGTGTCAAAGGTGAAAGACATGAAATCATTTACCTATTATCAATTTCCACCAACTGCCTAGACGGACATTATCATATGTGTGAGGCAAAATGTAAAATAAATTGGTTTAAGAATGGAGAGCTCGTAGATAACCTGAGCCGCTAACGATAGTATTTGCAAACTGAAGTCCATTGTGTTCATATCATGAGAAGAATCCTACAAACACAGTAGCCATGATCTGCAGTTAACGGATAACCAAATACCGATCCTACTTTATCTAAAGCACCCCAGTAGAAACGTTACAAGAATCCTTTTATTAAGTATTAGGGGAATCGTCTACTTACTTTTCTGTCCAATAGAATGTGGTTTGACCAGAACTGAGGAAATCAATGTCTGCTGTCTCAGATCCGATCTCGACGAGCTTCTGGGGGCCTCGATGTGCGGACAGGGCACCAGATACACCATGCCTGGTTCGAGAGCGTCTACAGGTGTGTCGAACACCTCCCCTTTACCATTAGTTCCTTTCCTCGTACAGTTTCTTCTCCTGATTTCGGGGACGACACGGACCGTGGTGTCAACAAGTTTCACTCCGTCGGCGGTGATCGCCAGAGGCGAAGAACCTTCGGAAAAATCGAGAAGGAGCTGATGGGCGGAGGATGACTCAGTAGCGGTGCTGAAAAAGCTATCCACCCCAGGTAGCGGCAGGGAGGGCACAGAAGACGACGAGATGATTGCCAAAGCGCAAGGGGAACACGAGGTGGAGGAAGAGGAATAACCCCCCATGGTAGGCGAGTACAGACGCAGACGCTGTGGTGATGCGCGCGGTGACACCGGAAGTCCTTCAACGAATGGAAAATGGCGATCCGTTAGAGTCCGTTTAGCTAACTTGAGGTGCTTTTCAAACCCACTACACTTCTTGATGCAATGACACGCCCTCTAAGCAGGGTGCTATTTAAGTTACTACCTTAGGGTGCCCAACTTAAGTTCATTAAGCGGATGCACTGAATATTTGATCACTGCGAAATTAACAACTAGCCAAACATTAGCCAAGCCACAAAGGCGAAATAATGCATCCCCCATATACGTTTCGACACAACCTTAACAGGGTATGCTTATCTTGTAGTTTGTGAGACGGAACATTAAACCACACCCCGTGCCACAACACGGAAGTCACCGACGTGAACAAATACAACCACTTGACTAACGCAACCTGTGAGGGGTAAAGCAGATTGACAAGTGCGATAGGAGACGCGTTGCATGGGTGTCCAGACATGTCAGCTAGATGGAATTCCCACTAATATCGGAGATGGTCAATATGCGTCATCAAGTAAGGACAATCTATGTATGAGAACCGTCGTCAAGGGAGCTAGATTTACTCTCAACTGTGGCACCATAGTCAACATCGAGGTGAGAGCCCGGAGCAGCGTCCAAAACAGATGAAACCGGCTGACACAGTGCACCAGGTTTTCCAATTGACAGGGAGCTGAAATTAGAGAAAGCAGTTACGCAGAAGTTACAGTTATTATTGAAGCACTTTCCACAATCATAACCAGTAATTGTAATCATAATGAAGAACTCGTGACTTTAGATACCACGGATCTGTTTTCTTGGAATCTTGAATGAAGTATTCGCAAGGATTACATATTGAATTCAACTATCTGACAACTCCATTTCCCAATGCTAGTGGCTCTAAATGTACCACTATTGTACAGTTTTTAAAACAACCACAAACGTGGTTATTAATACTGGCCAAACACCCTAACCACTGCTACTGCGAACAACTGTGCACACACACGCACACTAAGCCAATCAACCATCCAGCGCGTGTATGCATTTATGTCTTAATGCGCGACGCTACAACCCACAGTATCTGAGACTGTATGACGTGCATGTTTATATCACACACACATGCAGACACGCATGGGGCCGTGTTTAGAATAGCGCTTGAACTTGCCTGGATCGCCCTGGTGGAGTAAGCATTGCAGTCGCTAGAACAGGCAGACTAGCGCTTCTAGGCTTCACAATCCGCTGAGTCGACCCAGTCAGGGCCGGTATGAGGGTGAGTTTTGGGAGTTGTGTGGCAGCTCCAGACAATGGGGACTTGAGCACATTAGCGGAAGTTCTACTGCTGCATCGTTGCTGGTGGTGGTGGGCATGATTATGCAGGCGATAGTGATTGTGATACGGATGTCTGAAGTGCTGTCTACGTGTGTGGTGGTAGTGGTGCCGGCAGCATCGACGGTGGTAGGTGTGGAGACGAACATTACCTCTGCCACCACCGCTATTTACACCACTATTCACACCACCAGCAGAGGGTATACGGGGCCGCAGACTGTTGTTGTTGCTGCTACTAGGGTCTTCGTGGAGGGTGCTGCAACTGCCATCTCGACTGTCTTTGGTCTTAATTGGAGAGACTCCCGACTTCCACCGATAGTTCCCACCACCACAACCTTCAAATCCCTCCAGCTTACGAGTCCAACAAGAAGACAGGAATGTAGAGAGGTCGTCTGATAAACATAAAAATGTAACTGGTTATTGAAGGTCTTGGTTAGAACAGTGAGAGAAGCTGTACATTTGCGATGGAAGAATTAGCCGACAGTCTAAACCAACTTCCGAAAAGCGATAATCGTTCACACGTTCCTGAACTTTCTAACATTTAACAACTCCATCGATCAAGAACTGGCAATCCCGACCTATGCCGCCAAGGCTATCTGTGCAAAGCGCAAAGAAGCCGAATGGTTTCTCCTTTGAAATCCCCCGTAAATCTTTAGCTGCAAACAGTTACTTATCTGGTGCGCAAGGAATTCAAATAGTAAGACCATAAATTTGTTGGACATTATTTTGATTATTAACGAGCCATTATTTTCTAATGAGGACAGACTCCAATCTGGTGCACAAAAACGCGATCTTAAAACTTTAGTTAAAGTTCATTTCGTATAAAATAGGACGGTGAGTTAGCTCATTAGTCACAAACTGAACCCAGCAACCTGATTCGTGCATAAACAAGGAAGCCGTCAAGCAAGCCATGAATAAAAAACTGAATATGTCCCCTCCATCACTGATAGAGAGGAAGAGAATAGGTTTGTACCGTACACAAAGGGGTAACGAAACCCCACCCTCCTGCTGTTGCTGCCGTTTCTTCCAAAGGTCAGATGGCAGTGTGTATTATTGTGAAAGAGCAAAGTGATTTATTGGGACCAGAGAGGGGGAACGGATAAGTCTAGGCCCCTTAGCTATTCTTCCCCCTCCTACTGCTAATGCGAATCTACATACACAGTCTCGAAATTCCACTTTTACAGTGCACCTTGATTTACGCAGATGCACGCACGCACGCACGCACGCATGTAAGCAAAGCGCTAACGCATGCATATACAAGACGCCTTCACACATGCATAATATGCATAAACCCATCTACAATGACTAGTTAAACCGACAAAGATAGGAAAGAATAAGCGACATGAATTGACTAACTTGCAGTGTACACAAATAAGTAAACTCGGAGTGGCCCACACCTTTTCACAGCCAAGCAGTAAGAACGGACATGTGTTATCACACCAACCGTCCCAAATGAAGATGCACGAAATTGAAAGAGTAAACCAGAAGACTTTCTGAATTTGAATCAAATCCCGAATCGTAGTTGCAAAAATGCTAGATTACTGTCAGTGGTTAAATTGGTTAATCGATGGTTGAAAGGTGGCTGCAAGACGTAAGGTACCAATGGGTTATCGGGGTTGTTTTCAGGATCACGGAAACGGCTGCAGTTTCTTTAACCGAAATAATTTCCAGGCAGACATGACTGTATTCTCATTCCAATTGTTTGACAAGCCGATTACCGTGAAATGTTTTTTTTTCATTTTCGCTGCAATTTGTATAAAACAGAAAGTGCGGTCTTTTCGTTTTTGCTATGATCTCCAAATACTTTTTTTACGAATCCAGTGCTAGAAACTTAGCATACCCCGATACTTATCCATCGATCATGATTTTGAGATCTTTCTGATAAACGCATGACTACGTGTAAATGATACAGTAAAAAAACCTATCAAGATCGAGGTGGAGTGATTTTTGGCTACAACTTTTGCAACGTAACATGAAGCTATCAGACGACAGTAACGTTCTATGCACCAAGGACAGACTCTAACGAACGAGGTCTCAGATTAACTTGCGACAGAAGCTGTAAGTAAGTTTAGAAGGTAGTCCAAAACTTTGAAAGGAGAATGGGAAATGTAAGGAGGTCAATGAGCAGCTCTCTAATGACTTTAGCTCTTTGGACTGAGAGTGACAGGAAGCTACACCGATTCCACCTCCTATTAACGATCAAGTGATGTGTCGCCTAAGCCTAGCAAAGCCTTCAACACCTTCAGAATCGAATCACCCATTAGACATCATGAGAGTGGGGAGATTACGCAACTCAACAAATAATAGCATACATAAAGTGGAATTATGCAACATTTCACGAGTGCGATTGACTCCTTTTAACAGGCATTTTATTTTGAAGCTAGCTTTTTATGGTCACTTGGAAAAAGGTAGATCATCGAAACGCCTCCCGAATCCTAGTCACTTAACAGCAGAATGATATAAGCTACCACTAAGAGTGATTGTGTAAAGCAGAAATGAACACCACTAGGTGCAAATATTATGCGATTCGCAAATTTGATGTACGAGTTCACGGCTTTATGAAAATAAGATATGCCATTCATTGCTACAGTGCATTCGCATTTGTCTGAAACGCTACATTACAGTACAATTCCGAGACGAAGGGGAAATCAATTCTCATGAGAAAGACAATGGGGCAGCAAGAAAATTCCTTTTTTCTTTCTCCATCACGTGTCGTGAAATAGAGAGACCACCAAACCCACGTTTCCATACGAAAATTCTCTGACGTGATTTTATTTTCTTTTTATCTGATCAACGTACAAAAGGGAGGTAGGTTGCATAAAACAAAGGAAATAAAAGGCCACTTTCCTTTTACTCCTACGATACCTTTTTGTTGTGATAAAGGAAAGCAACCCATCTAACTCTTCAACAAAACACAGTGACGGCACTCAAGACTCCTTGACATCAGAGTTCGACGGCACTGACAAAGGAAATGAAACTAGACTTACCGAGCACAAAGCTGGGCCTAGATTCTTCCCCAAGTTCCCATTCAGCCGGTGGAGAGGTTTTTCCTAGACCATCACTACATCTGGCAATTGGTGTTTTTGGGGAGGACTCTGCGAGGGAGGCGGTGGAAGATGAAGGAAAACACCACTGGGGTTCCAGCTTATCTGTGGACGATCCAGCGACGACAAATAGATGTGGGAGAGGAGCTAAATGTTCCACGAGTGCCTGGACGGCTGTAACTCGTGAGGCGAGACTCCGAGGACGGTGAGTTGTGTGGGACAAGTCCGGAGCTCCTCGACTGCACTTACAACAGTGAGCAGCTATAGTTTTTCCGGCACTCGATCCACAAGTGCAGGGTGGAAGCCTGGCTAGCGCTGTGGCCTCGTCGTCGGTCGAAAGGAGGATGATTACCCCATCGAAGAGGTCAGAGGAGGGAGTTTGTACTTCAAATGACTGACGTGGCTTCAGTGTCAGAGTGAGAAGCTATAAAACGCAAATCAACATGCTTAGCGCTCAAAAAGTTAACGTGCAGGTAATAACTTTCCTTCATTGTATTAAAACGCATTGTTGTGAAATGTAGAGGACTAGGTTTGACGATACGCAAAACAACAAAACTTGATTTCCAATCACAAACTAGTACATGATCGAAAAAACCTAGTTAATGAAATGGTCCACGTGAACCATACTTAAAAGCCTGCATCAATACGCCAAAAATGGCCGTTTCAAAGTTCGAAGGTGTATGCACACCTGTGAAATGAAGTGCCAGTTAATTGCATTTACGAAGTAGCAGAAAGTGTGCAGTCGTGTGATTGTTTGCGGGCTGGATGAAGATATACGAAGACTTAGAATAGCGAGTTGAAAACGGATATTAACAAAAACTTCAACTGGGAATAATTATTAAATCTCCAGGTTTAAACTACCGACTTTCAAGCACACTAGGAAGTATAGACGGTTTAAAAGAGGCGAAGCCTTAGATCAGTCAATACACGAATACAACGTAGTGGAAAGCGACTCAATTATGGCTCACTTAATGTCAAGGTACAGGCATCAAAGAAGGGCTTAGCATAAAATTGATGGATTGCGAAGTTGGAAAGGATCAATGACAATAAAATGGTCTGACTTTGGTGAAATGAACTTCCATAGAAATACTAATGGCAAAACCAAGCAATATATCGCACATCCGTTGTAACGAAGCAAAAAAATATCTCCTAGCATTCAGGGAATAGGATATTTTGCAGAGTTTAACATTTTAAACCTGTTAATAAATTTACCATAACATTGATATCATGCCTGATATCTAAGAACACGTATTGACGTAGTTGTCAAAACTTACTGCAGAACTGAGGGATAGTATGTTGAAACTCCCTAGGAACATGGCAAAGACTACTAGCTTACGCACAAAGTTATAGGTGGTAACATGAAGTTCACCACAAGACCACTCAACGATGAATGACCTCGCAAGCTTGACAAATGAAGACTTCAAATATAACACTAACACTGAGAAGTAATACATCCGACATTGCAGCAATGCCAAGATTAGTTCTACTAACGTGAAAAAAACACTTCCAGACGTGATACACGGGGAGCATGTACGATTTGGTGCGTTTAACCTGGGAAAAAAATTGCATAAAAACCACCTTAGAACGACTGTAGCCCAGAGATAAGACAACCCGGCGAGGTTCGATTAAGCCACAGGGTGGGTATTTTAAACTTGAAATAACTCAGGAAAAAACATAATTTGTGAATCCACCAATGAGACGTCATAATAAATACAAAAAGGTCGTAAAGGTCAGGATGAAGGAAATACATATTTGATAGAGACCGTACCTCATGATGTGAGAGGAAGGAAGCTTGTACAATTCCGAGAAAAGGCGATATTCTCGCATTCCCTTTGACAGCAGCCATCAGTTGATCCATTGGTGTCAAAAGCGTGGAAGCCAGAGGCCAAGAAGACACCAAATTTTGTGAAACCCGAGGAACGGAGTTGGGATTGAGCAGAACACTGGGACTAGTCACTCCTTCAGGCACAAAACCCGCTGTTTTGAAAAGCCCGATTCCTGCTGTGGCAGCGACTACATCTGTGCAAATGGAACACACTGCAATCCGCAGTCTCTTATCTCCCTGACCCAGAACGGAAGAGAGGTGGGAGGAGAAGGAATTTTGTGCTTCGCCCACGCTCCAGCCAGCACTTGAACAGAGATTTTCAAATATCATATCCAAGCATCGATTTGTTTGATAGGCTGGGCAGTAGGGAAGGGGAAAGGTGAGAGGGACTGCATCTGGTTGCTGATCCACGAACGAGCAGGAGTAGTGTCGCTGGATCATTGGTTGAGGCTGCTGTGGGTGCCGCGACGATGCTAGCATAACTTCCGTCTGACCAGGTCGGTGCAATAAAATATCCAAGTGGCTAATGAGGTAGGTCTGCCGCTCACTAGGCATATAATCCATAGCTCGATAGCGGCGATCTGATGCAATCTGACTGCGAATCTGACTCAATTGCTGCTCCTTCGCACCACGAGGAGGAGCCAGTGACGTACAAAGGCGAATATCAGCCGGAGGCAACTGGATCGAACGCAGCGGAATGCTGGGTGGTTCACTGGCGGGTGAGATAGGGCGACTTCGATTGGGTTCAGAGCGTGCCTGGGGCTGCGGCTGTTGTTGTGATTGGTAGGGAGCGAGAGGAGGTAAAGAGTAGAGACTATCTCCGAGGCAATGCAAATACTCTAGAGCGGCACGAATATAAAGGGGCAGACTTTCCAACAAAAGATCGAGAAATTCCTCACGTGTTTTCAGACGCAAACACTCCTGAAACTTGCGATACACTTCCATTCGATCTTCCTGGCTAAGCGCAGTTGCAGAGTCGCACATGAGAAGCTGTTTGTGATCGACTGACTGACCTGGAAGGAAAGAGGATAGGGAATCTTCAGCAGTATTGGTTTGCCAGTGAAGAAGGGCCTCCTCGAAAGTCGACATATTAGCAGCCCAAGCCTCGGCGTAGACAAGAGACTTGATCGACTCCATAAAAGGAGAATCCCCATTGTTTGGAGGAGCCTTTAAAGCCAACGCAAAGGGAATTCGAGGGTCATCATTCTGGAAACTGAACCTGGCGTTGTGGAGAACCAGACTTTCATCAGAGAGCTCGTCACTGACAAAACATTGCTGGAACTGAGAGTGAGAGCGCAGTCGCTGGAGAAGCTTTTCAGGAGGCCTAAAGGGAAGCAAAAATGTCACTTAATATCATAACCTCCGATGGATATTCAGATATAAAAAAAATGATTAATTAGCGATGAGATTTGAAAAGACGCGTCTATTGTGCTTTGAAGAGTACGATTGATTTACTAAGATAACTATCCAAGAGGCCATTAGGGAATTAAAAAAATGAATAATAGCTCCAGGACTTGTCTTCACTGTGTTCGTAGAGAAGTCAAGATCGTTTACGGGCTTTCGGGCCCTTTCACAGGCGTTTGACATGTCACGAGTTGTCTTCAGTTGTTCTCAGTGGCTGGAGAACCACTACTTAACAAGTAACCGGTTCCAGTTTGAGTACCTGGGTAGCAGTCACATTTCATCCAAATTAACTAAAGGAATTTTATTTTATTGATAAATTCCATTCGAAAATCGCTGATAAACTAGGAGCTGCTCGATGATCTATAAAAAAGGCAAGACCCCTTCCCGTATGTAGCCCTCAAACTATTTGTTCAAGTAGAGAAGCTGACAAAGTCGTTACCTAGTCCGGAAAATAAAGTCAAGATGTGCATAAACTCTTTTAACCAAAGCAATCCCAAATTAAAGAAGGGAATTCGGTGTACCTGAGTTTTTCATATTCGTGGAAACCAAATCGCAAAGTTCTGCCAGTAGTTTATACTAAATATGGCCTGAATCGCATGGTTCAAGGGTGTAAAAAAATCAGTAGAAACTGCAGTACCTGGCCACATGATCCCATAAGGCCGTAAATAACATGCTGACTTGACACATTTCTAAACACCAAGAGCCATCCAGGAAAATCCAGAGTCTGACAAAAAAAACCATAATTCAGCTACTACGTACTCGGAAGGAATCTATGAATGTAATCCAAAATATCACAAACTCACTGGTTGGTAACAGGACCGACATACAGTAGAATTGAGGAGAGAGCCTCAGGAAGTTTGGCCATATGACGTCGCTTAGTTTCTGTTTTCCACTGAGCCGTGAATTGTTCGAACGTCTCCCTAGCAACTTCCGAACCCCAAAGATCAATGAAGCGTGCCACGTCGCCTTGATGACTGTAGCGCGATAGAAAGGTTTGCCAGTCTGTTAGAAAACCCGCTGGAGATATGGAAACCCTATTTACAAATGCCTCGCGTAGCCGTCTTTGGTGTTCCTCCTGCTCCCGCGTCGCTTCCTGGTAAGAGGGTAGCTTGAGTTTCAGAGACCTTGTCTTTCCACCAGTAGCACTGTTCTCCATCAAACGCGCCAGTGTGAGAAATGCTAGGTCCACGTTTATGTTTTTATGGGCCGAAGCCTCTACTACAGGGATTTTCCGGAAATCCGCTGACTTGTGTAGAAACTGAGTGACACCGGAAAGGCACTGCTCATCTACAGCGTCCCGTTTTGAGGCTACAACGACAACAGGTTTCTTTCGCTTTGTTATCAGATTCAAGGTGTCAGTGAGGAAAGCAAGTTGCTCAGGGATTTCATGAGGGGTCGACGGAGCACGACGACTGACATCGTAAATAACCAGAAAGCCGTGCACCTCAAGGGGACCTATGTGTGGAAAGACATCATCTTTGTAGAGCTCTGCGTTAGTGAGCTGATCATTGTTGTAGTAGCGCAGCTTGCCAGGGGAGTAAACCTTGGCAGCAGTGCTTCGAAGAATGTAATCATGAAAACGATTGGGCGAGTGCAACTCCTTGAGAAGAATGGAAGCAGAGTTGGACGAGGAGGCAGTGACTAAACTGCCACCGCCAACACTAGATGCTACAATAGATGGGATGGAGGAAGAAGAGGATAGCGAGATACCTCCTCCCCCAACCACTTTAATACCAGTATGGGAGGTTTGGGAGGACGAACGGAAGGGTTGAGATGTGATATCACTGAGGAATTCAGTTTGCTCTATCACACAAAATCGCACACTGCTTTCATCCACTAGTCGACGCGTCACAGTGCCCCAGTAAAGCCAATGATCCGCATTGACAACAGGCCCGCTAAAATCGGCTTCACTGAGAACAGACGCGTGGCGTTCCTGATAGAGGTCAGGATGGGAACAGACAAAGCGATTACAGAAGCACGACTTTCCGGAGCGTGGGTCACCAACGATGCAGACTGTATAGGTGGGGATGAGATCAGCTTCTGATTGATGACTAGCACTGGGAAGAGCCATGCTTTAATCAGAGAGGTAGATTTCCTGAAAAGGGCGTTAATCGAACTACCTCCGTTTCCACAGAAAAGCGGGAAACTGCAGCCCCAGGTACACGAATATTTATAGCAGAACTCCTTAACAAAATTTGGCCGAGAAAGCGTGCGAGAATTGCGGTAAGGGGTGTCAATACTACGTGAAAATGGTTTTTCGTCTGGTGAATGGGTGCCATTGCACTCAAAGATACTTCGAGGACTAGTCCTGGACATCCAGTATGACTACTCGACGCGCTGTTTGGCGCTCAGTTGGGATGTCTACAAAGTAAGAGTATTCAACAGGTTTAATTTGTACTCGATCAGCTTGGTAAAGGGAAACTAATGCCATTCACATACCTGAGAAGCAAATTATATTCCGAATTGGGTTATAAAACGACTGTTGGTGGTCACTCTCAGGAACAGGTAAGCCTGAAGCATAAATTATCATTAAGACGTTTTAATCACTTAATACAGTTTGAAAGCAAGGGCCCAAGACGTTTCGTTACATCAATGTTCATTCAAAGTCCACCAACAAATAGGGAGCAAAACACCACATATATGAGCGACGGATAATTTTTGCGAGAATTCAATCGAACCAGTGCAATTAAACTGGTGAAAGTAAGTCTTAATATTAAATTACTCTAATGAAGTACAAAGCGCATAATCTGATTGCTATATTGTTGCAAAATAACCACTAAATCCAACATGTGTCAAACGCTTCAAGTTTAAGTACCACCTAATCGAGTGAAATGTACCTGTCAACAATCAAATTAAAAGAAGCAAAAACCTGGCTTAAGGGCATATGATTGTAGACTTAGATATTATTAAGGTAATATAGTTATCGAAAACTTCGATTACCGAACGTCGTAAGGGATTCGAATAACGTATCAGAAGTCGGAGGGTACGATAACCGATACGCATGAAAAAAAAAGGAATTTGTCCAAGTAGGGACCCACTAACCGGAAGAAACGACCGAACTCATTAATATCGATTGCTTAAGCACACCCTCGATGACCTCCAGGATAAATCATACATATTAATGAACTATAAGCTTAATTGCCAATGTTCTTAAAAATTTTTGTTTGATATTGCAAGTTCAGCTACCTTTAAAAAAGTATAACAATTTTTGCAGCATTTTTGAGACTTCTAAATTAATTACCTTAAGAGAATTGTGAAAGAATATAAGGCGGTGATCATTATATCATCGTTCAGCATACATTGCTTCCTATTCTGTTGAGTAATCGATAGCTAATGACCTCATATCAAGGTCTGCATTGCGTGCTACAATTCAAAAGGCCTTGGTGGAGCAAAAGATTCGCCAGGTGAATTCTAAGTAGCTAAACTTAACGTGGTTATGGAAGTTAGGGATGAATTTATCAGAAAGGTTTTTCGCTTCCTTGTTGTTTTAACTGCATACGAGACCACTAGATTTGTATCGACTACCCTTTACCCATTGAGTCATGTTCCCATATATATGATTGGTCCAATAGTTTAGGACCTTCCTTTTAGTGGTTCCCACTGGAGTTTTTTCCGTACTAATCCGTACACAAATATCTGTGGCATTTTGGTACTTTATAAAAATCTCTGTAATTTAATCATTTAATGGTAGTATCCAAAAGCATTGCAAGCAATACCATATTAAATCAATACTAAATTTCAATGTATTACCAGAGACTTCATGCCAGTCGCCATGTTTGAAAAATCCACTACCGGACAAAAATAACTAATTGGACTAACAAATATTCACTTCACGATGATAAATACCTCGCAAAAAAGGCTTCTTTAAATCAAATATTAATATTATTATGAGAAATCAAGAGGAATTTCACTATTTCGGGGTTAGTAGGTAATTTCGAAATTTCAGTGAAAGGTTTTTATTTTGTGTACCAGCAAAAGGTCAAAGATATTTAAATTTTAAAAATCGGCTACCGGTTTGGTAACGTGCCACACAACCTACATACAGAAAAATGTACTTACGGTGGTCACTTGAGAGCTGAGGCAGACGAGTGAGATCCAGGCTTTTAAGAATGTATTAAATTCTAGAATCTTACCCTAAATAACAAATAAATATGGATTTTGTATCATACAATCCTATAGTGACCTTTTGCATGTCGGCTGAGAGCTATATTTTCAATTCATGGGTTTAATTGCTCGGGCTACGTAATCGAAGTGAGGAATCCCCATTTAGAGGTTCATGTGTATCATATTAAAAAATTCGAGGGATTTCGATTAAGAGAGGGACCGATCGTGGTGGTGCTTTGATAAAATTTCAAGATAGTTATAGGACTAATCGCTCGGCACAAACCTTCCCGTTATAGCATCGGCTGGTGTTGCTTCTTAACCAAGCAAATAAGTGATTTATCCAAAACTCTTTCTGATTGAAGGAGCAAGAAATATTTGCCTGTTAATAAACAAAAATATATCAATTTTACAATTTGCGTCTGATTTTGTTATATTCTGAAGTTCGGAAGAGAACGATCTGGAATATTCTATTAACTTTCCTCTTCATTAGCCTGGTAAACACGCCCTTTCGATCACAATTCTCACAATGGCCGTGTGTGACGGCACAACACGGAGATTGAATGGACTCATGTCTGAAAAAGATGAAAAAGCTATTATACTTTGTAAAAATGCTGGTGAAATTATGCATATAAACGTATTACAAAAGGGCTTCAATATTCATAACCCACCTCTGAATTATATGAATTACCGTACCACATTTGAAGAAATTATCTATCATGCCGTAAGGGCAGATACTGTCAAGTCACCATACACAAGGTTTGCTTGAGTTGTGTTAAGTTACTTATTTAGTTTCAAAATGGCCAACCAATACTTAGGTGCTCTAGATAATTTCGATGTTCTCACTGGGATGCGGGTTTGTTGTGATTTCCCACGTCTTATCGTGTGACGTTAGTCACTTAAAGGCTTGATAAAGATGATATTTGACTCTTCTGTTCGTACCTCAACTATCATTCACCGAGTTGGTGATCTTTTCTTGTTTGACGAATTTGATATTGATTCATTTATCCTCACTTGTTCCTCCTACGTATATTGAATTTTGTCTAAGTCTATCGTATAGGATCACTGGCCATGGTTAGAGGAATTCATGAACCAGCACAAAATTTTGATGAATGCCGCCGAATTCTCCAGACACGCTCTCACAATGCGTGATCTATATATTAAGTTTCTTTATCATACGTATGTGATTTCTTTGCAAATCCCTCAAATTGCTCTCTAGTGTCGGGGCAAGTAACTCCTTCGTTAGCGAGCTCACGCACCATGGTTCTGGTGACGAAAGTGAATCTTCGCAGATGCCTCTACGGGCTATTATATCGGCTCGTCCATCGCACCTAACTTCCATGGGGCAGTCTTCTAAACCTTCGTCGGCGCAAATGCCGGGACCACATTCTATCCAAAATGCTGACGACTTTCTTCGGTTAGCTCAATGGCAGGTTGATGATCTGAGCTTTTTGGTCGGTTCGGATCTCGCTATATTTGGCAACAAAGCTCACCCCTGTGTGAGTCTCCGTCTCAGGTAATTTTAGACGATTACAATCTCGATGCTCATATTATTTATTTTTGAATTGCTTTTTAATAAGTGTTGTTTTTACTGAAAACCTGTGATCGGCTTTTTTTTCGTTATTTTGTATCGTCTTCATGGCGTTTTGGACTGAGTTGCTTAGTGATATGTAGTATTGTTGAAGTAATTGCATGAGTCCGATTTCGATCCCTTAATATGCAGGCTTTTTTCTCCGTACTTGATGAGTGGTACAGCATTGTAGCCAATGGGTTGGCGTTTTGTTTACTAGCTTCGATATCTCAGACTATCATAAATGGGAGTCAAAGTTCTGCGGGTCAGTCGTTGTGTTACTTCAAATTGCAGTATTTTAAGAAGTGCTCAGCATTGGCCGAATAGAAACCGCAGTATGTGATTTACTCGGAACCACGATACATGTCTAATACACAAAATTAATTTTGTGAACAAGTACCTTTTGTTCTCCTCAGCCCAATCAATCAGCCTATCAACGTGCTCACAGGAATCGACATGTGGCTGGAAAACATTCTCAACGAGATCCCTGAAGTTGCAATGTGTTTTCACAACGAGGGGATCGTGATGCAGGAGTACGAGTTGTACAAAACTATCGACCTACCGCAACTGATGGGCTTTGATAGGGTAAAGATCTTGCGCATTATGCGCAATTTGGCAATGTTTCTGAAAAACAACTTGACGCGAGAGGGTCACACGTACTGGTTGATCAAAGAGGCGGGCATCGATGTTGTCAAGCTTTATGACCTTACCGTGCTCTGCGAGAAATCTGAGTCCTATTGCGCTGCTAACAGCTTTGACGGCAAGGGGTCCGACAGAGGTACGTTACGAGTGTTTTTAGTTTTCATGTTTGTGCCAGCAATAGACGTTTGCCTCCTTTAAACTAAAACGTGTGAACTGCGCTTTCACATTAACACCAATACTATCAAGAACGTTTTGTGGTTAACCGTCCCATTGCCAGGTCTTCAAGAGAAGTCCTCACCGAAGTTATTAATTAGAAGCTGCAGTTTCTTTTTGTGCCATTTTGTACTACTTGATTCATTGAGGAAGCCCAGCTCATAAAGTTTTACTTTACTGAAATCTGTTTTCAAATGTGTTCCACAGTGAAGTGTTAGGCTCTTTATTTAAATGGCCTTTCTATCTAGTCCACATTCGATAACTTAAGGCTAACTAGTTGCTATTCCCCATGGCATTGTTTAATGTATCGCTGAATGTCTGAGACTCGTGTAATTTTGCTCAAGTTCGATGTTATCAGACTCCCCAGGCGTGAATCCGTTTCTACTTCCCGTGGCCACTCTCTGCTTCAAACTTGCTGAACATCGGGTGACCCAGCGGGAAAAGTGTATGCGATCTCAAGCTACGGTACCCACCATCAATACTTCCGCCAAGCCCCGCAAGACATCCAAACAGCAGAATACCAAAATGGGGTTCGAAGGAGTGGCGGCGGAGGGTATGGACGATTACGTGATGGACCAGCGTGTTTTCCTCACAGACGTGCTGCGCCTGTTACGGAGCTGCCTGAACCTTATATCAACGGTAGAAGACAGAGAGGAGGAGGGGGAGGCGGAGGAGAGGTATGAGCGCAGCCATTTACCGTCGTTCTCGCGCTCCTCATCGCCCAACCGCCCCCCGCCTCTGAAACCTTATGCCGACCTCAAGGCCCGCGCTCTCCTCCTCCTTTGCCAGATCTACCTCTCCACACCTCCTGAAGACGTCGTGGCCTGTGCCTCTCAGGTCCTCAAGCCCACTCCCATTACACCTGAAGTGAGTAGTCTTACTTTTACTAAAGTGACTTATCCTGGTTGCCTGCATCAATCGCTCCTCCTATGTGGATTTTGTATAATTAGCTCGCGTTTTTAGGTTTTGCAACACTGAAATCCGTGTTCTAGCTTGTGTAAGATCTGTATAATTTGGAGCGTGTGGTTATTCTGTGACACTGCTGTTTTGGAGATTCTTGCAAAAGTTCTGATTTGATTATTGATCCGGTCTGAACGGTTGTGCTCTTTTGAACCAAAAGCCGTCTTGAGGTAGTGTTTATTAAACATTTTAGGTAGTGAGTGTAAACGTGGCAGAGTTTGCCACTGAGAAGGGAGCCACAGACGATGTCATAGAGACGGTTTATCCATCGACCCCGTCCCGCACTGCCTCTCCTGCGACACAAGCTTCACCAAAGGCAGAGGTGGGACTACCTTCCTCGTCTCACTCTTACGCCCTTTCAAAAAATATGGCTGAAAATGAGCCTAGGCGTCTCGGTGACAAGATTCTCGAGACCTTCCGATGCCCGCAGACTGACCAGGTCTCCATTCTCGCTATGCAGGTAGGCTTTGGACTTGTTCTTTACTCAGTTTAACTGGTTTTGAAATAATAAGGAAGCCGATATTCATTGGTTGAGGTGAATGCATTGTCAAGAGATCTCACCACCACGTCTTTAGAGTATAACCTACGTATTCCAATTTTTTGCCTCCAGCTGGCCGAAACCCTTCGTCCGACCCTGCCTTGTGCAGGTCTTGCTATCTCTTCGCCGGAAGTCAATGGTGTTGGCGGTAGCGATCCCGGTTGGGCGTGTTTCTTGGCCAATCACCATCGACCAGGAAGCGTGGAAAATTCCCCTCGCAAGGCACTGGTTGCCACGACCACAGCTTCAGCTGAATCGGCAGTGGATAACGAACGCTGGAATCGGCGTTTCGTGCAGGCTAGTGAGATGTTGCCCCTCATGGCCTTGCGTCAGGCAGTGCTGCAGGCCTGTCGGCTGTGGTCGCGCGTCTTTGTCAACAGCGCTGCACCGATCAATAGGGAGACTCTCAGCAGGACCAACGCCAAAGGGTTGCTGGAATGCGCTCACATCACTGTCTCTGCACTGCTTCTCCTTGGTAAGTCATATATTTTGGGATTGACTTCATTCGGTGCTGTAAAAGTTCATTTTCGCTTTGCGGGAAGCTGTTCATGGATTTTGAATCAGAAACTGAAATTCGCACACACTGCATCAGTAACAGTAGTGTTGGCTTTTCAGTCTCGATGACTGATTGGTTACTCAATCCTCCTATCTATATTACAGAACACCAGGCGCCTCCCAAGAAAACTTGTCGTTTCTGCTCTCTGAAGCCGTCCTCTCATCAGAGCCAATGCCTATCCTCGTCTTCTTCGACCCTCTTGTCCAGTCTCACAGCCTCAACTCGTCGCTTTTTCGTCCACATGGTGCTGGGCCTACATGAGCTTCGTCAGGCATCTGGCTTCCGTTTCTCCGTGGACGAAGCGGCTCTCAAAAGAATCTCTAAGAACTCATTCGTGAGCCTCTATCTTTCCGGCGTCTGCCCTAGTGCTTCGCGCCTCCTTCCCAGCCTGGTGAAAGTAGCCCTTCTTGGGCCGGCAACTCCAGAACATGTTTGTAAAGAGAGAGGCGCTGTCACATGTGTAAGTTTCTTTTCTTGGGTATGCGCTTTGTTGGGAAACTAAAAAGTTGTGGACTAAGTTGGACGAGGTTCGACACCTAAATGGTCACGAACTGTTCTCACTTCGTCGTAAACTGCCTTGAGTTGGGTAGTTTGAGAGTGTATGGGTTTATTTTTCTCAAAGGGCCCGAAATAGGCTTCATTAGCTCATTAATAGGCTAGTCATAATGTTAGTAATGACTAGTTGCTAGCCTCTATTTGGTGTTCTATTGGTGGTAGATCCAAGATTTCCGTAAATTCCAACTCGTGATCTTTCTTCCACAATTGATTTACTCTTTCATACACTCCTAAAGTCTTGGGCAGAGTCGATCACTTGTGCACAGAATTCGTGGCTTCGGATTCTGGATCTCTCAGTGCAGTGTCTTGAAGATCTGCTTCCCAGAGTTTTCGAAGGTGTTCCCGAGGAGACCGATGGTACCTCTAAGGCAACCAGTCGTCTGATACCTTATGCGTCTCTCCCCAACTTTATGGTTATCACACTCTACGAATTCCATCTAACACTGAGGGCGTACGCAGACCTAATCTCCAAAACGGATCCGGTAAGCTCTTGGCTGCAATCACATTTTTTCTGCACTGTTTCGTTGAATTGTAGATGTTATTGTAGATGGAATTGTTGTCCGTTTCATGTGTGCTATCTAACTCTGCAGACTTGTGCATTACTACGCTTGCGATTTATAATCTCGGTAGTCTCCTTTCAGCCTTAATGTATACAGGCACATGGTAGGCTATCTACTGGACAGACCAAAACGCAGAAGATTTTAAACGGTTGGATGGATGTGTCCATAATGGGGTACACTGTAGTAATGCATCGGGCAAGTGCGCAAGTTTTCGGTCTAAGCTAGGCACTTCAGAAGGACATTTCAAACCCCGAATGAACTTACTTTTTCCCGAGGTAAGAAGTCCAATTTTATCTGCAGCATGTTATTCTCTGCTTTTCTGTGACTTGAGCATGTAGGCGAAATGTATGTACGAAAAGATGAATCATGCAGCGACAGGTATTCAGGTCAGCGCATTGGAACTGTCTCGTCCACCTTTTCCTTGCGGATATGCAAGAGATCGAAATGCCGTTTATTAGTCGTGGTCCATAGTATTGTAGGATATTGCAGAACTAAAAGCCTTAGAGATTCTCAAAACAGGGCATCAGTTTCCAAGTTGATCGATAGCCAGGAATAGTTATTCAAATATTGTTGATTGTTGCAGAATTTCGATGCTGTAAATTCCCCTTTTCTAGGATTCACCTCTTCGCCTCGCCTTTGAGAGCTGGATGGAGCGCCTTCACGTCGTGCTGAAGTTGCCACTTCTTGAGCAGTGCCTCGATCGTATTCCTGTTTCCCTGCAGTTTCTATTTCATTCAATGCGTTTCCAGGCCATCAAGGTGGCCATAGTGTATGCTCCACACCTCCTATGCGCACCCAAGTCACTCGCCGAGGCGGGTGGCCACCCGCTGCCCCAGATGCTGCAACACCTTCGGATGGCGCTCGAGGCTCTCCGACCCGGTCTCTCTCTCACTTTCGTTCCAGAAACTGACATCTCCCCCCTCGTTCACCTCATCTTGGACATGCTGAGAACGGCTGACGAATATTGCCGCTACGGCCTGAGGGAGATGGCCGTTAGCCAGGTTCGTGAAAACCGCTCGTATTGTGTTCTTGACTGTAACATTTTAAAGTGGAACCAGGTCCCTTGAGTCACAGAATGTTAACTTTAGTTGACCCTGACGTGCATTTGCATCCATTTCGGCTGCAGAAACCCTGGCTAGCGGAAAATATAAAGGTTGTTCTCCGTTTTGTGGAAAAGTGCCTACCCTTCCAACTGAACGTGCTGCTTTCCAATGATGTGCTATTGTCAAACTCCATCACAGCCGCCGGAAAACGTCGTGGCAACGACCTGTGTTTGCGTCTTCTAAGCAGTGGCTTGCTCAACGCTCAGTCAGTTCGGTCGATCATCACCTTTCTGCTAAACGTGACTCAAATTTCCCTCTTCTGCAACCAACTCGTAGGTGGCAACTGCAGTCGACACTCGGATGCCTTCGTGAGCTCGGCCACAGCACAACTCAAAGTGGCCATGGCCTGGCTGAAATCCCACCTTAGCGTAATGGGTGGAATTGGGGATGCGGACCATCCGAACGCTTATCGCAATTATAATCTGGTGCTTTTACTTGTCTCCAATATCCTTCTTCTGCAGGGTGAACAGCGAGGTAAGTTACATCACCATTGCCATGTTTTTGTGCGTCATTCATTCCTTTATCGGTAGGTTGAGCTATTTTACCAAGCTCCTCATCAAAATGTAATCTCGTGAAAAGTCATTACTATGTATAAACCTCCCAAATGAAAATGAGTCTCACGTGCAGATTGGTTTTCGTAATTGGTTTGTCAATTTAAAGCTCAGCTTATTTTTTCCTTTATACTTTAGATGTTCTCTCCGAATCGGGTCTCCTAGCAATCTTGCGTGATGCACTTCCTTTGTATGGTGTTGTGCCATCGCTAGAAAGCTTCCTAGACAAAGAAGATAAATCGGAAGATTCTTCATTGGAACAGGAGCTGCATTCGCTTCTGGTCCAACTTGTGACGAGCCTCCGTTCTATGGGCTCTATTCTTCAAGCTAAGGTTGAGCAGGCAGGATCAGCCAAATCGGTTGGCAGACGCAATAAAAGAAAGGTGAAGGGCTGCGGGAGTGTCCACAAACGCAATCTGGAGGCTCTGAAGACGGTTTGTGAACCCTCTAATTTTGAGCCACCACTTTCAAGAGACGATCAATCTTATCGCCTTCAATCCAAGGCACTGACTAAAACTCTGCTACAACAGTTGGACGGCATCAAGGCTTATTTGAACGAACCTTAACCTTATTGTTCCCTGCTGTGTGTATATAAGCGTGTGTGTGTGGCATTTTTGTGTTACAGTATCCATTGTTACACTTTCTGCAATCTATTTTGTTTGCAACCTGAAAGCCCTCGGACTACTTGGTTGTTATAAGTAGCATTACGTGAAATAAGTATTGATCTTAGGCTAGAAATTATGACATGTGAAAACATTTGTAATTTACAGTTTAGGTATTCAAAAAATGCTAATGCGCTTATCTTATTTGAGGACGTAATTTCTCATAACCACGATATTTGGATGTTCTGAGGGGATTCAATTAAGGCGAATATAATCTGGACGTTTTGAAGAATGGATTCTACTTGTAAGCATTGAGAATCGAATGCATCATCCCAAAGCCACCTTTGTAACTGAAAGCCCATATTTCGCCAATTGGTAAATGGTAAGCTCGACGGAATTCGGAAATGTATTAGAGATCAAGATAATTAAGAAGTGGTTAAATCTATTCGCGAGTGTGCCAGTTGTGAGTGATGCTATTAGAACAGGCAGGTACTAAGAGCTTGAAAAAATGCCAAGCCAATGAATGACGGCCGAGAACATTTAGGAATCTTATCGGGCAACCAAGTTCATCCTGTGATTGTTCCAGAACTTGTCTCTGGAGAGGAACGACACTCACATATCCATACAGCTAGAATTGTTAATGAGTGGCTGCACGAGGAGGAACATCTTATCTGGCCACCACAATCACCAGATCTCAATATTATTGTGCATTGATGGTCTGCTTTAGAGATTCAAGTAAGAAGTCATTTGTCTAAAGGAACTGGGGGAGGGGGTGTTTTATCTAAAGAATTGGCCAAAATTTCTTTGAGAATAATTCAAGATTTGTACGAATCAATACCCCGGAAAGCCGAGGCTGTAATTCCCTTAAAAGGTTGACCGACACCATTTTAAAATAAATTTTATCGATTTTCCACTAGTTTGTCCCACCCCCGTATACTTTGTTCTCGAAATTCAAGCACCTAACAGCCGAATGGCTTTTTTGACCGTTACTTGAATTTTCGAAACTCCGGTAGTAACCGCTATTTCTAATTTCCATTGATTAATTTAATTAATGCGTTTCCAGGTTTTATAACGGGTATTTAATCAAACCCTTCTCCATTGAGCTAAATATAACCGTTTAAAATTCTAGATGCGTGGTTTTACAAGAAAAATTAACTTTTGGAAAGGGTCTTCTGTTTGCGAAGACTTCTACAAAGCACCGTTAAAAGCAACAAAAGAGAGCCACATCGTACTCTACCAGGACCTACTAAAAGTAATCTGATGTACATTTGTGCAGATGTTTGAGTGTTTTATGAGAGAACAACCACTGGCACCAAATTTGACTAAGAACTTTCTCGGTCACAGAGGAATTTCCCTTATATGATCACGTTTAAATCAGAAAACCACCATTGCAGCGTGCCATTAAGAGAAAGTGGAATCACAATTCCACTGAAGTAAGTCTTTCGGAGAAGGCCGACTATTCGGCATTTCCAGTATGATTGGTTCATAAGGGGTGTTGTTAAAGTAAATTTATCCCTGTAAATTTTCAATGAAGACACAACCAAAAAATACACTTTTGCTGTCACATCCTTCTCATGAATCGAAAGGATTGCGGCATTGTTACAAAAAGGCACATCCATTAACACGTTCTTCAATCAAGTAAGCAATTTTATTAAGATACTACTAGAGTTGGCGACTGGTAAGATTTATGGACTCATATGCCCACTTTCCTACATGTTCTCCAAATGGTGTGGAAATCAAGTAAAATTAGGCAGTCAATAGCAGTTGTAAGATCACTGATATAAAAAGCATTCTCTTTCGTGTAGATGGCTAAATACAATCTATTGGATCACATGGTACTACTGCAAGTATAAAATCTAGCAAGAAAACGATTCCGGCTGAGTATCCAGTTCAAAGAAGGAAGGTGTGATAACGGCTACTATGCATAGTGTCAGGGAAGACTGCTATTTCTACTTATGAATAGGATTCATTAAATTCCCCTTCCTAGCCTTTCTGTCTCCGAGGATACGCGTGCTATCAATCCTGACTTTCCCGTGCTTTGTGTGGCGTTATCGTGGCCACTGCCACTTCCCCTATTTCGTGTATGTGAACACGACCACCTAGGCTGGCTGGCAGCCTCGGTGTGTTTGTTTCGGGGCGGATGAAACAGCTTTCGTCTGCTTAGCCACGCAGTCGTATCTGCTGCAGGAGGAGCAGCGGCAGTAAAAGTCGTAAAGGCACCAGAAAGGTCACTTTCACATGTGTTAACTTTGCTTCTGCCTACACTAACACCTCCGCGATGCTAGAGAAGTGATGGGGAGAGAATTTTTTCACCCAGTTAGTGGCCGTAATTAGTTTAAATAGGATTAGGTCCCCCATTAGGTTATGGACGCCTAGATACAGGAAAACTTAGATGGGTGGATTGATGATTAGGCGCTAGACACTTTCATATTCGGACATGTCAAAAGGCCTGAAAATCAGTGGCTCCAAGAAGAGGAGCGAAAACTGCTTTTGACATTTTGCAATATATATTCTTAGGGGTTCAGTAACCACCGAATCTCAGGATAATTTGTTATGATTGTTTTTGATTCCAGATGGACCAGTGGAGCAGTAAATAAATAAAACCACTTTAAAATACCAGCTTGAGTTCAACTTTTATGAAGATGTAACAACATGTTATGCGTAGCACATTGATATGCGTGAAATTGTTTGGTTTGCATAAGTACATGATACATTTACTCTAATCAAGTTTTCTTTCTTTCAGGTCTTCAAATCACACCATTGCAAAGAAGCGGAAATCCGGGACGGGATGTCCCACTATCGGGCACTTATAAGACTCCCTCCATTTCCGTTATATCAGGTCTAGAAATTGCCTTTGAAAGCAAATAAATTTAAATTGGGGCCCCGTATTATTACTAATGTAATTGACTTTACACTCAACAACTAGATGTATAGGCAACATTAATGAAATAGTTTCATCGCATATTATATATTAGTAAATAAATTTTGATTTTTCTAAATTTAGATAGAACTTTTGAGATAGTAAACTGGGGACATATCTACTTGAAATTACTAATTGTTTTCTGGCAATTCACGAATGCGATCTCAGATCAGGAGTCACTAAATGAGTTTTGTGATAACATAGGACCAGAAATTACAGGAAATTCTTTTAGATATTATTTTAGAGCTTTCAGATTAGCACTAACGTTTACTAGCTTCAGTTTCTTAAGAAACAAAAAAGTTTATCTGTCTACCAAGCGAACAATTTATCAATGGGGGAGATTTATTATACGATTTTTCAATGAATGAAGTGTTTTATTTTCCCTATGAATAGATCAGATAATGCATGCTCATGTGGCTCACTAATCAATAGTGGTGATTTCAAGAAAAATCTAGGGGGAGCAAATTGCGTTAAATAATCCTTCTTTCAGTGGTAGCATTGACAGTCGTTGCACTAGCAACAGCTTTGATGACTGTGAAACGCCGAAAAGGCATTAAGATAGGCAGCATCCAACAACTGTCTTTCCGCTGCCAGACCTTTTTATTTTCCCCTGAAGTGATTTTAGCTTTCGCCCCGCAATTCACCCCCGCTTTCTAGTAACACGACGATTGCACGAACACATCCAATTTCAGTTGCACTTTCAAAGATCAGCAGCCTTTTTTTGTTGATTAGCAGAAATTAAAATAAATCTCTCCTGAAATACTGCCGCCGACTTCGCTCTTGCTGTGCTAGTGTGGGCGTCTGTTTCTGTCTAATTTGTCTGCTCTATGATATGCGTATGCCCCATTCTTCTGATTGGCCCGCTGACGCTCCATCGTGAGAGGGGGAGATATTAAGCGGGTTTTAAGGGAAGGGGAGGCAACAATCGTGAGCTTTATGGGGAGAAGGAGAACTGCCACCCCCACTATCCTTGCGGCTGACGTGGGTGTGTGGTTGCAAAAAGCGTGCGTGCGAATGCAGGGACGCACTTAGCCTGGGAGTGGATTAACCAATGAAATGTCTCTACCGTTTTACAGGGCTGTATAAATAGTGGATAGAGATAAAATCAGACATCTGTTTTGTGTATGTACTTGTAGGGTGTTTTGCTATGAGTTATTACAATCGTTGTGAATGGTTCCCTAATACAGATAGTGTATCCTCCTATGAAATTCTACACCATCATCAAGAGACGTCGAGCACTCTTTCAGTCCAGATGTCAACCTGGGTTGAACCCTTAACTACTCGTGGTTACAATTTAGCACTCAACGATGGCATGGGATTTCGAGGACTCAGCGATCAAGCATTCCTTCCTCATCAACCTCCCCCTATCTCAATATCCACCGATTTCGATAAGAGCAAGTTTAATTTGTTTACTCTTGTCCGGTGCCTTTAATGGTGGTAGTGCTAGCAGCAGCAGTCATGTGTCTGTTCCGATAAAACTTTTCGAAGCCCTATTTGCTTTTCCACAAAGCTAGCAAATGACGGTGCACTTTCCTATCCCACGGTTGGCTACACTATAAAGCCGTTGTGTTTCGCTACACGAAGGCAGTCAATTACCCTGAAGCCTATGAATTCCTTTGAAATAAGTTTCTTAAGAAGGACAGAGGGAATGACTTGCCTCTCAGCTAATATATAAATAAGGATGCATGTTTCGATATTAGCTCAAGGGTTAAATCAAGATATTTATTTGCACTCCATTTAAAAATATACTTTATTTATTTAGTTCATTCCTTTTTCTGCAAGGCAACTCGAGTTACTAGAGTCCAACCTAGTTGTTGCCTCATCATAGAAAACCTTACTACCTTCGACCGTTGTGCATGTTAGGATAATGTTTAAATCTTCAAAAAATTTCCGACCGCTATGAGCAAATTAAGACTAGTTGGCGTTCTATATTTTTACCGACTTTCTTAACTATTTAGTGGCAAATTCTGGACTTGGGTACCTACCATCGGTTCAGAACTCCTACCAAAACAAGAACGCCTTTTTGGAATCGGAAACCGCGGTGCATGAGAAGACACAAGATGAAGAAGTGATGAGCTTGAGTGATGCTCTTGGGGAGAACCGTGATCAGCAACTCAAGTCTAACGGCACCCTGTCTACCCCCCATCGATCTACCTCGAAAAGAAAGCCTCGAATCCTCTTCTCGCAGAATCAGGTCTATGAACTTGAGAAGCGGTTCAATCAGCAGCGTTACCTCTCCGCTCCTGATCGAGAACAACTGGCTTCGCAGCTGAAAATGTCTTCCCAACAAGTAAGTTTGCTAAACTGAGAAAATTGGGGTGCCAATGACGAGGCATTGGTTGTGTTATGACATAATTATAGAGTTACAAATCATTTCAGTCCGCTGCTGTTTGATGACAAAGCTATCTAGGCAGAGAAGTGATGAAACGATCAGCATTAGCTAGCAATTTAATCAGCTTTCTATAACTCATTGGTCCAAAACAGAATTGTGCGTGCCGAGTTGAAACGAATTTAGAGAAAAAAGCTGCACTATTATCGAGGCTCTTAAGAGCATTCTAGAATCTGGCAGGAGGGCAACCCATAAGTGGCTGTGGGTATGTGTGTGCAAGTGTAAAAACGACCTTTGCATTTGTTGACATTTTGACGACATCTCTCTGAGCAATTCCGAACGACCGTGTCTGTGGACCGAGCAAACTTTACTCCAGGTTTTTGTGAACAAACAAACAAACGCGTATACATACACCGACCGACCTACTTGCTCGACTCAATTTTAAGAACTGCATTAAAAGGGGTTATCGGTGTCTTTCAGAATTAACCCCACGTCTAGCTGAACTGTTGCCAATGCAGTTATAATCTTTTGCAATGCATATCCGAATCCCCATTTGCAATTTGTTTCTTATTGCACGAGCAACAGTTGGGACAACAATTCGACCAGTGGTATCCTACTAGGTGGTCTTGACTGTGACAGTGACAGGTCTGTCAACTCATATGTCAAAATGATTAGACAATGAGAAGGGTATTCTAGGCTTAAACCTCCTACCTTCCCAAAAAGATTCGCCAGAGAAAATGTTTATAGCACGGGTACGTAGCTCCGACCATATACATACCGACAGGTGCTGGGTCATTTACGCGTGACTGGATATGATTGTAAACCTTGATACACGCTTGAATGATTTGTTATACAACCCACAAGGAACTGCAAGAATTCTCCATCCCAACAGGTGGCAATGAGTGTTTCAAGGCATAAATCATTAAATATTATCATCTTATTAACTCAAGGAGCAGATATTTATGTTCTTGTGAGATTGAGGCAGCTCGCGCACTCTAGAATTCTTTACTACTAATAATCGTCATGCAGCACACTTCGGAGTTATTATCGATAAAATAGGCCACATTCTTCGATGACTTGTTAAATGATTCACCCACGAAGGAGGAAGTACAAGTAGTGCGTCTGTCTGCAATAGTTTCCCACATATTAAACTATTCTTTTGTAATAACTTTTGGGCATACTAAAAACTTGCCTGTGTGGGCGGATTCCTGGCTTAAACGCTGAATGATGTCTCTGTGAAGCAGTTTAAGTTCGGCTTCAGATTTCAAACAGTTTTGAGGAACACTTTAGCACCCAAGTTCTTCTTTAATGAGGCTCTAAAACTCACTGAGCTTCGAAGTCACACAAATGCAGTCCATAAATGACAAGCAAATGTGGAAGTGCGTTGCAGAAAAAGAACATGTTTTATGGATTTCCAGGGCGACGGCATTAATTAGAGGAATGTGAAATGGTAACCGACACTGGAAGATGAAAAAATATGACCTGGAATGCTTTTTATGTCTAACAGATAGGGTCACTCCTGGTCTACGTACTAAGGGGCGCAGCTATCTTAATAAATCAGTTTTACAACATGCAATTATAGTTGCTGTGTTAACGCTGCTAAGTAGGTGATATTCTGGGTGTTCTAACTTAGAAAGTATAATCATGTTCATAGGTGAAAATATGGTTCCAGAATCGGCGCTACAAGTTGAAACGACAGTTACAAGAAAAGGGACTCGACGCTTCAATGATTCAACCTCATCTTACTCCACCTGCGTACGGAAGAATGGATTATTCCCTCAACAACACCGAAAACGCATCTTATGAGGCTAATTCAAGCATTTTAACTGCTATTACATCGACGGAGAATCCAACCCAGTGGCACCAGTACTCACAAATGAGTCCACAGTCATGGCATAGACAAACTACCTCCAGGCCTCAGTGGTTTGACGGTTGGTCGAACCCGAACTATGTCGTGCGACCCCCAAGTCAGCAATTGCAGTCAGTGGTCCAATATAGCGCAGGCTCTTATTTCGAACAGGAGTCTGATTCTTCTGGGACCAGTAGTATATCCCCTGGGCTCGTTACCAGTGGGTTCTCTTACCAGGAAGGCAGCTTGAGCTGTGAGGGCTGCGCCTAATCCCACAAACCTTCTCCTTTCCTTTTCTTTTTCTTCCTCTTCTTCCTCTTCTCCTCCATCACTCTACCTCTTCTTCCACCTTTCTACCTCTTTATCCTCCAGCATCTAAAGCCCCATTTAGACTCACACAAGACAACAGAATAAACAAATCACTCACCTCTTTGCAAATGTGTCTCTAAAGATGCCTCGTTTTGTCAAAACAATACATGTTATCCTATATAATAAAAACAAGACGCACGTTCGATTGCATATCATATAAACACACTCAAAAACATTTAGTTGGATCGCTTAGCTTTGATCCCGAAACAGACAGATTGGTCAAATGACTGAAGAGGGCTGGGAGCGAAACTGACCCAGCAAGAAGAGAAAATAATTAATAGCCAGGTCAGCGGATATTAGACGCATATACAGAGAGTGATGAGGGAGCCTTTAATCTTCGCGGCGCTTACCGCTCTTTTCGAGGTCCGAAAAGGGGTGAGATAGGTAGTGGAGAGAGACCGATAAGGTCAGTGAGTGTCGAGGGGAAAGAGGTGATAGACTTTTGCAGCGACCTGCGTTATGGGAGCGTTCCTAGAGTATCACAACAGCAGCAGCAGCAGTAACAGGTGAACCTGTGAGCAAGTGAGCATGATAGCTTCACGCACGAGGTAACACCACTTCACCTGTAAATTCGCAGCTATTCGTCAATCAAAGCTTTGTTATAAGCCTAGACCTGCATCCCGAGTTGTGAAGATCAACTGATGCTTTAGTCATGATAGGTCCAACGATTAACGTGTTTATTTAAATATTTTTGGTAAAAAGTTCACCTACAAGACGAAACTTACTGAATTCAAGTAGTTGAAAGTGCGAATGACTTTTTTACTTTGTTTATTAGAAGTATATCTCTTTTAGAAAGCATTGACCACATTAGTTGAAAAATTGCAAAAAAGAATGATATTCATGCAATTATGACTTTTTGTATTTTGACAGCATTCTAGGAACTTTGAGATGGTAATGAATCTCGAAATTCGAGGAAATAGGAGTAGAAATACCAAAAAATCAATTTTTTAAAGCTAATGCCGAATTCTGATTTGTATTTCAAATGAACTCAGTGGTCAGCTTATAATCATCAGCCTCACTATATTTATATTTGCAATTCGAAGAACCTAAACAATTTATTATTAAATTAACACCTTATATTCATCTTTATTGGAGGCCCAAAAATAATAAAATGTTATATAATTTACTACAGTTCACTAAAGTAGAATATTTATCGACTGAATCCGTCAGATCAATATTTCTGGAACCAAGGAAGTGCCCATTTTAGACTTAAACCCACCCCTTCCATGAATACTTTATTTCAAATGCCTAAAGCGAACTAGTCTTTTATCAGTTACGTTATCGACAAACATCAAAGGCTTTATGGGCTTTATATGAAGCTCATTTTAATGTTTTAATTCCTAGGTATGTGGGAAATATTCAGTTTATAGCAGGATTTAAACGACTACCAGAGTAAGCCAGACACTAAGACAGCCACGGCCTATAAAACCTCACTAGGAGTGGGCAATGTTAGGGCCTTGGGTGTGCGTGCATATAGGAGGCAGGCTCGTTCTTTAAAGCTTAAAAATGCGTTAAAAGTACAGCTGAGCTGATATGTTGAGAGACCAAGTATGAGGAATCGCCAAGATTTTCAGAGATTATTTTGGATGCAGTCTAGTTGTAGGACGTCTATCGAGGTGTTTGAGCCTATTAACCGATGGTGGACAAAGTTGCAGAGAGATCGTCTTTGAACTATTTTTATATATTGTGTATTACGATAAGCATAGGCAATTTCGATAAGGAAACCATCCTGATTTAATGGCAAGTTTGATTAGTTTCAATGGGTTTTGAGTTTAAATTACCTATTTTTTCCAAATAGCCTTGACATTTATGTGCACCAATGGTGCCGAAAATGCTACAATATAAACGAGGTGGAATATAAGTAAGTTTGGAGGAGAAGCAGGTTGTCCTCTTCGGTTTTATAGCTCATCAAATACATCACAAAGTACTTGCCCTTCTACCTCGGCTGATCCAGTCCCCAAATCCCATAATCAAGAAGTGCTGAAGTTTATTTGTGGGCAGAACGAAGTTGAGGTGCAAGTGGTGACCGAGTTATGACTAGAGTCGCCCTCACACTGTAGAGGCACAAAAATTTATTTCTCTTGTTGCAACTGCTGTAACAGCACGCACGAGCATATAAGAGCCAGACCTGTTCAGTGGGCTGGGTTCGGTAAGTTGGGCTAGGCAGGGAAAAGGAGAATGGGGTGGGAAGGAGTTTTGGGAAGGCTGCACGAACCCAGTAAGAGCCAGAGAGGAGGCAGGAACCATAAATATGCACCTGTGCAGTAATTATGTTTCGTGAGAAAATTTCCCTCACAACTAGTCGGTTTTTCAAAGAGACCTTCGTCTTCTTCGCCCTCTTTCTTGGCAATTCTCTCGTTCACAGTCTCATGCTTAGCTTTTCCTGAATGAAACAACCACTGTTTAGCTTATTGTGTGAGTTTTCGACTTTTAGTTTGTCATGGTGCATGATTAGCATCCAAAAAGCCCGAGTGATGTACTCTGAGATAAACCAATTAATTCAACTCTTATAGTAGCCAAACACTAAAATTGTTGAGCTCGTAATCAAACAACCCTTTTATGTTTTATTCTTTTCTGGAAATGCTCTCAGTTATAAACGGTTTCAGTTTCAGGAATTGGTTTTCAAGAATTACAGTCAAGTTAAGAGCTAAGGTCAAACAGATCAAATAACTTTATTAATAAAATTCACTAACTTAGTATACTGAACAGGGTTTGTGAATCCTCAACAACTTCAGCATTAGCAATTGGCTTAAGGCGAGCGCTTGAAGCGTTGGAGTTGGTGCTCACGAAGCTTGATTCGAGCCTCCACTTCCTCTTCTACCTCTTCAAGGAAGCTTCGAGGATCCGGAACATTCACAGCGCAAGTCTCTTCGGAAGCGCTGCGCCTGCGTCTGCTCAGTGGCTCATCGAAGTAGACACCAATGTCACTGTAAGATCCGAATGGTGTCCCGCTGGGAGATGGACACTCCTTCCAGAGAGCGAGGTTAAGTTTCAGCACCTGTGAACAAGGAATGATGTCCTTTGCACTCTTCGGTCGCATAAAGGCATCCAGTGGAACATCGGTTATATTGTCACCGTTTTCACAGATCACTCTTGAGAGGTAACTTCCGGCATCTTTGATCTCGGCCAGCTGGGCTGACGTGAAGACTCCAGGTGCCTCATACCACAGTCGATCACCGGCGCGCAGACGTTTGAATTGGTCGGCAATGATGCAGGCAAAAGTAGGACCCATACGTGCGCCGGGCATGACATCCTCTAGAATTCCACCCACGAAGAGATCGATATTTCCCGGATGACCGTACACAGCACGCAGCTCTTCACGAATGGCTGGATCCCTGATTCTGTCCGCAAGATCATCGAATGAATCTGGAGCTGGAGAGGTGCCCAGGCCACACACTCTATAGGCGTAGGCCGTATAGTGTTGAAGACCGTGATCACGACCACGCTGAATGTTAAGAGAGGCTAAGTCGAGAGCCAGCTGATGGGCCATGGCGAACAGTTTCTCAGTCAATTCGGGGTTAAGAGAAGGTCTACGAAGAGTATCGCGAACGCCGTGGAAGAGAAGACCCCTGATAATCGGATCCATCCCTCCCTCACTGAGCATCTTCTCTGGAGCGAAAAAGGCTTTGTGAAGAAGCAGATGACCCTCTGGGATAGGCTGCCAATTCGCATCTAAACGGAAAGTGATTGGTGGAACTAGGGTGTGTCCGAATCTGAAGGCGGCAGTGGCAAATTCGTTGCTGATTGTTGGGTTGACAGAGCTATCGTAGCCAGGGTAAGTGTCACCCCCCATCATAGCCATACCACGGGGGCCTAGGACCTTCGGGAGCCAGACTCGGTAAGTGATGGACTGCATTAATGCGCCGACAATCTTGCGGGCCTCGTGGTACAAACGGTCACCCGACCAGTGGGGATTCAGCGAGCGCAGTTCATCAGCTATTCGGTTGTGTTCTCGCATCCAAATGGTGTGCATGCTGAGGAGACCAAGGTTTTCGTTGCCTCTGTGGTCACCTGCCTTGAAGCACGGTACAAAGTCCTGCTGCGGATCGGCCATACAGTCTACCTGAATTGGAAATAAAGTGTATCCGTATAAATATATGGTCTTAGTGAAAGTTATAGTAAAATTTTGTTCATTTTTCTTTAAACTGTCCAGGCATAATTTGAAATACGACCTCTGAGATAACTGGGATAATTTAGTGCACTGGCTTTGCTCGATGCCACAAATCAAAATGATCGATCAACGTTTGAATTTTCATGCTATTTTAATACAACTAAGCCTTATTGCTGAGTCCATTTGTCCGCAATGAATTACACACTCTCTCTGTGCTGAAATAGCAACTTATAAATAATATCGAAAGCCTTTGGAGTATGTTCTTTTTAGGATAGACTTGCCTAGGTTAAGCATTTTAATTCGTCACTACCATTGAGATGCTTATGTACAACTTATGGAATCAAAAAGCATATCATTCATCCTTCCACAATTGATCCTAACCTAAATCTGCATCATAAGTGAATAATACACATATTTTGCTGAAAACTTTCAGCAAGTTATTGATTCGATTCCTACAGCTTTGTATGTTATCATCAGTGTAGAAAATTATTAAACACAAGTATTCATTTCATTTTTTAGAAGATTATGAGGATCTTAGGCCTTTTGCAACGTACTCCAACACTCTTAGATTATAACCCGGAGGAATGCCGCAGGTACTTTGCACTATAAAAGGTGATTTTTTTAGGAAATATTTCTTTATAGAGAATGGAGCCGAATTTGGCATCGACAGTTAATGGATTTTGTACCCATCGTTTACCCCGTGCAACCAAATTATAATTAAAACCTGGAGCGAGGCTTACGCAAACATTTATCTCAAGACACGATTCTCATTAAAGGAAGAGCTAAAATATGAATTGCTCCCCATCTGACATTGCAAATGGAGCGATTTCACCCACGGACAATCCTTCTACTAATTACTTAGCACCCAAGGAGTGAAAGTTATACTCTTCCTAAGAAAATAAGTGCAGTACCCTCTGCAAGCAAGGAGGACAAGATGAATGAAAACCTTTAGCTTTTATACACGGAGTGTCAAGGATTATGTGGTATGGAAATATGTTTTATAAAAACGCACAGTCGGGAATTTCAAGCAGTGAGACATTTGAATTTCAGAAACTGCCATAGTATTTAGTATAAAATGAGTGTTTGAGGAGTACGGCCTACCAGCTGTGCATAAGAAAAAATTGTCCAAAGTAAAATCTTCTTAGTGTTTGCATTTCGAATTGTGAGCGAATTAACGAGTGAAATAATGCTAAAGCATGGAATGAAATTTACGAGGAAACTTTTTTCAGTATATTTAAAAGCAGCCTATAATTAAGATTATATGCACTATATTTTTGACGTTTAATACGTAAATCTGCTTCTCTATTTGTAATTTCCAGTTTTAAAGACCTTTTGAATACATACTACTGAAATTCCAAAGTAGCATAAAACAGTTTTGAGACAAGATACAATTTAGCTTCTTATAGACTCATATCGATGTAATAAAACTTGCTTGTTCCAAATATACCAGGAACAATTTTTTTTTCAAAAATCAATTAATTGACCTAACATGATTCCAAAAAGGGGTCACATACCTGGCCACGGATGTTGAAAGGCAGAAGTTGTTTACCCGAGGGTGTTGGCATGCCTCCACGCAAGTGTCCCTCGTCATACAGTGTGTCTCTTAGTTGAGCATTCTCAAATTCTTCACTGCCATAGACGTTGGAGGCATCAATGAAGGCGGTGATTTGATTCAACTGTTCCCGATACTGTGGCTTCCCCAACAGGATGGAGGTGGAACCCGAACCACAAGTTGCTGAACTACGAGCAAAGCCGATACATCGCTGACGGATTCGCGGGTCACCGGGTGGTGTAATGATGGGGAAACATGGTGGGTCGTTGATACACGTCTCGTTACAGCCTAGACCGTCACTGAATCGGCTCGTTGAAGCGTCAACGGGAGTGAAATCGAGGTCATGATCCAGAAACTGTCCCCACTGCATCAGCATGCCCGATGATCTGTCATCTTCATCGAACAATTGTTCCTTTTCATAAAATGAAAAGTCATACTCCGTTGACGTGTCATGAGTCTGATTCTTGATCTTCAAGGCCATCTTGATCTTCTCATTCAGTGTCTCCAATCTAAAATAAGTAAAAATTACAGACTTTTCAATTCTTATGAATAAGCCAAAAATCCACTTTAAACACACTTTCTGGTGTAGCCCTGAAGCTTGGAAGCATCAGCCATCAAGCGATAGGACACTAGACGTGCTGACGGTTTTGGGTAACCGAAGTAAAGCCTCTCAGGATTCCATCCGACAGGTTGGTTGACGCCATTCTCATAAACTGGAGGGAGCAGACGATAGAACGGAGACAAAGCTGATCCCCACTTAGGATACTTCAAGTTATTACATCTTCCATCGACGGAACGATATCGCATATGGAAGCAGAGCTGACGGTCGCAGGGCTCAACGCGTTGTGACTGAGCGCAACCAGAGAGCTGAGCAATGATTGCCAACTGTTCTGCAGTCAGCTGCACACCCATTGCCTGCCTCTTTTGCTCATCATAGTCCTCATCGCTCTTGTACGGCGCCTCGTTGTCTTTGCCCAGCGTTCGGTTTCGCTGATTTTGCAGAATCTGCGTGACTTCATCAATGGCTGCCTCGTAAACTTCAGCAGCCTTTGCCAGTTCGATAGCAGCCTTGCTTGGTTGGCGAAACAGCGAGGCAATATCTGATGCCGTTCTTCTGTTATTTGGGTCTCTGAGCTTATCGGCAGTCTTCTGAATGGCTGAGTCAATGCGCTTCCTCGCTCTCTCGATAACTCGCTTGACTAGATCCTCATCCGACTCACTGTTCAATTCAATCGGGTCAATTTCACCATCTCGATCACCTGATTCTCCCATACCAGATATGTCTTCGGAATCTTTAACCATCGGCATTGGATTTTTCAGTGTTATAAGAGAGGTAACTCTTGTTGAGCCTGCTCTATTAGCCGCATAGCACGTGTAACGGCCTTGAGTGTCTGTCTCCGAAACATTCTTAATTATCAACGTCACCGACTCTTCTTCACCCTCAAAACGAAGGTTTTCGTCAGTCTGAGCAGCAGGGTCGTTGTAGACAAGATCTTGCACGTTTCTCATTGCCAACTTAGTAGAGCTACGGACGACAAAACGACCCTGAGTCGATATGCGCTTAGCGCCGGAAGTCAGAGTGTAGAGCCAATCCACAGTTGGTCTCGGGCGACCACGAGCAGTGCAAACTAACTCAACATCACCTCCAGGAATACCCGCGACGGCTTGAGTTGAAGGTGCTTCGGTAATTTGGGGCTTAACGATGTCCAGAATTTTCAGACTAACTGACTGCCTAGCCTGGCCGGCTCTGTTCTCGGCAATGCAGGAGTAAGCGCCCTCGTGGTACGCATGAACTTCGCGTAGCTCCAAAACCTGGTTTTCGCAGATAAAATAAATTATTTGATTTAACAACGTCAGTGACCATTTGCATTTAAAAAAATTGCAGTCAAAGCCTAAACCTCTGCCTAATCACTTCGACGCGGTGTTTGTCCGCCCACTAAACAAGATCTGTGTCTCCGTCTCTCTACCTTTAGTTTACTATTTCAATGACTAACTTTAGTTGAAGACCTGTTTTTAATTCTGATTTGTTTGTCACCTTGTTAAAGCGGGTGACAGGACTGAGAGTGCTAGTATTGCGTTGCCTCCCAGTGTATTAATTCAGCGACACTTTTCCTTTTGAAGATGGTTCTCAAGATCTACCGTAAGTATGTGTCTTTTATAGCATGTGTAAAGCACCACTACTTTTATGGGTTTTATGAAAAATGAAGCTTTAATCAAGGGCTGGATCAGCATTTTTCACTTTAATGACTTCTTTGTTCGAATTTAACTACTGTGCAAGATAACCATGTCGAAGAAAGGAATGTACCTTGAATGTTCATTTGCTAACAATTTATTTACTTTTTCGAGGTAAATAAGATCCGTTTTTAGTCCAAGATGGACAGGCTTCAGTGACTACCGTAGAATCCAGAGTGATTTGTATGACTATTTTGATAGAATTAACAGAAGTTCCAGTGCATTATTCTAATGAAAAAATTCTTTAAAATGTTTTCATTGTTAAACTCCTCAAGATCTGCCAAAGCCCTTCCCTTAATTTAGCTATTTTCTGCCAAGCTCAGATGACACTTCCAGCTATCCAGATTTTCTGCTCGTGTCTCAAACACCAATTAATAAACCTTTAAATGAAACATTTATGATTGATTCATAACTTCTGTGCCATGAGCAGAAAGTCAAATTTAATTTTTTTAAATAAAATCTGAAGGTCGAAAGCTTGGATTTCCTTAGCGTCTGAATCGACATATTTCAATGTCATGGCTTCATTGTTGCAATTTAATTAGAATCAGCTGAGCATTTGGAAAAAGTAGTGTAAGTGTTCGATTGCTAATAATTCACTCACTGGTCAATCAACTTTCAGTTACTTTACTTTTTAGCTCACCCTTCGTCTGTTCCACAGATGGACAAATTGTGTATTGTTTGTCGGAAGTGTCCATGAAATCTTCGGCGGGGGAACACCGGTAGCTTGGCACACAAAGAAGACTCTCTCGCCTTCCGCAGCCATCACTGGCACCGGAGACTCAACAATATGTGGTGGTTCGTCAGGTCCAGATGCGGAAGAGCCCTCCTCTGTGATTTCCCCACCAAGGTCCGTCTCAGGGCATTGGGGCATCGGCCAAGGAGTGCGGGTACGTACCAGCACTCCCTTCCGAGCCTCATCATTGTAAACATACTCATCAGGCCAATAGCCCAGGTGGCGTGTTCCCACAAAGGACCTGGTGTATTGCCTACCCAAATAGGAAATCGATTTCCCAGAGACTTCAGCTGGAGTCCTGCAGAAGGTCCGATCTAGTGAATCTTCAACAAGTGGGAGAATTCGGGCGAAGTCGACGATATTACAGCCACAGTGAAGTGGGTTACCTCTAATGCTGAGTTTTTTCAGACCAACCAGACGTTCAACTGAAACTGGAATGCTAGTCAGCTGATTAAAAGAAAGGTCGAGTTCTTCCAGCGCTGGAAGTGTGTCGAACACGTCGTCTGGTAGCTTTGAGATTCGGTTGGATCTGAGGATCAGATGTGCCAACGTAGGCAAGTTTTGGAAAGCGCCCTCTTCGATCGTTTCAATCTCGTTGCTAGACAGATCGATGTTAATGAGGTCAAGCAGTCCCACAAAGGCCTCAGCAGGCACGCGAGAAAGCCTAGTGCTCGTCATAGCAAAGTACTGCATGGCTCCCCCTTGTGGTCCCTTGAGGAACTGGGGCAGTTTGGGTATTTCTTGGTCGTTTCGACCTCGACAGACTATGGACTGACTGAAGCACACGCAGTTGCGAGGACAAGTTTCATCACTGTAGGAGACCCGAAGAAGAGCTGACAGAGTCAGCCAAATCAGAACCGCAACCAAACGCATGATGCTGAAACCGGCAGTGCGGTCTCCAACCGGTTTGTATTTATACTCGGGGCTCAATCGGGGCATTTTTGCTTATGAAATGCCGAGGTAAGTTTAGATTATGCCATGCAACATTAGGCGCGCCCTCGTGCCACTTACGTTGATGCCAAGTTCTACCACAGCTACAGGGCCTTCTTTGGACACGAATTTATCTTAAATGCATAAATAAAGGCATTAATAGTCTACACTTCGAGTGTTTATGTGAGCTGAAACGCCCCAACGAAGTCAAATTTTCATCTTTTAACCTTTCTGCTCGGAGCGATCTATTTTAAAAAGCATCTTTAACTAAAATAGATTCATTTTTGCTTAGTATACTTAGAGTAGATTACTACCAAGATATACGGACATAATAAAAGTTATCACATACTGATCTACTATCGGTAGTTAGATAGATGTCTGTTTTGAGCTTAAGGAAACCTAACGAATAAAATAGAAAATATCACTTTTAACCCCTAAAATATTTCTGTTTACTAATAGAATTGATTAGATGACGTAGCCTTATTACTTTTAAAGACGAGGCAGGATGACGGAAAATGTCGAAAATGTCGGAGATCATGTATCCCTAGTATGGTAAATTGACATTTATTTAAATATTACAGTTCCATTTCGTCTTAATATAATTTCATAAATTACTCTAAAGACTCCAGGGGGCCAATTTCTTACCGAAAAGTGTTATGATGGCCGTAATCTGTGGAACCTCTTGAGTTGCTTCAAGAAAGGCATTGAAAAAGCGCATGAAGTAGCACGTAAACCACCAGGGTTTCGCATGTTTATCAGAATCAAGTGCACAGTCTCTGCTGACAGCCCTGCGAACTAAACAACCAGTCTTACTTCAAAAAAGATCCCTTTTGACTACCGTTTATTGGAGGTAGTTGTATTTACTTCATTCTATAGTTTACATAAATTACTTTAAGAGGAGTAATTTATAGATTATCTATTGGAACGATAAGAACTGTACATTCAAGATGATCGAAGCTGGTTTCTTGACTGTAAATTCCATAGCTAGCTCCGTAATAACGATTGGATTCAATGAATTTGTTCTCTTCGATAACTGTTTCGATTCGTGAAAAAAAACACGGATTAGCAACGGGATAAATCTCTATAAAGTGCATAAAACGAACCAAAGTGTATGGAGAATTCTGCAATTGACTATGAGATAGCTTAAGTAGCAGACTATCTTCTTGTTCGATTTTAAGCATGACACTCGAAATATGAAGGTGACAGTGGAGTATTTTGGCCGTTGAAATAGCCAACTGAGATATTTGCATTGTCTCTTTTTAGAATAAGGACTGAAACCGCAAATATAGACTTTAATTTGTAAAGATAGTCAACAAATACCCTAAAACTATTTCGACGGTTTTAAATGTGTGCTGCCTTAAGACAGGATTTGTACATCCCATAAGTTTCGATAGGAATTGTGTTTCCGCAATCGTAAATCCTTCGGTGCTCTTCCTTTAGCCTGGTTAATAATCAGTGCACCGAGGATGTAAGACTGTAAACTAAGTTGTTTTTTTCACCATCTTAATTGAAATGATAAATATACGATACTGAAAACATTCTTCTGTAAAATAGCATCATTTTAATATAGCCCATTGACATTAAAGCCTTCGAACAATTCATTAATTGAATTTCTAGTCCAAGTACCCTTATTAAAGCATTATTTATTTCTAAAATTCTACATTTTTCATTTGTAATGAAGCATTATCCTTTTCGACAGTTACTGAGAAGTACGTATTTTAAGTCCGTTTATTGAAGCTTAAATGCACTTTAAGGTATCATCCCTCTCTCAAAAAATTTTATAGACCAAATTTCATGGCATAATTAAGGATTGGTTTATCAATTTTGATAGAACGGAGTACCTCAATGAGTTTTGAAAATTGCTTTTTCATCATAAATATGCTAATGAATATATATTACTTTAAAATATAAGTGTAAAAGCATAGAATGGTATATTTAATTATATTTTCGTGCAGATGAAAATGTGTGATAAAATAAATTAATTGCCCATGGATGCTATTTTCCGCCTTCATTTAGAAAGCGAAATTTCTAGTAATAGACTGATAACAACCAGGCTTGTACGAGAGAGGCTTGCAATAACGTGTACATTTTCACCAGAGTTTAAACCTTGCAAATTATTCCACTGATTCACAAATCAAAATATGAAAGAAGAGTAATCCGTAATTGTACGAAATTTTGACTGGGACTGTCAGCAGGGCATTTCCTTAGGGTAAATTATCGGAGACCTAAATATCTTATTGTTTATATGGTATTTTGTTTAGTTAATCCAACTGTATACATTCACGCGTAGCATTTAGTCAATTGTGTCATGGTAGTCGAGCTACAGGGCTTTCATACCCTAAATGAATCACTCATGTGTAGGCCAGTTGTTTATACCACTGCCTCTTTTTCCTAACTATCCATGAAACCATGAAAAGCCAATGTCATATTAATTCCTTAATTTACGGTTACTGAGTTAATACTGTTAAATACATATCTGTGTTCATACATAGCATTCTATTTATCATTATTTTGGATTTCCCATATGACTAATAGTCACGTCTTTCGTTATGAAACGCGACTTTTTCAACTACCCGATGGGTCGGCTTGAAATGTGAAAGGCACATCTGAGCAACTATTCAGGCCAATTTCGCTATCGGGTGCGGAAAATTGCTATCACTATGGTAACATCCATCGATTAGACTCCAGGTTCAAGAGTACATGATGTACTTTCAAATAATGTCAAGTTTCTTGAAACACGTTTATCAGCCTTCTGTGGATTGCATGTTAAAAATAATTTCTTGGCTATCTCGCAACAAATCTTTGCTGCAGCATTATATGCGAATTCCGACGATAAGCACAAATGCACACTAACTAAATTTGGTTGTTTATGGTGAGTGTCCACTCATTCATGTAAGTATAAACCAAAGTTTTTAGGACTATGCTAGCCATTGTGGCGTATATTGTTGTACATTTTCAACTTAGCAAACGACTTCATCACCTTTAAGTAGAGACGATTCAAATGACAAGTTATCGATTGTCATGGTTGAACCTTGGAGGACGTCTGAAATCGTTTGTTATTTTTTCGATTTACTCCCGGTTAAGTTCACACAGATTAATTAAGGATCTTTCAAAGAAAAAACAAATTCATTTTTCAGCCCAAATGAGGATTAATACCTTCCAAAATAGGACAAAAGAGATAACAACTGTGCTTTGGGCATGTTAACCAATGGTATAAAGTGGAGGAAAGTTTACGTTTCGGTATGAATTATGATAACGAACTAGTTCGCTAAATTTTAACATGATTCCTATTATTTTTTGTTTTAGACATCATATAACTCAAGTCTGATATTAAATAATCTATTAGTAACGTCTAAATTTTATGTATGTCGACGTCAAAAATTTTCCATGTTTTTCAGTTTAGTTGCGAAGTCCGAACAAAGGTCAATCTTCGAAGGTTAAGGCAGCTTGAGAGAATAAACTACAATATAACCTGGCTTGTCCGTACCAGTGCTCAGTTCATGCAAAAGCAATGATCGCATATGGGCTGCTTGTATCTAATAATACAGTGGTGTGTTAGTGTGTGCCGTTTAGCAAGATACACTCCTAGCTGACTCGACAACATGATCACAACGTCTAGATGCACCATCTCGAACCAACAACTCCTAAAACCAAATATGGATTGCGTGTGTTTACCATAAATCCTATTTGCCCACATGTTGACCAGTAATTCCGGATATCCCAACTTCTACACACACTTTAACCCTCACTCTTGGAACGGGACTCTTCGTCCTATCTTGGCTATCTGAGTTGTCTGGAAGAGAACCTTACGCTAATTCCATAGTACTTATTTTCTAATATATTTGCATGCATTTAGGTAGGTATGTAGAATGCATAGTGTTCATTGATGTTCATTTATCAATTTAATGATTTTAGCTCAGATGAGCAGATATTTCAAGGTGTGTATTTGGTTGTTATTGTGATGGAATGAAGATTGAATAAATCAAGGGCCATTATGCCAATGTTGTAACAAGGCAACTTAACATCAAATTTCCACCTTGAAATCTAGGAAACCCTTTTTATTCCATGATAGCGTGTCATGATTTATCTAATCACCGAGATTTTAGGCTATATATATGTATAATTTTATCCATTCTTGTCTTTTTTATTTCGTACATTGAAATGTGAAAGTATTCTCTTTATCCCTGTATCATTCATCAAGGCCTTCACTGTAATTAAGTCAAAATTTACGATGATATAATGCAAGAGACTACTAAATTCCTGTTAAGCTTTGTTGATCAAGTAAATGGATACAGGTTTACTGCAATTCCATCTCTATGGCTTCATACTTTGTCACGGGACATGAATTTCATGGCATAGTTGAGATACAAGTCTATTTCTAAATAAAACACGGCATTGACTTTCTCATTTCTGCTCTATTAACTTCAAAAATATTTAAATCAGATGAACAGTTCTGTATTTTAGGTGTTGAGGCAGTAAAGAGCATATAAAACCTTCTAGTGATTATTAGATGAGGCCAACGTTAAGCGTCTTGGATCAGTCTCGGACCAGCAGCATGAAATGAGTGACTACTGAGTTTAACGTCCTTACTATTTATGCGTTATTATTATTTTGGCAAATATCGGTCGAAGTGACGAGAGAAAACCCATGAGGAGCCTGTTCGTACCTCTTTGTTCAAGGGTCCCTTTTTCACCTACAGTGCAATAAATCAAATCCGATTCACTATCACCGGTACCTACCTAGACCATTAATCATTTAAATGAAACAGTAATTTATGAAAGTAACAAGTGGAAAACCCATTTATAATGAATCACAGCAATACAGATACGTGTAAATAAAATTCAGTGCAAAAGCCCCGTTGAATCGACGAGCAGTGGTGCAACACACGATACTAAGTCTGCCAGTTTTCAGGTCATGAACCGATGATTCATCGCTTCCCGTCACTAATTAAAATCAGGGCCGATTCGCCTCTCCCAAACAAAAGACCACCGGTAACATCGGTATATGGATAATCATGAATCTTTATTGAGCAAGCCATAACTTGGGTAGCATGGAGCGCGAGTACACGTAAAAGGAGGATGAGACTTATAGATTCGAGCACTTCTTCCAATCAAGTAAAAGGCATACAGAGCGTACGAATGATGACAAGGAAAGCCCTCCTCAGAGCCAGAAGTGGCGTCGGCAAAATTCGACCTCCCCACAGAGCACTGCGTTGGCGTAGGTCTGGCAGGCAAACGAGGGACCAAGACGGCACCTCTCATTAGCCCTCTCCTCATTCGTCCCCTCCACAAGGGGTGCCGGGGTCGGGGTCAAACTCATGGCCTCGCAGTACTCGCCCATTCCACACAGATCCACCATTCTAGAGTCTAAACAGAAGCTCAGGGGGCGATCTTTGCACATCTCTTGACGCATGTTCGATTCCGAAGCGGCGTAACTGCGACACTGCTCGAGAACAGAGCTACCGCAGTAGCGGAGAGTGGAAGAGACACAGAGCTCGCTCAGAGGGCGGGAACAATCGACCAGAGGGATCTTAGGAACCCTTGCAGCACGGGCTGGTGGCTGATTGGCCTTCCATACATGCTGTTGGCAGTAACTGGTAACTCCACAGCTAGTGGCAATATCAACGTCACGACAGGTCACTGAAGGGCCCCATAGACATAAGTCAGCCCCCACCAGGCTCCGATGGTTGACAGATGGCTTGGTTTCAGGCTCCGTATTGCAGAGCCGTTGTTCCTATGAAATTATTTTTTGAAACAAAAGAGTAAGGACAACTCCTTTTACCACACAGAAGACTACTCAAAAATGAATAACGTTATAAACGCAGAAGTATCAGCACTGCAACTCCAGTAATAATGACTTTCAATGGTAGTTGCATTGTGTACCTTTTTGCCGACTTTTCAATACAAGTGTTAAGTTACATTTGTAAGCGGTGCGAAATAGCAGCAATTAAATGGAAAATGATTGAATAGCACTGCATATGGGAGATCTTGACGAATAAATTTCAGTCATCCCATACGTAAGGGGTACTTCAAGCACAAGAGTTGCGAGCTATTTTTACCGCTCCTTGGTTTCTAGTTCGTCTCTACCTTCTGACCGTCAATGCACTTTGCGTCCAAGTAATGCAAGAACCCGTCGTCATCTGCAGCAGCTACCCAGTGAGGTGCCCAGCTGATCGAATCACGGAGTCTAGTTTTAAACGTCAGTTACAAGAACATTGTTCCCAAGCTGTGAGCATGGAAAATCGGGAAAACTGCTATGAATATTGCGAACTTTGCCCGCTTGCGTCTCCTTTATTGGCCCCTAGACCGAGCCTTGCTTTTAGACCAGTGCTTCTTCTAGATGAACTTGGCCAACCATCTCCATTACAAAACTGCGCATCAAGAAGCTGACGAGATTACAACATCTAGACCAGACCAGACCAGACGATCGTCCAACAGGTCACTAGATATATCCGACAATGAACTACCGATTCGCGAGTAAGCTTCCAAATGTTTACGCAAGTATTTCACCTTGCAGATGGATTCGAGGTCAGTAAAAGGTACACGGCCGGGCACCTTGAGAGCGCGAACGCGTTCACACTGCGCGAAGAGAAAGAACAGCTTATTGAATCGAGTCAACAATAAGAAGATCCAAGACATTCACCACATACAAGGAGCTTTTCCGAAGGCCTGACATAGATTGAGCAGTCGAGTACAAAAGTGCCGTAGGTTAAACGCTGCGTCAGGAGGTTCCGGCACTGTCTGCACGCATCTGATTGCTCTGCAACCGGACGCTTGTAATCAGCGCAGAATGCCTCGTAACCGCAAATGCGCATCAAGCGCTCATCCAAGCAGCGCTCCTCAGCGCTAACCAGTTTTCTGCAATCGTACCTGTGTGATGCAAGGATGGAGAGGAAAGTTACTGATAACTCTTAGAAATGACCTATAATCTTGCTTTGGAAGCCAATAAGTCACCCAGTTCTCATGGCTTTGTAACACAAAATAATGTACTCCATTTGGATGTTTCTGTGATGTGTTCGATGACAAGAGCTAAACAGACGAGACTCGAGGGGCTTACTTTCGAACAACGGAAGATCGTGGTTTGGAGTTAGGAAAGTTGGGGCTACGTGAATTGTTCCAGATGAACTCCTTGCAGAATCCTTCTCTGGAGCAGAGCCTGGCAGTGCTTTCATCGCGGCACCATGCCGCTGGACCTCCGGAACACAAACTCGAAACCGGTCTGTCTGATGGGCACAAGCCCAACTCCTAAAAGGGGACAAGAAGACTCTGAATACAGATCTAGCTCCAATATTTAAGAAACCTAGAATATGTCACCTGCCCAAAGTGGAAAACCCCACGAAAGAATCAAAAAAGCACTTTTCAGGTTTAGATCTCCATACGTAACCGCTTGCATATCAACCGACGATATTTCAAGTCATTTGCGTGTTTGTAATTTTAGGCTTACTAAACAGTACACCTCAAATGAACGAAAGTCATCCATAAGGAGCCACTCGTGATCTGACGACCTAATACTGGCTACTTCTTAAAGACAACCTCCACGTTAAAGAGGCAAAAAGTAGACAGTTGCGGAAACTAAACGTGAGTGCAGACTAACCTGACAGACCTCCTTCGACGGGACGTTTTTTACTAACAGATCAATAAGGACCTGCGTGTAGGCTTTCACATACTGATGACACTGAAACCGTGGAAACAAGAAGAGCCACGCATTAGTAAGACACCGGAAAAAATTACACAAGCTCGTCCACAAGCACTCACAGTGGATTTGAGACTGTCCATGGGGAGGTAGTCGCAGACGGTTTCGAGAACCTTCTCGATGTCATCCGCAGTCGCATCATCCTCCAGCTTTGTATAGATGTAGTCAATGATCTCTTCGCAGACGTCACACTTTCCACTCTTTGGAGGGCCCTGGTAGTAACAAATTGACAGTTCCTTCGGTTCAAAAAAAGTGGAGAGAGTTACTATGTCATTCAGATGTAGTTCGGTCAATGCTAGCGAGTTTCAAAACTAACCTCGCAGATTTTCTTTGGAGAGTATTTTTGCATCACGAGATCGAGGATAGCCACAGTGTCTTGTTCAACGAAGGAGCGACACTAAAAAGCGGAATTATGAAAATAGCAAACCTCTTGCCAGAGTTCGACAACTATTAATATTGAAGTCAAACATGATAGGGAGATAAGGGGACTTTTAGAATTGGAACAGTGCACAGCAAATACGATTGACATCTGACACAATAAAGAACCTGCAACGTAATTCCAAAGGACAATAACCTTTCTTTCGGTGCAAATTTTAACCATCACAGTGATTCTCTTTACCACTCCCCAAGGACAAATAAACCGAAGTCCACTTTGCTAATATACAAAGTATGAAAAATGCTGAAACGGTTACGAGTAGCGGCTAACCGAAGCAGCATATCTGGAAGGCATGTAGTTGCAGATGCTTTGCAAAGCACTTTCAATGTTCTCAACAGTGGCATTGTCCCGAAGTTTGGTATAGAGTTCAGCGAAAACGACTTCACAGATGGCGCAGCTGTCCTTTACTTCCACCTCAACTACCACCTGCGTTAGGCAGAAGCCCAGCTTCTAGATCGGAGGAATTTCAAACGGTAATAAAAACAGGATCTCATTAAGGTTTTTTAAAAAAACCTCAAATAGACGTACTGCGCAAACTTCTTTCGGAGGCACGTCGTTAATGAGCATATCAATGGCTTGAGAAGCATAGTTGTCAACCAATTTCAGGCACTAAGAGGAGCAAAGCACTAAGTAAACAAACGAATAATTGATCTGAATTGAGGGTCAAGCAGTAACCTGGTCTTTTAGATAGGGTAGGTAGTTGCACACAGTCTCGAGATTCTTCACGATATCATCCTTTGTAGCATTGTCTTCAATGTTGTCGTAGATCGTGCTGACAATCACTTCACAGAGCTTGCATTCAGTCTACAAAGATGAATCCTCAGGGCTTAAAAGCGGTCGATTTATTTGCATAACAAGTGATTACCACTTACTTCATCAACGTCAGGGTCCGATAGATTAATAAATGGAAAACCTCAAGCTACATTTCCCAAGAAAACACAACACTGAAGGTTCAAACTTTACTATGCATTAAAATTGCGAACGATTGATCATTTCTTATAACCACAGATTACAAACACTCTAGAACACTTACGCATAGATTACAGGAAAATCTTATCGAAAATTCTTACACGTCTTCTACTTTTAGAGGAGAGTGGAAACCATTTAAAATATACCGTCAGAACCCAGATATCCTATTAATTCCAACAGCGAAATTCCTTAATGAGCCATAGAGGAAACCGGAATCTACGAGTCAGCCAGGATGAGATCCAAAATATTACAAGTAGTCCACATTGGCTTGACAACAGTCCCTCAAGAACCTGAGTATTCTCCAAGTACAACAATGAATAAACCCGGTATGACCAATTTAACATGAAAAATCTGGATTTCAATAAAACTCCCTGCAAGGCGAAGAATCGATCAGGCAGAACTGGAGTAAGCCTAACTTACAAGCAAAGAGCGAAACAAATGTAAGCAAGCGAACACACAGAAAGCATAAACAATCCTACACAAACAGGCATACAAGCCCAGTATAACCAAGTGATGCTTTGCAGAATAAACAATCACTCACGTCAACTTTCAAAGTTTCATGCGATTCCTCACAGACACCAAGGGACAGGCAGATTACTTCAGGTGCTGTACCGGCCACAATCTCACGAACGATCCAATCGGAGTACTGCTCTACGAATTTTAGACACTTGTCGCGAGACGCCGTAGGCAGAAGTTCACACACCTATTTGCGAGAGCAGAGATAGATGGGAAAGGGCGCAATTACCTCTTCAAGTACATAAACAATAGCGGCCTCGCTTCTGTTGGTCAGGGTCAAATCAATTAACTTCTTCATAACCGCTTCACACAGGGGGCAGACGAATGGGACTTGAGCTTGCATGGTCATGGGTGAGAACTGTTGCATAACAGAAGCCTTTAGGCGCTTGGCACTTTCGGAGACATTACTCGTACACTGGTTAAAGAAGAAGCACAAATCGGTGATGTTCATTTCGGCAGCAGAATTAATCATTTGATCAACTTCACTGGAAATTGCCGCTTCACACTAATAACTAGGCATGAAATAGGATGAACTGGAACAAACCATGCTCTTGAAGTAGCCAAACGATTCACAAAGCTTGTCCTTGATGACGTTCTTCAATGTTTGATCAAACTGGGGATTTTTAGTTTGGTCGCGAATGCGTGAAAATACCCTCTCACACTCAGAGCAAGCCTCAGCATCAGGCATTTGCTCGGCGTAGCTTAAGCGTGAGTGGAAAAACTCGAAACCGGATGGATGGGGCCGCTTAATCCATGAATAGGCCTCATCGGGGGCCATGACATCGGAAGCCTAGTAGAAGGATATCAAAAAGTTAACCAAATTACCTTCATGCTAAGTACCTGATCCGAGCATAGACCAAAAAGAGCACACGTAGGTCCGGACTTCTGAAGAAATGTGTTTTAAAACAAAGAGGCCTACCATATTACTAGCAGCCAAATCCATCAAAACGCCAATATACGAGTCAATAGTTCTTTTGCAGACATCAACAATTTGCAGAGGCAACTCAAAGCATATTGCTTTTTTGATGTAGCTAGCTATGGCTGTTTTTGTTTCATTGTCTTGTATCAGATTACGAACATCGTCGATTATTTTCTTGCAGTCGTCGCATGTGGAATTCAGAGTAAATTTGAGAGTCTGCAATTCAGATAATGATATGGATACTCACCGGTAGAATGAGATTACCTTGATTGCAATAGCCAAATAATGAGCACAGAAGTGTGTGATTTTTCTAAAAGATCAGTGCAAACTAGGCACCTTACCAAATCGTTTGAGAGCTCCCTGAGATCGCTTGCAGAGATATTACTAGAACCCTACAAATAATGATCAAATGCATTCCATACAGGTAAGCGAGATAGCCTAGATACAAGAGCGCCATAATGACCTCTTCCCAGTAAAGATTTACAAGAGCTGCAGTCAATTGAATCAACACCATCTTGCATGATCTTGGCCTCAAGCCACAGACTTTTGCAATTTTTTAGTTGTTCACGGGTTTTAGCAAAGAAATATGACCTGCAAATGATACCTTCTGCAGCATTATCGAGTTCTATTGTTAGACTAAGTGCTAGATTAATAGCACTAAACAGAAAGAAGAGCCAAGCAGGACCCATCACAAGATCACCACAATATGCGCGTCAAAATTCAACCTTGCTCTATTTGACAACTTATTGCATCGAACAAAATAAATAATACCATTGTCATGAATGAGTATTTTAAAACGTAAAAATTATCTAAAAAAATAAAAGCATGTTTTTGTTTTGAAAAATTGATGAACTGCACTATTAAGCATAAGTTGACTTTCGATACTCAGAAGACATTCGCCTAAAAGAAAATTAATACAAAATGTTTACCCAAGAATTTCACTCTTCTTTGATATTGGAAACACTCATCTAAGGAAATTATTTAACAAAACAACACATTTTCAAATACTACACCATTTTGAAGACTGAAACTTAAACATATCAGAATGTTATATTTTAAAATTTATTTAAATTCCCACCATCGTATACACTCATCGCAATGGGATCTGATCATTTGCAGGTACTCAGAGTCTTTCAATATCCTGATTTTTTACTAGAGCCATTTTAAAGCTTTTACTGTTCTATCATCCTTACGAACTTCATTAATACATGTGGCTTAGAGGTCACTTACGATAAGACAGATAATGCTCCCGCATTATAGCGGTCTTTACTGCATTTTACCCTGACTATTGGTTTGCCTTATAGTTAGATTTATTATTAGTTGAAACAATTTACTGAAATATACACAATTAGCAGAAACAGTCCTTAATAACTCATTGCATAGATTTTCCTTAGAGGCTGATGAAGAAGATAAGATGATCACTATTAATTTACGATTTATAGGCCAGGCATTGATTAGAGAATTTTTGTAGCTAAAACCACGATGGTTATTTAAAGAACTATTTTTATTAATATTGGACCAAAAAACTATGATAATGAACCTTAATGACCAAAGCATTAGGACTGGTGATAGTGAGACTGTAGTGTTTACGCGTTACGCTGATGGACACGAACAAACCAATCACAAATCGCTTAGTCACAATTTGTGCCCTGTCACGATAATTGGTGCACACAACTTCGTACTATGACGTGCAAGCAAACCTCCTCCGTAACGTGCTAGATCTTTCTTCTAATACAAGTCTATACTTTCATTCTCGGTTTTCTCTTACCTGGGAAGTATTTGGAAGTTCTTTAAAGTGATAATCACTTTAATTGACGAGCACGCCAGGACCGTTGGTTAATTGATGTAGGGCGGCTCCCACAGCGACAATGGAGGCGCCTGCCATGAGAGCAAGGTCTGCCGTGGGATCCGGGTGAGCGATAGTTACGGTTTGAGATAGGCGATCTTTAAAGTCCCTCACCAAGTACTATGAATGCTCCAGAACTATATGTAATTATGCGAAAATAATTCTGAATAATGACTAAGTTTGCTTTAAATAAAAAAAGAATCAAGACGTCAACAATAGATTGCGAAAGATTTTTTACTCAACAGTGACTCGGTTATCTACCAAAAACAACTTTACAATCAAAATTCCACAAGGTCTGACTTGTTGTTAAGAGGCCTTGTTATCAATCAACCACCCCGCCGGCTAAAAATATTAAGTAGTTTTATCAATGACGTTCAACTTATATTCTAGATAAACACTGAAAACACCTTAATATGAAGCATTGCTATGCCGTCAAAACCTACGTTTGAAACATAGTATAAATGCCGAGTTGCTGTGCGTGACTCAAAAACTCAGTTCGGGTATACAAAACGCATATGGAATATGCGTTGCGGGTGTAAGACATCGCGTGCAGAAACAGAATGTCAAGCGATTCATAAATCTATTTCCAGGACATCGAGAGTTCTCCAAACGGCGCCATCCCGAGCTCAAAAGCATTCTTTGTTTAAGAAAATTCCACAAGTAATAGGGAAGCTGGTGATGTCGTCTGAAATGCGAATAACTCAGATCTGCTAAATGGTCTTGTTGAACTTGGAATTATATTCATTATGCTTTCTATCTATTGAGCATATTTATTATTGATAAGGGCTATTAAAAGTTTTAATTTAGAAACAACAGCGAGTTCGAATACTTCAGTCTGTACTTTTTCAAGATTAATGCATGCATATCTTCTTCCTTTAATCAATTGTGCTTCTCCTAGTGGTCCTTTTTGCTTGTATTCATTACATCGAAGGCAGAATGTATGAATACCTATTATAGTTCACCTTGAAAACGACGGGAGAAAGACAAATAGGAGTGGGAGGAATGGAAAAGGTTCCGTTTGTCAAAGGCACTTTAGAACATCACACTCAAGCTGCCAATGAGGACCGAGAACATTTTAAAACATTGAACAAACTATTATATCGATAAATATAAATTCTTAAAAAGCCCAGCAAACTAAGATTCTTTTTTAAAGTCAAAGGTTAAACAATATTTCTTATGAATTCTTACGAGTCCCAACCAGCTTTTTCATTTGATGCTCCTGAAAAGATTGCATTTCTTCGAGTACTGAAATAATCCCCTCAGTGGTGAATTTTCTTGCGAAACCATCCATTTTTAATATACAGAGTTCTGTGCAAAGACCTAATCAGACAGTCTTTAAATATTTTAATTTCAAAACCCCAATGACAACATTGACGGCACCAATATAAGCCCACGTCATTTATACAGCACTATTCAAATTTCGAGCTGTTTATTAGCTTAATTTCAAGAAAAGCAAAGCTGACCCTACAGAGATGACTTTGATTTTCCCTGATTCCAGTAAAGTGGAAGCACAATACCATGTAAAAGGAGATGAAGGAGCAACAGAAAATCCAGGTAAATATGGTTGTATATAGTGGCAATTAAATCAGGCCACACAGCCACCCTTCCCACACACCAATTCAGCTAAAAGTTTGCTAGAGCCATTCCAAAGGCGAAAAATCACGATATCATTAAGGCAATCCGTTCGAAGAGTGGTGAATTCACACCGTAAATAGTTACGGACAAAAACGGAAGGTTAAATTCTCTTGAACTCAGCCTTTCTAATATTTAGAGAAGTATTTTCCCATTCTCAAAAGCAGCAAAAAATCAAGTGATAGTTAAGTAGAAAGATCGTAGACCTTCAATCCAAAAAGAAGTCATTTAAAAAGGGGAATCAGTATAAACGGTAATTTTATTTAACATAACAGTCTATCCTCAATATGCTGAGACAAAATCGCTTACATCCCCACCTTTTTTCTTCACATTTAGTTACATCCTTCCCTCTTATATAAAAACTACTTTCTTGGTTTTCCCACGAAAGAGGGGATGAATTTTCACCAAGGCATATCGCAACTTGATTGGCTGGTATTGAATAATGCGACGGCGTAAGTGTTAGGAACCATGCTCAAATGGCATTTGAAGAAAAATGAACTACCCAAAGCGATGCTTCAAAGCAGCAATCAAATTCATGGTCGCCTTCTTATTCTTCCTCATTTTCAAGTCCTTGGTACAAAAACAGATTCAGGAAACTTCGATAAAAACTGGTTTATTAAAGGAATCCCGCCAGCACATAATCACACAACTTGCTAAATATCAGGTATGCTTTGTATATTAAAAGATTGGCTTGACCTATAAATGAATATGTAGTTAACAGAGAATGATTATTTATATTTCGTAGGCACCATCATATGAAGAAATTGAGTCTAATTCCATAAAGGGTGTCCAGATTGAAATACCATATTCCTACGAAGCAAACGATAAAAACGGTAAGTCTATGGGTTCTTTGTGTAAAATATAATAGCGGCTTTGGCCAGAGTATTATCTCAAGTAACTAAATGAATCTATCTTGCAAGCTTAAATGGTAGTAAGACCACTCTGTTAAATGCTGCTAATTTTGAAAAAGAAAAATGAATCATGTGCGAAAATTTTTGAAGAATTTTCCCAGCATTAATAAATGAACCGCAGTTAATTTGACCATAGAAAATGTATGGCTTCATTGGCAGCTTGGAAATTGAATTTACCTTAATGACTTTAAACTTCATCCCTCTTTTAGAGACAACACTCAGAGTACTTCACAATCTAAATTTTACTTTGGAGGAGGACAAAGTCTATGCCAATATTTGTGCTTCTTATTATCATCGAAGAGATATCTCGCCACCCAAAGAGAATAATAATAGGTGAACACCCCATTTTTTGATTCTAATTGAGCAAGACGACGCAATAGAACATTTAAGTAACCGGTCTTCAATCTTTGGCCCAAAATCCGAAACTGTTATGGTCTGAAGAAATTGCAATCCATTTTTAGTATTAATTCTGTTAAGACCAAGAAAACTGTTCTTAACTGTGAAATCTTATGTCCCGATGTGATTACGCATGGTCCCATTTCAGAAGTTGTCTGCATGATCACAAAGGACTTGGTTGCAATTGAAGGTCTCTAGAAACAGCTTCTGTATAATTTTTCTAGCAAGTACACATCACGGACGTATCAAAAGACTCTCAACAAACTTTATCAAATAGTGAATTCATGCTTTTAGATATGATTGTTACACATTGAAAGTAAAGTTAAGTTCCTCACCTTTTTGATTTCGCCTTGAAAAATATCACAATTCTATGGTCTATAAAGATGAACTTCACAGCATTTACCTTGCTTTGTAGGTTATGCGTAAGCGTGAGCTTGGGTCTAGGAACGACGGTATATAATTTGCCATTGTGCCATGTATTAAATCGCCACCAAAACCTCCCAGTGAAAGCTCATCTCCTTCAAAGTTGTCAATTGTTGATACGCATAAATCGTCGACTTCCACAAATGCAAAGTCACCCAGTTACTCTGAAGACGTGTGCTTACTTCCAAGTAACTTAATTTGATCGGATATGATGTCAAATTCACCACTCATAGTCTTGTGCCTTCGTGTACAACAATCGTCTTCCTTGTGGAATACACGAGCTGCCATCACAATTTTCATGGCAAGAAACACTGTGGGAATTCGAGGACCCCAAGAACGCCGCTGATCTCAGGCGTCTAAAAGAGTTATACAGAGGTATTTCGCCTAGTGTATTCACAGGTATTTCTTTGAGGTCGTGTACATCCTATGTGGTTACTACCTTGTGAGGAGACGTGTTCCTCCACAAGCAAGTGCTTTTGGAGCGAATCCAAGCTCCTGCGTTTCTCTCTTCGAACAAGTTTGAATGAAGAGTATCTTGAAGGATCTGGATCAGGCTTATGGAGGAATTGGAATGAAGACGTTAGTGAGTTGGTCACTGAATTCTTACTGCCTTGTGAATGGAAAGAGACACTTTCTCAATCACGGAGCTCCACGGTAAGTTGATAATCTCTCTTGGTTACTTTACTCAATGTCAATAGTTAAACGTAGACTACTTATTACAAATCGACAACTGCACTGCTTGAGACTTTAGGACAAAAAATCACTTTTCGAACATGAGTTGGAACAGTGTAGGAAAAGGTTTGGTAGCAATGTCTCAACATGTCTAAAGGGAATGCATAGGAATGATCATCAAACAGTCATAAGAAAATATAATATGCATTGCTAAAACAATTGTGAATCAGTAGAACAATGGATTATCCTCATGGCTCGAATTCTAAAAACACAAGATGGCCGATATGATGATGGATAACTAGTGTTTTTAGAGATTTAAATTTCAGTTTAATGCCTGGAATCCCTAAATGTGATTTTCGTTTAGATTATCTTTGTTGGTGATTCAACACTTAGGGGGTTGATGTATGCCCTTCTTAGTCGACTCAACGGAAGTTTGCATTCCTGGGTGGCCTCTCATGGCGAAATCATATTTAAGAGGCACAAAAACGGTCATTTCTATTTAAAACCAGCAGGCGTGACGATGACATCAGACTTAACTAACACAATCGCATATTCATACTTTCCTGTGTTCTGGCTCAACAAGAAATCACGAGGCCTTATCGAGACTATTTCAAGGTTACTCAAGAGGTGAGTATTGCATTTTGATCTTAAATGCCAGGGCATGTGCTAGAAACGCAAGCCTAGTTGTCGGTGGAACGCAGTGGATGACGCCGAGTTTGATGCGAGAGCTGAAGACCTTCCAGTCAGGATGTTGGTAAGAATCGTTGGATAAATTTATACATACCCCAAATTTAGGCGCGTGCGGAAAATAGTTGTTATGAGTCATCGGGCCGGTTTCCACGTTCCCAATTACCTTACCCACCACTTTACGTTGGTATGTCAACGAATTCAAGCATTAATTTGGGTTTGGCTGGGGTATAAGGAAAAACGCATTTCAAAATAGAGAAGTAGTTATTCGCAAATAAATAGCTTCTCTACAAGAGACGAGGCGATTAGGAAGCTAATGCATCAATCTCAAAGCAAAAAGGCAGCTGTAAATATGACTGGGTTTATTTTAATAAAAGCTAGTTTATATCGGACATTTTATTGTTTAATAAACATTGGCATTAAAACAATTCTACCACCCACTGTGTCAAGAACGCAGACCTCCGAAGCAGTAGTAAGGAATGCTAAAGATATTCATGCGAGCATATACATTCACGTTACTATAGAACCCAAAAACCATCAGTTCTGTTAGGTGCTTTCATAATATTGATCGACATATTCTATTTTATATAAGGAGTCAAATTATATTGCAAAAGGGCTTATTGACCAAACTGTTCTATTTAACGCTTTACAGGAAGAACATCTTGGCATCAAAAAACAGAAAAGCGAGGAAATATTAAATTTGACTGAGGAGTTTGACTGGGGTTATGTGGATGCCTATCAACTAACATGGTCTCGACCCCATCACTTCATCGCTGATTTTCAATGCGCTTGCCACTTTCACAAGGCAGCTTTCAATGAAATGTCGAAGTCTTACACCATTCAAGGAACGATAAATGAAGTCCTCCTACAAAACTTAATTTACTTACTGACAGTTCACTAGTGATTTGCTGCTTGTGAAAGCAAATAAATGAAAAGTGATTTCCATTTTACATTATCCACATGTGTGATTAAAAATTTCTGACACTTTAAAAAATGGCTAAAATAATTTTAGGGGCGGCTATTTTCCTCCTTCATCGTGCATCACCCAACGGTCCTTTCATTAAATATAATAAATAGCAAAACCAGAAAATAAAATAGGTCTTGCAAATGAAAATCGAGTTAGGGGATAGGAGACGATATCATGAGGGTCCAGCCCTCCTTAACTCGATCCTTAGCTTAGCTCACGCATTAACTAGATGGAAATTCGAAATAGTTGTCTATCAACGAACTAGCAGGGTTCAAAGCAAAAGTAATAATTTTACAATTAACGAACATTAAAAAACATAGCATTGACGTGCAGATTTCCGCCTCAACCAATAGTTTAACATACTAACCTCTAGTCCAACAATGGTTGATTATTTATCTATCATATATATATATAATAATTGGTTGTTTTCAACAAAGAAACACAAGCCTGCATTTGAGACTTAGAGTGACATCTATATCAGTTCTGTGCATCAATAATTTAGTGCAACATTACGTTTTTCTCTTAATTTTATCAATATTTTAATTATTAAATGCAAAATACTTCAATATTTTAATGAGACTTCTTTTTAATCACTCTAGCTGTTTTACCGTATCACTAGGCGACCTACACTCAGTATTCCACACACGTTAATGGTGAGTTGGCGTATGCCCTTCTGTCCTGGTGTCGTTTACGCACTATCGCTCTACTTCCGCAAATTGTTATCCCTTTCCACCTTCCCAATGCTAAGTAATCTAATGATTGATAAATACTGTGTACTGAATCATTTTGACATCGTATCCCGCCATCAGAATAAGCGTGACTCTTATATGCAGGCTAACGGGAGCGGCACAAAATCACTTGGCTCAGGTGGATCTGCTAGAGGAGCAAGCGGTGGCGCACGCCAAAGAAGGGTATGCCCCTACCTAATGACCATCAAATGTGCATTGTTCGCAAATGTATAATCTCCAACCTTCTCCCCCTAGTCGACTGCGGCTGCTCCTAAACGTCCAGTTACTGCCAACTCACCGAAAAGCCCTGTGTTTCTGTTTTACTCTGAGGACTCTCCAGGAATCAAGATCGGACCGGTACCCGTTCTTGTGATGTGCATCTGCTTTATCTTCTCTGTGTTCTTGCTTCACTTTTGGGGCAAGTATACCCGCAGTGCTTAGTCAGACATAACGATAATCGTTCCCTCTATGTGTAAATCCAATCGCAATCCCTTAAACACCTCTATTCTTCAATGAGTTAACTGTTTGATAAAAATCTTGTAATTAAAGTTTTGTATGATAAAAGGAGTCGCTAGGATTGGTCGCGGCGTTGCCGTTTAGCTCTTAGCTGGAAGTACTTGACGAACTTAGCACGCAGAACCACTATAAAACTCCGGAGATCGCCGTGGATGTTAAAGTTGGAAATCATGTCCTCGATATCCGTGACGGCGGGGTTGCATTTGACCAATTCCAGGTATGTTAGATCCGAGTTAGCACGTAAAATGACATAGCTGCGAATGTGGAAATCCTCTTCACAACAGCCACGAAAAAGAACTTGGATTGTGTTGGGTCGTTTTGTACGCGTGATCTGAAGGCCGAAGGTGTTTTGATAAGCTGCGGTCAATTCTCGAATTCGCTTGACTGCAACATCATCAGAGCTGTCTCCCATAACTATTATGGATGATTTCAATTTTGTTAGCTGATCAAGTTTACCATTGAGAGAAATCTATAGAAAACACAGACTGCTGTAAGAGACGGCTATAAGCTTTCGTAAACCTGGAATAGACTTACTTCAAGATTTCTGAGCCTTTGAAACTCTGTCAGCTCAGTTTCAATTTGACGGGAAACCCTTTCAAGCTGTGACTTCAAACGCGCCAGGGTCGTCTCTTCTTCTTCAAACATCCCACGGACTTGGATATGCGTCATGCATTTACTGCGATTACCACTCTCGGATGCTTCACCTTCTTGCTGTTGATCTAATGCAATATGCCGTTCGAATCGACGTAAAATTGTTTGTGGTACATCAGGTGAAAAACCTTGCAGAAGCTCTGTGGCCGATCGTGTTTGGTCAGTCATGTACTAAAATGAAAAAGTTCAACACAAAACAGTTGACCACCGAATGTTTATAACTTGATGAAATAATCATTAACGCAAAGTGCGCTACGGGAGAGTTATGAAGGAAACCGAAAGTTTCGTGGTGAAATATTAATAATAATAGTCCTAGGGGGCACTTGAACGGAAATTTCAAGGGTTTAATAGACATCGACAAAGATAACGAACGCGAGACCTCCCCAGACCTTGATTTTAAAATACGCGAATCTTGGGGTAAGAGATAACTCGCATTTATGCGAACGCAGTAATTAGCCACAACAACGATATGTGATATACATAATGACAAATTAAAAATAGTTTTGACCTAATTAATGTGACAAATTTGTGATTTAATGAGATCTTTCTAGTAAATCGCATTTACTTTATTGTCAAATCAGTCAAGTACAATTTCAAGTTGCAAAATATTCCTGTCTAAGAAATTGAGAAATTTGAATAAATGACTTTTTATAGATCCGGGTAGTTAATACCGTTAGCTGTAGTTGAATACGAACTATAATTTGGGAAATTCAACTATCTTCATTCTCAAAGTTTAGTTGTTGAAATGTAAATGATGGATTAGCTTCTGGCTCAGAGCCAATTTAGAGTGCCATTAAGAATGGCGCAAAAATATGAAACGTCAAATTCTGTTATGGGAAAAGCAAAATGTTTTAATTTCTTGCCATCGTGATTACAGGAGTTGCCATTAAGCATAATATTCGGATCTCACATGCCTCATAAATCCTATATACCAGAAGTGACTATGCTAATGTTAAACTAAAAGAAAAAGTGAATGATAACCCCCCTTATCTGGGGTTAGAAGAGGTTAATTGCTATTAAAGTTTTTTTTCTTATCTATAAACTTAGTTTGCTCGTAATCTGCAGTAATAAGTACTTTAGTATCACAACCTAGAAATTTGCGGTTAGCTTTTAACCTGATGTGATCTAGAACTGAATAAATGTTGCTTGAGTTAAGTCTAGAGATTTTTAGATAGTGCAATCGGTTTTCATTTGATTACTTGTTTTCGAGAATGTCAAATTTAGATAAACACTAATCTCGTTTTTTGAGGTTCCTGACTCCCTTTAGAGGTCCATGTGAGGTAGAAAACTGTTGTCTGGCCAAGTGACCGGATCACTAAATGCCTGCGTGGAGATGTTATTGATTTATAAGGGGAGGTACTTCGGACCATCCCTATCACTATTTCCTACTGATATGGTCCATTTAAGCACATACACAGGCTTTTTTACGCTATACGGTGCAAAAAAGGGTCAAAGTTGCGCTGTCGAAATAAACTTATGAATAGAATCACACTGATGCCAAGCATTTGAGGGCATCAGCAGAGATCTAAAATACCAACTCAAGATTTAAAAAAAGTTATTCCCTCTTCCTTTTTTAAAACTTTAGTTCAAGTGTTCCGTTATATATACCTTTTGGATGCACAATGAGGAAATGTGCCCAACTATAACGCGGACCACGAACTTATTTACCACATTAGAGGTATCAGTACGAAATTCTTTACCATTTAGTCTGATGGCGTTCTAAAATAGCTAGAGTAGAGAGGATGCTCGTTGCCAAAAGGGGCTAATACCGAGGGCTGGAACAGATTTCACTTGTTTTTTGCAAAGGAGAGGCAATTAAAACCCGAATGAGCACTCTTTCATAGACTTTAAATTATATTAAGAGGGGTGCATTCTTCCTCCAACGTAGCAGTAACATTTTTGAAAGAGAATAAAGGGAACATGATGTTTGTTGAAACTGCTAATGGGTTACTTCGTTCAGCTTAAATTACCTTATGTAATTTCAAAAAGCCAATACAAATACATATATAAGGGAAAATCGAATATGCACTTCGCCTGCGTATTTATGTGTTGGCTTTTGAAATTACATAAGGTAGTTTAAGCTGAACGAAGTGATCTAAACAGAAATATAACTCCACGAAACTTAACAGCAGTGTTATCCGTGTTACAAGGCTTCAATTTCAAAATGTACCTTTCCGAGAAAGCAATTTTTCGTACACAAATACCTCATCGAGTCAACTGTGACTTCCAATCTGAGTGCCAAAAGTGCTTAATGTAATGTCTAGTTCTACAATGCATTTCCCACTAAACAAAATAGCTGCAAACACCTAGGACCGCATTCGTACCACATAATTACTAAAATAACAGTTATGGTTTAAAAAGTAGTAGCTATCGCCAGAGTTCTACGGGAATAGCTATCGGCCCAACTCGAGATTTTTCGTCCTTTAGCATTAATTCCATCCCTAATTGTATCTCCTTCACTCGAAATTGGTTGAAAATTTAAAGAGCTGATACCAGTTGGTGCCAGTGGGTGTACCGCTTAACGTTTTCTTCAACCCTCGATTTTCGAAATCCTTCCTTCGTACCACCTGCTGTCACATGAGCGAAGCTTCTTGTAACGCATCGACTCAAGAAGTTCATTGAGGCAATAGTACTTAGCCAAGGGCCTATGAATCACCATTCGAGCGATGTCAATACTTGAATAAACTGACTAGATGACACCAAGAATCGTGAGAACACTATTTATAAATAATTAAGCGAAATAAACAGAAGATTGTTTACGCTAATAAATAACACCACCTAACAGAGATGAGAGCGAATTTCTGAGAGTGTATAAAGAGCATTTTTCAAGTTTGTTTTGTTCAATCACTTGAAGTTAATAAAAAACCCGAATAGCATGTTCACTAGTAAGCAATAAATGGAGATTTATAATTAAAATTCCACGTTTTATGCTAGGGGCGAACTAAAAATTTCCACAAAGGGCCTATAAAACGAGCGCCATGGCGCCACAGTCTGACCATATTTAGTGTTAGGAATTCAGGAAATAATGCTCACACACAGGCTGCTTTGCCTTTCGCTAGTTTAAATGCACTTGATTTTCGTCTTGAGGACCTGAAAATACCTTCGAAGGCAGACATCAAAGTCAATTAGGAATAAAATTTGGCTGTTTTTGCTAATGTATCAAAGGTGTTCAGGCACACTACGTTGCCCCTCAAAACAGTGAGTCGTTCTTCGTCACTCTTGCAGGTGATGCAAAAGAGGTGAATGAAGGAATTTGCACACGTGATGCAAATTCTCCATAAATGTAGCTTTGATCCACCACAGATCACTTAGAGAGCTAGTTCATTTTTCTGATGTCTGCTCAAAGCGGCTCAACCAGAAGGCCATCCAATAGATTCACGAAATTAGAATGACACGGAAAACATCCTGGGCCGCCATTTCACTTGGACTGAAATAAAATCCTAGGAATCAAGGTCATCAGTTGCTTATTAGCATTCATGAATGTGTGCGGTATTCACGTTATTGAATACGTTCGCATAGTATGTAGTGTTTACGCGTTACGCTGATGTAAGGTCAAGGGCACAAACGAACCAATCACAGATCGCTTAGTCACAATTTGTGCCCAGGCACGTTAATTAGTGCACACAACTTCGTACAACGGCGTGCAAGCAAGACGTCTTTCGTAACGTGCTAGTCATTTCTTCCAATACAAGTTAATACGTTCTTTCCGGTCTTCTCTTACTTGGAAAGTATTTGGAAGGCTTTAAAGTGATAACCACTTTAAGTACATGCCAGTTACCTGAGATCTCAATAACACCATTAAGAAAGGCACTAAATGTTGTTAATCAATACCGAAAAGCCGATCTGGCAAATGAAGAGAGTTCTTCTCAAAAGAATGGTCTAAAATCGCCGAGACCTACTCCCTTCAACATCATACAAAGCAACAGAGCGACACATTCAGTCCCGATCAGTATTCGACGTTGGATTATTCTTATTCAAGAAATTTAAATCAGCGACTTTTGTTCCAATACCTAAAAATGGCTAGATTTAACATTATTTCACATCATTACTTTTTCATGAAACCGAGTCTTTCATTTATGGCAGGATTGCATACTGGATTTAACGTGGGAGAAGTTTAACTATCGATTTATTTATTAGGACTGGACGCCGAGAGGGCATGAAAATACTGAGACAGACTATCCAGACACCAAATTAAGGTCGGGATATGTGCAGACCTTTTTAGGAAGGTAGGTCTGGTTTCAGGGTAGTATTATCTTGAGAAGATTGTTAATTATCAATCGATGGCGCCGGAATAATATGCTACCGCTTCTTCACCTTTATCTAGGCTCACCTTCGATTTGTATTTTTCACCTTCTTTTTAAGCATAATTTGGAATTACGCCTGTTCAAAAAGGAACTTCCGTAATGCTGATTATCTATCTTCTGCAAAGAATGAATAGATTTTTTAATCATTGATTCTTCCCTAGAATCAAAAAGTCGATAAATTTTGAAACCGATTTGCTTTAAGCTTAAGGTACAATAATGTACATACGACTACTGCAATTTACTTATTTGCAATTTTCCTACCCTGATTCACCATGTGTTTGTAAGAATAGCTGGAAAAATGGTGCTGTGACAAAAACACTTTTTATTAACCAACAACTTTTATATCTCAATAGCTAGTGACTGCCCTCATACCTGCTTAGAAATGTCAATAAGATAACCTTGCATAATCCTCTAGGTTTTTATGATTGAGTTTTTCTGTCATCTAAAAGAAATGTCATTTTATGTAGGGCGAATCATAAAAGAACTCGAAAATCTTGAAATCATGAATATCTATGGAATCTCAGTTTATGCATTTTTACACTTTTTCAGTGGATAAGAGCATCTGTTACTGCATTGCAGCTTCTTAGATCATTTAAAATGCCAGTTAATCAGCATAGGGTATTCAAAATCGTTGATGAATAGAAAAAAAGACTAATACGTTGCAGCATTTCAATTCCATTAGATTCAAATTGAAGCTGCATCAACCAACAAAACAGAATTTGTCCTTTAGTCTCAAGAAAGTGTACTAGCAATATAGTATAATATTAATATATATTATTTTATCTTATACACAATTGTATTTTGTAATTTACGGCAGAACATACCGACAACTGTGTACTTTATCAAGAAGATGATATACTCGAATTCCTAGGAGTAGGTAATTTTATAAAGTAGATATGGTGCTGATAGGCCTTTCATATCATGCTATTGAAAGTGTAGCTGGATTTTTAAATGTTCCACTAAGGCAGCTGTTAATAACAGTAGTGGTATGAAAACTTAGGTGAATTCATCCCATCAATGGCAAACTTAGGGGTTCTTTGAAATCACACCGGTATCAAAATGACAATAAATGGATCATGAAATAATATGAACACAATAAATTTTGATCTTAGCTGTGATTTAAGTGCATTTAGTCATTTAATCGCTGCAAAATTCTACGCTTCAGATCCCGTTCTGCTTTTATGTTTCAGTGCACATTCTTAACAAAAAGCAATCTTTCGTCATCGATCAAGGGCATAAGCACCAGAAAACTTCAAATTACGAGAGTCTAACGACGGTGTAAAAGTGTAGTACTGAACCATGGGTAATATAAATTTGAAAATTAGGTTTCATTTTCCTTCCCAAGGGAATAACCCATTCCTCCATTGAGTCCCAAGAGTCAAAGAGCTCTTTAGGAAGAAGATAGGTCCAGACTGGATGTGTGTGAGATTATTTGTTCTACACAAAGAATGCGATAGAAAGAGTTCAAAAAACTAGAAGAAGACTTGATAATGTATCATACATGGTAAAATATTCTTAGACCTATTTATGTTCATCTGAATAAATTATTGTGATATGCCAAGTGCTCCCTACCAAGAGCTGCTATGAAGTTAGGAATAATCAACGTGGTGTAACTACGAAGAAAGGCCCATTGCAAACACGATGCAGCTTAACTTTGAAAGTATCGTTAGGCCTTTTCACAAAGCTAGTCAAAATCCATTCACCATCCTTGCGAAGAAAATGACGCGTATTATGTCGTATGCTTAGCGGTCAACTCAAAGAAATAGGAAGAAGTTAGATGTCAAGAAAAGGATACTATTTGACACCAAGATGAAGCAAAGTGATATTTCCTTAAAAAAGCTATCTCCAAAACTATGACCACTATCTTTTAAGAAACCCTTTTGAGTATTTCCAGAATATATTCATTTCTAGTCACGCTACAATGGATAGAAACATTCGCATTCTAATCGAAAGCTGTTAAGGGCACTGTTATGAACAATTAAGTGGGCTTTGGAGTTTGCCCTTAGTAATTTATCAATCAGAATAGCGAAATGGTTTCTTTAAAGAAAATAATGTTCTTTATGCATTAAACTGATTCATTTGAGTTGAAAATGCATCAGCACTTTTTCTAAGCCTGAAGTAGAATTGCTTGAAATGTCGGGAATAAGGACTATTTCAATCAGAGTGATCTACTTGTATGACTTCCAGACGGTAGTGGTGTTCCTCTTTTCAGTGCATTACAAAACCTGTTTTTAGCTAGGGATCAGAGAGCATAAAAGGTCAAGTAGGAATCACGAAAACTACATGAACTAAGAAGTGATATAGCAAACCGGATTCAGCTGCATACTCACTCACTCACTCACTCATCAATACGATAAATTAATGGAGGCTTCCCAAGTGTCCTAAATCCAGCAACCGTTAATAGAAGTTAAAGAAAGCTTTAACATGCACGTATTTATTTCCACGAAAAAACATTACCAAAATTTGCACTGGTTATTTTTGTCACAAGACAAAAATTAGAAAATTTGAAAACATCCTAGAAGAAAGTTGATATACGGTGTTTCAGCTATTCTCCTTCTTTCGTTCTTCAAAGTGTTTGAAGGACATCTTATTTATATATATATTATATTTAATCAATAAATTTGAAACTGACCAGTTATTACTACCAATAAACTCGTGAGCGCAGGAGTAATTAGACTTTCATCAGTACCACAACAACTACCCACCACCTAATGGAGTCCTACGCAATTGATGATAAGACCTACATCATTTTCGCGTACATCATTAGTACCTGATAGCAAATAACACATGGAGCGTTGCTTCTTCGGTTTAGAAGTGAAAACGAAACAATTGTTGCTGCCTGCCACCCCCACTCCCTACACCAGCAGAAATGTTCACAGGGATGGAACAATTTGTTCCGGGCAATAGTGCTAATCAATTCGGTTTGTGCACACTCGGAGATAAATGTACGATTTCACAGTTTCAACTTACCCAACCGTTCTATTGCTAAATTTTTAACTTATCTCTTTTATTTATGAGATTTCATACTACACCTAGATGATGTGATAACGTACATGTAAATATCGCAGTAAGTTAACTCCACTCGTTGTGATATTTCCAGAATGCCAAAAATCTCGAAGCTCGTCCCAAAGTGTGCACCAAATAGTTCAAGTAAACACCAGTGTAGAGATTTTTAAGGACCAAAATACATGAATTCCAAATTTCTAGTATGTGCCTAGTATGTTTATCTCAGGCAAGAATCCTCCTTAATCTCGGATTAAAAATTAGGTTTTTGGCTAACTAATGGCATAATGTCAGTCAAATGTGCTCAATTCATAGATCACAGCACTTGAACCTGATTTTCGTTGTTAGTTCAGATTTTGCCAAAGGGTAAATATAGCGTATCTTTTTAATCCGATAAATATAAAGCGCAATAAACCAACAACGAACCACCACTTAGTTGTGACGACATCTTGCTTAGACAAGTTACACTGAAAAAAACGTAGAAAAAGTCCTTTCTCGTGCTTTAAACGCGCACACAGCATCTTCAGCTTCACGGGTTTATTTGCGTTTCACAACTCCCTTTCCGTTTTTTGAGCGCTCCTATTGGTTATTTGGAGGAGGTGGTTGTGCACCAATTCTTTGCACCAACTAGATCGGACCTCCGACCCGTGATTGGTGTACTGGGAGCCAATGAACAATCACCCAGTGGGTGGAGCATTGCAGTCGGCAATATGTCCAACCCTGAACCCCCTTCGCTGTTATTTCCTCATTGCCGACGACTCTGGTTTCCGTGTCCCAGGACGGTCTTCGAATAAAGGCATTGTCTGGAGAGCTAACACACCAAGGCAGCCGATACTCTCAGCAACATCTATCAGCATCGGATATATACATCTCATCGTGTTAGGAGCCATCCGTAGGATGGAAATATTCTTCTGAAGAAGTACCTCAAAACAACTGTTGATAACTAGTCATATTGTCACTGCGCTTAGTAAGTTTCGACCTTTTAATCAATAAACTTTTAAAATTATCGAACATCTCGAATTCCAATTTTTCAGTTGAAACCAAAGTGATATCAAATAGACTACCTTGAAATCAAGAAACATTATTTAAAACTAAAATAATATGTGGTTAGATGCTCTCCATCACATGTTTAAAGAAGTTGCAAATCCAACAGACTTAATTTTGTTTATGCACAGCACGGTTTATTCTCAAATATTTGTGCAGTTTCTTTATTCGAAAACCACGAATAAGTGAATCAATCATGAGTCAGAACTACCGAAACGCCCTGCTTGAGAGCAATAGCATCTAACCTTCCGACTAGGAATTGCTCTCAGAAGTCAGCAAATGTCTTAGGAACTCATCACTGTTCTCATCTTTAGAACCTGCAAATTTCCGTCCGTTTCAACCGACCCCAAGACCCCTCGAATATGCCTTACTTAATGTGGATTGAGCTTCTCCTTGCCATCATTTCACTGCACTGCAATACCGCCGTTGCAGGGTAAGTCCCCTCACGTGCTAAATACTCATGAATACTTCGGAAGACCCCTGTTATAAGCATGATGGATTGGTGAGGCTCTTTTGAGTCGCACTAATTTTGTGAATGCGTGGAGTGCCAACACACCCAAAATGAAACCAGCACTACTAACAGTGGGTCCAGCTCTCCAGATGATGAATCCAGGTGTAACTGAGATTAATTCTAGTTTCAGCAACATTGATTATCAATTCCCATTGTGGTAGGTCAGTTAAGCACACCGAAATATAAATTTTCTATGCATCAAGAATGAGGATGAATAAACCCCGATCGATGCTCACTTAGAATGCGAAAGCACTCATGGGAACCACCCAGTTATTGAAAGTTTCCAGAAACTAGCACGTTTCAATGGCATAGGGCGCTTGCTTTCTGTGTAAAATACTAACTGAGTTAGCTCATGCGGCGTTCGATGAATAGCCATTTCTAAATAGAGGCATATTTGATGTAAAATAGCGAAAAGATGGATTTTATCCTTTCAGTGGCCCGCAATGGGTACCTTCATCTCTTTGGGACAGCTGTTCACCCAGCTGTGGTCCGGGCACCCAGAGAAGAATTTTCCTCTGCGTTCAAAATGACACTTACAATACCACTTCGATCCGTCCCGAACGGTTCTGTGGACCCCTTCCCACGAGTCTGCCCGGTGGAATGGTTCGGGAGTGCAACTGGGGGGACTGTGCCAGAAATACCTGGTGGAGGGCCTCCAACTGGTCTGTCTGCTCGCAACCCTGTGGAAATCTCGGCTACACCACTCGTGAGGTTGAGTGTGTAATGGGTGGTGAAGAGAGCCAAATCGTGGTGCAGGAGAGTTTCTGCGATCCTACCAAGAAACCGAGTTACGAAGGCCCCTGCAATCGTTTTGATTGCCCAGCTACTTTCGTCGCTCTTGAGTGGCAGAAGGTTAGCGCTCTCCACTACCCAATCTAATCCTGACGCTCAGTATGGAACTATGGTAGAAAACGGTAATAAGCTAGCCTATAAACTCTATAATTTAAATCGCAACCTCCTTAGTGCTCGGCCAGTTCAGGTACTTTTTTATTCTTGGCTGTGTGACTCTCGGTACAGTCCTCGGCCTTGGAAAGCCACACATTAGCCATTCAAACTGACAATGTTTATGTGTTCTGCTCCCCAGACCACCACCATGACTCGAACGCGACGACGACGACGACGACGACGACCAAAGTTCCTAGGGGTATTAACAAATTATACTAGCTTTGCAGTCCTCAAGTATCTAGCAGTTATTTCAACTTAGAATTTAATTAGGACTCATTTTGATATGTTATAAGTAGTAATATCGCGTTTTAATAAAATTTCGTTTTGTAGAACCTGGCTATTTACGGTGGTATAAGTATTACATCACTCATAATATCTCAAGATTACACCATTCAATCCACCCGAGATTGTTATTTTGAAATCCCTAATAGATGCTTCTTCAACCCATCTATGCTTATGATTCGGGGCAGGGGAATAACTTAAAACATAATGTTGAGACAATTTTTTGGGCCTCTGAATGTATCGTTGAAGCAGTAGGTATTTGTTAAATTAACTTGCCAGTGTGACGAAAATCCACCATCAGTACTAAGGCTGTTCTGCCGTTGATTCAGCAACTTTCGGATTTCAGTGCGAGCAAAAGGACCCCTGCAAGAGCGGCTTACAAACTCGTCAACTTTCCTGCCACTCGCTGACTGCCACAGGCGAATACAGGGAACTGCCTATGAACGCCTGCTACATGGGCCGCAAGCCACCGCCTTCAATATGGCGCCGATGCTTCATACCCGAGATCACGGCCCAGTGCACACAGAACCCACCCGTTATTGACGAGGTGAAGATGGTCGTAGTACAGATGCGAGCTGTAAGTTTGAATGCATACCTTGGGACTCTAATAACCCTACCAGAGAAGCGTAGGAGTTTCACTTAACAATCACGAATCATGAAAAAGCCACAAACATTTTATCTCACACCTATCCGTTTGGGGAGTGCATTTCAGTCAAAGTGGTATCCAAGGGCGGATGAGGATGCTACCCAATAAGAATTTATTGATTTTACGGGGTCCCCGAAAGGCTATTTTGAAGTGGGTAGCATCTTTTCATCGGTACCTTTTAGTTTTGAGAACTAAACCGTAAATCAAGTGCATTGTCAGTGAAACAATAGGTCGAAGAGAAGATCACTAGAAAACTTAATCTGATTACTTGTTCACGTGTTTATGGAAAAAGCCCTTTTAAACATTCCCATTTCTTATCTTCTTACATTCAATCGTATGCACGGGTTTTAGCGTTACATGAATGATGTTTCACCCAATTACTAGGAGATTTAGGGAATAAGCTACCTTATCAAAGCTGAAAACGGGAGCATAGCTGATTCTAAAATGCATGACGGTTAAACAATCAACTTTATTAGGGTTTGAGCAGTGGATTTTACACAGCGACGATAGAGTGGGACACTATTGCGACGTGTTAGTAAATATGTGCCACTTAAGTTAAATTCAATGTAAGGATCAGCTTGTACCTTCTTCAAATAAATTCCTTTCAAAAGCAAATCACCAAAACAATTTTAGAACTTAATACAGAATCTAACATTGGGCGATATAAAAACCACCTAACAGAGATTTCAAATATTGTTGAAGGCAGGTTAGAAGCAGGGAGGAATTATAGAGAAGTCAGTTATGAAAGTAAGCGAGCGTCACTTAATTAACCTTGTTAATTAGGTCCGAAGAATGCGCCTTCAGGTGGGCCAAGAGGCCTATATTCTGCCAGGAACTCGGCTCTCAATCAAGTGCCCGGTGAAGTTTTTCCCAGGTTCCAACCTCGTCTGGCAACATCCGCGACTTGGCTCCTTCTCCTACACCGGAGGCCATGATGCAGAACCCACTGAGCACTTCGTAAGCAAGTCCGGAAACTTGGTGATTCGCCGCTTTTCCGTGGGGGATGAGGGTGAATGGCGCTGTCAGGCGGGCACTGACGGACCCAACGCTTCTGCCATGCTCCGCTACTTCCTTCCTTCCCAAGGCCTGTCCGACTGGGAGGCGAGAAATCCCAGACGCAACACCGAGATGCAGAACGAGGATCCGGCAGTGGTCATGACTCGGCAGAAACTTGTCCAGTGGGTTGAAGGACCCTGGTCGAATTGCTCCGTGCCCTGTGGCGGTCAGGGCATCCAGAGACGCGTTGTGAGGTGTGAGCTCCTCGATACTGGTGTCTACCATGTCCTAGATGACGATGAGTGCAAACGCCAGTTCCTCGTCAAACCCAAGACCCAGAGGATCTGCATCAATTTACCCAAATGCCCCGTTTGGAAACTACGAAATGCTGATTATGGAAAGGTAAGCGATTGCTTGTCTTGTAGTTGACGTAAACCTGAAACCTATGTTCATTCGGGGAAGCTCGTATTAATCAGTGATAACAAGAACTTTTAGTTCAGTAAACCGCTAGAATGATTCAGCCAATAAAGCTGGTTAGGAAAACTTGAAAAATGGAGTGACAATATTCTAGAAGCCCTTGTATTTTCGTGATTCAACTTTTTTTGTGGTATATAGTATTGCAAATTTCACGGTATTTTTAAGGGGAGAAAATTAGCCTTTTGCCCGAATGTTTATTTGATGTCTGTTGTAGAAAATATTTAATTCAAACCATGTGCAGATCACTCTAATTTGATTAATATCCAGCCAAAACTTGGCACAATTTTTACTTAGCTATAAAATTTCTCTCGTATATCGAATGTGCACCATCGAAGCAAATATGATCTCAACAAATTGCCAAAATCTTTCCAAATTGGTGCACACCTTACAAGAAAAAATCTAGAACTAGACTTGCCTTCTATCTAGCGAGGTAGTTCGATTAGGTTCTGATAACAATCGTCAATAAGGTAGAATGGTTGTTTAGGTACACTTTTTCGGACCAAAGTACTGTTTGCTAACAAAAGCAAAGCGTAGTGACCCAGCAAGTAGTGAATTGGTTTAAATTGATATATTCCTAAATTACTGTTAGATTATTTTTCCCGTCCATTTGTAAGAGCACTCTGGCTAGTTTGATGAGCTCTCAATTCATTTTGCTTCTGCTAGATTTGTGCCACGATGCGTTAACGATCGATTCCAAGGCAATTAATTTTGGTTTTAGGAAAGATTTTTCATTGTGTTATAGCAATATTGACACCATTCGTAGCTTCATCGTTCATTGGGAACTGGCACATTCGTTCTTGACATTTAAGAAACTTATAAATCAAGTAGGCACTCTTGCAATTAGTGTTCTTTTCGCTCTTGTAATGGTGTAAACTGCTCCTCCTCACAAGGAGGGTGATGTTTCGCACCTAGTGTTCGTACCCATAGTACCCTGCCATTTATGACTGCATGCCATATAGCTGAAGGCCATTCATGCTCACGAAGTGATGAAACAGGCATCTTAGGATCGAGGGGGCGGTTCCAACTTAAGGTAATCACTTAATCTTAATTTTCCTTGAATTTATAAAGACTATATATCATTCAAGTAGTTTTAAAACTATTTCAGGGGAAGTATTTGCTGATTATATCGTTTGAACTCTCAAATATTTCCAGCTATCGATGACTGTAATAGAGATTTGCAGTGAGTCATTATCTCATGACGAGTAATTAGCTCTTGAGACATCGAAGTTGCCACCAGAACGTGTAGTTGCCAAAGTGTGACAAATCAGTGATATTCTATTCGCTAGTACTTCGACAGAGCTCGCTTGCTCACTGGTCAGGTTTGCTTGACAAGGGTGCCAGCACTTGCGCAACCGCGCTTATGACGCTTGTCATTCGCACACACACACGTTAACACATTTTCACATCGTTGTGTCTAAACGATAGCTCACGAGACATTTGAAACAAGCGAATGCCTGAAAAGCGTAACGACATTTTGAGGCTCCCGATCACTTGTTGCCCTTGTATGACGATTTGTGAAACTTTGGGACGTGTTAAGTTCCAGTGAGATAGAGCTGTTACCTCAACTGTTCATTAAATTTATGTATTTTACCAGTGAGAGTACAATAGTAGGTCTTAATGTTGAAAACGACTGCCTTGAAAGCCAGTTTCATTATTTGAAATAGTTTAGTCTTCATAATTTTCTAATAATTTCTTTGATTAATCGTTGGCGCTTGACATCTTGTAATTCCGCTTTTTGCAGTTGAATTTACCTAAGAATTGTAATATACTGAAGCACTGCATAACTCCGTATCTTGTGGTTATATTTAAGACCTGAAAAACCTTCCCCAAAATATACGCTTCTTCTTCCCATTTAATCACTTTATCTAGGCGGGAAGCCTATTTCGACTTGTGAAAGCACAATAAATTCCTCCGGAGACCCTTGTGGCATTGCTCGGATGTTGCATTGTTGATCAAAGCGGCATTGGTTGGTGTAAGCCACTTATGCATTAAACTTGCCTACAATGTACCCAGCGCACTTTGAAGGAAATCCTGTCCAGAGCTTTCACTCAGTATGCACTTGAGAATCTAGAGACCAATTCTTGAGACCAATCAGCTGCGAGCTTGAATGTTTCAAGTCCATTTACAGTTTGGTATTTGCATAATGACAGTGGCTGGGAATCGTTACTTTGATTGTATAACAGTCATCTAGCCAGTATCAGACGCTTTATTCAGTATAAGTAGCATTTCTACGAGTTGAAGAAGCTAAAGGGCTCCCCGATATTTACAAGATTTGTTTAATGAGAGGCCTCTAACGAGTCATTCCCCTAATAGTGCTCAACTACATTCGGGAGAATTCTGACTAACATCCTAGCGGCGATGTATTACAAGATTCCCATTTACGAGAAAATTTTACAATGACATTGCAAATGCATTGGGCAACAGATAGAATTATCTGGTTTTGTTAATTTCACGCATGTCATTTGTAAGCTCTACCACTTCTCAATTTAGTACGGTGCAGTCTTATCGTGAGACGGGATTTTTCACCTAGTTTATTTCATTACCAATCTAATTATAATCAATCTTTTCGACGAACAAGAAGCGATTGATAACTGCGCCTCCATTAATGTAAACCGACTTTCTCGCAAAAATGAACATCTTTATTAAGCTCCATTGAGTACATAGCAATTCATTTCTGATAATATACTTAAGATTTGAATGGAAAAGACGTGAATTACTTTAATTAAAAAGTCAGACCTTCAATAAAGGTATTAGGCGAAGTACATCACTGCAATTAATGGTCATATTGATATCTCCTAATGTAGATAAGTTACAACGTCATTTGATGATTGATAAAGCTGTCTTATGGGAATCTTATGTTGTCATCCAGTGCACTGACAACTGCGTGGCAAACAATCGTGGAACATTTGGGGGTCATCTTGCATGCATGCTTGGAGACGTGGAGATACCCAGCTACCACTGCGAAAAAATGACCAAACCAGACATCTCCTGTGAGAATCCCATTTGCAAAGCCAAATGGCAGGTCGCTGAGTGGTCGAAGGTTAGTGTGAACGCTTGCTAAGGCCTTAGCGATGAATTGGTACACATGTATTACGAATACCGCACTATGATTGCCTCCCAAGCAACTGTTCGTGTATCATTCCACTAAATTATAGGAACTGGAGCCGTCAGTTGTTTCTGTGTGGTATTCCTGGCTGTGATTCACCCTTATAAACACAAAGGCTTAGCCTTGTGCACAAAAATCACTTAGCAACAAAGATTTGATACGTCATAGAAAACGAGGGTTTCTATCATTCAAAATAATTAAGATAATAAAGATGAAATTAATCAGGAAAAGATTCTTTTCACAATATGATTATTCAAACCAAGGCTTCCATATCTGGATTCAGTATTTTTGCAAACTTAGTAATGCGAAAACACCTTAAGTTTCAATTAAGAATCAGTGAAGGAAATACCGAGGCCAAACCCAGGCCCTAAAATCCGTTTCTCTTGTAGTGCTTCATTTCATCGAATTTGAATGGAAAGCAGTATCGTTCACTGAAGTGCGTTTGGTCTCACTCTGGCCAACCCGCTGGCTCAGCTTGTTATGAGTCTAAACTTGAATCTCCGTCTGCCGTTCAATCTTGCGAGATCAAGCCTTTCCAGACCAGTAAGTCGGTATTCCACTTTACCCCTGCATGAATACAAGGTGATGCTGTCCTAGGTACTCCATAAATCCATCGATTAATAAAATGACGAGTCCTTCCTGAGAGCACAAAGCTTAACCGAAAGGTGTGCCTTTGTCTGACAGCCAACGAGTTTTATGTGAATGCAAAAGGCGCTGACTCACTGATTGACTAAAATGTCCGTTGTGCATAGGTTTTATTCTGCCGGACATCTTGAAATTATTAGAACAGAGAAGGCTAGTAATTTGCTGTTGATTACCGTAACTTGATTTTAACCTCTGAAGACGCTGCTACCTTCGCACTCTGAATCCCCTCTATTTCTCACTATATTGTTTAGCTAGAAATAAGATGTAATCACTCACTTTGCCAATGAGTTAAAAATACCCTAGCTAAATTTGTCTGAGTTAACTGACACCATGTATAAGAATCGTTCGAAAGTGATATGGCACTCTGGTGGAGGGGGTATAGGCACCTGGTAAAAATCATGGTTAGTGTCAGCGCATTGGCAATGGGCTTGGCATTTCCCTTATAATTGCAGAGTGCGTCGACCTTTCACCTACTTGTGGGCAATACAAACACTGGTGTACCTTCCATACCTTCAAGTACAACTGCTGCAAAACTTGCAAGGAATACGCAGATCTACTGAACCCACCGAAGGCTTAAATGGGCTCGTTTATCACTTGTGCCCTGCCTAAATCAATCCGTATGCAACTCTGCTACTCCGCAATAATCTCGTTCACATCTCCCTTAGCAGATGCGTATGCACTAATATCATCAGGATTATGTTTGAGCCCAAGTAACATCTCTCACCACCCCCCCCCCCAGAGCTAGTAGACACGCTAACTTTTGCCTCAGTTTGTCTGACCCCACCGTATCTCACAAATTGTGTGTACATTTCCCCCACGTGCCCGATTCAACCCATATAAACGAGCATACTTTTACAGACAGACTGACCAACGACTCTCTTTAGAATGCCACTGACATGCGAGCACGATTGCATCTATTTTTATTTTCTATGTCAATAGACCAGACAGGGCAATTTGTCATCAAGACCGCCGGTGTCGCTGCATCTTCACCGAAATCACTGGTCTTGAGGAAATGGAAAGTTGTACAACTAGCTAGAGCATCCTACTTCTAGAGTGCCATTTGTTTCACTTGCATATAAAAGCCCTCGTAAATCCCGATGCCTCATTTGTTGTTGGTTTGAATCTGTGCGGGAGGGAGCCCTCTTGGAGTGACGACGGTAATCATTGCGAACAGCTGATATTTTATCTATTCTGGATTCCGGACAAAAAACTGCACCTAACACATACATAATGTTAGTCCTGTAGGTGACTTTCTGCCATTTTTGCTTCTATTGATTATGGGGTCCGTTTCTGGTTAAAGTTCGATAAACCTTTAAGCAGCGACTCAAAGAAATTTGACTCGCAGCCCGGAAATGCACAAGAGTGCGCTTGCCAAGGGCATTTCAAGTTTAAACGAAACCAATAGAACTATAACGTGAATGCAGCATTTGTGGTAATGCTTACGTAATTGCCACTTAGGGCAAATCGGGCTCTATTATAGGATGATCAAGCTATTTTGTGGGGCATCGTGACCGTAGTAGAATGAACGGGATTTACAGCTAACTATATGTAGTAGAGGGTTGTCTTTCATTACCGTTTGAGATGACTCACTATTTTCTATTAGATATAGATGGTCTAAGTATTCCAGCAACTAATAGGTATCGCAGTTCTTCAATCTCAGATTTAGTAAGACTATCAAAGATGCACTTATAGTATTCAACTGATTTGCAAATAAATGCCTCTGATTTCTGATCTCCATAAAAATGACGAGTTTGGTGGAATGCACCATTTCATGTTGTAGTAAGGAGGAGTTTTCTGAAAACCTTGAAGTAGTAGTCGTAAAATTCTTATGCAAGATTAAGACTGTCGATGACTTCCTTGTTACTGATTAAGACCCACACGATGATGAAATTAGTGCAAAAGTACTCCGAGAAAACTTAACTATTGCGCTAGTTTAGCACTCAGTGCTTTCCGTTCACTTGCCAAACGGAGACTTTAAATGTTGCCCACATTTCATTTAAACAATTATTGGTTGAGTTCTGGTAGCGGATTCGGTGGTAATGGCACAGATCGCATGTTATTTACAGCTTTACGGTTTATGAACCATTCAGATATACTTCTTCTTACTTAAGAATCCTTCATATGGTCCAGCTAAATCTACTATTCGAGCAAGTATTCTAAAACCTTTATGTGAAAGAAATAAGAACATAATAAGTCAGTACGATGACAACATTCCCAGCTGCCAATTACAGTTAGAAATAACTTAATTTTAGTCCACATTTTTTCAAAATTTCTACTATAAACTTCCTCACAGTTAGCGAACCGAAATCTCGCGGTTTGTAAATGGCTTTTATCGTTTATGTGGCGCAAAAGGGTCGGAAAGAGGATGATATCGTCATTCCGCTCCCGTTCTGGTTTAATAGTCGACGGAAACTTCTGAAAGTCTGCCCTTCAAAATGTATTAGAACTCGAATTAGCATCCTTAAATTATATTTATGTCACTTATAGTTACATTTAGGACAAGGTCAAGAGTGTTTTCTGCCTTTTTTCGATGTTCATTTTCCCCATGCGGACCGCTTTTTAGAACTTAGTGGTACCACTTGATGCTGAGTAATTCATAGTCAGTGACATGGACTAACAACCACCACATCCTATGGGCAATGTGACTCAGTGATTCTGTTGCTTGGGGCTCTTTCGGAAATTTCTGAGTCCTCTTTAGTCATCCCTTGTCAACTAGGCCTGCTTTCATGCAGCCATCCCCGCAAATTGTTTAAGCCAACTGGGAACAGACTACCTGCAACAATCGGGCTCCTCTATGATATTAGCACGTTAACAATAATCTGGAGAGTAAATTTCCAGGTTCCGCAGTAAACATAGCCTTTCACTTTTAACAGCACACATACAGTATATCTATCAATCGATTCACCAAGTGTTCGTGTGTTTTATTAGGACCACAGCCCATCACCCATAGAAGCAAGAACGCGGTTTGTTTCTTGTAAATTTTCCATGTGAAATTAAAATTAAATTCTCTTGTACAACAACCCACGCAGTGGAATTCGATTATGGTGCAGAAAATTGCTTGGGTATTGCCCTCAACTTCATTTAAGGAATGCGCAATTTGCTTCAGGTACAGTTTGGTATGTACCAACAAAGGACTAAATATATGTTCAAATTTCATTCTTGACAAAAAATTGACCATAGACATCAAGTAGGTAATCATCGACGAATTAGCAATAAAATACACTTTTCATTTACCAATCTAGATGTAAAAACGTGTTACAACTCAAAGAAATCCTATTTGCTAATCTCTCAGATTCATGGAATGTCTCCATTGAAGCTTCACATATAAAATAAAATATTTACCTATAGGTCGACGATTGTACTTCAGGTTTTCGTTTTGAAATTTTAATGTAAACTAATAAGTATTTGGCTCTCTTCCAGAAATACCTTAGTATTGAGCGTTGATATTTTTAAAATCGGAGCAGTTGGTGTCTGAATAGCGTTCGAAACAACGGAACCCACTGTTTACCACTGCGTCGTGAAAAAAAACGATTCAGACATGTCGCTCTAGAGGGCATTTATGGGATGACTGTAAGATCCCAGGCTAAGAATTCACCCATGGTTTCTAAGTCTGCATTATAACTCTAGACAGAGACAAAGGACTATCGTTGTTTAGTTTACGCATTTGCACCCATTTCGCTTAGTGTTTACATTACGCTAACCGGTCGTCAATTTTATGCAACGTGTTAATGCAAAATGACAAATCTGAAGCTGGTTGAGTTAGCTTCAGAAATCAGTCTCAAAATAAGTCGGAAATAAATAATTCTCTAAATTAATAACCGTTAAATATCAACCATTTCACTTGTGTATTGATTTCAGATTATGATTTTTTAATTTTTGTGTCAAAGATTGTGACTGAAGCAGGACTTCTGGTTGCCAATGACAAAGCACTAGCAAAATTGTAGAATTAAAGGTTTTTATTCCAGTAATTTCTCAACATTAATAGTCAATTGCATGAAAAATAGATCCAGTCTTGCAACTGTATCGCAACGGATAATGGAAGAATTTCAATAAAATCTTTTAACTCCTAGAAAGATCTAATATTTTGAAAATCTTGTTTCAAAATCATATACTAAATCACTTTACAGGCCGTGAATCGCATGGTCTCAAATGCCTTTCATCCTACAGTGAAATTTAACAAAAGAGGTGATCTTAAGCACAACTTCTACGTGGATCGGTTCATAATGTCGTTTTCCCAGATGAAGGAAGAAGATCTGAATTATCTGAATGCCAAGGCAACAATATTCTCATCTTGGTATCAAGGCTGACTATGCATTAAATGTAGAACTAAACTGTCGATTAGAGATTTTCCGCTTCTAAACAGCATGAAATAATTTATTTATTTTGATAGGCTGTCAACTCATACAATCAATAGACTTATTCGAAAGTAGGCTTTTCATGTGGTTCGAAGCAAACTTCATCATCTCCAATGAAAAGACCTTGTAAGTGCTTAAGTTATCCAATTCAAAACAAATGGCTATATTCCCATTGCATCAAAGTAAATGAATCGTAAAATATACGATGACTACCACATTGCAAACATGGAATATTCTTTATAGAATAGACGAACAAAATTGACCATGGCATCGTTTTAAACCTCTTAATCTACTCGACATCTCGGATTCATTTCCTATTGACCATGCTTGTTAATTATGAATTACCACACTTTTAGATTTTTGCGTTTATTTCATTCCATTTCGGACAGAGGAATGCCAGTTGTAAACACATCGAGTTTTGCGCTGTTCAACTTCAGCGCAGTCAGATTCCCAAGTGGGTCCAAAGCAATAACAAAAAATTGGATCTGTCAAAACAGTTGGAGCTTTCACATTTACCTCTTGTAGGTAAAAGCTATTACGCGCTAGGAAGTCAGTAGTCATGATTCACAAGGCAGTATTTGAGCCTTTCAATTACGACTTCATTGCTCTACAAACAATAATTCGACAGAATGTAGACTAGGTAATCAAATGAAAGACATGCATTTAACTCATACAAAAATCAGCCTTACCTGCAAAGTGTTACCAAAACCGCACCTTTTTATTCTTCTCAGAATTCAAACTACTTCTGGAAGAGGCTTGGTGCCCCTTATAAGACGTGTAACGAGATATCATGAGTATTGATTTCAATGATTGTAATTCCAACTGCGTATAGGTGCAGATGTTTACCTATAACATTGCTGGCTTTTAATTCAATAGATGACACTTATTCCATTTTGAGTACCTAAGCGAAGTCTTGGAGATAAACACAATTTCAGAATGCTAAATCAACAAGTCCTCGTCCGTTTTTAATCGATATTCATTATGTATTGTTTCCTTTGAATTAATTCAAACAACATTGCTTAAGATTACCACGAGACTGAGAGCTCATCTCACATATCCAAAAAGGTCGAATATTAGTTACCCAGTTGATAAATTGCCTTTAGTATTACTAACTTGCTTCCATCTGTTTCCCATTTAACCACAACATGACTTTTTACGATTCTGGCAATATAAAATCTAATATCAGTTTTGCTTAAAGATCTGAAACTACAGTCCATGTTTATAAACTGATACCAAGCATTGTCACACCTACTTACAACATCAAAAAAAACAATATATCCTAGTTTAAGGGAAAACTTTCACCTGTATCGTTAGTGGCTTTTCTAAAACCCCATTTATATAAAAAAATAAAATTAACTACAGGGGACTTTATTTTCAATCTCTCAATAATTTGTCAAAACAATGGAAGAAATGTCTACACTTATTTCAGGTAATAAATGCTACAAGGGAGCGTTTATGTCTATTCTACCCAGTGGACGCATTTAGTAGGATTATGCAAAGCGAATAAAGCAACATTGGTACGATATTAAATCAACCCTAGGCAGAGGTATGCTTGTACCAGATCTATGAAAACCTAATGAAGTTGTGACACTGAAGACTAGAATTTTATCAAGCAAACTGCTGCAAAAATTCTGGCAGTGGACCGTGTATTTAATTTAATTTGGCATTTAAGACATGATACTATCACTGATAATCTTCCTTGACCAGTCTGAACAACTGACTACATGCTTTTACTGGTTGGTGCAGACTCTCCTACGCTTCGAGGTTTGTAAGGACGTGCTATTTAATCCTATGTTGATAAAGCGTCTCGGACGGGTTTCTGGATAGGCAAGATATCAGTAGTCCATCTAATCAACGGTGCCACTGGCCGTGCATTGCCAACTATGTTGAGGCGCTGATATGGTCATTTTCACAGAGCTTCCCTACTATCCCTATAACTGACACAACTTTCAATTCTGACAAGAGCGAAAAGGCCATTTAGTACTACCATTCAAAAGCGAATTTTGGGGAAATAGCCCAGTTTGCACCCATTTCGCATGGTGTTTACATTACCCTAACCGGTCGCTAATTTTAAGCAACGTGTTAATGGAAAATGACTAATCTCGAACCAACCCATATTGCTCGTTGAGTAAGCTTCAGGAATCAGTCTCAACTCCCAAATTTCAAAATGCAATTAAAAGCATATAATATGAAAAGATATAGTTAATACAAATGAAAGACACTCATATCAATGTTGCCTCTAAAACCATCACTAGTAATATATGAAATAAAAAATAATTAAACGTATTATCCCTTTTTATTTTTTTGTTAAAAGAAGCACTTTATGCCACTTATGTTTTCGTTATTTTATTCACAGAACTATTTATAGGTTTACTGATGTAAATTTCTATACAACGTTTTGTTAACAATGTCCAAAATTCGATTCCAGCTATAGGGGTCATGTCAGTAAATTTTGTTTGCATGATGAATATTCCGAATGAGCTAGAAATGCCACATTTTTTACTTGAAAAGCGTTGAAATTTCAAAAAAAGATTTTAGCAAATCACCGGAACTTCCACCCACAGTATACGAGTCATCATCCTACATATGTCTATGTCTAAAGTTCGCATGTTTTACGATGCAAAGGCCACAAGTGGGTGGGAAAATGAATGTTGAATTGAAGGGAATTTAAGAAGACCAAAATTCTACAACGCGAAATGATTCCACAACATGTGCATCAACCATAGCTACAAATTCAGATAATAGGTATCGGGCTGCCTAAATTTGTCAAAAAACTATGGATCTCGTAAGGTCCCAAGCTGGCATTGGTATTTCTTGGTTGTTTGTCATTGCGTGCCCTCCATTATATAGCAAGAATTTTCACACATGATATCCCAAATTTTGTAGCATAGGTAGCATACAGGCCTTGATATCGTAAATCCTTTTTAAAATTGAAAATCCTTGGATAATTTTTAGCACTATCTAGCTGGAGTTTTTTTCCATGAGCTGTCACCAGAGCAGGTTTCTTGATTTTTATTCATAATTTCATTGATCCTCATTCGGTTATTTGGAACAAATTTAGCATTTTTGGAGACCGTTAACCTATAAAAAAAATTACTCGAAAATTTTGATTGAAAGTGGCTTAACTCGCTAGAATTCGTATAAATTTCGACAAATAGATGTGCTACCAGCACATAAGTGGAAAATGTTAGGTACTGACAATATTTATCCAAAAACATTTCAAGGACTACTACGGGCCCAACGATCGGTTTCGTTGATCGCAATATACCTATAAACTTCTGCAATCATTAATTATCGGTAGACTTTGGAATTTTATGAAGAAACAAAATTTCTTAGCAAACCTACATAGCCGAACCCTCGGACATTGCAGAAAAATTACATTAATGACAACAACACCCAATAAGTCGACCTCTGATATTCAACAAAAAATTTACGAATTAAAGACTGAAGTATTAGTCAATGAAATTATTTAATTTGATTGCCTGGTCTGAAATTTTTGGATTTATATATCAAAATTTCCATTTTAAATATTATTATTTTGCATTGACAACATTTTAAGTAGCGATTGTGGTTAAAATTACAAATTAATAAAATGATATCATTAAAAAAGCATCCCTTATTTTTGTACAAAAAAGGCGCACCTATTTGAATGGTTTACTCCGATCAACCTTATTGCAATTAATGGGTTTAGTAGCCACGACTTTTTCATGGAAAGGGCAAACACAGGCAGTGTAGAGCCTCGGATTCTCAAAGCAAATGACAATGTTTGCTGTTAGTCAAAGGAAACTCGGATAGTCAATTATGCTTAAGACTATGCAAGTTTTATGTAAACAACACAGGCTAGCCTAAGAATTCTTCCTCTCTGAAGGCAGCTATTCCCTCACTCAAATATGCAGCCACTTTGTTGTATAATTTACAATTTACGAATTTTGTAATGATTAGTAATTCACGCGCAAACACGACCTAATTAAATGGATTTAAAAACGAAACACCATAGCTCATAAATGGTGTGAAATATTCATCTTGTCGGCTACAAAGTTCAGGTTTTACGCTCAGTCGAAACTCCCCGTAAGCATTTAAAAATGAAAGCATCACTATCAGGTGGACGCACTGACCTGGGGTTGAAAGTGAAGAGCCTTTGGAAATGTCATTCTTTGTCTTGATCTTGGAAGCAGAGTTGAACCCATATATGAAGGGCGTTCTGAAGAATTTTGACAGTCTGATAAGGGAAGGAAATGTGGTTGGTAACAAACAATTAAATAGATTTGATTAACTTTATTTTCAAAGAGATGTACCCAAAATAGCCATCTGCATTTGCTTCTAATACCGTCTAAGTCCATCCCCGAAAGCTAGAAAAAGCTGATTTTGCACTTTGACTTGGATAAAGGTGCTGTATCTTCAGAACATTACATTAATAATTTTTCTGATTATCTTGAACTATAATTTATCAACCTTTCGTTATTATCTGCATAATAATAACAGTTGTTTAAGTCGTTACTATAACGCCTTGCATTTTGGAGTTACGTCGCGTCCCGTCTCTTGTGTCCGTTATCGAACGTAACGCATACTAATCGAACTATTTTAGGTGGCAGAGCACCTCCATACTTTACATTAAAAATATTCCCTCAACTTCTGCTTTAATTCTGTGTTCGATTAACTGGGCTTTTGTACAACTGCAAATGTCTGCTTTTCCCTCAGTTGAGACACAGAAGTTGAAATCTGCTTGAAATTATATTTGAGCCGTAGCTTCGTGAAAGCGGATGAAACATTCAGTTTGCTCGACAGAGCACAAATTCCGATGCTACCTGGGTCCTCTTTAAACACTTTCAGTAGATTTTCGGGGAAATTTGTATTGCTAGGGCAATCACCTTGTTGGCCGTTATTGTGCAAAGTACTTCCAGCCACATCCTACAGAATTGTAATTCTTCAATTCATACCAAAGGATTGATTTCACAATGTTTAGAGTGAAGCTTCAGCAGTGGCCATAATTTTCTTCCTATTTTGCTCATTAGTTATGGTAAACACGATACAATTCGTGCTCTTCCATAATGACTCAGATTAGCTACAGTCATCCACTCCCCTGTTTGTCAGAACCTACGTGGGTGTGTGGGCTTTTAAATAAAAATTAGCACATCGGGGAAAACCACTAAATCCTCTATTGTAAAATTTAGTCCCAGCGCCCTGTACATTTCAAATTCGTTAAGGCTCCGCATTAAATTTACCTTGCATCACGGCACTTCAACCTCAATCCAAGCAATTATTTCATGTAAGGCTAGCAATGATTCGATGGTAACCAGCACAAATCGAAGAAAGGAGGGCTGTAAATTTCTAAATATTTCCAGGTTAAGTCAATTGTGTTTATTAACCACCATTCGGTTTCACTAACTTTTGAGTTCTGATATTAATACTCAAGTTTTTCAACATTTGTTCACATTTTCTAAAATTATTATATTCCATAAATGAGATTCTAGAAAAAAACCAGTGATTCCCACTTGTAACGGTATTCTGTAAGCCAAATGACTCAATAACAATCTGAGAGACAGAAAGAATAAATGCATCTACTATTTTTTGCTGACAGTATTTAGTGGACCCTAATGCCAAAACCTGAGAATGTCTGTGTGTGTTTGCCAATGCCGCACAATAATAAAAGCCACACAGCACAAGTGTTTGGACTTTCGTGGGAAGTCATTAATTCAGCTAATCATGCATTTCGTAGTCCATCAAGCAATATTTATCACGATCCTTATCCAAACTTCTCCACGCATCTAATGCTCTAAGTTTTAATTCGTGACTTGTTGAGATAATGGTACAAAGATGTGGAAGGCTTAGGCCATCAGCAGGAAATCTGCTATGCCAATAAAGCAATTCAGGGCAGCATCAGAATTGATGCAAGGTCTGTATCTGTGTTTTGTTTGCGTGTCTAGGTTCTGGCGACTACTCAAGCAGAAGAGAATGTATGAGTGAATTGGATAACACATTATTTGATTCAGGATATATCAGACGCCAGATCTCTTTGAATTGCATAATAGTAATATATGGTGACAATGATATTTGAGAAATTCCTCCTATAGATTTTTAAGAAATCCCGGTTCTAATATTTTTTCGGGAACTGAATTATTTCCATTCCCAGGAGACAGCAAAGGCGGTGTTTGCGACTTCGAAAAATACAAATCTCCCCAAAATTATCAATGAGATCCATTGTATTGAAGAATCGGTACTCTCTTATCAGGAGAAAATGCTCCGAGGGGATGTTCATTTTATGATTATAGCAAGCGGAGGAGTCCAACTAAGCAGTAGTTGTAGCATAAAGGAGGAAAAAGGAATTGGCATTTAATAAAGAAGTGGAATTTACCCATGGTTTTCTACAGAGTTTGCAAGCTGAATTAAAAATTTTGTTTCAGTATTACAATAAATATAGAAAATGAATAGACTATTTAATTGTTGCAAATTATTTAAGCTCTTTATTACTAACTGTTACATTTCCACTTTGAGTGATCACAAAGAGGTATAGTAAATTTTATTGCATGCAAAGCGAAGATAATAATGGTGGCTGATAAAATGAATCCTACGTTTCCCCTTCCGGCCTTGGATAAGGATATATACATTCCATTCCGAGAGAGTCCTTTGACTATAGAACGTATGCGTAGGAATACAGAAGAATATTTCATTCATATTGTGATAAATTAGGAAGGAACTAGTAAACATAGACATGCAATTTTATGCGAAAATACTGACACTAAGGTATCTCCCATTTAATTCATCAAGGGAAAATGTTAATTTTAATGTGAACTAGCTAAACCAACGTATCAAGCGAACTTTTAATGTAAGAGGAATCGAAGGCACGGAGCTTAATGCCTAAAAGGACGGATGCACTTCTCGTATCTACTTTATGGTCGAACAATTAAACAAGCTTCTGTGAAGCGTTTGTCATCAAGACTCTCGTAGAGAACGTAGTTGTCACTAAAAGGGCATCAATCCCATAATATGGATAAGGAGAGCACGCCAAGTATCGTTAAAACAAATACTTTTCCTGAAATTTATTTAATTTATAAGGGTGACTTTTGAAGGTAAAATAGGCTATTCCAATTGCAGTTATATTGTGCTTCCTTGTTGGAGGTCTAAACTACTCAATATTCTCGCACCGTCACCACTTCAGTTACAATCAATTCATGGATTTTTAATAAGGCGATGTTTTTATTTTAGGCAGTGTTTCAATATACTGCATTTTAATATTATCAAAACCTTTGTTTGTCTGTGCGTAATGGTCCAAAATGCTGGGAATATGTCAAGATATCCACTCAAGGGTAAATGCAAAATAAAATTTATGACGGTGCTCGCAATTTTGGAGAATACAAAGCCATCTTAATAACTTTGTGGCCTTTGTTTAATTCCCAATGCAGACTTGCATTTTTCGGAATAATGCTGAATGCCAAATTCTCTGGGTCTGAGACTTATCTTTTTTATTTTTAAAGGATTTTCTGGAACCTTGATTAACACCATGAAAAATTTTGCATGAGTTGCATAAAGCGTGAAGCATGTCAAACATTAATATGCTACAGACATTGGTCATGTTGGGTAATACGTGAAATGTTATGAACCTACATCAGTTAGAAAAATGATATAGACTGCCATTTGATGACGTCAGCTTAGTGGTTCTACAATTCGCACTTTTAAAATTGCTTTGTACATTCGATAAATTAGAAAACCTGTAATAATAACAAGACATGGAAAGCCGCACAGATTTGAACAAATTAAATTGAAGTATACCTTGCCATTTTGACAAAAAACAGTTGACCGATTTAAATATCTAAACCAAAATGCCAGCATTGAAGCAGATGATCATTTAACTTAACATTTTAAGAATAAAGTGGCAGCCAAGCGCACCTACTGCTAGTTTAGGGTTAATTATGTGATTATGACTTTAGAATCTTTTTTCGCCTTGATAGATCTCTTTTTTACAAAATGCTCCTAGACGCTTTAATAGGATACCCCAAGTTTCATTCAATATTCTATTTAACTGCATTATTATTTATTTTTCAATCAGAATAAGAGGCATCGTTCAGTATTATTTTCACCACTTTTGATTTGGTGGCAGATGTCGGCAATGGCTTCTAGGATGCACTAATTACCAAACCTCTTTATGATGTAACAAAAATGAATTCCACCGCGGTGAATGGAAAAATAGCGTTGATAAGGGAATGGGCAATGTCGACACTTCCTTCAGTGTTGCAAAGCCGTCGTTTTATGGCCATCTTTCTCCAGCCATCGGAAGAACTAAGAGCTTAGCTTCTTCCAGTAAGTTAGAGTCCGTCTCCGTCCTTCATGTCGCAAGGGATGGCGGAAATAATGTAATAACTGTACAAATGATGAATTCATCGTTGTATTCTAGGTGGTGATTTTTCAGAGTTAAAGATCTTATGAGGAATATGGTTCCAATTGCGAAAGACTGCTTGCTTAAAGCTGGAAGATTTGTATGTGCTGCCTAAGCTCTTGATTCACATAAACGTAAAAAGTGATTTGGCAGTGCTACCACACTGGGTGTTCAGCATGTGATTCGCTGTGAATGATGATTTATTTTGTAAACTAGCAAAATTATTCCCAAGCGTTTTGCCGAAGGTTTTTTTTAAAAAAACATCCTGGGAAAATATTAAAGATTTAACGACAAGCTACTTCAATATATGAAAGAACTCCTTACATGGATAACAAAGACCTTGGGATTTTATAGTAGCCTCAGTTTTCAAGCATTCACGTCAGCAATAAAAATGTATTAACCAACTGGATTAAACAAAAAATCATACACAGTGATTTATAAATCAGTGATGCAAAGAAGTTAAATTTTAAAATTTAAAAAATATTTGTTTTTTTATAAGGCTTGAAGGTGAAAATTTACCTCGAAATTATTTTGATTCGACTTAGCAGCTTGGTATCTCGTTGCTTTGCACCTTGTAAAATGTAATCATCATTTTCGACTTTTTGTGTAGAGCAGTTTTACTATAAAATTCAATTTTGTGAGAATTCTTATAGTGGAATTATTTAATGTTCAGAATATTAAAATTTTTCATTTAAATAGATTTTCAAAATAAAAAAGCATCTTACTACTTTGTCTTTGCTCTCAGCCTAATTGAAAACGATAAAATGTCTTTATAATGTTGCTAAGCAGCCTTGTAGTGATTGTGGACACAACGTTTTCAAAAACCATTTAATTATTACATATCTCCGAGGTTAGGGCAGCTAAATGCTGACTTGAATATAAAATAGATTAAATTTTGTATCACTAGTAGTCTCCTAATTATCCATTACCATATTTTTCCGGGTTTCCAGACATATGGTAATATGAAAATACGTTAAACACGCATATCATAAATAACTTTATCCCATTTCCATGACCTATTCCTCCCTCCATTAATCATTCCTTGATGCATTACTTGCTGATGCAAACACCATAGTTGATGGCCCATCACATGAAAGGTCCATATGCTTCGAAAACAGCTTGCTCCCACGTACAAACCAATTAGTTGGTCGGCTCTTTCAAGCCAGCCAAACAAAACACCACGATCACACCCCTCTACCCCAAACTCAGATTGCATGCAAAATTGCTTTAGCTAGTTTTGTAAAACGGCGTACAAGGACTTGATCCATGCAGACACACGTGCGACTCGTGTGGTGTATAAAATATTGCAGCACTGCTTGACTCCCAGGAATGGTGTGCGCCTGCAGCGTTCTAGGATCTCATTAATAACTCAGAGTTTTCAAACACCGCAACCGCAAATTTATATTTGGCTACTTTTGTATTAAAGTCTTGTCTTCGCTGCTATCACGAAGAAGAGAGAAAAGACTCGGGAACCACAAGGAGAAGTGATTGCAAAATTAGCTGAGTTCCACCGAGAAACAAGTAATCTGTAATCGCCAACTGTTGAGGAAGCGTTTCCTTTTAGTTAAGTTGCATAAATACCTCTGGTTTAGTGACTAAAACAGGCTACTATAAATTTTCAATGATTGATTTATTGAATGTGTGCACTCCTTTTCAAGCATAAAGGACGATATCCTGTTGTTTCTTCTATTATGCACGTGGCAGATCGGAATGTTTATCACACAATTAAGAGCATGTGTCCTATTGATATCCCATGAATCCTACTTAGAGATGTTTATTTTCCCTGTGGACCACAACATCGTTAATTCCAGCACTAATATAAATTACTAACGAGTGGAATCAACTGGGAAAATAGCTTTTAAATATTCCTTTTATATGAATAGGTATTTTTGAACCAAAATTAAGCATGTTTATTCTAAAGGAACTTTACAAAAAAAGGTTGAAATGGCTAAAAGTAATGGACCTTCAACACGAATCTTTGATTACAGGAATCTAAAACTCCACAAACCTGTAGATCTTGAGGAGGAACGTACACGTTACAGTAACCATCAGCCCTAGGTGTCTGTTGCACATTAAATGCATTTTTTTACCTCATTCTAAGTACCTGATATTCCGAAGCTAAATCATAACAAATTGATTTGTGAATAAAATCTCAGCTTTTGGTTATCGCTTCGAGTAAATAACACCTAATGTACAATATATAATCAGTTAATCATTTCACGACGCTCCTGTGAGAACGATTTGAATCCGTGATACTGGTTTCTATAAACATTTAGTAGGCATATTGCTTCTACTTGAATAAATTGTTCTTCTACTTTATTAGATTTTGCATGCTTGATGTGACCTCTAAAAATAACAGAATTTTGTGAAAGGTAAACAATAGATACCCTTAAAGACTACTTTGAGGCAATGGCTAGTTACCATTTTGAATAAAGGAATTTCCTTGAAAGACTGGATTTCTCTATCGCACGATAGAAAATCTTCAAGATATGCAAATCATTATCCAAAGTAGCATTTAAATTTTTACCTCGTCAAACTTGTAAGTCATGTAGAGAATTAGACCGTACCTTCAAAATGTATTTACCGTGAAGTTGTGCGTTAGGTAAGCATCCCATATAATTGGCTATGGATATTTACGTGGTTGGTAATCGTTACTTTAGTAAATGTCACGACGTCAATGCTAGAGATATTACAGGATATTATTCGTGGTGGATGTTAAAAAATCCATGTGTAGCATAATCCTGCCTGCTATTGCCAGCCCCTGTGGCCAGATTCCGACTTTTGCAAGCAGCCTAAAACTTTGATAGATAATTATAATAATGTATCATTTGTTTAATTCTGAGAAGATTCTGATGAAGTCAAGACTGGTCAATAACCCAGAGCTTGTAAAGCATGAAAATTAGTCGGCGAATAAGTGTCATAACGTATCTTTTAATACTAAATTTAACATAAGAAGCACTGTGGGCTACCACCAAAGTAGAAGCTATAGATTTGGGAGCCAATTCAAGCTTTAGAATCTTTCTTGCATATTGAAGCCCATTAAATCACACAATACTTTCATTGAAGCCTTATTTGGTTACAGTAAAGTGCACAGGCAAGCAATTCGAAAATTGCAACTCATTAATTTATCTAAATTTCGGTTAATATTTACAATTGGCAAAGTATGATTAAAAGCATACATTCTAAATACTTGGAATATTTATGGCTAGTACGTACATTAAATGTCTAAGATAAATTCGTTTTTACTCACGGGTGGTTGAGAATTGCTGGAAATAAACCTCCGTTTTGCTAAAATCTGTGCTGTCTGGCATCATTTTACAGTTTGAAATATCTTGGCACTAGCCGTCAATTCACAGGAGCGAAAGGGTGTAGAAAAATGGGGCTCAATTGTGGATGCAAAGTTGTGATGGGCCCCATTTCCGTAACTGTTACCATCACTCCAAAACATAGAGAATTTTAATAATGAAAAATGTTTCTTAAATGCTCTGTTCAAGAGAATTATAACACAAAGTTTCCTTAGCAGAGCCTGCACACCTTTTCGATACCGTTTTCTGAAATTACATTAAACCAAATAACGGAACATGCGTTTTAATCGCAAATGGGCAACTTCGAATAGAACTTAAAGTGTGTAGCTCAGATGTTTCTTTTAATTGAAACTAAAAAGTTGAATCGAATTCTTATTTAAATTGTCATACCGGAAGTGCCAACAGCATTCCGGAAATCGAGCAATTCTCCAGTAAAATTGCAGTCGTTCCCATTAATTGATGGTAAGAATTCAAAATCTAGGTATACATTCTCCAATTATCCATCTTGCAGAATGGTACCGAAAAAAGAAATAATCTTGAAAGGTAGGTATGCAATTTTGGTATTTTTGATCAAGTCTAGATTAGTTATTAATCAATATAAGCTTACTGAAAATTTCAAAATTTTCACCAATCTATCTATGATATGATATCAACCTAGGATCTTATTCCAACTTCAGTTTTAAGGAAATTGTAAAGACCAGTCGTCTCAGCCAAGTAACCCAAAGCAATGGCTAAAATATCCAAGCTGGCGTAAATGGGACTCTTGTATAAAAAAAATTGCTGGTAAAAACGCTTAGAATAGTTTTTCGGAGAGTCAAAATGCTTGCCAAATCCAAGCTACAGCAGTAAGTTTCATAAATCGGTACTAAACCACCCCATGAACACCTACTTATGTACTTCCAGAATGAAACGTGGAAGTATATCAATCACTGAAGTTAATCAAATGAATTGGATTAAGTCTGCTAATATAAGGTAGCTAACATTTATTTAAAAAAATTTTTAAATTTTCTTCTAAGAAAGCCGCTTGTATAGGTTTCATTAGCGAAGGAGTCTCAGACCCTGCCTTTATAGTTCCAAATGAAGGCGGAACACTCCTTTCTTGATTTAGGAAAGCAAACAGATCAATTAATTTTTTGTACTAAATGGTAGGATTTTCCGTGTAATTTTTGAAGTTTATTAAAAACTCTGGCAGTTCTACTAATCTTGCTTCTTCAATTCCAATAAAATTTTCTGAGCTCTATTGTGTATTAGCTGAACATGAACTGGGCTCGCTTCATGAAACTGGAGATAGATATGCAGCGTTTAGTAAGGTTTTGCTAAAAGTAGACATTTTATCATGCTGTTAGACATTGTATTTATTTCTGTTCTCTTTCTTTCTTTCTTTCTTCGAAAGAGTCTACATTTGGTTCATCAAAAATCTCTCTCCATGCTGAAACTTCTTGTATCGAATTCCTCTTTAGGTGGACAACACATTTTTTACTCACTTGATAGACAAAATTGCTCTGAAAGCTACGGCAACCACCACGAATGCAGCTACGAATTTATGCAGGTTCCTTTGCCTCAGTTTTCAGGGCGATTTTTTGCTGAAATAAATGTAAGTCAGAAATAATACTGTTGTAAATTGTGGGATCATGACAAGACCTGGGCTCAGAAAATCTACATCCGTAGACTTAAATTAGATTTGATTAAAAATTCCTGATATGCTCTGAATTATAACAAGTGGTGGTGAATGTGAGAACGTAAAATTTTCAGGAGTCTGGAGATCATGTGGGTCCTGTTGCGTTTAGTACGTTGTCTTACGAACCTTGCGCACTCTGCGGAATAGAGAAGTTTAAAAATTTCGCATGAAGGCCCATTTAAATTATTTGTCTACTTTTTAATTTGCAGTCTATAAGATTAATTTTAGATGAATTAAAGTGTATGAATCACCGAAAACTACAGTATATATAACTCAAAGACACCTGAGATGCAATAGCTCTAAAAGCTGTTCCCAACTCACACAGGTACATATCTGCATGGGAGCCCTATTCTAACTGTTTCAAAGTTGTTCGTCAGCACGTCAGCATTTGAACCAGGGCTTTTCTGATTTGTATTAAGAGACTTCCCCCTGGCAGGTTATTTTCACACTGTCGGTCAAACTTAAAAGATAACCGCGGTACTACTTTCGATAAAAAGTAGAAAACATATTTTCGTAACAACTTTCTGGTAAATTAGGTTGTTGATATATTACAGAACAAATTCTTACACTTTAGTTTCAACATTTGTACAATCGATAGATATTACACAGTGATTAATTACACTATTTTTGAACAAGTATTTGGCAGCGTTCATTTGCCAACCATCAAAAGGCCTTATAACCTTAAAATAAAAGCGCTTTAGAAATATCCTGGGTTTTCAATTCTCCAGAATATAATTTTATAGATTGAAAGTAGTTACCTCTTATGCATTGAAAGCAACGTACATATATAGGGGTCAAACACTTCGTTGAAGAATGTGAGGCAAAAAATGTCATCTTGTTCATTAAGTGGACATAATATGATTTAGATACGTTAAACAACCAAAGAAAATACAACTTTCACGATAAAGTAATTGCTAAAGGTCTCAAATGAATGAATTGCATTTAGACCAAATTAAAATTAAAAATTGCAAAGTTTGATGTTAGAGCTGCTTCATGCAATGCAATTAATGCCGCCAACTACCATACCAGGTATATACATCAAACAAACGCGGATAAGTTTGCAGTTAATGAAGTCCAAATGTTCAGAATTAATAAATGCTTTAAAAATTATTCAAAGTCAATAAGTATAGTGAAATGAAAAACCCTGAAGATAAAGATGCTGCTTTAATGGAAGAAATTTGAACACGTCTAGTCTTACTGCGAAAAATAGTGATTTCGTAATAGACGTGTAATTTTGGATTTAATGGTTGATAGGGGTAAATTCATGCATGTTAATTGCAAATCATTTCATTGAATTCAATCGATGATTTCAAGAAATTCATCTACTGGTAATTATGACATTCCAGTCTTTAAAAAATATATATTTACTGGTAATAAATGAATATTTCAATGTCGACAAGTTTTATACACTGAGCTACTTCAACTACTGACACTAGTCTTTTTCGAGTAACAGACTATTCGAGTTGAATACCTAACCTCGGAGAATCAGGCCCATGTGGTTGGCATATAGTGTCGGTAATTTTTTGCTGAAACTGGTGTGCACATTCGGCTCATCGTTTGCATTCAACCGCATTGACACATGTTTAAAGTTAACTAAATACGTAGAAAATGGCTGTGAATTAGGGGTGGGAAAATATTATTCTTTCCCTTATTCATGCATTAGTAACAGGTATTTCGTCTTGCGTTATGTAAGAAGCCGATTTATTCTTATTATTTATTACCTGAATCGCATCTAATAAAGAATACCTGAAGCAAATAATTGGTACTAAAACGTATCGCTCTGTCGTGGTTACTTGTATCTCATTGGGTAAGCATCTCTAACTGTTTTTGGAATTTAGGTTACTTTTTATATGATCTAGTACATAGTTTATGTGGACCTCGTCGTCGGCATACTATTGAATTTGCTCATCATCACATTATGGTATGTCAATTATTTATCATGCTGTTTTATTCTAGATTATCCCATGTTTCAGCTCAGTAATATTGTTAGAGAAGTACATAACATATGCTATTGGTTCTCTTATCGTCGAAGTCAACTCTGTTTTCCTGCATATCAGACGTCTGCTGCTCTCTGAAATTTTAACGTAACTTGTCTACAGAATAAAAGCACTCTAACTACTGAGTCGGTGCTTCTCTTGAGTGTATTTGAGTCCACTTAAGGCAGTCTTCTAGATGTGTTTACCTCAGTCACTTTCACGACTTTCCGTTTGGGTACCTTGATTTGGATGGCCTGGTGGCTTGCTGCCAATCGTGCTTTAATTCCAGGATGTCTTTTTTTCTTCGGTTTCATCGGACTTGGTTCAGTGATTCCATTCAAAATCGGCCCTCTCTGCTACGTCATTAGGACGGACGTATTAGCTCCTCGAGTGCAGCAAAATCTGCCCCCTACCGAGAACTTTTAATCTCAGGGATTGTCTGTCACCTCCCAGGGAATTGCAGGGCATTTCGAATCTCTCGTTGACTTATGCTAAACTGATTCTTTGTAATTCCGTAAAGTTAGTGCTTTAGAAGCTGTGACTAGTAGATGTTGACATGAAGGAAGCTTGTCTTGTGTATTTCTTCTCTTGTGATGTTGTACTTTAACGCGACCTCGTCGTACTTTGCCAAGTACTCAAATTACGTTCTTAGTAATGCACAGTCTCTAATGTTTAAGAAATTCGTCTAACTTGTAGTCTTGACGCATCTCATCAGATAGGTGATTTCGCTTAATGTTACTTTGGAGCAAACATAAATATGTTTATTTCAAATCCTGCTGTTTCAAAGGTGGTAATAGTATCTAGTAAGGAATTGCCCCATAATGTTGCTCGGATCATGGGAGCCTTGCGCCCAGGTAAACGATGAGCTATCTTGGTGGGACGTGTAATGTGCGTGACTAGGGAGGGTGGGGTCAGCCCCCATACAGAATCTCAAGTGTTTTAACTCGTTTTCGGGGGTGATCTAAAGATCAAATTTCCTCTGTGTCCGTTACCTGGTGTGCATACTACTGTTGCTCAAATAGTAGTGCCATGTGTATGGTCATGTAATCTGATAACCTCGTTTCTGACTGCAAAAAATCCCCATATTGATTTGATTATGTCAAACTGCTTAATCTTACTGAAATTATTTGACAAGAGTCGAGTATGGTTGTTCAAATGAATACTTGTACAGAGGCGTTTCAAAGTCTTAGGTGGCTAGATCACTAAAGCGGTTTACGTATTCGTCGAGTCGTAGCTTCGCTTTTGCCATATTGGTATAATTTAGTTGATCACTTAACTCGGAATTTTGCTAAGTCGCTCTACCTATTTTAGCCACCACAAATATTTTGCAGCTACATAGCTTGATACCCACAGACGAATATTTTTACTTTATTTCGTTACCAAAAAGTGATTGACCACATCGATTCGTTAGCAAGCTTTCATCGGAGTTCATCCTCGTTTAGTAACTAAATGCAACCGATATTAAAGGCCAATATCTCAGTATCTTATTGAATTTGTGCAGGTGGCAAAAGTGGTGGTTATATCGTATGATCTCTCAAGGTCTCTGAAGTGGAGCTATGCCTAAAGCACATTACGTCGTTAACTTTAAAGTGCTCTTGCCCTTAACCACACAGAGGTTTTCTCGTGCGACTGACAGCATGCTACCCGCGCGTTTCTGAGACTTATCATTGAAGAATCTTGTTTGGGCTAAAATCCCATAAAGCTATACGGGCACGTAAAAAGAGAGAACTTGGTATTAGGAAGAAAATCGTTTATCAACAAATTGTTTTAGATGTTAGATAGCCACTAATCGGGCTGACCAAAATCGCTAAATTGTCCTTAGAGTTCTTAAATTCGATTTTATTTATCTAGGAGCATGAATTCCTAACATTTGTTCATTATGAGGTAAACGTATTTCCTGAAAAAACTACCAGACACCAATCGAGCAGTCTCGTATTGCTTAATGTTTGCATGAGAACGCTGATTAATTCATTACATCGAGGCAATCGTGTAATGAAACAAGAATTTAATAGGAGCTAGTGCAAACAGAAGGAATGAAAATTCCTCCACTTTGTCATTCCTATAGAGTTCTCCTGTAAAAATTATCCAAGAGATTGCTTAGTCTAAGACAAGCGTATCTTCGCATATTACTCTTCAATTAAGCTTTTCGATGTAGGCTTCTGATTCGATAAATTGGGATTCCGGAGTGCATACTAATGGTTAATGTTGCCAACATAATATTTTCTTTTCATAGCTTGTCAATATCTAGACGGTAAATTTACTCCTTTCCGAATCGCACGTGGATGGGTAGATTTTTCACCCATGTAAATAATGTCACCGACTTCGTTCCTAGGAAAACTGATTAGTATTTGCAGTCGTTATTTGTAACATACTTGCGGAAAATCGAGCTTCTCGATGGTCATAGACTTGCTTACTACTAACATAACTGATCAAGTCATCTAAGTAATAGCAATATTTGAATCGATGGCTGTGTATTTAAATGATTTATACAGTGTACAGAATAAATAAAACTTTTGGTTTTAATGGGGAACCTTCCTTCCTCGAACTAGGGGACTAGCCCGGTGAAGCCTACTGAAGGGTTGATACATAAAGGGAAACAAAGAAACTGCACCTTAACTGGCACTCAAAAACCGGAGCCTTCCACTCTGCATTCATCAAACGCAGTTAACTCCCCTGTACTGACGTCGTTCATATATCAACCCCTCATTTAGTAGTAGTTATGAAAGCAGTGCTATGATACAAACTTGTATACGCCACCAAAATTTCAAAAGAAGAGTTTCCTACTGAAATTAGTTTGGTATGTGTCTTACCTAATAGACGAATTCCAAAATCCATACGTAGGGTTCATGATGTTTCCCTATCTCAGGAGATAGTAAGAAATAGCTTGAATTATTTATTCAGAATTTAGACATCAAATTTATGCAGCTACTTGACTGGCCGCTATTTTGTCAATGGTTTACAATAATGCTATGGTTATAGGCCTCAAAAACGAAAGATTCAATAGCATCTCTCATCAATAATTGGTTATAGGTTAATGTTGTTTTTTCTTCACAGCAGTTTATTGGTCACTCTCAATTATCATGCGCTTTTATCATTAAACTTATTTTAGGATGTTTGAAATGGCGCTTGTGCTGTAAATTTTCCCTGTGTGTTAAAGGTTTTCAAGCACACGACCAATTTAAGCCCTTTATGACTTTACTTGATGGTAACGGGATTCGATGACGGAACCCTCCAACTCGCTTATCATGAAAGAAGATAAGTTGTAGGGCCATGACGATTCTCGCCGGACACCAAAGTGAGGCGGAGATTCTGGTCGTTGCTTACCGCTCCCCATTGAACACCATGGAACCAACCCAGTGGCATGACCAGGAGAACCGCAAAAGAGACTACTAGGCGGTTGCAGCCAAAAGAAGCCAGCAACACAACAATAGCCTAGGTTGGATTCGGATTCCTGGGACGAGGAATTGTGACCACTGTAATTAGGGCCTGGGCGACGAAAATAATAGGTAGCTTTGTGTGCAACAGCGGCAGGATTCGATTCCCCTCCGCTCAAGGAAACGTCGAAATTGGCTCTCTCCAAGAAATTTGCAGGAAGATGACACATTTTAGAGCTTACCTCGACTACGGACTCATAATTATGGTCGGTTACTGCAGAGAGAGATACCAATTGCCTCCTTACGAGTTGTACACAAATCAGTTTAATCTATGATTGAGTTGAGGAGACACCATAGATTTAGTAAAATCAGCTTCCTCTAGGTTCTTCTGGGGGAGGTCGTATTTAGGCCGTAATAGAAACTAATGAAAGCTGTTATTTTGAGGGCAACTCTCAATCGGTATCTATGCATGCATTCACTGATATTTTGTAGTTCGTAGATGTATGTGCTGATCTATATTTCCGCTCTACAAACACTGGAATAGCTTTTCATCAGTCCTTTATTTATTTTACAATGCACAGTGCTGTGAGGCACTTTTGCCTCCTATTCCTTCAAATATGGAAACTCACTTATAGAATGAATGGCAGACATTGTCTGCACATTTTAGGGGCCTTCCATGTGCGCCTGATCAGGAGCTCCATCATTCACTAATAAATTTTAATATTTTCCACACAATCGTCATCAAATAATTGTGCTTCTACTAAGGCTTCCTTGTCCAATTGACCGAGTAATGCAGGTTACACTTATATCTCCCCTTCCCACTTTGCTCTAGTGCAGTTTTCTCGAGAATTGGAAGCAACTCCTTAAAAATTTAATTTATGGGCAAGTGGGGTGTCAAATATCAACTAGCGTTTCAATTGTGATCTCTTAAATTGGACTATTTCAATAAAAGCGAACGACTAATCCGTAGTTTGAAGAGAGAGCTCATGCCCAAAATGTTTAATAAGCACTGTTTTCTCACAATGTTCATCATTTGATAAGTAAGACAAGAGTACTGGCTTAAAACTCTGGAGATATTGTTACCGACGAAATAACAGGCACATATGGAGGAAGCAGTAGCTTAAAAAAGTGCATTTATTGCTATGCTTGTTCTCAAAAAATAGCATTGTCAGTGGTGCTCTTGGGGAGTCGGAGTTCTGGGTAAATATAGCTCTACACTGCCAGTCAACGACAAGGTTACTCAGGGTGCCATCTAGATAAGCTTATGACCTTTAAATTACTCAAACAGGTCCAGATATTTCAAGACATACTTGGTAAATGAGTATAGAAAAAGTTGGATATATTAGGAATTGACAATCTATAACCGAAAATTAACCTTTTAATTCTTGGTTGCTTTCCATGATGTTAGCAAATCGATCTTTTTATCTCAAATATTTATAATGCATCACATGGTATGGCCAAATATTAGAATCCCATTTTCACTATATTTGCGACTTATCGTCTTTAATCTTACTCAGTCTACAGCACTTTCTCGTCATAACTCCTCTTTGGGTAATAAGAGGACCAATTTCACTAAGCTCGGCTTATTCTCACACCTTTAAACTACCGGTGATAAATGCTATTAACTTACTTAGAAAGTGCACGGAAAATCCATGGGTACCACTAATTCTCGCATTTATTTTATGGTGTGATATTGAAATGGGGTAATAGCACAAGGAGAATTGGTGCTTTTTGTTAAGGAGAATGCACCGACCCGCTTATAAGTGCGTTAACCCTTTAAACAAGTAATTCACTTTCTGGGATACTTTTTAGCGAAACTTAGAAGATATTTCATTTATTCCTCTTCGAAAGTCCATTTTCACTACAACTCACAAGGAGTACACATTGTTAATTTTAAAATACATTTGGTGCAACGTATGAAGTAATGCACTTTACACCATTTGTACAGCAGCACTACTGGGTTGATCTCGATCTTCACATTCTTCAATTTTCTCTACTTCTAAACTTGCGATAATGGTGCCAAATCCATTCCACATGTGCGACAGAAGGAATGTAGCAGGATTATTATAAAGAGAACTACACTAGTCTCTATCTAGTGCACTGTTAAAACCAATTTTGAGAGCCCAAGGAGTTTGTGAAACAAATCAGCGCAATGAAATAAATAGTACGAATCCCAGTCGATCATACTCTAACTTCTTTTCTACCACCTAAAATCTACTTGTGTTTCACACCCGACAGTGCATAGAGCAAGTGCTTGGATTGCAAGGACCTTAGAGATGTGCCTAAAAGCCGGCGTAGTAAAATATTTACACCACTTACATCATGCACCCACATCATGAAAAGATGAATGCACTTAGTGTACAGATCATGTGGAACTTCTCAGAGTTGTTTCAAGCATCACACGAATCTAAGGGATTCTTTTCGGATGAACAGGAACTGAGCATATGTTTTGGTAAGGGCTGGCATCACTTCATCTTCTAGTATGCCAAATCGTCAATTAAATACAGGTTTTGAATAAGTCATTCTGTGGTGGAAGAGGATAAAATGGATTACTATTTAGCATTTGAGTTTCCGAAAGGAAGCTTACATCTCATGTTCACTATTTTTACTTTATTTATTTGGAAAGTAAGGAACTATTGGCCTGCAAAATGACTGCAATCATTCAAATACTAAAGCGATAATTTCACTAAATTCTTGTTTCGTGTCGTAAGAAAACCAAATATTCGAGGTATAAGGTTAGTTAGTTTGTTTGCTTCGATTCAGCTGCACATACTTGATTTTAAATATTTATGATAGATGGTAGAAGGACCAACGTAGAGCTATTAATGCTCCCTCTGAAGTCCGCACCAGAAGGGGAATCTATCAGGAGGAATTGCGTCGAAAGGTAGCAATTTAACTAAGATTTGCGAATTCATCCCCAATCCCATGGATAAAAAGCGCAGCTTCTCTATAAAAGGTGTCATTAAAGTTAAAAGTGGGGAGTAACGCACTGATAAAAAGGAACTTAAGGTTAATTAAGTGAAAATGAAATTAGCGAACAGATCCCATTTTTAGGGGATGAGAGAAAGTGTAGGTTCACTGTAATCGATAAAACTGAAAATGGAGAAGAGAAGCGTACTATTATAATTCCTTTTAATTGAATGTTGCTGGTTTACGGGTCATTTTGCAGAATCTATTTCATGAAAGCTGTTTTGCTTGAGCTCGAGTTTTTGTTTTGCTTGGAGCATGGTATATGACTCGAGTGGTGAGTGTGACTTAAAACGAAGCATCCCAAATTAAGATATGAGTCTGACCGTTTTGGATAACAAAAAGGGTTCATGATTATTACGATTAGAAAGTAATCGTTTCACTGGGAAGCTCGAGTGAATCCCATCCCAGCAAAGCATTGAGTGCGATGGCTATTCAACAAAATAAGTACAAACCTCTTGATGTGTTCGAGTGGAGCTGTAGTGGTCAAAACGTCTGCTTATAGGTTCGGCTTTCATTTTTATAATGGTACCAACAGTCCTACGGAACAATACTATGTAGGTGACCGTGTATACTTGTAAATGGATTACCAATATAATGCATAATGCCTAAATTATCCCATGCTAATTTGTTCATCATTAACTTAGTTCTAAGCAACTGAATTATATGTTTGGTTGACTGAGTTGAAAATACCCCAATGAATGAAACTACTCCGCTCATTAGTCCGAGGGAATACAAAGATGTGTGAAATTTCCACACACAGTAGTGCTCGAAGTATAGCTATTGTTAGCACCTTCAGACATGAGAAAATTCCGGTTGTTTAAACAAGATGTGTTGCGTTGGAAGGCAATCCAATTAATTCAAAATATTTGAAGCTATTTCAAAACATAGAGTCGTGCCGAAAGTTGTCCCTGGGATTACTTGTTCAGTAATTATTGGGCATTAAGTTTAAGTTGGAATATATTTGATTTGTGATTTTAAAGTGAACTATCACGCCTGATTGAGCCTAAAACGTATAATTCTCTTTTGGATTTAACGGGGCTAAGGGCGGGTTAAATTAACACTTCAGCAATTTAAAGTAGGCTTGGCCGGAAGAAATTGGGGGTTACGAGCAGGGGGATTCTCTGGTCACTAGGTGTGATCAGACTGAATCTAGCCTGCCTCAGGTCACTTTAACTGCTAATAGTAGGTTTCTCTATTGATAATCATTATGATTTAGTTTAGATACGTCTTTTCATTTGGGTGACAGTCACATAACCAAAATTAGGGGGTACAACATCCTATAAAGGTTAACTTACATCTGATCACTAGCTGTATTCCTAGCAAAATTCCCTTTATTCAGCGACATACAGATTAAATTTTTTGAAATCAATGCTCACTTTAATGTTAACCTCTGCAAACTAAAGCTCTAAGGGCAGCAATTAAAAATAAAGTGTACATGCATCAACTTAAACGGAGGTCTAATCTTCTAAATCCTATATTTTCATTATTATTTATTCATCTTAATAATTACTCTGGAGTAATACGACACGTCCCCTAATCGAAATTCTACGAATCCAGTCTCCTAGGTTAAACAGTTGTTCTGTCACAGGGATTTATGGTCTTCCACGAAACTTAAAGCACTGTGGATGGCATGCCCCAGGTAGTAATGTGTTTGACAGTCTGAAAACCATAGAATTTGGTGATTGCTACTACTCCTACTTATCCAAGTACGTTCATTCATAAAAGATCTATGGGATTCAAAAACTCGGCTATAGGCATCACACAGCATTTTCTGTTGTGACTTAGTAAGTGCATGCACACTCTCCGATGGTTTTGTCGCAATAGTGATTGTGCGAATTGCTCCGAGACTAAGAGCTCACCCTCAGGTATATCACTGCCATTCATCACTTTATGAAATAATTGGTTAAGAGACGTGTGAAACGCGTCGGAGAAGGCGAGAATCCTCCCAAGGTCGTCGCTGTCTTGGCACTGGTGCGAAGAAAGGCCTGCAGCCATACCACCTCGAGTTTATTTCAGTCTTGAAATTCACTCATCAGAGAGTCTTTGTGTCTCCCCAGATTAAAGTGCTGTAATTCGAAGTTCGTGCTTCAATCCGACACCATTTAAAACCTCATAATTCCGTTTAGATACAATGTTTGGCTAGTGGTCTCGATTTCAGATTGTTCCATTTCAGAATTTATATCATAATTTCTAGTAGTAGCTCAGCAAAACAACCAGGTTGCTTTTATGTTACTTCGTGAGCTGCGGCCCATATTCACGACAGATAATATTCTTAGCATTAGTAGAGATATTATGCAATTTAAGAATTATAATCAACGGCAAATCTTAACCCTCCTTGTTTTAAAAAGCGGACCATGCTTTCTCTGTTTAGTTAAAGGTATTTCGACATTTTGTTGACTATAAAGACTTTGATACGGTTTTAAGTAAGCATTAAATGCTCTCCACTACAGCACTGCAACCTTTTAAATTACTCATTAGAGTTTTACTTTCAGTTGCAATCAAAATGAAATAGTAGTTTCCTCGAGGAAAAAGCACCTCCCCTACTTTACCATGCTAGGATTCGCGAGTGCTTTCGTCTCAGGCAGTTGAACAGAATTTGTCTCCATACCACTCACTAAGTTCTCGAGGATTCTTTCTCCCTTACTTCTCTTTAATTTCCGCATTCAGCAACAGGCCTTAGAAGAGCAAAAGAATGCACCAGGACTTCACAATTCTGAAAATTCAAAGACGCACATTCCCTTACCCTCTGACAAACAAACTCACCCAAACTCAGACTATGCATCTCAGAGATAACTCCCGCACTCACTAGGGGCATTTGCACCCAATGTTTTCCAATTACCTGCTTCTATTTTTTTCACTGACGACAACTCACCACAAGCTGACTACGCTGACCAATCAGAGTTCGGGAAGGGGGAGTGCCGCATAAAAACGCGTTCTATTGCAAAGGGTGACTATTACGCAGAGCAGCATGTTGGGTAGCGCAGACAGAGACGCTTTCTGTTCTCTATCCATTTTGTTAGGTAATCATCATAATGCCTTAAGCTGTGCTGTGAAACCGTTCTCGCTTTTATTGCCTGAGCGTTATGCTCCCTGCATGGTTCCCACTGTTCCTTCGCCCAAGGAACTACTCTCTTCCAACTGGTGTCGAAGCCGTCCACGAGGTAAGCTGTCTTCTTATTCTCCTAAACACGTATGTTTGTTTAGAATACGTGAAGCTCCTTGAAGGCTTGGTGAGCTCATGGAGAATCTTTGAGATGAAGCGAGAAGTTCACCTACATAGTGACCCACCGTCTCCTCCATATGCTGAATCAGTAAACATTGAGGTAGAGACACCAACAGACCAAGCTGGTTTGGATGATGGGAACTTCCACTCTTCACCCAACTCTCCGTCAACATCAGGATCCCTACTGTCGCCTTGCTCCTCTTCAACGAATGCTACCATAACCGCTAGTGCCAATAAAACTCCTCTTACCTCTCCGGGAATGACCAAGGTTAGCACAGACTCCGCAGAAAACTCAAGTGAGACTTCCAATCGTATCAAACGATACAGAAAGGCTAGAGCCTACTTCCAGCCTCATCATCTAAGCGCATTAGAGGGCTTCTATAAGCATCAAAGCTATCTCTCGACTTATGATCGCGAAATGCTCTCCAAGAAACTGGGACTATCAGAGGACAGGGTGAGTCACATCTTCGATCTAAGGTATAAAACCCTACCAATTAGTTCATGTTTACAGGTCCTTTCCTTCATCTGACTGTAGATTAGAACGTGGTTCCAAAATCGAAGGATGAAGGAGAAACGAAAGCCTAGGATGCAGCACCATCCGTCGGCCACCGCGCTCAATCTTTCGATGAATCCCTAAAAGATGGCTCCAACGCCTCTAAAGGGCTGCCAGGTGCATTAATAACCCACATAACCCAATCCTCTTTTATAAACGAAAGTTGTACAATACGAATTCCAATTTGACGGCATTGTCATAGTGCTTTTATATTAATAATATATTCAGAATCTTAATCTTCACTTTTTTTGGCCTGTTGCTATTTTCTCTGTATAAATTGTAGGTGTTATGAGATGTTAAACAAGTCACCATTTCAAGAAATTGTCCACTTGAAATCAATAAGGGCTTTCTTTACACCAACTCAAGTGTACAATTTATGGTGTGGAAATACTGTTCTTTTTATAATTATTGCGTTTGATTAAGAAACCTAGGATCAATGTCTGATTAAAATATTTTTCGCGACTCAGACTGAATTGTGTAATATCCATCCTGATTTAATGACTAAGTTAGAATAACTTCTAGCAGAGACTTTTTACAGGGTACTCTCTAGCTAATATCGTCAGCCACTCAACATCCGAAGCTTCCTCGATTCCCTATATGTTAGGCATACATTGAGCTTAATATTCCGCGATGTAGGTTACTAGTCCTTTAGGGAGTGACTAAGGACTAGTTCATCTAGCTTTTGAAGCAGTTTGACTCTTTAGTTCACTATCAATTACTAATGACAATTTAAGAGGTTCGTTTAACTTCATTCTGAATAGATGTAGGGGGTTTGTTAGCATTGGATTTTCATGAAGTCCTCTCTTTTAAAACGATATCAAATATTACCTAGTTTGGCGAAAAGATGTGGAACTATAGAAGTACATAAGTTTTTGAAACATGGGGAATTGAGGTTCTACTTCAAACAAAGATTTTTAAACAGCTTATTTGTCAGTCAACAGGTATATAGATTATGGAACCCTGTAAGGAAACAAAGGAGTACTACTAATTTTGGGATTGCGTCCAATCATAGTCCTTCTTGATATCCAGTAATTTTATTGACACCCATAAGGGGGATGCTTTCTGAACTCAATTTCGAAGCCTATACGGTGAAAAAAGCCTCCGATTCTATATACCTTACTTGATACCTTTTGATAAGTTGTGCATGAATTTCTTGTATGCCTAAGGGTCTGCAGAAGAAATTCCATGGAATTCTGGGTAGGTGCACAGTTTAAAGTATTACCTATTTTCACGTTGGTGTTTCATCATTAGTTATTAAGGTCACAAGTTTAACCCAGACCTGTGAATTTCTCCTTATTTGCTTTTTCAATACAATTTTAATCTTTGTCATTCCGTGACAAATAATTGTAGCGTCTCATCTTTTACCATGCCTCTCAAATTGATACCATAATTGACTGATATTTCCATTTTCTTCTCTAGCTGCAACTATCACCGTTTGATATTCCTTAAATATAAATCTTGGTGAACGTTTAATTGTCAATTGGATTTTTCTTTCTATTAGACAGGCCCTCCAATATCTGATCCATAAATTTAAAATAAGCCACATAGTTTGAAGGTGCATTTGCTAATTCGTTTCCTTAAGTCAGTTTAGATCAGTCTTACAAGTGGTTCTTTTGCTTTCAGTCAAACTTAATACGACAAGGATGACCTCACTAGTACTCTTGCATTCTAGAGCGGGACTCTGGCAGCAGGGGTTCCATCATTTTGATGATTAGATACGTAATACCAAGCGCCTACCATCATTATGTTGCTGATGTTTTTTTGCCCATTGTGGTCTACTTCGCTACTTTGTCGACGTGGTAAAATTTAAGATGGCAAAAACCTGCCTGTCTACCGGTTCGCATGCACCAAAGCATAATGAGAGGTTGCCACTTAGGTTGTGTGAGCGTCAGCAATTATAGTGTCACCTTCGATCTCCAGCCAATGGTGAATTATCGTTTCGGGATATTTTGACTATAACGATTACGTAGATTTTCTTATTAAATTGTCTTATAATTAACAGCCTGAGAACAAAGATTTATCTCGTAAAGGGACATTGTGAAGGTGTGATTTCCTATTTGAACCTCTTTAGTGATCATCAGTATGTAGCATCATTTACTATGAATTATGAACCAGGATAAAGAGAATATTGTACAAATACTGCAAATTTAAATCCTGAAACCATAAATTTGAGAGTTATGTGTAAAGACTACGAGTACCAGAGAACTAATTGCCTCCTGTTAATTTTAGATAGTCTCTTGAGCAACGCATTCACCAGAACACCTCTGGAAAACAGTTCTTTCAAATGATTTTAAGTTCATAATTTCCTTCAGATAACGAAGATAATAACGAGGATAAGTTGCCACTCCTAGAGATGACTGTTCAGACATGCTTAAGGTTGCAGTCTAGCGTAGTACAAAGAAGCTTTTAAGTGGTCGATGACACTGGTGAGAGCCTCAGTAAAATAAAGTCCAGAAATATTAACACGTAATCTGTGACTACTCTGAAGCTTTTTTGTTACTTATTAGCACACTTTATAACTTATTTACAAATCAAAGGCATAACAAACGAGATCAACAAGGATAACAGTTGCACGCAATATTATCTAAGCTGAAGATATTTCTTATCACACTAATCTCAAATGGTGCCCTTCGCTCTCTTGAAGTCTCAAGTCGTGAAAATAATTAGATAATCGAGCTCAGATGCGTGGAAATAACTAATCCCATTAGTGTCATTTCATGAAAATACTGCACAGGCAAATGGGACGGCCTATCGGCTGGTTAGATATTGTACAACTGGGTAGCACTGGGAGGAAGCATTAGGCAATCAAAAGGGACCTCATAAAGATTGCCTACAACGCATGCATGAGAATGGGTGCATAAGACCTCTTATAAGCATAAAACGGGTTACTAGGTCTTTGAATGGATATTTGTAATTCACTGCGTCATTTAAAGGATCAGACTCTAAAATTGAAATCTATGCACTCAAACGAGTTTCTTCAACTTAGTCGTAGTACTCTCATTGACCCTCATTATGCCAGATTCCAGCACTTTAGGAAAAATAAAGCAGTGTTTTATTAAGGACTTCTCTTCTTCGAAAATGCAAGAGAACTAGAATTGCATTTATACCCCAAGTACTTTTAGATGCAGTAAGGGGATTCACGTGCGTTAGAGACAAAACGGAAACGCTCAGTCACCATATCATCGAAATTGTGAGGTGGCACATTGATTTCGTGTTCAAGTGTATACGTTACAGCGTAAGTGTCACAACTGACTTGCAGCAACTGATGAGGAATCTGCACAGCATTGTAAATGTTAAGATAAAGTAAATGATTGGATAACGATGCACCAGAATGTGTCATGTGGGGAAGAGCTTCTCTGGCGTAATCAGATGCCCATGCAAAGTAAATTCATTCACTCTGTAGCGAAGAAGCTGCCTAAATCTTAACTTGTAGATAAATGATTCAGCAGACCAGGTAGAAGGAGATATATTTTCAAATAAACCGGATCCTACTTCCGAACTCACAATATTGCTTGCATGTTATCAATAATGCCACCTACTCATGTTGAAATTGGTAAAGTATGACCTCTATTTTCAAGATGTTGTGGTGCTAAAGCCTTGTCGATCTGGAAAGATGCAATGATCTGCGCATTGTCAGTTGCCAGAGTTAACGAGTTCTCATGAACTTAGCGAAAAGCCCCTGTGCACAAAATTCCTTAAGTATAATCAGCTGGTGTTAGCTCTCTAGGCGACATTTGCTTTCCCCAAATTTAGAAGCCTTTGCTTTTTGCTGATTAGATATGGCTAGTGCGTTATGAGTAGAAGGGACTTGTGACTCAAATATTGCTGTTAATTGCTTACAATGTTAAAAACTGGGAAAATTCATTCCCACTTTGGAATAGTGAGTGATACGTTTTTATGGATTCAATTGATTGGTTCAATTGTAAAGCTAATTATTTAGGGTTAAAATAAGAAATCTGGGTTCTAACTGGGGACCCTGGTTATCAACTTTTTTCAAAAACTGGGTCTATCAAGAAGGAACTGTGTAAGCAACGATAGCGTAGGCATTAGAGAATTTATAGTCCAACAAAATTTGATAATATTGTATTGCAACACATAATGTTACTAAGAGTCCTTGAAAATGTCATGTCGTCGATTGAATTATCAGGCAATGTTGAATTCTAAAAAAGCTTTCAATATTGAAATAATGAATTTATATTTCTACATAACTCGTCTTTGAAATATGCTATATCTATATGGTTGTAAAGCGCTTATATATTTATGGAAAATGGCTAATAGGAATAGCATTTCTTCAATTAAAGATTTCTAATGGGAGCTTATTTATAATACAAGCACCCATTTTCACTGAAGGTATTTCTCCGAATGGGTTGTGTTATCTAATTTCTATAGTTTAAAAGGAATGAAAATACAATTTGAAGTGAAATTAGTCTCAGAAGGGCTCTAGATAATTCCTCCTAATTTGAACCAAGCAAACCTTCTGGAAAAGATAATTTTATTACGAAATAGAGATCAAAGATCCATTAATAAATACCGAAGTGTAGATAGAGGACACAATTGGACTAGAAACGGTAGTTACTTATTTAAAGTGTGTAGTAGCTCAATTTACAGCGTATGTAACCGAAGGTGTAACAATGGGACGGGATTTACAACCAAACACCGCTCAGTGGGTGCATGTGAATCACTACCTTCAAGCTCCTTTCACATTCTAAAATTACCGTTTGGCATGAAACTGTATAAATAAAATCCAAGTAATCTGAGTTTCTGCATTGTCTAAAATGAGCATCCGTTTTACATGATTCCTATGGAAATCAGGCCAGATGACTCTACATCACCATTTATGTTATGGGTGAGTGCACATCAGCATCTCAATGGTGAGTGTCCACACGCTGTTGCCCGTGCTCAGCCGCCTTGCGTACCACCTCCGAAGTCCGGAGCGTGTCTCCTGTTTCTTTAAGAAATGGTGCATACTGATCTTCTGCTGCAGCTTGTGTGAGAGCACGGAGGCTGTAAAGTACTTTGTTTAGGATAACTCGGTTGCTATTGATGGGGATGAACCTTTTATAGATCTGCTTCATAATATTCAATTCATAGAACACCTCCATTTGTATGAATGGCGTGTAACATTGATAGCCCGATCCATTTATGTCGAAAACTAGAAGGGCATTACCACTTCTTTTAGCAGTAATTTTCTTTAAAAACACTACTACCACCTAATTGAACAAACTGACTAATACTTTAAGCAAAACCCTACTACCTAAAGGTTCTACTAACAATAACACGTAGCAACTTTTACGCCCGTATATGATCCTGTCGTCCGAATCTAAAATAGAGACAGTATATACTGAAATACAGCCTTAGGGGGATTACTGGGGGCTTTCGATATACTGGAAAATCCTTCGGAATGTAAGAAAATAATTACTATAATTCGCTAGTTTCTGGTTGAAGCTTTTAACTGAATACTAAAATTAACCTTATCTCATTTATGGAAACCAAAGGTTTTAATTAAGCAGTTGAACATCATTCGTACAAACCTTTTTATTGTATCCCTAGTAAACAAAGTGGTACTTCTTGATATTCTCTTGACACCAATATTGTCAAACTTGGCTACCTCGTGAGGTATTTTTAACCCAATAAGTCCCATTTTCCCAGAATGTTGCTATAATCCTCGAGTTATGGAAAGGAACTTCAAATTTTTATTCATTATGCGGTTTCAAAACAATACTCAAAAACTGGGGTACGTTGCGACTTAATGGGTTAATAACTGAACGGTATGGTTTTTGATAAAAATATGCCAATCTACTATACGTGCTAAATCATATATATTATAAAAGCAGACTTAATTTTCAATGATTCTATAAAATTGCCAACAGTACAACTGGTTACACACTGATTTGAAGTTTTGATTTGATAATGCAGAACTTGTGGTGGCCTGACTAAGCCTGAATTCTCATCACCGGCTCAGCACCACGTAAGGCTATACAGTCAAGCCCCTACAAAGCCTTTCCAACCTAGTTACTGTACTCCTCCCCTCGTCTATAATCCGAGTCTGAATCATGTCCTTTGTTAATGAGCGTGCTCCTTCACAAGCGCTCGTGTAAGCAGGTCTCCTCTTCCTAACCCTGGTAGCGTGACTTCTCTCTTGGAGAGTCCAAGTGTAGCCCACCCTCCAAAAACCTGTACTTCTTCAGGTTTGTAGCCTTCATTCTTCATAATGGCTAAGGATATTCAAATCGTATCTGAGAAAACAATGAAACGAAGTTAAAATCGATTTAGAAAATTACGGCGCTTTCGGTCAGGGAAGCTAACCTCTAAGTTTTACTGGAAGTAATACAATAATCAAACTCCGACAAGACCCATCAACCTATCATTCCAATGAAGAGAACAAAATCTTTCAGCAAAATTTACCATCATAAAAGTGCCAAGATATTATTACAGTTTCATTAGTTGACGTGATAGTATTAGGACTGTAGTATTAGTCAGCGCGTTGATTCGGATGAATTAAGGGCCCGATAAACACAAAGCGAGGATTTAATCCATCAGTTTACCCTGTAGGTGAGAATCTGGAGAACTTACAGTTTCTGCTTTTGCCGATTTACTTGACAAATATTAATCGTTGACGTTTGTAGGTACGATATAAATGGGATTTCCGGATAAGTTTAACAAGCTATTTATGGCAACAGCTTTCAAGTGGCATTTTAAAGTAATGGCAGAAATTATTCCCTCAGAATAAATTGGATTTATAATTGTTATAAGGACGGAAAATGGAAGATCTACAAATCCATGACCAGTTTCAAGAGTTTGACTTGCAATGGGGTTATGATGACTTAAATCCATGTAGATCATCAGCCTCGCTGTTAAAAAAATGCATGCTTATTTTATTACATCTTTCTCTAAACTGCCACTCTGTTACATAAATATCACCGTTCTCAAGCTGACAATAAACCCCAGGTGAGATTAGTCGAACCCCCCATCTTAGCTTCTGCTGTATTGACGCTTTCCTTTTAATAAAGAGGCCCGGTTCATATCTAATTATAAAAAAATCGAGTCATCCTATGGATCTTGCCCATTTTTTACTGTTTCTGAACAAGTGTGAGCAGTTCTGCTTCCCCTTACTTCAGCCTTTGGAATCTTTATTATTAGAAATTACATTTATTGTGGCATAATTATGGAGAATTTCGAGAAATCGTATAGCACGATTTCTGCATGTTTATGCGTAGTCGTCGAGGTCACGAAGATTGTTTAACACAAAATAACAGCTCAATACTAATCTACTGATAATGCCATTGCAAAATTACTGGTTACTTAAGTCATCTATAAGGTAACTACAGTCAGCTATTCCACGTAGGCATCTGAATTCGACCTAGGCCGGACCATCAATTATGAAGCTTTATTCTGGCTATCACAGCCTCCCAGTCCTCATTACAATTCTCCAGTTCATGCTGCTTTGGTGCGCTCACAAATCTAAGGGAAGACCTTTGAGAAGCTCCCATTATCATGGCACTTTGGTCACTATTGCGAATCGCCAAGCTACAAATCATCCCTTCCATGGTTCAGGTCGGGGAGGGTTCCAGTCATTCACTCTCGTCATCCTCACCCGTATCAATGGCGATGAAGGGTTTAGAGGAAACTAACATTATTCTAAAAATCGTATTCTGTTGCTATATTTACAGCTCCTGTAAATACACCCAATGTTGCCAAAAAAATAAAGGTCCAGCTAGCCACCGCCTTCTTTTATTAGGCAAGTCATATGGATGAATACACATTATAGAATGCTCGGAAAGTGGGCTTAATGTAATCTTGACTATAAATATTATTTTACTAATACTAGATTGCAAGGTCACATGTATTAATCTGCATTACTCTATTTCAAAGGGGGAATTCAAGAATTGATGACATCAGCCCTCAAAATCAGTCATAAGGGCTTCCGACTCGTTTTACTGTTATAATAGGGGCTGAACAGCATTCAAAACTGTAAGAACTAGTGATCGAATCTCAGTCTTAACTTGACTGCTTATCTAAATAACTGAGACGTTGTCGAAAAAAGTAGCTTTCCTTTTATGTTCAATCCAAAATAGCCCTAGTAACCATGGATGGCGTAATGTACCGATGTAGTGTTTGTTGTTACGACTGTGAAGGTGAAAAAGGAATGAATTAGCACATTTCCAAGACTCATCGAGATAAGGGTATCTAAATGCAACTGAAATATATCAAAGGTTGTTCTTATCTAAAGCTGTTCTATTCCAGGCATGATAACTAAGTTAATCACCGAGTGCAAATACATCCAACATTCAAATTTATCAGGGACCCTCTTCCTGTTTGGTAAGTTAATGGTTGCCAAGGTTAACTTTTCACACTTGAGAACTAATTTGAATTTCGTGATTATGAATTTAGATAAAATGGGGAATGTAGCTTTCCCAGAATTCTCAAAGAGAGAACAGGTGGGGAGATGAGCCATTTTCGACTCCCGTGATTTCGCAAGAAACGAAGATGTGACGTATATTTGCTCCCTTGCCTTAGCTCCAAGTTTGGATGCAGAGCATTCCATTGGACAGCATGGCATCAGTAGACCCCCTGGTCCTCGGATTTTCTCGACAAAAATTAGGCTATTTTAAGTAACCGGGGGATTTGGGTTTAGTTTTTGGACAATAAATTCTTTTGGATGCTTATATTATGAGCTTACCGTCTTGGTATTGAAGTGGAAACACCTTAATCCACTTACGAATTTTATGTCGTTTTGAGGATCAAACAGCCAGCTAACAGCTTCATTGTTCAATTTTACCGCAGTTTGTTTTAAGCCTCCCAATTGCACCGAAAATGGACAAATCAGATGACTTCAATTAGGTTCTATTAGAAGATCATTTGTATATTGTTCAGTCATCGATACCACAGGCTAAGCCCGGAATTCAATCTTCTCAATTATTCAATTTCAAAGCAGCTTTTAAAATCCAATTTCCATTTAGCTTTGTAGGCAAAACCAGAATTTAGAAAAATGATGGGTAATTTCCATCGTTTGCCTTAAGATGCCAGCTAAATTTATTTGAAACGCCAATGTTATCTTTACTTTAGATGGGATGATGGTGGTAATTGAGATTATTGAACAGAATTGCGATTTCATAAAGTTCAATGAAAAAGATGTTTTTATGTCAAATGAAGGATAGTGTTTTATTACTTTTACACTTTCCTCAATACCGAGGGTAGTTTAAATCATAGCCATGTTCCCCTTTCGTAGGGGTGGTGGCATTCCTCCGTAACCTCGTCAAAACGAGAAAGTTGATGGACCACATGGAAAAACTAAAGTGTGCGCCTCAAAAAAGGCTTCGGAAATACCTAAGTGGTGCCTTTATTTTGATTTTTTAACAAGCAATAGTAGAATTATACGTTTTTAAAGAAGAGTTAGATTCATAATCCTAGTGGTGCATCGACGTAAGCCGAGTCAGTTCCACGCTGAGTGAATGAGAATAAGAGATGCTTAGAGATGCTTAGAGTGCTTTGTGAGGGGCTTATCACTTTAAGATAGTTTTCTAAGCCTTCCCGTCTTTGACACCAAATAGGGAGCAATCGGAACTCCCACACCTTATTCAAAATTAACTTCTACGATCATGTCTATGGATGTCGAAATTTGTAGCCTAGTCTGATCGAAGCGGTTTTGATTGACTCAAGATTATCGGGCTTCTGACTTAGCTAGTTTGCATTCTAAGATATTTAATATCAAGTAAATCTCAAGAATTACCAAGTTACAATACTTTTGCATTTATGTTTAATAATCCAATGGTGGTATAGGTTATTATTTGACTTACGACTCGTAGGGCCTTTCGTGAGCCTTCATCTAACATCATAGCCAGCTAACACCAAGGAAGCGACGCCCCCAAAGCCCTCACATAACTCGCACCTACCCACTTGTGCGCAAAACAAGGTATCGCAGACATGAATGATTAACACCACCCACGAGCATCACATGTTAGTCATGAATTTCAAAGGTTATTCATAATCTGCCAATACTGTTGCTTTAGTATAGATGGGTCAGAGAACTGTGTTTCAGACACTGAAGCACAAAATAACAAACTATGCTACCTCTTACTCCAACCACAATCATGCACTCGTTGTCGTCTCCATAGTCTAGAAGAACCAATCTCAGTTTACCTATGCGGTGTAAGAAAAAGGTGAAAGGGGCTAGCATTTAGTAAAACTGACCACATTTAGTGAAAATGGCACGATGCTGTTAAATGTCATCACAGCGTTACCCAATGCTCTAAGGTAGAATCAAGGGCTCGAGAGTTAGTGCAAAGAGAACGCAAAAGTAGTACCCAAAGAGCATTTGCTAATAACTGGCTGCTACAGGCTTGACGCAGGACTTTAATCCAGTTGAGCTTTCGGTTCTTAGCAATCAAAGAAAGACACCGTGAGTCAGCTGGCTCGAAGAGCTTATGCGTGTATTAACAGTACTTTAATTCTCTCTCTACACATGTTGGTTTGCACCATCGTCTTCTATGGGTGCAGAGCAGCCATCTAAATTGGCTATTAAGTGAGGAGATCTGTGAAGCCTTCCATTTTCACTAAACGTTGCAGCATGATAGGCTTCTTGAAAAAAAACTGAACTGTAAAACTCCAAAACCCCCAAAACTTGAGTTTGATTTGATGAGACTTGGTCAAAGATGTTGCTTTCTCCGTAATTTGCAGCTCTAACAGTTTCACTTCATCATCCCTATTTAGAATCTGTCTAAAGAGCACAGGAGCAGCCTTTTGCCCAAAGGCCTTTAGAGATAACAGTAAGCACAGTACAGCGTAAAATTAAGCTTAATTTCTACATACTAACTATGAATATTTAGCCGGTTCTGATCAAGCTTTCCTGCCAGTTTCTCCAAAGAACTCCTAATATTTTCATTGATAACTTTAAACCAGATAATTCCTTCAAAATATCCTCTGATATTGATTAGCACTACTGCATATTTAAAATAAAATTATGCAAATGTGCTGCTCAAATGATGTCCATTACCTTTTCGAGAAAGCCAAGAAAATAATTGGGACGCAAACATGGAATCACAAAAGAGCCTTTTGGCACCACCACCACCACGTTCAGAAAATGCATATTGCTTTTATAGACTTTCGAAAATACAAACAATTTTAATACACAAATACAAACGAAAGGCTATGATTTACAGAAGAAAGAGCGAAACGAGAATGGGGAACTACGTTTAGACGTCACAAGAGACTGGAGGATTTTCCACCAGAATCTCTGGCCCGCTACTACCTCTGAGAGCGAGGGAGCAGGAGGGAGCCTGACTAAACTGAAAGTCTCTCCAGAGTTGGCTTATCATGTCTCGGACCAGCGGATGCTCCACTGCCGTGTTGGGAAGAGATCGCTGGAACTTTTCTAGCTGGCTGAGAAAGTTGAGACTGGGTCCTATCACGGATCGCAGGTGGTTGGCGAGGGTACAAGCCTCACCCACCGAGAGAGCCGAATGCGCCACTAGGTAGGCTATTACCAGACTCGCGGATCTCGAAACCCCGCCTTGCAGTGCACCAAAACCTTGCCTCTCTGACAAAAAACAACTGAAAGTGACTCCACCGAGCGTCATGTTATAAATACCATGCAAGAGCTATTCCTTCCAGGAACCTGTTGCATTTTCAGTGTCAAAATAAAGTGCACACGTTAGTGTCGCCTAATCTAAATATGACTGATGGCCTGTCGTTAATGTGATTAATGTAATTTAATTAAAGACCGGATTCAAAGCCTTGTGTTCTACTTTCCTCATTCTATGACGTTATAAATTCCTATTCAACCTACCGATGAATTCATTGACAGCGTGGAAGTGGGGCATGAGATCGTTGCTGCTGTCATTGACGGCTACACGCATGTACTTCATAGCTCCATTCTTTTCAAAGACATTGGGTTGCTTGCGTGTAGTATTTATGATGTGTGCAATGCCTCGGTCTGCCAAGAGTTTCTCATTCCTCGAGTCTCGTGCGTGTCCTGTAATTGTTGGGACAAGTCGGTGAACCCTTCAAGCTCGCAAGCGGTGCACATCAAGCAAAGGCTAAAGCATACCAAGGGTGGATGCCTGGATGGAGATGGGTGGATCCCTGCTAAAGCAGTCATCGAGGTGTGGGGAAGAAGACGCCAGAGAACGGGCGATTGGCCTAAACTTTGCGACTTGTCTACATCTTCACTCTAATAGATTCTTGCTGTTTGCAGAATTCTGAAGCATGAATCCCTCTTAAAATGTCATCATTCACTCTCTGATATACCTTTCAAAAAATGCGTTTGTAATATACAACAATAACCAAGATTGGTCATACCTTGAGCGATCGGTTCACATACTTTATTGCGTCGTGAATCTTGACCTTCTAAAGAAGCCATTTCCCATGTCAGACATCACTTCTGACGTGGTTTTTACATCTAAGGTTGTCATTGCTATTGGCAGAGTAAAATCCAATCATAAATACTGTTTGTGGTAATTTATATTTAGTACACCAATCTCTAGAGCACATGAGACCTTCAGAGGAAAATAATGCGATTTGTGTATAGGCACAAAAACCATCAATACTACCTAACCTATTAGTAAAAAGCAGAACAACAACAACAGCCGCAAAATGACGAAAGTATTTAGGCTGCTTAAAATCTGATTGGCCCCCGGCTGTCAATCAGACAGCTGAGACTCTTGACATTTCCTCCTATGGGTTGGCAAAATAAATTCTTCGTCATGATAATCTGGGACTTCTCAGGCTTTTAGCACGATACATAGCAAAAGTTTTGCAGCCTGGTCAACCTCATAGTCCAAGCAATCTCTCCTTAGCATTTGTGAACAAGATTGAAGTGGGTGAAGGGCAAATTTTTGCAAAAATTATCGACTGAGATCGAATTTTGGTGATTCATCAGTAAAATCCTGATTCGAAAAGTCAGCAGTCAATACAATGACTCGCGTCAGCGTAGATCTTTAGGACCCAGAAAGTTCCAATCTCAAAAGTAAGCTCAAAAAATGATGGCCACGGTTTCAGGGATTCAGGCTTTGTTATGCTGGTAGCGGGTTGCTTCGAAAGGGTAATAGGAGTTTACTATACCGACGTTTTGAGGACGCTAAAGGATGCTGGGATTAAAAACTACGGAAAGGGAAGCAAGATCGCAGTGAGATTCTGTTTCAATATCAATGCGATATACCAGTGCATTTTTTTCATCGAAAAAAATTTACTAAAAGTGCTTCCTCGCCCATCCACCCAAAAGTCTCTATTTGGCTCTATCAGATTTCTTCCGTTTACCGAAACTGTAAGAAATCGCCACCTGAACTCCTTTTAATGACTTAGAAGAAGCAAAACACCGCGCCACTAATTGGCTCAGAAAACCTCCTCCAGAACTCTTCAAATCCAGCTTTTGGGACTGCAAATATCGAATTAAAATTAAGTTGAGAAACAGACTCATGTCAATTTATTCTGCACACATAATTTGAAAAATAGACTAATTTCTTGAAAATCCTCCAACTTTTAATGCATTCTCGTACAGTAGATTTCAAGTGCATTTAATGAATTTTTAATACGGGCTATTAAAACATATCCTGTAGTTTTCTCTCGATGGATCCATTTATGTTTAACCTGATTTAAATTTTTTTGTACGATTATTTCAGTTCTGATTGATACTTATATTGTCACTTCTACAGAAACGCTTGACAAAAAGTACTCCTGACCAACAGTTTTCTAGAAAATTCTATACCTAGTAAAGATGACCTCGAGAAATTGACCTTTTGGCTGAGAAGCATGTGATCTTTGTGCCTTAACTTGCTTCACTCAATCGATGTGAAACTAGGTGATATCGGTGCTTAAAGAAGTTATTTAAGCAAATGAGCGTACATGAACTCATCCTTGAAATGATGCAGAGTAATCACTTCAAATCTACTCCAGGCATCGTGGGTTGATTTTTAAAATTCCTTTCGTTTTATTTACTTCCCAACCGTGTGCTTGCTTAGATTATACGCGAGTCTTTTCAATATATCATTGAAAGCTTGTGGCACCATTCTTATTACTCTCAGTGCCATTCATATCACTGCATTCGAGAATTTTCTCTCCCTTTAATCTATAATTTACGACCGCATTTTCCTTTCATCTCTGAAAGCTTCTCTTCGCCAACTCCACGCATTGTGGTTTGTGTATCTTGAGCGTTGTCGATTCGAAGTTTGTAAGGATCTACATCAATTAAAGGTTGAATTACATACATAATGTTACATCGAAATTCGGGCATATGCTACAAAGTAAATGCAGAAAATTACAGTGCTGTCGAAAACTGTTCAGTCCCTAACTGATCATGTGCCCCACTATAACACCTCGAATAGCGGGAAATTGCTCACGTGAATTCTGAGCTTAACACCACGTTGAAATACTGAGACTCGAATCGGTTCTAGCTAACTCTTGCGGAGTCTGCGATTTAAGAAAATCGGAGACTAATTATTTCAAAAAAGCAAATAATACACCACAAATGCATGCCGAAACACTGCATGCTAAGGCTGTGAGATGGCAATATTTGATTAATGACGAAATTCTTACGTACTTACACCCTCGTGGATCACATCCTTTGTGGCGTACTTCTCTATGTGAATTATGAAAAAGCCACTTTGAGGCTGGTGGCATTTCTCGGTGCACACCGTTACAATCCTGGTCTTTAAATCTTCCAAGGAAGTGAGATCACTAGCTTTATGTATGATAATAACTTAGAATTTTACTTTTAATATGACTGTTCTTGGACCCTTATCAGCGGGATGGTAGACCTCTTAAAATCATTGACCAGAAAAAAAAACAGTCGAAATAGCTGTGTAAATTCTAAATTGGGCATTTTAAGCTCCTCAATCTCATTAGGTATATATTTAATCAAGACTCAACCTGTATATTCGGTGCTATTCATACAGCTAATGATTCAAATGTTTTAACTTGCTTCTTGCTAATACTTTCGCGTTAATGAAAGCTGAAATCACAACAATGGACTGTTTATAGCATAATCACCTTCTAAGTGCAATGATGGTAGGCACTTGCCTTATATGGCACACAATCCAATTGGTTGATATTAGATAATAACTATAAAAAGTTTGCATTTAAAATTAAGTCTGAAGATCTCTTAGACAATGGTATGCAGTGTTTTAGTTTAGCACGCTGTCTCTTTTCGAAGTCAATCTAATCACTAAGCCCCCATGAAAGTAAATGAAGCAGCGGTCATTCCTACCTTAGTTAGCCAAGAGGTGCCTTAACCGATGCCTTCTAGTGTTCTTTTTCTGTTATTTTCAATATTATCCCTACAAGGTGTTGAATATGTTCGAGGATGTGCAGCAGTTAATTGTTTCAGTGCGTCTGTTTTTTGCAGGGATTTATGGTAACCACGATTATCCTAAAGTCTAAAATCAGATAACCGTCTTCTAATTCGGTGCACGAAGAAGACTGTGTTAAATTACGATTCCAAAAGCACTTAAGATACTTTTATAAGTGGTATTTCGCTTTATTCCATATCGTATTTCTCCATCGTATTTTCTAGCAAAATAGAAATAGAGTAATATAGCAACACGCAATGATATTAACAGTAACTATCAAGATTTCCAGTTGCTTTTAACACTCAATCATATGTGCCATTACTTTCATTCGAATTTTAGAAGCCCTAATGGGCACTGTTGTTGTAACTGTTCTAGGCCAATACAAGATTGAAATGCAAACCTAAACTACCACTTAAAGGATGTTACTTAAACTTGTGCCATATTAAGCATTGTTGCATTCAAACTGCAATTTGCGATTTCATGCACTCTTTTATATGATGCCGTAGATCACTAATGAATGTAGTTAAAGTTCATTTTATTGGTCACTATACATCTTTTGTTATTATCTATGGTCCAATTTTCGTTGTCAATTCAATATATTTACTTTTTTAAAATCAAATTCACATATCTCTCAGTCTTGGACCCAGTGAAGTTAGAAGAATTAAGAGAACTTTAGAGTTCGCAGACCTTCCAAAAATGTGACTTGTTCAAACTGATGAATTAGTCATTGTTATCAAATGTACAGTAACGTATCCCTTGTTAACGGTTATATTCCTTGAGCCTGAATATCCTAAATTAACATTAATTAGTTTGACTTCGTCATTTAACTAAATCGACTGTAATTTTCTTTGCTTGTCAAGATCGGAGGTGTCAACAATCGACCAAAATGATTTTGCATCTTGGAGATGGCAAACCCACATAATCAGTGGGGAAAAATCAATACATGTTCGCGGACAAGAATTTGCGCTACTGGTTACCGAACCCTACAAATCTAGATTGGAAATGGTCTCTGACTTGGAGTTCCCCTCTCTAAAGGGTGAGTAGATGTGCATACATATATTTATATTTATTTATTTACTTAAATGCTTATACGTCTTCCGTGTGTTATTTCAGTTTTGTACTTTTGTTGCCACAAGCATATTCCAAAAACTGAAATTTTAAATATTGTTGTCTTCTTCAGAGAATCTTGTATGCTATTCCACTTTTAGCCATTCTCATACATGGCGTGGGCTTCTTTGATAACCCCGGTCTGTGCTACACACCCTTTTCGACGAACTATGATGACATACTGGAGTACCCCGATCTGCAATCCGGGATACTGGTTCCCATGAAAGGGAGAATATTGACCCATCAATGGGTAGTTGATTGTCTTGCTAGATACAGCATCTCTTACGGTGATGATATTGGGGACTTGCAAAAAGCAACTCTCCAAGTACATTACGAAACCTAACATTTCTTATCGACTCTCAGGAAGAGACCACTCCTGTTAGTAAGCTGACACTCGGAATTCTTTCATGTCAACGTGTTGAAATTATTTATATTTATTTATTCGTATTTATTTATTTTTTGCTCTTTTCACCACACAAGCCTTGAAAGTTCGCCGTCAAGGGGATACCAGCGAAGATTCATCGTTATTTCTCAAATCAAAGACTCGATGGTTTCAACCGATATCACGGAGGTCCGAGTTAGTGAAAGCAAGCACAGCATAAAGTTGGTGGATAAGGGAAAAACTGATGAAGTCATAAAATCCGGAGGTATTTGTAGACGAAGATAATAGTTCTGAAGTTAGGAGGACAGAATCTCTGGAATATGGGACAGTTAACGGTAATGTGAAACAGTTCTCTCGATACCGTATTATCAATATTTGTTTTTTGAAGCGAAATATTCCTGAAGAGTGAAGAGTATATTTTCAGCTTCAATGAGCCAAAATGCACCATTGGTTCTTCAAATTGAACTATTTTAGGTTACTTAAGGCCTACTGCTAATCAAACGGAAATTAGTTCCATCGAAAGTGATCAAATCAGGAGTGAATTTTCCAAGATGTCAACTAATGAAGCGATGGGGATTCTTACGAATTTCTGCACTCAAACATATTCTGGATGAAGTGAAAATGTCACGATGCCTGCCCCAAACGAAACGGACACGGCTACCGCTGGGGACCTGGCGAGAAGCAGTGTCAAATTCGTAAGTGCTCCTTCCCCTCCTTTCATAGCCACAATAACAATAATAATAATAATAATAAAGCTTACACCATTCTTCATTACCTTGGACTTGTGTATCTATAAGCAGATAATTTTCTCGAATTGAGGATTCACTTTCGTAGATGGGGGAGAATCGTATATTCGCTAGGAAGAGAGGACCTTAATTGACTAATATGTTACTAAAGGTCCACTAGCTTTATTTTGTCATCGTGGCGCTGTGCTTATCAAACAAAAAACTTTAAAATCCAAGTGGAGTTCTTAATCAATCACTGACATCTTGTTTCTCCGCTAGTTCGAAACACGAGTTTGTGGTGGACTGGCGGTTGCAGTGGTACCAGAGCCAATGAATGTACTGTAAATCATGCTTTTGACTTCAAATCCGATTATCTTCCCTGACATAGCATTCATTATAAATCGACTATGGTTTTTAGGCATGTAGACGGTACTCGTACGAGGGAAACTGTTTCAGCTTGCCCTGCCACTCGGGTCTATAATATTCACACCTCTTCGTGGGAGATAAACAAGAGTGGGAAGGTGGCACTTGATCACCTCTGCGTCCCAAGGTGCCCAGGTAGAGTTTTACTAAATTCCTTATTAGTATATGCCCTTTGCTAATTTCGCTAATTCCAAAGAGGACTTCCTATTGGACAATGACCATTGTGTCCTCCAGTGCTCCATCCGGACACGCAACAGGTTCACAATGCCTATGTTCGGTGTCCACCCTCGGGCTGCCCGAAAAGTGAGTTGAATTGAATTTGCCTATAAGTTAGCATAATCCAATGGTCTTAAAAGCAGTTTCGTAATACAATCCGACCCTTTGAAAGTGACTCTATTTCCGCGACTCCAGCAGTTATATAGCAGCAAGTGAAGAGTTGCTTTTGAAATTCACATTCATTCATTTCGTAGAAGGTTTCGCAAAACAGCTCCAGCTTCCATCAGTGGATTTTCTCCACAAGAGTCTTTTAAAGAAGATGGTGAACTGTACATCTTGGGTAGGTAGCGTCATTCTTGAGAAACAGTCGTTTTAAGATTAACATGGTTTACTATACAGATGACTAAAACTATTTCTGCGCTATGCGAAAAAATGCTTTTTTTAGAGATTACTTTCACAACCTAACGAAAGAAGAGGGGTCCGTGACTTTTGAGGATCTTAGAATGGGTCTTGGAAACCATAAGGAAGTTTCTGGAATCGTATACATCGGCACAGGCGACTTGGCTACCTAGATGCGAAACTTAACATTTCTCTCAAAACTTCGTCGAATTGGAGGATTTGCTTATCAAAATACTTGCCTTCAACTATGAATCAAAGGGACCTGTCTAGATAGGTGGCCGCCCAGCTTGATAAACTGCTGCATATTGCTCATCCAGTAAATAAATTTTCTAAATTCGTGAGAGAGTTAATTCTTTCGATACTATTCATAGAAACTTAAATCATAAACTGATGTGGGAATTTAGAGGAAATCACCTACTTTCGATTCCTCGGTGTGTTATATTGCATCTTACAGTTCTAACACTTATGGAAATCTATGAAGATTTGTCAAAATCGGTGTCCAACCGCCATGATTAATCAAGCGTTTGATCGATTCACGTGCGTTTCATGCATCAACCTAATCATATTGGCAGCGCAATTGTTTGAAAGGCATCAAATGCCTTTGTTAACTGCAAAAAACAGTAGAGTCTTTCTATGCCACTCAATCACTGTCGTTATGACGAAAACTGGCAGTAAAAAATATTTGCGATAGCTGTAATTCATAAAATTATTTAGTTATTCAAATCACTAAGGATAGAAAGACTAGGTAATACGTTGCTCTTGTACTTATGTAGATGCACCATCTGGTTATGTCTCCCCCTTGAGGATCGCCCACAACCAGTTCTTGGAATACCTGGGCCTACCTTTATTGATGTTTATCAATACCCAAAGATGCAGCTTGAAAATTGTCAGCAATCCAAAGCTCAGTCTTGCTGACACCATCAATTGGTGTCCCCTCGCACTCCCAAAATCTCTATAACAGATGAATCAATTGCCAACAATCTGGTCTTCCAGTATCGACCTCCCGATGAATGCGATGAATGCTTTTCTAGTGATCGATCAAGAGGAGCCCAGGAGCCTAAATAAACTACCTAGGCATGCAGTTTCTGGTTTTTCATCTGGACCTTGATTCCAGTATAAAATCCATTGCCTTATTACACTACCGATTTTACAATACTAAATTGAGATTGTGATGACTAACAGCGTACATTTGACTAAAAAATAAAACAGCACGCTTTTCAAGTGCACGACTCGACTTGTCGATTTGCCGTAACAGTTCCCTCGATCCAAAATGAATTTCTACCTATTATTTGCACAGCCATAAGAACACTTCGATTTTTTAGCCTTTGATGGATTTATATGCGACGCCAGCGTCTGCATGATCAATCAGGGCTGCTGGGGTCCAGGTCCAAAAAACTGCCGCTCCTGTGCCCATTGGTGGATTCAAGATCAGGGCGAGAAAAGCCGCTGCGTGACCAACAGTTCCAAGGAGGGTAACGTGACCCTGACGAAGCAATTGCGCTCAAAATGTAACAAGGTGTGCGGCTCTCTACCTGGGGCTTGCCATGGTCCAGGCCTTAATCACCGTAACCACGGTTGTCTTAAAGTTCAAGCTGGTTCTTAGCCTGCCGAATACATACCTTGAATTACAGAAAGTATTTTGAATGAAATTCTCTTCGTTAGGACGGGAATACTTGCAGTGATCAATGACCTATTGTCAGGTATCCAGATGAGGCGAAAATATGCCAGGAGTGTGCTTCAGTGTACACATCTGATGTTAAAGGTCTGTACAGGAGTCAGGAGATTGATGCAAGTGAGGAAGAAAATAATTTATCGGTACTTTGTACTGGCCCTAGTGATTGGTTCGGTGCAAATGGATGCACCCAGTGCATTCAAGCGGTAGCCAGTTCCCTTGAATATGAAGAAAGCTCTCCTCCTCTAAAATGCCTTACTCCTTATCGGGTTTATTTATTTATGGTCTATAGGACTTTCTAATCAAACACCCGCTCATAACTTGCTATTGTGTGACTAGCAATACAGTCTAGCTTATTAAAATTTTATGCTAATGTATAGTTATACTTAACGATGATATTTTATGCAAATAAACTCCCTTAAAAATTTTATAGCCTGATAACTCCATTAGGTAATGTTTTAGCTAGATTGCAGTAATTCAGTCACCACACTCTATGAAAGTTGTCTATTTTCGATAGACCTGTTCAAACGGCACATTTCTGCAACTTGATGGGTATTCGAAGATTCGAAGGTAACGGAAGTGTCGAGTTCAAAATTGACTTTGACAGTGCGTTGGTGCACGTTCCAGGTGAGCTGCGAGCTCCACTGGTTGATTGGTTGATCTCCCACCAATCGCAGCGCATCGGCGTGGGGATGGTGTGTGTGTGAGCCTTGCCACCCCGAGTGAGCAGAATTTTATTCCGGTCACTCGCCCTATTAGTGCACAAGATGCCGAAATGCCCGCTTCAGAGGAATTTTCATTGCTGAATGTCCTGAAGATAGGATTTCCTTTGCTATCGGACATTGATGGCAGGTGTATACTGACTTGGTTATGGGAGGATTGTAGGATGAAATCTTTACTATACCTTAAAGTTAAAGGAGGACCTTAACCATACTTTAGGGAGGAGAGTTATGCTCTGAATTTGAAATAATTTAAGTGATTTGGCACTACTTCAAACACTTAATGTTCAACACGATCAAGCGGACTTTTCAACTAATATCTCCCATAAGATTAAATTTCACAACGACAACCTGGCCTATTATGAAAACCTAGTAGTAGAAGATAAGTCACTAAAATTTTGATGGGATAGCAGACAGCAATCATTGTTATGAAAGGTTTGAAGACACTAATGAATAATTTTTTCGAAATCGAACGGTATCGGTGAAACAATCATTAAGCCGACGATTCATCGAAGGAGTGTACAGATTAGCACTTTCGAAATCCCCCACCCAATTACGCAATCCTCTGAAGTTTCAACAAATGAAAGACTGTATCTCTTATGCTGGATCGGCGTGCCAAATCATCGTTCATTTAAGTTACAAAGTAGGACTAATGCGTATGAGTCACTGTCTCGCTACAGTCACCTTTCCTTATTCGGTGATAAGGTACTTTTGAGGCGAAAACAAGTGGCGGAACCCAACAGCTTTTTCCATGCCATGAACAATTCAGTCAAAATTGTACCAGGCCCTTCTCCAGCGCCTGTGTATTCTGTCGGCATTTTAAGCAGCATCTCGACAAAGAAAAAGCCTCAGTGAGTGCTACAAGTCTCAATAATTCCTTTTTACCTATTTCGGTTTCACAGTGGAGGTGTGTTAAAGCCTGTACAGAAGGAAGTTTAATGAATGCGCAACTAAAAGAAGCCTCTATGACAGTTGAGTTTGTTTGCCTGTATGAAGCAGATTTTTCGGACGGCGACCTCTCAAAACCCCACAAGCAAGCTATCGAGTGTTTCTTTTTCTGCTCTTCATCCGAAATCCTTAGTTCGGGGATGCTAACTGACTTCGGTCTGGCCAAGTGTCCAGATGACACCGGTGGAGAATACACAACGAATGGAGGCCTGATGCCCGTGAAATGGCTTGCCATTGAGTGCATCAAAAGCGGATATTCTCGAGCAAATTATACGTCTGGGCATAATATTGGTGGAGATTTAAGAATCCAGCTGTTGATGCGATATTCTTGGGCATTTTAGGTGTCACGCTATGGGGGAATTCCACGTTAGGCAAGAGGCCCTTCGATAGAATCCACACTCGTCACTTGATTCATCACCTGGAGAGGGGACTTCGACTTCCCCAACCTCTGACAACCAGTCACCTACTCTATGAGCTCAGGCATCATAAAACAGTGAAGTCAAATTTAGAGAGGCTGTAAAGTATCTAAAGTTTATTAGTCAGAAATGTTTTCAGGCCTTTGGTGTAGCTATAATACTTATACTGTATCGATATGATTCAAAATCGATGCATATGCCGTACTGGAATTGACCTCGCTTTCCTAATTTTTATCCTCTAAATTCTATATAAATTTGTGTAGGTTGGAAAGAGCACTCTGATCGGAGACCAAGCTTCGATGAACTACTGCAAGAATCATCTACATGCTTTTGGAGCCACTTACCTTCGTTAACTTCAGGCGTGTGCGAAGGGTCAGCAAATCCTCTCAGGCAAGTATCCACATATGTTTCTATTGAAGAATCCTATAAGAAATCATATAAGATTTCCTAAAGATAAGTCCTATTCCTTACTATTCAAAACCTCCGTCGAGCTACGATAACCTTAGCGTATGGAACCGTAATTTTGTGTTGCAGGGACGTCGGCGACGGTTAGTGATTCCAGTTTTTCGGGTTCGACAACAAGTTATTTGGGAAAAATGATAAACACCGTCACTACAACTGGAAACACAAGTTGTACCCTGCGCTCAAATTCTGAAATCCCTGTGTTCTGGGGATACCTGCCAGGGAGAAGGGACCTTGGTGGAGGATCAGAAGCGTTCTAAACGCGATAATGATTCACTCGAGGAGGACCGATACTGTTTCATTACGGCCGCTTCCAGCCCTCAAACTAAAGAACCAGCGCAAACTCTTGAGTACATAGAGGAGGACCCAGGGGAATCAAACGCCCTGGAGGTAAGTTGAGTACATTTAGTTTGTTCGATGTTGTAGAATACTTTCATATTTTCAAACAATGCTCTTCAGAATTAAACGAGGCACGCCTATTTTTCTATTCTGTTTTTTTCGACCATGGAGCTTACGAATAAGTAGAAATATTTCTAAATTCAACATTCAATCTTTAGGAAATTGTAGTAATAATAAATAAGTAAGTAATAATGTTAATTAGATCCCATAATCAATGATAGGCGATTATTTGATCAGACGCCTTTTAATTCTTTGCTCTTAATTATCATGATTTCATGAGCTAGACAGGAGCCCATGATTTCTTGAAAAGGTTTTTATTTAGATAGGACGACCTATAAATGCAGTAAATTTAATGGAATTCTCTTCAATTTACAGCTATTTTTATTTCTACAGGGCGATTGTAAACAACCAAAGGAGGTCATCCGAATGATCGACCTACTTCCATCCACATCTACAAATCCGGAAGGCATAATTACGGAGGACTATCTGGAACCCAAAGAACACATCTGTTTGTCAGATGAACCTGAATTCGTAACTTTTTCACTAAACAATTGAAAATTTCCTGACACTCCTATTTTTAAAACCTAAACAAGACTTCGTAGGCAACATCACAACCCATTCTAGATTCGCCACATATGCATTTGGTCAACTGCAACATTCAGTTGTTGAATTTTATATAAACTCCTATTCAATATCATTCTGAATATGTCACATACACCAAAACCACATTTTCAACATCTTTAGTTTGTCAACAAATTCACCTGCTAGTAGATGGGTACATCAATACGCCGTCAGGATACATCATAACTCGCAAAGAACTACTGCGGTTGCAGCTCCAAAAAGGGATTCAATAGAAAGAAAGGCTTCAAAATTAGCTTGCATTTGTAGCTTTTGCAGGCGAATTAAATTAAAAAACCTCCATAGTTGAAGCGGAAGCAAATAGGTACTAAAGTTAATGTTTATCACTCATAAAATGGGGTCTTCTTGGAATGAAGTTTTAAAATGTAGGTTAAAATAACATTTGTGCTTTGGGATTCCATATTTGATGCCCTTACTCCCAAATTAGTGGCCTTTTCCATTCTTCCACCTTGAAGGTGCTGGGAAAACAAAGTTCATATTCTGTAATGACTGGTTTTAGAGTTAAATGAGTGGAAAAAAAATCGCTAAGCGCGGGAAGGAAAGAACCTATTTTATATGGTTTAGCAGTGTACTATTTTTGGTACAAAATGCAACATATTTTCTACCATTATAAGCCCAAATCATAATTTTAGCTCACACCCGGTTAGTCAGTACAGCAAATGCATTAAAATAACAAAAAATTGGATGGTTCTAAAAATACAAAAATGCTATTTGAAACCAAAAAAAGGTGTGTACGGCGTTGCAGGTCATTATCAGGCTTTTTGAGTAGTTAATTTATATATTATAAATAGCAATTTATTAGTCAATGTTTGTTATAACAACCTAATAGCTATTGCAAATGACCTCGGCCAGAAGTTCTAATTAATTTATCGTGATGCTAGTTTTCCTTTGAGCTTTTTGGTTGGCTGTTGAAGAAACCAATCAGCATTGTGTGCCATTATCAAACTTTCACCGGCTTGAGTAGGTTGGTGGATATGGGTCATTTTTTGTGTTTCATAGTGAAAATCATGTCTTGCTCGCATGTCATAATTTTTAATTGTATGTCAGTGTATATTTGTCAAATTTATGACAGTTGTTAAATATAACCGGTACACGAACTTTTTTAATAAAATAGGAGGTTATTCAAAATTTATCTCAACTTTATTTATTTAATAATAGTCTCGTAATTTTTCAATACTGGCTGATTTTATTGTGTGCTTTTGTACATAAAACTAGCATTTGTCGTCTTAGCGTTACTAGCAATATATTATCACAATATAATCGAGAGAATCACATATCTCCCGTAATTTCTATTTATGGTACTACGGTGACGGCGGTTTTCATTTGATATATCGTTTTCGTGAAAGCAGCCTTAAGACATCTCATTATTGTCAACCATCACTTTTGGATCGATAAAGAATTTCAAATTTTATGTGATCTCAACAATGCAAGCCGGCTGTATTATTTTTTTCCCAAGCTCTTTAATTCTACTAGTTTTCGATGGCGATTGACTTTATCACTGTTGGGGTGAATGGAAAGGAGTTATGGAACTCTCTCAACTTCAGTGAAAGCCTGCGTTGCTCCCCCAAGTTCAGTTTAGCCCTTCGAACCAGTGAAGCTGAAGTCGAGAGTCTTCAGCAGCGTTACAAGGAGGCTGCTGATATGTTTGTACAAACCTCTAAGGTAGATCAAAAGTTATCCTTATCTTCATACAAGTTTAAATCACATATTGGTTTCTTTTGCTAACGTTTTTCATAGGCCGGCGAAGTATTTTCCACGGCTTTGAATGGTCTTAGTCGTTGCCTAAACAACTTAGTGACTCCTAGTCCCAATCTGCCCATCAGCATCGACAGAGAAGCTGAAATTCAACGCGTCATTCGTTCCATATACACGTTCTCAAACCTCGTAGCCGAGTTCTCCACACATCTCAACCGGCCGGGTGACATTCTCCTACAGGCTGGCTTTAAACTCGATGAGCTACACCAGACTCGCAAGGAGTTTCACCGCGCAGCTGAACTGGTCGACTTGGCGGTCAACAAGGCCGCTGGCGTTTCGCGAAGTCGAACTTCGGATGCCGAGGATGCTGATAGCGCTGTGTCTGATGCTCGTTCAGCTTTCGCTCGTGTGTCAAACAACTACCTCTCGCAATTGCGCTCGGCTCTTTGTCCTGCCCGGCTCGCAACTGTCATCCAAGCTACCGTCAAGACTTATGAGCTTCAGCAGAACTACACAAAAGGGGTTTCTGCCCTAAGACAAGCGGAGAACTGTGTTGTTGTGTTGAGCAAATCCATCGCTGCTTATGAAGAAGAGGCTTCAAAGAAGCAAAAGTTCTCAGATAATGGAATTGACATCTCCGCTGTTCCATCAGACCAAAATATCCGCTATGAGGGGTACCTCTTCAAGAGGAGTAAAAAGAAACGCTGGCGAACGTGGGTTCGAAGATGGTTCATGGTTACTGACAACCGTCTGGTGTACTTCTCGTCATTCTCAGACACCTATAACAGTCTCACCTGGAAGATTTTCGAACCTGACTTGCGTCTATGCACAGCAAAGGCTGTAGCATCGTCCAATTTCGGTAGCGGGGACCCCCTTATGACTTCCTCAATCACTAACGTCACAGAACGACGTTTTGTATTTGAACTGATCTCTCCCTCCGGGAAGGTGCACTACTTGCAGGCGGAATCGGAGGAGGCTTTAGAGAAATGGGTGACTGTTCTTCGCTCGGGGATTATGAGCTCCACAATATCGAATGGAGATTCGAAGTTGTCAAACCATCGGGCGGCCTCGTCGTCGCTCACCGGTTCGATGGAGAGTTTGAGGAGCTTAAGTGGAGTCCTTCTACTAGATGAACCTCCACTAACTGGGAATCGATCTTGTGCTGACTGTTTGACTTATCACGATGTCAAGTGGGCCTCTACGAATCTCGGAATTACCCTCTGCACTGACTGTGCGGCCTGTCATAGGAGTCTTGGAGTTCATATATCCAAGGTGGGACTCATACTAAATTTTCATGCATAGCGCTTGTGGTTAAATGTAAACTCAGAGCCTTTAGCTTATAGACTGCAGATTTAAGGTAGTGCGGTTGTTTGGATGAAGTGGTATTCTTAACTGCACCACATGCAAAACCCTTCTTATTTATTGAAGTATTGAAGCATGGGTTTTCTATTGCCGGCGTTCTCGTTTCTTTTATTAAAGTTGTCCACGTTAGTGGTGCCTCTAATCAGAAATAACACTTCAATTTCGCTATAAGCACAAAAATCTAAAACATTGCTGTCACCTGTCTCCTTGACGAATTTTAAGACCTATTTGTAGTCACATCTATCACTGACACTAATTTCAATGGCCCCGCTACATTCACACAGTTAATGGGTTAATTAAGTAGTGGCGGGTATTAACGGGGTCAAGTGTACTTGTTGACCCATTGTCAATTTAAGGATTTAAAACTGTGGGCCAGTTAATTGCTTGGTTTTTTTCACTAAATTGCACATATAATTATTAGTTCCCACGCTTGTCTCGGAAGTGCCTTAAAAATTCTTTCAATTTGTGTATTATAAAGTACCATCATCTTAAGCCAAAGTTGATGTTTGATGTGAAGCGCCAGCATTGGCAATAGCTACTTGAGAGACAAAGGCCGTTTGAGTTCAATTCACTACAACAGCACGTGATTCCAAGATTTAATGGCTCGCTAACGCACATGCTGGCATGACACGGTGGTGCCTGCTCTCAGGGAAACCCCAGTTCTCACCATCGCTTCGCATTTTCGTGCTTGCGTGTGCTGATGTATACCTATGATTTGTCGCTTCTACTCTATAAAATATAAATGCCGAGTACTCTGCTCGTATGCGATTGGAGGCAAATAGCCCGTTCATGCGACATAACAACTCCCATATTGTATTTCCAAGCTACAACTAATCATTTTGTGTAGCAATCCATGGCGGAGCCAGGCTTACGTCCCATGTGTTTTTGCATGTGCTGGAGTGCTGTTTTTAGTACAAACTATGAATCTACGCCTTATTGGCTCGGATGATATGTGCATCAAATGAATAATGGGTTTCGCCGATAACCAACTGCCAATTGTCGCATAGTTTTGGCAAAAGTAGAATAGATAGTTCAAAAAAGTCGTTTCCTCATAGTGGATTGATGGGGTTGGAATATGTTGGTGGTAAGTGTTATAGATGAGACAATACTCTGCTTGCATTGTGAGCAAAAAGTATGTCTCTAGCCGTGGGTGTGCAGTGTAGTGCTTTTGTACCAATATTCTAAGGGAAATTTTGACTGTTATGTATAATAATAACTAAACATTGAAGCTACAACTCTTCTGATCTGATTCATTCAAGTAGCATTTCATGGTGTAGTCAAAACGTGGGCTCACGGCGGATGGTAACAACTATTACGGGGGTCTCAATTACATATACTTCTGACTTTGCTTGGTAGTTCAGTAAGCGATTCGTGTACCCAAATCGATAATCAGGTAAATTTCTAGCTGGACGGATTGTTTTTTTTCACCTATTTCTCGACTTCCGTAGATATCTAGATTTGATTAGCCGTTAAGAACCAAGTTTTCTATCTTCAGCCGTAGGCCATTCATAATTTGTCTATTATGTTGAAATATCCCAATCTGGTACTATGAAGTTACTAAATTTGTGGAAGAGCGAAATAGCTTTAAATTATGCTCAACAGGTTATATCCATTTATTTAGATTACTTTTAGGAACTTACCGGGTTCCCGTGTATAACTGACCCTACCCCCTTTTGCCTATTAATATTTTCACCGTCTGGTGTCGAATATTTTGCTCTTTTTTCCTGATTACGCCTTATTTTCATATATTTTAAGGTTTTATTGGTCTCCGCTTGAGTGATCACCAGTGAAGTCATCTTACATCTCAACGCCATTTACCCTTTTATCACAAGATCCGATCAGAAAATTTGTTGAAAATTTCGTTATTCTACTCATTAGAGCAGTGAATGCCTATTCAAAGAGTGGAAAGATTCGTAGTTTTGCCTTATTGGCTTGGCTCTTGTTGGTGAAAACGTGGGTGAAACGCCACATCAAGGGAATTTAAAAATGACCATGACGATATTTTCATGTAGAAGTGCTATTTTCACGTTAGGATCGCTAAAGTGCAAGGGACTAGAATAAAAGCATCAATGCTAAATAAATCCTTTTTGGTATCGTAATTGGCATTACTCAAATCTCATCTCAAAGTAAGGTGCTTTGCAATCAAATTTATAAATCGAAACCCGATGTGATGTTAACCAATATTTTTGCATACTCGTCTTTGAATGATCTGCTTTCTCAGGTGGTATTACGTTCTCCTTTCTACTTCACAGGTTCGTTCCCTAACACTGGACAACTGGGAGCCCGAGCTGCTGGAAGTTATGCGTAACCTTGGCAACAAGTTGGTGACCAGCGTCTATGAGTCCAACCTACCTTTATCTATCTCCTCGTCCTGCACAGCCACAGAATCCGCCAATGGTTTCTCCCCAGCGCTGAGGCGCCCGCAAGAGGGCGAGCTGAATGCTCAGCTGCGTCGCGCATGGGTGGAGGCCAAGTGGGTGCGACGGGCCTTCGTGCGCTCTTTCACCAAGCCCAGTGTCACCATGTGGCTCCTCGAGCTCTACCGTAACTGGCTTTTGCAGGTGCACTCCCGCCGGGCTTCTCGTGTCCCCCATTCACAGCCCAATGCATCCTCTACATCGAACAGAGGGGGAAATGGCGTGGTGGGTGGACACCACTCGTCATCGCAGTCGTCACAGCCCCCAGTGCCCAGTAGGGTGCAGAGGGGACATCAGCCACGGCTAGTGGACAGACGAAGGCTCTCGGCGGTGGTCAGGGGATCTACAGCGAGGGCACAGGTCACTCTTGGTATGGCGGTCCGTTCTGTCTGCCATCTTCACCTTCGGAGAAGTTCTACTATAGAGTAGGCTCGAAGCTAATCATAGGTTTCGAAGAAAGGGATCAAGCACAGTCTTGAATTCGGGGACGGCTATTACTAGACACTTCTAAGAATTCACTACATTTCTACACTGAGTGTTCAATCAATATTCTAGGAAATAATATTAGAACTTTCTGTGGAAACAACCAAAGTTTCCGTTCCATTAGATGCTATAATATTAGCTCCATCTGCGGAATTTCGTTGATGTACTCTTAGGGAAATGTTTGGTTCCCTTTTGACTTAGATCTATAAAATAATCGCGTTTTTTCAAGGCAATTGTTTAATGCCTATGCTAAAATTCTCCGTCCCCTCAGCCTTTTGTGATTATGAGAATTTGCACTAATCTGCATGGAGCAACAATTCGTCGTCATTTTACGCTTCAGTTGTAGTGATCCAATGGGCTCGATCCTACTTTTTCGAAACGTTTTTTCAGGCTGTTATTGCTGCTTAAGCGAGAAATACTTAGAAATTTCTAGTAGAAGGCCAAGAGTCACGAACGTGTGTATTATTTACGGCGCTTGCTTATAAATAGTTAAAGAACTGTTGTACTGCAATAAATGAATTATCTAATAAAGGTTCATGCGTTTACCGTTTTGCCTATTCTGGTATTTTTCGTTCATCCACTCAGAGACCTCTATTAGCTGTTTGGCGCCCCACATTGCGTCCTGTAAGCTACGCGAAATCACAAACAGTTGAGGACGTTCTCGCTTTATTTTGTAAAATCGTCTAAGTTTGTCGGACCTCTGTAAACAAAAACCTGGTCTGTTGGGTATTCCCGAACAAACTGGGTTCGAATTATCAGCTGCAACTTAATTGAATCTCTCATAAATAACTGGTAACTAGTATTACGTCAAGCAATTTCTTTGTGGAGATTAAATATACCTCTAGATTAGCGAACCCGTTCTGGCGATGGAATTCCCTCCAACTTTGTTAAAATATTGGTCATAAATTACTTGAATTTTAATTAAACCAGCTTAATAAAACACGATTACATTTCCCCTTAACGTTCAGCATGAGTCTCTTTGATTCGGAACTTCAATGTAACTGAAGGAATAAACTGTTTACAATTGGTTGACTTCATTAAAGCACCATTAGCTCCATATCATATTAGGCCCATTTTTTCACAAATCAAGAGTAGAAAAAGTATTACACAGTTGATGATAAACCCGATAGCTTAAAACAATACAAAATGGATCACGTTGTTTGTTAGGTTTTAAGTCAGACTAAAGAAGAGGGATACAAACTCGTCCATCAATCTAAGGGAGAGTGATAGATTTTAATGCACCTATGTCTAATGGCAGACACTTTGTTCGCCCACCTCGACTCGGTGGTCTTCTATGTGTCCTCGGCTGCTGCTGAAGAGGAGGAGGAGGAGGAGGAAAGCGAAATGCGCGAGCGGGCGGCGGCGCGACTGGTGCTGGTGGCGGGCGCGCAACTGGGCTGCGCTCCGCTGATCGCGGCTGGGCTAGCGCGGGGTGCTGCGCCAAACTCGGAGCCCGCGGCCGCCGCTTGGGCACGCCGCCTCCGCCTCCCACGCCCGACCGACGCAGGGGACCCTCTTGGAGCTCTTACTCCGCCCCTCATCTCCGCTGTCACCGGCGGTAGAATTGCTGCATGTGAACTACTCCTCACAAATGGGGCTGATGTAAGTGCTCCATTTACCTTATTGATAGCTGCTCCAAAGTCAGGTCAAGATAAGCGTACGAATGCATAGCACTGCAGCAGCATAAGACAACTTTAGCTCATGAAGGAACACCCCAATGCTCTCACGGTGCTTTTTAACGCTTACCTGCGACCCTAGCTTCTTCATTCGTCAGACTGAATGCGGCATCTTTATCGCAAGGACAGAGAGTCATTTTGCTCGGGGTTTGTGGTTGGGTAACTCTAGGTAGCACGCATTTAGCCGCTGAGTGTGTCGTTGTCTAAACTGCGATTCGGAGCTTTTACTAATCGCACTTTTATTAGAGTAGTGCATGTTAGGTAAAGCACCTTCAGAGTCACAGCTACGCTGTTCTGTATCCTGAGTCTAAACGACTCATTGGGTCACCGATTTGCGGATGGCTGCTGCAATTCCTTGTCAATTTCGGTAGCCTCAGAAAGTCAAAACGTTCGGTGGACACTTACCTAATGCTGGGGAATCATATTTATGTTATGCATTCATCACGCTTGCGAAAAAGGGGGCTGCTGAAGATATTGTGAATGATTTGTTTTGAGGAGCAAGTTTATCCTATCCACAAGTATATCTGTCCTAGAGTTTTCATTCATTTTCAACCGAAATTGCCTACTTTACAGGCCGCAACTTGGAGCATTTAGTACCTTCATGATATGAGTACATTCTCTACTGATCTGAAAGGGTGATTCGCGATCTTGTGCGCGTGTGCTGCAAAGTCTCGTGTGTTTATGCGTCGCAGGTCATTGTGTAAACCTACTTTGACTGGTGGATCAATGTGAATCACAAGCTAAAAGAACACAGTACGCTCAGTCACGCGTATGCATGTGGTTTTGTTTACATATGCGATGCTATGCTATCTTGATCTCTCCACACTTTCTTGGTTCAATAAAGGTATTGTCCAATTTTTTCGGGGTGATATTAAATTCATGAGGCAACCGGGGACTTTATTTAGTGCTACAAAGAGAAAGAACACTGTGCTGCAGGAGTAAGACATGATCTATAGAATTAGGTGTGACTACAGTTCCATTTTTCCTTGTCATAATTTGTTTTCGATGCTCAGCAAAATATCGTTCCCAGTCTCTTAGAAGTCAGAATGGGTTTAATTCATCCGATTTTTGATGTTTTTTTAACTACCCAAAGTCTCTTTCGCTGAACTATTGTAGCGGTTCCTGATCTAAATGACTATCACTGGGGTAAAATTGTTATTTAAGCTATTTTTGCCGCTATAAATGCTGTTAAAAAGGCAAAATAAACGTTTTATTGCCTGTAGAGGTTCCCATCGTTAGACAAATAATATGTTGTTCTTTGCACCCTCTTATTTGGTTCATCCCTCTCCCTCTCTTAGTCCGCCCTTAGTGCTGCAGTCCTGGAAGAGGAAAGCCACTTCTGCGGGGCTTAGTCGATTGTCCGAACCGACAACCGAGTCTACGGACCAATGCAAAATTTCTCTCCGATTCATATTATCCTTTCTTCCTCTTCGACTTGTCCGTTCCTGTGTGTACGTGTGTGACTCACCGCCTTTGGCATTCTCGATTTTGTGGTTGTTGTTTCACCGACAATTCTTCCTCCCTACCTCGTACTTTCCTTCATGGTGTCTGGCAAGACGCACCTAGACCTTGCTCTTTCGCATCGTTAAGTCGAGGGAACTGATAGCTAGACACGAGACTCGTTCCTGTCAAGATTTCCTGTGGCTCTAACATTTTCACCTGGCACTTTATTGGGAAGTAATTTGAAAATCGTCCTTCCTAAAGGCTAAGGTAGGGGATTTTAAAGCTTCTGTGACTGTCGTTACAGAGGCATTGCCTTTGTTTAGATTGAAAGATCGTTTAATGTTTGTCCTTGTAAATCAATGACTCATTCGCTTAAACGTTTTTTTCTATGCACACTCTTTCTCAGCATTGCAACATTGTTTTGTGTAGCATTACACTTAGTGGAAGAGATTAGCCTTTCTTGGTACAACCTGATATCTCATGGTCTGAAAGTGTGCTAGTCGTTTTATGTCCAGAAATTCACATCGACAGTGCATCACATCTTGCCACTGACTTTCGGTGGCATGATCAAAAATCATCCCAGTGCTATCTCACCGTGATTGCGAGTACAACAATGAGAATCGGCCCCTCAGACCACTTCGTCTCTTCGCCTTCCTCCTCCTTCGAGAGGAGAGAGAGAGAGGTAGATTCCATGGTATTTACAGTAATCATCGCTACTATACGAAGGGTAGAAAGTCAAGGCTTTTAGCAAGTGGTGAATGATGTGGCACAAATTTTCTCTGAAAGGTGCTAATAGCACTTCAAGGTGTAATGTGATTGAGCTATACTTTTCTAACTCCGTCTAGCAAAAGCCCACTTTGACATCTGAATCTTATTCCGAGATGTTCATCACTTATGCATTTTATGTGTCTTTTCTAGCATAAATGTTAACAAAGATTGGGTGATGCGGCTGACTTGAGTTAAATTAAAGTGGAGGCAGGCGTCGTGGAGACCTTATCAAAATGAGAAAGGGGGTAGACGCAACGGTGTCTCAACGAATGTGAATCAGTAGCAGTAGTGAGATTTAAAATAAGATAGAGGCGCCTTTCTAAATCTAATTACAGGGTTATTATTTATACAGTTCCGGCATGAATCCCAAGAGCTCCATTGGTTTGGACCACATTTCGTCGCAAGTTTCTTCTTCATTTATGTGCTTTGCATCAGCTGTTAAAATAAAATGTAGGCACTGTGCAGAAACATTTGTGCTCGGCTGTCATTAATATGGAGATCCTATAGAATTTCCTTTACTCAATTTAATGGCAGTTTTTGACTTTCTGTAGGATACAACTACTTTCTACGAAGCCCTCTACCATATTGCATATTACCATAAGTAAAACTTGCCGTTACATGTTGTTAAATAAAGTGTTTACCAATATACCTTATTAGGAACAAACATTTCTCTATATTTACAGGGTTCATGTAGCAGCGCTGAGCAGCGTTTATCAACGTTTTTGATGGATTTGGTACAAGTACTGATTGTCCATCATGACGGTGGAGGCTAAACCTCCATTTATCCGGATGAAACTCTATTCCAAACTGCCTACACCTGTTTAGAAAATCCCTAAAGTCATGAGTAGGCAACTTTTCCATATCCGTCAGTGGTGGCTCGCTAAAGCTATAATTACCTGAAAGGCGTTGTCACTTTCTCACCTCTATCCAAAGTGGTTCTTCAGTGCTTGAACAAGTTATATAGTGTTCTTGCCAACATTCCTGCTGCCCTTGTGGCTTTTTTATGTTTCTTTGCTACCGCGCTAGAGGAAGTAGAAGAGGAGGAGGAGTCATGTACAGTTCACGCCACTGTGACCGCTACCAACACCTCGCTGCCGCCACAGCCGACGCCACCAATGCCGCTGCGGGAAATTATGTCGTGTTGGTGTCACTCCTTCGCAGATTTTAGTCATTAGTCATTTTTCCTGGGAATGTTCAAACTAAAGTAATTTTGCCTTATACCTGAAGTTATTACCCTAACTTGAGCAATTCAAGCCTAACAAAACTTGAACATCAGTGGCTTCCAACGTTCTATTGTTCGCGTCCTGTGCTATATGAATTGCTTAGTATTTTTTGACATTTTGAATACTACCGGCACCACCTCCAATACCTGTCATCGATCTAGCTAATTTCACCTCACTTTGTTAAGCATATTTACAAAATCAACGTACATCGATTTTTTTTACCGTGTTCAGTGCTTTTTAAGCAAACCTCATGAAAAACATGATATCCTCATGAAAATGGCACTGTTAATGGCTATCTGTTTGCTTTAGACTCGTATCTCCTAAGTCTTTCGATTGTCAATGCGACTCATTAGAACGATAATCACTTTATCTTGCCCTTTGGGGACTGATAACTTTAGTGAAGACATAGTGGTCACTTGCTGTATGGCGTTCACTAACCGGAAACTCAAATTTACCGCCGCGACACGTAAACTAATCTTAGTGGCTCATGCGCTGAAATCCCATAGTCCAGAGTATTCCCCCATACCATTAACAGTGCCATTATTTCTACTTATATGTGTACAACCATTTCTCGCGATGGTGTCTGTGGTGTCTGCAAATGGCTTCGCCGAAAATGCAGTCTGACCTTTTGCCGACCACAGTAAGTCACCGATCGGGAAGCCACTTAGTGTTCCTTCATTTTCCTTAAAAGATATCTTTTGCCTATCAGGCGTAGTGCATTAATTTGGGGAGATTCCCCCTTGTTGGAATGACCATTTTAGATTTCCAACGAGGCCAGAAAGTAGTGCAAAGCAGATTGAGGCTTATCTTAAAGGACCATCATGTTTGACTTCATGTCACCTTGACAGCTGCTACTTCAGAATGACCCTATGTGCTGGTACGACACGCTAAGGTAGGAACTAAACGTTTGCCAAATTTCGAAATTCATAATTGCCATTTCCACCTCATTTTTACTCTCCTCCAACATGTATTTGCCAAGCGAATTTCCAACAAGAAACTGGATGTAAGTTTCAAATTCAATGGAAAAAATAAACCACTTAAAAGGGTAAAATTGACCCTTCCCCATGTCGCAAGTTGTCTAGGAATATTGGTGAATCGACCGTAAGTCAAACCAAATGTCTTCATCGTAATATCTCAGTCAGTAAAACATCTTAGGGTAAACGGCACATTTGTTTCCGTTGGAGCTGGATGGAAATCTCATCGTCAAGAGGCTCTTTAACTCCTATTTCTATCCCATAGGCTCTTGTGAAGATTGAAAAGCCTTTACACAAAAAAGTAATAAACTTCCGCGTCTCTATCTCAAGGCAGTTCACAGCCTTCTTCCTTTCTGTTTACCAGATATCGTAACATAGGTCTATGTACAACTGCTTCTCGTGTCACCTTCACCTAATCGTTTGAGATGCAACAATTTTGTATTTCCGTATGGAGAAGTATTTCAGTTAGCCTATTAAGTCAGGCTGTTTATCACTTTCTGGTTTCCCTGCCCTCTTAGTGATTCCGAAAATATCTACCATAATGCCTATTTGCGCACGTGCTTCAACAACTAGTTGGTGAATGATCTAACATTCCTTCTCTTGCTATTGCACACACTATGTACTTCCAGCGTGCGTTCATAGACCAGTTTATTGTTGACCTCTATGAGTTAAGCTTGCTTAGGCGACTTGTAACGAGGTAATCTAAACAACGCATACTGACATTTAGACTGTTTTTCTCATCGATTCCCGGACTACGAGCCCATTAACTTACTTGGCAGGTAACAAGTTTGCCATCAGTCGTAGAGATTCTGATTCATGTAAGTTGTTCCAGTGTGCTCCCTCAACTAAAATACTGAGGAAAACGAACGCTCCTACTATATTCATATAGTGCACTACTGTCTGGATTCTCGCATGTCTAATTTGCAAGTAAATCATTGAAAATATGACATCAATGATCTTCCAAAAAATGTAAACGCAGTAACTCCTTATGAAATGCCATCAGTTGCGTCCTACACTCAAGTGTGGAGTCATGGACAGGGCTTCTACCTTGTTGGCAACCATTTTTTCCAGCCAATAGGCCACTCGACCCTTTGTTACTTTTAGTTGTATCTACGGTCACTGGTGTCGATTTTTAAGTTGAACCCATCTAATGGCGTTGAGGCATTGATCGTCATTGACAGGAATACTTTTTCGTGACGTTTCCAGAGTCTCACACAGCTCCTTGTGGCAGAGAACACTACTTTCAGTTACTTTGAGCTTCTTAGGTTATTATTAACATCGCTTACTGAAGCTAAAACTATTGGGTGTAGGACGATTTTTCCAATTTAGGGTTGAATGTTCTCCAATCAGAGAACTGTTCATCAAAGATCTCTCATGAACAAGGAGTACAATTTTTTTTGCACTCTTGAAGATATAAGCTGCCAAAATGCACACCCGACGATACATGCTGGATTCGGGCTTTCCGAGCACGTCTTACATTGCGCCTAAAGGGGTTTGCCTTATTCACTTGTGCAATGTGGCCTCGGGCGTGTTCATTAGTGTCAAAGGTCACTGACTGGTCAACTGACCTTAAACTAGACGGGGAGATTCGAAGGGGAAAGGACACGACCCCTTCTGATAGTCACTCGCTGAGATGGGAAAAGTTTGATTTACCCCGGGATTTCTCTCTGGATGATTTGCACTGAATACGAGCTTTTTTCACCGTTGGATGGCTGGTGGCGATTAGATTTTGCACGGGGCTGTCCCAAAAGTTCATGTTAAACAATATGGGTGTTCACTGTGCACTTATTATCAGACTTTAGTTGACAAATTTGGTGGTCACTCTTTAAAAAAAATTATTTCAGTATTTCACAAATCACTAATGCCGAAGCTCCTCAAGTTATTGTAGAGTCCTCTGCTTTATTCGCTATCTAAGATTCTTTTTGGCTTATACGGCTTAGCAAATGCTTGGGTAGTTGAATCACGCAATGCGGGAACTATCCGCGTCATATTTCACTTAACCAGTTTTTACCACACGGACCTTGCGAGATGGCTTTCATATTCATCCAGAGCTGAGGGCTGTTTAAAATTAATGAAACTCTCTGAGTGCAACCTCGCTATCGGTGTTCTATTTAGTAGTTAAGATTATTCTATATCTTTACTCATAAGTGTATGCAATGTTTGGTACCCAACCCATTCTCATGTTATTTATAGATAAGTGAAATGTACGTATTCACTCATCAAGTTAGCCATTTAAAGTTAAAATAGAGCACATTAATGAAACATGGTCATTGCTCGGGATTGTGGAATATCTACAGGGTGTTAGCTATTAATTTAACACCTTCATAGGAAAAAGGGAAATCTACCAAAATTGTCATCTATGATAGACGTAGCAGATTTTCAATACACTCAGAAATTGTTCTGTTATCAAAGAGTTGTGCTCGAAGTAACTGCCATTAGGCGTCTATTACGGCCTCAATCCAGCCTCGAAGCCTGGATCAAACTGATTTGGCACTTTCCCTGAGGGGAAGAATCTCCTCAAAAACGGCTGTTCTTCATCTGTGGGTAAATTGAGCTTATGTGGTAATATCGGCAGGTCAATTGGTACCTTTCTCGACAGCAGCACTTCTCCAATTCATGACGGATTGTTGTGGTCAACGTGCTTTTTTGGATGGAGGGGGGGGGGGCATTGAACAGCGACTGAAATCTCCTTATTCAGCTGGTCTTCCCGAATCATGCTTTGGATTTCAAGATATCGCGTTGTCATCACGTATATGATCAACGAGGAAGGTTTCAAATCAAATTTTATTCTGGACACCCTATTTCTCAAAGGATGTGTTTCTACGATCCTGAGTATATCGAACCCCTACAGTTGAAGTGCCTCAAGAAACAGTGTCACTATTCTTCTATTTTATCATCGTTATTGAAACTTCATATTCTCGTGAAGACCTTGAATTGCTGATCGCTCAATTCAATCTTTCGCAAGTAGAGGGTAGGGATCTACATCAGTGTGGTGTGCCTTAGACCACTTCTACTGCTGCGTCTGTTGTGGTTTGGCAGATAAACGCGGTGGACCAGGACGGGCGGACAGCACTTCACCACGCGTGCAGCATGCAGCGGGTGCACTTGGTGTGTCTGCTGCTGCGTCGCCAGGCAAACCAGGAGATCCGCGACAAGGACGGCCGCCGGCCCATCGACGTGGCCATCGACACCGCCCACGCCGACATCGTCACCCTCCTCCGCCTCCAGCCCCTCCACTCCGACTCCGCGGTCAGTCCTCCTGCATCGCTCTTGCAGCGCCACTGGCCCAAGCGCCCTGGCCTGGGCTAGTGTTCCTATGTCTAGCATGCGTACCTGGCTGTACCTCAGTATCGCTAGAACAATTCCAGAGGCGTCTGAATGATATGCATTTGTTCATTCGCTAATCGACTTCAGATCATGACATTTTGAACATTGGTTCCAATTGCCTCCGAAATTGGCCCCCATGTATGCATAATTGGGCACACGGCCAGAACGCGAGTTGAGGCTTTAATGACATATTACGTGAACCAAGCGTTGGAAGTTACTATTTAATAGCTTTTCCTTGAACTCTCTTACCTATGAATGCCAGGACCTCTAAGGGTTTGGATCCGTGGTAAAGGGCTTACCAAATAACGTCAATCTTATCATTGCAAATTTATTATTTTATTATCTGCCTTTTCGGCATCGCCACTTTTCGTTCTTTCTTATAAGCCTACTAAGTTTACGGTGAATTTTGTTCTTAATTTAATTGAATCCATGTGACACGCCATTCTCGCTTGATTCTCGCCGGTTTGAGACGCACGTGACTAACGGTAAAAGATTTCGCAGACCTTTGATCAACAAACGTAAGCTCAAAATCACACAGCACGATCACCCAAACTTACTGAAGTTACTTTAGGCCTTTCACCGAATGCTATTACAAAATCGGCGTTCTCTGAGAATAATTCACAACTCTTCTTAACAAATTAAAACAAGAGGTTCACGGTAAATGTGCCTAATCTATCAATACCCTAGGAAGTTGTAACAAGAGATAACACGTGAAGTTTATTCTTCATATTTTTTCCAGGATTTGCTACCTATTATGTCGATGTCTTTGCAGTTTACTATGTACACGATAAAATTACCTCATTTCTAGTAAGCGATTGCATTAGTTGAATTATTCTGTCATTATTCACAAGTTTTTGCTCCGTATGTCAGCGTCACAATGTTTATTTGGCACTGCTAGTACAATCGTGATAAATGTACCTTTTCCATTGAGGATAAGCTTATTTATCCACTGTTGCCAAGTCTTACTGTGAGTCCCCTTTAAGTGCACGCGTGTATAATTAACTCTGTCTGCTGGAACTGATTCACCTCTGGTAACTGCCACCCAGAGACCTCACAACCGTGTGTGTTAGTCCATCACGCTCTCAAGGAATTGTCAAGGAAGTTGTGGCCCAGATTACGGCAGCAAGAATAGTGGGTCACTTTACTGTACTTTCTGGCACTTCCTCCGCTGCTTGATGCGTCGTCCTCTAGCGTAGTCACAAACCAGATGCTAATGGGTCCGGTCATCCCCAATTCTCATGGTACTTAACATTCCCCTGAGTTTATGATTCTGTAAGCCTGTAAAGATTAAAAATTATTTTGTCAAAATTTGAGTTTAAATATGTCTATACTTCTGAATAGCATCATGAACGTTGCTAGAGTTTTCCTGAACACAGCCCTTAAATGAGTCCCAATTAGCACACTCTGTGGCCAATATTCCGTTCACATACTGTCGAAGGACGGGTGAAGTAACTGCGATGGATGTGGAGATTTTCATATCAGCTAAAGGAGAAACAATTTTCCGAAATTTGAGATCACAGAAATAAAAAGGGTATTTAAAATATCTCCTTATTTGAGGTTGTAGCGTGCTGCGACTGAATAACTAAATAAATAGTGGTACTTGTTGATTTTCATTACGGTGTATTGACTAACTTCCGAAAAAGGAAATTCTCCATTGACGAGGAATAGTGCTTATTCCCGGTAACTTCATGCTTGTAAGTCTATTTGGTTTGAAGTCGTCATTTATTTGCAAATTTTAGACGCTTGACTACGGAGGAGGAAAGGATGACACCGCCATTGAGGTGTTCCGTGATTTCACCACTCGTGCCTATCACCTCGAGTGGGACAGCGAGGAAGAGGACTATCACGAGTCACCTACACAGTCTTACGTGGCCTGCGATCGAACATGAGATCCGCGCCCCGCAATCAACTCCTCCTTTTCGCCTAGTCACCATCTGTCTTTCAGATCTTTCTTGCCCAATCCCAAAAACGCAACCCCCATCACACAAACTCGTACAAGATTATCTCTTAATTTGCACTCACTCCTCGTCAAACCATGGCATGCTTAAACTATTGTCCCTCTTTTTTTCTTTCTTTGATCCCTTATAATGTTTTCCTGTCGCCATGTAATTGTTGTAATGTGCTTTATTCAAACGAAAAAAGAGGTGAAGAATACATTCTGTCATGATTTGTATTATTTAACCTTTTAATAATAAGTCAATTCTTTATGGGCTTCTTTTTATTCCTTAAGCTATAACCAGAATTGCCCCTCTAAAATCCCGTACTGTAACAACCAATGTGATGGGAAATCTCATTAAGCCGGGAAAGCTTCATAAATGAGATGGCCTTCTATCGGACACTTTAAATTACCTGGCAGTGGTTTAGGTAAAGCTTGGTTTTTTCGGTATTTAAAGTTTGGGAACAGACGTCGTTGGTAGATAGCGAAATAAATAACTAAAACCCCAACAGAAATGTGAAGCCATTTTACATGAATAAGTTGTGCCTAACTTCAGCTCAACAAATTCAAAAACCTACGAACTGTAAAACCGTCCACTGTATTGTTTTGAGTAATCGACAAAAGAGAAAAATTCACAAACGGTATTAAAGAATACTCTTCACAAAAAACCAATTATTGTTAAATTAATTTTAATTTTTAAATAAATAAATGTGGCACTCAATATTTATATAAATCTCTGTGCTTTGTTTTTTGGCGCCAATATAGGTCACCTGAATAGTATTTTCCTGATGCGTTGGGATCTGGTCCGCACTTGTGCGGTGTTGCTGGTTTGTCTGCGGTTATTTTTCTTGTATAGAAAACAGAATATACCAAGTAAATCTTGAAAAACTGTAGGGAGTAGTCAAGAAGAGAGAGAGTGAAATAAAAAATTTAGTAATGGCGAAAACTTTATCTATCGCAATTTTGCGAAATTTACCACCTGAAGGCACGCGATTTGCAAAGCTTTGTGTCGCAGTTATTCCAGTTCTAATGCTATGATTCAATCCAGCAATACCATAAAAATAGATGACTAGGGTGCAGTATTGCCACTCATCTACCCTGGGTTCTATGGAGACGTCACACTTCGTTCCAGAAAGTGTAGTCTCTGTATTTTCTTCAGATTCAATGTTTACATCCAAATAGCTCTCTATTCTAGATTAGCTCTCCGGAAACATTCGAAAGACTCTTAGTAGCCTTCGAAATTGGTCGAAATTGACCGAATGGAATCAGGATCTGCATGTACTGACTGTAAAATATTCAGAGATCAATGTTAAGGTTGCCAACTATTAGCAATATTCCTATCAAGTGACTGGCCTTTTTTCTTAGACTAACTGGTTGATGGTGCATATAGTTGGCAGTTAAACTTCAACTAAGCCTAACCCCTCTTTTCGATTCCAGTGACGAAATTTCAAAATGGCGTATTTAGCTGACAATAGATCTATATGAATCGGTATTTAAGCTTCGCTACATCAATCTCCCAGGAAAATGACTGCAGGGTGACGTGGTCTGTAGCGCGTTTATCAACTTGATTTACGCCATCCAATAGGAACGACCCACGCATGTCTATCAACGCAATTACGGCTACCCAATTAGAACAAGCCAAGGATCCGCTCTACCAATCAACGACGAGTCAGCCTTAACCGAAATAAGTTAACTATAAATAAGGCAACGACCGGCGTGCTAAAGATACAACAAAAACACACAACACACGGCACACGACACGACACAACACACTTCCTTGGTGCGGCGTGGCTGATACGAGATCGACGTGCAACTGTTCCATTTAACCAACTCCCGTTCTGTGTACACTTACACGTGCAAATATACACCCTTGTACACAACCTGCTAACGTGGTTCTCTCTCTCACTGTTTGGAAGATTATTGTAGTAGGCACTAAACCACTACAAATTGGTGACCCCGCGTTCGAACAGGCTCGCATCTTCTGTTCCTGCTAACAACGAGGAGCGCAATCAGTATGTCCACTGATTCCAACCCAGAACCAAAAGTGAACGCCGTCTCATTGACGCTACCACCCTACATACCGCAGAACCCCCAATCTTGGTTCCTGCAGTTGGAGAACCTCTTCAAACTGCATTCCATCAAGAACCAGGAAACTAAGTATCTCCACGCGTCAATCAACCTCCCCGGCGATGTCGTTACTCAAGTGCAGGATATCTTGCTGAATCCTCCCAAAGATAATCCCTACGACGTGCTCAAGCAAGCCGTATTGAACCGCAATGCCGATTCTAAGGAGACCAGAGTGGAGCAAGTCCTCTCTGGCCTAGAACTCGGGAATCGCACTCCCTCGCAACTATTACGGCACATGCGAAGTCTCATTCCAGATTTGAACTTGGATGAGCATATTTTACGGCAGCTCTGGATAAAACGCCTGCCATCAGACTTTGCACCCATCCTAGCCTTCTCGATGGACAATGTAACACTCGACCAACTCGCCGAGATGGCAGACCGTGTCTTTGAATACTCGCGCGCAGCAAGGGTTCAAACTATAACCCATAGTGATCCCATAATTAAAGAGCTCACTCAGCGCTTAGCGGGAATAGAAATCGTCCTCTCGAAAATATGTCAAGCAAGCAGGTCGAGCAGCCGCTCTAGCAGTAGGAGCGGCAGACGGAGAGCCTCTCGGAGTAGAGATAGAATATGTTATTATCATCGCACCTTCGGTGACGCCGCAAGGAAGTGCCAACCATGGTGCAAGTATCCTAAATCAACAGCATCAAAATCGGGAAACTCCCACGCCAGTCAGTAACGGCGACTGCTGTAACTGGCGGGACTGTAAGTCGCCTCCTTTACGTCACCGACAGGAACTCATCACTTAGGTTCCTCGTCGATACCGGTTCTGAGGTGAGCGTTCTCCCCCGTTCCATAGAAAAACGCCACCTCCTACCCACCGGTCCCTCCCTCCAGGCGGCTAATCAGTCAAAAATAGCAACGTACGGCCAAAAATTTCTCAACCTCGATCTCGGCCTACGAAGAGATTTCCCATTCGTTTTCCTGATCGCTGACGTCCACCAACCCATCCTAGGAGCTGATTTCCTTTCAAAGTTCGACTTGATCGTCGACATCAAAAACCGGTTATTGCGCGACAACCTCACCTCCCTCAAGGTCGTCGGCAACATCAACACCTCCAAATCAATCGGTTTACAGTTCCTGCACCCAGTTGGTGACAAGTTTTCCACCATCCTTCGTGAGTTTCCAAACTTATGCAAGGCAACAACCAATTTCACGGAGACCAAACACGACGTCAGACATCACATAAGCACCAAGGGCCAGCCGGTATACTCCAAACCGCGTCGTCTGTCCCCAAGAAGACTCATAGCAGCCAAAGCAGAATTTCAACACATGGTCAACTTAGGCATCGTTCGACCTTCTAACAGCCAATGGGCTTCCCCATTGCACATGGTCGCTAAGAAAAACGGTGACTGGAGACCATGCGGAGATTACCGAGCACTGAACAAGATCACGGTCCCCGACCGTTATCCAATCCCCCACATACACGACTTTTCTCTGCAGCTACAAGGCAAGACAATTTTCTCCAAACTAGATCTGGTACGCGCTTACCACCAGATCCCGATGGCTCCTGAAGACATCGCGAAGACAGCCGTAATCACTCCCTTTGGGCTTTTCGAATTCCTTCGCATGCCCTTTGGTCTACGCAACGCGGCTCAGTCCTTCCAACGATTCATCGACCAAGTCTTCAGAGGTTTGGACTTTGTCTATGCCTACATTGATGATGTCCTCATCGCCAGCTCAAACGCTGACGAACACAGCGAACATCTTAAGCAAGTCTTCCAAAGGCTAGACCAGTACGGCATCACCATCAACCCGCAGAAATGCCTCTTCGGTCAAGCAGCTATCGATTTCCTCGGACACAATATCGACTCTCAAGGTATTCGCCCTCTACCCGAGAAGACTCAATCCATCATGGACTACCCCACCCCTCAGTCCATCAAGAGTCTGAGACGTTTTCTCGGTCTGGTGAACTACTATGGTCGTTTTGTCCAAAACAGCGCTCAGGTCCTTCAACCCCTAACGGACCTACTCAAAGGAAATCCCAAACATTTCGCCATGACTCCCGAGGCCGAAACTGCTTTCAATGCCGTGAAGCAACACCTAGCCAAAGCAACATCCCTCTCACATCTGGATACTTCTCCAGATACGCAGTTGATCCTGAAGACGGACGCGTCACAAGTCGCTGTAGGGGCAGTGCTGCAACAGATTGTCAACGGCCAAATCCAGCCATTATCCTTCTTTTCCAAGAAGCTGAATCCGGCCCAGACAAGGTACAGCACCTTCGGTCGAGAGCTGCTCGCAATTTACGCAGCGGTGAAACATTTTCGCCACATCCTCGAAGGACGCCCATTCACCGTCCTCACCGACCACAAGCCTCTCATTTATGCGTTCCGTGCTGCCTCGGATCACCACTCACCGCGAGAGACTCGTCAACTAGACTTCGTTCTGCAATTTACCAGCGATATTCGCTACATTGACGGTACTAGCAACGTTGTTGCCGATGCTATGTCTCGCATGACACTGAATCAAATCGGCAAAACAAACATCGATCTGGAAGAAATTGCTGCCGCTCAAGAAAGCGACCCGGACTTTAACCAGATTACAACCAATCCCTCCCTACGTTTCGAATACCTACCCATCCACACCGGTGACGTCAAAATCCACTGTGATGTTTCAACCGGCAAGCCGAGACCATTCGTCCCGCAAGCATACCGCCGGAAGATCTTCGATCACTTTCACGGATTGTCACACCCAAGCGTGCGTGCCACTACCAGGTTGATCACAGACCGCTTCGTCTGGAACAACATGCGACATGACATCCGTCATTGGGCCAAACACTGCCTCGCCTGCCAATCCAGCAAGGTCCATAGGCACACCAAGAGCCCGCTCTCGCAGTTCCCACAACCTGATGGTCGTTTTCGGCACATTCACGTGGATATCGTCGGTCCACTCCCTCCTTCAGACTCACACTCCTATATCTTGACCTGTATCGATCGTTTCACACGTTGGCCAATAGCCGTCCCACTCCGTGATACATCAGCCGAGACAGTCGCTAAAACCTTAGTCGACTCGTGGATCTCCATCTTCGGTGTACCTGCAACCATCACCACCGATAGAGGAGCACAGTTCACATCAGCTCTTTTCAGACAACTGAGCTGCCTCCTCGGTTCAACTCACATACGGACAACGGCATACCACCCCTGCGCCAACGGCCTCGTGGAACGTTTCCATCGTTGCCTGAAGTCAGCACTCATGACCGCTCCCTCAAACGCAAACTGGTCAGAGCGACTTCCCATCATCCTACTCGCACTACGGACGACGGTCAAGGAAGATCTAGGCTGCTCCCCAGCAGAATTGGTCTTCGGTACCACCCTTAGACTTCCAGGAGAAATGATCGTCGAGCCATCCGAAAAAGTCATCCAAGACCCAACTCCCTTCGTTACACGCTTGAAGGAACAATTCAAATTAGTTCGCCTCACCCCCACCCGAACCAGCGAACGATCATCCTATCTACCCAAGGACCTTTGGAGTTGCCCTTTCGTTTTCGTCCGCGTAGACGCTGTCAAAAAGCCACTTCAACCACCCTACGACGGCCCATTTAAAGTCCTAGCCCGTCAAGACAAGCACTTCGTCATCGATCGCAACGGCACAAAGGACTCCGTCAGCATCGATCGGTTGAAGCCAGCCTACGTCGACTCCACCACCCACTCCAGCAATGGCAATTCCCAACCCCCCAATCCTTCCGTTCCACCCACTCCCTCCCCACCCATCGTTACTGTACCACCTCCCACCCCAATAACTCGCACACGCTGCGGACGTACTGTAACATTCCCGTCCCGCTTTAGCGAATTTGTACACTAGCTTTTATCGAGCGTTTTCATTGTAGATACAACCAACGCTCTAGGGGAGGAGCTCTGTAGCGCGTTTATCAACTTGATTTACGCCATCCAATAGGAACGACCCACGCATGTCTATCAACGCAATTACGGCTACCCAATTAGAACAAGCCAAGGATCCGCTCTACCAATCAACGACGAGTCAGCCTTAACCGAAATAAGTTAACTATAAATAAGGCAACGACCGGCGTGCTAACCATACCATACCATACACCAACAACACACGGCACACGACACGACACACACACTTCCTTGGCGCGGCGTGGCTGATACGAGATCGACGTGCAACTGTTCCATTCAACCAACTCCCGTTCTGTGTACACTTACACGTGCAAATACACACCTTCGTACACAACCTGCTAACGTGGTTCTCTCTCTCTCTGGTTTGGAAGATTATTGTAGTAGGCACTAACCACTACAGGTCTGGGGCTGTATATTTTTTGTATCATTCTTTCAGCAAAAACAGACTATTTGTGCAATTTTCCCGGCTGCATTTGTGTGCAAAGACGGATAGTTCCGACCATAGCAAATCAAGCCTACATTCAACATTGCAAAATATCGAGGCGTCTTTGGCTAGTTTCGAAAGAATTAAAGTGAGTAACCTGGAGCTGCCTTACACGAATACTGGGGCCCAAGCATAAGACAGGATACGCCCCAGATTGTTCAATCACACAGGAAGAAGCTATTTGAAAAACAAGTGGTACGCTTAAGTCTTAAGCAAGGATGTTTGTTTTTTGGTTTTCCAGGAAAATCCGAGTATTTTTTCATGTAATTAAATATTGAAATGAAGAGCATCTTTATCCTAATAAACTAAGCAATGCTAAAATGATAAGAAGGACATGGCGTTTATAAATAAAAGTAGAGCATCAGTAATTGCTTAAATGTTAAGGTACTACTTCAGCTGGATGTAATGAGGATTCCAGTCAGACTAAAATGCCAACTCAGCATTCATGCCAAGTTCTATGTATATTTGTGACAATTGCATGTTTTTGGTGGTAAAAGGGTTTCTCATAGCCGATAAATAGTATCGTTACCTGACAGCATCATTGAACCGTCTGACAGGATACACCCCTAGCGGTTGCTACTCACCTCGGATTAATGATCACACCGACCGACCGTCATGGTCGAGTATAATTCACCTCGACGGATCACTGACATTCGACATCAAGGCAGGTACCTATTACAGTGAAAATAATAAGAGAGAAATAAATCATAATTCGAGATATTCATAAAATTATAAACATAACTTTATATCCTTAAAACGTACTAATATCGGACGCGACGCCGATGAATTTGAGGTTAACCCAAGCCATTATAGTATCAACATTTATTGAGATTTCTTGTATGTTAAACGGTAGCCCTACTACACAAGTCCTACATAAAAGAGATAAGAGCGGAGTTGGAAGATTAACATAATCTCTTTTTGTCACTCCCTTCAATATAATAAACTGTAAAATTTCTATCAGCTGTCTATCATCCCTTATCACTTTACTGGATTAAATCGGTTGGTAGCACAAAAAGAAAATATGAGTAGCTTAAAATGTTTCTAAGTAACCAAGAATCCAAATGAAACGCAATAACGCACAAACAATATTCTAGGCATTTATCGATATGGGAATCACCTGATCGATATCCTTTGTAGACGTTCAGATTTTCATGTCCAGTAGACAGCAGGTAAGCTGTTTCTTCACGTTGTCCCACAAGTACCTGAGGACTCGGAGGAGCTTCAAAAGGTGGCTAATTGATCCCTCCAGTTGCCCTTAAATATATCATATTGAACCACATGTAAAATCTGGAAGAGTCTATTGCCCTGAGGATAATATTTGAGAAGTCTACGGCTATGCGAAGCCAGGAATCATTTCAGTTGCTAACTTAGATGACTGAAAAGATAGAGCTCTTTAAAATACTTCGAACCTTAGAAAAGCCAACTTTAATTTCACTAAAAATCAGTTTACTATTGCAGTAAAATAATTTTAACAGACTTGTTTTATAGATCTTGGTGTCCTTGAGATCGCAATATCGAAGATGAAATAGTGTACTGATTCACGCGCCTTTGGGAGATTGAGTGTCGTTTATTGGTAAAGTCTATTTTCCATCAACATCATAGGTATGTTCGCTATCCATCATTTCGAAAACTTTTATTTATCCATTTCCCAGATGGCAAAGGCGTTTTTAAGTAAGAAAAAACTCCATATAACACTCCAGGACTTAGAATCATCTTCCAATCCCAAGAAGCATCGTAACAGTACCTCACCTCTGCCAATGTAGCTAGTATGGTGTTCTGGTTTAATATTTGAAATAACTAGGCATGGTGCCATCGAAAGCAAAATTGTTGGTGACTTGGGCTGTGAAGCTGGTATGCTTTCAGTAGGTGCACACATTCTTGGGGCAAGGTTAGTCCCGTAATTTTGACTTATTCCATATCATTAAGCTAGGTCATCGGCTTTGATATTGACAAGGACGCCATCCCGATTTCAAGAAAAATCTTGAGGAAAACTTCGTCCCCGAATCCACAGTTACTGTAGGTCTGGTCATCTGTGGCGTGAGCAAGCTATCCCCTCTAAATACAAAGCCATTTAATACCGTTATAATGGATCCTCCATCCGAGACTACTGATGAAAAAAGGAATCGATGTTGAATTCCTGAAAGTTGGACTAGCTATGAGTATGGAACATGTCTACTCCTTGCATAAAACGACTACACGAAAGGTACTCATTATTTGTGGCATTATAAGTAATTATTTCAATTAGCACATTGTGAAAACCGTTCAAGGACTTGGCGCAAAATGTGACGTCGTGGCAGAACTACGCTTCGATATTCCAAAATTGTACAAGAAGCACAAGCAAGCTTCAAAGAACATTGCTGTTGACTTTGTGCACTCTTGGTCCGGTACAAAGTAAAATATTTAAACACATTCTTCCCACCTGACGCAGGTACTTTACGGAATCGATATCATCGTGTACCTAAGCCTTGATACTTCCTTAAATTTGACAACTACCGACTCGACATCAGATAAACCTGCTGAGTATACCACTTATTCGAGTTACTAACAGCATCCTCACGTAATTTGAGTCTGTAATATGACCAAGATTTCCTCAAGCAGTATTCTTGGAGAGGGGACAATGTTATTGAGTAGTTATCCTTCTTAGCGTAGTTCAGTATTACCAAATTGGCATTCCACTATTGCTGCTTCGACCTGTGGGCACAGAGTTTTGGGTGTTTATCAAGATAAACAGGCTAAATCTAATGATTCAAATTAGATTCATTTACGCCCTGTACAATGTGCCAACTCACCAAGATCCTAACCAGAATAGGACGAGATTGTATTTCCTAAAAGTATACAAAAGGCACTAAGTATGTCTCCACCTGAAGTGTGGAAGCGTGTGGGGCAGGCCGTTATTGGGTCCAGGCGCAGGCCTCACTTTCTCCCTTTTGTAGAGCAGGGAGTCGGCGAATATCTCCCTCTCTCGCCTCCTCTCCACCTCGGGTCTGTCAGGAAGGGTATACTTGGCCTTAATCACCCCGTCAGGCACCTCAGCTCCCTGCGTACAATCCAACAGCGGGTCCACTGGGTAAATCTTTCGGCCGAACCGACCGCCCTTTTTCTGGTATAGTCCACTGCGCTGCTTTATCCCATGCCAGTACTTCTCTCCAAACTTGCGGTACTTCTCCTGGTCATGCTCCTCATTCGAGACCTGCCCGACCACAACTACGCAGGTCGGCAGCAGACGCATCTCCCGACGACGCTTCGGGGCGTTCAGCTGTAGGGTGCAAGTGAGCGCATCCTCGAGGGGCTCCACAGAGAGACTATCCGTGGCGCTGGCCTCGTTGTATGAACTACGGGAGACAAAGTCGCTTACGGAGACGCCGCGTCGGATTACGGTAGCGGAGGTCCCTGCTGCGCGACATAACGTGGCGCCTTCACCCGGAAACAGCTCGAGAAGACACACTTGAGTCCCCACCGGTAGGGCACCCACGGGATAGGCGTCTCCGGGCACGGGGAGAACTAAAAGGAGTTTACAGTGCCATTCGCGACCACTGAGTGAGGTGACAAGAGCAAAGAGGGACTCGAGAACACTGACCAGGAATGTTTGGGATCTCCCAGTGAGAACGAATAATGTCCCCTTCCTTCATGTTTGACGTGGCGATTACCCAGCGTTTCACTTCCCCGCACGCCACCAACGCGAGATAGGGATCACGCCAAAAGGTCTTGCAAATCTATAAACCACAAATTGGCGTTGCAAATGCTTACAACTTAGAAACTATAGTTACATCGATGAAGAACCCACCTTGAGAACGACTTCCTCGTGGATTTGTTTTGTTGCCATTTGGCGAGACCGAACATAGTCAACGAGGTAGTAGGGTCTGTGGAGGCCCGCAGTGATGTGCTTGTACTGTATACGACCTGATTTCGTAGGCAAAAATTATCCCATTCACAAAGAACGCAAATGAGCGAAATTCAAGTGGGTGTTCCTACCATCGGGACCGCGACCACCAGTGCGAACCTTTTTGATTGGCTCAACAGTATATTGACTGGGATCGATGCTCTTTTCTATCAACCATTGCCAGCTCAGTTTGTTGGGGTATATTATTCCCGGGTGTCGCTGGAGAACACTCGATGCTTGGAAGGCTCTGATTTGGAAGGGCCAGGGGAGCATACAAAAGCATAACATGAGTGCATTCTTACTAATGGTGTTAGATGTAACACCAATTACTAGAGGCATGCATATTAGATAAGTGTAGAAACGCCATTTGTGAAGCATGGGTAATATACCACAGGGAGGCACGGAGTGTAATCACAGTTAGTGGTTAATTCATTACTATATAATTAGTGTATAATTTTTTGGATGCATGTCGAATAACGTACCGAATTGAGCCAATATTACCGAAAAAGGGAGTTGATAGCAGCCGCGATAGGCCACAAATCGAAGAGAGGCACGCCTTCAACAGTGCAGGCAAAATAGAACCACTTTATCATGCAAACATTATTTCATAATCGAAGACTAGAAATGAGTCGAAGTGGCCGATCATTTTATTTAACCAAGGACATTGTCAATACAAAAGAAAATCAGATTTGCCGAGGAGAAAAGCGTCAAATACACTCAAAGCACTAACGCCAGGGCAGTACCATTATTCCCAGGGCGAATTTCAAACCTCTAAAATTCGAATTCGCTACGCTATATTAAGGATCAGTAGTGTAAAACCAAAATAGGGGCTTTCAGTATATCGATTCTACTACCTATCAAATTCACAAGGCTAAGTTGAAAGGTAGACAGTGCCTTTTATTATGCAACTATACACATGCTAAATCCACAGTTATACAAATGACCCGCTCAGGAAAAAGAGAAGGCACTTTGGCTAAATTTGTCGCAAGCTGCCGTCAATTGGATAAGTTGGGATACGACTTTTCGACGGAAGTAGTCTCGGTTGATGACGGGAAGATGGAGGTGATGGAGGAGACCCAAATCAGCGTAATGGCTCAGTAGGGGGTCGTGAGACTTGCGGTAAAGCACGTCGTAGTGATGCTCCAGCAGGTCCGCCACGAAGGCCGCGTAGTCCCTTCGACCAACAAGCTGGCGCCAAGACTCCAGCCGCTTCCTGCTGTGGTAGGTGGCCAGCCTAGTTCAGGCGTAAAGTCGCTTATCAAGGATTGGTTCAATAGAATGCACTCCCCCTCATCTAGGCCACAGAACGGAAGCCTCAATATGAATCAATCCTAAGAACAATGTTTCTTGGGGTTATCAGAAGCCTAGACAAATGTTTTCGGAAAATGAGATTACATACCCACAAAAGTTACCTCAATGTTCAGCTTTCGAAAGGAAGTCTTGAGTTTTAAATTAATCTAAGTTTTATGGGTAACGGCGCGATTGATATGTTATGAGTAAATGAAGCCTCTTAGCCACATTTGAAGAGTAATCAAATGAGTGAATATGGCCAAAATCAGACCTGATACGGCAACTTATATAATGATATTCACATACACCATGTTAACCCAAGGCTCACGAACTCGATAATTCTTTTGACAATAAGGATTAACAGTATATAATGCTTCCTTGTGAAGGCCAATATGATTGGAGACATCCAAAAGATAAAGTCAGGAAGAAATAAATGAAAGAATAAAGGTAAGGGATAGTTAATGACTCACGATTGAAGCACAGATTCGAGTTTCTCCTCAGCACCTTCTTCCAGCCAATCCGCGTAGTCCTTTAATATCCAATCAACTCTCGCCTCTAGTGGTGCCGTGATCCACACGCGTTTAGTGCCGACAACACCGCGCAGGCGGTGCCAGAAACCCGCACCGAGGTGACACCGCGGCCCAACGCTGCGGGACTCGCTCTCGGTCCAGACATGTGGCGAGGCCAGGCACTGCCGCAGGCCCGTGTGGAGACGCGCCTCGAAGACCCGCTGACTCAGTTGGTAGGCACCCGGGCCGGAGCCGAACACAGAGCCCTTGTGCTGAGCCATGCCCTCAAGGTTCAGAGTGCTCTCTCCCGCCGCCTTCAACTCTTCCAGTAGCAGGGTTTTTCCACAACCTAGAGAGAAATTCAGGCAACCAATCAACAGGGTTTGGCCTCGACACGAGCATACACGACAAGTGTATCCTTCACTTAGGCGTTTTTGGTGACAGTGCATGATTGAACCTATGATGGGCAGCTAATCTTGAGATTTACACCACCTAGCCGTGCTATATTAGCTAAGGGAATTTAGCCATTTATAAATATACCAAACTCCGTTTGGCTGTGTACCGAATCAACAAAGCGTCTCAGTCGAACCAAATCAATTTGGTGTAATAAATGAGTTCAAATTTAAGAAGGAAGGGTAAAGAGATTTGCCACAGACTTGTCTACGCAAAGGTGCCGATAGACTTGTTCGGATTACCAACACAGACCCACCAGTAAGGCTGGAGAGAACCCAGAGTGTTCCCGAAAGGCCACCAGGATTAGTAAGACATGGCCAGACGCCGAGTTGTCGGAGGAGGAGACGGCGCCATGCGCGGTAGCCGCCGGCCAGACAGGCCACCATCTCACAGAGACCGGGCACGCGCAGCTCGGCCAGTACCGAGGCCAGCCCCATGGAGCGCTGCCCGCCCCGCGCACAGTAAACCAGGACCATTGACGCCGCCTGTGTACCCGGGTGCTGATGCGATTTAAGCAGCTGGGTCAGAATGCCCTCGGGACGGAGGGCCTCGGCGATGTTGGAGCAAGCGAAACGAGTTCCACGCAGACGAGCTTCTACGACATCCCCTAGCATAAAGGTAACGTCGTCCTTTAATATGCAACCAACTCTCGCCTCCACTGGTGCCGCGATAGTAGCATTTTAGGGGAGTGACATTACAGACTTATTGTGCCTACGGTATTAGTAGTCTAATTCTTAAAAACGAATGCAGAAATGAGCATACCTGCCGTGAATATAGTTCCCACCTCCTTCCGCTCCTTGTCTGAGAGAACAGGTACATTTATGGCTCCCTCAATGTGGTCAGCGGCATACTCCAAGGGGCTCCGTGCGTCCAACAGGATGATCCTCGAGGGATCCAGGGATGACCAGGGAATGCTTCCTGGCGGCGCGGGGTCAAGAGGTGGAGGTAGGGATGCCAAAATATTCTCTGCGACCACATCTGAGGGGGGAAGAGCCAGAGCAAAGGGCTCCTCCGTTAGACTTACGTACTTCAGCTCACTGCGACAATTGGCTCGGTGATGCGAGGCATACCGACACATCTGTGCCGTGATTTCCGCTATACCTCTTCTGAGAATAGATGACTGAAAGAAAGTGGGTTTTTTATCCTTTCCACAAAATCTTAAGCATCACAGAACTAGAATGAGAGTATACGCATTTGTTTTAGGAAGCGGTTTTTTAATAGAAAAGCTCAAAACGTATAGGCACCAGGACAAGGATGGGGACACTAAAGTTTGAGGTACAATTTCAAAGGCATCACCCGGTTAGACAGAGCCGGAAGGTAAGAGGCTTTGAGGTGGTGATATCCGTCACTGTCAGCATTTGTCCGTCAAAAAGCGATAGTTCTATACCGATAGAATACACAGACCAAGGTGAGACCAATAAATGCAGCAGAAAAGGTGAAGATTTTTACAAAGTAGCGAAACTAACCACCGAGAGATTTCGAAAGGTTTCCTCGAAGGCCCTTCATGCCTTCTTCAAAATCAGTAAACAGAGTTCGGTTGGAACCATCCACTACGGTTGTCACTGTAGGAGATTGCATTTGCCTTGTAGTGAAACGGAAAAATTCAATATTTGCTTATACTTCATAAGGATACACCGAAGGAACAATAAACGTACCACTCGGGGTGTGTTTTCAAATGTCCTATTAATTCACGTAACGTTGTCTTAGATGGAAGTTTGAGGATTTTTGGGACATTGTTGCAGACAAGGCAATCAGTCTATATTGTTACCAGGGGTATTAAATAATGGCTTACCTTGCGTTCAATACTAAACGTGTAAGTATAAACTCCCTCGATGTCAGTGAAATTCATATAGCTGTTCAAGTAGTCATAGCAGAGGGTCAATATTTTGAAGGCCTAGGCAGATGACACAATGAGAAACTGAACGTACCTCAGTTACTAATGCCGAAGCAATAACTGCATTGGTTGAAGCAACAGCTGGGATGATCCGCTTTATAACGCCCTTCACTAAACGCATATCAACACCACTTATCCCAAAACCGTTGGCGCGTTCCAGAGATTTGTTATACAGCCATTCAAGGTGTTCGGGAGAGTCCCCATCAATATCCACGTTTGCTGAAAATTACAATCAGTCATTAGTACAGGAAAAGAATTAACGCAGATTCAAGAAAAGTGAATACACACGTCCAAAGGGTTGTTCCTTCGGCCAAAGAAGAATGCGTGTGTATTCGACACAGTGTTCTGGCAATCTAGGAGTGTGCGCGATTGTGCAGAGAGGGTAATTGACCTGAGGCGGATAAAGGTCCAGACTACATTCGATGCATCCAGTGACTCCAAACAAAACAACAATGACATGACCTTTGAATCCTTCAGTACCTCCATCGACCAAAGGTATCATAGTTCGAAAATCAACCGAGCCATCATCGTTGTACTGAACTAAACTGGCCTAAATCGAGAATCACATAAGTGAAAACAAAGCAACAACTTTTTCATTGATAAATTCTTACGAGCATGCTGTTTATCCACCTCCGAGCTACAACCGAATCAAGACCAGAAATAACTATGTCGAATTGGCGATAGAAATCTGGGCCGAAATCCTGGATCTTTTTGAAGTGGGGAGTAACTTTGCAAGTATCAACACGGTCCATGATGTATTTTGCAGCCACTTCGGCCTTTGGCTTACCCACATCTTTTTCGGTGAACAGGAACTGCCTGTTCAAATTTGAGACATCGATTGTGTCCATATCAATGACATCTATATTGAGGATTCCCATTAGAGACTGGAGGAAATAAGCTTTTACAAATTACTCACAAGTGATTTCAGTACTTCACAGCCTAGACCACCTGCTCCAACAACCAGAACTCGAACATATTCACCTATCATTTTAACCAACTGGAAGTTAACAGTATAACAATTTTACTTCTGATGATGGCTCAAAGTCTTTACGCTGCAAAGGACCAGTACGGCCTACTATACACTCAATTGCTTGCCAGCGGGTGGCTCGGTCACATTCCACATTTTCATCAGAGGTCATGCTTAAGAATGATCACCGATTTCTATAGGTTCACCTAACTAAGTCCAAAGGCGGGTTACATTTGTGGCCTATTCAATCAACTAGATTCGCCAATACTGTCATCATTGTGATAGCCAAAAAATTAACAAATATCTTGAAATGCAAATATTTAAATTTTGGCATATAGCCGAAATCGTTTCTTCTTGTTTTTGAGACTAACATTGCTAATTGGGAAGGAAGCCATCTTTGATGATGTTATATGTAAATTTTTCATCTAAAGGTCTGGCATGTTGTAATCGATGCCATGTAACGGCAACGGCTTCATCTCCCCTTTAAACAGGATTTTTTGATTCCTCTGTTTTATTTTCGAATTTCCAAGTGACCAAATCTTTTATGCTTCAAATTTTGATTTCCTTGTTGGTAATTGTTAAATAAAACAATGCTAGTTATTCGAAACACTGCATTTCTGGTATACTTCGACATGACTTCAAATTTCAGAAATGGATTTGGAGTCCTACTTTCATACCGCTTTTCTTGCAAATGCTACGGCATATCAGAGCCTGGCGTTTCGTTTTACTTAGTTCTAATATTGCTGTAATCCGCATTTATATCTATCAATGAGAACTAAGGATTTGACGTCACCAATGGCTCTGCGGTAATGCAGTTGATGTAATTCAATAGCATCGACTACAGGATTCTCTGCGATTATATTTAATGGCACTCACTTTGCCAGCAACTCAGAGTGAGTGTGTATCCCATGGAAGCCACCAAATTTGCGACTATGGTTAGTTTAGCATGATTCCCGATGCCTTTTGAAAGCCCTTCCATACAGCCAAGCACGAATTCAGCCCGGCAGTCACATAAAGGAGCATAGAATGGTCGTTTCTTCAGTATCTCTTTATGCGCCTTCCCAAGCACCAAAAAAGGGATAATTCAGAGCGGTCCCAAATTTGGCTCTCACATATCAAAAGATAGCTGCAACGGGAGTTTTTGGGGAAAGCAAATGGGTGTGCTCGAGGAGCCAAATAAAAAGCGTCAGTGGCGTCTCAAGGTGAAGTAAGTGCACTTCAGACGGATAACTTTAAGACGAGGAAGGAGGGGTTTCGTATCGTGATATGAGTAATTTATCAATAACATCTAGTGCCATCTAGACATAGGAGGGACGGGGTGGCGAAGATACAAATGCACAGGGTGACGCAAGGAGACAGATGAGAAAGACCCAGAGGGATGGGCGAGGGGGGAGGGGAAGACAACTCAGACCGCACGCTCCTCCACAACGGCCCGTGACGTGGCAGTGGCACTCGGAAGGACTGATTGGGCACTCTTGAAGGAATCCTTGTCGTCGCCGTCGAGGCGTTCCCGCGCCTTGTAGGACGTGGCGGGTGTCGCGAGCTCCGCATCGTCGTAGATTGCGGCCGAGGCAGTGGGCGCAGCATTAGAGTGGCGCCGCGAGAGCAGGTAGATGAGTACAATGTAGATGATGAGACCCAGGCCTTTAACGATCACCCCAAGACCTTGAGATAGATGAAATAACAGAAAACGAGTTAAATCAAGTCTTCCTCACAAAGACGCACCAGCTCCCACGTTTCCGAGTTTATCATACCAATTAGCGCGATACCGACTGTGTCCATAGTATTGACAACCAGTTGTATGTTTAACTCGGAATCTGAGAACATCACCAGCGAAAGTGAAAAGAGGTTTTGCACTTACAGGATTAATTTGTTTTAGTTACTGATTTATTGACAAAAACTTAGCTACCGAAAAGTCAAAGCGAGTTCTTTGTACTAGGGGTGACGTTTGTGCAATTTAACTCTATGAACGCAATTTTACTACGTGTACACATTAACTCATGCATGTTAACCATTTTGCATATGAACCCACAAATCCGCGGCCCGATTTGAGTGTCTTGCTGAATCTCGCACAAAGAGATTGTAACGCCAGTTAGCGTAAATTGGGAGCACGAGAAGTACAACCGACTCCAAGAAACGCGATATCGGATTCCGAGAGCCTAGAGCTTTAGTGAGTGAGCTCATTATTACTCTAACCACTGATCAACTCGAAACTTTCCGCAAGGTGTAGCTTTTATTTTCGTAACTATTATTCCACGAATTCTTTAGCTGCTTCTCGTTACCCTTTACTCCTAAAAGAGACCGCAGCAATTTTTTCAAATTCTGCAGATGGCAAGGATTCACTCATTCCCTAAATAAAGTGACATTTTTTTATTTTACATACATTTGCACCATTCTCAAAATCGTTGCTACATGTTCTGTCTTAATTTCTATTTCACAAATATGGGGTTAGTAATTTAGTACCTTCAATAAGTGGTTCCGAAATTTCTATTGCGATGTGACCTGGATATTCTGATGCTTTTCAAGGCCCACAAAAACGTAAAACTCCGACAACAGAGATAAACTTGTAACGATGGGTAAACAGTACCGGTAACACCACAAAATTCCTCCGAAGACAGTGTTTCATCATTCCAAGAAACTTAACTCATAGAAATTGCAAGGAAAGTGAAGAAAATAAAGGGATCCAGCACAGAGTTAGCTAGGAGGTAAAGGAAAAGTACCTAACAAGATGAGGAATTTTCCTTTATGTAAAGAACAACGATAAAGGAATGAGTTAACCCGTGCCTATGATATGCTGACACGTTAAAGCTTTCACTTGCAGATAGAAATCGAGGGCCGATTTGAGAGCGCATATCAGACTCCCCAATAAAAATTCGTCAACGGAAGCAATGACCAAGACAGGTGAATTGCACCATCACCTCAAAACTAGCTCCGAACAGCGCGGAAACCAAATACGAGACAAGGTTGACTAACTAAAGGCCCCGGACGTCACTTTGAGTTAACCAAGCCTCCCTCAAGGCCATAGCCAAAATGTAGTTTTAAAGCAATCAAAAGGCACAGGAAGCCGATCTATTTAGGTGGAACTCGTCGTCTACAATACACTTTCATAATTACTAGAAGAATAATAAACAAGGTGGCTGGGCATTTAATAAGGAAACCACTCGAGGCCACGCTGGAGGTATTTTTCTGCTACCAATATAGGGTAAAATTACGGTAAGAGATGAACTGCAGTTAAACAACCTGAATTTAAGCTCGTGAATCACTCCATATACCCAGGAGTTTTACCGGAGGATTAAACAAGCTTGGTGCCTGGATTAAAGCCACGTGACGTAATCATATGGTCCTCGGATGCTTATTCAAGTCCACCTTGAAATTTGAGCCTATTCGGTTGCCTGTTGAACACGGTGTACCAGTCACCTTGGGCTTCACTAAGGTTAACTAACACTAACTTAACTCAATTAATCAAGGCGTAAATAGATCAAACATCGTTTTTATGCCTGCACTTCCCAGGATGGGCAAATGATTGTAAACTGGATCTTAATACCAGGCTAGATAAGACAAGTCTTGGCAAGCATATAGCGGGGGATTAGATTCGCGTTGAGAAATTTTGGTGAGTCGACACAGTAAGATCCACGACGGCCGAGGCAGTAGACGAGTTGCACCCGTTTAATACAGCCCTTAAAATGGCTCGCCAAATGAATGAATGAATGAATGACGGGATCCCCGAACAACCACTCCAAGCTTTTCTAGCTTTATTTTCAAGAAGAATTCGACTGTCGTGTCCTACATCTCAAATAGGTCCGATAATTAATCCTAATCGCCGTCTTTACTTGACTAAGTAACGATTCAATGCGGATACTTGCATTTATTACCCGCTTAACGAATCTGGACGTGGAGCTAGAACCCCGAAAACATGTATCAGCCTCTCTGCAGAGTCAGAGTGCTGTAGACTTGCCTTAAACACTTAGCGATTCGCTGACGTGTTAGGTAGTTGCCTGTTTTTGCGCTGGAAACCATATCGTATTTTGAGATATACCCCTTGCCGAAACCACGTAGTGTAAGCGGACATACCAGTGATGTAGAGAGTGAGCTGTTTGAGGTCCATGAAGGCGCAGTCGCCCCTGCGGCCGCACTCCTGCTTCCAGCGCAAGCAGGCCCCGTCGATGGCGCGGCCGAAGGCGATGGGCGAGGGGAGGTTGGCGAGGAGGCGCAAGATGACGAACTGGAGGCCGAGGGCCAGCGAGCGCTGGCTGTGCCGCACCGACCGCATGGTCATCATCAGCAGAGGGTTCTGGATTACCCCCGTGAGGAAGAGCAGCACCGTCAGGAAACACACGAACGGGACCAGCATCCGACAGCCCGGCGCGCACACCCCGGCCGTCACCTCGTCGGTAAAGGGGCCCGCGGTGAAGCCGCCTCCCACCCCACCAGCACGGAGACTTCGCAGGCAGCGGCAGTCGCGGTAGACGTACTACAGCAAGACGACTAGCGATCATGGAATGTAGCCACTTGAAGCAGTAGAAGCCCAATATGAGACTCGCCAACTTCCATGTCATCGGCCCATCAATACCCTTCTCCCTAAGCCAGGAAGACGGATCGGTAGCTTGTAGGGGGGTTAATAATCAATTGGTTGGTCGACCTCCCCATTATATCTAACTATCTTCTCGAAATCATGAAAGGATCAAATGAACACCAGTGAGACAGAAGCGAATCCCGATTTATTCAACAGGACCAGTTGCAGCGTGTGCGCATAGTGTATAAACGCATGAGGCATGTCCAGTATTCGTACGTTTTTCACACCCGCCCAGCGTGTTTTTCTTAAATCAAGCTCCAACAGATTTCTCCGCTTGCCTGGCATTAAGTCAATCCTTCCTAGGTCACCTACAAAGAGCTTTAGTGAGGACCCGCACCCAGTTTCCACCCCGTGTTCGACAAAATTCACACTCCAATCTAGTGAACGGTTTTCAACGTTGCATCTCAAAAGCTGTCTACCGCATAAAAGCACCCACCGATGACGTTAATGGGTAATTTTTCTCGTGATTTTTAGCAGTTCTTCCGGTTGTGGACAGTGACTTCACTGTGTTTTGAAATCGGCCACTACGAATTAACCTATTTTCCCTGCTAAATAAAATCACAATTTCAAACAAATATTTTTGTAGCAGCTACCTCATATATGGAGCGAAAAATGAACGAATCTGTACATGATGCAAGTCACTGAAAGCAAGACAAGACAGGGGAAAGGAATGTTACACTTAGAAACCAATTCAAAACAGGTGCAACTGATTTCTTGTTTTGCAGACTATGGGAGCTTCATAGAACGAATGGAATGTCACCGCAACGATTGTGCGGCTTTTACCACAGAAATATGTCTGAAGAGGAAAAGACCATCTGTGGTTAATGTGCACCGACCGTATGCTTCCTAATTAATTGGGTTCTGACCGAGTGATGCCTTCATTACACACGGGAAGTTCGTCACCCGTTTGCAATGACCCCATAAACTTATCCCACAAGATCCTTGTCCTAACTTTCATATTTCACCTTTAGGTAACTGAAGAAATTTCGACATCTACAGATAGCCTGAAACAGTCTGGGCTTTGCACTGCCGACGAAGTGGCCGAATAAATAACACCCCGATCCCAAAGAAGGCGGTAGAGGAAGGGGACAACAAATTGCGCATTTCCCGCAGACCCATTCGTTCGAAGTCGCTTCTTTATGCAAAACTAAGAGGAGGCCTAAGTACAAAGTAATCGCGTTTTAGAGTAAACAGGCTATACCTGTGGAGATGGCAGTGATTACTACCTCCCGAGTAAATGAAAACAATTGTAAATGCTTAGCTTTTGCAGAAACCTTAATTTTTAACAGATGTTTAACAGTGTGTTATACTCCAGAATAACTATTACCCAACTTTACTTAATTCCACAATCCTCCATTTAAAGTTTAAGTCTTGTATTTTACCTTTTACAAGAGAAAGTCGTACGATGCAAAATTAAATATTCCATACTGACTCCTTCCTAGTTCTCCGGAACTGGGGAGAGTATACTCAGCAAAGTGTTTTATAATTCGATAGTGCGTGTTTGTCTAAATAGTCTACCATTTGGCGAGTCTAACTGGAAGAGTGTTTAGTAGCTATTGTGAGTCTCTTTTTGTCTTTCCACAAGCAAAATGTTGGCTTGTGCCGATATTTCTATATGAAAAATACCACCTGGAGGACAGCAAACCCATACAACTTTGGTAGTTTACTTAACCATATCGTTCGTTCTGCGAAAAGAAAATTCACGACAGAGTTCATTGTTGTAGGCTTGGAAAAGGAGGATACCTTACAACGATCAAACTTTTGTAAGCTTGATAAGGGCAAAAACCGATAAGAGGGCCTATATAAAACAAGCGTTTAATCAGTTCTTATGGGACATGGAAGTACAAAATGATCACTGTAACAAGTGGACCCATATCGATCCGGAACGAGTACATGGTAAAAATCTATTTACAAAAAGTCTATTTACAGTTCCTATAAAAATCGATCAATCTACCTAGTTTGTTTCTTCCAAGGATAAGTGTCTCGTTTTTTTTCCCGATGAGACTCTTTTGGGTAACTTTACAAAGTGTAAGTCAACAAAGCTAAAAAGTGAGAAAATGCTTGTAAAAGACAAAGAAATAATAAAAAGTAGTCCTATCGATCTGTTTTTAGAATATTTTTAATACGGGTGATTTTTTACTGCTGAACGGAAGTAGTCACATGGACGTTTCCACTCCAAAGTCTTGTACCTCAGAGGCCCTTTTTAAAACGCAAAGTGGTAGGGAACTCTAGTACTTGGACGCAGGTGGTACAATCGTTGAATTGGAAAAAGGGATAAAAGGAAGTGGTGTCGGCGTCTTGGAAGTTGTTTTCCAAAATAGCACGTGAAATGAGGTAAATTCAAATATGCACAAACTACACATTAGTGTTTGGTTTTACAAATAAACGACTTCAGAGGTGCAATTTTCTACATTCGAGGGAGCAAAGCTGACCAAATCAACTGGAGCAGAGTTTACCTTACTCGTCACTTTGTGCGTACTTTAGTAGCGTGGTGGCAGTTATGAAGGTCATTTTAAGGATGACTTTGGCATCAACGGCGCACTAGTAGACGATCAGAAATCGCCTTTCCCCGCGCTGACAGATTTATTAAACTAGATTTGGCGAGCCACTAGAAGTACGCCCATCGGTGATTAAGAGTTTGGTAAATTTCGGAGGGCTTTATGAACTACACCGAATACAATGAGGGGTAAAGAGAGAAAAAGAGCCTAGGAATCACATCAAAAACGTTCCCACCCAAGCATAAGAGATAAAGCAGCAGCAGCAGCAGCAGCAGCAGCAGAAAACAGTTATATGCGCAACCGCGTTTAGGATTCCCACTGAGGTATATAATTACATTTCTGCCCGTGATATCAAAGCATTAAATCTGCTGGGCATTATGAAAGACGAAGTAAGATATCGCAAAAAGGAGATGAAGCAGTCTTCAGCCTATGTGCTCCCGACGCGGAAGACAAGAATATGAAGAAAATTCGAGAACACTATACAGAAAGGGAAGCAGGAATAGTTAAAAACGGACGAAAGTTGATCAAAGCGGCCAAAATTATACGAGTACGAGTACTTGAGCTTCATTTAAATAGTATATATATAAATAAATATATAAAGTATATAAATAAATTGTACATAAGCGCACCTACTATGAACTCCTTTTCTTGGATCATGTGCTCACCAATGTACTAGCACCGATATTTCCATCGCTTCTGATTATTTTCTGTGCTTTAACGCAAATCAACGTAAACGCACTCTAGAAAACAACTTAAGCTGATGCTATTCAATGATTTAGTTCGATTTGTGATAAAGGAGACGGGAAAGAGGAAACTGAAGGACTGCTCCGGGTACTTGAAGAGTCTAGACTGTCACCTGTGTGTGTGTGTGTGTGTGTATGAATCATTTACATTTCCGCCTATCTGAGTTGGCCCATATTTTACCATCGACATGGGGGCAAGGAAGACCCAAGATTCTTCTAAGCGATTTGAGGTCCTTAGTCGAAAGTGTATTTTTGACCCGGGAATAGATCTGGTTTCCACCACTTACTCGCTTTACTAAGATCCAAGCCCTCCCTCCTGATACAGTTTGGATTGCTGTTGATGTCATCCTCCCGCAATCACTCCGCGAAATCGGTTTTCTTATTGACTGTACTCATCACCACACCTAGGAAGTCAAATTTAATGCTCTTTTCGAGAATAGACCAAAAGTTACAAGCAGAAAAGAAGCATAAGCTTCATATGTGCTATAGGCTCGCTGTATTAATAATCAATGACTACAGAAGTAGCAATCTACAACGCAATGTGGTAGAAAAAACGACAACCAAAAAGAAATCGCCCGGGATAAACCAGCTGTGACCAGTGCTCGGATCAGACAAGAATTCGGTACTAATTCATTAGGAAGTCGACTTCCAGGAGTGAAGTAGAGAAACAAGGAGTGGCCGATTTTGGCAACACCGCTACCTTTTCATAGTGAGCATTTATGTGCAAAAACACTAACGTACGCACACAGACAAGGAACTACTAAAGCACGCAGCAAAGGGCAAAGGTGTGAGAAGCGGCGGAGGCGGGCGGTAATTAATTTCATGGTCGTCAATAACGGAAGCAGAGAGTGACATTTGGTAGAATTATCATGGCTATATCCTGAAGACAAGGTGTACGCGCATGCGGTGGGTAATTCGTCAATCGCAAACCCAAATGGACAGGCAGCCAGTGAATCACTTACCCCACTTTAGCAACGCCGTGTCGCCATAGAGCATTGACGTTCAACCGGGGCTATAATAGGCTTTTCGACCAGAAACCTCTTCCTTTATCTCCACTCTAGCAAAGTCAGTACTTGAATCAAGTTGCAAAAAAGTTTAGCCTCAAAAGTTATGGCATCAGAACAGTAAATTGATTCTTGAACTCTTTGAAACAATCGTACTTGTGCCCGGACCTGAATTTTAAGGCAAACACTTCAATTGCATCTTTTGCTATAAGGCCTCGAAGGCACAGTAATGAGAACATAAATCGAGAAAACTAGCTTCTACTCCACAAATCCGACACAAGGTGTTTTCATCATGGGAAGTACGAATATTTCAATGGTTTTATGGCATCAACGTATGAGAATACACTGAATCATTAGCCAAGACCCATACTAATCCGAAAACCTAATAATCAAATACAAACATATTTTGGTTCATTAACATTGCGGCTGTTTCCGCTATTAAATACAGATATTTTCTTTAATTAGATTCATATGATCTCCAACAGTTCCTGTCCATCTCAGCAATGTCCGTTTCGCAGAGGTAGATGGGTCGTAATCTGGGCCACTTGCTTGCATACATTTTTTTCAAAATTTTTTTTTTACAACCACGAAGTTAGTTTGACAATGGCTAATGTAAGTCTTTTGTGTCTTAGTGTAAGGAAGTAAATGATGCCTTGAGATGTGACTACAGAATTAAATAGAGATGTATAAAAAGAAAGAGATAAGCGCTTTACAGTTGACAAGTAAGAAACACTTATGCAACCGACTGGACGCACCGAAGAACTACAGGAAGTAGATTCAAAAAGGCCAATGAGGTAACAGAGAGAGAGAGTAACATTTCCACTCACAGATGGAAAATTGATACCGTCATCATAAAAGTAAACATCTGGATAATAAGCACTCTCCTGTTGCAAGGACTGATAACAAGGGAGAGATGGTGAACTAAAGTCGTATTTCCAGAGCAACAAATGAGAAAGAAAACAAGCTTGCCTGGTTTGATGAACGCATAAAGACGGGACCTTGGGTACACCCAGCGTAGCAGGGTGAGAGGTAGATGGTGTTGGATTCAACGTGGCACACGGGTTTCCAGGTGTTGGGATTGCAGTCGCACGGTAACGCACACTGCTCGTTCCACGGCTTCGGTATCTCTGACAACTGAGTAGCATTGCGGTGGGCGGATCTGGAAAGCATAAAGGTACGCATAAAACGTTGAAACTCATCGACGCAAAATTGCCCATTAAGGGCTGGTATGACTAGCCTGAGTCATCGATTTGGCAAGAATGCTACGTGTGTGGTCTTTCCATCCCCTAGTTCGCTATTGGCTACACTTTTTGGATGCCTCTTGTTATTGAGTCACGACAACAACCCGGTTTGATGCCCATCCCGCTTATCTAGTGCTCACTCGTGGGGATACTACTCTAGCGGTAACCCCCTAGACAAACAGATCAGTCAACTCCGGGGTTCCGTCTGGCTTTCGCTACTTACTCCTTGTTTGCGCAGTCATAGGTACGAAGTTTTGCTGCGGAAGAACATCGTTTTAATTTCAATCATGTTGACAAGCTGAGGTGCACGGAGTGATTTATTTCAATCAATTCGCCTATTTAAACACACATTTGGGATTCCAATTCAAGCCCATTGGCACGCGGCAAAAGAATAAAGAGAAGGGTTACATGAAAGAGTGTGTTTAATTGCCATGTGTGCTATTAAATGGAACCCTATTGCCCTTTGAAGCCAATCAACTACGCTCTCGAATGCACGATCAATAACCATGGGTGCTCAATGGAAATTATCCCCACATTTACAATCACATAGCAAACCTTTCAGAGAGTATATTAAGTGATAAGGTGGGTCGCAACAGCCCAAAAGCTTCTCAGATTTTCCATTTAAGTGAAAAGAGTGCTGATGTATCAGACGGCTGTAGCCAATGTTTAACCTCAATGAGGCATTCACTTGGGGATTTAACCATTGCAATTTAATTTATAAACAGCTTCAAATCGTAATAATCGTAATAATAATAGGCGCTAAAAATATACACTAACAGTGAGTTAGAATTACCTCGAATTTCTGGCCAACAAAGGTGACTTTACCATTCACCTTCAGTGACAATAAATATCACGATACACCTTATCCTCATCACGTACATTCTTGGCTCTGGAGAAATTGCTAAAATAGGTGGTCAGTAAATAATCAAACATTAAATTGCCAGGGTTCGATGGAGATCCGGCAACGGTTTCTACAAAATACAGACTACGACCTAATCCAAGCGATTGCGTCACATACTTCTGGGCTTAGAGAGGAAACAGGGAGAAACAAGAAGGGAATTCGGGAGTTAAAGGCTAGAATATCCCAAGATATGTATGCACACCTTTTTCAAAAGAGGTGAGGGAGTGGGTGTTGATGTGCGTTCGTCAATACGCAAGAAATTCAGGTGTCAGGATTACGAAGGTTAATTTTAGAATCAATAAGCACTACTACAAACCTATCCTTTCGAGCAGATGGACTGTTCAATCGACAACCGCATTTTGGCATCTCGACTTTTCCTTCCTCCTCTCTTAGGCACACATCTGTGGATCAATGTCCACGGCCTTCCAACTATTTATCTGCCAATCTTACACATTTCCACCCTCTTAGAACATCGCGAATTATATGGACACCGTCAGGATTTAATCTAATCTACGGGCCTTGAAGAGAAGTCGATTCGGCATTCAAAGGCAGTTTATCTTTCACAACGTAACGTTGTATAGACTATTCCTTCAAATTCTACAAAACAAGCGAGCGCCTATTCCCAACTTTTGTAAGAAGCTCAAGATTCCAATAAACCCCGAATGTCTTTATGTGAACAAAGGATAACAAAGTGCAAATGTGGGTTTCCGACGATGCGCCTCCCTCCCACAACGAGGACATTAATCACAACTACGGAAACAGCAATATGACCGCCCTTGACGCATCCTCAAAGGGCGAGAGAGTGAGGCAAAGTAGAAACTGAACAGAAGAAGGAGCTCGAGCTAAGGACCAGCCAAGGATTAAAGGCAGAAGTGGTTGTTCCTCTTGATTGGGGAAGGTGAAGTGTCAACGCGGAGCACTCACCGAGTTGCCGTTAAACTGACATAGCATGCCAAATTCTGTATAATGGAAGCAAGATGGCTCTGGACAGGATTTTGAGCATTTAGAAACTACTCGGTAGTGGAAAATTATAGGCTAAGAACTTAAATCACATCCAAACCAGAAATCGATTTGAAGATTGGCCCGGCCCCTATCAGATAGAAACAGACAACCCGTGTTCGGAAGATGCCTCCTGGATTATTCGGTTCGGTAAATACAAACCTCTAAAAGGCGAGGTGAGAAACTTCGGCACTACGATTAGCGACAGGCGTTGGCCAATAAAGTGCTTTTGAGATTGTACAAAATTAGTGGACACGGTTTGCACTTTCATTTGAAAGATCTCCTTCATTTCAATTCATCACTCCCCCTTCCTTTGCCACAACTTTTTTGTATAAGTACAGGAATTTGAAATACAACCGTGGTTCAATCATACCCTACAAAATGATCTATCAGACTAAGGACAAAAGGAAGAAAGCAAACCACAAAGAGGAAGAGGATTTGAAGTGGTAGTTTAAATATACACAAGCACCTTTAATCATTAAGAAATAGGAGAGAATTAAAACTTTAGCCAGCGCTTTGGGAAGAAGAGCTCTATTAACATTGGCTTACTTCTCGAACAAGCCGGTGCATTATTAAGCGGAATTCACGTTCTTAATATGCTTAATCCATTGGTAATTCATCTTCCACTAACAAAGGCCACCCGCACCTAAAAGAATAAGGTCTTCGGATGCAAAACGAGCGTCAGGTTTGCTTCATAGCAAGTGAGCGAGACCCGAAACACGGGAAATGTGGTGAAGTCCCAACAAAGGGGAAGTGTTAACATTGCCTCTATTCCCTCACCTTGATTTCACCATAGAAGTGTGCGTTAGAACTACTTTCGATCGAATGCATTTCACTAGCTAAAGCAGGCTACCTTCCCTTCTCCGGAGGATTTCTGGCTAATGTTCCACAATGCTTTAAGGCGCCGCTCCATACCGGACCAAAGGCCCGGTGTTCTCGCGTGAGCCGGGATTCTAGGGGGCAGCCATGCTCCCCTTAATAAAACTGGTTCTTTGAGCTCTGTCTCACCTTTTAGGATTTCGGAAAGCGTCTCGTAACACGATGCAACTTTAAGCGTTATAAAATTCAATTAAATTGCCCCCCCCCCTATTTTATGCGATAAACTGGAAATAAAATTGAAATATGACTAATTTCTCAAGTGATGAGCTGAGATTTTCGGTTCCTTGAAAATACCTTGAGACAGCTTTAAAGTTAAGAGGACTTGGGACTCACAGAGTGGGATAGGGGACAGTGAATCCGGCGATTTTTGGGTTTTCACAACCGAGGAAGAAGAACGAGCTCATGCAACCGACAATGAAGAAGTTGACACCGAACACGAAGAGTACTGCGCCTGAACGGAGAAATGAAAGTTTTGGAACAGAAAGTGAAAATCCTTATCAGCTGTTTGGTTACATACTCATTAAACAGCCACACTTATCATTCAATTACACTCAATTCCAGTCGAGAGCTTTCGATACCGAAATTTAATTCCGGTACTTTTAAGGCGATAGCTGTGTGTATTATATCTTAAATAGAATTGAATGAATTACGGGCCACTCAATGAAAACACGCACCTACGTTTCTCCTTAATTAATAGGATGAGGCATAATTCTGAACTCAAACAAATTCAGCACTACTTTGTCGCCAGGGTATTTTATCTCGATTGCATTCTACAAGCCATGATTCCTGATAAAAAAATTCAATTAACTTACTTGTGTACAGTTTCTGCAAACAGCGAAACATTCCAATCAGTTTATTTTCCCAGTATTTATCTTGTGCGATTGTAATTCTGGATACTTGGTTAGCTAAATTTGAGGTGAGCAATTTCTTTAAAAAACCCGTTCGAGTCTCCGCCTGCAATTTTTGTAAAACTACAGAAATGATCTAGGAACGTCATGTAAAACCCTTTGGAACCACTAACGAGTACTTTTGAAGAGTCCACAACATTGATTACGACACAGAAAGCTTTCATTAGCACCAAAAAATACGCCTTATTCAATACTTAATTGAATCTGGCCGAAATTGTATCTTAACAGAAAGCAGACCCGTTTAGTGTCATATTTTCAAGAAAGTTTGACTGCTCGGAGGAGTTCATTGAGCGTCCATGCACACAACAAAAATGATAGCGCGAGGTGGTCATAAATTAAGAAGTTTAGTTTCCGCACAGTCGCACGTTTTGGACCCATTTACCTGGCAAAATGGGCCAACACGATAAAAATGCGGACCTGGGAGCGGGGGCGTTCCTAGGCGCCTCACATGTAGCATAGTGTCATGGCGGAGACATTACGCGATGCAGGTTCGACCCAACAACCACAACATTACCTTCCCAAGAAGGCGTATTACCACCATAAAGGGTAACGATTGCGGCTACTGCGGGAATTTGTAAGTGCACTTTTTGTCAGACCACAAAGTCAACAAATCAACTACCCTGGACGGTATCTTTTATCGTTTCGAGAAAATCGACAGATTTGATGTTGGGGTAGATGCCTTGTTGTTAATCTTAATTATTTTTAGGACTAAAGCATTTATGCTTAATTAATTGTTCGAAAATTTGCACAGGCAATTATGCAAATCCCTGTGATTGGTTTTCTCCTGAAGAAATGGGTTTTTGCTTGGCTGACTGAAATGGTCATTCTAGCAACGTCCTGTTGCTGTATGAGGTGACCGCTAGACCGGGGCGATAAAAACTTAAACGAAATATAGATGCAACAAAAAAGGACTATAACTGATGAAATAGCAAATGTACAGAGTTCTAACCTTTTCTGCCGAGTCGGGCCTTATTGAGGATGAGACCACCGGCCAGGATCCCCAGAGCACCAGAAGGGACGATTAGACCACCTAGATTTTATAAAATTAAAAACAAAGCCAATCTACATCTAATAAAAGCGACTCCTAAAGCGCAATACGATAAACAGTTGAATTGATAGTTTAGCCTTCGGTTATCGATTCATTCCGCCTTAGCAGCGACCTAACCTCACCAAAAAGATTCTTTTAACAACACCATGGCTTGAGCCATTAGCTCATATTTAAACGGTTACTTGAGTGACACTAATTACCGATGAATTAGGTTGTGTGACTCAGTAAAATAAACATTGCTAGCACTAAATCGAGGTCAGAGAATTAACAGCTAATTCCAACGTGTGCACGTCAAGTTGATCTCCTGTTCCCTCTCACGCACGTGAAATGACTTTAGGATGCGAGTATTGTGCCCTTTATGGCATTTTCTGGATTAGTGCTCTGACAAACGCATGTCCTTCTCACGTAGAAAATGATAGGTTGTAAGCAAAGTAAGACTATGCGTGGTACATTCCACCAACGCCAACCATTTTTAAGTTAAAACTCGATAATTTTCCTGTTTATCGGAGCCACGCAAAAGAGGAGGAGTGAACCCAGAAACAGTGGCCGGACTGCATTTTAGTTTAGCCAAAAACGAAGCTGCTAATTCATGAGAACATTTGAAGGGTTTTATGACTAAACTTATCAATCATTAACCATCAGAAAAAGATGAAGGTAGACATTCATTCAAATTAGACGAATGAGTAGTCATCACTTTTCAAGAGTCGGACCGAAGTTTCCAGGAGTAAGCAAAAGACTGCTTTTAGCTACTAAGAGTGGCTCGATGACTCATCCAAGACACAAAAACACTCGATCGAAACAGTGGTAGCCGAGTGATTGTACGCGAAACGTATATACGAATTTACAAGCATTACAACAATCATGTCGATGCCAACTCAGGGCATGAAGTCACATTAAAGTCGCAACCCTGAGAAGTGCAATCACTAGGATGCATCCACCAACTCATCCTCGAAAAGTCATTTCACTTATACTAGTAAAACGGGTAACCACCTTAGCTGTTCAACCTATAGTAAACCAGCAGCCGATTAATTTTAATGGCTGAAGACTGGTTTTCAACACCGTACAGGCCATCTCGGGTCTTTAAGTGCACGAAGAAATAGGCATTCAATATAGATGAGCTTAAATACATTTGGCAGCCACAAATAGTGTTAGGGCCCAAAAAACAAGACTCCTCTCTCCTCGAAGGAATGGACACTTCAGTCATTTTCGCTATCTGACAATGTGCGACCCCATTGCATTGGAGAAAAATGCATTATCCGTATTATCAGATTCTGGAGAACGGATGCTTTCCTTTTAATAAGCTTGGTTCCCTCGATTTCAATTTTGTCTCCAGGAGAGTAGTGAGGATGCATAGGAAATAAACCAACTTCAAAGGTTTAAGCTAGCAAACTAACCTATAAATAAAAGACGACAATGAAGTTTTGCTTAGAAATTCCAACAGATGCCAAAAGTAATAAATAAAATACTGAGCTCTCGGTGAATCAAATTGACAAACAAACGCGCAAACGGGCACAAAAAATAAACAATTGTTAAACCACATCTGCTAGCTGTACATCCGAGGCAGAACTTACAGCCACAAACTCGAAACCAATTAATTGGAAAGGAAGCAGATTATACGTCGATTAGTTTCACTACTGCCTGTTTAATAGAAAATGCCTCAGAAGTGATGGCAACTTTTCACGTTCACTGGAGTAAAAAAGTCAAAAAGAATAAGTCAATTGTAGTACTACCAAATAACGCAGGATTAATACATGCGTTAAAAAGTTAAGCATTTCACCTCTTCAACGGAATCCAATTGAAATCTTCCCGAATTTCGACAACCCAAAACTCTTCCTACAATTATAATAGGTAAAATAAACTACATCTGATAATTTTAAGAAAGCTTCTCTAAATACCTCAAGTCTAACAGGGAACGGCACTTACTACAGGAAAGCCTCTCAAAATTGCAATATATTAAACAAGAGAAATAGACAACAGATAAATAAATATTATTCCGGTTTTGACATCAACCGATCACAAGGTACAGGGCACACCCGGTGTACGTGAATGGGAGACAAACACAACAACAGAGTAGGTAATTTCTAGCAAAAAACCAGTGCCATAGAACGGCCGTATTTAACGTCCAAATCTACCACAAATTCCCACTATGAGAACCGCTAATCTAACCCAACGCTGTAAGCGATGCTACATTAAATCACCTCGCAAAATTCCTAACAGAATTGAAATGAGACAAATATTGAATAGCCACATGGGAGTTCAAACAGAGATGGGAAGAATTCTCACAACACGTTCAACAAATTTTTAATAAAGGAAAAGTTGGGAAGCGTGAGAGAACTGAATTCCTTCCCCCTCCCCGATCTATTACAGGACAAAAGGAATTATTTGAACTGTCTGCCGCTCTAGGATGAGTTAGAAAGCTACAAACATGTGACAACGCGCACAGCAATGCACAGACGTCAGTGTAATTGCGCCATGTCAGGCGATCGAGTCCAATTACCAATATCGCTCCATAAAATGGACAAGCGGGCAAAACGATGTCGACATAAATTAATTTGCTAAAAATATTTAAAAAGTGGGTTAACACTTCCGATAAACATACCGCTCAAATTAATATCTAAAATGAAACGATATTCCAGTCAATTAAAGAAAAAATCTACCATTGGAACATCCTAAAAAGGGTAGAACAGGGGCCACAATTTTTTCCGGCATCTTGGCCAAAACGGCTGACTGTGTTTACCCTTTGGCGGTCTTGTGAACGGTCTGCATAAATAGACTGCACCTGACTTAGGATAAAATTAAAGTACACAACTGGAAACAGCCTTTTGCATGCGCACCAAGCAGACAATATGCTAGAACGACAATAAAAACACTTGCATTTATATAACTCCATAAACGCCATTTTAATGACTCAACTTAACCACAGCTGGGAACTGTAATTACTTTCTGGAACAGTGATGTGGATTGATATTCTCCACATGCACGCCAAGCAACCATAGGGTAACAAGCGCATCTGGACCTGCAATTTGACCCCAGTTGTTGTTGTTTGACCTTTCCAATAAAAGCAATTACTAGATGAGTAAGACATTCTGGGGCTGCAATAAACACCATTCGGTGTGGTAGAGATGTAAGCGGAATAAAAAGGCTAGCACGCAGCGCTCCGCACAAAAAGTCGACGGACGCGTAGATAACAATGTTTGGGAGAAAACGCAGAGACTTTTGGAACTGGGAAAATAAGAATGTGCATTGAGTCTCTACAGAACACTTGGCCAACGGGGCCATTTGTTTACAGGAACCGGGATTGTCTCGTGAAGGAGCTAGACTGCCATGCCTGGCTGGGCCAAATGGGCAAGCCAGCCACCGTAACCTGAAGGTAGGAGACGACACTCAAGAAAATAGAGTAGGAAAACGTGAGAGAAGTGGTGGTTAGAAACAGACGGATAGCATATAAGAGCATTTGGTGAGTTCTAAATCACCATTTGCCTATCAAACAGAATTTACAACACTGTCCGACTGATTGATAGGTGTTAGCGAGTGGACGAGATGGACCAAATACAAATTACAAAGACAATAGGATCAGACTAAATAAAAACCCGGATACAACGAAGGTACTTGGTTTGGTTGAGCCGAGAGCTTGAATAGTCACAAGTTAATCCAAGCCAAGTGAGACAATCACACAGTCCTCCAGGCCAATAGGAATGTCCATATGAATGAAATGTCCCAAATATATATAGAGAAATCACTTGTGAACCGAGCCTGGATAGAGTATGGTGCGATTAAAGTAAGTTAAATGGGTAAGATGTGAGATATTAAGCAAAAAAGATGTCTGAGGCAAAACGACTACATGTTTGGCTCATAAACAAAATACTACAAGCGGTAACGGAGTCAAACAGAGCATTGCTTATGAACTTGGATTTTCCGAAAGTACGATAATACCAACAGCAGCAGATCCTGTTGTATCATAGCCACATGGAGATTGAATCCACGTGGAAAAGAAGACTAGTTTGATCTCACCACAAAGTGCTTGTTAGTTACCCCAACAAACTACCTGAGAGTAACTTGAGAGAACAACTAAATGGCACTCTCAGAGTCACTAATAATTACACAAAGGATTTCGGAGAAAATTACTGAATTAGAAACGTGGCCACTTCTCTCATTTTACTAAAAATCAATAGTTTGCATTGCCATCTAAGTCGTTAAAATCAGTTACGGTAAATTACTGTAGTCCTTTTCATGCAACATGCTTTACTCTCCAAATAATCGTAAAAGAAACAGCTTAACAGGAGTTAAATCGAGATACTTGAATCCCAGAAAGCCACCGAATCTACCGCAATCAGCGCTTTGTAAGTCTCTCGAGAATTTAGAAATGCGGGAGAGATTTCGCGACTCAATAACTTACCGGCAATCATGCTGGCAGTGGCCTTGGATATTTGGTACTCAATCTCCATGTACTTTGGCAGGAACCCCGCGAAGCCAATGACGATGAACATTTCGCAGCAGATGCACAGACAAGTCACCACGTAGACCTTGTTCTGAAGTAGTCCAAATATCGACGCCGGAATGTCCTCTGCAAAGACGATAACGAATAAATTAATAGTGCAACTTAGAGGCAACAAACTGGCGTGAATGCTGTGGGGGTTAAGGGACTCACTATGCAAGGGAAATAGAGACATATGATGGGAACAATATTATCTTAAGGGCAAAAGAGGGTTTATCAATATAGAACGGAAATGGTGCAGTCAACCCTAAGATGGGGCGAAGGCAGATTTTAGAGCACCAAAGTAAAAGAAAATGATTTCCGACTAAATAAAGATTAAAGTGTTGAAGACGGGTGTGAAAGGATGAAGGTTACAAGGATTGTGCAAGGGTATGAACCTATGTACGCAGATGCTGAAATACCCACCCCCCACAGCCTCCTCACTGACCACTAATACGTAAGGACACAGACCCGACCTTTCACCTAGGACACTGCGCGGGCAGGCACACGTTTCAGCGAGATTCGCACACATGAATACAAAGTGCTTGGGGAATGGTACTACACCAACGCGAGTTTGGCGGAATCCGTCGTTAATGGAACAACTTGGGCGAACAGGTTCCCGGTTGTAACAAGGAGAACATCATAATGTACTTGTACAAGGACTTCCAGCTCTGTACAGTCGAGACGCTTATTCCAAATGGTTCTTGCACTAGTAACTGAGCACACCAACCTACATCGCGAACTGGTTGCATTTTTATTTCATCATTAACGACTCAAATTCTCAAGAGAGCGTGGCGTCCATTGGAGATGCTCCTTATGAGCTGAATCTCTGATCGTTCATCTAATCGTTTCTATTAGGTTCAATGAAGGTGGCGGTTTCAATAGAAAATACGGTTTGGACTGGGTTATGAATTATCCTAAAAGCATGCAGTAGAGAACTACTCAGACATATTAACCAGCGTTTCTAGAGGATCTCAGTGAATATACGTACGGCCCGTGCATGAGTTGACTGGTTGAGCTTGTTTCGATTGCGGTGATGAGTTGCGTAGTCGAGTCGGAGTGGAAGTACTACTGATAATCCTATGGAAATCACTTGGGCGCCACATCTACCTACGTACAATATACATTTTTCAGTGTACGGTTCCCTTTCCTGTTATCTGTTTTTGAGTCAACTTTGAAGACTTAAACTACGGAGTAGTAGTTGGGTAGTTATGAGGAGATGTTAAATAAAACAGCTAGAATACCCAATAGAAAAAGGTGCCAATATTGTGCAATTTGAGGTGAGGGTTAAGCGGATTTTGTAAGAATAAGGAGCAACATGTTAAATACCGAATAGATATGTAGAAAGAAAAATGAACAAACTTACTAAACGCTACATCTAAAACATGGGGAAATGAAAGGCACAATTTAGAAAGGCCATAGGTCATCACCACCGCAACTTCATACATTCACGAAGCTCACAGTTAAATGTATCGTTAGTCCCAGCATCCTTCCCCATCCAGTGCGTATTGGATTACACAACTCGGGATCAAACATGAAATAGCGCTCCTCTCTTGGTAAACACACAACGAATACGCCAACAACAAACCCTCCGAATACGTGGTTAGTAAATGAAACGGGAATATGCTACGAAGGGTGACCTTTTGAGGCGAAATACAACACTCCAAGAACGTGAGAAACAGTGAAAGAACAAACTGGAAGGAGAAATGTTGGGGACACTGTTCCCAGTACTTTTGAAAATTCACCGTTTCAAAATAAGAAGAACCGATCCGAGGTAATGGACTTATTCCAATTTGGTTCTTTTTTGGGTGACTTCTTTCCTCAAATGGACGTTCGATCCCGTCCTATGCTCTGAAGTGTGACAAGTTTCAAAAAACTAACTCTCTTCTAGCCACCGAGGGACCCTGAATGCTGCCATTGAGGAGATCAAAAGGTGGACTTACCACGTAATGGTGGACTGTGGACCGCGGTCCAAGAGGCTCGTCTTTTCGTGGGAAGTGTATGGAGGAAAAAGAGGGACCGAGGGTAAGGGGTGAAAGGTTACCCTATGTGCGTACAGTCAGTGGTGGGCACTTCCAAAAATAATTTCACTTGTGAGAAAAAGCCCCAGAGCAAAACAACTCGTCATAGAGAAAAAAACAGAGAGGGTTAAAAGAAAGTGAAAAGAGTAACGTAGTTGAAGAGTCACTTAAGAAAAACAGGTATTCACATGACTTCCCTACCAATATATACTTTTACTGTGGAATTTGTAAAACAAATACCCTTCAATGTGCTGTTTGAAAGAATGCAAAAATATTGATAAAGCCAGCAACAACACCATGAGGCTAAAAGCCCTTTGAGGCAGAGCACTTAGTTTCAAGTGTGGCTAAAGCAGATAGTAGAACGACTCATAAAGATTTGCATGCTTGCACAAACAACATACAAACCAAATTTCCCGTCTAAGAACATTGGGAAAAAGGTTAGTCACCATCCTTAATAGTAGAAAGGATAAATTTCTTTCTTGGGCAGGAAAAGACACCTGATCAGGCAATATAAGTGTATTTCTGAATAGCAAAAAAAGCCTGGTATGTTTTGATACTTCAAACCTCATCTGAAATAGAGCAACCTGCTCTCAGTTTCAAAAAAATGCAACAATAAACAAGGATTATGAAGCCAGGGTAAACTCACTGCTCCAATCCGCGAGAAAGCCAAAGATGCGGCCACGGATGATCTTCCTATGTCGCCGTTTTCGGCGTTTGGGGAGATGAATGAAGATGGAGGGTCTTGAGCTGGAGGCAGTGGGTTCACTGGCGCTTCCCCTCTTCTCCTCTTTCGAAGGTGAACCTGCGATCGTCGTGGAATCACCCTCCAAAAATGCATTTGAACCCTGCTGTTGAGAAGCCTCATTCGACTTGGTACCATCAGACGTCTCTAAAGGTTTTTCATCGCTCTGAAAAAGGCAATGATATATATTCAATTCAGGAAGGCGACTGCTTCAATTGGCGTACCAGTTGTGCTTTAACTCTGGTAGGATATTTGGCTTCACAGAGCCATTAAGTAATATTTACATGTGATGAAAAATGTATGAAACTGGAATCATAAGAAATAGGGATAGCAATGAAATCAACGAGAAATAAGAAAAGAATGTCTATTCCAAGTTCAAATTTGTGATATGCTAGTTTCAAGAATCCTTCGCGATGCAAACAAACGAGCGATAGGATATTGGAATCAGGCGGATTGATGTATGTTTCTATTCTCCACATGATAATACCGGCTTTTGCTCGACTACATACCTAATTTGGGTACGGAGAACTTAGACCCAGGTTAACGCGGTTGATAGGTCATGGTAAAAAAGCAAGTTGACGAAAAATAATTGTAGGGTCAAGAAGACTCTTGAAGCCGGTGGTGGCAAACCAAAATTTCACACCGTGCTGTGATAGTAAAATACTATTCAGGTTCGATACAGCTTAGAACCTTCCTGCCATATAGCGCAAGGTTCCAATCGAAGTGTGGAATCCTAAAGCAGAACGTGAGGCTATTTTCGGGCGTTCGGAAGGGATAGACAGGTAATGCCACTTAAAATATTTATTTTGATAGCCAGAACAGGACTACCTTAGGAGCAATGGGAGAAGCGGAAATCTCGGTCGTGCTGTCCTCCATCATGACATCGAGAATGGGCGGAGGCACATCCAGGGGAATGGCGTTTTGCGGTCCCCTCGATAATCGAGAGCCCCGCGACTGCGGCGGGACGGGAAGGTTCTGGTTTTCCGAGGGAAGTGTCGCGCGACAGGAGGAGCGGCAGGACCAGAAGGTCGAGGTCCACCTTTGTCCGCAGGGCTGGACCTGTTGCTGCTGCTGTTGCCTGCCACTTAGACTCTTGCTACGATAGACGAGGGGATGGAACTTCCAGGGTCCAGACACTCGGTGGTCAACCCTACTCTGGCGTTTATCTACGTCAGTGTAGATGAAATAATGCGTCACACTACCATGCGGAAGGAATGAATTCCGACAGCTACGTAGCGCACCGCCTCACGACAGCTTAGCCACTGTTATAATGAAGGAGACTAAAGTCGAAATCAACAACAACGCTAATTGCTCAGGGCGTTGGGGTGACAAGTAACAGGCTTGGACCGTCAATTTACCACTCGGTATGTTCTACGCTCAGAACCCTGCAGTGTGCCCAAATAAAAGTAAAGAGCTGCATTGTAAAATGGGCCACCCACTAGAATTGTCACTGTATCTGAGCGATTCCAAGATGAATTAAAATCACCGAGTTCCAGCAGATTCAAAGACTACCTTAATGGGAATCACGGAGCTCTACTGCGATTTCGGTGAATATTTCTAATTATTTGAAATAACCCCTCGTCGAGTTGCAAATACTAGAAAGTACTAAGATTGTCAAGGTGTGGTTACGGTTATAACTAGGCCAAGGAACTGCAGCTTCGAAGCATCCAATAAACCCGTAGAGCCAGGAGGAGAGCACTTACGGCGAGTCTAAATGGATATACAGAAATCCGAAACTCACTCAATCGTTCAGTCTCATTCGGTGACGATGAGGAATCATCTGATGAATCAGACCCCTCATCATCAGAGTTCGAGTTGGATGACCTAAAGGCCTCATCCTCCTCTTCCTCTTCTGCAGCCGCATGCGAGGCCGTCGCAGCAATGATGGCCGCGTGCAGGAGAATACTGCTCACCGAAGACGAGCGCTGGTGGTGGTGCGGTCGGGAGGGGAAGAACGTGCCGGCGGCGTTTTGCGAGTTTGTGCTCAGTGTTGGGGCTGTAGAATGGGGACCGTGGGAGTACACCGCATTGCCCGAGAAGGACCTCTTGTGGTGCTGGTGACTGGCTCTGTGGCTCTGGTTGCGCAGGGAGGAGCCGCCGAGTGGAGACGAGGGACTAGATGACAGTTGGAGGGCGTCGGGCATAGAAATCGGTTTCATATCGTCAGATGCACCATCGATGGCCATCCTGCCGTTGCTGCTACTACCGGTAACTGCATCTGAGTCCAGGGACCGTTTATAGGGGGTGAAAGAGGACCGGAGGGTGCGTGGAAACATTATAAGAATGCAACCACCGATGAAAACACCCAATCCTGGCCAATGAAACAGCATCATAAAAGGAGTAAATCTGTAATCATGAACGAATTCTAGAAAGGATTGAAGCTTACCGAGAATTATGTATCCTGCCCACCACAAGCCAATCCAATCCTCACTGGTAGGGTTCAGTTTGCTGTCAATGACTTTCGTCTTAGACCACTTATCCATAGGGTGTTGGAGCATCAAGGCACCTAAGGCATAACCAAAAACCGGACCCAAAGCTGCCGCAGCATACACAGAAGCTGAAAGGAAAGAGATCACAATAAATACGAACACGCAAGGGATGTAGAGAAGCTATAAGAATTGCATACCTATCATGGCAGGAGCCTTTGAGGAAGGCACATTATCATCGACAAACGGAGGGGCAAGAGTGAGAATTGGACTAGACCCAGCACCAATAAGAAACTGGGCAAAAAGCAGAATCGGTAGGAAGTGGTATGACCCATCACCTTTGGTATCGCAGGAAGAGGAAAGACTCTTATTGACTGAACACAAATGCTCACGATTGCCAGAAGTGAGGGAAGTGTCGTAGGGAAATATGAATTGGGGAGTGGAGAAGAGAAATGCCCCGATTGACATGGCGAAAAGTCCACATCCGATCCACAAAGGGACACGACCCTTGGATCCGAGATAACTGACAATCATGACACAACTGATGTAACCAACTTCGAAAAATGAATTGATTATGCCTATTATGATGCTGCCGATGGCAAAACGCTTCTCTAAAGTGGTATTTTGGGAGCTTGTATAACCGGAGTAGGAAGCTTGGAGGCAGGAGACAAAACACATCGCTGCGATAAATGCACGAATGTCTCTGAGGGGTTCCAGACAGGTGGGACGCCATGTTCCAATACCGCAGTATGCAACTTTGGGATCTTTGTCTGAATCTTTCCCACTGACTTGCCAGGCGGATGACGTCTTTTTGGTTAAACTGTTTTCTGTCGTTGCCAGTTCCATAATAGGATTTGAGACTGTACAAATATGAATAATATTGATTAAATCAACTCTTGTTTACTCTGTTACAAGGGCAAAGAAAAATGGAAATTTTATACAATCAATCATAGCAGCATAGCACGATAGATCGAATAAAAGGAGCATACAGGAGTACTTATTGGTCGATCAGCCCCTTGACCCTGACCTTTCACAAGCCAATCATATATGTGGTTTTGAATTGTTTTCCATAATGCATATTATAAATAAAAACGTACAAACAAAGATATGTGAGTTGTACAGTAAAAACTAAATGCATTTAAAGGGTAAAAAGCACGATAAAATTTCAGCCGATCAAAGATATCGGGTATTTATTTATAAAAAGCTATTTTGTGAGTGGAAAAGCGACAAATTTATGAGGATTAAAACTTTTAAAGTTCATATGACTAAATATTCTATGACCATTAAGCCATACAAAACCGAGCATCACAAGAGAGGATTACGCAAAACTTTATTAGAAATATGTGCGGCAGAATAAACGTTAATACTCTAAATCGGATACTTCGTTTTCGAATCTTTAAATATCAGTGCCACAATTTAAGTGAATTGCTAGCTCCGACATAGAGCTCGTGATAAGATTACGATTAGAGTCTAAATGTTGGATCGTTCTGCAGCTTATTTTCGACATCACTAAAGTGACAAAAGGAAGAAGAAGCGAAAAACCAAATAATCAGTGTTGAAAAAATAAATTCTGTAGGAGGACAAGCAAGTGTGGCTCTCGGACTTAAAGTAGAGCTTTTTAGTTTTACTTTATTAGGGGACTCATTTCAAGACAACTGTAAATATCCATCAGTTTTTTACTAATCTATCGGAAATGGTACTTTATTTAATGTGATTTTGCCCCGCATTTTACAGTTGTTATATCACCTCCTCCTTCAGGAATAGACATCGGTGATTAATAAAGTAAAACATGTGCCTAATAAATGGTTATAAAATTTATAACAACAAGTTTCAAACTTTGATTTAGTAGAAAATTTACTTCAGCTGCACACATAGAATTCAATTCTGTGCATTTTGCCTATTTAGTTCTAAAAGGATTTTAAACAATCGAAAAATGTACGTAGGAAACGAAAATATAAATGACTCATACTGTTATAAGAAACAGGACTTGAAGCGAGTGCTAGGACTCAAGGTGTAATTTATAGGATTTATGGTCATGATGATGCAATTGGCTTGTCGGTTTCGCCACAGGCTGATGCAGCCAGTTACTGCCATTATAGGACAGTTAAGATGCTCAACTTTTTTCTTCCATAGCTGTTAGACACTTCTTATCGTGTTTATCTGGATGCTTTCAAACAGAGACGCCAGAACCAACATTTGCTTGGAGGAGGATGAGAGACCATCAGAAGTGGCTTGGAATTCGGGTTTCTGTTGCATCTAGCCATTAAGCTTCTGACTCATTTGAGTCATTAAGTTAATAAGTAACAGGGAGACTGTAATCACAGATATTTAGTAAACATTTAGACGGTCGTTTATTTTGATCCAGTTCCGTTTTACTAATTGACTTATTTGGCTATTCTGAACTAGTAAAAGCCTCATCCATTTTTACACCCTCGCACCAGAAGAACCCATCTTCATTATATTAAAGTTTTTACGGCAAATTTTTTATAAATACTTGAGTTTCTCTCGAAAAGTAGTAATATTTTTATAATATTTGATAATATTTGCTGCGATAAACAAATGTTTCAACAACGGGTTTTAATGTGAATTTCTGATAAACTTAAAATTTCAAATTGGAGGCTTAATTTATCAATCCAAAGAATTTATCGTTACAGGGAACACTGGTAATAATTAATTAAGCCTTCAAGGACACACCCACACAAGACTAGATTACCTCTGGTTTGTGTCCAGCACTGTCAACTATGGATCGCTCAAAATTGAGTACATTAATGAAGTCTTCTTACATTGATTCCCTATCGGAATTGGAGAAAGTGGCTCGGCGTAATGCTGAAAAGCGTGTGGTTGAGGCTTTTCAAGTATATATACTCTGCAAATATATATATATACTTTGTAAATTCAAGGAATTATGTACTATCAACGTTTATCTCATATTATTCTCACTATGTTCTCTTTTATTGCTCTAAATCTTAAGTTTAAATCTTTGACATCGCCTCACAGCATAGGTGTGCCTTTGATATCTCACACAAGCCCCAATATCTTGTCGATTATTGGTTGAATTCGTCATACTGAAGATTTAATAACCAGAAATTTTATGATTCTGTAATTATTTGTATATCCTAGAAACCGGATAGTCTTGAGAACATTGACGTTATTCGTACGCGCTTCCTCAATCAGAAGGTAAATCTCTCCTAGTTGGTTGTGTCACTTTATAGACTGCCACCGAGGCTCAATTGAAAATGGCTGTACACGGTCAACTAGATAGTATTCAAAACGGTCTGGATAAACTCGAATCGGCCCGTGGCATCTCCAAGGCTTGTGCTGGACGGTAATATAGTCCCAGCTTACTCTATCTACATTACCATTAGAATATCAGATATCGAAAAGTCGCTAGCAAGTATTAGTGACCTACCTTCCTCATTGAGTCAGCTTCATGTTATCTCGACCAAACATAAACAAGTATTGAATCAATTTGCCAATGATTCACTTGCGCTCAGCTTGTAGCTGCTATTGAGAACATGTCATATTTGGTCAAAGTACCGGATGCCATGGTAGAGGCCAAGAACTTCGTTGAAAAAGAGAACCTACTCGAAGCCCACAAACGGTATGTGAATTTTGAGTTAGTGATTGTTCTAGAATGCAAGAACTTGAAGGTATCAGAGACGAAATCATGAATGATGTTTTCAAGCAGAACTCCACTGCTGATCTTGAGGTCAGTGGTCGCTTTTCTCATAGAACTCCACTTTTAGACACTTCGAACATTTTTTAAAGGCTTAGATGAGCTAAATTCTGCAATTTTGGAGAAGATCAAACATGTCGGTGCCACCCTGACTAGTGCAGTGGTTACCCAGAACGTTCTATGCGTCAATTGCATTCGCATTATTGACCGAGAAGAAAGGTAAGTGGCACCATGTGGACATATGACTTCTTAGTCAGTTATTCTCTAAGCAGACTTATTTTTATGGTTATCGTAGAGCTGATATGATCTGGAAGAAACGACAAGTCAAGGGTGGTTTCATGCCAGATGGTCGACCAAAGGAGTGGAAAAAGAAGTTCTTTGCCGAACTTGCTCATACTATTCAAGACAGGTACGATTTCCTCGTAGCATTTAATTATTCTCCAAACTAATTTTGACCAGTGAAATATTGACATTGGTTTTAGGGTCCAGGGTTGTTCAGTGGACTCTGAAAACGAGAAAACTCGTTTGGTTCGACACAATGAAGCCATCCGTCAGCATGCATTGAGAGATCTTCGTATTGCAAAGGCATATATCTCAATTTCCATTATCTTTTGCCCTTCCTTCACAAACGAGTTTTTTTGCCACTTTTCGGGTGGTATAAACTATCTCGATAGGCAATTGAGATTAACGTTTTGTAGTCATGGAAGTGTTTTAAACACGTCGCTCGAATTTTTTGTTAAAATTTAGTTTGCTTACTATGGAAGGATTTCTAAAGGAATTGTTGACTCTATCAGAATAATACCAAAGTACTGGCTCTTCTGTGGCAAAAAATCATTACGTAAGGGATTCAGTTTGCAAAAGTTCCACAAAGCACCGTTCATTTTTCTCTCCTATTCACAGAATATCTGCCCTGTGTACTTCCCACCGGACTACGAAATCTTCGATCGTTTTGTTGAAATTTACCACGACGCCATTGGGATGCATGTAAGGTTCTCAAACGGTGTTTCCCCCTTTTAAGTTGGTAAATAAACCATCTGGCTTCTTTTTAGATCGAAAATCTTATAAACGAGGGTCTTAACGACACTGAAATCGTTCAGCTGTTGGGTTGGATCAACGCTTATCAGTAAGTTTTTGCGTGGTTCCAATATTCGTCAACACTAGTACTGAGGAGTTTATGAAACACCAACTTTTCAATGTCGACTTCTCCCGCCTCAACTTGAAGTATCCACCAAACTTACTTCCCGAGGACAAGCTCATGAGTCTGCGGCAGGAGTACGTGCGAAAGACAATCACCAAACTCAATGGCTGGCTGGTCAAGTCTCTGGCAATTGATGTTGAGGTGAGTTATAAGCCTTTCCGCATCTACACGGTACATGTCCTAAAAACTACCATGCCTATCCTGTTTTATTATTGCAAAAGGATTGGAAGCGCTCAACCAAGCCGGAACTGAATGATGCCTCAAATTACTACACACCACTTTCGCTTATGGTTTTGTCACCTGTCAACGAACTGGTTAGTTAAAATTTAATCTCACACCATTGTTGTAATGTTTGGTCCGTACTTTGAATTCCCCTTTCCTAGGTAGGCGAAGGCAAACTTCTGCATTTCCTCGGCAACGCTGTGCGGGAGAGCTTCTTGGTCCAATGCACACAGGAAATTACTCGGTTCTCAAGCGACTATCTGAGTAAATTTCATGGTTTGGATCAACTTCTTCATCTAGCCTTACTCTCATACTCCCTTCTTTATGCTTCAGTGAGTATTCGAGACTACCGAAGCATGTATCTAAACGACCGAGCCATGTTCCCGTTCTACATAGAGTATATTGTGAGTGAATAACAGTTTGTTTTATCTTACCAAACATGTCGGGCCTTTTGGTCTGCAACCTCATTACCCCAACTTTTTCTGGTTTACGCATGCACTTGTCGCATTAACAGTTGGTAGCCCCAACAGCTTAGCTACCTTGTTTAGTTGCAGGTCATAAGAGGTTCAATTTGAGGATTCGGATACCTATAGAGCCTTTTAGGTTTCCTAAAACTCGTAGTCGATTTGTTCACGAATTTGTATGGTGTATCCACTTGTAGTTGGCCAACGCGAACAACACCCTGACAATCGCCAACAGTTTCGCTGCAGTCATAAATCGCGAGGTGGAGAACGATGCCCACCTAAAGGGTCGTCTTCTACCCCAGTTGGGCAAACTCAAGGAAGAGTACACAAAAGTTGCTACCTTTTGGTATGCACTGCTGCTCAAATCTACTCAAACTACTCAGGAACGGCAAAAACCAAAACCTGCCTAGTTTGTTCCGGGAGCGGGTTTTTGGTGCAAAATTAAGTTGGTCGATATCGGTTCAGGGTATTTTTGTTAGCCCCTGATAAATGCCTGTCACTTCTTGAACGTGAGAATTTTCAGTACAAAAAATCCATAAGTTATCCAGGAATACACCAATCAAATTAAGACACAAAGTTGATTCTTTATTACTTACATGGTGTGTTAGATGAACGTGGGGGCTCTTTTTATCCAAATGAAGTCTACTTTTTCACAAAGCCAGTTTTTCATCTTAATGTAGCCTCAATTGCGCAGAAGAGACCGTCTTCCTGGACATGACACCAGTTCTCTCCTCGGTTCTAACTCGTGAGTGGTGAGTTCATCTGCCTGGATTTCACATTTCGTAAAAGGGGATTATAGGTGGTTTCGCACCCGACTCATATTTGACTGACTCTAGCATATATGAAAATACGTATATTTACTGTATAAAATAGTTCTTTTTTAATTCAGGCTGAAATGTATTGTTAGGTTGTATGTGTGATTCATGCATTGGCTAACTAGCTGCCATTTTATACAGGAAAATATCATTAACTGTTGCTTTAAGGTAGCTAAAGGCTTATCTGGATCACCTTTTCGGAGGAACTTTAAATTGTTTTCACTTGACAAATAGGGGATATGAAACGAGAACAAAAGCCTAGCATCCTTGGCTAGACAATTGCCGTACGTTAGGGCCTTGTCCATATACAAAAGTGAAAGGTGACAAGGTGTACCCCTACTGTTGGTGCTAGAATGCAGAACTAGGTCATTCTAACCATATTCAGGCTAGGCTGGCGACTTCAATTGAAAGCACTAAGGAGGGCTTATTGCAGCTATAAAGGCAACAAGTTGGTTATTTGATGTCCGCGCAATGTGTGGTTGTAGGCTGAGCCCAGGTGACCTGACGTCCGAGTGCATAACGGGCACCTTTATGGACTACAACGAGACTCTGGTGCACGTGCACCAGACCTTCTACCAGGAGCTCATTCCGCGTTTGGCCACGCACCTTCTGATCGACTACTTGAGAACTCTCCTCACGAGGTTAGTTTAACGTTGGGCATAATCACCCAAGGTCTTGTACATAATGGCTGGGGTAAATTTTCAGTGATTTTAGCATAGCATGAAGTAACTGGAAAATATACCTTATTAAGAGAACTACGCCATCACTTACATAACAATCCTTGATGATTTCGAAATGCCTTTGAAACATTTGGCATTATCCGAGACACGCATGAGTGAAAAATGGCATAGTTCAGTAGCATCGACATGAACACATTCGTTTGAAGGCCCTTATATTGCATATGTTGTTCTGCTCATTAGAACCCTCAACTTCAACTCCGTCCACGAGCGCCATGTAGCAGGTGAAAAGTTGCTACAAGCCGCTGGAATCTTGAGGTCATTTTTCGCGAACAAGATTCCTGTTCCTGCAAAGGTGCTGTGTTTGATTTTAGTGTTGAACTACACAATCAGCCATACTCTGTTAATACTTACTCGGTTTCGATTTCAGATCTTCGAAGCATACGAATCCATCGGTCTGATTGGCAAGTTCCTTACCAATGACGACAAAAGCATGCTCTCTTTGGATATCGGTGTACGTTCGTCAGTTGTTACCCATTCTAAGTTATCTGAAGCTTCGAGTGCAACGTAATTCACGTTGGCACATGTTAAAACATCTCTTGCATGGATATAGATACTACATGTTTAAGTGTATATCCTGGCTATATATTAGTTGACGCTTCAATATCCTATATTTTTTTCAGAGGCTTCAGCAAAGCTTCCCAGATGTGAGGACAGATCAAATTTATACCATCCTAATGCTGCGTGGGGACATAAGTTCTACTGATGCTCAGGAGGTGGTTAACCATTCAGAATGCCCAGATAAATGCTATTTACGCACTCATGTTTAATTTGTTTATTCTTTCAGTTGGCCATCAACGTAACCCAAGGTGTCAAGACTGCGAACACAGATTCAGACATATTCACGAAGGTGGCTGTGGCAATGAATCGATAAAATTTTCTATGATTATCCCTCAATTACCTAAAATTATTTCGTCTACAATCCTCCTCATTGCTTCTAAATTTTTTTGTACATCGTGTTGGTCACTTGTACGGTTCAATACTTACGGGTACAACGGTTTCCGAGATCGTATGCATTCGTGACAGTTGAATTCAGTGGGCCTGTTGGGAACAGGCTTGTTGCTCTACAAAACGTTACTGGCATTTCGGTATTTCTTTTCTCGTACGTGTCCTATTTATTAAATACTCTACCATGATTGTTGTGGACCATATGATTACTCTAGGTAGCCTTCTGCAAGTACAGAATGTGAAACCAAGGTGTGCCAGTTATCCAGAAAGACATTAGTTCACACATGCAATTTGATAGACCCTGGCCTGAGTAACTGATATTTGGTGTGGTACCGAATTTTCAAAGCACTCATGTAACTGGAATCACGTGAAGCCAGATAAACTTCCATTTTTTGAAGATGCCATTGAACCATCCCATAAAATTTTTCGGACGTAGAATTTACGTTATTCTTAAGTACACAATGATTTACTAAGACTACTTTTGTTAACCGTGAGATGTGTTTCAATTAGCCATAGCAAGCAATATCATAGATACAGGTGTACTCGCTCCAAATAGGAGTGGACGTTCGTCCGGGGAGGGTCGGTATAACTTATGTGATGTGCAATTCTGATAAATTTTCGAAGCCTAAAATCAAAGAACTGTCGAATCTCAAACTGGAGAAAATAATAGAGAATTGGCCTTCAAATTCTATAAATGAATCAGTAATGAAGACTCCTGAATCCCTTAGAACTAATGTGTTCAAGTCAGCTTTTTCATTTGACGCAAGTAATAAAGTATTTTTCACTTAATTTTAAAGAAAGAGCAAATAAGATGGTTAGGCCGAAATTCTTAGTGGTTGTAGAAGATCGGCTACAGAGGCGCTTAGAAGAAACGGGCTTAGCTAAATCTGAGCCTTCCATTGAGCGTTTGTGCGTGAGTGATTATTGTAATAATGGCATTAGATATTTCGGGAGGCTTTTGATGTAATAATATCGAATTTCAAAACCTACCAACCGATTTTAACGTCGATAAAAAAAGAATATGAAGATGTACTTCAACACTTCCGTGGGTTAGCTCGTGAACTTGGTCCAACAAGGGTATAATAGCATCATTGAGTAATATTGATTTTGTAGGAAATGCTTTTTACAGTAACAAACTATTACGAACAGAAACTTATTGAGGGGCTTAAGCAAGAAAATAACGGTTTCACGCACTCAAATTACTAATATTTTTTCTAGATTCCGAAGTATTAAGAAATAAAATAAAATCCCTGGAGGGTAAAATAAAACGCGTCAATGAAGTAAGACAGGGAAATGAAGTTGTGGTGAGTTTTGGGTTCCGGCTTTTCACTAAAATCCGATGGGTCATGCACAATTAATACCACCCTCCAAAACTGATTAAAATGAAGCAGAAATGAAAATCTTTATTGTCTAAAGCAAGGACGACTCCGCGAAAAGCTAGAAAACCTGTCAGCAGAAGTTGTTCGAGAATCAGATGCTCGGAAACTAGCCATTCTGGATTTAAACCACCTGCGGACCGAGTATGCTGAGTTGGTTGAGTACACTAAAGAACTAAATTACCAAAACCAGGAGGGTGGCGATCCAGTCACTCTTAAAATAGCTCTTGAGTGAGTTCTGATGCCTTAAATTTCTTCGAAAATATAGCTGCATAAAGGAAATTCTAAACTCGATGTGTATAGTCAAGCTCAAGAGGCGCACACAAAGGCGCTGAAGAGAATAAATTACCTCGAATCGGAATACAGTGACGTTGTACCAAAGAGGGAACATGAGCTCGTTGAAAATCAGCTTAAACTTGCCGATGTAGAAATTGAACAGCTGAAAGCCCATTGTGAAGACTTGAAAAAGCAGCTATCGTGAGTATATTCAGAATTATTTTTCTCATATCTTTGCATATAATGTTGATGAACGGACACATTACAACAGTTGTGTATAAAAGAGCATTATAATTTTCAAGTGAGAAAAATGAAATTCTGGCCTCCGTTCTTCGTGAAAAGAATGAACTAGCAGAATCACAAGCAGTTTTACAACGTGTTTCCACTCCCAGGTGCGTTTATAGAGTTTGATTATCTTCATATCTTACGAAAAGGTGTTTAAGACTTAGAAAATTAGTTGTTGGAATGCTAATTACTCTACTTCTGTTTAATCCTCATTCAGCATCACCAAATTGATACAACGCATACGTGTTTTTTAAAAAGCCATATAAAGTAATATCTCTCTGGCGAAATTCACCGATTTTATTTTATGTCAGAGCAGTAGATCTGATCAATCGCCCTCGCGTAAATCGATCGAAATTGTGTGGTTAAAATTGTAAACATTTAAGTTCTAGCAAGGAACTGTTTGAAGAAGCTGGGGTTTAGTGCATTTTGCCTTGAAACATTAAAAACGGAACATTTAAAAGCTACTTTTGCACTTTTCAGAGTCGCGTAGTTATTATTTTCTAATCAAAGCAGTTAATGGTGTTACAAAGGCTGAGAAAGTAGCGAACATAAAGCAACGCATACTATGAAACGCAGGGAGCCGTGATATAGTTTATTTTTCCGTCACAATATGTTTTGATTATTTGGGAGAATAAAGCCCCGAGAATACCCGTTGTGTCCACAGCGTAATCCAAAAATTCAGCTTCCAAAGGTGGTGAAAATGGTCGCTGTTAAGTAGGGTTCAGAGAGTCAACAGTTTTACTGTTCTCCTTTATGTAGACCCGACTGGTCGAGAGTGGCCAATCTAGTGCCGGGTGGTCGGAAGCGCTGGCAACAGCTGACCTCCGGGAAGAGCTCGAGACAGAAGCTGGCGATCCTGGCCGGTGAGCTGGGCGGCTCGCGGCCGGCGCCGCAGCTCTTCCGACCGGAGAGTCGCGACCCCGGCGAGGTGAGTAACATCAACGATGTGACCAGTCGCTACACAACAGGCACCCGCGACACCGTCACTGCCCTCAACACACCAGCTAACATGACAGCGTCGTTGTCAGGCCTCGGGGGCGGTAGAAAATCCACTTTTGAGTGACTCAACTGACCAATATGGGGTTAACATGACAGCTTCTGATTATCTGTGATTTTGTGGCATATTTTTAAAATAAAACAATATTTTCAATAGCTAAAATTTCATTATTTCCATCAAATCTGCTATCAAAATGGCTAAAATCGCCCCTTTAATCTGCCTTCTAGGTTCAATAGTACTTTTTCGTTATTAATTTTCCCTTTAAACTAGTTCATTATTATAAAGTTGTTTCACTAAATGAATACTTTCAATACTCGAGTCTTTTAAATGGTTCGTTGAACTGGGCTCTTATGAAAAGGTCGATTTCTAGATTTTAGTTACCATTCTTTTGTTTGTTTTAGCACTTAATCTTATTTGAATGTGTTCAATATTTTTACTATTAGTGTTATGTTTAGCTTCTACTATTGAACGCACATTCATGTATTGACAATTTCGGTTTAATTTTAGAGTGATTCAAAGACGCCAATTCCAAAGTTTTTGGAAGGATGTACAGGGCTTGAGCCTCGTATATTACCGAAACGTGACTTGATACTTCTTGTAGAAGACTTTTGGCGAGCGAGACAGACCCAACTTGCTGACTACCTGGTGATTCAAAGCACTGAAGTTTATTAATCTCGAACTTTTGGCTATGGAGGTAGATTCAGTACTACGCTAAGTCGTGCAGCGTATTCTATGGCGAGGTAAAACGTAAATTTCCCTGGAAGTTGTGCTTGCCTAAACTGAGGATGAACGTTTATAATACGGCACTATCTAAACACCCTTTATGCCTGTCATGTCAAGAGAATGTTAAAACCGTATTACTCGTGTTTATTAGCTTGCTGGTGTGGACAAAAGTATGTTATTCACAAGGGCGATTATTGGTGCGATAAAAACATAGCATTGTAAGTTTTCGCTTTTAGTTTATGTGATTGGTTCCAGGTTTTATCCCCATTCATGAAGGTAACGCATTTTAGCATTAAGGCCCAGATTTATCTTAAGAACTCAAGTCAGTTGCAACTTTTACGATGATCTCCATTATGTTTTCTTAGAAAAGGCTCGGGGCAGGCGAACGTCCACAATTGCTGAGATTCAACGAATTCTTGGCTAAGTATTTGAAAAATGCCTTTGGTGTCGAAAGCATTCGCCGGGAGTGGTCGCTTTCTCTCTATTATTCTGGAGGATTGCTGAGTGAATGTGAGGATATCGTTGGGTTGCGGAAGATTGTCGATAATGAAGTTAGTTATTAAATTGCTAGCACACTAATGTATTTATTCATCTGATTATGCAACTAAAAATACCAGAAATACTTTAGTAATCGATAAGGTTGAATTCCAGTCATTGGCAATGAGTCAATAAAGTCATAAAGCTATTAAAACAAAAAATGTGTAATCGAATTCACTGGTGTGCGAAGAAGGTAAGTATGAAGATTTTCCCAAAATAACCTGTCATTTCTGGAGGAAAGCGTAGATACAATATAGGCGATGGGGATTCCAAATGCCTCAAGGAGGTATGAGTAAGTTTCATATATACAATAGACGTCATGTTCCGTAAGTTGCATTGAGCCACCATTATTTTAAACTTAATATAGGGAACTCAAAGTTGTCCTTAATTGCGTCTTAGCCAGGTTATGTAGTAAGTACCACCCGATAACTGCCATCTAAGTGCTATGCAGCACAGACATAACTCTAAAGTTCGTAAACCTAGAAAGTGGGACGTTCAAATAAAAGAATTTGTTGCATCTTATTGAATTTTTCTAAATCGTCGTATATTATACCGAGTTTTAGAGTCAACTCAAAGGAATGAGTATACACACTAGTTTGGTGTTTGAAAGTTTCGATAATGCTTAGTTGTCGTCGCAAAAAATGGTCTTTTGGTATGGCGATGGACAGGTTACTTAGCTGAAAGTGGTCTAGATCAACACGTGGAAATACACATGATTAATACATGGCTTTACATTCGGACGCATTCATCTAGGGTACCTAGTTGCTAGATTAGTGATTCCATTTATGCACGAAGTACCGAGCAATAATCGGCTAGAGTTCAATTCTGGTAGCTGTAGAAATAGCTTTTCAAAGTCAAAATTCATGCATGAATATGAAATTGGAGTTCAGAAATGTTTATAGGCCTGTCAATGGTGTTGTGCATGAAAAACATCCTAAATACATTGTTTTTACGTCCTAGATCAATAACTGAGGTGATTAAATTATATATTGATTGGTGATTTACTCAGTGGATAGTCTACATTGGCTGAAGGAATCTACAGCCACTTGAAGCAGTTTGATGCATGAAATTCTGATGAAAAGGAAAGTTTGTACTTTGTCCTAGGTTTTGGCTCTCGGAAAATTAGGGAGCTTAACAAAAATAATGCTACCTAATGAGTAGGCCTCCTATAAGTCTGTCATGGATCACGCTGGTATGCAATAACTACTCATGTGGTATGGGCCATTGGAAAATTAACGTTTTTTTCTGTGTTGTCACTTTGCTCTAGTAAACAATTGCTGTTCCATGGTCAAGAGCTGAGCATGATTTCTAAAAGTGCTTCACGATTTACAACAGAATTCTAAGGAATATACAACGGCTACCTTTGTCATTTCAACGATATTCATAATTATTGTCTTTAGGAAGATGAGGCCTACCACTGGTATCTACAATCCCTCACAGGGCGATTGTTCAACCAGCTGCGAGAGTTGGTTTATGCCACTTCCGTTGCTATGGCAATGTCAACCACAAGACCTGACGAAGATAAACCGAAGAGGCAGGAACAGACGAATCCTTTGACTAGTGATCAGAATGCAAATATCACTGCGTCTGCCAACAATTGTCGATTGACAATCCATCAGCTTTCCATCGCTCTAGCAAAACTTTTACAATGCGAACCCCAAAGCCCATCTATTATTAACCTTGTACGAGTTGCTCTTGTGGGAGATGAGGATGAGTCTGGTTTCGAAGAGGAGCATAGCGATTCTGAAGGACCGACAAAAATCGACCTGAATGCAACTGTGTGCTTGGAGGAACTCTTTCACCGGGTTAGAACAGCCAAATTTCCCTAAATGATTACATTCGAATTCTTCGAATGCACATTTTTATTTTAGCCTCTGGGAGAAACTTCGCCACCTTTTGCACAAGCCTTGATGAACTACCTGAAGCAAGGTCGAAAGTCAACCATTGATCACGTAGTTATGGAAATCAATCGACAGAAGATGAGCGGAGGGTATGTTGAAACCCGATTATTTGACTCTATTCATTGCCAGCTACTGTTGGAAATTTGAATGCATAAATTTCGAAAGCTAACATCTGCTTAAGTCCCACTTATTCATTGTAGTGCCTTCAATATTCCTATCCACTCTGACAGTGCGCTGTAGTCGTTACAGTTTCATGAAAGGTAGGCTTATTATGGGGAAGCGAATTAAGTTGTTCCTTAGCCTGCAACGCCATACAGTCATCCTTTCCTAGTAGTGAGAATTCCTGCATTGAAACAAGGCATATTTAAAAGAAGTCATGTGAATCGCAGTGTCATTCACTGGTATAAGTCGTTAGAATTTAGGGCGATATTTCCTGTTACATTATTGAACATGCTTGAGCCTCTTTTTTGCGTTTCCGAATATATAAAATACATAAAACGCCTCTTCCTACGAAATTTACAAAGAATCAACCCGATTTAGTGTGCATAATTACACTAAGACATTTAATACTTCGTAATTTAAGTTTGAATTTCAAATTTCATCTAAAGGACCCAATTATTCTGAGCTAAAATGTTACGTTTCAGCTCTACAAGCACAGTTACACCGGGCGATGTTCTTGAAGCTCTGAAAGTCGTTAGACCGGAGTTCGAAGCCATAATCAGTTCCTCTCCAAATTGCTTCTTCGTTGTCGATAAACAGGGGCCTATCGAGAAGGACCGAGAGAGTCTCCGGCCATTGAAAGACGACTTTGCACCATGTGACCTTGACGAAACCTGCGCCACGCGTGAAGAGCAGGCATTGGCTTGGGCCCGCTGCGCGCCAGCCGATGGGGAGGAGGCCAAGAACTACCTCACAGCCACTGTGCATTGGCTCTTCCAGGTCCAGGAAGGGGGTGAAGAGAAAACCATCCCTCTGGAAGTGCTCGAGCGCAGACTACTCGGTGCAAACATCAAGTCGACTTGCAAACTGAATTCCTAGATCGTTGCCATTAGAACCGCATCACATGGACTCAATCATGTTACACTCTTCAACCATGGTATTAAAGCACAATGAGCTACACTTGAAGAAAGTGAGCGGGAGCGACGTATGAACAATTTATTCTCAAACATCATAAGGGTGGGAAATGAAACGAATATCAATCAAAGTGTATAAATAAAAGGGGCACAAACACGATAGAGGGAAATTTAGCGCAATGTGGAGGAGAGACTAAACTTGGATGGCAGGAACAAGAGGAGTCATGGGGACGACCCGACGGATGTTGCTGTCGGCGAAGGGCAGAAAGACGGGTTGGAACACGTCGGACTTGGGTGCGGCCCTCGACGGGTTCTTGGCCTTGGCGAAGCCGACTCGCTTCTGGCCGAGGTCGAAGATGCTGTAGTAGCGCCCAATGAAGACATCACCCATGATCCACATTGGATGGTTCGGGATGTCCAATCCCATGAAGCCCAGGATGCACATCGTTTGACCGAACTGCGTCACCTAAAATAGAAAAGGTAGACTTTTGGTAAGGTTTGACACTTGGATAGTCTTTGGAAAGAATCAGTATACACTAACGAGCCAAACTAAGCTTGCAGCGTGGACAAAAGAGTTTAGGATTGTGGAGAGAAGAAAAACACCATAACATCAGTCAAATCACTTGAAATAACCCGTTAGAATAGTGATATCATACTTTTAGTACCTATTCTGGGTTTCTCGGGAAGAAAAGCACTAGGGGAACCGATGCTAAATTATAATCTTTGAGTGACAGTGATAGCGTAAAGATTTCCGTCCTAAGATCCTCAAGTAACCTGTGAAACACGAGCGCACCTTGAGAACGTAGTCGTCCCCAGAGAGAGTGAAGTTGGCCGACTGAATGGTGAAGGTAATGTCGGGCAGGTGGGGGATAGACTCGCAGGGAACGTAGTAGGTGCCACCGGGGATGGGTCTGGCCTTGGCCAGTTCCGCCAGACGGCGCACCTTCTCCACCGGACCGGTGATCAGGGAGGTGCCGGTATCGGCTATTGCACTGCAGCCCTTCTCACACAGCGACTCACCCTTGTAAGCTATCCTACAATGTCGAGAGTCAAGTCAATAGTTGAACAAGGGAATACCAGTTTTCCAAGTCAAACCTTGGGCTCTGGGCTAAGCTAAGCTTTTAGATTTCGATATTCAACCATATATTCGCACTAATTTAACGCAGATTGTCCTAGTTAAATGCCACGATCAAAGGGAGGGTGAAGTATACCTTAAAACAGCTCAGTTCATGTGCAGGAAATACCCTAAAATGGCGAAAAAAGTGCAGCAAACACAAACCTATGAAATATGGTCAAAATGTGACTCCAGAATCTAAACTGACAAGGATTGAATGACATCGGATGCAGCTGCAGTGCTTACTGCAAAACATTACCTAACGGCAATTATCAAAGGAAATATTCAGTAAGATCGAACACATGCAAAGAAAAAACCGGAGCAGAAAAAAATTAATTAACTACAGACGCGTACTAGCTACACTTAGTAGATGTAGAGAAGATGGATTTAACGATGACTAAACAAATAGTTGCCGATAATATTAGCTTACCCCTGAATATAAAATTCCCAATAAGCCTCTCGTGTCACGGGAGCGTATGTGATGGGGCCGTCAATATAGGTCTCGTCGTACCCTCCAATCACCAACTCACCACCAATTACATCAGTCTGATTCCTAGTAAAGCAACAGCTTTAACCCAGAAAGATAGTAATAAACAGGACATATGAATGATGGACTAACCTATCGAGGTAGAAAGCAAACACCGGTTCAGCAACTAGTTCTCTGCGAACAAGATTGTAGAACACCGGTTCAACACCATCGACTGAGATGGAGCTAAAGCCCATTCCCAGAATTCCGTCGAACTTAGCCATCACAAACACGATTCCTGGTTGTTGGGTAGCCTCAGCAAAGGTTTGATCTGGGGCTCTGATATCAGCGAGCTGAAAAGTCGAAGTCAAGGCGAAGAAAGACTACCTTGATGGTGTCCGTGCTTAAGAATCCAGTAAGACTTCCAGTCCCATAGCGAATAGAAAAGTCAGTGCCATTTTCCTTATAGGTTGAGGAAATTTCACTGTTGTACTGATGATGCACCCAGCAGGCAATATCGAGCCAAGAACACTTCTTTGAAGGAACCCACAAATTGGAAGAGCCAGTGTCAAAGACAACCATGAACTTTTGACCAGGTGTACCTAACTCAATTTCACCGTAATACTGGGCCTATAACGGGAAACGCCACATAACGAAGTTAAATATGATTGCGGAGGAATAGGAAAACCGAGCAGATTTTGCGACGTCAAAGGATTCAAGGTAATAACTCACGTCAAGATAATTCTCAAGAGGTTCAGGATGTGGTCCACTTAAACCGAAGGCTGCGCTCCAACGGTTTCTGGTAAGCTTCACAGACTCCACAATGTCATTAAAAGATCGAGGGCCTTGGTTTATACCATAAAGTTGGATTCTAAAATAATAGCTTGAAAGAATGCTTACTTCGCAACCTTTGACGCAAAAGATACACCGAATAAAAGAACGAGGACGCAGAGAAAACGCGCCATCCTCCGAGTAATGAGAACTACTACCTAGAGATTCCAAAGAACCAATAACGACCTCACTACAAAATGTTTGAATTCATAGTCAAAGTGCCGGTTAGTGGAAGAATGAAATTCGGTGATTGAAATCCAACGCAATTTAAATCGCCTATTAATCTAGGATATTAAACCATAATTATTAAGTTAAACAGGCTTGTTAATCTAAAGTTTGCTTCATAACATTGCACACTAAATAAACGCTTATTTTGTTGGTGTTAATGGGAAAAAGCTATAGCACAAAATTTTACAGCCCAAAATTTTTCTTAACGGCTCTGTCATCTTAGATTCATTGGTTCGATTGGCATTCGAGAGGTTGCCTTTTATTATTCACCGGCAGCAAGTGAAAGGTAATAGTTGACATTCATCTGCCAAGCCTACACGATTCCCCAAGTCATATATGCTTCAGGTGACTAATTTTCTATGAAGCAGAGTAAATATCAAGCATGAATTGGTTCGACGATGATGCTAGCGCAGGCACAAAATCTTTTTGAAATTGCTGAATTTATTGAGATGATCATGTGTCCTCATGACAAATAGCTTAAAATAGAACACCTATTGGCATTATAACTAAAGCCCAGGTAATCTTCTGCTCTTTGACGATTTTCACACTTGAAATTAAAGATGTACTTCATAAAGCAATATGCACAGACTAAAGCTAATATATAAATTGATGCATTGATGTAGTTACTTTATATATTCACTTGTTGTGGTTATAATTGTTTTGTTTAGCTATGTCAATTATTAAGCGCAAAGGTCTTATGAGAATTTAAGATAGCTTACTAGCGCGATAATCTGTAGGGACCATCGTTGATCCTTACTAAAATCCATTTTGAATAATATAATTCAATGCGTATTTGGATTTTTCTGTCAATATCTCATGATTTTTGTCAATCAACGTTTTTAAAGCTAAATTAAAATTATTTTGGCTCAGCAATCACGATGGAAAACATTACTTCACAACCTGGATTCATTAGTTCGGCTAGCGATGGAAGTACTTTTAACTCAGGTAATCAGGGTTTTCATTTTTGGATAACAAGTGGCTATGTTATTCTTTGCGGCGTTCGTTTTTTATCCATGCTATCTAGTCCTTGATGTCTGAATAGAGTATTGATGATAATTTCATGAAATCTTACTGATATATCAAGTTTAATTTCAATTTCACGTATTTAGATTTTTCGACTAATTTATATCATATATGCTCTTCTGCACCATTATTGCGCCTCATAACTTGCCATTAGATTGTTCCAACAAGGTAAATTAAATTCAGGAATTTTAGCCGCGTTAGTTTCTGATTAGGTTACCTCTTTCGCATATTTATCTTTCCCGTGATATTTTGAAATACTATGAGAATAATTTCGTATTTCCTACACTTTTGAATAATTTTTGTGAACTGATTTTTGTTACTATCATGTTAAGCTTCCTAATTTCCGCTTCACAAACTGCCACACTATCACTTTTTCGTTAAATTTGTCATTTTAATCAAGCTGTACTATGATTTGAGTACGAATCATTTCCCATATTTCAAAAGCTGATGGTGACTCAGGAGCCCAGGACATGTTTGGAGACTCGCTCTCCCTTGGTGAATTGCGTAAGGCCTACCCCGAGCTGTACCGGTTCATGTGCCGGACAGACCTAAGTTTTGAGGAGACAGAAATTAGCGAGGCCAAGGAGGATGAGAGCATCTCGTGGCCGAAGATGGGCACAAAAAGCGCCAAGGAGCGGGACTTCGAGGGCGGTGCCGATGTGGCCCAGCTCCTCAAGGAGTCCAACTCCCCGGCCTCCCTCCTCACCATCCGCAAGGCCATGTCCTCCATATTCGAGTGCCTTAACACCGTCCATGTACAGAAGACACTCAAACTACGTCTGGAAATACGCGATCTTTGTTGTCGATTGCAAAGCCTGCAGGTGGGCCTTCCCTAAATGTTTCAAAACTTAAGGAAATTTTGGAGAGTAGGCTTGCCTATAAATCCAATCTCAAAATGTTAAGCTTATATGTAGCCCACGCTCTTGATAAAAAATGTGAAATTGAAGGTTTTAATAATTAACCCTTGCTGAATTCATTGGGTTCAATAGTTAATCATTTGTAGTCAAGCTGATTTAGTTGTATGAGTTCTGCAATGCTTGCAATTATTAAAGCCGAGTGGAAATAAAATTTCCAACAACCGACCAGCATTATGATACAATCTTAACTGCTTCTGTGTATTCTTTTCAAAGGGGTTATTGCGCATACAAATCTGTATCATATTTCAGTAAATAAGTAGTTGGATACCTTGAGAAGCGAGCTTTGTCATTACTCAATGGTTTTTATGCTGCATTTTGTCCATTACTTCCATATCGGTAAGGGTGTAATTAAATTAGCAGTGGTACTGGAGAAATCCGAACCATGGTCACTATATATGACTGAACTTATCGATGATACAAACCGTTTTTTCTATTGATAATCCCAAACATTTTTGTGTAAAATACCGACTTCGAACTATTCGTTTGTTTTTCCACAGAGATCTTGATAAGTACTTCCGGACCGCAAACCTGTCCCATATTTGCCGTTATAAAGGAGGAAAAGACTGCTTCGTTTTCATTTTTATTTCCTGTCAAAAAATTTATCATATTATTGTTTAGTCAGTATAAAACTGCAATTTTCTCCTGGCTCTTTAAATTTTTCCAACCGCAAATAGGGAGCGATTCTATGAGTATATCCCTTAGTCTTGTTAAAATAATTGAACAAAGAGTTTAAAAATGTATCCCTTTTTGAAATTACAATAAAATTTTCACGTAAATATTGCAGAAATTATCTGACTGAATTCTCATGATGTTGTGGGTTATTAAGTAGCCGATTATATTGATGTCGGGAATTAATTTCCTATGGGTTGTTAGCTTCGACGAAAATTTAAGGGAACTTGGTCAAATGCTTAAAAACAGCTTATCTAACTCACTAGCACAAACGAAATTAATGACCCATTTGTATATTTTTCAAAAAAACACTTACAGTCTAAGATACTTACCAGCATTACTGCTGATAATTGCCGAGGTGATACGATTTACTAATTACTTATGTACAAACTACTCAAATGGTAGATTAATTTCACTATGGCGGGTTGCTGCGACTTTTTGCAATTAATAGAAAATCCTTACAGCTTTAGCTAAGCAGCTGATGGTATTTGCTAACTACGATAAGATATTTATCTTTTACTTCAATATCGAAACAGTACCTTGCTACTTCGAAAACAGTCGTTTAATTGCTGCGTAAAAAGCAATTAAAGGACTCATATACTTGCAAATAAACTGCTGCATTAGAAGTATCTTACGAACAATAGTAAGGCTAAATTAAGGATTTATAAAAATGCCTCGAGGTAATAGCTTGTTTTTGTTTCAAGTCACATTTAGAAAGTCAACTTATTCTACTTCTGTGTACCGACTACTGTGCTTGATGTACTTTAATACAGTACAACAGAAGTGGTGGAGTACTGGCAATGCTCAAGTCATTTTTCTTACCATTTTGTTCCATCTGTCCGCAAAACAGTCATGAGAGTCTTGACTACAGTGAATGTTTTTTGCAATCATTTATGGTGGGTATGATAGGTGAGTCTTTATTTGGTCGCTTCCTTGAACTATGCATCAAAAGTGAGTTAGACATTTCGTTTTCTTTTACAGATTTGTCTTGTGCAGATCTTCAAAAGTAGGCAATAAATTTCAACAATTTCGCTCAATCAATGCCTTTTGCATCTATCCATACTGGAAGTGGTTACATATATATCCATGGTAGACAAGTCGAGAGATGGATCAACGCGAAATCTACCGCCTACAGCGTGAGAACGACCGCTACTGTCGCGAGTTGGCCCAACAAGCTGCCCTCTACGAGGACCGCATCACCGAACTCCACGGGGTGCTAGAGGAGCTCAAGCGCAAATTAGCCGCCTCTGCGGCTGAGATGCAGACGTCCAACACCAACGCGACGGTCGCTGTGGACGACCTGGTCGAGGTCAGCGACAGCGACGGTGAGAATGAGGGAATCGAATTCTCCGCGACCGAGTCTGGAACTCACGATGACAGAAGCGAGCTTTTGGTGAGACATTGTAGCCGTGTTCACTTCCTCAATTAGTAATGAATCGTATGGGGGTCTCCGTTATTGGAGTATTTGCTTCACTTCAAACGGTTCTAACTTGCAATCATCTTCAGGGACAGGATCTATCATCTATGGCTCAGTCATGGAGAATGCTTCGCTTAAGCAATACATTAATGAAACTGATAAATCATCATGATGCATTAGCATGCGGAATTGTTGCATTTTTCAAAACACTTTTTATTTAACCGTATTTGCATTTGTCAAAATTATTGTATTTGTCTCTTCTTAAGCAAGTTCAATCAATATCAACCATCTTCAAACCCAAGTTGACTCCTAAATGAATGTACATGAATTAATCATTCTTATCCACTATTCTCGTAAGTCTATCAAATACATTTCGATGCTGAGCATCAGTCCTGATTTAGTTAGGGTTTGGTGAAATCAATATGTATTTTGACATTTTGACCCCAGAGCTCTATTAAATTTCACTTTTCTATAGTACTAACCTTTGACTACTTAAGCTGATGACTGTACTTGCTAAACCGCGTTTTAAACTTTTTACTTACGGTGAACCTCGTTTAATCCTGAAACATAGTTGCACACAATATGCTGTAGTTCATGGAGCATTTTGGAGTAACCCACCGATTAGTGGTATTCTTGTCAATGCGGTGCCACCATTGATAGTCAAAGTCCTTCCCGGTGGTGTAGCCTTCGTCAACATCATAATTGTGCCTGCTCCTCCTACAATATCTGCTCTTCGCCCCCTAAAGATGTGTTTGCACGGCTGCGGGCGACCAAAGACCGATTAATCATGATGCACACACACGCAAATACGCACGAGTCAACTGGTGGTTCTTTTTCGGCCGACTTGCTTGCCGCCGCCATGCTCGTGGCTCGCTCATCCGCCCGAGCGCCATCGCTTTTCCGCCTTTTTGAGACTTCCATTCTTTTTAAGAAGCGTCCCTCACCATCCTACTTGCACAAGCGGGATCAGAAAGGGTGTGTTTATTCTCAAAGTGTGAGGTATATAACCTTCTGGACTACAAGGTGATGACAGATGACCCGTGGACAGTAGTGAGTGAACACCAAACATACTAACAATCCCCAGTTAACACTGTGTGCTTAGGCCATGAGAGCTCTTTTACTTTGCTACGTTAATGTAGCGCTTGACAGCCTTTGTTTCCTCGAGATGGTCTCGTAAACCTAAGCATCTATTTATGAAACCACGAAACCCATTGACAAAAAAAGGATTAGTCATGAATGAAGTATTATTTAGGCGCACCCAACTAGAAAATGCTTTTACGGTCGTACCCGAAGCTGCATAGAATTCCTTCCCTAATACAAGACTTGCCTTTTGCATAGTTATTCAATGCAAGGCTTAATGGGAGCATAATGCCATGTTCTTTTTGAAAGCACAGCGATGAAAAACACAGTAGTTTCAAGCTCTAATTCCTTTTCCGGTTCTGCGGGATCCTGTTTATGAAAAATCATTCCTCATATTACACTTGAGTTCCGTAGCAAATTAGCAGTTACAAAACACCCCAGTCGGACTTCGCCATATTTGTTTGTTAGCGCATTACTTCAGTTGTTAAAATGATGTCTAGGCGACTGGTAGATGATCCTCTATTGCAAGGATGTCTGAGAATTTCGTCTTAGTTCTACTGGATTAGGTGTAGAGACATTGATGCAAGACGGAATCGAACCAAAAAACCGTTTAAAATGCAACAACATCGGATATGCGTGTCATGTCCTGGTTGTCATAAGTAATGGTTATAGGATCAAGTCTCATTTGTCGATTTAGGTGACTGACAACTGGGAATCAGAAAACTAAAGCAAAGATTACCGAGGAAGATAATTTTACGAAATTTCAGCATGTAAATCGCTCAATTATCTCTCTTAAGCCCCCAATAAAAGATCAAAAGGGTACCCATCCGCAGTCAAAATCCGCCACCCACCAATCAACCAACCAGACCAATTACAGCCATCTACATAGCTTCCAAACGATGTAGAACGAGTGCAGAACCCAGTGGTGTGAGAAAAACCTAAGAATACTGGGCGTCACCAAATCGTCATCTGACCAATTAGTGCATCCTCCTTTCCGCAGTGTCGCAGAGTCATCATAATGCCGTAGGTAGAACTGACTAAGCTTGCAACCTATTCAAATGGCCAGAAATTAGTCATCTTGTCGGTCCATGTACTCTGAGTATCAATAAACTACGGCTTCTTTGAGTATCATATAAAATCTACCTTGATTAGCCATCTAAGCTTTAGTTTGAACCAAAAGCATTATTTATCTCAGTAAATAGGTTGTCTCCGTTTTCTATTGGAATAGTGCTTATCAATATGAAACTTGGCATGGAGACATCTGTAGACGGATAAATCTTATCGCCTTCCCTTCTCTCTTCATTGACGAGGCCCTAAGCCTACATATTACCAAGAGAAAGAAGTTTTTTCCTGATTAGTCATCCAAATTGGCTTCAAAGTAAATGACTTAACAAAAACAGACTGCTGAATTAATTTAAGCAAAATTCTACAAACATTTGTTATTGCCCTGATTAACCACTGTGAATGTACTTTCATTAATGGGGGGAGATTTGAGGTTTCAGGCTATATATGATGCATTTATTCTCGGTTTTTTCGAAATTGATAAATGAACTTGGGAATTTGGGGAAGGTAACGCGGGATGGAAGAAGGCACCTTGGTGTGCCAATTAAATCCTCCTAATCATAAAATTTGGACAACGAATGGAAGAACGTTTGCCATTCTTTCTCTTCGTTCATTGTCTGGAAAATGTATGACTAGCTTCTATTTCAACGACCTTATTCTCTTCTATTGATGAATTCGACTTATTTAAATCTCTGCCTGTAAATGCATATTGGATTTCGTCGGTTTTTTGCATTGAAAAATTATGGAAATGGAAGCTAATTAACTTGAATATTTTAAATGGTGCGAATTATATAGATATTGAGCAAATGCTTTTATTAGCTAAGAATTCAAAAATGCGCATTACGAGAAGCTATCGCTTAGAACTATTATCATTCATAAACCCCAAAGAGCATCATCGTAGCATCTCATCTATTCAAAATTCCACGTTAACAGTCATCCAAACACAAGTGACTATGGCGCTGGTGTCGTCGTTTTAAATATGAGCTCTAAGCTTTATCTGGGTAGTGGAAGACCAGGTCTTTTGCTTGCAAGCTGGCTGCTTGCTAGTTTGCACGCACACGAAACCAGAACATGCAGTTGCTTACTAACAAATGCACACACACAGCCGCAAGGCTGCCCGGCCTGCACCTGATCGGTAGGGTTGGGGAGGGGATATTTGGTGGGACCGTCGAAGAGGGGTAAAGACTGAAAGCCGACGAAGCAAGCGGGTCGTGACATTTCTATACACCGCGGGAGCCAGACGTGCGCACACACGTGTAAACACTCGAATAAATCACCATTTGTGTTGCTACTGCTTCTGCTGCCTCCTTGTGCCACTTTTCGTAGTACAATAATGCAGAGCAGTGGATTAGGAAGAGGCAGAGTTGGATTTGACATTTCATCCCACCGGCAGAACGCACGGCGATTGCACAATACCTACGAGATGCTTTCGCTTAAGAATGATCTGGACAGGTGGGAGCAGTTATGAAAGGAAATGGGTGTGGCGAGTGCATGAGTTTGATATTTGGGGACAATTTAGCCCTTGTCTGTGAATGGTAAGTGAATCCTCTTCCACTTCCAGATGATTTGAATACCTGATGATTCAGTATAATTGACGAGAGTTGGTCTTTTTTCGACTGACAACTTGAGCAAATTAAATCAATTTCGCTAAAATTGTTTACTTTTTTTGTTTTGATAGCAGCACTTCATTTTACTACTACCCAGAAGTGTCAAATTTGTGTTGATTGGAATTTGACTATAACTAGCTCCATAAGTTGGCTAATAACCGTACGCTCCTAATTTCCTTAGAAGCCGAATGACCGGTATTCCTTTCCTTTAAAAGCACTGATAACTAAAAATGACTCACTTTAATTTATATCTAGAAACAATGCCTGGCTTTTGGAGCCTACTCAGCAAACTGCTCTGCTTGTTCTACTGCAATCCACTTTGCGTTGCCATTGCTTTTTTTTCAACAAGGCAGTTCCAAAGAAGGCTCTTTATCTTTCATTTCAAGCTGTCAGATATCAATTAGTCGTACTCCGCCTCTGATTGTTCAAACTTCGGGGTTTCTTGAACCACCCATTCCTGTGCCTTCCTAGTAGTTTTCGTACCAATGGCAAGTTCCTGTTTTTCTTGGTCATTCTTTTTAAATTGGCGGACACGTCTGTTGCTTGATTTCTTCCCTCTTCAGAAAACATTTTTTTGCATGATGTTTTTGTTCAAATTTCTCTTTCATATCGTTTAGGGAAAAATTTAAAAATTAAATGCAACCTAAATGACGATTTAAGTCCTACATTCTGGTCGAACTGCAATAATAACGTAACAAGGAGTAACTTGGCTTTTCGAGCTTTTCAAAGGGTGTATGCGATTTTACAAAGCACGAAGCCAGTTTGTTTGACCCACGAGACCATTGCGGCTCTAATGGACATGAAGATAGGCTTTTTATGATTGCATCTCTTCAGTTACGGATATTTCACAACCCTTTGTATGAGAAGAGGCAAGACTGCTAAAGGTTGAAATCTATTTTGCAGGACGACGGTCCACCGAAAAAGAAAAAGCAGTTAAAAGTTTGATAGGGAGGAGGAAATGAAGGGAGACTCAGGGCTATTGGGAGCGGCCTTGGTACAGTATATGATTATGCTCATTCATTTTGTACCTCGTAACCAGAGCTGGGCACCGCGAACGGTGAGCTACGCCGTCCTACTATGTACGGCTGTCACATCATAACTCCGCATTTACACGCTCTTTCAATTTTTCCTCGTAATCTTTCATTTTTCTCGATTTAATTCCAGCTATCGTTTATTAGTCAACTCTCAACTTCACAATGAAAAGGGTAATTGCTTCAACCACTCAAATATCACCATTCATTTTCCTCTCTACGATTTTAATATTAATTATGACCTACATTTTGGTCAACACGTCTTCCGTCAACTACAAACAAGTACCTCTGGATTCAAGAGACTTAAAAGTGGAATCCTAAATTTGGTCGACGACCACTTTTCAGCCTTTCAAGTGAATGGTAGTCTTGACAGATCCCTATCATTTAAATAATAACAACAACAAGGTAGGTTCCGGTCTTTTACATTGTGACCCGCGTATACCCTACAACCATTATCAGGATTGGAACCGAATTGTCATTGCTGCTTTCGATTTTATTATAAGGAAATGTAACCAACCCATTTTTCGTATGCTAGTATTGTTGAATGTCGCTTTTGTGTAGCTTTCATAGAAATAGTACAACCATCCCATGATGATAGACGCCTTCTCAAAAAGCTTCAATGCAATTTTTGTCATAAACGTTGCCTCCTGAAGATTACGGGGATTAGAGTAATCGAAGGAATTCGCCTTGATTGCTACGCAAGTGCTTCGTGATTAGAATTTGTGTGAAGACAGAAATGAGTTTCAAGAATGTCCGGCTCTTTAACAAATGTGATTTGGCAAATATACTCGGGTCTTAGCAAAGGCGGTAGTAGCGGGCGCAAAACTTGAGACAAAACAAAAGCAGTAAAAACTGGCGGCAGTAGCAGCGCTAGTTTTGTGTCTGTCTGACTGACTGTACTAAGCGCGCCTGCGCGAGCGCCCGTGCCTCTCTATTTTATGAATCTGAATTTTTGAAGGCCCCTTCTATATGGCTTTCGGCCTTCCTCCGTCACTTTCTCCCTCACTCTTTGTATACCAGCGCTTTCCCTTAGAACAGCCGCAAGCGCCTACACAAATGAGTACATGTTCCAGGTTTATCCTCCTTTCCATAAAGCACTTTATTGCTTTGCATAAATTTAGAATAATTCTATTTAGGTTCCTTCACTTAAATATAAGTAAAAGCATTCTCTCACGTTTGATTCATATGGTATACGCTATGGATGGTAAGGAATCGATTAAAATAGCAGATTCAACAAATTGGGGTGTCGAAGTTTGTAACAAATGCCCAATCTTGCTATTTGTCACTATAACAAAACAGCCTCTACAGGTCAGAAATTTGTCGGAATTTGAATGAACTAATGACAACTTGTATTTAAGATGGATCGTGAAAATTCAGATTTTAAATACGTTTTTCATTGCCTCAAAAACTAAAAGAATCGCTTACTTCTGAAGATATGAGTTAAATCCCAGGCCCAGTCCCAATGTGAATCAATGTCCGTCCACGGTCGGTACCACTCCAATTGCCAATAACATTTTCTTGTTGAAAATACCGATTTGAACCTCGTTCAAAGCGTGTTGATTACTTGCTGTATCGAATCCTCAGCTGCTGTCGTTGGTAGCAGCTGTTTAATTTTACCATCATTTTATTATGATAAGTTCATGGTATTCCAGAAACTTGTCGTTGGTCGAAAAAAGGGGTTAACTTCGAATCTTTGCCTTTTCGTATCATGTAAGGCTGCAAATTACGTAAGTCTCCCATGCACAAACTAGCCCTTTAACCAAACTGCTTTCCGTTTCCCTTTTCATGTTTCCTATTTCCCATTGAACGCTCAATCTTAATCAATAGACGTCAGTCCTTATGGCCTCCTGTCTGCCAAATCTCGTTAATGTCCCAAAAGTCTTGCCCATTTGGCATGGTAGCTACACTCCTTAATGGTGTCCCTTTGTGTTAAGGCTAGCCAGTATCTGATTCATGGTACTATTGCCGAATTCATATTGGCATTTGCACTAGCAAATTTCAATGATTAGCAGTATCTTCTCGGAGCACAACCAACATTTGCTGGTGCCTGGCATTTGGATCACCTGTCAGTTTCCCTTCGTTATCAGGCTTGCTGATTTAAGTCTTCTATGTCCTTTGATGCACAAACAACGCACTGTCAGCACGTGTTTACGTGCTGATATCGTGAAGGTTATTTCCTCCACTCGTTCTGTTCACGATGTGCCCTGTACCGGGTTCAGTTTTAACTAACTTCGATGAGTCAGTGCGATTATCGCTATTTGGAGGCAGAGTAGAGTTGTTATGATATTATTACGGTGAGAGAAAGTCTGTGGTGAAACAAAAGTTTTTCAGCTTTTTAAACAGTTTCCATTAACAGGGGAGCATAGAATGAGTGAAAGTTACGGCAATGTATTTTGCCTGGGCGACACACCGTGTTGTCTCTCATGCCAGACGTGGTGGTATGAGGAGGAGCGGCGGCGGCGGCTGTGGCATTAGCAACAACAGCAGTAGCATCCTCTGAGTCATTGCTATTTCTTCTCGGCTTCTGACCGCACTTGAACACTTCCCCTCGTAACATTCGTCCTCCTCCCCGCCTCCGACTCTGACTGCCTGACTGGCTGACTGCTTGTGCCTCCCACTCCGGTGCATGACTCACACAAACAACGCGCACGCACGCTTAAGCATCCGCCTACAAAATCTCGCCAACTCTGACTCTCCCTTCTCTGGTCGTCTAAGCCTAACCCCGGCTTCACCTGGTCACCCTCCATTCGCCTTCTCAGCCTGTCAACAGGCTATAGACGATCACGGTTAGCCAGCTGAACAGCGTATGTAAAAGTTCATCAAATCCGACATCTATAGGAACCTACGTAAACTGATCAAGCCTTGGTAGACTTTTACACATAGGGATCCCAATGCGTTGATGCAGTCAGCACTGCTTGAATGCATTTCCTCATAAACCGTTCAGGTTCCTTAAACAGAAGTAAGCCTACACAGCACATTGGAACCAACATCTCCTTGATCTTTTTATTGAAATATACACAAGGCAAACAATCCTCGAACCCATTGTTCGTTGCAACAGTACGTTTTAACTACGGTTTGGGTCCTCCAATGGCCTTGATGATGCTTTCTAAACTCTTTCCGATAAAACTAAACTAAATTATTTTATTACCCGATTACCTTCTTTTATCAAATTTACGCTACTTTTCTAGGTATGAAATAGAGCAATCATTGGGTATTTACTGCGTGGGTGGCCTGATATTTGTATTTATTTAAGTCTTTGGAAAATATTTATACAATCCTTCTTCTAGACAAGAAATAAGCTGCCATTTAATAGACCAAGATTTTGTCCTATTAATCGTTCTTTTTGTGATGTCTGGTTTGCGCAGCGATTGCCAACTGGAACTGAGGCAGAATTCGTGACTTTGGCGTCTGACTAACCCCCTCCTCAGCTCTTCAGTTTTGCAGCCTATCTACGAATCGCTGTCTTTTGATATATTGCCTATCGACCAGAACGGTGTTTAACAAATGGCCCCTCACTTCCGCTATAAACAATGCAGACATGAATGATAAATAGAGAACTAGAGTCAGTGAAAGAATGACACGTCACCCGGAGGACCCGTGATGCTGCTAAACTTGAATCATCAACATCTTCGTCCGCACCATCGTTGCCTCAATTAGTCTCTCGTTTCTGTTGTTATGCTGACTCAGTGGGAGATCATAGCAACGCCTCTCCGTCAAATAGCGACGGCGGTGGCAGCAGCAGCGGCGGCGGCGGCGAAAGAGCCTCCCCTTGTCAAGAAGTGTCGTCTAACTCCCTTCCCACCTCCCTCCCCTATCCAACCCGGTTACTTGTCCTCTCGTGACGGCTTTAGAGCAACTGCCGTCCCTTACTCTTGTGACATCCCAAGGTCGTGTACTCATTGTAACTCACGGTTTAGTAGGCTTAATCTAGGCCAGGGTTTTTGATAATTTTACTCGGAGCAAACACCGAAACATTTTTCTCCAGCGAATCTCACTGATTAGGAATGTAGAGCTAAAGATTCGCCATACAAGCTAATCACACCTGAGAAAAGCTTTTCGCTTTCAATTTTCACTTCTTTTACTCCTTATTTAGTTGCTTTTTGTCCAAAATTCCTAGCTCACTTGTGGGTTAAGTAGTTTAACTCGCAAGGTTAATTAAAAATTTTGCTACAAGTCACCAAGCGATTTTTTTGAGCAAGAATTTTTAAAAACCGGTGATGTTGAATTAGGATTTGGACAAAGGGGCTAATGGATTTAAAGATAACACTTTAACTCTCAGTATCTTCCAAGTGAAACTTTCCGTTGTTAAAAATTAATTTTGTGTGAGTTGCTCAGAAATATCACCTTATCAGCTTTGAAAGTTGATTTAGAATTACACGAGACAACAAATGTTAAAACGGAACACTTTAAGAAGAAATAATCTCCGAAACCTCGAAAATTTGGCTAAGTTCTTGGAAAAGGATGCATATTTTATTCAGTTTTTTTGAATAAATTATCTAGATGTATTTAAATTTTTAAAATAGTTAGAATTTCCGATTACATGAAGTTATCAGACTGCTAAAAATTAGGGGTTTCCAATTTGGGTCGCTATGATAGTAACTCGTACATTCTGAAATCTACCTATAACCATTGGAAACGAAATCTTGCAATTCTGTTTTTGAAAGCTATCTGGTCGTCTTGAGGCCCAATGACCTTGAGTAACCCATAGAAGTACCATTCCTTAAATAATTCATTCTGTCAGAAAATTAAGTCTACGTTTTTGAGGTGCTTGAGTCATGGGCATCCTGTTCGTTTGTAGTTCCCGAAATAAGTGTTTATTTGCCCATCAGGCCCGACAAGAAGCTGGTCCAGAGGCAGCCTGGATGTCCGGTTCAGCCCGGACAGTGGGTTCAGTCCAGTCAGACACGACCGCGGCTGTGGCGGGGACGACCGGCGGGCGCCACTCCGCCTCCGGGATCATCAGCGACTCGCGCAGCCAGGGCAAGCCCGTGATGGGTGTGCGACAGCACAACCAGACCCGCAAACCACGCATCCTCTCCCAGGCGCAGCTCGGAGTCTCACCCAGCACCGCAGGTGGAAGCAACTGGCTGCGAAGAAACAGTGCCCAGTTCTCCCAACCAAACTCAGAGTTCTCGCTTAACTACGATGCTTCAGAACAGGCCGAGGGGATGTCAAAAGCCTCGTCCAACTTTGAGGAGAGGGTCCGCCAGGTCGGTTGAATAGTTGAACATTCAGGGCTTTTGTTGATCAAGTGATTATGAGTTATTCCAGTTCATAATTGTTAATTGGAACCCAATAGATCCACGGACGAAAGTTACCTTTGTAAAGTAGATGGGACTTCAAAAGGGCTGAATTTAGTGAGCTCGGACCTTCTAGACAAGTGATAAGGTGTCTGATAACTAAGATGACAAATGAAGGGAGGTAGCATGGACTGAACATATAACCTGTATGTTGTTTTACTTGCTTAATTTCTCCATATCAACAAGGCTGAAGCCAATGATTGCTAACATCAGACATGAAAACGTAAAACCTTTTGAATATTTCCCAAAATTCCTCTTTGGATTAGTCTTTTTGCACTGATGTGTATTTAATACGTTGCTCGGATTTATACCAACAAGTTTTCCAAACAACTTGAAAGTTGGAATTATGAAAAATCAATAATTATGTTTAATCGATTTCTAAAGCAATCCTCTCGTGAAAATTTAGAATGCCACAATGGACTTTGAAATAACCATTAAATAATCATACTAACGCTGGAAACTGAGACTACTGGGAAAGGTAAAACAAAGACCACAATCAGGAGTCGTTCCTCTTCTGCATTGGTCAAATTTAAAATTAAGCCTTACTTCAATCATTCTTGTTAGTAGTCCTCTCCTTCATGTAAGATTCAATACTGATATCTCATGTCATCTTCGCTAGACAACGAAAAACGTCCAGCCGATGTTTTTTCTGTTCAACCAACTGCGCAGAACCTTGTGAAGAGCAGAATGAATCGCTGCCAAGGCACTAAATAAACCCTCGGGTTTGCGTGCCTCAGTTTCGGCGCCAGCGATAAGAGCCACCGGAACACTTAAAACCGTCTAGGCGGCAAATAAAACCTCACTCCCAGGTTTCCTCTTTTATTTTTAACTCAGAGGCGAAGTTGTCATTCTGCTGAGCAGGTTAACAAATATGTTTAACAGAGATGAACAGTGACAACTCCTTTCATCTTTAGCAGTTTATTTTCTACTTCCAAGAAACCTTGATAGGTGCAAACATAATGTGCTCTTTCACTGCTGTCGTAATGAGGCTTCTAAGAATCGTAGTCAGGAAACTTATGGCAGCTTGGAAGTTTCTTTGGTTCACCTAGAAAACGGAGGTGGTCACTTCTGAAGGAAGGCAAATGATTCCCCCTACTATTTCTGCTTCGTCCTTTCAAGCATAATTAATCACGGGCGGCTCCGAGAGGACAAAGCTTGCTCAGCTGCGATGCGAAAACTATCGTGACAGTGGTTGTGGTAGAAGGCTTCAATATTCATTATTCATAGGCACGCTACTAGCACGAAACAAACCTTTAATCCAGCATAAACACGATATAAGGAAATAGACAGCCCAGTTTAATGCTTGAACCACAGCAACTAAGATTGTGGATGAATGATCCAGGCTCTTTAACTATTAGTAGGTCAAGCCTTGGGACTTTGTGCATGGGTTTTAGCGATTACTTCGTAATCATAAATCGATTTAGGGTGTTTCGTGGTACCCAAATGAAACTATGTGGTTGTGTGTGTGTGTGTGTGTGTGTGCGTGTGTGTGTGAATGAATTGGATTGCAAACACATGAGTCAGTGACACTTCTCCCGTCCGGTTTGGAAATTCGGGTTTGCAGTGTGTGCACGAACCGGTTGCACCTCGAGAAAACTCATAAATCATAACTTACAGATCCCGATCAAACAGCCTTGCTTTTGCGAACTTGGTTCAGTCGGATTTGTAGTTTTGTTCTCAGGGTGTCTGAAAGCAGACGCAATCGTACGTGAAGAAGATTAATTGCGGCCAAAGGGATGCAAGCACAGAGATTAGTGGCTGGGCCTTCTTAGGGAAGCATTTAGGAAGGCAGACAAGCTGGTGTGGGTAATTGCTACCCCTTCACCTCTCCTAGAACAATAAGTGTCAGACTATTTTGCTCCATCCTGTCCAAAACCCTGATTAATTGAAAAAAATTCTTTAGACATCTATTATTGTCATCCAGAGACATCGGACCCATCTGGAGCTTTGGAACATTTCAAATTTAGACAACCTAAAGAACCCCTGATTTCAGTTAATTTGATAAGCAACACCAAGGTATCACTATGTTTTTTTCCAGTTAATTGACCTTTTGCTGGAGTTGTATTGGAAGCCTCCAATTAATGTTTTGACTTAAGGCTCTATGCTATTTGACTGCATCAATCTTATTTGAATAAAAGTACCTAAAGTTAGTTCAGATAACACATATAAGGCTAGTCATTTACTGATATACATTACTTGCCATGTTTTCACAACTTACTTATGTCCTCGTATTCCTAAGTAGACACTCGTAACCCTCAACTAAAATTCGTTATAGAATTATTTTGGAACGCCTTTAGGTATTTGGCTTCTTCGTACTTTTACTAATGTCATTCCGTGCCTTCAACCATCCAGTATAGATTCGGGATGGCATGTTCGCATACGTCAAAGGTGAGTGTACGTCTAGGGGCCACCAAAGTGATGAGGTTTCTCCCAGACTGGCCAGTTGATCTACTCTAGTCGCCGGATGACGCACCTAGTAGATAATGATGTCTTAGTCAACCCAGGCTGTGAATTTTAGCAGCAACACTTTCAATTCTTCAGTAGTGCAGTTTTATTTCATGTCACTATCGTTCCATCACACTGAAATCATAGAGCTATTTTTTCGTGTTGGATGTCCTGGCCACTTTCACACCGACTATAAAATGCAATGTGAATCACATCAATCATATTTTCTAGCTGCTCCGAAATAAAAATCATAAAATGTCGGGTGTTAAATCAGTGCGATCTTGATTGATGAAGACAGGCGTGTACAGTGAACCCAACTGGTGTTGAATATGCAGGCAAAAAAGGAGAACAGTGTCCAACTCTTCTTTTGTGTATTACGAAGAGCCGTTTTCGGACTTCATAGTAATCTTTAATTATCATACTGTTAAGATGGGTGCTGAAATTCATTTGAGGAAAAACAGCTCTGAATGCTTTCGTGACTGCAGTAGGCTGAAATGGTCAATGTAAGAACTTTTATGGCAGACGGTTTGAACTCACTACAGTTCTGGCAGATTGCAATTTGTTAATTAATGAGATAGATTCCCAAAATCATTAGCCACTGGACCTGAACACCGGAATTTACAATCCATACATATCTTATTCACTCACATCGTCTTCATTAAGTTTAGTAACTAGTTCTGATTCTTGTTAAAGGCCTCAAAGAATGGATGGATCAGATGAACGTATCCAAGTAATTTATGAGATAATATACATTGGTAGAACGATATTAGGAAAATGACGATATTTCTAGGCTCTAAACCAGATTATTTTCAATCAAGTGTACTCTTATTAACTGTTTTGGGCCAAATTAAGTCTCTGCCCGATGCGCATTTAACCTATTAGATGTTTTGCAATTAGCCTATAATGTTCACTCTCTATCTGCCGGTTTAGGTAGAAATCAGTAACAATGCTACCACCGGATGCGTCGAGGGACGAAGTGCGTTTTCATACTTGCATCTGGCACAACGCGCTTAGTTTTTAAAAGATTGCAAATACGCTTCCGCTCATTCGCTAGCATAACATACGTAGATAAGCCATTAAGTCTGTAATCGGAAGACGTTTTCAATGTACTCAAGACGACTTGCAAGATAATAGTATTTTACAGCTCGTTTGTAGCTAGTAGAGGCAACTACCCCCTTTTGTGAAAAGACTTCAACTCCCATATTCATCGCTTCTAAAAGGCCAAAGGGACTGTGTTCACCTGGGACGAAATACGCAGGCACAGAACTGACTCTGAGGGCTGCAATTTGGGCTCTACAGGTTTGTGTGAAAGATCAAGCGATTTTCAGTATCATTTCCATATGCGCTGTTCCTGTTGATAGCGATGCTGCGCATTTACGACCCAGAAAGGAACCAGGCCCCACTGAAGTGGTACCGTCGGTGAATTTTACAGGCAAATCCACGAAGGAGGATAGTTGAAACACAACTGAATACCACCAAGGAAAGAGGCCATTCTCTTGAGCATCGGAGCTGATATAGAAGAATATATACTATAGTATATACTGCATGTAATAGACTCAGCGCATAGGGCAAAGTTCGGTTGCTGTACAACTTCAATGATGTTTAAAGAAGCACGCCTGCGCAGTGGATTTGTGAGTGAATAGGTGTCTGATATTGTATGTGAGCTTGCATCATTCATCCCCTGCATGTGGGTCAATTAAGACCATGGAACAGACTAGAAGTTCTGCTTTAAGGAATAAAATGGACTGGGGCTCAATTCAAAAGTACATCTACTTCGGAATATTTTATAGCAAATTTCCCAAACCCTTGATGAAATCACATTAATATTATGCAAATCTTAATTTATTGTGCATTACTAAGGCCTGCGAAATGCAATGGCTTAACAATAATTGATTAATGTCCTTTAGTTCGCTTAACCAGACACTTTCAAAAAGCAAATAATTAACAATGTCTCGACCACTAATAATTCAATAAACGACTACTTGAATGTCACCGCCTTTTCTTCTAGGGCAAACGGGTTCCGGTAAATGCGGCTTTGTTCAGCATTAAGACTGTTGAGGCATTTTATCACTAATGAAGAATAATTTGACTACTCGTCCATTTTCTTTCACCTAAATTCTATGACGAAGTACAATGTTCCATATACCAGAAGATAATAATAATTACGAAGCATGTATATGGGAACTCGAGTATGAAATAATTGAACACCTATTCATGTGCTAAAAAATGCGATTTTTAATGTGATATATTTTCCCCAAAACTACGAGATTTCGATGGATTGAAAGCGTAAATGAATACATTGTGTCGAATTCCTAACAAATCTTGCATAAATTTTCAAGAACTTTGAAAAACGATTTCAGTGGCATATTTAAATAATTATTTAAACCATGAGATCCCTTGGAGGTTGAACTTAATCTGATATAATCAAATTAATTTGATAAACAAAGATTAATTGCTGGGGTATCCTTGCCCGAGTTGAATTAGCAGCAGACTTTAGCCGTGATTAATGTGGAGTTCTTAAATGTACCGAATTTACAATTCTGATATCCAATTTCTAAGAAAACTTTGCTTGCCTTCCTAGAAAGAATCTGTTTTACGTGGAGGTGAGGCTTAGGTATAATTGTTGTACAAATCAACATTTCTTAAAGACTTATGAATCCGGTTCGGTTTCGATTCAATGCATATAGCCTGCCCAATAGATCTTAAGGCCAATTTCGATTTGTTTTTGCAGGCCCATTCTGGAGCACTATCAGACAGCACTAATTCAGTTCCCCAGAGTTGTCGCAGTGCGGGTGATAACAACGCCATCGACGTCGCTAGCATAGACGAGTCTGAGCCTCAGTGGGTGCGTCTCTGTGTCAATCGATGTCTGGGGGCCAGTGGAAGTGGAGCAGCCAGTCCCTCTCCCACCGCGGCTCAAGCCCTGCTCAGCGGACTGACCAGTGCAGCGCCCTACCAGCGACTCGCGGATGTGGCCCACTATGCCCTACTCGCTTGTGAGCAGCGGGAAGCCTTGTGCGCGCGTCAAGAGGCCGAGCTAACTGTGCTCGAAGCAGCTCTGGCTGATGCTAAAACCACCAGCAATCAGCTGCAGTGCAGACTGGGACATGTCGAGTCCTCATGGGGAGCTGCTACAAGAGCGGCAGAATTGGCCGACATGGCTCTCGAGGCTAGTGGAGTTCTCGTTCATGTAAGTAGAAAAGTTCTATTCATTAAGCCTCGATCTGGGGCAAAAAGCCAAACGGTGGTTGGATTCGGTTGTCTGTTCAAGCAATAGTAGCTGAACTGATAGTAATCTCGATATTTACTGGAATTCTCGTCCTATCCGAGATTGTTTTTTGTGTCTGTTCCACTCCCCTCGAGGCTGTATGCAGCCAGACGCATGAGGGTGCGATTTTGCGTTAATTTATGTGCCTGAGATGGCACTCTAGGAATCAGACGCTATGCACCGCCGTCGCTCCTTACTTATGTGTGTGGCGCGTTGTGGCCCACCAGCACTTACTCACCCCACGTGCGGTTAGCTCAAGCTTGTTTGCCTTTTAGATCGATGTGTCTGGAACCAATAGGAAGGGGAAAACAATTCATGCACAAGACGTTTCGCATTTAATTTATGAAATGTATTTTAATAAAACAAAAGCCACATTTTCTATTTCCGTCTAGTTGTATGCATCTGAACTGGCTCTACTACTACACAAGCAACCAGGTAACGAAGGCCGCTCCTCAAAGTCGGACAAATCTCACCGAGGTCGCAACTTCGTTCGTCTCTCTTCCGCATTTAGCGGAAGCTCTTCTTCAACCTCTTCCACCACAAACTCCAGTTCCTCTTCCTGCTCCTCTTCTGAAGATGAGGACCACATGGGCTCCCCCCGACCGCGAAAAAATAACCCCCCTCCGACCACCGCTACAGTTCCTAGTCGTCAACACCTCGTGTCAAACTTAAATCACCACGTCGCTAATCAGAATGGAAAGCAGCCTCACCCGGCAGCTTCCATGGCACCCAGCGAGAGCGGAAGCAATCTCTACGCTGTCTATGCTCCTAGCGGAAAACCAGAGGAGGCTCCGCATAATCTCTCAGTTCCCAACTGGATCGCACCACATGCCATCTGCAATGGTGCTGCGTGCATGAGACTTCTTAAAATGCAGAGGTAGGTACCAATTCGCTCCACTTATTTCCATCCCAGCAATACTAACCGCATAGGTTTCACTGCTCCATAATAGATCATTCGTCATGCTCAATAGGGATAATCCCTTCGTGGAGCTAACAGGATACGGCTGAAGATCTAGCGGTCACATAGAAAGTGGCAGCAACTGCCATATTGCAAGTGAAGTCGTAATGTTTACTGGATATTTAGCAGAGGGCAAAATACGATATAATGCTTGCGCCCCATTGTTACAGTTATTTGAATAACAGCACGATTCAGTTACTTTTGAAATAAATATCAAGATAGTCGCTTCTGCCGATTCTATGAAGTCCCTAATTGTGAAGGTAAAATGGCCCTTTGTTACTCGAAAGGCTCCACTGAATAAATCACGATGTGCTTTATTGGAATTGTTAATGAAGAAAATTCACATGAGGAGAGATATGGTGGAGCGGCAGGAAAGATGGAGAGAGAAAGAGATATGGCGCGAGAGAGTCTAACGGTCCTACTTGTTGGCGCCACGCACTGCCCCAAATCCGGTCCCTCCTAGCAGTTAACTGTGACTCACATTCCAGGGCGCACGTGCTGGTGTCTTTTTCCTCCAAAATGCTCCCCTTCTTCGGGATGCAGAAGTGTCTCTATCAATGCACCCTTTCAACTAGCTAATCTTGCAGCAGACCGTTTATTTTAAGCCACCAACTGGAGGCATACGAAACGTCCTCAATATAGGTCATGGGTTCCCCTTCACCCATCGCATAACCTTTGACACCTATTGCAGTATCAAATAAGTTCAAAAACACCACTGATGGAGCAGTAAATTATATTTCCTGCTTTGGGGAAGTAGCCAGGTGTCTTTCTTCCGAAATGTGCATTTTAAATTGTTTTGTGGAAGAATCGGTGCAATGAGATTTAGACAGATTACACAGACTCAATTTAAGCATCTTTATCAGCTAATATTTGTATCCAGATTCCCTGCTAGTTTCAACTGTTATACTGGGTGATATTAAATTCAGTTAATGATCTAGTGATTCAAAAAAAAATAGATGGAATAAATCCATTCAAAGTTGTTTAGTATTAATCTCTATTGGCACAAAGTGAAGAGTACACCCCCTTAAATGTTGTTGCCAGAGAATCGCTAATTCTGTCTATTCCCAATGACTGTGCCCTTGAGACACTTATCAAGATTTCTGAAGAAAACTTACAAACGAGACTGTGGTATAAGCATAGTGGTGATGATTTTCCACCTAGACAAGTTAAAATATCAACAGGGCTGCCTGATTTTCTTAAGCAGCACCATGGATATTTTCCCACAACTAGCCCCCTGATTGATAGCACAAACGGGGCGTGCCAGAAATCTAACTGGTTCAAATTATTTTAAATCACCATGTGGCAAGATAAATAACTCGGTTTGGTGGGAGATAGACGCAGTGCAGATTCACAGTTTTATTGACAGGAGGTGAATAATGCCTCGCCCTCCGCAAATGCCTGGTTGCGTAGTTCGTCGCTATCTATCTTGGATGGCCAGATGTGCATTAATGACTCCCCTCTATTGGTGCAATTTTCAGGCATCAGACCGAAGTGGCTGCGCTTCACCTCCTGGCAAGGTTCGGATCTGCGCAGGAACCCTTCCTCAAACCAGAGAGCCTCATCTCAGGCCATCCTGATGACTCTGATCCTGGAGCTACCAATGGTAACCGCAGCACGGCCACAGGAACGGAAAGTGGTCTTGGCGCTGAGTCGGGTGGCAGTTCATCCGGAATGGGACCCCAAGGGGTAAGGTTAACAAGCAAAAGCGCAAGATAAAAACACTCCTATTATGCTGGATTTAGTTTGAGCTTTTAGCGCATTTTAATATTATTTGTAAAGTAATTAGCACTCGGCTTCAAAAAGTCGTCACAAACTTTCGGTTGTCTCATGAGTTCACAAAGGGAATAATAAAAAGTCGAACCATAGACCATTGGGTCTCCCTGACCAGAGGGTGGGAGCCCTGTTGACTGTATGAGAATGCAGTTAAGTTAAACTATGAACTACACAGCTTCATGAAGTAGTACTTGGTGCCCTGAAGTCTTCTTTGAACATTGATGAGCATTTGTAAAAATTTGCAGGTGTACGCAAATGCCTGGAGCATATCCACGAGGCCTGGACTCCCTGCTCAGAGACATCCCTTCAAGAGCTATGGCGCCGGAGGCTGGCAAACGCCTGATTCCGGAGCGGGCAGCTTCAGCATAAACGACCACAGCAACTCTGTTGGGCCCACCGGCCCCGTTGTAAGTCCTGCCGGCGGAGCCGCTGTCTCCACTAGTCACACGTGCACCTCCCGCTCCTCCACGCATTCGTCTAACTCTTCGGGCAACATGAATTCCTCCGCCGGGATCCCTGGTGCCGCTGCAATGGCGCAGTCCGACGGCGCCGGTTGGACAAGGATGAAGGAGATGAAACTCAGACACATTCTGGATCAAATCATTTGGGAGCGGATGTTGGTCAGAAACAGCATTGTGGTTGTTGGAGGCGCAGACTTTGAAAACGTCTGTACTGGAGCTAATCAGGGCGGAGACTTCCAATACATGAAACCATATGCCGGAAGCGAGGTTAGTGTTTTAACCACGTCGTCTTCTCTAAAGATAACAGTGCAAGTCAGGCTACTTTAGGTATTTTTATGAATTAACCCCATTTAATCAAGTAAATAAGGCTCAATAAGCTTCGAGTTTTGAGAATGAATAAAAGCGTTTTCCTCTAGTTGATGAAACCAAATAGCTGTACCACACCTTGAAGTCATGGCTGGTTTACCAGTATCCCCTCGGATTCTTTGACTAAATATAACGCTTTGGATTGCCATTACTGAATGATTGGGCTTCTCTAATAGGGAATTTTAGAACATTTTTAAATTAGACAGGTAGTTACAAACTATAAGTGTTCACTTTCAGGATGGGATGCATTTCAGACAATCGGTCAAGTAGTTATTAACTCAAGAATAAATGAATTCATCAAGTTATAGAGACACAACTATTTTAATATATTAGTAAGATTGAGCCTCAAGTAGTGAGATTATGTACTAGCTCTAACGTTACTCCATTAAAGTGAAATGTTCATTTTTCATCGCACCTTGTGCTTGAAACTCCTCGTTTTCACTAATGGAAGAATGCAATAATGTTTTCTTTGTTGCTTGACAGTTTCAACATCGTCGTTAATCTTTGATAGAAATATCTGACAATTCATTAATAGAACCGGAGGCGACCTTATTTTGGGTGATATTACATGTCTTTCTATTGTGGGTTTTTCCATTGAAGTGGGCTTTTTAACGAATTTTAAACAAATACTTAGTTTTATGCACTAATAATGCACCCAAATTTAAGGATAAAGTTGATTTATGTGATTACATGAATAAGTGGAGATGTTCTGGCAACGTTTACTAAGCTAACCCATCAGATATCATCTGCTTTATTTCAGCCGCACTTAGAACGGGGTTTTTATTTATAGGCTTCCGCTCAGTGGCCGAGGTTTTAATTTACTTCGTTATTTGCCGCTTTGTTGAAAGCGGAACAAATAAACCATTTGGGATTTCGATTACTGCTGAACACTAAATTTCAAAAACCCTATGACTTCATTGTCATTTTAATGATAAAGTAATGTTCATCGACTAGATAAAGGAAACCGAGTCCCATGAGAAGTGATGTTTTAGCTGCAACTCATTTGAAGGCTAAAACTTTGTCTTTCATTGTCTAAATACATTCACATGGAAAAATTGTCCGATCCCACCAAACCTGTTATTATGCCTAGGGACTTATCAAAGATCCGACAGAGCCTTAATGCCAGACACCAAAGTTATCTGGCCTTTCGGAAAAGTCAGTCCCTCGTTCTACCACCCATACCTGGCCGCTCTTTCCATCTGGTTTAATAGAAATCGATAGATTTATTTTTTTTCGGTGATTTTTCGAAGGGCTTAGAGATCCCGATGGCCTTGACTGCTTAGAATTCTTTAACATATGATGTTAAAAAATTGTTAAATGTTCACATAGAGCAAGATGCGATAGAAAATACTAGGGCTTTGGACTTGTTCAGGTGGGTTTTCTGCATAACGTAAGGTCAACATAGAATGTATTACAATATTAAATCCGCAGAAGGTTGGTCGTAATGGTTTGATAACTGCTTCACAGGGATATGCAATTACGTTTGAATTAGTATATTAGTCTATCAGAAAGATTAAGTTTGGAAAACATCCCGTATCTGTTTGATAAATCAATATAATCAACTTCGAATGGACCTTTGGACAGAAATGAAAGCGCCATTTCGGGTAAACCTTGTTTCACTTAAAACCAAATCCCAAGTTATTTTCATGCGCATGAAGAGATGAGTGTGTGTATGATGTAGGCTTGCATGCATCATTGGCTAAACACAGAGCTAGGCGCGCTCACACAGGCATAAAATCCAGACTTGTAAATTACCATCTCCCTGCCCCTCCCCAGAGCGGTAACAGGAAATTCAATCAAGCTATCCGCTCGACTACTCTGTCGGTATTCGCAATCATCGCAGACATGCATAGCATTGTATTAGACAACTAATGTAGCCATTCATTCTGCTTCAAGAGTATCAGTGAGTGTTTTATTTAAATACATAAATCAGGTAGTGCTTTAATGAGGGAAAGCTCAGTTAAAAAGGGTTATCCTGATCCATTAAACCGGTAAAATCAGAGGAGTGTGTGGCTAATGACATTTTGCGCCCTTGTCTATAAGCGTAGAATTCATGGGATTTCAGCTGCACCTTCGGGCATACGGTATGGGCAAGAATTTGTTGGACGAGGTGGAGGAGGAGGAGACTTGATAACCCCCTTAGAGGACATCCTTTCCCTCCTCTCATCCCACACACAATCACAGACCAATCTTTCGCTGAAGACCCCACCCTTCTCCGCAAATAGCGCGTTCGTTTGGGGGAGATGAGTCACTCACCAACTAGGAGTTTCCTCCCTCTCTCCCTCTGGCAAAAGGTCAGCGCGATCAAAATGCCTCATCAGCGCGTGGGCCTGAGGGCAGGCGGTGGGAGCCGTATGCTTAATGTCGTGGAGAGCATAAAAACCCTTGCGCGATTGTTGCAAGGAAGATTTGGCGTCCTACAAAAGACAAACATAGTACCCTAGCACAGAAAAGCATAGACAAGCAGTCTGTTGTGTTTACTCTAAAAGCACTGACTAAATGGAGGGGGTGATAAAGTGAGATGATTGGAAAGCTCAAAAATCGGAAAAATACTTTCAGCAGCAGTCATGTTATAGGCGCCAAAACTCATTATTCACACTGTCTTCATCAGGTTAAGTAAGCTGGAATCGGTGGGCAGATTTGTCGTATTAAGTAAAAAGATTCTCCTCCAGAGATTCATTTAATCATTTGAAAAGTTTTTAACCTATTCCAGATTTAAACTTGCGCTTATTTTATTTGCATTTAAGCCCCCTACCTACAGTGAGCATGGAAATGTAGGTCAAGCAACGAGGGAATCAAGAGACCCAATTATCACCAATCGTCTTAATTCGCTTTTCATGGTGGATACGGCATCTCTTCTGCAGGTTTGTTCAGGCTTCTCGTATATCCGTGTGATTTTATATTACCAAGGAAATTTATCAATCAGAATATTATCATCCAGTTGCTCAGTTCATTGAAAGTCTGTATCAAAAGACTTTGTACACAGAAATCAGCACAGCACTTGAGTTCGTGGGATCAATAATAAAAAGATTTAAAAGCAACTTTCTATGATATCCCCTTTCACTCCTTAACTCATCATTGGTTTCTTCTAAAATTGGTTCCTCAGAAATATGATTAAATTCATCGCAAACATGAGCACTGATGTCCTTTCTTAAGTTTAGAATGTTTGTACATGGATCATAGGTTAGTTCTTTGGGGTTAAGGTTGGCCAACTTAGGATAACTATAACTTTGCATTTGTTACGAGGAATATTCTTTATTATTACAGACTCCAACCAATCGTACACTATGTATAAATCCACCAATTGAGGTTTATTTCAGCACAAAATGTTTGTTTTAACGGAGAGAGATGGTGTGTATTCGTCGGCGAATTGATGCACGCCTGGTTGTCAGGTTTCAAGTGCGCAGCAGGAAATGGACGGGATTTTCTTGCAAAATGGACATGAATTAGGAGCTACATATCGATTTGTCTGCCCGAGTCTGGCAGTAAGGGCACACAAGGCTCCTGACAAGCTAAAAAGGGGGCTTCCATGTAGCTTATGAGAACTGCTTCCGTATTTGCTAAGGTTTTTAAGAGGCACGTTGTCATGCAAGAAATAGTCAGACCTTCAGCCTGCTCCATCTAGTTGCATTATCACATAGTGCAACAGGAAACTGCAGTTATTGTTATGGGATGACGAATTTGTGTGGGTGGTGGTAGTAAGCCCCAAATCTAAAGACGTACCTTAGTGCTGTAGTTTCGCAAATATACACCCGACGAAGAACTCGAGAGGAATCTAAGTGACATTTAACAGGGAACTGAACCAAATCCTTACTCCTAAACCCCCTTTCTTGTCAGGAACTCTGTGCTGTGAAAGAGGATAGAGCTAAATTGAAGGTGCAGAACTACATTATGGAGAAGGAGCTAAGGGCGATTCAACTGAGTCATCAAGGCCACTGCCTGTCTGAGTCAGCCCTGCGATCCCAACTCAACACCCTACAAGTCGATCGGAACTTGCAGATGCTCAAGATCTCCGATCGCAGCGGTGGGCAGAATCCTCTAACCCAGCAAATCGAGGTTGGTTACTAGTTCCAGGTGGTTTGTTTTCTAGATCAAACTACTAACGGAAGCTAGGACCTACAATACTTAATTGTCAGAAAAGGTCTTTATTAGTATTTTGCTTATCTAATAATCACCACTTGTGCACAAAGGTCTGAACACTAGGCTCAGATATATGGGTTAATTGACATTTAGAAGTACTACCGCTGCTTATTTCACACTAACTCGAACCAAAAGGTCAAATTTCCAAGTTCTGACAAGATTTCTCTTTTACCTAATTTGTAGAGTCTGCAAGTTGCCTTCGAGTCTCTCCGAAAATCTGCGGAACAACATCAATCCCAGAGCGAGGAGTTAGTAAATGACTTGAAGCAGGCTAATGCTGCCTTGATAACTGCGTTCGAGAAGGCCAAGTCAAAGTACCTGGCTCGAATCCGGAAACTTGAGAGTCAGATTGCGCCTCCAAATCCCTCGACTCCTTTAGTGTTACGGACTGGTTCTTCCATCCCTAGCAGTCGCGCGGACCCAAAACCAAGTGTTCCAGTCTCCAGACCTCCTGTGGTTCCCGCACACAGGACGGCACCTCCTCCACCACAGCTGCCTCTTCCTCCTGTCTCCCCCCCTCCTGCCTCTGACGTTTACGAGGTTATCCAAGACTCGCAAGTCACAAATTGGCAAGGTCAGGAAGAACCTGTCAATATAACGAACCCTAATGGATGCTACTCCATTGTCCGCACTGCTCCTTATTACCCCAAACACCCAATGGCAATGATGATGGGCAACAGACCTCCCACACGACCCAGATGAGAGGTCCGAGTGGACTCTGAATCTCCTGATTATCTCCGTCAACCATGCCGCTTTCTGCCCACTCACTGCGTGAAAACAACCTGTGCCTCTTGTATAGAAAGACGATTTCAATTCAGTGACAACGCAATTGTTGAAACTAGGCATAAATACGACTTTGCATATCTGGACCGTGCTCCTCCCCTCCCTCCACCCCTAAACCACTTTTTCTTTCCTTTGCTCCTATATTGTGGCTACAAATTCGGTCAGACTTGACCTACTATGACCCCACCCCTTCTTTCTCTTATACGAAAACTGAATGATTTGTTTGTTTTGTTTTCTCTGTTTGCAGCGTGCGCCCAATAAAGATGGAGAATTGACATCTTCTTTTCAACACGAAAATGCATTACGTAAAAACGTTTTACTGTATAAAAATTTCAGATATTTTAATCAAATGCTTAGTTCTATCGCATTTCAAATTAATGTAGGATTAATGTTCCTCAATAAATGAAGTTGGTTTTAGCTAATATGTAATTTAATCAAAAAGATATTTATTAAGTTGTTTGTGGTCAATATAACTCATTTAATCGGTCCAATGAGAAGTATGTGCGTCAGGAAACCAGTTACACACGGTTCAATATAAAAATGCATCGCCCAAAGTTACGTACTTCAGACAAATCAAAACACCTGAATATGTATACTGGGAAATCCTATACAGGCTTAAAAGTTAACTTGCTTTTACTTAACATGAATAACCTTTGGGGTTGATATAACCCATAACTTTTAAGAAATTTAAGTTATAAAAACAATTAAATTCCTAGCCTTCATGTTAGAAAGATCTTAATTGTCTAGAAAAGTTTTTTTGCATTTTGTAACACAAATCTACAAGGGTTGTCTCTTCAATATTACCCGTATGGTGTCATATCTACAACGAATCATTTTTTATTTTGTAATCGTAACATCTAAAGAACCGATTTCGTCACTGTGCTGTGAAATGGTATGACAAAATTCCGCTTTTGTTGAAACAACTACAGTGGTGCAAGAATTGGTTGCTAAAAATGCAGCACTATTCCTAAAAGGGGCAGGTGTTCCACAGTCAACCAGAGCTGTTTTCAATGCAAAGTGGGTTTGCTGGAATGATGGCTTTTGAGACCGTTTTTAGTTACGCTAACCGGTTAATTCTGTTTGACCGATGGTGGAAGACTGGGTGATTAAAGGGTAGTCTGCGAGATGACAGAGCCAAGGACAACGAGAACAACTTATTGCAAGTCTAAATTGAAATGTTATTTTGGAGTAGTTTTCCTCAGCCTCTGTGACTATACTTTTGGGGGCTCTTAGATACTAATTAGCTAGTATTGTTTGAATTCTTTCAGTTTAACCCTCCAAAAGACCTATTAACATTTCACTATTTCTATAATTCGGCGCTGATTACAATTTTGGAGATTTCTTCCCATCGGTCAAGTTTTTTTCTAAAAATTGGATTTCTTTTGTGAAATCATCTTTTTAACACGTAGGAAATTCGGTTGCTCGGCCCGAATTATCTCCCTACTAAAGCATAAAAAGGTTACAAACAGATTTCCCAGAACAATAACCTTAGACCTTGAGTCTAAAAGGGATCTGTAGTTTGATAAAGCCCTCATTAGCTTAATCTGTTCCGAAGAACTAAAGTGCCAACCCATCAGTTACACTACCTCCATACAACATATATCTATACATAGTTTTAATTTTCCAAATGCTTAAAATTGACGTCATAACCTACAAATGTTTAGATTTATTCCACATTTTGAAAAGCCGAGATGTGTTCACCCGACCTCCACCGTTTTAAGTACCTCTCCTATCTGTATCTACATTAGTCACCTAATATACCCACTGGTTCTGCCTTCTTTTGTCGTTGCTAGCATGACGAAGCTAAGTGGATATTCCGAAAAACCGAGGAAAAGGTCGTACTACGCGATAAACGCACCAACAATGGCTTCACTGCTTATGCCACCACTTCCTTCCCCTGATTCATTCGTTTTTTTTTCCAGACTCATTCACCACGGGCGACACCCAGATTCCAGACATCGTTCCTTCTACCCTCCACTACCATCGTCATGTATCCGAAACAACAAAACAATAAAACAATTGCATGAACGTACTTCAGCCACCATCAGCATTCCCCGAGGAGTCATTTACTGCACATCAGTACCGCTTGACTCTCTTCAGATGAGTGAGGTTGAGTGCAACGAGACTTCACAAGAGCTCAAAGGGAAATACATTGACACGATCAAAGTCTAAGACAGAATCATCAAATGAAAATGGAAAAGTCCATTATGGAATGCGGTAGCTTAATCAGCTTTAAGTATGAAGTTGTGGATGGATTGGGATTTTTTGCCTTGAGTGACAAGTGCAATCAGGCCTCTTGAGCTAGTGCATACATACGAGTGCGATAAACTCTCCTAATCCGAGCCTTCATTCAGTCTACAATGACTATCTGAAACTTGCCATATTGATTATTCAGACCCGTCCTACGAAGTTGTAGTTCGTGAAAGATATTCCATCTGGAAGTTGGTCAAAAAGCTCCGGTTCAGCTTAGGTGCTACAATCGCACCACTTTTTCCTGAAATCAGTCCACGAAAGCAAGACCTTTAAGCTAGTTCCGCACACATTCTGCCCGCTTAGAATAGCGATGCTAGTGCTTCTCAAGCCACTTACTCTATAAAACAAAAAAGAACGCTTGATTCAGGCGACAGCAAAGGACTCTGATCGAGTAGTAATGCTGAAAGAATGCATACCGTACTCAGAAAAAAGTCTAGCCATCCTTGCAAGAACTTCGATAGGCTAATAACGTGACAATTAGACTGACTTCAAGTAGGCACTAGCATGGGTTATTAATAGTCAAGGCTAGCCAAGAACTCAGATGTCCATAAACTGATTGCTGTTTTGGAGTCTGGATGTTTCTTCCGCTGGTGCCGAATCGCTTCTGTGCAGCAGTCCGATTGGACGACTAGTGTCGGAATCATCCACAAGCTTTAGGGATGTCACAAGACTGCTTCAGAAACCATTGGGTTGCGAAGCCAAGCAACCTATCGACCAGCTTCTGCTTTTGCCCAATGAGTTTTGGTTAGTTATTTATCCACGATTCCTTAGCTGAAGAATCCGTAGCGTCGTCAGAGTAGACAGAAGTTATTGAAACTACGCCGCTTCTATCCGTAAACCTAGTTTGCGCGCGCCTATTCTGTTCCTCGATAAGTGAATGCCAAGGAAATCATGAATGTCAGGAGAAGGGCAATAAAAATTTTATTCCGTTTTCTGAACCATGAAAAATGCGCTTGCGTTAGGGTGTGCAAGGATAGTGGTGGTAGCAGTGGATGGGGTGGTGGGGTAATGATAAATTTACATTGTATTCCTCTCAGACAACGATGTCGACGAAGTCAGGCTTCTTGCACTTCTCCCCTATTTTTCCTCCGCGTTTCCCTTCTCTTCCTCCGAGCCCCAACAGGGTAGATCAGCTGCAAGGCAAGGCAAAAACTAACATAGGAAAACCTAGGGATGAATAGGCCGTTGTGATTCTGATTAATTACCTCAGAACACACACACACACACACACTACGATTCTATGAGCTCCCATCTATCAGGTTAAAGTGAAGTGGCATTCGAAACTTACCTGTGACAGGAAAGCACTTGAATCGACTCTTGTGGCTAGAGATGAATAGTCTTATTCTCTCCTGCATCCTACAAAATAAAAGAATAAAGAGCCAATACTGCAAGTACAGGGTGTTGTTTGGATGTTTTCCCCAAATGCGTCAGAGGTGTTCAAGCACACAATGCTTCCTTTAAGTTTTAACTCTCTATTCATTTATCCGTGCTGACAAAGAGGAGAAAGGATCCAAACTGAAACCCACGTAAGGAAGAGAAAAAATGAGGAAGAGATTGTGGTCACTGCCCAATGCTCCCCTGAACACTGAAAAAACTATCCAACGACCAAGAAACTAAGAGGTGGATGTGAAGAAAACCTTGGAATGTAACAGCAGACGATTTGACTGCGTCAGCGCAGCAAACACTCTCTAAAAACTGCCGAAAGAAGAAGGGTTGGAGGGGCTTGAGCTGAAATAAGATGCCTTCGAGAAATTTTTACAGCTAAGCACCAGATATTGAAGGCAAAGATTATTAACGGGTCGTATGATAGCAGGACTCGGCTCCCTCCTAGTCCACGCCTCAGGGAAATGTAGAAAATGAATGTCGTTTGTCACCAGTACGTGGCCTCCGCCGAGCTAACACATCATAATCCGCCATATTATTACGTATGGTTGGGCAGTGCCGTCGAGGTGGACACTAATCGCCATACACTAATTCCAGTGAATCGACGACAGAATTAAAGCAGTGCTTGAGGAGAGCCCTTCAGAATACGCTTAAAAGCAGTTTACTCCAGCCCCGCTTCGGGATCGGATTGAAGCTTTAATAGATGGTAATGGCGGCGGTTATTTTGAGTAATCTCATGGGCCATGGTCTAGTTTTATTTCTATTGCAGATGACAACCATTTTTCCTGATGAGATTACCAAGTTCACCGCGAACACCCTGCAGTGACAAAGGGGATTACCAAAGCCGAGAGTGCATTTTACCTACCGTAGTAGAGACAGGCAACGAGGGACATAGGTTCCCCCACCTCCCCCGCGTTTAGATTGATTAATCACATAAGTTGTGGGAATTAGAACGTGCTCAAATTCCAGATTCCCTACTTCAAAAGACCAGTGTGCACACCGCTACTGGAGGAGAAGAACAGAGTAGGAGCGAGATGACTCCCAGCAAGATAGTAAAAGTACGCCCAACAGTCTAACTTGAGTGTACTGAGTCTAGACAGCCGCCTGTGTGAGTAGCAATCCGGAGAAGACTGAGAGAAAGCGAGATAACTGTAAAACACGTGACCACACAGAGAAGAGATGAAGGTAGCCAACTGTCTCAGTGTATTTGACGCACAATCAGCCTGACGATCGTGTTTATCATTCGCATATTTCTGCATTCGCCGCAGTCATTAATCAATGACTGTGCACTACACAAGAGCGGAAGCAAGACGTGAGAGCACACTATTGCCGTGTCTAGAAGCGGAGAGAGCAAAGGAAATGGAGTCGGAATGAGTCAGATCGAGGGATAAGGTGATGACTGTTGTCTTCTGGTGACAGAAGGAAAAGTAGACTCCTCCAAAGAGTGCTACCTCAATTCTACCCCTCTCCTATTCATTAACCTAGTATTTGTGGGCAATTTCACAGAAAATCTTCAAACAACCACTTGCTGCTCCTTCATATTTCAGGGAACCGGTAACATACTTGAAAGTGGGTTTTCTATAGCGAAATGATACCAAAGACTGTTCGGGAACGGAGGTGCCCAGAATCACTACTAGTGACATGAGGCAACAAGCGCATTAATGCAAGCGCAAACACACCGAGTAGCATTCTAACACTGAAATGGTGGAAAGCACTGCTCCATATCTCTAGCAGTGGTGCGCTAAGGAACATTCGAAGCTATTCCAGGTCAACAGTGTCTCATTCACAACAACTAAACTTGAACCATTGTGAAGATTGCACATGCAGCTTCACAGTCGGCCTCATGAAACTAGGGATAGAAAGAGTGGCTTTTTGTTGTGGCAACGACAATTCAACTGTCAGTGATGGTGGATTGTTATGCCGAAGATTTACTCGAACCACATTCATCGTCCCTAGGTTGGAAAATTAATTCAGGCATAAAGTGAGCAAGGACGTAGGTAAAACAAGGTGTAATAGTCCTTGTGCGAATATGAAATGTCTAGATAGTAATATAAACCTTTCGGGCGGCTATTTACGACTTCCGAAAGCTACCAAAAACACTCTGAACATATTTGCTTAAACGAACGAAGCAGAAATGTAAACGCGGAACGTTAACACCCTCAAATGCATTCTATATATTCTGACCGGCAGCCGTTAAGTGACGTAAAATAACGGTTTGAGTGCTATGCCCACTCACACACAGTGGTTGGACAAAATAGTGGAAACACCTAACACATTTTGACATCGAAGCTGGACATATTGTTTGTGTTTTTTTGTATATGTTTTGTTGTTATTTGCTGTGTCTATTCAAAATAACTGTTATTGTTGATATTTAAAAAGAACTGATTATAACCTCTCAGACTATCAAAGAGGCCAAATTGTTAGTGCCCGTGTGGCAGGCACCAGTGCAACTGAAACTGCCCGGATGCTGCTTGGCATTTCAAGAGGTACTGTCTCAAAAGCAATGGCCGCCACCTTTAAAAGAGAAGGAAAACCGTCGTCGTCCTCAGAAAAACACAAACCTGTCTGGCCGAAAATCGAAGTTGTTGGCTAGGAAAGACCGTAAGGTCTCCAAATCGAATTGTTAGAGAGGATCGCGCAAGACCACGGCTCCTAACATCACTACAGAGCTCCTCAATGAACACCCACAGAGCAGAACCCAGTGGTGGATTCCACCACGGAAGAACTGCAATTAGCAAACCTATGCTCTTCTCAAAGACAAACGTTTCAGTGTTTAGAGTGTTTACCTAATTTCCGACCTTCGGGCCGCCGAGTCGAAAGAAACACATAATTCAGCCTGCCGCCTTCTCCCATCAGTAAAATATGGCGGCGGGGGTTCTGGCAAGATGATCTGAGGTGCTATTTCTGAGAAATCCGCCGCCGAGCCAATGAAATACCACCCTTCATGGAAGAAGAATCAGCAGCCGAGACTACTTAGGAATTTCAGGCTACCAAGTTCTTCATCCTATGCTTGTTCAAAAACTGTTTCCGTCATCTTTCAAGATGATGGTAACTGCGGCACCAATCCACACAGCAGCTACAACAGTTAAAGAATGGCGGCACGAGGAAGACCATTTCAATGAAGTTGAGCCTCTCATCCGGTCACCACCACAATCCCCACACCCCATCCTCATTATTGAGGAGCAGTTATGGTCGTCAATTTAAGAGATTCTTATAAGAAGCCCCTGAAAGAACTGGAGGGTGATTTAACTGAAGAATGGGCCAAAATTCCTCTGGAACCAACAATTCACAATTTGTATGAATCAATACCGCCTCGGAAGATTGAGGTTGTAAGTGCGGCAAAAGGATGGCCTACACATCATATTGAAATTTATTTAGTTGATTTCATGGTATTTCCCCTATTTTATCCAGCCTCTGTACATAGCGCACTACGTGACCAAAAAACGCAGGTTACACTGCATTTGTAGATATATTTGGACTCCGTAAGCCTTTATTTGCTATCCCCTCGAAAGCATCCAAAACGTGTCAACGATGAGATTGGAACACTACAGGCTTACCATATGTCAGGGTGCCAAAGCCAACAGTAAAAGAGTAGAAGTCCAATCTATCAAAACTATCGAACTGTAGGAAACCAAACAACTTCAAGCGAATTCCCCAATTTACACGTTTCCATCAATCTCCAAGGTACAAAATAAGTTATTCCGCATCAACGCCTTATTCGATCAGAAATACGATTCTATATACCCAGTGCTTCTAAATAATGGGCTCGCAAATATGCACAATTAGACTCTACAGTTTAATTAGCATTCTTGAGACGTTGCTGACGCACGTAGGACTGGCACAAGTCGAGTGGCCCATCGAAAAAGGTCTGGGTGGGGCGCCTCGTAGCAGACAGAGCAGCAGAGAGGAGTCCGGCTGGGCATCAGCTGTCGTCAGCACAACCAGTCGAGAGGCCATGTTCTTCAGCATGAAGACCACCTGCATCAGCGCGGCTGTTGGAAGGCCTCCTCGCTAAAATATGAAAAAAGTGAGGAAACACCCAAGCCAAAATCTCAAAGTTTGTGATAACTTGAGAGATCTAAATTCCCTTATCCCCAAAGGTGATGTGGTGCAGATAAACGTATTCTAATGGCAAGAGAAATTCAAAGAGGATATGACTGACCAGCAGAACAGCCTAATCAGTCCATTAGATCTACCATAGTTACTATGGATCAGAGAACCCGAGCCTAGAGAGAAACTATGGGACCATAGTCGTGACACGCCAGCTCCAATGCTCAATCGACCTCACTACTCCACCTTAGTTTAAAGGAAGGGTTCAATATCGTTTAAAAATCAATGAGATGAACTCACTAGTTTTGCACTGATAGCAGAGTATAAAGTTTGAAAGTAGCTTAGGCGACAAGCAAACACATTATATTCAGAGCGAGAAGAGGTAGTCTTCCCAGCACTATCAATGCTAGCAACAATCTGCCATGAAAGTTGACGTAAGCGCTACACAAAGTCGACCACTCTTTACGTTCAGAGGGAGAAATAAGGAGTCTCCTTCAACGATTTTCCTCTTGCTTCCCATGTAGGGTTTTTCAGAACTCCCCGCCTCGCATTCTCCACACAGTGTTTGCACCTCTTTAGCGCTCGGCCTGAATCCGAGAGAAGAGTGAGGAGTAGCGCAGTGCAGCGACTGCAAATTGCGCAATGCAGAATTTCACACCAAAAAACCCCCCATCCATCGAGAACGAGGGAGAAGAACGGAAAAAACATCGGCCCAATCCTCAACCTAAAACACAGTCGACTGGGTGTGTGCACGGAGAGTTTTGGGTAGTAGGTAAACGGGTTGGGTAAAATTAACCACCCCAAAACCCAAGATATAACTACTCAGTAACGATCGAAATACAAATAGCCACTTGAGCCATAAACTACGAGTATGCATTTAGTCCTTTCTACCGCCCCACCACACCCTGGAAGCCCAAAAGGTACTTCTGCTTACTTAAACCGATTCTAACTCTCTATACACTAGTTTCATCAATACAAATCTTAATCCAAGATAAAACGAGGTAAAAATGCATCTCAACAGCTTCGAAATAGATCAAGAAGTTTAGAGGTCCCCTGAAAAAGCTAACGTAATTTTTTAGTTAAAAAGGCAACTATAAGTCTATTAAATCAAAACTATCCTTACATTACTGCTTAGTGCATTGCTCTATATATCCATATGATTTTCCCTTTCAACGCAATAGATCAATAGATCTCTTGTATAATGTCGGCGAAGTAAGCACCACCATCCGATCTTTCCAGACGGTTAAACAGGAACAGTTTGTTTCCTTAATAATGTCGAGAAAAACAACAAACTCTGTGTAAGATGACTTCGGGCAAGGCACTACCACAACTTGAGGTGAAGATGAGGGGGTGAGGGGTCAGCGAAGCAATCACTACGAGAGGTAGAGTTATGGTTGTAGGAGGTCATCGTACTTCCGGCGTACTTGACTTTATGACCACTGACCAGAGGCAGCAGTGCTGGTAATGCTTGTGGTGATTGCAGGGCAATGACCCCCCCCTCTTACTCTCGGTGTGGGGGAAACGGGGGACATGGTACACCCAAATCCGTTTCTTCACGAATGTCCATCAGTCGGAGGGGTAGATTAATAAATCACCACACTAGAACACAGTGGAAATGGATAGGCAAGTGTTAAGACCACGTCTGCAAATAGAATAATTCTGATCGCCTAAGGTACACATCAGACGAGAGGTTTAAATTAGAATCGTTTAATGACTCTCTACACCCAGCCTGTGAACTACCGTGCTTCACAGTGTTTGAGAAATGCCATAAAAAGTCTGCTGATACCTTGAAAAAACCTGTTTTCACAGAAAATTCATTAATGACCCCCTGTTTTTAACATCCAAAGCTGCTTATTGCTCTTAGCAGTAGATCAGACTGCCTGGAAAATGGAGTACTAAAAAGTGCTATTTTAAATGCATTTGGTTAACTGCACAACCACGAAATTCCCGAAGACTTCTCGAAAGACATTTATCAATTTCATAGTCACAGAAGCAGCGCATACTCAGTTTGCGACCCTCTCTTCCTCTTTATAAAGATCTGCGTTGGTTGTTTTTCGCTGTAAAGTTCAGAGCGAGTTCCACAAAATAGGTAGAATGGCGAGTGCAGGAGGAGAATGCGCTGAATTAACCCTAAGTAGTTGTTTTTATCCCATCAAGCAGATCCAAAAATCCAGTTGAGAGATTATGACAGCAGATGCAAGAAAATATACCTTCATGCAAACCGGAACACTTCTAAACAAATTCATGTGCGCTACAAACACCCGACTCAGCAGTGCAATACGAAAGACCCCATATCTACTTGGTAACGTACGCAATTTTTATCTCAAACCAGGACTTAACTAATCCGATCGTGCCTTTCAGACCGATATTTTCTTATTAAAGTTGTTGCAAGTATCCGGAAAAACAAGAAAACCCTACAAACAGCGAGGATCGAACGAACGCAAAAGCACAGCGTAGCCAAACCACGGGACATCTAACACGCCTCCTACCAGACGATCGAAGTTTTTATGGTAGCATCTCATTAAATTCTCACCAGCAGTTACCTTGACAATAGCTAAGTTATTCATGCTAAACTACAGTCGTGTCGCCAAATTGAAACGCAAATGATAGAATTGGAAGAAGTACACTAAGAGGAGCCCCTGCTGATCCCATTTATTGCCTCGACTGGCAATGACCACTCCATACACACGCGCACACATCCGGCCATCAAATGCCTCAATTATTATCTCGGCAATGCCTGTGGTGGTTTCTACGACTCTCTCCCAGCCATATTTATAATCAATAGAAGTCAGTCTATTCAGCTGACAAAGCCATTCGTGTAAAACGACTGTTGAGTGAATCCGGCTTGATTGATTTTCGATTGTCAGTGCAAATCTTTTTTTAAATAATCAGTCACTAGAGAGTTGAGTCTCTGAGAATGTATGGGCCATGAGCGATGTTACAAAGGGGGAAACAGAGGACACTCAAAGCCTGAAGAGAAACAGGATGCAATTCCCACGACCAATGGGGGTTTTATGAGCAGATAAAGTGGGAAATGAGTATTTGGAAGTCGATGACTTTGCCGGGTCTGAAAACCCCTACACATTTCCCACACTAGAATCCGATGCGCGCTGTAGAGTCACCATAAAGTGGGCTGCAGTCAAACTCATCCAAAGCCATTCCGTGTTTGGGCGCAGGATAAAGGACAAGAGAAGTTGGAGTTGGGGCATCTGAAGGCTGCAAAACCGCCTAATGAACGTCAAACCACTTCTGGGTCGAGGGTAGTTTGGCTATCCGCCAGTGGATGACGCACAAGCCGGCTTTTCAAAGTGCCTGTCAAGCTTTATTTAGAAGTTAAAATTCACGTTGGACTTCTTCAGCAGGATCACCACTGGCGAAACCCTCCCTCTAAGATTGACAGAGATCTTAAGGAGAGAATGGAGGAAGGGATTCCAAGACTATGCAACTTCTTTGAAAATAAACCAACTTAGTTCTTTTGACAACGCGAGTTAAATATGGTGAGAGAGGAGCCGGGAAGATATCAACAAGGCTGGTGGAAATAAAATAAAAAGGTGAATTTTTCAACTGTTGACGCTGCTGTTGTCTGAATTCCCGCCGCTGCAGACCCTGGTATTTTGAACAAGCTCTAGCACAATGGGAGGCGCTTAAATGTGAATTTGAAATTGTAAAGTTCAAGCCTTCATTGCCGAGCAAAAAAACAACGGGAGGTGAGGAAGAAACAGTAGCAGCAGATTCAAAAAAGATATAGCAGGGAGACTACAGCACTGCTGTGTGTGGTGGTGGCTGGGAGCAGCAACAAACAGGTGGCGGTAGTCTCATTTTCCCCCATGCACACTCCTTTCTCAAAATGCATAAAGAGGAGGGGAAGTTCAAGAGATTTCTCATTCGATGCAAACACAACGAGATCCTGTTCGAATGGAGACGGGTTAACTAATGCATGCATGGACAATGGAATTCCTTCTGCTCTATCGGTACGAATCAACCGTTTATACAGATATGGAGCAAAGGCTTCTTAGTTCATGCCTTTCAATGGGATGAAAAAGAAATGTTATGAAAAACTACTGGAAGATACAAGCATTTACGGATGCTCGAGGAATAAAAGCAACCAATGACTTCCTGACAATAAAAGGAGAACAGGAAATTAAGAAAGTGCCTAAGGATTGTTAAGTTTCGGTCTCTGTGGAGGGATTTGTGCAAGGGACTGGATTCTTTGCCTCTTACGGCAACAAAATCGCATCAATTGACAGATTTCCAGGCTAAGTGAGAACAACACTACACAAACAAGCCCACATGGCTCTACAAGAGGGTGAGATGAGGCTACTAGAAGACTTGAGCTCTTGTTTCGTGGAAATCCTGCTTAACGACTGAAACCTTCAATAAGTGCTCTAGAGACCTTCACAGTGGGGTTTCCAACGTCGATCACCAGCAGATCCGGCGCGAAGCTGTAGGTGAGGGGCAGAAGAACCGTCTGCATAAGAGTCAGAAGATTGGCTACTGAGTGATTGCAGGTGGGGTTCTTAGCAGGACTCGAACCGCAGCACTGAAGGGGCACACTGATGCACGCCACGTAGTCGCCAGATTCTTTCAACGACATCTCCGAGCCATTCGCTGACAAGGCCAATGCTAGAATCCTGTTTCAAAGACATACGTAATCGAAAAAGCTAACGATTTTATTTCCGCCTCCAGGGTTTAATTGAAAGATTAAGCCTCTTTTGGTGAATTATAAAAAAGAGCAAATGGTCCTCCAAGCCGAGATTCGTTCATTTCGAGACCTGGTTTGGGAAACTGAATACCAGGTTTCGTGATAGGTCTGCAGCATTTAATTAATTTGACATTATTGGGACAAAGGACTTATCTATTCACGACTACACTGTTAACCAACAACCGAGACTTTCTGATTTGGCATCTGCAAAAATTTCTGTTTGAAAATTCCCATTTAAACAAAATGATTCATTTATTGTGAGATTCCCCATAAGCAATTTCATACCAGATGTAGTAATAAAAAACCCATTCACTGCTATACCATTAAGAAAAATGACCTACCTACCTGAGACTACATGTATAACATTGACCGAGACTCTGATTTTGCTCCTACATAAATTCAGAAGGGAACCTACACAAAAACTACCACTGTTACCATCATTCCGCAATCAGACTCACCCGGCAGAATCGGAAGCCCCAGCCACCCTCTTTTTCGGTTTCTGGGCCCCATCAAAGTCCCATGAGTTCAATTCCTTGCCGACCCTCAAGTCAACATACATGAGCCTAGGCGTCCGGCCAGTCCACGGCGACACCGAATCCGAAGTCTCAGAGCACGAGCAACCGCCGACGCCACTGTTGCGCCGATGGCGCTTCGACGGCGTCGTCTGAGAGGTGCCCTGTTGGGAATCGTTAAGAGTGGGCAGGCCCTGCAAGTCTAATGCCTTCTGATGGAACGCGCCCCGCAGGTTGGAGGGGACTTCGCAAAGGGAAGTGAGGAAACTACCCACCGACGCATCTTCTACCGCCACAAGAGCTACCCTGAACTAAAATACCAAAGGTGATTTCTAAATTCCTTTCTATGAAGCACAGTACAGCCTAGTTAAGACTAGGTACATTTAAAGTTTTAAACCCATTCGCAGTCTGTAAACGGGATTCATGGTGAGGCAATAGAGTCCCATCACCTTTGTTAAACGAATAAAACAAAACAGATATCACGCGTGTTTCTTTTGAAATTACCCACTTCACTGGTTCATCGCGAATGTACACATACAATTGCGAACAGAAAAATTCTTGCCTTATGGCCTCCAATTCAACACGGAATAGAAACACTGATCACTGCTTAAATCCGAAATCAGTGATGAGATCCATTGAAAAGCAAAAGATGATGCAATAGGCAAACCCAACTCACCTCGTTCTTGAAAAGACCAATAACAATATCACTCAGTGCTTTGGAGAATCTAGGCGTGCACTGAAGCAGTTCGTTCTCAGTTAAGCTGAACCTCGTCTTTTTCCTTGGTAACGTGGATGTCTATAGGAATAAAAACAAGCAAGACTTCGTTTTGGGATGAATTTTACTGGCCATTTTCTTCCTCTTACATTGCCAAGCATAGACTCGTCTTCCACGTTTATCGAACCCGACTCTAGATAGGACTGCAGTTGATAGGAATCCACCCCACACGACTTTAAGCTGAGCAGGAGATTAAAAAGTGGTTACTAGAAGACACATCCACATAATGGAATGAGATACACACACGCGAATACAATATACACGGGGGTAACTCCCAATCATTCGCAACTGCAGAACCAAGCATAACTCACCAATTCGTCCACTTGCTGAAGATACGGTCCAGTTTGGTGTGTTGACTCGTGGGTACGAGGATCACAATGTCACCATGTGAGGGTTTTGCGAGGGACGAACAGCTCAACTCGCGCAGTGTCTTTTGACTCCATTCGACCACTGGCTTAGGCAGTTTCGGATTCTTTTCGGGCCATTTCACAGCTTTCACCAGTACCCTTTGGGAGAAGACGAAGCAACCTACTTTATGTGTGCTTGGGAAAAACTGAACAATGCTAACTTCGTTCAAGCACTCAGAGTCACCTACATTGACCATTTTACATACTGCAGTGCGAAAACCTTCACATTAATCTAGTTTTCTATCTTCCCGGATACAACAAAATGAATCAGTTTCGTCACAACCGACAAAGTTAAGCGATTCCTTTGTTGATGGTCGATTAATATCCTACTAAATGAAAATTTAACGATAAAAGGCTCCTTCACTTAGAAGCCTTTTTTCCACATCTTTTGGTGCTTTTCAGGGTTGGAAAGACAACAAAATTGCGAGTGGGGGGGGGGCGCACCAGGAATTAGGCGGAAAGCGGGAAATGTCGGGACGAGGTAGGTTTCGACTTAGACCGACATAGTTTAGGCACTTCCAGTACTGCCGAAGGGCAATTATGCACGATGAAATGGTGGACTGTACACTGAAAGAGAAGTGAGAGTTAACTAATATGAAAGGGTGGGTTTTTTGGCGAATGTAAGGACTTTGAAAATGCATTACCTCTTCGATGGTGGTGATTGCTCGTGGAGAGGAGGAATAGGGTCACCAAGCAGAGCCTTCAAAACATTGGAACAGCCCTCCTCAAGACTGTCCAAAAAGTACCCGCCCTATGGAAAAAAAACCCACACCCACTTTTATGCAAGCTCTGAAGGAACAGGACTGAGCCATGGCGACTAACTTCAAGGGCGACCATGACTTTTCCTCTAGCAAGGGTTCGAAGGTGATGAGTCATATGGCCATAGCAAGCTGGACTAAGCAGCATTTTACCCTGAAATACGAGCAAATATGTATGGTTAATGCTCTTCTACTTATTAATGTTATAGTAGCTGGTTTTTCTACACCTCTGCGTCTCCGATCGCAGCATCGAATCCAGATGACACAATCACGATTTCGGGATCAAACTAGCAAAAATTAAAAAGTGCTGAGACAAGAAACCTACTAACAAATGAGTTAAAAACAAGCTCCTCTTACTTCGCATGCAATGGGCATGATGAGGCTATGAAAGATGGCAAGATACTCGCTGTCCGTCATTCTGGTCTAAAACACACCGAGAAATGGTCAACAATATACTCGCTAGCACATATACAAGTCCATGCCACAAGATGAAGGAGTAAAGTAACCTTGTTCAGGGGAATGTTGACATTAAAACCTCTGCCTTCACCATCGCCAATAAAGTCAAAATCGCCTTCACGTAGGTTCGGCCAAAACTTCTGATTCTCGTACCGGTGAATAGAGAAAAAGAGAACTCTAGATAAAAAGAAAATAAGGTGATCATCGCCAAGGCCTTATTGGTTCTTTCTGAGGAAATATCAGCATTCAATATTTAGCTTCAATAGTGAGGCTCGTGAAACTTCTCGACAGCTCGTCAATGAACCACCACCTCTACCATCGAGATATCAGGGCTCGAAATGTGCCGGAACACCGCACTTATTGGACCACCGTTAAACACGCAATTATTTTCGGAACAAACCATAGATTATAAGAAAGTGGTGTGGCCTACCGATTGTCATTATAGAAGGCGTACTGTGTGCTCTGGCCCTGGTGCACATCCCAGTCGACAATCAGGATCCTTTTGCACCTAGGTAATGTCACCACGGTCTGGTGCGTTTCCCCGCCACATACAGCGGCCGTTTTTGTCTTTTTCTTTGACTTCGACTGCTGTCGGTCGTGCAGCTGGTAGACGGAGCGGGGTGGCGAGTCGAGCAAAGAGGCAGCCGCAGCAGCCACGTTAGCGAAGACGCAGTAGCCACAGGCCTCGTCCAGCATCGCGTGGTGCCCCGGGGGTCGGACCAGGGCCAGCGCGTTCTCCAGGCGACCGTAGGCCACGTCTTGAGTCAACTGAAGAACTGCTCCGGCGGCTAGCATACTGGCTTCCCAGGTACTCTACGAAAGCAAAATGAATCCAAATAGCACAAAAACTAACAACGGAAAGCATAGAAGCTAACTTACTGAGTTAAAGAAAGCGCAGTCGAAGTTGCTGGAGAGGTCATACAACTCCTTTTCTGACATGTTCGCGGAACTCTTAACAAGATCGATGTAGTCCTGCGAATGGACCCTGAGAAGATCTGCCTCTTGAATAGGACGAACCTGTTGAAACGAAGCGAAATTAAGCCAAGATGCGCGCTCTCCCCTCATGAAAACTTCCTTTATGGCATGAGCAGTTTATTTTGTAAAAGGTTGGACTCTTACCAGCTATAATCCAAGAGTCGAGTTGCTTAAATGAGACTGTGGAGAAAGAGCAGAGGAAGACAATAGGCAATCTAAGTACAACCACACGCCATTAGTCGGTTTCGATCAAGTGACCAATGTTTTGCTGAGTAGGCCCGCATTGAGCGAGTAGTAATTAAGGAGAGTTCATTAAGCTCTTCAAACGAGCCATGAGTGCCGCAAACTCTGAAAACGCGAGAGATGGCAACATTGTCATCGACCCTACCAGTCTCAACGTGAGCGACTGTTCGCTAGTCCTGAAACTTTTGAGGGACGTGAGAGGAAGCAGGGCAAAAGCCTACGCGAACGACTGCTAATGCGCAAAACTTTTATTTATTTGTGCCGCTATGTCGAGGAATGCAAGAAAGCACTGCGATTGTTGAACTCCTGCGCTTGGTTTGAGGCCAACGATGTTAGAAGTCGTTTGTACTACTGAAACTGGACACCTTTTTATGAAATCGAATTTCGGTACCTTTTATGAACTATGCTTTCACCTATGCTTGGAAATGGGCACAACCTCCCCACCTCTGTGTGGGGTAGACCATGACCCTTTAGACATTAAGTTCACAGTTATTTACTGCTCTGATAAATGCAACTCCGTTTAACCGGTCTTGACTGTTTTAGGGTTAGTGAAACCTTCTGTATTATGGTGATACAGCCGTTTGTAAACAGAGAACGTTTTATTCCTTCTTACTAAATTAGACGAATACTTTCTAACAGTTTATCCTCTGTTCAGACAGTTGGAGGAAACTTTAAACATGCCGGTGCTACAGCGTTGAGTGAGGCTTACGGCGAGATCTGGCTAAGCTTGAAAAACCACCTACAACACTACTAGCTTTTTGGAACTCGTCATCGATAACCAAAACTACTACCATAAACTCGCATCGGAAGAGGAATAATACAGGATTAACGCCAAGCGAAGTCGTAAATTTATCGAAGTATTTCTCAATTCATCATCGTTCACGAGTAAGTTAAAGATACCTTTTTACTCTTCAAGCTGAGCAGTAGTCCATTTTCTACGGACTTTGTTGTAATTTTGAACTCGATAAGGCCTACTGACGAGTTGACACACAGAGTAATGGGGTAGTTGGTTTCCAAGTGGCCGTTTTTAGAGACAGTCAGGTTGTTGTAACTCCAGAATATTACATTTACACTTTCCTGATTATTTCAGACTATAATTTATTTTACATTTGCCATTGACTGTAAAATATGCATAGTTGTATATGTTGTTACTAGGACGCGCTGTACTTCTACGAATATGTTTTGAGTCGTCACGCATCCGTTTTCTGGTGGCCTCCTATCCTAGCGACAGAACGTAATATTACTAATCGCATCACTTTAGATAACATCAATACCTCGTAAATTCATATTACAGTTAAAGATCATTTGTGCGCCACGTAGCAGCGGTTCTGAATACTCCATGTTGGCAATCATATCACCCGAGATTTCATAATCTTCGGGGCTATTGGTGGTACTGGTCCTGCTTTCAATGACAGCTAAATAGAAATAGAAGTACCACTGTCAAGAGGACGTCCTATTTCGCCTCTGCCACATCACTTAAACTCGACTGGATTGTACAACAAACTAGCATCATTGAAGACATAAAAAATATCCTCATTGACATTTCCCCATTTATATGAAAATGAAGGGTCTCAACATCAGACAAGCGCCTGTGGTTTGCTGCAAATTCTAGAAGCTCATCTTTATCTTCAAGTTAAATGACACTATCTGGTATTTTTCCTTCATTTTGAGTAAAGTTATGAAGTGGGGTGCAACTTACTGAAATGCGAGTGCAGCGATCAAGAAGACCCTGCTTAGAGATGAGTTGAAACGGACGGAAAAGTCTGGCAGGGGACTCCTGCTCCTTCGGCGACCACTCGTGTCGGTGCTGTACCATTTTCTCATCAAAACATATCCCTGTGCCCCTACAGGATATCAGAGCAAAACCTAATAAAGTACTTATAATGAGAAAATGTTAAAGTATAATGCACGCAGACTCATGACTATTTAACGGTTTGTATACCAGAAATAACACGGTGTGCGAACTGGTGCATTTATTGGCAGAGCAAGAAGGCAAATCGGTAACTAGCTTGGGAACGGTCTTTTGCACACCTGGGAAAACTGATTACTGATCAAGTTGTAAAGCCGCCAAAATACTCCCCCCTAGAGCTTTTGTTCGATAGACAGTTAGTCGAGAAAGGGAGGCTGTGGAGCAACCGCAACATGTGTAGGAAAAGGGAGTAGACAAAAGCTAGAGAATACACAGAAAAAGAAAAATCCGGTTTTTTGAGTTGGTTAATTAGGCTAGTGTCCGTTGATCTAACTGATTGTGGGCATCGAGGATCAATGTGTGTGTCAGCTGAGGAGACTGGTGGCCGTCGATCTGGTATAGATGCAGTTGGGTATGGAATTTGGAGGTTTGAATACATTCTAAATGGGATAGTATCCCTGTCTTAACCTTGAGCCAGTAAAGACACAGCGAGGAAAGTGACGGATGTGCCATTACTCTGATGCAGTTTGGGGTGAAGGTGGCTGGATATTGTAGCCGCTCCGGGAGGAAACAATGAATTGGGAATGGAGGTTGAGTAGAGAGTTGAATTGAAGCGTGGGTCAGGCGATGTGGAATCTTTTTCATCGTTGGGTTGGGAAACTTGGCCAAGTAGATTGGACTTCTGCTGGAAACGTTAGTATGATTCAGTAGTAGGAAGACTGGTGTTTCAGTATTGCAACAAGTCAGGAAAATAGACTTCGCGACCCGATTTGGCAACGGTATGGAGTTGTCTGCCGTCGTTAGTAGGCATACTAGAATGGATTTTGAGTGCTGTATGATCGTTGTTGTTTACGTAGACGATGGTATTTGTATGCCTTGGAAATTTGTATCAATCACTGGGGGTGTTACTCTTTTTTCGACCTGTTCTTCCAAATATGCTGGTTTCAGGTGGTCGATGCCGACAACGTATTTTTGCCGTCTCGGTCAATGGTGAATGTCTTCTCCGTCCTTTTCAAAACTTTGTATGGACCGTGGTAAGGACGAGGAGGGCTTCTAACAGCATCATGCCTCACGAAAACGTGGGAAGTCGTTTGAGGCTTCGGGTCAACATATGTCGAGATGTTCGGAGATCGAGGTGCCACTGGTGGATTGTCGTGCAGGAATAATCGGATCTTGTCGACTACGTTGCTGACAGATTCTGCAGGTTTCAAAGGGATAGGAGAGATGAGTTGTCCTGGGAGTCGCGGTGATGCACCATAAACCAGTTTTGAGATCTTTTTTTCAATACTGCACGAATGCCACGAAGAAAAATCATTGATACCTTGTCATACCAATCTCCTGGGTTTGGCGAGCACATCAGAGCGGCTTTTACACTGCGGTGAATGCACTCGAGCATGCCACTGGTGGCGGGATGATATGCTGTTGTGCGGATCATTTTTGCACCAAGGAATTTGCACATTTCCAAGAAAACGGATGATTCGAACTGCTGTCCGTGATCTGTAGTAATTGTTTCAGGGCAGCCGTAGAGTGCCACCCAACCGTGCAGGAAGGCACTCACTACTGAACTTGCTGTAATGCCCTTTAGAAGAATTGCTTCCGACCATCGGGAATAACGATTGATGCATGTCAGGAGATAAGAGTGGTCTTTGGAGAGAGGCAAGGCGCCCACGATGACCATATGGATAGGCAGGCAAAAGTCCCATGTGGAGCTTTTGTGTGTCCAGTACCTTTTGCTCGCTGGCAGTATAGGCAGGTTTTCGCCCATTTGCGGACATCGACGTTCATACTAGGCCACACTAAACGGGAGCTAACCAGCTTGACAGTGGCTCTAACACCGGGATGGGATAGTCCGTGAAAAGTGTCAAAACTTATCGGCGCATGCCACTCGGAACTAAAGGTCATGGCTTGCCAGTAGAGACGTGGGAGAGAATCGTCCCGGCACTTGTTGATTAAGGCAGGCGCTCAACCTTTAGGCTTTCGGACCAAGATTCGCAGTCAGATTGATCCTGCTCCCTGGCCATATGCTGCATGTCGATATCCCATCCTAAGTTGGGAGAATTTACTGCAGCACGAGAGAGAGCATCGGCGACGAGATTTTTACTCCCTTCCACATACTGAATATCGGACGCGAACTTTTGGATATAATGTAGCTGGGAAATTTCTCTGGGATTGTACTTGTCAGAGGAAGCCTTGGGGGCATACACCAGAGGTTTGTGGTCGGTGTACACCGTAAATTCTTGCAATACCAAAAAGTGTCTGAAATGGCGGATTGTGAGGTAAATCGCCAGGAGTTCAGAACTGAAAGTACTATAGCACGTCTGGCTGGGGTTTAGCTTCCTGGCTGCCAAGATCCACCAACTCACTGATTGAGTGCAACACCAACTGCATGGTTAGAAGCGTCGGTCATCAGAGCAAGTTTCGTGTCGCTCTTTGGAAGTGTTGATAGCAGAGTTGCCTTCACTCTGGAAGCTGCTTCTGAGGCTTCGACCGTCATCGCAAAACTACTTTTCCATAGTCGAAGCAGCTGGATAAGTGGGTGAACGATCTCAGCGCAGTGTGGAATGAAACGCGAGTAGAAGTTCGCCATGTCTAGAAGGCGTTGCAATTGGGTTTTGGAAGCTGGCATGGGAAAATCGCGTATAGCAGCAACTTTCGCCGAGTGAACAGATGCCATTTTCATCCACTCGATGGCCCAAGAAATCGAGCGCTTCTACGCCGAAAACGCACTTGGCAGGGTTTATCGCTCTCAAAACTTTCTCCAGTTGTGCCAAATGAGTTTTTTCATCTGGACTGGCTACCAAGATATCATCGATGTAGGCGTAAACGCTGTCGAGTTACTGGAAAACTTGATCGATGAACCTCTGGAAAATTTGTGCGGCATTGGGGAGTCCGAATGTCATTCCCAAAAACCCAAATTCTCCAAATGGTGTTACGATTGTGGTTTTTGGCACATCTTTAGCTACCGGGATCTGGTTGTATGCCTTGAGAGGTCAATCTTGGAAGTGAAGTCGTGGATATGAGGAATTGGGTGACGTTTGGGGACTGTCACGTTATTGAGTGCGCGGTAGGCACCACAAGGACGCCGATCTCCAGGGTTTGCTTTGGACACCATGCGCAAAGGGGAAGCCCAAGGGCTGTTAGAGGGCCGCACGATTTCCAGTTGAAGTAGATGTTTGAACTTCGTCTTAGCGTACTTCAACTTTTCAGTAGCTAAATGGCGGGATTTGGCGAAGACTGCAGGTCCGTTCGTTTTTATGAGGAGGACAGTTTCATCCGCTACTGGTTTTCTGCCTAATGTCGTTCTCAATATTTAAAAATTTCTATAGCACAGGATGGTAAGATTTAGTGGGTGTATACGACGGAAAAAGGATAGGTGGGTTGATGTTAGAGGAACGTCCGTGCACCTTAAGGTTTGTCGTCTTATCTATAAGAGAAGCGGTAGAGCAATCGACCAGGAGCTGAAATTCAGCCAGGAAGTCTGTCCCGATAATTGGAGTGGATACGTCGGCAGTTAGAAACACCCACGGGAATTTTCTCCGTAGTACCAAGTCGATTGAATGGCGACACTTACCAAAAGTTGATATAGTACTGTCGTCGGCGGAGTGGAGGGAGCAGCCGAAATGATACTAACGTCGGCACCAGAGTCCACCAAGAAATTTCTTCGCAGATTACAGTCGAAAATTGTGAGAGTGCGGTGACATGTCTCGAGGCCAGAAGTTGTCGCCATTACTCTCTGGCCGGGCCGTTTCCCCGGCAACCGGTAAAGCTGATCGCAAAACGTCGGTGGTAGTAACACCAACCATCCCTTGGCGTGAATCTAGCCCGCTTATGGAGGTATATATATATGTATAAACTCCTCCAGTCGCGCTACACGGGCGTTGATAGAATAGTTGGTCAGGTTTGTTGAATGGCAGGTCTGGTTGTTAGAGACTTGGGCAACTTGACAAGCTGAGTTCGATTCAGCTTCCACCTCCATAATTTGGTCAGCTAAGCTTGCCAGGACAGGGAGCTCAAGAGAAATGAGATCCTTCACCAATATGGCCTGGACCGTTGTAGATAAGTTTTCCAAGAAAGCTTCCCGTAAAAAGCAAGGGTCGATGTTAAACCCGTTGACCAAACAATGCATACTGTGTAACAGCTACGAAGGCTTGCGGTCGCCAAGGACCTCATGGTGGAAGAGCTGTTGAAAACGTTGTCTGTTGGATAGACCAGTTCGCTGAACGATATCCTTTTTGAGCTCCCGGTGGGAGCTATTGATTTTTGCGTCGCTAGAGTAATTTTGAAACTCTTGGAAAATCTCTGGTGGAAGGCTCAGGAGAATATAGGCACAGTGTTGTCTTTCATCCGATAAATTACGGACTTAAAACCACTTTTCCACGCGAGCCAGCCGTGTCGGCATTCCCGTGTGAATAGGCGGGTTGGGGAAGATTGAAAAAGGATTTTCGGGAGATGTTGGTTTCCACTTTCTCGGAAGAAATATCCACTTGTGTGCCGCCACAACTTAAATCGGAAAACGAATACTAGCAACTCTACCGCACCCAGAAATAGTAAGGAGGTATAGAATTGAATTTATCAAATTTGGGAAGTTGAGAAAAGTGCGGTTTTAGTTAAATTACGATTGCGCGTTGACTTTGATCAATAAGTAGTTTAATAACTGTAACACACTATGACATTCCTAACATATATGATATAAGCACAAGAATTTTGGTTAAGCACACTGATAAATGCTAATGGGTTTTTCTAAGTCAATAGTCACTGGATTTGATACAAATTAACGCCAATGTAAGGATCCTTAAAAAGGAATTTCTTGGCATCTCAAGATCACACCGGCGACTGGAACCAAGGAAGCTTGGAATAAGACTTACTTCCCAAGTTTCGGCACTGCCGATTGGCTGTCCAGAGAGCCATTGAGCGTGCTTCGACGTTTCTCATCCATTTTGATGCTCCCGTCACCCCTTTCGATAAGTTTGTAGGCACCAACTTCAACTGCTGTAGAGCAGTTCAGCTGGGAAAAATCGAAGTTTTTAAGTACAACCATTTGGGACAAACAATTCAATCGATACATACTCAAATTTAACTTTTCAAAAGCACTAAATCGGGACAAGACCCTATGCAGAAAAATAACGAGGCATGCTCCTGAAGTAGAGTGCGGCTAGTGAAAATCCTTTAACTTTCGAAATGCAATTCGGAAGATCACGACAGGATTAGAGAGGACTGCGGATCACGAAACATCAAAAGCACCGCAGAAAGATAGGTTTACCTCAAATAATTTTATTGAAAAGAATGGAGGCATGGAACAATCAACGATTAAGGCTAGAAGCAAGGAATGCTGAAGAACCGCGACGATCCGATGTTAAGTCGGCATGGCAACTCCAAACTTGGCCATGTGGAGTGCTTGTTTGGCTTCCAGCAAGGCCTAGAATGAAAAAGCCAACTCAGAAAGTGTATTCGTAAAAATCAAGAGACCTAAAAAGTTTACGCCTGGATATGCTCTCCCGAATTCATTCCAGGGCTCATTTACACATTTGATAAAACGGAATTCCGGAATGAATATTAAATGTAAATTATTGAAATTCATTTGAGAATTAGAATCAGACGCTACAGAACTATCAATCGCAACTTTAAGAGCATTAATGGCCCAAATAAGCATGGCTTATTACTTGATTAATTATTATGACTACTACTTGGGGCCCTTTTTATAAAGGACTTAGCGTTAGTTAAAAATCGTCTATAACAATATTGCGAAAATGATTAGAATTTGTGGTTTTGGACAGTGTTCAGAGGCCTTGCAAGCCAAGCTATCATGCAATGTCCCTATTTCACTACAGTGACTTAAAATGGGCTCCAACAATCCCATACTCGTTTGGGTGGTGCCATGGCAGTGCTTCGAAATGCCTCTTTAAAGGAGAAAAGAAAATAATGTGAATTGGTATATACACCCTAGCTTCGCCAAGTTTAGCCATCCTACAAAACTCACCTCGTTGTGAATATAACTGTTGCAAGCATAACACCAAGCAGAGAGATCAGCCAAACTAAGAACAATGGGGTGGTGGGTGGTGTTGTAGTGCTCCAGCATGTGGCCCTGAGCGTAGCGCCCACAGTAGATCTACGATGCAAAGCAAAACAGGTGGCAGCTACTAAAGGCTCCGGGGAGTGAGGGATTGAAAGTGATATCTCACCTCGTAGCAGGTGAGACAGACCCAGTTTTCCTGTCGGTTGTCACAGCTTGAGCACGGGTGGGTGAGTTGGGGCTCCCAATCTCTGGCAGATCTAACCTGCTCCAAATGCGCGCACCACAGAATGGGTTCCACCGCGAACAATCGATCGGGAGTTGGTTCACTGGAGGCCTAGATAACACGATGGGAGCAACCACCACTAGTGCATCCAAGACTTAGCAACACACTTAAAACTAAGTTTACCAGCCCGAGGAAGGAGCTGAGGTCTTCGATGCCAGCATCAGCGAACTGAACGAGCTGGCGGAGCATTTCGGAGCTGACCTGACCGGGGGGGTTTTCGATGCTGATGCCGGTGGCGGAGGTGGAGGGACCGGGGACGGGCTCGGGCAGGTCGGAGACGGGCAACGCTCCAGTCGAGAGGTCAGAGGTCGTCGGAGCGGTGAGCGACCCCGAGGTCGGGCCTCCAACTGCCTGATCCTCCGGCTGCGACTCCTGGGCACTTGCCAGTTCGTGAGACGTCGAGTCAGCTGCAAGAAAGATAGATACTCACTACCTCTGACTTGAAACAAATGTATAATGTCGACATTTCTTTAAACACTTAGCAGACAGGTTTGCAAACTATATGAATTGCGCTTAAATGGTGCAACCCTCTACTGATACTTAGCATTAATTAATTCAGCGCTTTACTCAGGCGTTTTTACGGTCAATGGAATTATAAGAATTTCTTTCAGGTCCTCATTTAGCCATGGTATCAAGAAATTTCGTTCCTAGAGAGCAGGAGACTTACCATCACTGTTAACCGGCGGTGGTGGAGGTGGTTGTTGTCCCTCCGACGTCATGTCGACACTAACTACCTGTTCTTCTCGATCCTCAGCGTCTTCCTGATGTGACCTGACAACCGAGACGACAGTGGCGGGCACAGGTGGCGGCGACGATGGTGGTGGTGGTGCGGGGAGGGCGTTGGCTGCGGTGGTGTCCTGCTGAGTGGTGGCGGTGGTAGAGAGGGAGAAGAAGGGCGAGAACAGAGACGCGGACGAGGTGGACTCAAAGGAGACACCAGTGCCGACGTTGATGGTGGTCGTGCCCCCACCACCGACTGTGGCCTCTGTCGATGTTTGAGTGGTGGTCAATGGGGTGGTTGCGGCGGTCGCAGAGGAGGTTGTTCCGACTCCACCCTGAAGACGAGAACTGGTTGTGGGGTCCAGGTGACAAGAAAGTCTGCCTATTGACACAAAACCACAATCCATAAATTGATTAATCGATCTACACCTGTAGTAGTTTTACCTAATCAGACAGGCACGTACACACGTTCTTCGCGAAACCAAAAACCCCAAAGGAGCCCCATCATACCTCTGTCCAGTCTCTGAGACGCCGTTAATCCCAATATTCGCCTCTTGATGGCGTCTTGGAACATAATTGTGTGTACTGGTATAGATAAACACAACATTAAACTATCGGTTACCTTTACAAGAGAACTGCAAACTAATGAGACAAAAGTCCTTGCTGGTATCACTAATAGGGTGTTTGATTTGCCGTACATCGGAGTGAAAATAAGTTGCCGGTGGCTAAAGCTTCATAGCATTCGCTGATTCAACTTGTTTTCAATTAAAATATGAGTTGGAATTACCCAACACCCAAATGAAACAACGCTAACCAAAATCCTAAAGATATTGAAAGAGTTCTTACTGTAGTCAAACAACGACGACCAGTACTTCTTGTGGACTTCAGCGACTTTGCAGACAGTAGCTGCTGCTCTGAAAGTCACAAGAAAATATTTAACTGATTCTTTTCAGGGAGAGCAACAACCGAGCAAAACATGAGTGCCACAACACAGGCGCACAGCAACCAATGTAAAACTCAGAAGGGATAACGATGCAACATTGTATTTCCTCAACCTTTAAAACTGACGAAACGGGAAGGCGAATAAAAAGAGCGACCCACTTGTCAGTGGGTGCGAGGCCACTGGTGAGCCGGAGGCAGGTGTCGGAGAGGAGGGAGGCCACACAGTGACTAAGAGCCTCAGCCGTCGCCGAGAGGCTGTAGCCGCCCTCCAGGGTCACTATCACCCCGCCTCCCCGCTGCCGTCTGTGGCTCCCCTCGTCGTTCTTCTCTACGCCGGTGGCGGCAGCTGCTGCTGTCAGCATGTGCGTCAGGTGACCAAAACACTCCATGGAAATACTCGCTCCACCCTGCAAAGCAACCACATGCATATAACCCATCTCGTTTTTTACGAGCATCTGCTCCGAGGAATGAGAACAGAGACGAAGAGCAGAAGGACCTTTGCCCTATCCCTTTCGTTAAGGACTGTAGGAGCAAAACGGACCTATCCGTCAATGCATGTGTCCACATAATGGATGAGAGAACCTAATATTTCACTTGAAATCCAATAAACTCACCGTAAGATGACTAGCTTTGCGGACAAATTATTTAACTCCCCTGGGGGAATTATATAAATAAGAAATGGATACTTTTCTAAAAGAATACCCGAGGCTTTTAACACAGCGGTTTCAAATCTCCATCTAGAGAACCTAATTCAATCTGCATGCACGTGGAGTCGTACTTGCTGTTAACTTTAAGTAAATTTGAGATGGATTAACTTGTATAGGTAAATGATTTGGCCAAAAAATACTATATTTATTCTAGTCTATGATATGGCAAAGAAGTAAACTTTGAAAAGGACAAATCGCCTTTTTGCTTAATTTGCAATTCGGGGAAATGTTAAGCTATCACGTGGACGCTTAATAGGACGACAAACATACCAAGTGGTCCCCTCGAACAGCGTCGAAACCAGCCGCCACAAAAATGAGTTCGGGTCTAAATTCGTACAGTATGGGCAGAACAACATGCATAAAAGCACAAATGTAGTCGCCATCACGCAGAGGCCGCTGTAAAACAGGACAAAAAGGTGAGCACTCGCCAATGTTTGCGAAAAACTCGGGAAGACGGGCCCGAACTGACCGCATTCCAGGGGATGTTGACCGTTTTCCCCCCTCCCTCACCAATTCCACAAAAGTCAGCGTCTGCTTCTTCGGAGATAGGGAAGTATTGGGCCCCATCGCGTCGGTGAAGAGACATGTACAGGATACTGTAGGTACACGGGCAACGGTTAAGACCGCCTAATGGATCTTCCACATGACGTAATAATATATGCTCATCAAGCTTACTCGGGATCACGTTCAAAGACACGTTGTATCCCACTGCCGTGATGGATATCCCAGTCAATTATTGCAATTCTACAGATGACAGGGCATTAGCGCGTCCGAAAAAATCGACAGACGACTTCATAAAGGCAGAAACTTATTTCAGTATTGACTACAACGGTCGACAAAGGGGTGCGTAACCGCTACCAAATATCGTAAGTCATAATGCTATGGATTTCAATGGTCACAAACCCGATTAACTTTGCAACACAAACATAGCTGCAAAGCTTAACCTAGTGGAGCACTAACATCTAAGGTGACACCTATACCACATGACATATGGAAGTGGGAATCACAAACCTTTCAAGGCCATACAATGCCTGAGCGTGGCGAACAGCCAGAGCGATATTGTTGAAGAAACAGAAGTTCGAGCAGCGATCAACTTCAGCTTGGTGGCCGGGCGGTCGAATCACAGCCACTCCATGCAGCGCCTAGTGATAAAAATGAGGACCCATTGGCTCACTTGAGTGAACTTAAATCTTCGACCTGGATTCTGGCTACATCTTGAGTCGATACAGGAGCGACTACAACTGCTACCGGTTTACGACAAACAAATTTGGGGGGCAAGCTTTAGCAGCATAATGCAAGCCGAGTTTTATCAAGTCATCCATTTCCAAATGACAATCCATAGATGAGAGATGGCTACATTACAGACTGACCACCATTAAGATAACGAAAAATAAACTGCCAAATTAAGAGGACCGGCATGACCAACAGCTGCAAGAGAGAGATGCTACTTAATTTAGTCTTCAGGTAGTTTGGGAAGTAACAGCGCTTCAACAAAGACATCTTTTTGAGAGAATTGTGTCTGGCAATTGCGATGCCTACGAAACGCGAATCAGGGTTTAGCTAGTTACGACAATACCCTCCTAGGAGAAATTTGGCAATATCTGTTTGTAAACAAGAACTTACCTTTTTAAAACCGGCTAAAGTAATATCATGCGGCGAAAAAGTGCTATGGAGCTTAAAAGATAGACACGCACCTCACCGTGACAAATGTCGTCCACGACTGAGATAAGAGAGCCGGCGGCAAGCAAAGCCGAGTCGTACGTGTGCTGGAACATAGAGTAGAAGGATGGATCAATGAACGCAATCGCCCAAATCACGGAGTTTGATCTAAAACCGCTCACCTTGTTCATGAACACATTCTGAAACTGTGCCGCATACTCATTTATCTCTATCTGGGACATGCTGGCAGTCCTTTTGATTGCGTCAATGTACTCTTGCGTGTGTACGCGCAGTAGCTCTTCTTCAGTCGCCACACGTGCCTGCAGGATCCAGTAAGAAAAAGCACTGGAGCAAGTTGATTAAATCCACAGTCATTCAGAGAGTTTGACAGGGGATTAGTTACATCAGTTCGCTTGCAGCGTCTGGCGAGTCCATACTCCTCTAGTACTTCATACGCCCGACGTGTACGTGCCGGGTTTTCAGGCTGCTGGCTAAATATTGACGATCGAAGTCGTAAATGCCGCGGTAAATTAGACTGAAGCCAAGAGGAGATTCCGAGAAAGGTGAAAACTCACCGATCCATCTCACTTTTGTGGTTCTCCATTCGACTATCGTAAACCAGACAGGCTCTAAAATGGCGAAGACCATTCCCTTCTCAGCAATGCAAGCGGTACAACCACAACTCCGAGTCACAGAACCTCGATAACACCAAATGAATCAATGAGGGCCTTGTATGCAACAAAGGTTCCATTCATTTAAACAAAACCTTGGTTTTCCTTGAAACGGATACAGTGAAGATTTTCACTAGGTTAGAGAACCAGTAAGCCAGAATAACATTGTGCAGGTAACTGACAGAGTCACCAAGTGTAAACAGTCACTATCAGTGAGCCCATATGAACTAATTAAGGGTTTCAAGCCACAACCCACATTACCTAATACAGTTGAGCACATGCAAGTAACGTTTTAAGGACACTGATACAATGGCAGTTGCGAAGAAATGTCCAAATAAACCAGTCAACGGTGAGAACTTTGAAGTCCTTAACACATTAAAACAGTGTCAATATACTCCAAATAAAAATAATTTGAACTAAAACGAATGGATACGATATCAAGCTGACAGAACCAAACTATTTCCGTCCAGCATTAGTGAAAGCAGAAGAAAACTATACCAACGTGTACAGTTTGCCATGGATCAAAAGAAAAAAAACCAAGACGCACCAGTTGACCTAATAAAAAAGTAACAATCCTACATGATATACTGTGCACAGACCACAACCTCAGCAAGCACTCATGGTGTTTACGAAGATTTACGGTGAGGTAGAGTGAGTCATTAACGAAAAAGTACTAACCGTTGCTGATCTGTCAGTTCAGCGAAGGAGTAGCCTTTTCTGAGTTCCGTTAGTTTTTCAACCGCTGCAGCAATCTCCTTCTCACTTCTCTGCATAGGAAGCACCTCCGTTCTAGGCACCATCACAGTTTTCCTAAGACAAGAAAGGAAGTTTTCAGTCCACAAATATACTCTGTAAGTCCAGTGCAATGGTATAAAGAGCAACCTACCAGGAATTGGTGCTGAAAGCAGACATATCCTTGAGTGGTAGAGACTGTTCGATGGGGAAGATCACCAGACTTCTCCACTTTGTTCGAAGGACTGACACGCACTTTCGGATTGCCTCTACGGTGCTAAGGAAATAGGATGCATAATTTAACACAGATAAGCAATTACCCGGGCCTGACTTGCTTCAGTGGGGCCAGAACTGGCAGAGGATCACCCAGGAGGGCCGAAATTGTATGCGCAATCCCATCGCTAACTGCATCCATGCCATACCCACCCTATAAAATTATGACAGTAAAAACGCATTTCGGGAATTTTAAACTCACGAACCGAGCTTACTCACCTCGAATGCAACTATAACCTTCCCGTCAGCGAGCAGCATCAGGCGATTCGTCAAGTGAGCAAACACAGCTGGCGAAAGGGAAAAGCCTCCCTGTACAAATGGGTTAAGGTTTAGTTAGCCGTTCAACTAGTTGGGTTAGAATTTAGAGAAACTTACGTATGGGCAACCAAGGATGCAATCATATCCAGCAGAAACAATCACAAGATCGGGAGCATACTATATGGAGATGAATAGAGCATCAAAATACTAGGAGGATTATGTGACCAATAAAATGGTGGGCAAGAACTACCTCGTAAGCGATAGGCATCAGGAGGACATTGAAGATGGTTAGATAGTCAATGTCAGAGTAATCTTTCTGTAAGAAACAGTTAAAAATACAAAGTTTGAATGAAAGAGAGTTAAATGTGTGCCTCAACGAACCCCATCCAGAGGAACATTGATATTGTAGCCGTAGCTAGAACCCTGACCAACGAAATCATAATCGGATTCTCGTAAGGAGGGCCAGAAACTACCTCCGTCATAACGATGGATGGAGAAATACAAGACTCTGAAAGATTTAACTAAGTTTGAAAATGTGGCGACGCAAACGACTTAGTCCATTTTAGAGGATATTTACCTTGGGTCATCGTAGAAGGCGTATTGAGTAGCTTGCCCATGATGAATATCCAAATCAACGATGAGAATTCTAACGGCGGAAATGCGAGAGTCAAATCGACGACTAACCGATTCGCCTCTCGCTGATCAAGGGCATGCTTAGCAGCAATTTCAACATTGTTGAAAATGCAATAACGACAAGGCTCAGCCTCCATTGCGTGATGCCCAGGAGGTCGCACTAAACAAAATGCATTTCTAACATCTCCACGAGTTACAACGTCGACAGCGTGAATTAAAGAGCCCGCAGCTAACCGAGCCGCTCTGTCGGTTTTCTGGGTTCAAATGGCTACAAAGAACATATGACCTACCTTGTTAAAGAAGACACTATCAAAATTCTGCATGTATTTAACTCTGTCTTCATTCGACATTTTAGTGGTAGCAGCAACTTCATCAATGTAGCATTGAGTATGTGCGGATCGTAGTAATTCATCGTTGATTGCCTGGGGCTAAGGAAAGTATAATGGCCGTCATGCGAATCTCATAACTCTACCTGCATGATAAGACATCTATTTAGAAGGCCATATTCATTGCATTTTTTATAAGTAACATTTAGCACATCTGGACACTCAGGACAATCGGTACGAAGAGGATTTTTATGTTCAAGCATGTCACCATGATACAAGAGGGCGGTACTAAAGAGATTCAAGGATACAATGTTAACATACCGACGATTTGAACCAAAGCGACGTTGAAAAATCTGTAAACGGGCAATTATATACTTGGAGAATCAGAACGTACGCTACTTATTCCCATACTAGCAAATACAACCTGTACATCTTCATCTCCAAAGGGAGTCCTTTGACGGCCGCGTCGCCGATCTCTTTGGTTGTACTAAGACAGTAATGCATCCAAGTAATTTATCTTCAGTAATGGGTTTTATCAAGGGATCGAAAATTGCATTTAGTACAAAACCGGCAATAAAATTAACTTAAAATGAACGGGGAAACTTAAAACCAGAATGGCTGCAAAAGGTATTTACTTGAACAGTCTGGTCATTTTGTGAAGTCATTGCAAGTTACTCATGAAATCCAACATCAAGTTCAAAAAGAGCGCCTAGGTCGTTAACCGAGCCAGACCTCTATTGGAAAAGTTGATTTGCTTGTCTATTAAAGGGGCAAAATAAACAACTGCCATGAGTAGACCACAGTATAAAAAAATGATTTGTAAACTCCACTGAAAGAAACCTTTGGTATCGGAAGAAATCTGTCCTGAATGGGGTAGCTTTTCTGTTCACATGTATTTAGTTAGATTTTAGGCATGTTAATATCGAATTCAAAGAGCTAGTATTAGATAATCACAAAATTTACTTGATTTGATGACATTACCTACATAATTTATTAAGTTTTTCCTAATATAAGCACAAAGTTGACTTGGGATCCAGCAAATAAAAACCGGAATTTTTACTAAAAGCATTTCCAGCCCTCATCATCCATTCAATAATGAAAAAGGCAAATCTGTGGATTACAGAATACTTAACGATTTAAGGATTCGGTTTTAGTGCCTGATAAACCTTTGATAATAGACCATAGGATAGTTCAACAAAAGGAATCAGCACTTTATAGGTTGTCAAGTATAATTTAGATGCTGTTATTTACAGCGAGTTATGCACATGCTTGGAGAATCTACAAATATTTAACTGCAAATTATTACTCGGTGGCAACACGGTACAAAAATTGCATTAATTTTCCTGTTGTGTTTAGGAATAATTAGCAAAATATTATTGATAAGCATTTTTAGCATATGAGTGACATTTGGACTCATGGCCAACAATAGGAGGATTGGTCACATGAGATTACTAATGTAATTTAACTTTCTTGTGCGTAAGTAAGTGATTCCTTGAATGCTATTCAGTAACACCTGAACGCTGTTCAGTAAAGGTAAGACTATCAAGTTGAATGTACTCGGAGAACCATATCAATTAAATGAAAGTCCCAAAGTTGCTTATTGATTACATTGACAACAGATCTCTAATAGTTGCAAAAATACGACATTTCATCATGGTCTTGAAAATAAGTAAGCAACTTCAATAATAAGATTGTGGATGAAAATTCGCAAATGGCGATTGATTGATCTTTGTAAATGTGTTCCTACATGTTCTTGCGGAAGAGGCATGCACAAAATTTATCTTGCATTCCAGTGCTAATGATCCACAAGAATATGAGGAACTGCAATTTAAGAGTTTCACGATTTTTCATACAATGTAACTACGTCAGCATCTCTTTCAAATAATCATAAACGAAATACAGCCAAAATTAAGTCAACAAAAGGCATTTGAAAAACGGATTTTTTCTTCCTCTTATTGAGTCATAAAGTGCTCCTTTCTATCCCTCTCTAGTAAAATGGCATTTTTGTTACTGGAGCAGAAATTGGGAAAGGGAGTTGGGCACGATCTCATAAGGCCAGCCTCAACGTCCAAAGCTGTAAAATGTTACCCATAAGGAACACAATGCAACACAAGTTTAAACATGGAGAGAAGCTCAGGGTGTTACCTCCATATATTCATATGGGCTACATGGTAAGACTTACTGTGGGTTTAATTCAGATATTATGCTGAGAGAAGATTTTTTCCGTAAAATAATCAGGTTTGGTGCTCAATGTGATCCTCATTATCAAACACTGATCCAGAAAATATCGCTACCATGTAAGGAACTAATGCTTCGACCACACCCTCATCATTGTAGAAAATGATAACAAGCGCAATATGCAACTTTTCCAGTAAAGATGAAAGGAATATTCTCGAATGAGCTAGACAATAAAGTGGTTCGTCAAGTCAAAAGAAAGGCTTCTATTTCTTTACATTACTGTTACAGAATTTAAACAGCCATTTCAATTAACTTTAATGGCAATCTCACGGGGATTGGGCTTCAAAATTAGCAGTGAATTCTGAATTAATTTTTCTACTTGGGTAAGAAAAGGTGCAGCTACACCAGAAATACCTCTGAGGAATTCCTCGAATGGGCAAAAGGGGGCTTGCACGTGCTAAGCAGCGTGTGCCTGGGGTAAATTGAACGCGCGCTTGTGGGGAACTTTCGTGCCAGCGTCGATGACATCACAAAATATACCTCTACAATGTGTAGAGGTAGTGTCCCGTAGCTATTATTTTTTCAACAATACCATTTAAAATAATATTCCTGGAAAATTAAATTTTCTGTCAATGAGAAACGCAACTATCATTGGAAATGAAAATCTCATGTCCATTGTAATTGTAATAAAACGTATAAATTTCAAGACGATCATGGGAAAAGGGGAGAAATAGGAGATTTTAACTAAACTAGCACTGGCAACTTTTTTTCTGTTTTTTTAGCAGTAATTAATTATTTCCTTTGGTAAGTGACCAATATATGTATATTGTAATTTAAGCTAGAAAAGGAAATATTTTTTACACAAAACCATTATGAAGATCTTAAAGATACCTGGTATTTGGCAATTTAATGTGCATGATTTGTACTTGGTTAGGCACCGTAAATGAATATTCACGATAATTTTAAACGAGACAAATTGAAACTGTCAGCACTTCCTTAAATTTATGCAACATTAATTAAAAAAATTTAGTCAATCTCCGGTTTCACTAGCACGCCTAGCAATCCAAATCTCGGTCACACTAGTAGAGGCGTGCAAATGGTCGTTATTTTCTTGTTTTACTTCCACTAAACCCAGCCAAAAGTCATCGGCTGCGTAGACCAGTTCGAGCCCAATGATTTACTTTCCTCATTCACAAACTCAAAGTCCATCACTTTCAGAAAATCAAGAACATTAGCAGAATTGTAAACAGTCAATCCCATTTCACACCAACAATGAGCTTCATCAACTGGAAAAATGTGAATTTAATACTTTGTAAGCGTTTATTGTATATCCATTGTTCTGAGCAAATTCGATATTTTTATAATCACTTCGAATCTATAATACTATTATTAACCACTGGGTCGACACACCAATTAATGTTGACCTCGCGATTAGTAAACAAATTTACGGCTGAACTCTATTGATTAAGAGTTAATTAGTGGGAGGATAAAATGATTAATTTCCTAATTTATTATGCTAAAAATAGGTGTAAGTTATCGTAGACTTCTGACCATGGCATCTTAGTTTGGGCATATTAGTGACGGTTGTGATGATAAACTCGGTGACTTTGAATATTTAAGTACCTCACGACAAAATGGTCAAGCTCTGTAGTCTAAATTCAAGAGAGAATAACGTGCTATGTTTAATAGCGGTAATAAAGAGGAGTAATAGAGGTAGATTGGAAGAGTCATCCACAGTCACTGCTTGTGACAGTGTTTGCGCCTCAGTCTTCATATTAACCTGCACAAATAGCACAATAAAGTAAGGATAAAAACTAGTAGCAACCTGAATTTAGCTTCAGTAATACACAATTCGCTGGTCTCTCTACTAGTTCCAAAACAAAGTCTGTCAGGTTCTTTGGAAAATCGGACAGTGAAACAAGCATTCGTTGAGGCCAAGTCAAACCAATAGTTTGGTTGTTTTCGGAGTTAATGATTTTCCTAGCGAAGGCAAAGCGACATTAAAGCGAAACGCTTAGTCGATTTAAAGCATGCATGGCAAACGTGAGAGCGGCAGCGAAGAATGGTGGGCAGAAAGGGGCGAACCTACGCTTGATGTTCGGAACGGCGTCATTTGACATCTGCTCAAGGATGTCGTTTGAGGAGGAGGACGAGGAGGAGGAGGAGGCGACGCCCGTTTTAGCTGCTCGTCTCGGGTGCCTCACTCGTTCATAGAGCTCCACAATCTGCCTCTTGGCCTTCTGCAGCTTGGTCTCACCAGGACCCTCGTACCCCTCCTCTTTCGAGCGCTCTATCTCCTGCATGCGTTCTGAACAAACACCACCGATGATAAAGTAAAACCCACTCTCTATCTCATCTGCATGATTTAGAGTGTAATAATAATAGCTATTCAGGAGTTTTCTAATAAGCTCCAGCAACGCAACTGCAATTCCCACACCGAATTAGAACCTAGTGGCGTTTCAACCTCCTGCCTCTTGAAAATCCTATCACATTCTCAAGATAGCTTGACTAGCATAACGTTCACTCATCGAATCTAATGTGCTTTGACTCACAACACCTGCACCTAAATACTAGGTGTACCAAATGTATAGATACAGGGTTTTCGACAGAAATTTGGCAGTCTCAATGAACTTGATTCATGACTAAAAGTATAGCGAATATGGCCAGTTACTGTGTGAAGCATATGAGGGTATTTTGAAGGTTAATTGAGTAAAACGTCTTCATAAAAATTGACAAAATGGAGGTCTTTCTGGATATCAATCCGAGAAAAATAAAAGGAGCTAGATTTTATGCATAATTTTACGTCCCGAGATTACATCAGTTATTTGGCTGCAATTTACCCCCAACCGGGGCTTCCAAATCACATTAAACCGGAATTGATGATCGAGCTAAACCTTTGAAAAGAGATTTAGGAGCTCTTGGGAATTTTCCCCCAAATAGCGCAATTAATTTATAAGGTAACAAGTCTATCCAGAAGACTGTAGAAAATTGACCTTAAAGTAAATCATAATGTGTGTGATAAACACTCCGACATAAAGGCCAATTAACCAAACTAGGCCGCAAAAATTGTGTACCCCCTTGACCTAAGCAAAGGAATAAACCACTCAACAGCACAAGCATGCTTAGGCCTAATTGAAAACGGTCATCGCTTTGAGGCAGTTCAGTGCAAAAATGGAAAGAACCCGTTCAATTAGGTGATGATTAACGATGCCCCCACTAACAGCTGTAATCGTACATGGCTTTTAAAATGACCCCAATTTGGTTAAATCACACTTTTCTATTGTTACCCTAAATTATGCTAACGAGAGATGTATGCACGTCCAACCATTAGGATGGTTCTGTTCTCTCCGATAATGAAATATAGACCATGGTTGAGAAAATGTGCAATTTAGAACTGTACTTTAAAGCTCAGTCGAAAAATTCCACCGAATATATGATGTTTAGTGTGAGAAGATAGAAATGGTTAACATCCTTCATGGGTTTTCACCAAACAGGGAGGCCAAAAATTGACAAACTTCCAATTTCTCAAGCTATGTTTTTTCATTATTTATCAGGGCGTGACGAAACATTGTAGTAAATTTAAAACAAGCGCTCATTGTGCTTCAACTCCACAAAGTAATATACCTGATCAAAAAATCGATAAATCAAGTTAAACAGCTCAGTTGGTTGAAAGTTTCACCTGGGTTGGGGGAGGGACGAATGGGGTTATAAGGGGCTTGTGGGCCGTTTCAACCTCCGCACAGCTGTGCGATGTTCCTGCGATGTCTCAACCGAACTGCGGTAATTACCTCAACGCGAAATTAACTCCTGTCTATTGCAGAAATGTGGTAGTTGTGTTATGGTTCAATGGAAAGCTGAATTTTGCAATGTACCGATAATTCATTAATGCCAGCGTGGAATTTTACTGATTTTACTAGTTCACACAGCATTTTCATTTAGCCAAACAGAATAATTTATAGATTGTAGGTAAAAATCCAAAGACCAATGATTCTTTATTAAGATTCAGGTAGTTAATCGTAAAAGATTCCAAACAGTTAAATGGTTTCATCAGTAATTTGGTTTCGATTACAGCACCATAAATGAATCTTTTCTCCGTCTATGAAGCAATTCATAAATCTTGATGCCTTAGATCAACTATTGACTGATTTCCATCATTTACTATTTTAGTATCACACACTAATAAGTATACTTCACAAAGGAAATTATAGGGCAGAGAGCTAAACGAACGGGTCGCTTAAAGCAATGTACTATTTTGCTTTTACTGCAAAAATGCGGGCCAACTGGATTCTGGACGTGCTCTTTTGTCTAGATAGCGAAGAGAAAGCAATAGGGGCTGTCACATGGTCAGTCATACGCAATAAATTGTGGCAAAACTTGTGCACAGGATCCTTAAACGTCAACTCAACTTCTCCGTTCCCCTCGCTCACAATTTTCAAACGCGTGCTTTCGCCCGAGTCTTTACCGTCAGAGCAATTAAACTGATTAAACACTTCATAAATTGATAGTTGAGGCTTTTTTAACATGCATTTTATTTCGATAAAACTACTCTACACTTGAGGCACAGAAGTGTCGATTACATACAGGGTTCTACGTTTTGAAATGTAAAAATACTATACACAACTTCGCTCGATGAATGCGAACAAGCATGGAGATTTGGTGTGTCTTTGGGGAGGGCGGGGGGGGGGGGTTAGTACGGCGGGTATCGAGCGAAATGGTGATGTCAGTAAATGATTTGAGGACGTCGGTCTTAAGTGAAGGTGACGAAGAGCTGCATTGCCAGAGCGGAGATGCCCATGGCCGCTGGAAGGGTAATAACCCAGGCTGAGATGATGGTTGAGAAGAGTCTCCAGTTCACACTGCCGCTCTTGCGAAGCCAGCCGACACAGACGACTGAACCGACCAGACAGTGTGTGGTGGAGATAGGCAGACCAATCTTGCTGGCCACTAGAACAGTGCAAGCCGAGCCCAACTCAATGCAGGTGCCGCTGCAATCGAAGAACATGCCCACAATTAAAGAAGCGTGATGTTTAAACTATGGGCACCAGAGGGTAAAAACCAAATACTCACGTAACAGGGGTAACCTCGGTGATATCGTTGCCGATGGTCTTCATAACTTTGCGGCCCCAGACCCACAGTCCGACTGAAATGCCGACACCGCCATAGAATAGGATCCAAAGCGCTGGCTTGGCGGTCATCAGAGGGTTACCGGTGGTTGCAACGATCCACAAGCCCATCACTGGACCAATGGCATTGCTAAAAGTGAAGTCAAAATCCGAATACCAATAGCAGTTCATAAGAGAGCAGTTAATTTTTTTTCGCCAAGTGAAAAACAAATGCATACGCCACATCATTGCCACCATGGACAAAGGAACCGAAGGTAGCGGTGAGGATCTGAGCAAACGAAAACACCTGAGCCTCATGAGGCTTGTCGCAGATCTGGCCCTTTGGGAGGTGCTAAAACGTGGGGAAATCAGAGCTGGCTTTGGTAATAATTGATAAGGTAAACATCATCGTCGTGGAAACGGCGCAGACAATTTACCCTAGCCACGTCTTCCACGGTTATTTTATAGGCGTCAATGTTGGCTTTGGATGAGCCCTCAGATGGTGTTTCCTCAGCAATTCCGTCAACCTGAATCGCCATCTCAACATCACCAGCAGCTCCTAAACCGAATATTACACAGTTATATGTACGCTAAACCAGTGGAGTTCATGCAAGTGCTGATAACAACCCCCACCTTGTTCAGCCTCGTGATGGTTTTGAGCTGGTAGAGTCGCTTCTTTGGGGTCGCCGCTAAGTCCCAAAACCTTGGCGACTCTACTCTTGCACTTGGTCCAGGAGGTAATCCGTTTAGCCTTACGATTTTGATCCCACTTGCCAGAGGCCATAAGCTCGAGGCGCTCTAAAGTTTACAAGCGAAACATTTAAAATATCACAATTAAAAGGTGATTGCTAGCATGAAAAGGAAAGCTACTCACGTATAACTTTCCGTTTGATAACCGGTCTGAAGCAAAAGACAATCAGGCCCGTGACAATCGCGGCACCGATAGACAAAAGCAGAATTACCCACCAGCGAATAGCAGGGATGTTCAACACTAAATGGATAAAAAAAATCAATTGAAAAAAGACGAAGACACTTAGGAATTGTACTAGGGGGAACATACTGTGGAGACCGCCATATAAAACAGAGAAAACGTTAACGCCGACTGAAATACCGTAGAGGAATGGAAGAATATTGAGTGCGGGATCCAGAGAATTTTTCTTAACAAGCACAGTGTATTTCACGATGGTATATAAGACACCGGAGACAATACCACTCAAGAGTGGAGAGAGGAACCAAGAGGCAACTAAAAATTCAAATTAAGACATTGCATTAAGTTCAATTCATGCAATATGGATGAGCAAGATATCGTACCGATCTTGAGAATTCCCTTCCACTGAATACCCTTGAAACCGAACAGCACAAGTCCAAATCCACAAGTAGAACCGACAATACTGTGTGTTGCCGAAACAGGGATTCTAAAGAACGTGGCAAACAGCATCCACGTACAAGATCCTACGAAACAAAACATGGTTGAATATTTTCTGTTAATAGGGAAACATTTGAGCAGGATATAAGGAGCATAATTTACCAATGAGAGATGAAACTTGGCCCTGCATCAGTCTTAAAGAACCATCTGCAGTTTCATTAAAACGGGAGGGGTCGATGATCCCACCACGAATTGTAGCTGACACACGACCACCGAGAAGAACGGATCCAGATATTTCACAAATTGTAGCAAGAATACAAGCGCCACGTAGAGAAAGCACTTTTGATCCAACGCTAGTTCCAAAAGAATTAGCAACATCATTTGCTCCGAGTCCGAAAGCGGATACGAACGCGATGATGAAGCCAATGACGACCAAAAGCAAATAAGATTCTGGCAACATTACCCCCAAAACTGTAAAAACGAAAAATAGCACAATTGAAAGTCAATTTAAGCAACAAGAGACAACCTACAAGTGAACACTAACGCACAGCCGCAAAAGGCTACGATAACACGACTGACTACTAAATACTGTGAACCTTGACAACAAGACCATGCTAATTAATTTATTTGGTTATGTTAAACAAAATTTTAGTGTGCTTAAAAAGATAAGTTATGTAGTGTTATATTTTCGTTAACAGACCATTAAATTTAGAGTTACGCATTAATGCATTTAGACTGAAGTGTTTAAGTTTCTATCTAAGCCCGTTCATTTTGAATTTTTTGTTCATCTAGAATATTCTAAGGGATTGATTTAATTAAAAAATGCTTTGAGTGGATCAACTGTTTGTCTAAAAAAATTTGGAACGTTCTTCTAATTTTTACTAAATCTAACGATTTTATCAAATATTTTTGTTTTATTTAATCCCTTCTCGCTCTTGGATCCCAAAGGTCCCAGTGCCTTATTAATTGCCCCCCCTGAGCACATTCTTAGTCTTTTATATCTTCCTCCACACCTCCTCACAGGCTAGAAATTTTAAAGCAAATTCCACTATTCTGTCAAACTGCGAGTGGAAGGCGCCGGTTCAGTATTACGTACCGCAGTCTCGCTAAATTTAGTCCTATCTAGCTATGAGAGATAAAAATACTTTTGAAGCTTGGAAAAATCGTTGATAATTTCTTAAGTTTTCATATGACAGAATTGGCTGATTGGCTATAACTGATTGATTAAGTTGTGTAGCCTAAATGCGAGGTCGTGTACTTTTAAAATTAACGGACTAAATTAAACTACATGATTTGTAATATCTGCAATGAATCTTTTGTCTAGAGAATACAACCAACTTTGTGTTACCAAAAGTGGTGTTTTATATTCGCCCCAATCTACAAGCATTGAAGTTAGTGGTAGTGCTTATCCACAGTGAGATAATAAGATTTTTCTATGCCTCACTGTCAAAGTGGAAAAAAAGCAAAGTTAAAAAAGATGTTTACTAAGTACCCTGAAAGTTTGTTGCTTTTGTATATATTTAATGCTCTGGTTGCTAAATATTAGCATGAGGTGACATGTTCAGATTAATTTATTCAGCTTTTGCAAGTTATAGTATGCCCCTTTGCACTAAATCGTAATCAAATTTTCAGTGGATTTCTACTTGAACTGAAAGGAATTTACCTTGATTTGTGGGGTAGTCATTTAAGCTGTCCCTGGGCTTTTTGACTTAGGTGATAGTGAAGCCTTGTTATTATTAATTTACCATGAATCTTTTGCTTTTATTACTATAATTCGACTATATTTAATTACCTTTAGCTATGATGTCATGTTAAATTCTATGTCGGCTATTAGGTGTTTCTGTTGATCAAACACTGACCAAAACTTTTGAATTTCTGTTACTATGGATAGAGAAAAATGTCTTCGTTGGATTAGATTCTCACCATCCATTTTTAGACGTTTGTTTTCAAAACTTCCAAAGATCATTCTTCCTTGTAATTATGTTATTTGAGTAAGACGATAGGCCAAACAGAATGATAATTTGAGCTTATTATCTCTGAGATAGTTCTATTGATATGTGAATTAATGCTCTCAACAATTTAGATCACACTAGTTATTGCTCTATGACTCTCTCCTGTCCAGTACTTAAAAACCCCTGGACACTATGACTAAGCATCAGATTCAGGGCATTTCATTTACTAATGGTTAAGCAGCAGGATAAACACGCATTCACCTGACTGATAGCGCATCGGCAGATAAGTGCCAAAGATATTCGATAGATAACCAAGCAGTAGAAACATAGCAAGGATGTCTCTAGCCCCTTCTCAAGAAAATGGTGGTGTAATGGAATGAAAAGGATTTAGTAGGAAGATTTGACTGTCACTGCACCAGGGCTTGAAACACTATTAAAACTCCTACCATGGCATCAAGCTTTGTCTGATTAAATTTTACAGCTTTCAAAATTTTTTTACAGTACTGAAACGAATATCAGTAGATCTTCCTTATATGGTTGGATAATTTCATAGTAGAAAGAGAAGGATGGGGGAGTGATCAGACACATTGCATCGACATATAAAAGGTGTTGTTTTTTAAGTATGGTCAAATGGAAAAAAAGAATACCCGTTATTAGCACATGTATAAGTTTGGCTCATTTCAATTTGAAAAGAGAAGAATCTTGAATACATCTTCTTTCTAACGCTATTAATGTTCCCTAAAAATTTCACAGATAAATACAGAAATTCTATTTCATGGGATTCATGGCTATTCATTACTCAGAAATTTATTCAAGAAGAAAGTGAGGGTTAGTATGAAGAGAAAAATTTAGGCGCTGATTTATTCTGTCGTGTAGAGCATAAGCTAAACTAATTAGGTAACATGCAAGATTTCCCACCTGTAATGGTACAAAGTTCCTCTCTAGAATAAGTCTACAATTGAGGAAATAATGACAATCCGGTTGCAAGAGTAAACAGAGAAGAGGTGTGGAACAGAGCGCTTATTAGGTGTGTGAAAATGTACCAATTCTTACTACTGTTTGGGTTGACTGGATTCACTGGTCGAATACTGGGCCAATAAATGCAGGCTATACATGGCTATTCAGGAGAAATGCAAGCAAGAAATTAGATGAGGGGTTCGGACGAGACTCTCAGGTAAATCTGCAATACCAAATACCGAATCTGGTGAACGACAGCGGCAACAATCAACCGGTAATGGATCGTAACCTAGAACTAACCGCTGTCCGAAATTGATCGTGATGGAGTTTTATTGTCCTTTTTTGGTTAATCCTTTATTTTCAATGAACTCATTAACTTTCGTAAACTGATGTTTCTACTGATGTGATTCGGCGTTTCTGCAACTCGGATTCGAAAAGCAGCTTCACTTATAGAAAAAAACCTCTCTCTTAAATCTATAAGGGGAAACACCAACAACAGTGAGTTAAGTTGGTGGTGTTTAATCCCTTCAAACCATTCTGTAAAGCTCAAAGAAGGCATTTTCACAAGAATTGAGTAAGGTCGATCGACAGAATATGAGCGCCGTATCCGGAGGTGCAGTACCACCTGAAATAATCATGGCTTGATTAACAATATTGGTTACTTTTAATACCTCCTTCAAGGTCACGAGTATACACTTTCAATTTCAATAACCTGTACATTATGAGCATAACTTAGCCAGCAGTGTAGGCGTAGAAGGTAAGACAAATTCCATGAGCTTCAATCACTTGTCACGCGCACGCAGGTGTGACACACTCTCCTGGATATGGAAATGGTAGATTGCCAACGTCCATATCTAACATTTTTGACATTTTGCTACATCACATGAGAGCACTAGTTTTAATATATTTTAGAAGTTTTTTGGTCAGTCATCAGGGTTTGCTAGCATTTCAGAAGAAATATTTTGTCATCTCCAAGAATTTTTAATTTAACAATTCACGTATCGCCAATCTGTTATGTTAAATCTAACAATTTCAATATTCAGCTTACTCTAACACAAGGAAACCTTTTTGTTATTGAAGGTGGGCATCAGCTTAGCAAAATTATTCGCTCACTTCAACACATTAATATTTGTATGATTTACTAATGACTGAATTCCCTTCCCATTTATCTACTTTTCGAAATGATAGCTTTCATTTTCTGTCCAAAATCTTAAATAAATCGAATAATATGAGCAGAAACAATATGCAAGTGATTGCACTACACAATGCTAGTATTGTATTAATATCACCACAGCACTAACTATTTGCGTATTATGCATTATGTGATATAAAATTGCGACGGAATTATTTTTCATTCGATTGCTTTAGGTATAGTAAATTTTAATAGGACCTTTAATTCATCAGTGGGTGATAGCTAAACATTTCAAAATTAATTGTATGCCATCGGAAGTGAGCGGCAAAATGTATAATCAATGATTTTACAATGCCCGTAGAGTACGAATGAAGGATAAACAAGTGACTAGGTTGATTTTGACGCCTTGATTCAGCTTCACAAATGACAATTTAAATCATGAATATAAATGGAAAAATTCCGTTCCTTAATGCCTGCCTTCATCTAATACTTACCATTTGTCTAGTATTTCCATGGTGCAGTAATCATGCTCAACCACAAACACAAGAGCGTTAATGATGACTGTACAACGAGTTGTTTTTATGGCCCACGTTGATTTGGCACTGTTGCTCCACAGAGGTTCTAAAAGAATATTGCCTTATGGGATGTTTTCTAGGTTTTTGCCATTTGTCGACCTGCAATGAATTACAGTATTTCCCGACGGTTGAATAAATGTGATAACAAATGAAATAGAACTTTCTCATCCGATATAACTAGAGGAATCACATGTCCCTAATAATGCATGGAATCATGAGTATCCGGTTGATTTTTCTTAATGGTGGCTCTTTCATTAAAACAAAACAGTCATATGGTAAAAATTATAAGATGATCCCATGTTAAATGTTTTTGGAAAAACCACAAAATTTAAACATCATAAATAGCATAGCGATAAAGACTTTGCAGTAGCATCCCATTCGCAAGGCCAAAATATTCAATGAAAAACTGGCGAAAACAATTATATCTTAATCGAGTTCGATTTAGGGGTTAGCATTTTAAGGATATCCATTCCATATTCGAATCATATAGTAAAGTAAAAAGGGAAAAAATTTAACGGCTAAGTTTCTAGTTGCCTAGACTGGTGAAGTTACCTTTATTGCTGATATATGCAAAAGTAGAATTCATAGTAAAGCAAATAATTTTGCGGTATTAACTACAAGATAATGAATTCGTATCTTGAAGTGATAATACGTCCTAAATAATAATGTGTTTCTAATCCTTCTATAAATGCACTTAAATAATGTTGATATTCATTGCTGTTTAAATATTGTTAGTTATTTATTATTTAACAGGCTTGGTTTTTGCTTAAGTCAATTTAATAAAATATAGCAAATTATTTTTTGTTTTAACTAATCAAAATAGGCTACATGTATCACAGCGCTGTAAACGCGCCCGATCTGTGGGTGTGTAACTGGTACTATACACAAATCGAGGTAATTTGGCTGGCAAATGGTCTTCATGTCACTAGAAATAAGTTATCTCGACGTACTAATATATCTTGCATAACTGTTAGTCCTTGATTAATTTGAATAAGGTAATCTATATCCCAGAATCTTTTCTAGATTGAGTTTGGAATGTGCTTATGTTTCCACACAAATTCTATTTCCTACTTAGGTTTCTCAGCCGAAATATGTTGGAAGAAACTGAATTACTTTTGGTCGTCGTCGGCTTCATGATAGCCTTCGTGTTGGCATTTGGAATCGGAGCCAACGATGTTGCGAATTCCTTTGGTACCAGTGTCGGCTCAAAAGTTTTGTCTCTCAAATCCGCATGCATTCTTGCTACGATTTTTGAAATCGCTGGGTCCGTCTTATTGGGTGGCCAGGTATCCTCGACCATCCGTGGTGGCATAATAAATCCGGATCTCTTTAATAGGACAAATAATGGAGCTATGGTTCTCATGTATGGTCAAGTCGCCTCACTACTGAGTAGGAATATTTTTAAACGGAGTTTTATCAGAATTATTCAAAAGTTTGATCGCACATTTCGGAAATTTGTAGGTTCCTGTATCTGGTTGTTGCTGGCTACTTTTTTCAAAATGCCTGTATCAGGCTCACACAGCATAGTCGGTGCTACTGCTGGCTTCGGTTTGGTTCTTTTTGGTATCAATGGCATTCAGTGGATGGGCATTCTTCGCATTGGTGAGTTCGTGTTTAAATTAATTTAGTCACACTCCAGGACCGACCCTAAGGCAAATAGGCATATGTATACTTGCCTTAGAAATAGTAAATTTAAAGGCAAACTGTACTTGATACATTTTGGTTATGGAAGTCATTTCGCTGAATCAACTAACCTGATCAGTTAAGATTGCGCAGATCTGGGATATTATATATTCTTTTCCAAGTTTTCCACACATTCACATTCGCGTATCACCAAGTCAATCTGAAATACTGTTCATATATGTTTCAGTCATTTCGTGGTTCATATCGCCTCTTCTCAGTGGTGTCATCTCGACCTTCATTTACTTCATCTTGAAGATAGTTGTGTTGAAAAAGGTGCGTAATCTCTCAACACTTACAATTGTCACCGAAATTTATTCGCCCATAAAATCGTATACAATCTGGTACAACATACGCACATGCAAAATCGAGTCCTTTGTGCAGCATCTAAAGTACACACAAAGTGTCAAATATTAGTACATGCGGATCACATTGGCACCAAATTAGAAATTACTGAAACCGTAATTGCGTAATTTCGTTGGTCTATGGGCGGGCTTTTGACGTGATCCAAACTGATCTCTAAATCGTTGCAATTTTTTCTAGGAACATCCCCTCGAACCTGCTCTATACTTGCTGCCATTCTTTTATGCCGTGATCGTAATCATAAACGTCTTCTCCGTTCTATACGGTGGTCTCAGTAGTGCGTTTACTTTGCATCAAATCTTTTCAGTCCCAAATTTCGAAGTATTTTTAAAAACTTTAGCACTAATATAACTGCACCCTGACTGCCTGAAGATCAATGATTTTATCACGCTTTTTTAATCTTTTCAGTCTTCGGAATCGGCAAGATCAAATTGTGGATCGTGCTGGTGACCAGTTTTGGCGCAGGAATAGTGACCGGCCTCGTTGTCTTCTTCTTCGTGCGACCTTATCTCCGAAAAAAGGTTCTGCGTAAGTCACTCTGATCGACTACTTTACTGAGTTAAGACTAGGCCTTTATTATTGGGACAATAGGTTTTATTACGAGATCATAACCAACTTCTGTGTTAGTGTTATTCAAGTTATGTTCGTTGCTATGCGGTCAAACCCAACCCATAAGACCGTAAAAAAATCATATCTTCACTAAATCGCCTCGTAATAGCAGCTTAAATTGGTCGAAAGACGTGTGAATCGCTTTAAAACATGAGATTTAATTTTGGTGGCACTCACAAACAGCAGAGGCTATTTATTTCAGGGTTTTACAATCTAGTCCTGTTCAATTGTCATAAACATACCAGTGTCTACTTTAAGTTTAGCCTCTTTTGCAGGTGTTGTGAGTCAAAGCACATTAGATTCGATGAGTGAACGTTATGCTAGTCAAGCTATCTTGAGAATGTGATAGGATTTTCAAGAGGCAGGAGGTTGAAACGCCACTAGGTTCTAATTCGGTGTGGGAATTGCAGTTGCGTTGCTGGAGCTTATTAGAAAACTCCTGAATAGCTATTATTATTACACTCTAAATCATGCAGATGAGATAGAGAGTGGGTTTTACTTTATCATCGGTGGTGTTTGTTCAGAACGCATGCAGGAGATAGAGCGCTCGAAAGAGGAGGGGTACGAGGGTCCTGGTGAGACCAAGCTGCAGAAGGCCAAGAGGCAGATTGTGGAGCTCTATGAACGAGTGAGGCACCCGAGACGAGCAGCTAAAACGGGCGTCGCCTCCTCCTCCTCCTCGTCCTCCTCCTCAAACGACATCCTTGAGCAGATGTCAAATGACGCCGTTCCGAACATCAAGCGTAGGTTCGCCCCTTTCTGCCCACCATTCTTCGCTGCCGCTCTCACGTTTGCCATGCATGCTTTAAATCGACTAAGCGTTTCGCTTTAATGTCGCTTTGCCTTCGCTAGGAAAATCATTAACTCCGAAAACAACCAAACTATTGGTTTGACTTGGCCTCAACGAATGCTTGTTTCACTGTCCGATTTTCGGAATAACAGAGATACACAACTTATTCGGGTTAACTCCGGTAAGCAACTCGTTCATGCTACGAACTCCAGCTGACTACATATCCTACATTTATGGGTAAATTTCAACTGTCAGCTGATTAAGATCTACTTCTCATTCTGCATAATTCTGTTAGGTTGGGAGTGAAGTTAGACTAGATTAGGTAAGCATTCGCTACTATTATTGCTTAATCTTGGTGTTCACTTGCTGAGAGAGCATGCGCATTTCCTTTTGAAGTACACTCTTCTTTCTTTGAAAGTAACCACTTCCTAATAGCAGCTGCAGCTTCAAAACTGGAATCGGATATAAGACATCTTTGATAAGTCCTCTTCATATTTAAAGATCAATCTAAGATTCATTATCTCAAAATATCCTTCTCAAATAAGAAGAAATGGACCTATGAGTTTTGCTATCTTAATCGTCAATTGTGGACATTCGGGTTAATGGAAGGGAACGGTGGATGAGAGGGTGATAGCTCAGAAGCTCTCTAACCAACACCTAGACTGGTGAAACGCCTCCTCCTCCTCCTCCTCCTCCTCCTAACCGACACTCAAAAACCACAGCTCCCTCTAACGTTTATCCACAGCCCAGAGAAATAATCGCGCTGTTTATATGGTTTACTTTGTAGGTTGAGGCGTAAACACTGCCACACGCAGTCACAGTCAAGATATAGTGGCTTAGTGGCCACATTGATTTGTGCAGTGTGATGCTGTGATATACACCGTTCCTGAGGCACGGTGTATTCTAGGGCGACGGCATTTGACCGTCCCCGCCGAAAGAACCGAATCCTTAAACAAGCCGTATGGATGACTCCTCGAGTCTATGTATCTCTCTCTATTTTTATATTACATTATTGCACCCCTCCACCACCACTACTAAACATAGCAATTTAGTCCCTCTTAGCATTAAGACCATAGGATGCATACTTATTCCTCATTAGACCACATAAATAGTTAAGTACACAGATCTTATCCAGTTACTGTCAGCTGACCGACTTAACCGGTTAGTTTGAAAGTCTAGATTGTGGTAAACATCCGTCCCTATTTGTTTCCTTTTTTGAAAATTTCTTACTGACCACTTAGGTGCTAGAGCGAGAAGTCAATGGTAAGTGGCTCCTAAAACACGCAAACCTAGCGAATATCATCGAATAAGGTCTAGGATGAATGTGTCCATTAACCCAGGCACAAGTAGCCTATGCGTTCTTCTCTTCCCCTTTTTTGTGTTCTGTTTACAGCTGAGTCCATTGTGCTGAAGGACCACGCGCAACAGACTGCGCCTCCCGAAGTGCTAATTACGGATAACTCTGACCTTAAGCGTAGTAAGTAAAGCTCAAAGTAGCCATATCATATTAAGACCTCATCAAGGCAGTTTCTTTAAGTAGTCAAAAGTTCTACCATAAAACTCTTTACTTAGAAAACACTGCAATCGAAGAGCTTCCAGCACTAGTGTAAGGAAAGCTCTAGCACTGAAACGACAAATGTCTCCATATTCTCATGCACATTGAGCAATTTTTCTACATATAGCCTTGGCAAGCACCACCAAAAGATCATGTTTACTTCGCGATAAAATGTACTATTTATCCGTACCTGGACTTATGTGCATCATGTTTAGCTCCCTTTACGACCATTGTGGTGAAACTACACAATTTGTGATGCCATTACCGAAATTTAGTCATAAAATTACGGGCATCAGCTGGGCTGTTACTGGAACCCGGCATCACTGAGAAATGCGTAGAAGTTAATTATTGTTGTCAATAAATAGATTATAAAGACTTGTACTGCCTTCTTAAGTTCGGAAAACACTTATATTACTATTTCCTCGAAATTTTTAGCAGGAAACGGAAACGTCGACCGGGCCATGACTGACACCGATGTGAATGACGGGGACTCAGAATCCGACGATATCAGGGTGAGTAGAATCATCTTTTACGCGAACCAACCAATCAAGTTATAAGACATGCTTCGTCTTAAACCTCTTGACAAGGGGCTACGGTACTTCAATGACATCGCTTGTCTGCTCCCACCTGGTGTTTCATTGCCCGTGAAATTCTCATGCAATTTCAATTAGTACATTGCGTATACCTTCTTCTTCTTAGTAATCGACGGGGCACAAATCTATCTTCAGATCTAACTTCTCGTTGTAGACTGAGGTGGTGTCGATAGAAGACCGACCAGAAGAGGCCCAGGTCTTCTCGTTCGCCCAGATTCTCTCGGCAATTTTCGGCTCATTCGTGCACGGCGCGAACGACGTGAGTAACGCCATTGGCCCCGTCGTTGGCCTCTGGTTGGTGGCCATAACGGGGGACTCGCTTAACTCGGCTCCAGCACCAATTTGGATCCTCTTCTTCGGCGGTATAGGCATCTCTGTCGGTCTGTGGATGTGGGGCCGAAAGGTCATGGAGACTGTCGGCAATGACCTCACCGTTATCACCCCTTCAAGGTTGGTTTAGCATTCTGGCACCATTCCTCTATAAGTAACTACGTTTTTAAATGGTGGAGAGGTATTATCAGACTGTGTTGAGGCGTAACATAGTTATAGGGAGAGGAATTTGCTGTTTTTTGCATTTTACTGAGACAAGAAATCGAAGTCTTTAAATAACATCGATGTTTTACACTAAACTAGCATCTACCTTGAAGTGACATGTCTCCAGTTTGCGAAAAGGGTTCTGGAGCTTCTTTTTTTCATCATGCGAGCCTTTAAAGTTATGGCTTCAACCCACGGTTTTCGAGAGTACTAGGAAGTCGACAAAAAAACGAAAATGAGTTATATCAATTACTGCACCTCCTCATGTGAGTTTGAAGCACTCTCTAATCAGGTTAGAGTTTGAACTGTTAATAAATCATTTGGCGCCTATTAAGGCAAAGAGAAGCCATCAAAAGACATCGCGAAGATTTCACGCACTGGTGTACTATCTACATTGTGACTGTGGTCTTTGATGGTGGCAAGTCTTCGCCCCTCACATCTTGGCATGTGCGTTGAGAATTTTTAACTTCAGGTGTCATCACTTAATTGAGTGAGGCGCGACAACTTTTTCGATGCACCGCAGTCGTAAGACATTTCTTCACTCACGTTCACGCGCCTATTGGATGACAAGTTCAACAGATAATCCTGACAATTAAAACATTCCCAAACCACCAATTGGCTCATTGAATGCGTTTTTTCAGTGGTGTCTGCATCGAAGTTGGCTCGGCAGTGACGGTTCTGCTTGCCAGTAATCTGGGTATTCCAATCTCCACGACCCACTGCAAAGTTGGTTCTGTGGTCTGTGTGGGGCGGTTTAGGGCCAAGTCCAACGTCAACTGGAAGCTCTTTATCAACATCGTGATCGCCTGGGTCGTCACGTTGCCAGTTTCCGCTGGTTTGTCCGCCCTCATCATGTACGCATTTACCCAGACCCAGTCAGGTCTCGAGGTCTCCTAGGCACCAGGAGAGGGGCGAAACTAAATAAAAACGCACGACAGACCATCAGGAATCTTTCGATTGCCTTGGGAAATGAGTCATTCCCAGCCCCCTCCTTTCCCGTGTCCCATATTCCCACCACCCACGTGCTCCTACTAGGTGCCTCTATTTTCATATTCTGGGCTTTTTATTGGATGATTCTCTTGATTTGCATATATACATAAATACATGAAAATGCTCCCATGTAATGCGAACACTTGTTTCGTATCTCACCATGATGAGTAATAAGGGTGACGGCAAATGAGTGAGGAAATCTCTAGAACTCTAAGGCCAACAGGTAATCTTAATTCACTGATCTCGACTTGCAATTGCTCTATACTGCAGGCGTACAGCTATTTGCTATACCAATCAGTGAAATGAATATCCCAAATTCAAAATAACTTCATCAATTCAATCATTAAGATAGCCAATCATGAGGTTTGTTTTGTTGTGCTGCATTGTATAACCGCCTAGAGGACGTGTTAGTTGTCTACTAAGGAGTTTGGAAGCTTTTTTAATAAATCCCGGTAACACTTTTAGGTAAAATAGACACAAAACTGAGGGTCTACGTTTGAATGTCAGTTTACTTGACCCAATTCGCGGTCATCTACCGCCCTTGACCAGAGTAAAAATGACAACTAAAAATTGCCCAAATGGAGTCAGTCTTAACTCACGTGTCTACGCTAGGCTTTACGATCCCTTAGCCAGCGAGGAATTGAGTGGGAGAACTCAGCAAACAACCACCTGAATTCTTGACATAAGGGTTGAGGGGTACTATTTTCAAAATAGGAATTGCTAATTTCTTTATGATAAAATAATCTCCTTTAATATATATATATATATATTATATATTGTACCAGTTAGATATAGATTAGGCACCTTATTGCACATTTCCCATCTCTGAGATACCCTCTCAGAACTGAGTGACGAGGAATTACTGATTCTACCCTTACATTTCTACAAATTTTAATTGAAAATCCCTAACTTTCACTTCTTCTTCTCCGGAACTTCCAGAAGTTTGGTAAATAATAGGCTCAATATTTAGTCACACTTCATGCAAATGACGTCAAGAGAGACGTACAAAAATGTTCCTCCATCTAGCTAATATGCGATAGGCAATCCTGACATGATCGTGGGTACGTTTCAGGATTCATGTACTTTTACTCACCCCAATATAGCTTAGAATAAACATTTAGTTTCCTCATTAGCTACCAGAAACACGTTTCTGGAAAAATATGGGACAAACTGAGCTTAGATAAATCGTGGCACCAATGTGTTTCCTCTAGCAAATAGAGCTCACCTTTCCGGTCGGACACTTTCAAAAAAGACAGAGAAGTTCTTCAATGTGCGGTCCAAGGAAGAACAAAATCGCTCCTGGTTATAGCTGGCACTAAGATGAATGAAGAGAAATCACTTTTGATTTCTTCAACAAATGTGCATCAGTCGTGTTGGTGGCACTTACTTACGCAAGCAACCCCTAACTTGAGATTACCACGAACACGCACATGCCTATAGTGGGGTGGCGTGGACATGTGCTATTATTACTTCATCCAGTTAGACCATCAGGATTTCTAATGGCGACAGGTGAAGTGGAGTCATATCTAGGAATTGGGTTTGGACTGCAAGAAAATGCTTGCCTAGCCATTTCATAAAAGGTTCAAAATTTATAGATTAGTTGCTTTCAATATAGCTTAGTAAAGTGAACTTCCAAACCATGTAACATTTTAATTTGCATTTTATTAATTAAAGATCCCATAGGTGTTGCGGTATTATAATAACAACGCTTCCATTGGCCTGCAGATGACAGACCTAGAAGTGTTCTCATGTTGATGGTTTCGTAAATCACCAAACACCGAGAAGTCTCTGATGAATAAATGGGATCGTTCAATCGTTCTCCTAGCTGAACTCAAATGAAATAATGTGGGCATTTAACGCTTTCGGCTCGTAAAATTTAGTATGCACGATCAGTGAACAGCTCAGATTCCCTGAAATGGAGATTTAATGTCTCCCTGTACCGAGACTCCATACCTCGGCGAAGGAAGTTATGATCGAGGAGCTGAAGGCTTTGAAAGTCAGATTTATCAAATAAGATCAATCAATTTCAGTATTTCTGGACTTAATTTTTAGAATTCAATAGCTTGTTGAGCTTGCTATCACGAGAATGAACGTATCCGATTTAGCTGAAATGCGGTTTCTAAAAGATATTTGATGGTAAGCCAGTAAATTACATTGGGTAAAATCCCTACCAGTAACTATAGAATTATAGATTGAGAGTTTAAGTCATATCCTAGTCTCAAGCAAAGATAGAGACATCGTATCGGATGGATTTTTAGCGCAAACCTACCCATCACAGGGATGATACCACTAAAAATTGATGCAGACTTATGACAGCATATTTATTCATCAATGCTCTGATCACTCCGAATAACGATATAAATGCCTTATTATAATTTAATATCCCCATAATTTGGAAAGTAAAATGTTTATTTAACGAGCATATTAACAACATTTAATTTATAATTAAAAGCGCGCATTAGCAATAAACCTCCTCCTTCTTGCATTTAAATGTTTTATTTAATCTGTATGCTTATTGGCCTTATCGCTAGCATGAATTTTCCATCGCCTCTTCTGGAACTAGCAATATATCAAGTTGAACTCGGCATGGCACTCATCCCGATTCTTTAGTGTAGTCTTGGGCTTTTGGCTAAATTCTCTTCTCTTTGGGATCGCAATCGCGAAATCCGATAAAATGACGTATGATCATATGGGGTTTTTAATTTGATAGACACATTAGTAATGTAGTTCAAATTACCAGCTGATGCGAATAGGCTCTACAATCACACTAAGTGGAGTTATTCACATGACGTTTCGCGAGATTTTTAGTTGAGGCACAAAATAAAGTGCATCTGATTTGAACACGACATTAATTGCCACTGTTCATGAAGCAAAACCGGTTTAGTCATGAGATGACACGGTACAAATTAAATTGCCTAGTAGGCTAACCTGGAAACCTACAACCGATGTTAATGTCCTGTTTCTTGCCATGAAATTTCTGAACCTCACGAATGAACCTTTAGGCCCCTAAAATTCCTCTTGCTGAGCGAAAATGGGACTTTTTGTACTCGGAAACCGACTATATTAAAATCTTCGAATGCCAAAGTTGACTACTAATGGTTGAGAGATAAACGTGTGGCTAAGTCTAGAAATCAGAGGAATACAAAGAAATCCGTGATAAATATTGTTATTCTTATATAACGTTGATGATACCGAAGGTTTGGTATCCTCAAGTTAAGTTATATTTCTTGAGTGTACAAGTCATTCGTAAGCACTCCCTTTCTAGATGCACCAATACTGCTTTTCGTTAAAAGGCTTGCTGTCATTCAAGCCAAACTTCAGCCCTTGTCACCGAAACGCGGATGATGTTAAAGCTATTTTTGTCCATGATATGATTGACGTCCCAGTAATAGTAGCCCAACTCTAACAAGTAAGAAAATACTTTGAGGCGCGTGTACTCGGATTCTGTAGTAAGGATTAATGGCTAATGCGTTGACGCACACTAACCTGCTGCGTTCTCCCAAAATTAATATGTGAGCTCCGAAATCTAGAGGATCACATTTGACATTTGATAGGTATTAGGTTTAGGTTGAAATCAATAGTTTGTGGCCTACCTTCGCCCCTAAAGGGGTAATTGAGAGTTTCCAAAACTCAATCCTCCACACAGGCGAAAGGTTCTCAAAAATTACCCAAAATACACATGGTGATTTTGAAACTTTTAAAAAGGTATAAAGTGCTCTATTTTATCATCGTACAAGTAAATTTTTTGGATTCGGGGTTTAAGTGGGAATGCGATGCGAACGACCTGCTGATCGGTTAGTGCAGTAAAGCTCTACCATCTAACTTGATATCTGCCAAAGCGTTTGCATTTCATGGCGTTTTCGAATGTAGCTAGGACGCTTACACTAATTCTAAAATTTATGTTTTACTTAGAGCTAGTATCTTGAGCTGATCTTTGCAGCATGTATTAGTTGGAATGGAAACATTAATTTACAAGAGGCTACATTTTAGTTATTGTCCATAGATTCCGATTATGCAAAATTACAGTGAAAACCATTGCTTGCAACTCGGCTTATATAGGTGGCATTAAATGGATTCTGGGCTGAGAGTAAATCTTGATTGCACTTCCACCTTTTTCGGGCTTCTATTAGCATACTTACTCAAATTGAACCTACTTCAAATCACAAGCAATACGAAGGCTGCTTCGAATGACCTTTACGTGTTCTTGGTTTGAACCAAGGCGAGTTCGATAAATGCTGGTAACAAGTGGGTCAAAGCAAGTATTTTGTGATCTAAATACGAAATTCTAAGTGAGATTATAGTAAAGGTACCAGTTGGGAGTGCAGCTATCCAAGAGGAAACATATTTTAGTTTTTGCATCTAACCTCCTTTGTGGATAAAGCTATTTCTTCTAAAAAAGAATTCAGGTCTTCTACCTACCCAAATAAGGAAGGCAAAATCATATTTCCTTATTAAAAATGAGGTCCATTTCTAAGCAGTGGCATATAATTGGTTTATCTTACAGTCATAAGTATGTCTGATAAAACGATAACATTAAGCAAAATTTTTTTGTGCAAACGATCCTCTCATCTTGTAAAAAATCTAAAACTGTATGTTCGCATTTAGTGATTTCCACTAGTGCAAATGAATAAAAGTAAAAATCAATGAAAATTTTGAACTTTATAACCAAGAAAAGCACCGAAATATCTGACAGTTTGAGTTTAAGACCGGAGACAGTGCTCAAAGAGTGGAAATCCCTAATCCCATGCTGGATAGCCTTTGGAGTCTCTTCTGGCTCTCTGTAGAAGCAGGAGTAAATTATTTAATACACTTGACTAGTGCCGAATGCCTCAGAATGAAAGAATTGAGAAACATCGGTTGGCTTCCTTAGACATTGTAAGAATCTAAACTCGCACGAATAAGTTTAATCCGTTGATGCGATCGTACATCCAGCTTAAAAGGAGTGTTTTATGCACAAGCTCATTAGAAAATGACAACTTTATTCCCGCAGCCCATTTTAATAGTGCTATATATTATTTAATGAACGAAATAACTGGCTGAAATAACTCCATAATTAGTTGAAGGTAAATTAAGAATTCCAATTTTCTTTGTCTAGTAAGTGTTCAAACTCTCGATCACTCCTAAGCGAAAAACTATTAGGATTCTATTATGCTTTTTGAATGGGAGATTTTTGGTAATTAAGACTTAATGAATGATTGATGTGTGTTTATGCCTGGAACCATCAAACAGCTAAATTCAATCAACTGTTGTATTGCTATAGCATTATTTGTTGGATAATCTTCGTAGGGCGATAATTGTGCTTTCGGTTTTAAAACACACCAGTTAAACTCTGGAATATTGCGATAAACATTTTTGTCAAGATTGATACACTTAATTTTGAAGGTTGCATGGTCTTTTAAAGCATTGACTTCATTTGTGGACACTAGTGATTGTGCCTTTGATGGGGATTTGAACCCTTTATGACTAAAAACCCAAACGCAAACAATTCCAAACCCGTTTCATAAACTAGTGTACTGTTCTGACAGTTATAATTGTGTCTAATTATGTGTGTTAGGTCTAAGTGCGAATGGACGACAAATCGGTCTAGTTAAAGCTCGACAGTCACATGTATGCTCGACCTTTGATAAAGTCTAGAATTTAGACTCTTTATGAGAATGAATGTATCTATTTAAGGTGACAGCTTAAAACATTACCAAGGTTCAAAATCTACTTCACAAACACCTCACTATTTTGCATTTTCACGCAAGAGATTGATCGACCCAAAAATTCACAACTACGTGAAGCCAAGGCTTCACGACCCCAAGTAAACTTGAAGTGAGACGGAGTTGTGGAAAGTAAACTGTCATTCTATGCACAAAACTTATCGAAAATTTGTCTAGTAGATAATTTCCAATGTTAATTTAATAACGAATGCAATAGGAAATTTGTTTTGCGAAACCAGTTTCAATAAAAGTGGGGTTATCAGAAAGGAAGTTAGATTGCTCTCTTAGGAAACTTCGTAAATAGGATCCCGCTAAAGTCCTAACAAGGTTTCTAGTAACATTTTATCCTATGTGGGGTGGTCAGTAATGCGTAGTTATCCTTCGAAAAGTGCATAAACTTTTTCTGCTGCAAAAAACAAAACTTTCTAAACAATATTTATGTGATAGAAGTGTATCACGTGAGTTTGTCACAGAGACCTAAACTGGGATACCAAATTCTCCGTCAATTATGTGAATTTGTTGTTCCTATGCCTTATCTTACAGTAATGTAAATTTTACTAAGGTGATAATATTTTCGGTAGACTTTCATTTCATATTCTTTATTGGGTTAATGTAAAGTATCAGCGAAAAACTTTGCGTCACCATTGAAGCTTAAAGCACATCAGCCACCTTGATTCCGAGTACCTAGTTTGTAGCCACGGTCTGTATAAACATTAGTCTCCTTTAGAGGTCCCGTAGCCTCAGGTGGAAAGAGGTGCTTACTTTAGGGCGGCCCCTGGCAACCATGTGTTTGCAAATGAATTCCCGCCTGATGCAAATAGAAACAGCACTTAATGATCTACACATAAAATTTCCAATCATTCGAAATATCGGCTGGCCACCGTTACAATTATCTCATTTGTGACAATGAATATCGGGACCTTAGTCATTGTCTCTTCTTCAACAGTAAGCAATATTAAATTACCATAAACTTATGAAAATTCTACCACTGACCAGCTACCTACCCCCTTCACATATCTATGAAGAAATCTGAAGAAATATTTTCCTCAACATACATTAAGTCTGATTTACTTTAATCAGAAGGTTTCCGTGAAAGTGAAATCATTGGTGAGATTAATTTAATTAATATGGACGGATTTTTCTATGTTTACTGGCTATAAATATATCTATAGTTTTTCATCGACCACCTGATGGAAATTTCAAAGTTACTACCACTTTATTGCTCTTCAATAACAGGATTGCCTAAATACGACTCTTGAAGTTTGGTTTATCGATCTCTTTTTCAGCTAATTTAAACACCGTCTTCTTTAGCAAAGTAGGACCTTTAGAAGATCGTCTGAGCACAATTAGCTTGCAACGAATCTCACGGCACGCAGGATGGTTATATGACCAATCGTTGATAATAATATTATTGTGAATAGTTATCAAACAATGCGGCTCTGACCTCAGGTTAATTTGACAGCCAATTTATCAAATTAAAGTGTGGCGTATAACATCCTGAAGGTTGGGTGTGTTTTCTTTGGCGATTATTTCAAAGATTACGTAGGAGGTGCAGCAGAATGTGCACGAGAAAATCAGTGGCTAGCCTTTGACGATTTAACATGAAGAGTTGGAGCGATTCCACAAATTCACTTCTAGCCTAGTCAAAATTTACTGCTACTTTGTTGGTTTTATATATAAGTAAAAGTAACGTAGAGATTTCAATTTCCAATGCTTAAATATACCCTATGGCCCTAAATTCACTCAAGTCAACTGGAAAACTAGTGTAAAGGCATGATGAAAGATCTGTCATATGGAAGGCAAAGTTCCTCCGTTAGAAGGTTTAGTTGTTGTGAAGATGAAGATAAGTTTTGGGATTAAAAATGGGGATCACTCAACACAGAGCTTCTTCGAGGGGAAAATTATAAAAAGTTTGCATCAATCCCTAAATTCTTTGTTTTGGTTTTTGAAATGCGTTAGTGAATCCCTAATTCTACAATGTCCTAAGGCCAAATCAAGAAAACATTCTTAAAATAAACACAACATTAAGAACGGTGGAGGAGTGGTTGTTTCTAGTTTAAGAGTACATTTGTATGTACTTTTTAACACCATTGGAATACACAGTCCACTCATATGGTTAACGATCTTAAGGCAGCACATTTATGGCTAAAATGCTACCCAATACTACGAAAAAATGCTTTAGGATCATTGATTGACTACTCGATAGTTCTTCAATATAATTTGATGCAACCCATTATCTCTGTTTGAGATGCGGATAAACAGAAGCAAGCAGCAAGAAACGCTCTGTCTGATTTCATAATTAAACTTTCGGATTAAGACTCCCAATCGGGTTTCTAATCCAGGTTCCCCCATTGCTAATTTACCACCTCTATTGCAGCTGTCCACGGTCTCCTGACTGGGCTCAAAATTGCTGGACCTGACTCACTAAACGACTGAAGCAAATAACTGCTATGGGATTTTTCAATAATATAACAAATCTAACCCGTGAATTTTAAGCGCTGCTAATGGCTGTTGGTGCTACCGTAGCCAAGAATATCTTAACAGGTTTTCAATAGGGTAACTGACGCAATTTATATCACAAGAGTGTGACTGTTGGCAGCAGTAATCAGTAAATCCATCAACTCCTCACAAGCCAGTTCAATCTTGTCGAAACTGGCATCTCCAATTTGTTTTTTTTTAAATAATATTACTGTCTAATTACGATGTAATCGGAACCCACCTTAACTAAGAGACATGCTAGTTTTCCAAGGTTAAAATCTTTGTGCATATATTCATCTTTTTTTTTATTCAAAATACCATGATTGATGGCTGGATATTTTTTCATTCGGTTTATTTATATCTGATTTCAATGGGTAAAATAAAACTAATAATGCTATACCAGTACATTATTGGTCCGACGCTTTTGGCCAGTGGGTACTATCCATTCTTCCCACTCTAGTTACTCTCATTTAAAAACGAAAATAAATGTGATATTACATACTGACTGACTTGGGAAGAAAGACCCACTGAGCGGCACAAGCTGAAGAAGCGAAGTTGGCATTTTGGCCTCTCTTAGTTCTTTTACCGCAAGTAAAATAGAAGGCGTATGAGTTACTCAATATGCCTAATAGAAAATGTTGAAAGATTACATACTGAGGTCCGAAGCATTATTGGTAGCTCAATAAAGATTTGGTGTCTCCTATTCAATAGTGTCTACAACATGTAATGATAATATGCGAATAACCGCCTCCACTATCTCCTGTTGCAACTTCAATCGCCAATTAATCGTGCTTTTGCAGCAGCAGTTATCTTGCTGGACAGCTCCTTTGTCCATCGGCTGGTTAAGATTCGGGTGGTTCGAGAGACGCCGATAATTGGACCAATTGGTGCAGTCCTCGTAAAAACACCGCTGCCAACTGTCGTTTTTGACTTTCCCTGAGGTGTAGCAGGGAAGTTAACCTTTTCGACACTTGTGTGAGCAGTAACCAAAGTCCTCATTGAGTACGAGCTGAAACATCCTAATTACAGAGCATTAAAGCTTGGAGAAGTCCCATGCTACGGTCCTTCAACACATTTGTAAAAATATTTTCGAGGAAATCTGCTGCGTGGAGGCAATCAGAATATTTGCTATGCTTCTCTGTTCTACCTTTGGTCGCCTAGTTTTCAGGGGAGCTTTGAACATTGACCACAAATGAATATCGCGAGTCATTATGATACAACATTATTCTCGTGAATGATAATTCATCCAAATGAAAATGAAATGAAAATGTAGTAAATCCAATTTTGTTGCCTTATTTCTTACACAAAGCAGCGGTAGATGGAAAGAGTTTGGTTTATGTTACTGGTAATGGTGCCTGCGAAATGGTGAAAGGAGAAGACCACTAACCTGAACCCAAGCTATTCTATTTACTGGAAGCCCTGAAACATCCTCTGAATGCTTAGCTAGGAACCTTGGTGCTAGGTTAAGGAGTTTATTGAAAATCCGATACATTTCTACGAATCTTTCAAAGGCCAGATCATGAAAGCAGATTCCATCATTTTTCTATGCGTACTTTTACCTAAAATGAAGCAATGGACGCTTTTAGTCAAACACGCGCCAAGAATATGGCATTGTTATAATTGTGATTCTTACGCAGAAATAACTACTGAATTCGATTTCATAACGAAGGGTGCTTACTTCCACACGAACTTCAAAGGAAAAATGATTCATTTATGGAAACTTAAAATATAGTGGCAGGGAAGATAGATTTTACAAAAAAAGTTGCTAATTCCTACAGGTTTAGAGTTAACCTTTTATTCACTTCTTGCAAAGGAGGTAAAAAGGCTAATCTGATGAGTTAATTTGCCCAGGATACAGAAATGTATCCATTGGTGGCATTCTTAAAGAGAGGTTCGTGAAACAAATTGGGTTTTTTGTATTTTAGTGAAATATTTCTACTTTATTATAGGCACTTCAGTCATTTGAATCAGCGAGAAATATGACTGAATTCGAAATTTGGAATAAGATACCCTATTCGTTGGCACTTGTGCTGCAATCCAACCTTCGATTAAAACATAAATACAAATTAATTAATGTCAAAAATGCTTTGTAACTGAATTCTCAAATGCTGAGAACTAGGATTTTCGTTTTCGATCCTTTACTTAGTAAATTTTAGTAGAGCTTGTGAAATGCTAATTTGTGAATATGATTTTTCAGTACTTGAAACAATCACTGATGGTAATTTATAGGTGAAATGATTGCAATTAGGGGTTAAAATTATCAGTTTTCTGATTTTCAATCTCTTTACAAAATTTGAAATTCAGCAATTCATTTCATTAAATTAATTGAGATCAGTTACATCAAATTCAAAAAATGGCTTTGAAAAGAGGTTTTGTGAAAATATGTTTTATTCATGAATTCAAAACTAATTATGCAAATTTTAGGTGCTGATGCAAGGATTCACAATTTTATCACTTTTTGCGATAGCAAAATGGAGATTTGCTGTTTCTCATCGATAATTTGTACGTAACAATGCCACATAACTTGACAGACTGGAGAAACTTATTCTGAGGTGTGCCTGCCCACCTCCCACGTTTCTGGAATCAACAAGAAGGGGAAAACAAAGTCGACTATTACTTTCGAATGAAAACCACACTTATTCAAAAGTTTTCGCACATTTAAATTATGCAAAAAATACCTATTCGTTTAATCTAATAAGCTTATTGCTACTTTTTCCGCTTGATACTTGTTGTAAATTCATATATTGACCTCTCTCCTATTTGATTTAAACAGATGAATGGAATCAGTCTTCGGCAAAGATCCGGAAACTTCCACGATAACTTCTAGATTATCGAGGGCACATTAACAGAGAGACCGACGCGCTGTTTGGTTTGAATCACTGGTTCGATGGCAGGAAGGGTGAGAAGTCATTTACAAAATGCGAGCTCCATTTCTTAGCCCCTAAATATCTATTTAATTGAACGTGTATCTTAAGGTGTACGACGAATTTGTAACAGTCACACATAGCAGAGCTATTTAGTATCCAGCTATGGTTCCTAGAGTCAATAAAATCATCTGAGTACTCGACCGTTTTCCGCCTGCACCCTTCTTCCCACATCTTGCAAACATCAGAATCCTTATATGTATTGGAACATCCAATGGCAATGCTGCACTTGCACTCAAGTGACGTACACATCACAGAGTTGTGAATCACTTCTAAACGGGACCTCCTTTGCAGTGAGCATTTTGTCCTAAGTACATTTGTTTCTAGCAATACTTCCAGATACTTGAGAGCACGATCAACGAATTGACAAACTTAAGTTTCAAAATCACACTCCCTTAAAACTTTGATCACCTATTATACAAAAAAAAATCGTATGGAAAGAAATTTCAAGTCTTCTTTACACATCAAACGTGTAAAAGTCATGGTTCTGTATAGGTTCTCGAATACACATATCATTTTCGAGGTAGGCGTGATTACGAAAGGTTGTTAAAAGTCCATAAATTATATAACTGCGGGCAGTTACACATTTTTAAAGAGTACTTATTGGTTAGAAGTTTCAAACAGTACTCTTGTAAATCGTATGGAGCTGTTGAGGCTTCAAATCTCAAGGTCTTGCTCAAACTCAGAGAAAAAATGGAATCAAGAACCATTTATTTATTTGTGTGCGTGCATTTGGCAACAACATGCAGCGAGGGCCCACTCATTTGCCGGCTCGATAAGTATCACAAACACCAGTACACTGCTGAGAAAATACGGAAGCCACGTGCTGCAAAAGTAAATAGGGACCAGGCCGTCCCACTCATCACCTCGCAGCTGGATGCTCATCCGGGAGTGTTCAATGCTTATTATTAGTATAATGGGAGGACGAAGCTGGAAGGGTTGATATTTGAGCAGGCTGGGAATGCGTCTTCCACAAAGGCACTCAGGAGCCTCCAACTCCATGTCCATCAATGGCAGTTTGCCTTCGAGCGATGATTTATCTGTAGAAGTTCTACTTGCCAATGAGTATTCATGATTCGTATACTAACCACTTTGAATTCCATTTTAGTCTAGTCTGCCGTGATGTCACAGTGGACCAACATGGTTTCTAAAAACCTAAATTAACATCGAACAATCCCATCACCTTTCTAGTGCTCCTATAGTACGTTGTTAGGGTAGCATGAATAGTAGAGACATTACGCATGATAGATTTTTCCTTGAGTACATTTCAAATGAACCTTTACTGTCTGAATAATTAGCCACGGAGTAATTAACTTCAGGATGGGCTATAAATGGAATTCTGATAACATGTACAGTGTAAAACTATTTTACTATTTAGAGACCAAAGAGTTAAACTTGCCTGTGGTTTGTAGACCCATTACCTTTATGACTCCCAAGTGGGTAACTTTATGTCCCATTAACAGGCAAATTCAAAAATAAAAGAGACTATGTTAGAACTACAATAAATTTGATGCAACTCATCATAAGGTCGATATTTTAGGTGTTTTGTAATAATAATGTCCAGATAATAGCGTCCTTTATGAGTTCGTTTTATCCAAATAGATATTGACTGTTGCTCAGTTTCTTGCCGTGATTATATTTAGGTTAAATGCGAAACTTGACAAGAAAAGTTGGAAAGGAAAAAGAGCTTTCGTCTTTTTCCCTACTTGAATTGCTTATTCTTTTACCTGCTCATAGATCACTGCGTTCGTTCTCGTTTTGTTTTACTATTTCAACCAAAAATGACAGGAAGTTAGTTGCCAATAGTCATGCAAAAATATTCATGCTCCATTTATTTGTCTGATATAGTAATGTTAGAAGACCGCTTTTACATCGATGGTGAGAGTGGCATTAGTGTGTGCTGGAATCGAGATTCTCTGATTGATATTGCTATGGTAACGTCTTGCCAGAAATTTTCCTTGTTTCTCAAAATATTGCCTTCGATATTCTTCTGGAATAAGCCAACAACGGCAGACACGATCTACCACACATTTTAACGGTCAACTCAAAACTCTTTTAGAATCCACAATAATGCTACGTAATCATAAGAGCTTTCTGTTTAGTTCCATTTATTAGCACAAACGCTGTACAGTTACCTTCCTTGAACTTAAATTGGGACAGAATCGAAGCAGTGAAGGTAGTAAAACCATCCAAATATCTTTTTACAAGCATGATTTAATTTGTTTATTGACCATTATACAACTCTAACGAATAATGACTATATTATGGGAGTTAGGCCCTAACCTTGACATTAATAAGTTAGCACACCTGCCTGGTCCTGAAATAAGTCTGATTTAGTGCAACAGAAAACAATTGCATTGTTGACACTCGCAAAAATCCACATTTCATGTTGCATGATGTTTCACATGTTGGTTCTTTTTTACCGACACGGCGATGATGATGATGATGATGATGATGATGATCGCAAACAGAAAGGGTTCAAAGAGGGAAAGTGAAGGCGAGTAATTTTTCGGCATCAAAAGCAATTATTCGAGCTGGCGCTTCCGCCACCCAGAGCAGTGATAATTACTCGGCTTTATTCCGCCTTTCTGGGTTTTGCCATAGGGATAACATCAATGAGCCCTTACGGAATTGACTTCAAAGTCGCCTACATGGGGCTGTTGACAGGGGCCTAATCAATTTTTTCTTTCGAGTTCTGGTTATCCACCAGAGGCAAATGCCGAAGGCAGTGGTAACTATCCCTCGTAAGGAAATACCATTTAATATAGTGAAACCATATCTATATTATAGGTACGATATTAAAAGTTAAAATTTTATTGAGTTCCAGAGAAAATGCTTATTTGTATTAACTGTGCTAGTCATAGAAAATGGTTCATGGTTGCTTTAACTGGGTGGGTTCAAAACTTTAATTCATCGAAGGCAAAATGTTGTATTTTGGTAGATTTCGCAAATGACATTAGATGCATTATAAATAAATTAAATAAAAGGTAGATGATCATGAAAATGTGATCCGGGGTGTGGGGTCATTACCTCGATTAGAAATTTCAAGATAGGAATAATCAAAAAAGAGACGATAGATTGTAGGATTTCTTGCAACTACAAAACGAGTCGAAGGATTTGCCTATTTCAATCAGACCAGAAATCTGAAATTAGCTAATCGTTCTATAGGTACACATTTTAAAATGGTTCTTGTCGAATGAAAATTCTTTGATTCACATTCTCTTTGTTTTAGAGGGTGGAAAAAATATCTATTATATTGATTTATTTAATAAGGGGAGATATGAGATTTGTTGGTCCTTAAACTCGGTCTCAGCCTCTAATATAGAAGCTGTTTTTCTACCACGCATTTTTTCAATAGACTGAACCTACTTTTAATATCTTCTTCAAATACTAACCACCTATTAATTTTAAGCACTGTAATAAACAAGACCTCCAATTACATGGAAATAAGATGAAACGCCTTTGATAAAATACAGTGTTTTTAATTTTGGTAAAAATGATGTTCTGAACTTCAAATACATATGTGCTCATACTTTAAAATTTCCCAATCGTATGATGGAAAAATCAAAAGCAATACTTTAATTAAAGCTGAAATGCATAAAACAACAAACATTTTAGCATAAAAGGCTTGTTATGAAATCTCGAATAAGATATCGGCATATCTATTTATCATGAAAGCCCTGTAATAAAATGTCAAATCACTGACGTTTTCTAGCCAATCGGAGCAAAAGCTAATTTATAGAGCCAATCAGAATACTTGCGACATCTTCCACTACAACTGAAATAAGCTGGTCATAATATGAACTTTATATACACCTTATAGACTCCAGTTTTGTTCCCGTGGCAATATTTATTGCCGAATTTAATTTATCTAGCATTTCTGCTTGAATTACATGAATGTCAGCACCCGCATATGAGGCAAAACCACAGTGATATTTTGCTGTTTTTAGTGCTCGCTGTCCAGGCCCAAGGATTCGAAGAAGATCCGATGAATTTCGACTATGGGGAGCCCACAGTTTTCGTCATCAATAAGCTGAAAAACAAAACCGCTGGCGGCGAAAATCAATGGGAGTCGTCGGACGGAAAGCCTGTAATGAAATTTGAATTAAATCACAACCCAATCACCACAGTTGTCATCCTTGCGGCTTTACTTAGCGTTATTCTCTGCACTGTTTTCGGAAATATACTTGTCGTTGCCGCTGTCTTTCTCGAACGGAACCTCCAGGTAAGGTCCAGCCTAATATAAATAGAAACATTATACCACGGGCTCTATTAAACACCTATACAATTCACAGCCTTAGGGTTAATAGTGGTTAAAAATGGTGTTCATAGGCTTCTACAACTAACGTTGTTGGGCTTACGTTTTTAAGTTAAAATCCAAGAATTGAGTCTTTGAAATGTCTGCAAAAATCTTTTGGAGAAGTTGTTTTACTTTTAAGTGCACTTTTTGAAAAAATGGTTAAGTCGTGAAGAATAGTGGGCATTCACAAAATATGGAACTCCTTACTACTGGCACTCAATCTATAGTCAAGCATAAGGATTAATGAAGGCATAGGTAAGACTTTATTATTAAGGGTTTTCTGGGCCACAAATTGAAAATAGTTGCCAAGGCATTGCTTGATTATCTTCTCACCATCAACAACAACAACTTATGGCTTCTTTCACAGTAAAGCTTTTCCAAATTGTACTAGTGATCTTGTCTCTGGCAGTTTGTAAAGCTTACCAACCAATTTTTTGGATGCGATGAAGTTCCTCGAAATAGATTGGTTTTTTTCTATTAAAATGTTCCTTGGATTGTTGATAGAACAGGTATTATTTTCCATCTATTTACGAATATTTCTTAGGCTCGCCTTTGTATATCAGACTCATTCAAAAGAATAAATCAAGCACTGCCAGTTACTCGTATGGAAAAATGTCTTAAAATCGATAATTTCAAAACATTCAAGTCAATGCTACAATATTCAATGATGGTATTTCAGTACAACTTGAGGCTGCATGCAAAGTTAATTAGTTTCTCTCTGTGGTTTATTCATAAAGTGTAGTAGAGAACCACCTACCAACATCTTCATTGTAGAAGTTACAAGTGGAGAATGGAAGGCTAATTAGTCAATCAAACAATCTAGCTTTAACCTGGAATTCATCGACCGAATACCAAAGTTCTTAGAAATTGTCGATGATAACATTTAAAAATTATTTATCATAATTCTAGCAAGCACATTCTAATTTTAAATATCCTGCAAACATTACAGCTTAGAAACGCTAAATCCTATTCATGATTTTCCACCAGATTCCATTAAATTTTGACCAAAACTTTTTAAATCGCAAATTTTTGAAAAGAATTGTATCTTGTTCTCAAGAGACTCGCTGATTTATGTGTGCAGTTTATACACTTAGAATCAAATTGAGAAAGTTGATCCACAATGTAGGTGATTGGAAAAAAAATTGACAATATATGATTTTGTGGGTATTTTGGTTGGATTTGCCCAGTGCTGTAGGTAAACATTGTAACTTTTCTAAAGCCTTTATTCTAATATCTAACTTCTACCATCAGTGGCCAAAGAGAAACGCAGATTTCATCAAATATACACGAAACATGGGTTGTGTGATAATCAAGTAGTGGAATGCACTAAATATGTTACAAGCGGTCAAATTAGAAAGTGTAACATAGTACTGGGATATTTATTCTAAGATACACTGTACACTGATTGTATGGCAAATTGAAGACCTCTAGATTACCAGTCATCAGTGCTTAGAGGCCTTTACATAGAAATCCGTACCTATTTATGCATTTTGTGAACAGATACTTTGCGGTTTTAAATTAAATCCCAGAAAACAACCACTTAACTAAAAACTATCTTCTGAAACAAACAAAATAAGAATAAGCTATAAAATCACTGCTATATTTTGACGCCAAAGTCATGGACATTTATTGGCGAAAATAAATTTCGGAAATAAACTGGTCCAACATTTTTTCCACGACTGCTAAAGTTCCAGCCCCAAAGAACGGAAAATTTAACCTGCAATATACACTTTAACACTCCTCTATACATCGAACCCACTTTATCTTAACACAGAGTTAATAAAGGGAACCACTTTGCTTTATCACGCTATTCAATTTTTTTCAGCAATAATGTAAGATACTTTTCTTTATTTATATATTGCCAGCGCTTATCAAACTATTTAATCGTCAGCCTCGCGGTCGCCGACTTGATGGTGGCCACTTTGGTTATGCCCATCAGCTCTATAGACGCCCTTTCTAGAAAATGGTATCTAGGTAAGTTTTCTCGACTGATGTTTTCGATGCCAACAGTTATTTCGCAATAAAACTGATTATTTTAATTACTCAGTTCGAATAAAATCAGGGGTTTTCGCTTGCGTTAAATCGCCAACTGCGGATCGATAGATCTCATTAAGTGTACAAAGTGGCCATATATTTGGAAGGTAGACGCACATGGATAGCACCGCATAGCTTTGAGAGAATGTTGCTATTCGATGAGCTCACAATTTTCCTTAACATTTAGCCAGATAAATGCACGATATTCTCGTTGTTGCATTTATTTTGTGCTTCATAATCACCAATACAGGAAATTATTTGTTTGACAGCTTTATCAACAGTAGTACTGAAAAGATGGCTGAGTATCTCTGCCAAGTTTTAGAAATAGGCTAAAATTCAAATTTTTCGATAACACTTTCTCGACACGCTTCTAATTCCCTCGACAGGTAGCTCGGCCTTCATTCATGGGTGCAAATTATTAATCCCAGTTAGCCTCATAAATAAAACCCTGAATTATCATTTCATATACCTTTATCAACGTAGTATAATCTGCTTAGCATATTTGTTCCGTAGAATTTAAATAGAACATATTAATTAGTTCCTAATCTAGCTTTCGCACGCAACAGGGTGGATGGAACCCTTAATGTATTTTCTGAGTGACTGAATGGACTATTTCGCGCAGATTAAACAAGACAGTACGATTCAAATACACCTGCACCGGATAGCTGCTGCAATACGTTCACTCTGTATACAAAATCTCGAAAGAAAACCAGGCCTAAAGTCTTGGAAGATTATAGTTCAATAAATAGTTCGCCCATAGAAATGCGTCACTGTATAAATCAGGACTCCTCAGTGGCCCAAGCCAGTGAGGCAAATTTAAGTTCAAAAATTTAAATTATTTAACTCAAAAAGCTGCAATTCGTGAAAACACTAATTCAATTATCAATAAAGCCAACCTCAATCACGAGCTACATAATGGATGGCACATATCCATTCCACATCAAACGAGAGTATCATTAAATGAATGACGAATAGTAATCACAGTAGATTGGGAGAATTCCGCGCTAACTACATTAAAGTGTTGAATAAATCGAGTGCTGACATAAAATAATTTTAATTCGTGTCAATTATTATTTGGACTAGCTAGGACTAAATTCGTTGAGTTGCGATAGCAATACAAAAAAGTAATCCTTTTCAATAATCGAGTCATGTTTATGCAGCACATGGTAGCACTGTGATATCGTAATCACCACAGGGGAAACTCGATTAAATTAACTAATGGGGAATCGTTTAGATGTATGTCCGAACCGGGGGATGCATTTTAGGCGTCGACGCGCTCACGAGACCTTCATTCATCTCTGTTCTTCCTCGCACTCCTACGGCTGCTCTCTCAAGCCAACATCTGGTTACCTGCACAAATTAGCACTTAAGTTCACCCTTACTACATTTTAGATCATAAAATATTCAATATAATATTAAACAGTCCGGTGCTCTGGGAACAGACCCACAAGCACTGTGCTGTGGTTTTACGATGACTCAGCGTCTGATTATTAGATTTGATCAGTCGATCTAGTTTCACCCAGCCAATAGGGTCCTCCTGATCTGAAATTAATCGTTGCTAAGCTCTCATTTCTTCCCTACAGTAATTCGTCATGCGACCCTACTGCCAGCAACAATTTTCACTCCCAGAGCTGTTCTGTGCAATTCACTATTCATTGTAAACTTCACTTACCTCGATTCTCAGTTGGGAGCCGCAGGATAATGTGCTATCTTTGTGATTCAGAAACAAACTGAGTCTGGTCTAAATTGCAAACAGATCATTACTTAACAAAGACAGAGAAGACGGAGACAAAAACCCTTAAGCCTCACCATGCCCTAGTAACAAATCCAAGAACACAATTCTTGAGCCCATTTTTAGATCAAAACTCTCAAAATCCCCGATTGCAAATAAATTTTCAGAAGTTGCAAAGCTTCAAAGTTACCGGAAAGCCGAGCCTAGTTTGATTTAACTCATAACGCCGATATTTCACAGCGTGTCGTCATAAACAAGAAACTAAAAGTCTAATCGGCGGTTCCGTTTACAGCCAACGCATCGATCATTTGTAAAGATCGAACCTTAAGTAGCAAATTTTAAAAGATTATTTAGTGCCTATGTTAAAGCGACAATTTGAAAGAACAAACTTAATTAAGGTCGTCTTTTATTCTTCTATCGTTTAAAGTATCGTTCGAACAAACCAAAAGATCATTAACAAGTTAGAGGACAAATTAAGAGACATTAACTTTAACTTTCGCGCTTTGAATTAGTGTTTCATTTGAGGCATTCAGCCTTATTGAAAATCAATACATCACGCACAGTGGAAGGCCATGAAGTGGTTAGATAAGGTCCGCAAAGATTTTACTTGATTTAAAGCAAAAAACCGGTAAAAGTGGGCATAATGCGCCATTTTTGCTTTTGCTATACATTTTGTTTGAAACCGGGTAAGAATTATCTTCCTCTGAATGGTGGCCCATAGTGCATTGGCAATTACTTACACCTTCGCATATTTTAATGTGAAATGACTATTTTAGACCATGCCTTACTTATTTATATGCATATATACGTAATTATAGCCCCACTTACTTACATTAAACCAAACGAATGAATAATCCAAAACTGTTTTTGTAAGTTACATACCACCTTTTTTTGGTTTGCTCTGAATTTATATCTTTTGAACACACCAAAGTTTATAATACGAAATATAAAAAACGTCAAAATATTTAAGCTTACCTACTGGTTTATTTTATTTTACAATTGAAAACAAACCACAAAATACGCAAGAATTGGTGACAGAGTTTCTCAGCCGTATCCTGAAAATCATTTTAAACGGAAAGTAGTTAAGAGATTTTATTTTAAATTACATTCAGGGACTGTATTATCTCCTATGCTCATGTTCGAATAGCAACCACATGGAGAGTTGGGGTCATTAAATCCCATGATTTCAATTATTTATATCCTCTGTTTAAATTACTTTCATTCAGAAGCTCTCAGGAAGCGGGCCAATTTAATTCGAACTATTTAATATTGTTGCGATAATTAAGCACTGCTATAGTGAGTCACGATATATTTTAAATGTTTATAAGTGCTACTTTCCACTTTTTTAACTTAATAAAAGATCTTTTCCTACACTATTTTGGTTCATCATCCCCATTTAATTAACGTTTAAAATTTGTCATCAAATTATTGTTCGGTACTTATTATTGATCGATCTCGGGGCTATAAAGTTAGCAGATAATCTAAGTCTTCGTTTCTTGTTTATGAGAACTCGGTGTATGAAGTTGAGCGTTTTGAGTTCAATTAACGTCGATGTGGTTGCCCATTCATGTTCTTATTTCCCCACTCAAGCCACTAATGGCCGTGAAAACATCACTCCGAATACATTCGTCTTAAGTTCCATAAATCTCAGCAAAATAGAAATAAAGTAATTTAAAAAAATGATGAAAATTTGTTAATACTTCTGTTAAAGTAGCTTACATCAGAACTTTTTTCATAGAGGATGGTGTAACTACATGTTGCCAATCCATAGTCCTTCAAATCCATTGATGAATTGCATTTTAACATACATTCCTTCAGTTTAAAATTAAACCTACTTAGTTATTCTTGCTAGTAACCCCGAGGTATCTACTAAAATACTAAATTGCTTTTAACCAAACTGATTACTGATGAATTGTTCCGTACAAAATAACTTTAGTAATTTCCATGTGTATTTCTCTAGTGAAAGGTTGGTCACTAAGGCTTGGGGATGATGAAGTGGTTTGGCCTCTAGCATTTTCGTGAAATAATGATCGGGCGAAAACTCCTATTACGACGAAAATATACACGTAAATGTGTGAATATAGTGCTGCTTGGAGTACACACTCCTCGTGTTCCAAATAAATTACAAGGAATTGGCTTCATGGGCTGATATCCATGTTAGCAACTATTAAAAAGAGGAGCAGCATCGACTCAGATTACCAGTCTTATTAGAAATGCTTTCACAATGCTCTTGTTTAAACTTCTCAGTGAAGACCTCCAGACCTAGATAATTACATGCGTCTAGGCTATCTGTACCATTGAATGGGGTGTGAAATCCACTGCCTCCACCACCTCCCCTAGTCTAGCCGCCGATGCCGCTGCTAACGAAAAACCCTATTTCTGCTGCCAGTCAAAATTAGCTCAGTCGCCTCCTGCTGCTACTATTTTAGGTTACGAAAAACCAAACAAACCAAACAAAGATAAGCGTACAAATTGGACTTCGTTACCCTCCTAGAAGAAGTATTCTCCTTATTGCAGAGAAAACAGCTAGTACACTGTGAATGAAATGAAGAATCAGTTTAGTCAAGCTAATAATCAGTCGGAAAAGCCCCTTAAAATCGAAAAGGAACTTTTGCAAACCATGAGTACAGACGCGGCATCTTTTTGCATCTTTGGCATCTTCAAACTTGGCGTTCTTTAGCGGCAGAAGAGGGGTCTGCTTTTTGATGTAGGAATCAGCGAAATTAAAACATCAGCGCCTTTTGGTCCAACCTTATAAATCCTCATTTCGCAGCGAAGTGATTTGTTTCTATTAATCAAGCTTATTCTCACATCACATCACATATGCATTGCATAAGGGGGGTTACGCGAAATGTCTTCTACTCTCGTTACAGGGGTCCGTCTTTGCGACTTTTGGATAATGATGGATGTGTTGTGTTGCACGGCTTCAATCCTGCACCTCGTGGCAATAGCGGTGGACCGCTATTGGGCCGTTACACATGCCGATTACAGTCAGAGGAACAGCAAGAAGATAATCTTTAGCATGATCCTCGCAGTCTGGTTCACTGCCACTATTATCTCTGTTCCCAGTCGATTTACGCTCAATGAAAGAGCCCATCTGATAGACCAAGTAGGACGTGAATACCTGTGCAAGATCAACACCAACTTGGTCTTTCAATCCTTCGCCACACTCGGAGCCTTCTTCTTGCCTATGACCTTCTTGTTATGCATTTACTTAAGCACCTACGCCTCCGCACGCAAACGTATTCGCAGGCAACATTTCAATTGGCCAGCACATTCGGCCTCTTTAAATAACGTCACGAAGGCACGTGACTCAGTTCTAACTCTCAGCGAGCTTGCAACCATCAGTGTGATGCCTCCAAGTCCAATTAATCATACAGCGAATGGATCAATTCCACAACAATCTGATCCTCTTTCCTTCATGACGGATCCTGAGTCTCCGTGGTATTGCTTCAAGGATGCCTGCCTCTCAAGACCTACAATCTGGGTCGATAATGACGGTGAATTGGTGAGTGAAAACATTAGTTACTCCGCCTTACCAAGACCGACTGAAGATGGTCCCCCGATCAAATCACCATTCCTTCCACAAACACCTCTTCCATCGTCCCATTGTGCCTTTAAATTTGGTGATAGTCAAATATCGTGCACAAACACAACTCCTCCTCCTCCTCCTACCCACACACCCACAGCTACTCCTATCCCGCCACCAACAATGGCCCAAACGAAACCCAACGACTCCTCAAAAAGTGGTAGGAGGAAGTTTAAAAGAGTCCTGGATCTAAGTTTTGGATCAGCATTAAGTTCGGCAGAGCAACGGAGGCAGAAGAAGGAGTCGTCTACGACGGCTCGAGAGGCCGTGTTGGCGAGGAAGGAACGCCTTGAGCACAGGAGAGAACGCAGGGCGGCACGGACTCTTGCGATCATTACTGGAGGCTTTCTCCTCTGCTGGCTCCCCTTTTCGATTAACGCTCTGCTCGAACCGTTCTGTGGAGAGGCCTGTAACTTTAACATAGTGGTCCAGAGATTCTTTCTCTGGCTGGGATACGTGAATTCCATGTTAAACCCCATAATCTACAACATATTTTCCCCAGATTTTCGCAAAGCCTTTGTAAAGATCCTCTCCTGCAAGTACTGTCGAAGACGGTGCTAAAAGCTCTCGTTTTTCACTTTTGCTGTATTATACTCCTTTTTATTGTTTACTACAATTAATAAATTCAGCAAAGGCTACTCTTGACCAATTGCATCAGCGAAATTGTGAGAATTTTTACTTTTAATTTTAAAAGAATTTTCTCCTGAGATTTTGATGAACTTAAACAAAACCGAAAATGGTTCTTAATACTTTGATTGCCTTTAGAAAATTTATGTCGTGGGTCAAGCATGAATTAGGATCCAAGACGAAAATGAATATCGTTCATGGGAAACCCTTCGAAAATATGCCAATTCAACAAAGGGTGCATGTCTGGTATGACAGTTTCGAAGTTTTGGAGCTTTCGGATTGTTGGAAACTTGTTTAAATGCGCCAGCAACGTATTTTTTAAATCAATGAGGGTGAAAGAACTGCAATGGAATACATACTTTTTAAGACTATTTAGCTTAACGGATTAGGATTTCGTGAATAATATAAATGGCAACAATGTTTTCATTAAACAATTATTGGTCTTAGTCAAAATTCACTCATACAACAACCCATAGCTCTCAATTGTTCTGAAGTGAAGCCTCTGATTAGCATAGTAATCACACTACAGCGGGACTGCTTGTATTGTTCAATTTCGGCTTCTTACCTGACTCGGTTATCACGAGGTGTTATTAAATGTACTCAAATAAGCATGACCACTACCACCCTCGGCTTCCATCCATTTACTATGGAAGCTACCGGTTTAATAGTTGGTAAATTTCGACGTCCCTTACAAAGCCTGCCAATACTTGAGCTGGTCGGCAAGAATTAAGAACACAATGGCTCCGATAGGTTCGATAGGATTGATAGATCGCTTAAATAGAGCATACTAATGGGACCAGACTTTATTGAGAATTAAAACACCGATTGGAATGCAATTTTACCGAAAACCACTGATGAGTTTTACTGCTTTATGTAGGGATTTTAAAGCTACTTGCATCAATGAGCAATATTACCATTTTTATCGAGAGTGCATAAGAACTAATGAATAATCTACAATTACATTATGTGATTTTGGAATCTCCAAAATTGTACATAATACTCACATTTCCTTATTGCTGCTGTAAGTTTTTATCTGAATCTTATTGAGTAGGTAGTTATTGGATTGTCTAACCAACTTCTACCTGAAACCTAGACTAATGTCGAACATATTGTTCTTGTAGCTAGAATATGGATCCTTTCTATTTGAAACATGACATTATAATGCCCATGGAATACCGGCTCCTTGGTACAAGTTGAATTTTTACATTAGCAGTCCACTTTTAAATTTAATAGCCATTGTTCTGATTGTCGACTTTACATAAAATCTAAAGAATGTAAATAGAGTTATTATAAAAACTTGGAATACCATGTTGTTTAGCAGCGTTATTTTTATCGATAAAACATTCTCCAAATTGGCTAAAAACATTGGTATAGATTGGCAGTCAGTCAGTCGAATTTTTCCTGAAAACTAAGGTCAACAATTATCTTCCACGTTTGTCCTTTCGGTATAGTGACAGATTTTATTGCTAATTGGGCATAGATTTTGTAGAGAAGTGTCTTGTATGAGCCGTGTTTTTGTGAATTATTACAGTATTTTTTATTATCTTATGAACTTATGTGATTGCTATAACAACCTAAAATTCCTTTAATTGTTTTGCTCACAATCTTTTTTTAATTTGATGACCCAAACAAATGATCCACTTTAGGGTGCTCTTAGTCCGCAATTTTCTTTTTTGTCTATATGTTTTACTTGGGAAAATCTTGTTGCCGATAAGAAAGAGCACTTTTTATCTGTTGTCGTTGCACTTATGAATGAGAATCGCGTACATCAAGATAACTCACTGTCCATACAGTGGTTGTCTTCTCAAAACTAACCGGGTCTGCATAATTTTTCCACCTTTTTATCATGGCGGTTGAACTCAGGTTTGGTCACCACTGGACTTTTTGCTTCTTATTTCTTCTCTACCTTTTCTACGATCTAAGTATAAAATTTGCACAAGTTCAAATTGTCACAGAAAGTTTTCTTTGATTACACAAATATTCCATCAAATGAACTGTATTACAGTTCAGAAATTCCTGCAATTTCGTTACTATCAAGTAAACAATAATTATTTTTTAAATTATGGTAGAGCAATTTTTCAATGACATTTTCAAACGTAGCCTTTCAGCTGCTCTAGAGATTGAAATACATCAATAACCGAGACTTGGGAAAAAAAAACTTTAAAATCCTAGTATTAAAAGTCCTCCCAGAACTTCTTTAAATTTTAAGCTAGGAAGCCTGTTTATAAATAATCACAGAGCCTTTCTGATACATAATCCAGAAATGTTTCTGTATAGATGGCGTCATGAAAATTCCTAAGGTATGTGTTTCAAGACAGATCTTGCGTACGAACTAGTGAACCGGAATACCGCAAACTTAATGACTATGATATGTTAATTGATGTAAGTGAGTAGCTCTAGTTAATTAACGTGCAAAAGTTGTTTAAAAGAAGCATCTCAGACGTAGACATCGGCTCAAAAGATTTGTTCGGGATCGGAACTGGTTTCTGTTCCCGCCTACACACTACGTATTGTAATCCTTCTCGACATTTCAGTCCCCTTTCGTCGCATCGTTTTTTTTGGTTTTTAGTTTAAATATGTGCATCCCAAAAGTCCTGCGATGAAGGCAAATTTCACATTGAATTCGAACGTCTCCATATGCAAACGTAAACATCGACGTCTAGCATACGTTACTGTAAAATATGTACGATTCGTTCGCAGCCAGTCTCTTCTTAACCATTTGATGGATAAAAAGTTCATTTTAGTTGAAACAAATTACTTATTTCTAGAAATAAATATTGCATTGCTATTCGTAGGCAGTGAAACCTGCTAAATCCAAAAGTCTTGAGATTGAATAGGCGTTTATAATGATACTTCTTTATATTTCTTCACGACTTCTATCCTTGGAATTTAGTAAATAACTTATAACTAATCAGAATCTTAGTTGTGTTCAGATACGTTCAATATCATTATTGCACTCTTATTAGCCAAATATCTTATCAGGTTTCCTTCATTCATATTAAATTCAAATTTTTGAGCTTGTGTGCAAAGTTAACTATTTTAATTAAAATCATTCGGGTCTCCATGCATCTGTAATCGGCTTTTGATTATTCCTAATAGATTTTGTAAAATTCAGGGCGCTTTCTGTGCAAGCACCAGTACATGGTGCTCATGAAAAGATATCTAAGCATGGTTTAATCGTAATTCTTAATTTTTTCACAAGTTATTTGACTACTTTTTTCTGTTTCATGTTTATCCTCACTTGCGAACCCACAACTCTAGTGATAAATCACGTTATGAATACTCGAAATTGGATTCTTAATTATATGACAAAGTCATATAAAAATTGTTTAAGTTCAAGTATGTTATTCTAAAGATCCTCTTGTTGTTTATGAAAACGCTTGCAGTTTCGGAAAAAACTTGCTACTCATTAGAAGGTCATTGGAACTTTTCACTATAATACAAAAAAAAACAATTCATAAACAGTTTTCCTTGCATTCATGTGTCTAAGAAAGATAACAGGTAAGGTTGAGAAACTCCTTACGAAAATTTGTGTTAGCTTAAAAGATCGAGATAGCCGGGGAACTGAAAAGTGTTGAAATGATTGATAATCAGAATAACAGGTAAATATTTGTAAAAGTATCTGCCATTTCTATTTTTTAAAATTTTTAACAATACTGAAGATTTCATTTAAAGTTGATATTAAGCTCATTTGTATAAACTTGTTATTTGAGTGCTTTTGTACTGGAGGTTCTTCCTTGGGTTTAAGGTGGAGAACCGTCGATAATAATCGAAAAATAGACTCTTGAGGACGAAACCATAATCCCGTTTATTTAACATTTTATGAAGAGGTCTAACAGGAGGTGAAATTGTTCGCATACACCCAGACAGCCCATTCCAGCCAACTTGAATTCTTGATATTAATTATTCACTCGTAGTAATCGAAATAAACAGCCTATTGACAGTATGAATTCCCTTTAGTATCTAGATAGGAAAATCAAGGAAAGGCGGTACCTTTTATTAAATCTGTTTAATGCTTTACATATGATAGTGACTCAGACCCATCCAAATTTATCAGTAGAGTTAATGATAACCCCAATATTTATATCTTAAAAATATTATTTTAAAATTTTGGTACAAAAAGGTTACTCGATTGCCGCCATGAAACTGACTAAAACGACTTAGGCTGATGCATCAAAAGGGATATTAAAAAGTAAAAAATCATTAAGATAGTGCTGGCAAAAATAATAAAGGAGATCTTTTCGACATGTGATATTTTTGCTTCTAAAATCGCTTTGGATATCAGCTCAATTTCATATCTATAGGTCACTCTGCTAGCTATTTTCGTCAGTTTGAATGACAATAATATAATTCAAATTTCTCAACTTGACTCTCATGAAGGCTTATTTTCGCACATTAGAATAGGAACTTCATTTGTTTATTGTTTTATCTTGGATAACTTTGAGAGCTCACGAATATTTCCGCTTGCTGTGGACCCTCCCGTCCATTAAACGAGACCGTAATGTTGGGATTAGCCGGAGAGATTATGGCGTGGGGTGCTGATGTGTTCAAATCGCATTACCTATAAGCCAAGAGATTAGTTAGCCTGTAGACAGCAGCCAACTTAAGCTGTCATTTATTCACAGTTAATGTCCATTGAACATTCGAAATTTCTCCCACACTGCCACTTTTTAGGCATGCCACGTATTTTCTGATTGATACCAATTCTCACTCACCATGTCCTAAGAATGGTGGGCATGTGTGAACCATTCTATACACAACATATTTGAATCAAATAAAGGTTATTGACGTTCCGAATCACTAACTCCAGTAGCTGAGTGAATCGGAAACTGGCAAAAAAACCAGTTTTTGCTAATATCACTCGTAAGGTCATCAAAACCGAAAATGTATTTGTGACAACAAGGTGGCATAAACTGATTATTTGTGGAATTAATTTGTTTTTGAGGAAAATTAAGCTACACTAAACTCCTGAAAGGATGGTCATCTACGGCTTCACTTTTTGAAGTGACATCAAATAACTGGTGTTCATTACATACCGTAATGATCTTGAAAATGCGAGGTCGTTATTTGTTAATTTGGGGTTTACTACCTTAGGAAGGGACAAGTGCCCAAACTATGATCAAATAGCCTAATGGCGTGGAAGATTTCGATAAGAATTGAAGCAAGGTACTTGACCTTGGATTATAGATCTCCCATAGATACACCGACGAGTGTGATTTTTTCCACTCTTGTGTCTCAATGCTTTGTGGGAATACAAATTTATGCTAATTTAGTGCTATTTTAATCATATCTACGGAGTAGATACTTTTGTGTTTTCCCATTGGTTAGTAAAGGTCAGTCCTTGGTTTTTTTTCTATATATATATATATATATTGCAGTAATATACCTGAAGTGGTATAATGTATTTAATATCTTCCTTGAAAACGATAAAGTAGTCCATAATTTTGCTTAAGCAAGCCTTTTTTAAATGCCAGGTTTCCTACGTTTTCTGGATGAAATGATATTTATTCTTTTTGGGGGATGCGGGTTTTTTGCGTTGATTTGGAAGAAATGTGACTCTTACCAGTAACCTGGAGAAACTCTCAAGATGTTAAGCCTTCAGTTTCCTTTACTTCTTCAACATACATAACGCAAGGCTTTTAGGAGGGAAATTAGTGTTTTATGTTCTTTTTACGGAGTCTTCTATTTTAGGCCTTTTGAAGTACTCATCATAATTGCTACCACGATATTTTCTTCATTTCACAAAAATTTACACCTTTTGGATGTCCCTCATAGTTGACTCTCGAGAGGGCTCGGTTTCGCTCTCACTAGACGCACTTACTGTGCATGTGCTAGCATTCACATGATTCCAGCACTTCTTCTGATGTTACTATCCGACAGTGAAGAATTCCTTATCGACCGCTCCGACAAAGTAACTGCAATTTAGAACCAAGAATAGTTTTTTGTAATATAAATCTTCCTAATCAAACACTATCTTAATAACATAACTTATTCCATTCTTCTGTCAATTTTCCAATCACATAATCATAGAACAGAAGAATTAAATTTGATGATGATTATGATGGCAAAGGTGTGTTACAATTTGCTTATTTTATTTACTAGTATTTACTGTACCACTAATAAGATCAAACCCTATTTTGGTATATTTGCCATCTTCGATACTTCAAGTAATGGCTACTGCCTAAAAGTGTGAAATTTAGATCAGATATCACTAACTACGCAGCATCAATTTTAAACCATGGCTATAGGAACAATGCCAATCACACACTTACATGACCAATTAATGACCCATTTTAAGCTACGATATTAGCAAACCGGAGGGTCTATAGTGACTATGACGTATACACTTGCTAGTAGAGACTTTGAGTAAATTTCTGTATGCTGCGAATCCCCTCAAAGGCTTGGCTTCTTCATTCTGTTACGTTAAACTATACTTTCACAAGGGTCCCTTACCTCAATTTCTTTACAAGACAAATTGCATGAATTCAGCTGCCAGAAGAATTACTATCCATTAATCTAATATGATTTCGAAAAAAAATCCAAAATGACCATTTCTTGTCGCTTGCTTCCTACAGACATGTATTGTGTATCTTACTTCCTCTAAGAATTAAGAGTAACAAGTACGTCTGAAAATCCGGCTCTGTGTTGCTCAATCGTCAATTTCTTGTTACCAGAATTCTATTTTAAGAAAAAAAAATTCTTTTACTTTTGAGAACACTGTTTTTGTAAGGAAAAATTTTGTGGACATCTTTAAATGTATGATTTACGGACCTGGGCAAAGAACCTACACTCATTGGCTCTTTCGTCCTACAGGCAATTCCTGCTTCAATATTCTTGCCTTGTCTCTGGACAATCACTTTAATTCTTAATAATATTTTAGAGCAAGAACAACACGCCTTCATCGACTTGGGTGTAGCCACTCATTGGCAACCCAGTCTTACTTAATCGAATGTCTTTACGACTGGCACAACCTACCGAACTCGTAAACTGAGTGTCACCATCACGATTGAATGAGTGCAAATGCACGACACCTACTAATCTGCATTGCATATTGTGTGTAAGAACGTGTGGGACTCCGTTTTGTGGCTCTTACACTCGTCCTATTGTAATTTTTTTGGAGACGGATAATTATAAACTCATATCAAGTATTTTCTCCCACTAATATGTACCACTTTCAGATATTAGGGTAGTATTTCAGCAGTATCATTCCCTGCTTCAACTGTTGATCGGGCATTTGTGCACTCTTCTAAGATCAACCTGACGTGTCGAAGTTCATTTCAGACTTGTATTAATCATCCATATGACAAGTCGAAGCCTTTGCTCCGTTCAATCAAGAGCTAGCTTCTACAGTGAGCTAACTACTGTTTATTCCTCGAGTGCCATTAAGAATCCATGAGTGGTCCGGTATCCAACCGGAAAACGAATTACACCAATTAGTAAGCCTGGGTTAGATTATTCAAATCTCAGTTTCCATGTGTGCTCTACCAAAAACAGCATGATTAAAACGAGCCACGGACATGTTTTTTTAACCCCCTTTCGGGAAAAAAGATTTGTCTTTTCAGGTATTCAGTTATGCTGCAGAAATTGTGACTTCTGATTATAAAACCATTTGACATTGTATCTTGGTCTTGTCGAAAATAACTTTGGCTTTATAAGCAAAGTGTGATGTAAAACTATTCGCATATTTGCACTGCAGATATCAGTATCAACACTCTTCAACACGGATTTTGGTGCACAACCACCTTATTAATGAATATCCTTTTATTGAGTGCTCAATTTATTGAATCCACAGCAGTTTCTTCCCATCCCTCAATTACTCTGTGGTTAATAATGCCCAATGAAAACAAGGAAAATATAAGCTATTACGATGATAAATGTGCTCAGAACGACTCAGGTTCACTACAAATTCGATGGCAAAACGCTTCAAAATCAATCGCGAAACATTTTAGGTGATTTATAATCGGCTTCGTAATGATTCAGTCCCATTTTATGCTGTTGCACTTGCCGTGATTAACTGATGATAGTCTATGAAAAATTCTAAAATTCCTTTTTCGTTCCTTTTTTTGGCTGAACTAAGTAAGAGCTGACGGAGTGAGCTCCAGGGAATTCGGCGCAGCCCTACGTTGGATTATATGTATAGCACAAGGAAATTATTCGAAAGGAGACAGCCATCTTATATGCTTACCAAAGTTCTGGATGCTCCAATATTCCAGAATCCATTTTTACGATTCCCACTGCAATGGGAACAAGTTTAATCATTTGATTCCTATTGATGGAGGCAAACTGAAATTGATTATTTTTTTAGAATAAAGAAGAAAGATTTAATTTTTGCTTCAGCTCATATTTACTCAGTGAAAACCATGTATGATGCAAAACTTGCATTGTTTTTGACGTTTTAATTCACGAAACCATTTTCCCTGCCCATAGCATTCTATATAGCTGCCGATGTTCACTGAGTGGTTAATTGCTCTTTAGCAAACTAAACAGTTTTCTTAAAATTTGCTCCGAAAGTATTAACAATACCGTGAAGGGTCTTCAAGATATGACAATTATTTGATTAGACTGAAACAGTTGCGAAGAGGCTACAAACAAGTTCTCTCCAAGATGGATTGACTACCCCGTTAAGATAGTTCCACTCCCCGATGTAGGAGAGGAAATGAGAAGGCGTGCGCATCAGAACGTTTATTGGGAACCTGTGTGTGCTTGTGAGTAGTGCACTCGCGGCTTTATGGGACATGACTCACACAATTCGGTTGGCTACAGGGTATAGCTTGGATTGGAACGGTTTTTGTGAGCCTGAGAAAATGATATTGATTAAGTTGTATCAATCGCCCAATATGGCGTCAAGTGTTCCGTACAATAGTAATGTAAATCTGTTTTAACCTCGACATTTCCTTAGCCATTTCAAATACTCAATCCTTTGCCAAGTCCCCTTATTACGAAAAAGGAAAAGTGGTTTAGCATCTCTGAGACATGGTCGATAAAAAAGAAATTCAAGATGCAAAGTAGTTTTACTATTGTCAAATAGTCGAAGTGGCAGTAATTAGAGGCTATTACAGCTTCATCCGGCCAGCCCCGTAACCTGAATCAGGCTGATTGTAAACATCTACCAACTCGACTTTTAGTTCCGACGTGATTAGTTACTTTCTCGACTGTAGCACACAATGCACAATAGTCTATCCGGTTAAAATCTAGATAGTTCGGTGGAAATCAAACGTTAGGACTGTTGAAGTGGTAAAATTAGTTAATAACAAACATTTTTCGACTTCTTCCTGAAGTATGCCATGAGGTCGAATCCCGCTGCTGCTGTTGCTGTTGCTGCTGCTGCTGATGATGATGATGCCACACTAACGTCTATTATTGGCTACCTTTGTTATCCAACGTCGAACTACAGTCGTCATTAATTCCAAGTTCAAATCGCGATTAAATCTAAGCATCTCCTTAAGGACATTTTCGAGAAAATGTGATGTGTAAGTGCAGCCTCGTATCCCTATTTGCAATTCTCCTGTTCATAGCAACGGATGGTTTTGCTAAATTTACTCCAAACACTTAACCAATGTTTCAGTCAAAGGCCGGGCTTGAATAGCGATCAAATGTGCCTATGCCTCTTTGGTTTCGATTATAAACTTGGTTTAAGTTGTAGAATTATAACCCTTGTTCTAAGTTCACTCCCTTACAACTCATCTCTTTCTCAAGTGTCCACTCAGGGAGTGTACAGCAACAGAAATGCGGAAGTACTTTGACCGTTATCGTAGGAGAGCGATTTTATTTTTAAACTCAACATTCTTCCCTGATTCCCTTACATTTTCCTGAATAACCTGTAAATACCATTAAAAAGGTAGTTTATAACGTGTAATAAAGTTTTATTACGTGGCAGTTTTATTCCAGTCAGAAATGGTCTAATTTGAAGTAGACCAATACTTAAAGTCATATCTTCAGGTATAAATACTTGATCAGGTGTCGAAGGCATTCAACTGCCTTTTTGAACCCATGATTAATTATATAGGCAATCTTAACATTGCGTGGTCCTTTGCTGTTACTATCGCATGAAAATGGTTAATAGCCATATAAGTTTATGGTTTTGAAATCCAGAAAGTTAAAAATGCACTCTTATATATAGACCAAAGAGGACGGTTTCATTTTGTTTTTTTTTAGGTTTGGAGAAACAGTGGTAAAATGGACTATCCTTATCAACGTAATTACGTCTGCTTAAATATACGGCACTAAATGGGAGACTTGACAGTGTCACGAATATGCGGTGAGCGGCATGAAAAATTCGAAATGTATATTTTAGCAATGAAACTCAGATTTCTGATCAACAATCAAAAAGAATATGATAATTTGGTTTATATGTACCCAGCTCACCAATGCAGACAGGATAATTGTAATTTATAAGGCAACGAGATATTCTCTTGTTCTATTCACACACGAGGGACGCTAGTGCTCAGCTTATTCAGTGGAATGAGGCTTGTCATTAAGCCAGTGCATGATATGCCACGGATCGACTTATAAAAAATCCAGCCGAACTCTAAGTTAGTTCAGATTTTACTCTTCATGAGGGGAAAAGCGTTCCTGAACCAACATCGTCTAGCATCGCCTATTAAACCACTCTAAATGTTGCAGGCTAAACCTTCCTTGTATCTCATCCCTATGTTCCAATCCGAAAATTCAAAAACAAGACTTTGGAAAAGTTTAACAAAACAAATATTGATTCCACTTTCGAAAGTGGTAATAATTCGACCAGTGAAATTGTGAAATGATTAGAGCTTTCAAATCTAAATGTGCCAAACATCGCCTAATGACTGGGAGTTTGCTATTTTCTCATTGGAAGACAAATATTATGTAGCAGCAAGAGTGTTTTGTGTTAAGGGTCAGGGTGGTGTATGGTTGATAAATTACCAAACTTACTCAGATCTATTTTATTAACTGCATTCTACTTTATTCAAAACCGCAAAATAATACTTATAATTTTGCCATTAATTGACTTGATGCGGAAGATGCATTTCAAAAGAATCGGATAAAATAAATGCTTTACGTCTATAGCACAACTGTGGTATTTGTAAACTAAGGAATTGCCTGATTGATATTTCACTGATTAACTGATGTGATTTATCACTAAAATCTACTGCTATTACGATGGAACGATATATCGATTCTTGATTTTTTGCACCGCTGAAGTCTACGAAAATGCAAGATATAATAGGCTGGACCTTTAATTCAACCACATGAGTTATTGAAATAAACATACAGTCCAAGCTATGTTTTTACTAGAACTCAAGCTTTTGTTGCAACAGATCTCGTAAACATCCCTACACTTATTATTTTTTATCAAAAATAAAGTGAATAAATTATATGCAACTAACTAATCATACTACCATGTGCAATGATTATAGTTGGGGAAACTAGTCATTAGGCTATTGACTTAGTGCTTATCGACCTTAAAACACATGCGAAATCCATATGTAACTAAGGTACTGGGCTATCCACTATTACAAAAAACGCAGTTGAATCTTCTGTGAAAGGGCATTACGTAGACAGTACCTTATAAATAGCAAAACACCCCTTGAAAATACAATAGCAGAAAAAAACAAAACAATTTTTAGTTCTTAAATAAAATTTATTTATTATGTTTACGTAGCTGCCTAAATGAGGCTGCCTACGTGTTTTATCGTATTGAGTTTCGATAGAGACATCTACGGGGTATTTGAAAATCATTCCGACCCTTGGTATGGTGTTTGTTTGTGGATTTCGTAAAAAAATGTCTATATACTGGAATGATAATGTAAAATTTTAGGATATTTGGTGTTTGGACAATTTGTGAATACAATGTGCTATCTACTCTCATTGTGTAGTTTCTTGTTTTCCGTATGTAACGAATTGGGTAACTTGTTTCAGATGACTTCGCCGCAGTTCCTTGAGGATCCCTTAACTCTAGTTTCGGGTCGCTTGGCTACGTTTGAAAAATGGCCACATACAAAGCCGAAGGACAAATGCACACCCCTACTGCTATCCGAGGCCGGATTTTATCACAGAACGGACCTCCCTGACCACACTGTCCAATGTTTCATCTGTCGCAAATTGTATTCCGGGTGGTCTGCGAGTGTAAGTCCATGTTGTGATCTAGTTTCAACTTTTGTGTCCTGGTTATCTTCGTTTATTTTACTTGTGTCAAGCCATTGTAGCAGTGCATAATGTACATTTTTGCTCGTGATCGGCCTCTTTAACTGGATTGATTTGCCATTGGTTATGCACCATATGTGTTGTATTGTCTTTTCGAATAACATGTCTTCGATTCGTTCATTGTAGCTTCCAGTTATTATTGGCTCGCAATATTTGAGACATACCTCACAAATATTTCGGGAATTGGGATTTTGACTGTTATCTTGTTAAAGTCCAACTGCAACTTATTCGTCGCTTTCGTTTTTAGTACACAAGAGTGTACGTCTAGCATTCAGATACCGTACGTTTTACGTTCATCAAGGTCAAGAATCTAGAATGCTGTTATGCATTACGGTGGGCTCATTTTCCGTATTAGATCCGATTTTCCCTTGGAACCCTTTGCTGTGACTCATATTTCGTTTACTTCCTTATCAGGAAGATCCCATGGAGCAGCACACGAAGCACAGTCCTGATTGTGCTTACGTGCACCTTGTGAGGGACTTTGGTGGCGGCTACGAAATCGCCCCGCGCGAGGCTGTTATAGAAGCGGAGATGGCCCGATTTCGCAACACGGTCGCGGAAAAGTTTGCAATCGCAGTAGCTCAGAAGCGGGAGCGTTACATGAAGGAGATCCATTGCGTGGAATCCGCCGCAAGACGGCAGATGGTTGCCATTGGCGCCAAGCTCGAGGTGCAGACGCGTCCTGCGACGAGACGGCTGCGGACCACCAGAAAGCGAACCTGAGGAGGCTCTATCAACACTGGTCCTATCCCCATCTTTCTTTGTTTAAACCGTGTTCTTGTACGTATGACCTATATGCAAAGTTAGTGCTTTCAACACCTGGGGATGGCAATTTAGCTGTTAGTATCATTAATGATTTGAAAATCTGGAACCAGATGTACGAGTTGATCAAAGTGCCCAAGCTGGTCCAGTTAGTATGCCGAGCGTTATACTGCACGGGTTGATTCTGTATCAGTTGCTAGTCTGCTGTCTTTTACAACGCTCTCGGCGGCGCGCTTGCGTGATGCACAGCGACGGGTCGCACTACCAAGGCTCGCCACGAAATGTATTGATCCCCAGTCGGGTTAGTGGGTTGGTTGTCCCCTAGACTGATGCTGCTCCCACTTTGGGGATTCGGTGATTATTCGTAACAAGCAGCAGCAGAATCGGTTTTCTTCCACGGTATCTCGTTGCTATGGTTGGCAGAGCTGCGAGCAGCACACCACTGGGTAAATATGATTAAGTGTAGCGATATGGTCTTATGAGGACCTATTTGAGTGAACCTATTAGCATGAATGGTGAACTTTATCCAACTTCCACAAAAAAGCTTTTAAAATCAAGGTGCTGGGCTTTGATGAAATCTCGGAACACATGGTAGACAAATGAGTTCATAAATATTATCGCGAAAGACTCCGCCCACAACAGGACTACGTACTTTCAAAGAGTTCTAAGCAACGACAAGTGTATTTATACATTTTTTCGATAGTTACCCAACGTATTAGTCTTCACTGCAAATAAACCAATGTTGATATTATTCATAATTCTTAGAGTCCGTTATTGGCAAAATGTATTCCAAAAAATAGCCAACAAGTGATTATAAAATAAAACGGAAAGTATGGAAAATTCAAATAAAGCTGGTTCAACCAGGCCCAACAATGGGTGAATTTATTTGTAATCGATGATGCTAGTAATACTCGATTGTCTAGGTTGCTACATTCGATTGGTTGTAAGGCTGGGTATCTGGAACGTTCGCGTTACTTCTGTTGTTGTGTGCACTTGAGATGTCGGCTCCTTACATAGATCCTATCCCTAATGGATGGGAAATGCGATTTGACGACACAACGCAAACGTACTACTTTATTGATCATAAGAATCAGCGGACTCAGTGGCAGCATCCAGTAAACAAGCTAATTTACCGGCCAGCTCAAGTTCAATCAGGTGCGCGCCCTAATGGTCAGCAATCTACGCCTATAACTATAAATCGGCAGCCTGTTTCTGCACTCCAAAATCGGACATTTACAACGCAGTTCCAGCCTGCTGAACTATCCGCTACTAATGTGAGTGGTAATCTCGCTCAGGAACAAAGCCCGACTTCAACTTCCTTTAATTCATCTAATCAGGTGGGCTATTTCTTCTAATTTATTGCTTTAGCCAGTCCAAGAACCTGAACTTCCGCAAAAGGATAATGACACTATGTTGATTGACAAAGTTTTGGAGAAAGCAAAGCCCATAATCGCAGAGGTTGATTCTTTCAAAGGTAATGTCATTGAATTGCCTAATCAGTCTATTTTCGGTATTTGTTGACCAGGTATTGTACAGTTTATATCAGCTTATTGTGATCATTTCCTTTGCGGGCGTAGGTGTTACTGGGGACAAGAATTACCTGCGATTAATGGAATGTCTAGAGGTTCTTATTCTGGAATTGGACGGTATTGGCGTTGACGGATCGGATGTTATTCGTGCAGCCCGGCGTTCTGCCGTCAAGGAACTGCAACAAGCGATTGAAATGTTGGAATTCCGCAGTCAGTCCAACTCAGAAGAGCCTGCTGGTGTTGATAACGAAGCTAATCCTCCCGCCCTTTCAACCATGTCAGCTGAAGAAAATACCTAGATAGCAATCATTGATCTGCTCTAGAACCTCTTGCAGACTCCCACAAGCTAGCTGATCAGGCTCTGTGCTCCCTCTGCATAGGAGTCCCGGCTTGTCTTTCAGTGTTTGCTTTCTACGCGCCTTAGGGTGTGCATTGTCTGTCGCGAATCCCCAATCGCATCTGTCTGCCCCTCTTTCCGATGTGTCTAGTGCGGACCTGTATATAGACATTTCTCTTCCTCTCAATACACGTGCGTGCCTAAGATTGCGCATATACAACGATCAAATGGCGGGGCTGCTCATGCGGCTACGACAGTGGTGTCAATTTATTTCTTTGAGCACTTTAATTTCATGTCTTGTTTACTTAAAGTCACTTCAATGTTCAAAGGGTGAACTGACTTCTGAATTAACACATCCTGTGTTTGGGTTTTCGCATAATTATCTGGTAACCTATGCAAATATCACCCAGGTTGTTATTCGGTGCAGTTTATGTGCGTCTACCAAGGGGAGTTTACATCCTCAAAGCTGGATAGGTTAGTCCGCTTGGCTGGTCGTTCAGAGAACAGGATAGAAGTTACCGGAACTCTGAATTGGCCCTACTGTGTCCGCTGCTGTTTGCAAGAACCCGCTGGAATAGGTTGTCGTACTACGTCACGGAGAACCGGTCATGAGCCCGTGATTTACCTTATAGTATCACATGGCTTTCATAGGGAGTGTTTACGACAGACGACGGTGAATTATAGTTGTTGTCGTCTTCGCAAAGACTGCGGTTTTCCCACCTACTGTTCAGTCTGCACAAAAGTTACCACTTTCAACTCTTGGGTGTGCGTGGCTGAACAATTGCGTGGACTCCAAGGCATCCCCTATCGCAGGTTCCTTTAGGTTTTGTGGCCTGCGAATGACCACGAAAAAATGCGCTTCAGCCTTCGTTACCCTCCATATTGTTCCAGCCTATCTGTGATTGTCACAATGGTAATACCTGTTTCTCCTCTTAGAATAATTCCCAACTAAGCTAAAACGGTATAGATAAAGGTTGGGCAAAATAAACAAGTGCTATGCTGGTAAAATAACTTGTATTTGACGACATTGACAGTATTGAAGTGTGTAGATGCCTTCCAGTTTGGGGATGTCAAGTCTTCTCATAAGTTCTGTCCAAATTTTGAATGTATGAAATGAGTGGCGATGTTGCATTTTTTCAAAGTTCAGAAGTTTCTTCGGGTTTTCGAAGGTGGCACTGGACGGCTGTTCGTTTCGTCTAAGCTTAATTACCATTTTTTTCAAATGATAAAGCAGGATAAACTGCTTTAAGAAGCTTATCATCAACTCGACTTGCGGTTCAATTCAACTTTGTGGAGGGTGAGATCTCCTCTTCCATCCTTCGCAAACCATTTTCTTCAATTTCTTTCACACATTCTTTTCCACAAAGTCAGTGAACGTTTCAAGCCCTTTCGTCTACTGCTGAGTTCCTTTCTTGGACGTTTAAAAACGTGAGTCAAATGCTTTTTAGGCACTTCCAAGCCATTAGGGTTTTAAGTTCAGCAAATTTAAGTGTTCTGTAAAATAAAGCTTGATTAGTTTAAATGTATTTCAACATAGAAATAACGATCAGTTCCATTAGACAATGTAAAAGACTCCTAGATTTTGTTGGATTTAGAGACGAAATTCCGACAGAACTTACAAGATGACCTGGTATGAGTCATTAAGATTACCAAGTGCATCACCAGTTGGAGATAAGCAGTAACATGGAGACGACGAATTATTAGGTAAATTAGAAAAACATCATTCGGCAAGAGCACCACGAACTTATGTTGACGGACAGGAAAGTGTTGGTAGAGGAGTAATAGGCAGACGGTGTTTATGTGGTTTGATAGGTAGGTCAGTAGAGGTTCAAAATTGCTAGGAAAATAAGGCGAAAAGTCGTGTTGAAAAAGGGCGTCTCCTCCAAGTTTGGACCTGAAAAGACAGCTACTGGGTGTTTAATTCCCTCGAGTAGGTATACAACGTTGTCTTTGGGAGCTAGAGAGAGAAAGGATGAAGGGAAATCAAAGACGTGTATTGACTTTAGTTTTATGAGTATTCACATGTTTTGTGGCCAGATGCCAATGTTATACGTTAAACGTTGCAACTAGTAAAACAGAATTAGCGTCCTACGTAGTCTCTCAAAATGTTGGTAAGATGATAACGGTGAATTAACCCTACTAGCTTGTTGTATCCATGGTAAACTTAAGGTTGTTTAATGGATACAATACGAAAACTATTTATGCTCGTTCTGTTCCAGCAACATATTCACTTTCAACTTACTTTAGCCTTATATCTGTAGTTAGTTTAGCAACATTTATTCAATTCTTCAGCGTGATTAATTACACTGCTCCTCAACTTCGTAATATACTATCTTAAGGTTGGTAGCAGTGATTTTCTGGTGAAACCGTGGGTGCGCATTAGTAAGCCGCTCCATTATCAGATGACAAAGTTATGGGAGATTCCCGTGACCCAACGGCATATTTTCAATAGAATTACTCATCACGACAGTTAATTTATTTTGTGATCGCGTATGCTTAGTCAGCCGCTCAGTTTTAGACACGTGTTGCGTTGATGAACCCTTGTATGCTAATCGTGCCTATCTTATGTCATATAGTGTTCATTCTGCATCTAAAAGAACATTTCCATTAAACACAAAGTGTTAGGCGTAGTTTATTTTTTATGCAGCTACAAAAATTATTAAACTATTATTTTCAATTAGTGGGATTTTATTAACTTTCTAGGTTGTCAATCCTTCGGCTATGATTACTATACTACTATTGGATTGTAGGTAACAAAGATTAGACTAATTATTGAAGATGGAAAGATTTAGAGAATCTTTAGTTTCTACTTGCAGTAATAAGCAGAATTAGTCCAAAAATTATTAATTAACACAATATTTGGTCAAATTGAACTATTAAATTGTTCTTCGTTTATTTTAGCTGATTCAATATTTTTGAAGACCTCATAATCTGGTAAAAGGCATTAAGGCTAAGATTTATAGTTATCCTAATGTTCTGATTTTGATATCCAATTTTTTATTTGCCTCACTGAATTGGGTAATTTATCGATTGACAACTGGGTCATATTCTTATGAATGCTGTGATTTTATCCCACATCCCCTGTGTATTTGTAAGCACCAAAATGCGCTTCTCTATTCCAAATTGGTTAAGAAAAGATCACTTTGACTAATGGAATAGCCTTTCAGCGTTAATTTTTGCCGATAAATAGTCCGATTTTATACATCAAAATCTGTTATTTTTTAAAACAGCATAGAGATTTTTCCAATTCTATGCAAAAACTCACATGTTTTCCACGGTTTTTTGTAAAAATTCACACGAACGCTTGTCAAATCAATTTTTAAGCCATTATTTTCCACACCTCTGAGATACAGTCAGTTCATTAAATGTAATGTAGGTATGCACAATGAATTTGAAAAAATAGCTGTATGGCATGCTTCTAGTAGAAGATACATGGGTGTGGTGTAGAAGAGTGTACGCCATGACAACAAAATATCGATTGAGCACCAGGCATTTGAAAGTCTTCTGGTAGTTGGTTTACTTTGCTGACTGTGCGTTGACGCACCTGCACAAAAGGCAAATAGTATGCGTGAGAGAAAATTGAGTGGCGCACTCTGCCACGAGGAGCACACACACGAACCAGTCTGCAACACCGGTGCTAACACACGCATCCCTAATGACGGAAGCAACCAAAACCGTGAATGTTGGTATATTTGGAGACCAAAGTAAGCTGATTAGCTTTTATATGTAAATTTTATGCTTTTTACCTACAATTTTTCTAAACATGCTTCCTGATTTGTTATAGGTCCATCAATGCAAAAAAATCTATTCAGTTAGATATCAAATAGGATTCCGAATTTACCGATGTTCTTAGTGTTTCAAAAACAAGGGCTTAGAAAACAACAAGCCTTTTAATTTTCGTAGCCGACGTCAAGTGAACTGAATTATTTGAGACCGGATCTAAATGCTAAATCACCTCTTTTATTTCTAACATCTCGGGAATATTACAAATTTTTTTAGCTAGTTTTATCCTGCACTTATTTTTCTCTAAAGATGTGGGTAAATCCGCGCTTGCTGGTCGGTTTATTGACAAAAAGTTCCCCAAGACAACCGTGTCCACGTATCTTAATATGCCAACAGGCACAGCCGACGTTTACGGAACTTCAGTGGCTTTCTCCATCTACGACGTGGTAAGGTATTCTCTACCCTAAAAGCACACATATTGAGCAGTTCAGAGTCACGGGATGACTCATTATCTATGCTCGTAAGAGCTTATAGGTTCTTTTGAAGTCGTGACTATTTTCTAAGGCTGTATAAGCACTTTTGAAACAAATTGCAATTTTTTTGGATGGTTTGTATTTTCTACAACGCCCCAGGCTATACATTTTTCAACTCGATAATGATAAATGAACATGCATTGTTGAACTAGAGTATTTCCTAGACGTGTATTGACTAAACGTACACACCCTCCAAATGGGTAGTAGTCCTTTTTAAAACGAAAAACTGTTTTATAAAACAGGATTTGTTGTAGGGGCTTTTAATTACTCAAATCAAATCTTTTAGGACATGCAGTAAACATGAGATGAAGAACATTATGCAAACACTCTAAAGCAGTCATGATGAATGAAGGGAAATTTACTCAATTTGATTTAGTTTAAAACTTACGAGACGCCATCAAGGCATGTTTGATGATAAACAATCTGTTGTTTTGTGAGTTCACAACCAACAATTTCTCTTAAGGTTGATGGATTTTTATTATAGCCCGGATCAGTAGAACACCAATCACTGGCAATGGGCGTCTACGCTGGGATTGAAGTTGCACTTCTCTGCTTCGATGTGACTAAGTAAGCACGCTCTTGACCATGAAACGAATCCATCCTGGTCATTCAATCAGGCCTTATATTTGGCAGTATATAAAACTCCGCAATTTAAAACTACATGAATGCCGATGACTCCCTGTCGTAGCAATGTTTTAGGGAGTCAGGTAGCCCCAGGGGGATTGAGCAAACAAATACTGATCCATCGGTCTAGTCACGTGGCGAGAACCAATCAGCCAGGGGCCTATCACAGTTACCGGGACTAAGTTTTTCCTCTACCTTCAAACTGTCTGCCGATGCAGTTTTCTAATGAAATTCGCTGGGAAACGGGCAAAACCGGACCTGAAAAGCTGCTAATTGGGAGAGGGTTAATGCAACGCGTGGGGTTTGACCCCGCCACCTACGTAGGCGATGCGTGAAGCGACCACAGGCATAGCGTTGATCTCTAACAGGGTTTCAAATCCGATTGCTGTGTTAACTCATTTGTTTGGCCGTACTTTTGTGCTATAAAAGTTCATTCAGCAATAAAAGGACGAATCGTCCCTCTGAGTGTCGAGTTAGTGCTATCTCAACGAACGTACCTCTCTCGCGAATTTTGCGAAGGTGGTGGGGGTTAGAAAAAGATAGCTTCCATGCAATTCACATACATATATAGCACAACACTGCCGGAATGCCCCTCAAACCTTGCTAAATCTTATCGGTAGTATTAGTTGATTTCTACGAAAAATTTACCAAGCCATTCGTCCTAAAGTAAGAGATCAAATTATGATGTTAGAACAGAGTGCTTGTATCAGCTATTCGTCATTCATTGACACATTATAGAGTGTGTATTTAATTAGCCAGCTACTGAAGATGATTCAGTCTGATAAAGGAACCATTAGAAAGATAATGAGTGAAGTCAATTTTCATCAGACTCCGAGCTCTACTAAAGGGTACGCCAGCTTTGATCATTTAACTGAGTAATTTGTTACTTCCTTGCCTCTCGTGGGCCTGAGTTCACTTATCACTCGACCAACGATCTCCCCCCTCCTAGCGGATGGAGTCGTCAAACCCCTGTTTGTGATTGATTTCCTCGCGCATGCCATGCGAACGCACTTTCCTCGTAGTGCGCAAGCCTGAGCTAAGGGACTTTCAGAGATGTGGACTAGTTTTATTTGCCAAAAGAGTTTTCATACTTACGTGAGGTGTCTTCAATGACCACGCCCATCCAACTTTAACAAATTTGACTACTTGTCAGACTCTTGTTGGACCTTGGTCATCTAAATGACCCATTTGAACAGGTATATTTTTCAATATATTTTCACAATGTTTCTAAGTGGTTACCGGATAAGGTGGATAGGATTATTAAAATCACAAAGCTCCAGAAGATGAAATTTTGTTAAAGGCTCTTTTTCTTGAAAACCAGGCTGATTGATTAACGCCTGTGTTCGGGAGTATTCTTCACTGACTCATCTCCCTCCTCAAGTGAGCAGATTAACCAATCAAATACAGCTCTCTTGAACATCTCCTCATTTCGATTTCCAGCAGCTCATTTAGTTTCTCTCCAAAAATGTTATGAAACCCCGATTGATATGTGATCTCACTTCCATCTTAGGATCATGGTTGAGACCATCACCTCCTGACTAGACCTTACTTCAGACTTCTGATGAATGCATTGTATTTACTCTCTAAATCGTATGATGTGTGAGCACTACTTTCAATGAATGTGCCCTGTTTAAGCTCGATTCGTCCTCTCTAGCTGTATCGAATGATGCATAAAATGAACGAATTCAAAAAGGTTACATAGTTCCTTTCACCTGAGTATTCGGAAATTGACGTTACGGACATAGCGTTAGTATCCTTTGGAGTAGGAAACTCTTTTGTGCAACTGAATTAAAATGAAGTTTAAGTCTAATTAATTCGATAAATGAAATATCATTCCTGAAAGCCCTGATGACTAAAATCTTTCACCCAAGTCTATTTAGAAATCATTGGTATGATTGTGTCGGTCCTTCTTTCGTTGATACTTGGCATATAAATTCCCTTTTTGAAGGTCAGATCCAAGGAGACGAGCACTAGCCTATATTCCGCGTCTGTTTAAACGATAATTTGCAGCACTTTATTTGATAAGGGTATAGTAAATATACCAGACCTCTAAAAGAAATCGGGCTTCCCATTGAGTAATTCTTGTACAGTAGATCAATGACTATCTGCTTTTTTATTAAGTGAGGATTCTTTCAACGGATTATCGAAGTGGATCTCGCAAATCGACAGCAACCTTCCAGCCAACGGAGTGAAGATAATTGTCGGTCTGAAGACGGACTTGGAGCGCAAGGTGCAGACGGAGAACGCCCGAAATTTCGCCACAAGTCAAAAATACATGTACCTTGAGGCTTCGGCCAAGTCGAGCCAGAAACAGGTGGACGAGGTCTTTTGTGTCGGTGCTGCAAAGGCCCTTGGCATACCTCTACCCGCTCCGCCGGTACGCTTGCTGAACCAAATCTTTTCTGTCGTTTCGTGGTTGGGAGAGAATATGAGTCGTTCATGATAATATGAAGCGATAAATGTCATCAGATCGAGTGTTTTTTGCACCTGAATTGGAAGTGTATCCAGAGAATGAAAACCAGACTAGTAAGAGATCGACAGCAGTGCCTGCTAAAGATTGTAGCCCACCTTTCAGATACCCAAATAGGTCTACTTTTCTATCCAACTCTTATTGTGTCTATAAAATGAGTTTTTCGGATTCATGAGATCTTAAGAAAAGAAAGAAGATTTGTAGACATTTTTGAAAAAGCTTTTAAATAAAAATATATTCCCTTCTATTTGACACAGGCTATAAAAAAACAGGTGTACAGTTTTATAATGCCTCAATTATTGGAAGATAGCTATTTCGAATAATACTGCGTTTTATTCTTCTTGACGAAATCCGGAAGAAGTCAGTTAAAATTGACCATTATAAATAACGGAAAATCAAATGTTAATATTTTCAATTACAGGAACCGAAAGCCAAGGGAACTTCTTGCTGTTGCTTCATGTAAGGGCCAAAAAAGGAAACTCCACTAGAGCTCCGTTCAGTATCAATTCACTTCTTAATAATATTTGCCCAATAAAATTTCTCCTTGTTCGCGGATTCTTCGTTTTTCATGAATTTTAGCGTTTAACTTAATTTGATGTTTACCAGGAAAATGAGACAGTTCACCTTTAATTACCTCGTCATCCAATGCGTATCATAAACCTGTTCACTAGAATTAGAGCGACTCTACAGGCTTTATTCTCAGATCAGACTTCGTAGCAAAATGAAGGCTAATTCTGTTTCAACTATACACGACTACAATTATGATAAATTCCTACAGTTTATCCTTCATTGTTTCATGAATATCAAGTAGTACAATACTCCAACTCCATTTGATATGAGGAGCTAAGCTGACAAAGTAACGTTTTATCTCAGTTTGCATTCCATAAATTGCCTTTATATGGAACCTTTATAGGTATGTGTGTTTTGGAAACTCTTCCAAACATTTTATGAATGTATTCGGAGAAACCACATGCACTAACGATCAACTTCAATATTGCTTTATAAAAATTTTACAGTACAATAATTTAGTTGAATTCTTTTAAGTGTTCTAATTTTTGCATTTATCTTAAATATGGGCTAAGTATTAAATGGGAATGAAACTGTGGGCATCCTCTCACCCATAGGAAATGATCTTCACTGGTATAAAAATATGAGCATGTAATAATGGAGATAGCGGGGACAAAATGTGATGCAGACTAAAGTCCGAATGCATCCCTCTCATTATCACTCTTCGCAACATGAGGACTTGAGCATGAAGACGAATTAGACAAAACAGGAAGCGAGTTTACTTCTCTGAGATTAATATCCTCGATGTAAGTCAATCTCCCTATCGACAGCTCAGATTTCAACCCAAGCTCTTAAAAGGATACTTAGAGGAGCGGATTCGAGGCGTTGAAGTCACAAGTTCGATGCTTTTGCCATTAAATATATGAACTTTGATTAACGCCCCACTTAAACAGACATAATTCTTATAGCTTTTTCAAGCCAACGATAGTGTCGATACTTTTGATCTTCGATATCAAAAAAGAAAGTAAGGCAACCCAATCTTGTGTTTCTTACTTGTAATGGGACGCTATTTAAAAAACAGCTTTTCCAGATAATGAATAGTCCTTTTGGTTTCCTCCCAAGATTGTTTTTTGCCTTTCTAGATACTGGAATAATCGTTCTCGTACAGTTTCAATTGCTACAAAGGATGAAGGGCTGTGACATTAGTGTTTGGATAAGGTCCATCGTATGTATTGTAGTAAAATTTAGAAAGTAGGATAGAAGAATAGTTGCTTTATCCTGCCAATGGTACATAGAGTCATGAAAACAGTAGATGGTTGCGCTGCTGTCGGCTTCATCTGCTCTCTAAGCGATCAATTGGGTGGATTTATTGTCATTATCTAGCGTATTTGGCTTGTATTTGCCTCAAGTCACCTCCCAGAAATATCCATCACATATTTCTACGGCATCATCCATTTACCTTTGTGATTTACAGTGTGGTTTTCTTCATTCTTTTCACTTTACCTTTTGCACTCCAAAAGGTAGACATGCAAGTTCACTTACCCTCGTATTTGCATAAAATTGTTCAGGTTGGGCCATTTCGGTGTGACCCTGTACGGCAAGATCGAGGGGACCCAGAAATTCACCCGGATTAAAGCCGTCTACATGAACTTCATTGGCAAGGGCAGGGCAAAAAGATCTCTGGGAAGGTGGATTTGAGGGTCTTAGTTTGGCCCCTTCAGCGTTGCTTTGCCCTCTCATGACCTCAGAGATTCGGCGACCCTGTAACAATCATGGTTTTAACTTGCCTAGGAAACGGATGAATTAATAGGACATAAGGTTTGGGCGGCCTGATGCCAGCTAAACCGTCTAGGCAATCTAATCGATATCATGTCCTCAGGCTCACACAAAGCTTGCCAAAACCTAGCTACCGGACTCCACGTTGCAAATCCAAATGGGCGAGTCATGTCCCTTTGTTCCAAATCGCATAAAGCCTCGAGTGCACGACTCAAAAAGAACACAGGTTTCCAATAAACGTTCTGGTGCTCAAGCCTTCTCTTTAACTCTTCCCTCTCTAGGAGCGAAACCATATTATCCCGGGTAGTAATTCCATCTTGGGCAGAACTTAAGTGCAGCTCATAACCGCCACAAGTCTCGGTGTCTCTTTACGGGTATTCACCAAACCTAGTATGGGAAAGTGAGCAGAATAGAAGAGGACACCATTTTGGGGGGGGCGAAGGTGGCCCCGCAATGGGACTTCAGTATCAGGACAGCCTTGTTTGAATGTAAGACAGTCTAGCGTGTTTGGGAGGATGAAGAGGAGCTCAAAGCGCACCATCCCTCGCACTTTCAATTATGATTGGGAGGGCACTCTGGATTCATCATAAGTATCGAGGTGTGTGGCAGAGGTATGCGTTTCCTCGTCCTAATAAAGGGTGCTATTGAATTTTTAATGGAATGGTGTATTAAGTGTGGGATTTTGAGGCCCGTGGTAACCATGTAAGGAAAGCAGGAGCAGTTTTAACTTATAGTACGTCTTCCCAGCAGTGAATATGATTCCTCATTTACAGCACTGCGCCGGCCTCCTAAACCGGTAGTTACAGAGTTCTAAATAAGTGCTGCCTGGAAGACTGTTCGACTATGTGAGTTTTCCTCAAAAAGGTTCAGTGAGTGCTACGCTGGAGAGCACAATCCTAAAATTCTGATCAAGAGTGAACTCGTTTACTAAGGAGACATGCGAAATCTCTGAAACTCATTTACTGCAAACGAACATATTAGGGCAACGTATGGTTGGTGTCATGAGTAAACCCTGGGTATCTATGTCAGCAAACCAATTGAAATACGATTTTATACAAATGGCGTAGTAACTCAAAAGTTGATGAATGATTTCGGTCGACTTTAGATCGACCGAGATATCGAATTTGAGATTTCATTAGCGAATAACTTCCTTTGTTTGACAGAAGCTGAAAAATTTAGCACTGAAGTACTAACCGACTGATTCAATTATGATAGTCTTCACTGTAATTGGTCAAGGACTTGGGACTTACGTCTTTGGTAGCCAAAAAATTAGTAAATCCTAATTAAGTGCCTACTCAAATTAGCCAAAATAACTTCTTGGTTCCTTTTGTGAGAACTTGGGCTACAGGGGTGGAATTTATGCAGATTGGCATCTTTTGGTGGAAGAAATAAAACGTCCCAGCCACCCAGTCGAAGGAACTAGAGATCGATAAGATGAGCTCGGTAGCTGCTGAGAAAGTTTTGCTCTTATAGGAATCACTGATGAGCTCGATAGAAGCAGGAAAAGAAAAGAATGGCCATCGGCCATGCAACGGCTGGACACGCGCTAAGCGGTTGTCAGAGCGCTGCACGTGCGCGCTGGCACGCACGCACGCACCTCGAAGAGAACGCAGCAGCACGCGTTCAGGAATAAGCACGCAGCTTATCGACCGGACATGGAATCCATTCAGAGAATTCTACGTTTTCATTGGTCGCCTTGGTTACCCCTTTCTTTTTGCGGGCTTGGCGATTGGCCAAACTCATCGAAGCGCCAAAATCAGACATTTTCAGCTCGCTCTCCGCTTCCCTTCCCTTTCTAGCCTGTTCAAATCAGCCGTACCAACTCTAACCAGGCTGCTCAGAAGCACACCACACCAAGAGACTTCTCACCAGCATCATGGACGACGGATTTTCTTCTCTGATCCCCCTCAGTTTCCCTTTGTAGGGTTGAAATGCCCGAGCTCAGGGCCTGTTCCCTTCGGGGGACCGTAATCTGCACACTTCTGTTAGCTCTCTCACTCATTCCACCTTCCCTCTACTGTGCCAGTAACCGGGAGTTGTCTCGCGCAGAATCACGCCGTCTCCTCACAGCCGTGACCAAAGCCGCTAACAATCCCGTTCTCGGTTGTCCTGATTGGCTCATTGCTCCTCTCAAAGAAGGAGGTTATGAAGATGACAACAGTGATGGCAATACAGCTGATATCGACGGGCAAAGTGATCGGAATCATTCCTACCTCGTTCCATTCAAGGAGAGCTATGCTAATTTTCTCCAAACCGTGATAACACCCTTAGCTCTCCACACCTCCTATCGGAGGGATATTGTTCGCTCCGCGTCGTTGGCTGAAGTTATAATGAACTGGTTGTCGCTGAAGGGAATCATGCTGGTTGAAGGGACAAGTACGAACGCAGACTTCGAAAACTTTCTACGTCCTCTGATGAGGGCCTTCACCCAGACCTCGCTGCTCTACCCTCGGAAGCTAGGCGGCGGGGGAAATAGTGGGGATTTCAGGGAACTGGGAAAGGAGGGCGAATCCACTATTCAGAGTGTCACGTTTTGCGCTCGCCACGAGCACCTAATGTACGTAGAGAAGTCTTCCTCTTCCTCCACTAGTGGGGGCGTCCCTGGTAATCTCTGTGCCGTCATGACGCCGATTTTGGAGGGTTCTACTCTCAAGACCATCTCGTCGACTATCCAGATCTTTGGTGTTTGGGCTCCACTGCATTGCAATCCAGGGGCTACAGAGGCTGGAAAAAAGATTCCTCTTCATCTCATCATCCCGATTCCACACACTAAATCCGTGAGGTGGGTCCTTTGTATCAGAACTCGGGAATTGAAATAAGGAAAGAAGATGATATTTGGAATTTACATGGTGTTTCTTGCCATTAGTTAGAAAATGACATCTTTTGTAGTTTAGTCTGTTGCAATTTATTCATCTATTTATTGCTCCACAAAAACAAGACCCACAATCCTAGAACTAACTCAAAGCCCTTACCCATTGACATTAAATAAGGCACTTCTCTTTTCTGGAATTATCGACAATATGTTAAGAGTGCCTATCAGAAATTTAAGAATACATTAGTGTGTTTCTTTCATGGATTATTAATTAAAAGCTACATTTTTATCTTCAAATTATCAGTTAAATGTGTTTGTCAACTTACAAAACTTCCCATGATCTTACGAGCCTCCAAATTCAGCAATACACTTTATTTGATACTAAAAACGACTCCAACATGGCATATTTTGTAGAAACAATGACAATCTAATTAAATATCTGCATAAAGAAACCATTTTCTGCATCGAATATTTGGTGCACTTCTGATGACATGCAAATGATTAACTATGGTCGAAGAAGTGCCCTCTATTTGCAGGTTTGAATGCTTAAATTAATATGAGTGAAACGGTACTTCAAATAGTTTTTAGTGTGCTAATTCCGTCCAAATTAAAATGAAAAGTGTACACTGTTGGAAAACAATGCAGTTAAGTGAGTTTGCTACGCTTGTACCACCTACTCATTAATGCTAACCTTTTTGGCATCCAAAATATCTTAAATGCGATTACTTATTAAGCTTCGCTTTCGAGTTTCCGCACTGGTGAAACTTGGCTAAATTTGCACTAGCAAATTTTAATTACAAATGCAGTAAAATTAAGGACTAACAGGAAATGCGAGGATGTTTGGGTAAAATCTAGTTTGCTTTCCGCTTCTTGGAAATCTCAAATAATTGATTGGTGTCATTGATTTTGGAGCTTCATTGTATTGTTAAGTCTCTTTCAAAGCACACTAGAGTCCCGAAATTTATGTCTGTTTTTGTAGGAATATTTGAAGATAGATCACGCTTTCGGGGAGATTGTTATTCCATGTCTTCCCGTTTTGGTGATCCTTGAAGAGAGGAATGGTAAATGAATTGAAAGCAAATAAAACTAATGAAATGGACTTATACTGAGGGCTCAAGATTACTTGAAGTAACTTCCTTTTATTCTGGGACTGTTTTTTTTCTTAAAAATCATGATTCGAGAATGCAAATAGAGATTTGAATCAACTGGAACAATGAACTGAAAAATGACTCTTGTCGATATCATAAATGAGCATTTAATTCCATGATTGGCTTTAATTTGAACAAATTTCAGATATTCGGCTTCTTAATAATTTTGTGATTAAAGGTCTCATAATGGGTTAGTTGATTGGCAATTTAGGCACATAGGGTATGTCGAGAACGTTTTCAATGCTTAAAATGTCAACACCAAGTATTGAAACAGTTCGGTCAAGCATTGCAAAGATCGAGAGTGAACTACAGAAAATTCAATATTATAAAATATTTTGGATTGGAATTTTAACTGACAAATGCTATTGAGATAAAAGTTTATACGAAAGCTGATCTACCGAGCAGCTAGTTGCTTTTAACAGATTTATAAAGAGAAATTTCAACTCACAAACAGTGTATTATTGAATTTTTATAAGGATTAAAAATCTGTTTCGCATTTTGACCTCCTTTTCTGTCCAGATTTTGAGGTAGCATCACAGGAGTGTGCTAAATTCATTCCTCTCAAGAATCCCCACTTCTCGTAAAATTGTACTATGTAGATTGGTGATGTACGTTTATTAATCTACTTGGTGTCAGACAGCAGGAAAATGTATTAAGAGGATTGTGGCTTAACCGCTATTTGTTATCACATGCAACCATTACTAGGTTCTATGGCAGTGTATCTCACGCTCTGCTTTGATTTGAATTTTGAGCGATCCACTGATAACTTTAAATGTCAAAAACTTTTACACAATGATTGGAGTTTTAAGAGCAAATTCTTTACATAGTTTAAAAATTATAGCCGAAGCAATTTAGATTTTCAAGTATTTTAGTGTAAATTGTGCCGGGTATTTGCAGCAGGGTCGAACCTTAACGATTAAGTTATCCTGAGACTTACACATCAAAACAAAATGCAAAATGAAAATTGAAATCAAAAAGTGGTTAATGAATTGAAAAACGAAAAGGCCCAAATTTCCCTTTTCTTTTCATGAACTGGATCCTCTCACCTAGTGAAGGCTTAAGCTACCAAATGTTTTTCTTTTTTTCATTTCAGCCTTGTCTTTGAGTTTGACCTGAGAAATCTTACCCTCGACCTGTGTGCTGCGAAATTGCACTACTGTCGACAAAGCACAACCCAGGTTCGCTCAGTTTCCTTCACTTTATTTGCATAACTTTGATGGCTCGTTAATGGCTGGTTTTTCGCATCTTGCAGTGCGTTTATCGTCAATACCAAGCCTGGCCCTTCGATGTCACCAACTACATTTGTCAATGCAAATCCGGCTTCTACACAGATAGACCAGAAAATGTTAGTTTTTTATCTGAAACTAATAACTGAACTTGTCCCAATATCGTTTGATCATCATAGTCCCATTTTCGCTCTTTTGAGGTGGCCTGCAATGAAACCATTGGTCACAGTCGCTTTTTGTGAGCGTATATTGCACTTCTATTTTTAGTGACTACGTTAGTAATTTATCAGTTCATATTATTGAGGTGGCATTTCATTTTAATATATTCGCACTCAAAATTGAACCCCTTGATAATATAAAGAATAATTTTTTCATAGTTTTAATTGCAAAAGAAGCCAGATTCTTTTTCCATGTCTCTGTTCTCTCATATACTATTTGTTCAAATGTTTCTTGACCACTTCCAATGTTCATCAATTAATTGTCAAGCTCCCATATCTACTACCATTACAAGTTAGTGATAGCGTAAGAACAGATCTTAATCTCAGCAAGTCGGTAGAGAGAGGTGGCAAACTGAGTAGGACGAGGGGCTCACACTGGGAAAGGCGTATTTACGACAAGAGTTGGAAGCTCGGTGCAGATTTAGTACAGACCACAGAAAAGTAGGCCATTGATAAACTTGTTTTTTTTAAACAAGCAGATAGTCGTTTTTCTGTTCCCAAGCTGTCATCTTTGATGGATTAGCATCAGCTGTCAAGAACCGCTATCACAAACAGGCCCTTGGCTTTTTTCCAACTGGTACTATCACAAGATACCGTAAAGCGGTTCGGGTTAACTGCGTTTGGCTGTTCCCCGTTGTGAAATGCACTAAAGATCTTTAGCATGAGTTCCTAGTCAACTCTTGCCCATCTCATTTGCACATCTTTGATTCAGATGCCACGCTTTTGTTAAAAAACGGAAATGAATGAGTTTCTCTCAACCTCAGTGCTATTTGAGCATTTATGCTAGCACTCTGAGCCCAGAATGAATTGGATCCACCGAATTCTTTCAAAGACACTCAGAAAACCCTAAGAATACTTTAAACGTTTTTATATTCTTATGGAAGTTTTTCTTCTAGCAGTCTCACCCCAAGTTAAGACTTCACTTTGCTGAGAAAGGATAAAATAGCACAGTCCTTTTATACTAGGCTTCGCATGGTGATCATTTTCGAAACATGGCCCTGGAAATCTCTTGCACAGCTTTTTCATTCTCTTGTTAACCCTTAGATTTCGAAATCTGAATTCGTAAAAATTGGGTCCAATTTTTTGTCTGTGGTCATTAAACACAAGAGAATTCCATTATTAGTCATTTGATGGCATTGCATCTTGTCCAGATTATTCTGGTTAGTAAACATGCACTTCAAAGTTCGTAATATCCATATAGGAAGTTTTGAGTAGCTCCTAGTATTAGTTCTGACTCAAAATTCCAGCATGGGTGCATTCAGACTAGCATATATTCCCACCAAATTTATAGAGATAAAGGGGCTAGCTACTGAGGTAGGCGAATAAATATTAGGCCTTAGTAGGTGATAAGACATCTATGGAGCCTCAATAAACTCTTCAAATGTCTCCTACACCCAGGGCTACCCAGCAGAACTGTATCTCTCAGCCATGAACCAAAAAATCTTTGGGAGTGGAGAAGGCGGTGGCATTGGCGGCGTGAGCAAACCGAAGAGCGGGCAGACGTGGGGCGAGCGGATGAGCTGCAAGGTCTGTCCCCCCGACTGCCCCAACTGCACCTCGGGGGCGCCCTGCGGCGTCGAATACAACCTCCATCTCCTCCGCGGCATCCCTGTCGCTATGCAGGCCTTCTTCATGACCGCCGCGCTCATCCTCGGCATCTTCACCCTTCGTCTGCGACGCACTAGGGTAAGCCACCACATCCCCTTTTAACTCTCTATCTTACTCAACACTTCTTACCCTCACAACTTTAAGGCATTTCAAGTAGTTTCTGATGTGGAGGTATAATAATCATATCATGTAGAAACTTAAGAGGTTGATAAACAAGCGAAGCAATAAATCTAGCGGAAATTCGATGTGACTTAAAACAACCATCGTCATTGGTGTCTATTACAACATCAATCAGCCCCGAGATGACTCTGGAGTAAGCTGATGATGCACGTTACTTGGATGGGAGGGCCTCCTCACGGGATAATTTGATTCTCTCATTCTTTTTAACTGCGAATAAAAGCAGTAAACAGCACTGAAGCGTGTATTTCTTGACCACTGCCATGCATAGTAGCCCTTCGGAGGGAATTTGGATAATGTCAAAAGTTGGAGTGCAGGTATTTTGGTCATAAAAATGCCTGGCAACCAGTTACGACTTTTCCTTAAAGTATTGCAAGGAAGTTAACTTGTGCAACGCTTGTATGAACAAAACTAAAGGTCTTTAGTGAGTGCGATCTTCGTGGTAGAGGCCAAAACATACAATCAACTCTAAATACCGGCTCATCAGGCTCGTCCTGCACAATTTGTCATCAATTCTTTCTGTGGGAATGAACTGTGCCACAGCAAGCATATTTTTGTCTTTCATGGAGCTCGCTTCTTCATACTGACGATCATGATACAAGTCATTCCCGTAATGAAGCAAGTGGGTTTAAGTCGTCCATTTTCGTTGTCAACCCCTATATAGATGACGGAGTTAAACCTTTAGAGGAAGCTTAATGCTCGTTAACACCCTTATCACATTTGAAAGAAACCAAATATGAATTTGTAAAATTTCCTCTAAATGGCACATTAATGTGCTGGTTTCAGCAGAAGCTTCTGTCATATAGCCACCATACGTCTGCATTTTCACCGAAGCCAACTTTGAAGATATGCTTGGTAGATGAACCTCTTAAAACATAGGATTCATCTCAAGGATAGGCTTGCTTCTTTCTCATCAAAATAAGAAATAATAAAGGATTCTCCTAGGGAGAACATTGGCCGTAAATGTAGCCTTTTTCGCATTTTTGAGCAGCAGAGGGTAACAATTAATAGCTTTTTTCGGCATTATTCTTGTTCAGTTAGCGGTGAAAATTTTTACCTACTTTCTTAAAGTAACGACTTTCGGGTAGTTTTGCTATCCGGGCATTCACAGACTGGCCCCTGGTTTCCTTGCAAATCACCTGATCTGTTTTTTAGATGGGTGATATTTCTATGGAAAAAGCATGTTTTTTTTGCTGCAACACCAACGCAGGCACAACTGATTTATGGTGCTCAATTTATATAAAAAGTCACTCTGATACTAACCAATGAATTGCTTGATTAGGGGGAATTCATTCTTACCACTTGATTAGACAAACAGCAGCCTCAAGCTCTCAAGCAAATCTTAGGTTAGTGATGACGTTTTTTAATTGTAATGACTTGTACAATTGACAGGTTCTTTGAATCATGTCTTTACTTGTTTTATTCCCCTACCGTTCGGGTTACTAGCATGGCCATAAGCCATCCCTGAACCATTTATCCCCTTCCTGTCCCGTTAATGGATTTTCTTAGGCCCCATAACCATGAGGAAATATTGGCATGCCAAGCCCTCCCGCTATTCCACTTATGGCACACACTGATGCACTTATTGCAACCAATGATTTTACTGATTGAGAGTAGTTCCGCACTTATTGCGTAGTTCAACGATCCATTCTTTTCTTGCGTCCCCACTCTCTCAACCCTTGTAGCATAGACTAAAAATTGGATTTAATACACAACACTAGGCGCCCTTCTGAAAGGCCCTTCAGCATTTATTGATAATTTTGAATAGTTATAACTTCGCTTCGGTAAAGTCAGCTTTTAATTCCAGGCAATTACAAAGTACTTCGGCCTTGATAACCATATCTTAGCCATATCCTAGCATTGGTTACGTTTGGGATCGGCCAAGCTGCTTAGTGGTTTTAATGCCTTGAGGTTACAAAGCTGGATATTTCAACTATAGGCGCTTCATATATGGGTACATTGAGAGAAATAATCGGGATATGTGAAGAAAGACTATTAATAAATAGCAAAAGGGAGATCGAGAGAAGTTGAGTATTTGGCGAATAAACTGTGTGGAGCTAAAGGATCGTCTATCTGCAGAAAGATAATCGCCAAGTTTTTTGGTTTTCTGTCCAAAAAACCATGAAAATAGACTATCGGAAATTTGAGTTGGAAAGGCATTGCCGTGTGATTTTTGCTCTTGGTACGTTATAAGTATACGAAAATTATGAGAATTATAAAAAAACACAACGTTGATTGGTTTTGTAGGTATTGAAAGCATCAAACTGGCTCTTCTTGGAAATCTTTCTTCTTGGCGCCATGCTACTCTATACGACGGTGAGTTCAACATCTAACATTATTGGGCGCATGCTTTCTACACTTCACATAAATGCCACGCAAAGCGCTTATAAAGGTCTTCGAAAAAAGTTTATCCGGGAGATTCGCCGATTTGGCTACACTGCAATGTCGATAGTGGCTATGGTGCGAAATATTTTTAAGTAACTTAAGACTACTTGGTTGTGTTGTGGTTTCGAAGTGGATTTTATGGGCTATTTTATCATAAAATTTGCCATATAATTGCTTAACAGTAGTAAAACGTTCAAAACGTCAAATTAAGACAAAGCATTACCTTGTAAATACAACTCCTAAGGATTTTTAGGCCAAGTTCCGTAAAACTGAAACATAAATTACAAAGTAGCGGAACTTCAATGGCAACTGAAGTATTATTCATTCCCATAATACAGAAAGCAAGCATGGAAGACTTTAGAAATGCTGTTGATGTCGACCTGTGATTTCATATTCTGTAATTTAATGCCAAATCAACTTTGCAAAGATTTGACAAAAATATTCCGATTTTTGGATAGTTATTCATGCATTCTATGGATACTACAAAACCTTTTCCCATCCATTAGTAATGCGCGTTAGTGTATTACATATTTCTGGTTGACAATAACTCCACGTAATAGAGTCCTTCTGGTATCGTGATTTACGTGGGTACTCATAAAGCTTTGCAAGCGAATACTTCAAGAAATGTTAATTATTATTATTATCACGTGAAAAGGACTCCTTTAGCCATGTTTAAGGAAGGGTTATAACTTATTTATACTTTCAAAGAATTCTCACCACTTTGGTCTTCAAGCACTTGTTTAACCATCTTCATTATATTTGGGATGACGTAATAATTGGAAAAGGAAAAAGGCATTTCTTTACAAGTTCGTATCTGAATGATCGGGCATAACCAGAAATTATCCACAAGCTGTAGACTATCCTTTGTTAACTTAGTGAGCGAATTTTGTCCTTTATAGAGCGTTGTGATGTACTTCCCAGCTAGCAGCTCAACCTGCATCCTACTACCATGGTTCCGGGAGGTTGGCTTTGCTCTCATGTACGGTGTGCTGATTGTCAAACTCTACCGGTGAGTTGTTAGTTCATCTCTGTTAATACCAGTTACAGTTCAGTAAGGTGCCAAGGCTAGATCGCACATAGCTACTAAACTTGGACTCTAAGTCGTAGTCTTTTTATTTGTATTTTAAGTACATTTTAAGTTCTTTTGCTTGACTCAGTGAAGGCCCTGTACCAAGCCCAAGTTTCATTGTACCTTCATACTGAATATACACATTCAGTATTAAAAACAAATAAAATGACGAAATTTGCTCTTTCGCTTTCTTTCTCTCTCCATGTTTATAGTAACTAACATTCTTTCATTTTATTTTCAATAGTCTATCAATTCAAATCAAGTCTAATTGGCATAAATTGTCCTTAAAATAGTGCAGATTTCACAAAATGCTTCGCAAAATTATCGGGGTTTTCTCCACTGATTGTTTGGTTTTTGCTAAAGGCCCTTGGTAAATATTTCTCTTTTAATCGCTCTCCATGCTAACCATGGTAAAATTATTTCAAATTTCTAGTAATCGTAAAAATGCATAAAGAAAAGCTAATTAAGTTATTATAAGTTCTCATTGGCTACTCGAAATTTAGCACAAAGTGCAGATTGTTACCTCAAAATCCCAAGTGAGTTTAATCTGGAATTATACCACTTTGTGAGAATCGGCGATGTAATTTTCCTCCTAAGTATATTTCGGGATCGGTCTAAATTTTTGAAGAATTTTGATGGCAATAAGAACGTCGTTTTAGAGTATATTCACTTGTAGTGCTAAAACATCATTCTACCACTAGGTTAAACATACTGCGTGATTTCGAGACAGACAGTGGTGTTAAATATTCCCTGAAACGAAGAAAAGAGCCGAATTGCTGCCTCTTTTGCAGGGTTCTGATTTGCTTCCAATCTCGAAAGGCCCATCGCGTCCATGTCCGTGACAAGGACCTCTTCAAATACCTGGGATGTTTCGTTGCCATCGTGACCTGCTATATGATGGCCTGGACTGCAGTAACCCTTGACTACACGCTCTTCAAGGACAGTGCAGGCATCCCCATCAGCCCCAGTCCCACCACCTCGCCCACAGGGGCCCTTCCAGTTTCTCATCATACGGTGCTGGACGATCTTCTGGTTAAGGGTAGGATCCGGGTGGCAGAAAAAAGTCCGTCAAGGGAAAAAGCCTTTTCGACCTCGGCTACTACACCTGAATGTCCTACATGTAGGACAAATGCCTCTGTTGTGATGAACAGGACAGAAATCAAGGAAGTTTCCGGGAATAAAGGGCAGCAGATGGTCCCGAAAATGAGGGATCAGTACTTTCGAGTGTGTAGAGCCATGTCCTGGGACATTGTCACTGAGCTGTGTAAGTTTAGCTTGTTTATTTAAGGCCTTTTCACTAACATTTACTGAAGTACTGTGGAAAAGTGTCGTAATGCGATGTGAGAAGTAAGGCTGGGTTTTTGTTCCGTTTGTCTGAGCTTGACATAACTGCCTTTATTAAGGTAGATCAAAAAAAAAGTTAACAAATGAACCCAAAAAGGTGTATCAAACACAAATATGCAATAGCTCGATTAAAGCTGAATTTATTTACGTTTGCAAAGGACTACTTAGATTTGGATTTGAGACAAAAATTAGAGTATATTTGGAAATATCACAAAAGATCATCTGCATATTGCAGACTTTGAAGCTTCAAGTAATTTTATTGAAAATTACATTATTTTATCTAGGCGAGATGGCGGTTTTGTTAATCGGTGTTCACTATTGTCGACTGATATGGTCGGCACCGTCGGAGTTCAATGAAAATCGTTGCATCACAATCGCCTTGTTGGTCGAGCTGGTGGGATCAGGAACACTCTACCTAACCAGGTATGTCCCTACCATGTTAATCCAATCGTATGAGCATTGTGGCTCACTAGCTATTTCGCTTTTTTGCTTTAAGGCACTTCTTATGGTACTCGACTCATCCGGACATCGTCTACCTTATTTATTTCATTCGATGCCACGTTACAGTCACCGCAAACATCGCAATCATGTTCGGTCTGAAAGTGAGTTTCACTATATCACATGCATCATAGAAAATAACATAGAGTTGGATAAAATAGGGGAAACACCATGAAATCAACTAAATAAATTTCAATATGATGTGTAGGCCATCCTTTTGCCGCACTTACAACCTCAATCTTCCGAGGCGGTATTGATTCATACAAATTGTGAATTGTTGGTTCCAGAGGAATTTTGGCCCATTCTTCAGTTAAATCACCCTCCAGTTCTTTCAGGGGCTTCTTATAAGAATCTCTTAAATTGACGACCATAACTGCTCCTCAATAATGAGGATGGGGTGTGGGGATTGTGGTGGTGACCGGATGAGAGGCTCAATTTCATTGAAATGGTCTTCCTCGTGCCGCCATTCTTTAACTGTTGTAGCTGCTGTGTGGATTGGTGCCGCAGCATTACCATCATCTTGAAAGATGACGGAAACAGTTTTTGAACAAGCATAGGATGAAGAACTTGGTAGCCTGAAATTCCTAAGTAGTCTCGGCTGCTGATTCTTCTTCCATGAAGGGTGGTATTTCATTGGCTCGGCGGCGGATTTCTCAGAAATAGCACCTCAGATCATCTTGCCAGAACCCCCGCCGCCATATTTTACTGATGGGAGAAGGCGGCAGGCTGAATTATGTGTTTCTTTCGACTCGGCGGCCCGAAGGTCGGAAATTAGGTAAACACTCTAAACACTGAAACGTTTGTCTTTGAGAAGAGCATAGGTTTGCTAATTGCAGTTCTTCCGTGGTGGAATCCGCCACTGGGTTCTGCTCTGTGGGTGTTCATTGAGGAGCTCTGTAGTGATGTTAGGAGCCGTGGTCTTGCGCGATCCTCTCTAACAATTCGATTTGGAGACCTTACGGTCTTTCCTAGCCAACAACTTCGATTTTCGGCCAGACAGGTTTGTGTTTTTCTGAGGACGACGACGGTTTTCCTTCTCTTTTAAAGGTGGCGGCCATTGCTTTTGAGACAGTACCTCTTGAAATGCCAAGCAGCATCCGGGCAGTTTCAGTTGCACTGGTGCCTGCCACACGGGCACTAACAATTTGGCCTCTTTGATAGTCTGAGAGGTTATAATCAGTTCTTTTTAAATATCAACAATAACAGTTATTTTGAATAGACACAGCAAATAACAACAAAACATATACAAAAAAACACAAACAATATGTCCAGCTTCGATTCTGTTATAATATGTTCACAGATGATGATGATGATGTCAAAATGTGTTAGGTGTTTCCAATAGTATACCAATACCTTGCCAAGAGTCCCCTTAATTTAAGGCTTCGTAGAAAAGTTCCTTCAGGTTACTATGAGAATATCGCAACACACTTACCAAAACGACAGTGACCACATAGGCAATTAATGGAGTTACAGGCTCTCTTATGTTGATCTAATGAAGTATAACATTTTAAGAGTGTATGGAATCCTTAAATAACCAAAGATTTGTAAACTGCAGAAAAATAGATTATCGACATATTCTTGTGCGTTACCACTCTTATGCTGCCTACTTTGGTGTTGACAGTGATTAAATAAAATATGTAGAGTTAGTGGGTGTTGGAGTTCATTCCTTCTGATACTGGAAAGCTTGATTTTTATAAAGTGATTGATGGAAATGGGCATGCAGACAAGCGTTGCATTTGTTCTATGCACATACAAATTCGTGGTATATATACATGTTCGACGGATTTCTCAGAAAGTCACGTATTTTGAAAGTAGACTTAAGAAATCCTATAATGGACTAATAAGGAAGTAGTTCAAGAAATTCATTAGTACCATGAACATCTTGATATAATCACAAGTATAAATAGTTCTCTATACTAACTTCGAACTTGAAATTGTTTAGGTTAAAATGAAAGTATTACAAAAAGTGTAATATGTTTATGCTCAACCTGCAAAGTTGCTTCTCAGTGTTGATGAAAATCAGATAGGTCGGAATCTTAATTTGTCTGCAAAATCCTATGTTCCCGGAGTGATCAAATTATTAGCTAATCCAGCATATCTTATCTAAATTATCAAAACAGAAATTCATTTCAAGTTCTTCTACTCTATGTCAAAGATTCTACGAGAATATCCACAGTAGACGGATGTAGGCTTAGCAACGAAAACTCTGTGAGGTCAAGGGTCAATTATACAAAGCCTCCTATCTGTTCGTCTGTTTCTATGTCTATCTCAGTGCAACCACGTCTGGAGGACAAATATGTTTTGAATGTTTAGCCATATTCTCCTTTGAGTTTGTGTTGGTTGGTTGATTTATTTCATCAAAACCTCCCATATGTTCTCTTATGATTTCTTTCTTTTCCATGTCAGACTTTTCTGTACATTATTGAAATTCACTCGATTGGTTATTTTTGATTTTCTTCCACTTAGTTCTGGTACATCCGCAAACCGCCCTCGCCTCAGACAGCCGCGATAGTGGTGGGAGCGGGAGGCGGCAGACAGGGCATGGTCGGTGCTGTGCCAGGCACCCTGGCAGCCCCACACATTGTCCCCTCGAACAACAAACTGCGGCTTGCCACCAATGGGGAACTCGATTTCAGAGATGTCAATCTCGCTGACATGGAACCTGAGGTCATCAGGGTGAGCCATGCATATCCTTGAGATTTATGTCGAGTTACAGTTGGCTGATATTAGGCCCAGGTAAACATAATGAGTCTATATGTGAACCCAATTGTGATCAATGCATTAATCCAACTACTGGCGTGATAATGCTTGGATAATTCATAATTTTTTCTGGTCAGAAAGTGATCCAACTCTTCACCACTAGCCTTTAACTATTATATGAGTGGTATATAAGTTTATTTCGGCCCATGTGGGTTGTAATGTGCAATCAAGCTAAGGTAATCTATGTGACCTCGAACTTGAGCCCACCATCTGCTAGTTTTGAAGTTGAATGAGTCAGTGCCCCATATTTCAGTCTTGGTGAAGGACAATTCTAGAGCCTGCTTTTATACGTTTATGTGGTTGTGTGTAGGGAGAGCTGAAGCGCCTGTACACGGCTATCGAGGTGTACAAAACGAAGGCGATGCGCCGTGACAACCCGCACATCAGCAAGCGGCGCGGTGGGCGCAAACAGCGTCGGTGAGTGGCTCCTTCCCTGTACATAGTAAGCTCCGTTTCGCGATCTCCATCTATCTATCCATCTGCCTGTCTGCTTGCCTCGGCGTCCTCGCCCACACCGTTATGCGTCCCGCATGACTTCCAAATGCTGATTCTTGCCACGTTGCTTCGACCGCTTCTGTACGATCCTTCTCCTTAATAATGTAGCCAAATTAAATTGGGTGAATAGGAACAACGGAGGGACATTCCTGGTTGAGTAAAGTTGGAGTATTAAAGAGCATACACAATACTGTGATCGACACTATGCATGTACCTGGCAGAGATAATTTGCAGAAAAGAGCACAGAACTAGCGAGATATAAACTGAGTCAATGATTTCCACATATGTCCGTCAGTAACATTGCAATGGCATTAGGCTTCTGGAGTCTTATAGAAGGTTAGATTTCAATTTTGATTCAATTCAAACCTGAACAGGTCAAATGTTGTATATGGCAGCCGAAAGATGTGTTTTTCTACTCTGATAGGTGGTTGTTTATGAAAGTACTTCCAAAGATACAGTCAGAACATTTATTATGAATATGCATGAGTTTACTAGCTAGAACAGACCTGGTGATTAGTTGGACCCAGCAGTTTACCCGTTAGAACTATAAGAGCCTTCACTATCAATGCATGTTGTTTTAGCCTCGTTTGATGAGCTAAATAGTTTAATAGGATGAAGGGCCCCGGTTTACCAGGTTCCTTTATCCTTAGTTTAAAGAAGATAAAGTAAAGAATACTTGCGCGAGCCCATGAAAATACACCCAAATTTCTTTTATGGATCTTGTGCAGCAGTCTAGAGGTTCATTAGGCTTCGAAATCTCCCATATTATCGGATTGCCTCATGGACTGATTCCTCAAAAAAAGGTGTAGATTTCAAGTTCGCTGGCCAAAGCTTTTGAACGCATTTCCAACATTTGTCCGATTTCACTAGGTTATCTAATGAATTTGCAGTTGTGTCAACTTTGCAATATGGGGTTTTGTATAACTTTCGGTATAATTTCAGGTGTCCAGCGTTAAAATTTTGCTAGAGACAATACGTAGCCCTATTTGAGCCGACCTAAGGGAATTAAGAGCTTCTTTTTTAAGCAAAAATTCATCACTAGTCAGTGGAAGGTACGTCGTATGTGTTTGTTTACTATGGGATATTGGCAGGATGTGGTTTTCGAAAGCAGTTTCCTACCATTAGAGGAGATCCACAGAGGGAGTTTTATGAATTTTTGTTTTGTTATCTTTACTACCTTTTTAGGTGTTGTGTACATTGATGAGAGGGATTATTTCAGTTAGATTCATTTTTGTTTATAAAAACTAAGCTAGCGGCTTGGTTGTTGAAATATTCAGCTTGATAAAGTTATATGCACCAAATCGGCTCAATAGTGCGATTTTAAGAATGTAACATGATTGAATGGTTACTTCTGGGAAGATTCCCGGGAGAAAATCTCATATATCCTTTTTTAACTGCATGGTTGGGCATCAGTGCTTTGATTATTAATTACATGTAACCTCGATGTGAATTTCGACCAATCTTCTAGTGATATGAAGATCATTAATGACTTATCACTCAAAAAAACATGACATGAGTTTGATAACACCAGAAAAAATGATGTAAATATCTACAAAATAAAACTTGTGAAAGGCTGAATGTATTAATAAAAAAAAGTAGGCTAAAGTTACTAAAAAGTAGTTTGTGCCCAGGTTTTCCCTCCAGCCCTTTCATAAGAAGCATCACGGCGGCTCTGGCGTAGGTGAGAGCGTATCCGGTTACCAAGGCGACGTGAGCACCGCTAGTTACATGGGTGGAATCGAGAGATCGACGGCGGGAGGGCTAGTGGAAGAGGAGCCGTCCAAACTCTCCGAGGGCTCCCTGACGAGTTTGGTCGATACCGCTGAGCAGAATACAGTTCAGAATCCCAGTGGGAAGGGAAGGAGCAGAACTAATAGCGAAAGAAAGTGAGGCATGTGCTGCAATTTGCTTTCGGACTATCGAGCCATCAACCACCACCAGCTGTCCCATCCTTTTCCCGCCCTCTCCACCTTGTGTGCGTGCGACCGCTTCAGATCCCATGCAGTGTTACCGTTCCTGCTCCTCCCGGTTCGACCCTCCGTATCCACGCACCAATCTCTGTGACCCCCAGGACCAAACTCCTGCCTTTTATTTGTACAAATCAAAAGAATAAAAAGCCAGAAACTTAACAAATGAAGATCAGTGTTGCTTGTGTAATCAAAATTGCTGACTTTATATGTCGACTTTGATTATCATGGATCAAAACCGACGAAAATAAAGGGAAGTGGAGTTTCTAATAGTTTTAAAAGTTCTCTCACTCTTGAGGCCAATATCAATCAATGATGGTTAGGTTGACAGATATTAAATTTCCAGGCGTTATAGTTGGCAGAAACCTCGGTTATACAGTGCTTCGAGAGCATTTTTAAATGATTAAAAAGGACCTATTGCATTATTTTTATACCTATGCACTAATATTGTATAGGCTCTAACAGCTGAGTCACAAAGTCTGCATATAAAGTTTGCGTGTGTTTTAGTCACCTAACTTAACAATATGGGGTGAGCAATCTCAATTAAAAGTATTAAGAAAGCGAGGACTAATAGTAGAATATCTTCAGTCTAATTTCGATGTTAACTGCTCCAATCACCTCAAACTCAAACTTTTGCATTTACACTCCTCAAACTAGTTTTCTTTCGAACAAATAGAGAATATAAAGAGATTATTTATTGCATTAAATTCGCTCTGGCCAACTTCCTCTCCCGTGCACATAACTCTCTCCCTCTCTGCTAGAATCTGTGACGGAGAGAACCAGTGGCGGAAGAAGCAGATAGCAACGGATTCTTCAGGGGAATCTAAGTATACTTTTATTTGTTTATAAAGCAATTCCAGTGTAGATATATTATGACTCAGGAAAATCTCGGCCATCTCATATCGAGCAAAATTACAGTCTGACTGGCTTTCTCGTTATTTTTTGGACTAAAGCGAAGATTTTTGTCAAGATTAGTGGTCGTTTAATCAATGCTATAACGTTAAGTGAATACTTCAGCCTTGAACAATACCGAATTTTACTAGCTGACAATAGACAACAGCGCAAGAGGTATGTCGAGGAAATCTATGAGAAGCTCTGCATATGTACACTTATCGACCAGTATTTGGTTGATAATAGCGGATAAGGTGCAACAAGAGTGTTTCTTTGTAATCACTCTAGTGGCGTATAATTATGAAGCTAGTAATTTTTGTTGAATAGTGGTCAAAAAGTTTGAAATTATTCTTTAGTCGAGAACCAAATGAACACCCCACGTTAGAGGTAAGTGGAAATACCAGAGTACTCGGTTGCCGATCACAAAAGTGGCAATGGAGTAAATTACCAAAAATAAGTAGATGGTAAAGATGTTTTTTGGTATTTTTTTTCCAAAATTAACCATATAATATAAATGATACGATACCCCATAATATTACTAAGTAGAAAGAAATTGTGACGAGTTTCCAATAAATATATTATAAAACATTATATTTTGTTTATGATTTATTTATTATGCATATTTAAATTAAATTTTAAAGCTAAAGAAAAACTACACAAATGAAATAAAAAATGTGACAAACAAACCTAAAAAATTTGTTCAGCTGTATAACTCCCCGCCAGACTCAATTACTATTCTGACCATCTGTTTCCTGAAAAGCGTGCAAGTACGCTAGCATGGCGAAGGAGAAGACTCACATCAATCTCATCGTTATAGGCCACGTCGACTCTGGCAAGTCTACCTCTACTGGTCACTTGATCTACAAATGCGGTGGTATCGATAAGAGAACCATCGAAAAGTTCGAGAAGGAGGCTGCTGAGATGGGCAAGTCCTCTTTCAAATACGCTTGGGTGTTGGACAAACTGAAGGCCGAGCGTGAGCGTGGTATTACCATCGATATCGCTCTTTGGAAGTTCGAGACTCCCAAGTATATGGTGACCATCATCGATGCCCCTGGACATCGCGATTTCATCAAGAACATGATCACCGGCACCAGTCAGGCTGATTGCGCTATTCTTGTTGTCGCTGCCGGTACTGGTGAGTTCGAAGCCGGTATTAGCAAGAACGGGCAGACTCGTGAGCATGCCCTTCTCGCTTTCACTCTCGGTGTAAAGCAGCTTATCATTGCCGTCAACAAGATGGATGCTGTTAACTATAGCGAAGATCGTTACAAGGAAATCAGCAATGAGATGAGGGCTTACATCAAGAAGGTCGGCTACAACCCTGACAACGTGAACATTGTGCCGATTTCTGGCTGGATGGGTGACAACATGCTGGAGCCCAGCACCAATATGCCTTGGTACAAGGGCCCCACGCTCCTCGCCGCCATCGACACCATTGAGCCACCCAAGCGTCCTGTCGAGAAGCCTCTCCGTCTTCCTCTTCAGGTAAGAACACCTTAGCTAATCTAACCGCCCTCTAGGACGTGTTCAAAATCAGCGGTATCGGCACTGTGCCCGTCGGCCGTGTTGAGACGGGTATCATGAAGCCAGGCATGGTTGTTACCTTCGCCCCGGCTGGCATCTCGACTGAAGTCAAGTCTATTGAGATGCACCACGAAACTCTGGCCGAGGCCGTTCCCGGTGACAACGTCGGTTTCAACGTTAAGAACATTTCGGTGAAGGATGTTCGCCGTGGTAACGTTGCCGGTGACTCGAAGAACAATCCTCCTCGTGAGGCTGCCAACTTTACGGCTCAGGTCATCGTCCTCAACCACCCTGGTGAAATCGGTGCTGGCTACACTCCAGTGTTGGATTGCCACACCGCTCACATCGCGTGCAAGTTCGCCGAGCTGAAGGAGAAGATCGATCGCCGTACTGGTCAAGTGAAGGAGACCAACCCTGCCAAGATCAAGTCCGGTGACGCCGCCATTGTCCACATGGTGCCTAGTAAGCCCATGTGCGTTGAGGTCTTTTCTGAGTTCCCGCCTCTTGGTCGTTTCGCCGTTCGTGACATGCGCTCCACTGTCGCCGTCGGTGTTATCAAGCATGTCGACTTCAAGGATAAGGAGGCGAGGGCCACCAAGTCCGCTGTTAAAGCTGCCAAGGGCAAAAAGTAGATGTATGTCGATCGTCAAATAAATTAGGTTCTAGTTCGTGAATTGTGTTGAAACAGCGATTATATGGGGTTGGAATTAATCCACTAAATTATACATTTTCATCAAATGATTTGTTGATGCCTTGGAAGTTTCTAGAAGGTCGTCTGGGTTGGGCTCGAAAAGGGGTGGGCTACTGAGGGCACGCAGAGCTGTACGGTGCAGACATCGAAACGTGGCTAGATGACTCATCTCAGGGAGGTCACCAGGTTAGGCTCAGGGGACGTTAGCCATAACCGATCAACTCTTCAATGCTAATTTTTGGGTTGCGAGGTTTGCCTCATGGGTTCTCTAACAGGATCGTTAGTAAATCTATTTTTCATTCTTTGTTCATTTGAATTGTGTCCTGGTTGGGTCAAAAGGCTTCAAAAAATTTCGTGCCAAAAACAATTTTTCATAGTAATATAAGTCCAGGTATCGATACACATGAAACTACTTGGATTTAATTAAGTATTATATTGATATCGCTTTAAATATTTCGTAGTATTTTGGTAACGGATTTATTCAGTGCATCAAAATTTGTTTCATTGAAGTTCTGACTCATAGATCGGTAGTTCATCACTGACAAACATTGTTGCACTTCATAAATCCGCTTTTAATTGTCATTTTAACGTAGAAAGCCAGTCAGTGAAAGTTCATTTGATGACCAAGTTATTGCGTTCATAAAGGTTATAAAAACCACAGATTCTTTGAGTATAATAAAAGCTTCGATATTCTGATTCTTGTGATATTTTTTACTCATCTTTATGCAAACGCCAAGTACAAGTGAGTTTAAAGTATTTATAACATTTCTGCAAAACGATTGGTTAAATTCAATGCTTGATGGTGATATACATTATAACATTTGATGTAGTATACGATGGATTTACACTAAAATGTTTCTACAACTTATGTTTTTCCTTTATATTGAAAATAAATTATGCTTCGATGGAATAACACCGAGAAAAATATGGAAATATACAACCCCATTGCATAACTTTAGGCAAGAAAGTGGAGACTTGTTCCACGTAGTAGTTTCAAATTAATTCTACGGTAGTGAATCTTTTTAACTGAAATAGTGATCCTCTTCAATACTTTTAATAGTTTCAAAAAGCAACAAGACCAAAAATGGTATCATCTTTTGCTGAGCTTAAATTCAGTTTTACCATCATCACGAAGCACTATCTAAACGGCGATTTCATTATTAAGGTCTCGAACAATTGGTTGTCTATCAAATAAGGTTTCTAACTTGTTTCGGTGGAATTTCAAATAGTAACACCACGGCACCATAATTTTTCTGTTCCTAGGTTGTTATGTTACTAAATTTTTCTAAAATTTAACAAAGGTTCATTATGGTACCATTATAAGCCAAAGCATTAGTACTTGAACTTATGTATCGATCTGAAAATGACCTTTTGTTCATCGTGGCAGCCAAAAATTCTCTTTTTTAAAACTTGAGTTAATCCTCTACTGCTCTGGGGTACTGAAAATATTAAGATGAAAATGGTGGTGTTTAAAGTAATAACCTATTTCAGGTCAAGTGAATGCAGGGCAGAGTATGCAGAAATAATACGGTTCTGTAGCAACATGAAATTTCAAAAATCGTTTTCGATCGATACGATGATAGGCAACTTCAATCTCGTTCAGTCACTTTCTTTGACAGAGATTAGCACGAAAGTGTAAAATGAAACATCTACTTCTTTGAATCGTATCACCGATAACGAACAAAATTGATCAATGTAAGTGTATTAATAAGGAAATGCCCATTTGTATATCGTGGTAGGCTGTTATTCTTACGTTTATTTATTCAACTCACTTAGTCTCACTCGGATTTATTCCACCTATATGTCATCATTTACCCAGAATGCGTAATCCTAGAGTACATATTACCTAGCTTTTGCAAACAATCTTGTGCAATAAATTGTGCCTGAAACATACCATGAATGCATCCAAGTTCCACCGATTCAGCCTTCTATTAGGGACGAAGAGTCCAAGGAATATGAATAATATATTATTTTGCCCTATGATATGATTACTAGTATATGAGCTTTTATTTCTGCATTTTGGTATAAAAAATCATACAGTACTACTTGGTTAATATCAGTAACAAGCTAAATCAAACAAATTGGTTTATCATGGGGTTGGAGAACAAATATCAAGGGATAAATGCTTTTTGTGGAATATTCCACTATATAATATCATCTTAAAATTATTCCGTAGTTTATTTCCATTGAAATTTCATACGCTAGTGTTTAAACCGTACAACCATGCTTTAGATTTCTGGAAAAACCGGTAATCAGATGGAGGTCATGTATCATGCTGGCAAAATCCTTTCATGTTAATCTTGATCGTGTTAATAATTTTATTTTGCTCTGGTATTAAAAGCGTAAAATAACAATTTAACAATATTTTAGAGTTTTCATCCATTTTTAATCCACTTCAGCCTAGGTTCTAGCCCATATATTATTCTCTGATTAAATGGATGACGGCGAACCCTAAGGGACCAAATTCATAACATCGAAAACCCTATGACCTATAATAAGTCTCCCAAACCACGCTCACCAGCGTGCTCGTCTGGGGAAAACACCTGGCGTAGTTGCGATTTTTCTGCCTCATTAGCTCGGGTCTACCTTGTTCTCAGTTATTTGTGTCACAATTTCACTTTAAAATGAGCCAGAGACTCTTAAATTCTCTAAAAAATATTGGATGCTTTAGTTTTCTGTTTAATACCCCTCGTAAAATTTTTATTTGGAGGTTAATCATGCGATATAATGTGCTCTCAGCCAAGCTTGCCACCAACTGCTCTCAGCTCTACCCATATGAAACCAATATCGATGGAAATTAATTCAGTAATGCACGCCTCAGGTTGACTTTTCCTGGTTCGGAGACCGTCTTTGAAGAATTTTAGAAGTCGTTTACGGAGCCAAGTAGCTGTGCAGTGTTGTGCATATTCTTTTACCTCTTCTCCTTTGTCTCTAAAATGTGTCCTTAAGCAGCTGAGGGCCCACTACACAAGTTCAATATGCCGAACAGTAGAAAACGTTCTAAGCATTTGTCGATTAAGGCTCTTGTATTCAGTAAAACAAAGTTTAAAAACCAGCTCTGCACTGCTATCAGGGAACAGATGCACTCCCACAAGAGGCTGATGATTATGACAATCTTGGGATCCGGCCTCCTCCATAGAGTTGCTTTCCCTTCTCTGGTAATTCCCCTCCCGAAAATGAAATGATTTATCTTAGTGGCTTCAAGCTCTGTTCAGTAAGCAAGCAACCTTATCAAGTGAGATTAAAATGTAAACCGAGAGCATTATTACTCCATTTACGTTCCCACTTACGTCTTAGAGAGGACACCGAAAGAAAAGAAGCTGTTCTGAATACTAAATTCTCTCCTATGCCCCTTTTAAATGTACTGTACGAGCCTGCTTAGTAAAAATATGGAGCTATATCATCAAAATCAAGCTCGCTAAGTCGAGGAGTACAGATTTTTCCTTCACAATCGACCACGCAACTGCCCGAGCCTTGTAGCCTTGTAGGTTGCGTGTTCAAATCACGTCGGGGTCACCAATTTGTAGCGGATTGCTACAAACAACGAACTATATCACTAAGGTATGTAACCCTATCAGATCGGGATCCTCACCAAGAGATAGTAAAACGGAATGCACGTTAGACCAAGTATGCGTCTGTGTGTTTGTATGTATTTGGGATGTGAGTATGAGGGTATAAATAGGCTACATCTGATTTCTACTAATCAGTGATCGCTCCGTAATTGGTTGATCGAGAGTTGTAGTCGGATGCGATTAGTTGGTAGCCGTACGCCACAGCCTCCTCACCAATTGCAAACCTACTGTTCTTTGCTCTTAAATTTTAGTTAATAGTGTCTCCTTTCATTAGCCTATTTCGGTCATGACTGGAGTGATGTAAGAGCAATGCGCATCCGAAAGCCAAATTCCTGGACTCATTTCTTCTAGTTTTCGTTTCTATGGGCAAATTCACTATGTTCAAGGGCTGGGGACTCCAATCAGTATAAAGTGCTCTATGACTAGCACGAACTTGTGCGTCCAGTTGAACTCTATACCGACATTGCGACGATTAGTGCGTCTTTATATCGGCTAGACCATCTAGAAAGCGCATGAAAACGCTACTGCGCTGCAACCGAAGGGAGGTGTGCACAACAGATGTCTGGTCGCGACCCAACCATTACATCTTTGAAGTCTTTCGTCCTACCGAATGTTGCCCATTTCATGTTTTGTCCTTTATTATAATGTAATGTACGGAGGTGCTATGCTACCTAAAATAGTTCGATCAGTATGCGTTACGTTCGATAACGGCCACAAGAGACGGGACGCGCGGAAACTCACAGTTTATTCAACAAAGTGCAAGGCGTCATAGTAACGGCTCAAACAACTGTACATATTATACAGATAATAACAAAAGGTTTGTAAATTATTGTTCAAGATAATCAGATAATTATTAATGGCATTTTCTGGAGGTATAACACTTTCATAAAGTCAGGTGGAGTTATTCGAGCGGCATTATAGAACTTTTGGTGATTGATGAAAGATTCAGTCAAAACCACGTCAACGTCTATGGGGTAACCATCAAGAAAACATTGAGTTTTTTGTCTAGAATTCAAGGGCTCTTCCCTCTCGGATAGCAGCCACCAAGTATCTTAACTTCTGGTTAAGTGGACACTTATTGCAACGGTTTTTCACCGAAAAGAATCCCAAGGCATAGGTCGGAAATATTAACTTATTATAGAGGAGCAATTTCAAAATTATGAAATCAAAGTATCAGATTTCTTAAACGTTGCAGAAGTAAGAAAGTTTCTCAAGGTATTATCAAACATTTGATTATTATACCAAAATGAAACTAATCACAAGGCTAAACTGGAGAAAATTATACAACTGGCAATCATGCAATTACTAATTCACCGCGGTTAAATATTTATGTTGCCTTGCTTTTTTTGATTACGCTTGGTCAATTCAGCTAAATCCGATCAGTCGAAAGGCCTGATTCCAAATCTACTTTTCACTCGTCTGCAAATTGAAACTATCTTTCTTTGGAAAGGTTATATTAATTTCTCTTTATTAATTGACACTTTGCGCTTTAAAGATTCAAAAGAACGAAACTGTGAAAACGAAATTACCATTGACTTGTTTCCACAAAATATCTAAATCTGAACTTATTGGAATAATCTAAGGAGCAAAGCAGATAAATCTTCTAATTTGCGATTGCGTATGTACTCAAATGATCGAACTCTATTGTAGTACTTCACCATAGATTAACTCTAAGTTAAAGATAGCATATTTTTACCAATAAACTCCAGTTAATTACGATGCAAATTAAATTATTGTGTCATATATTACCCAGGAATGTGTATCAATGGGTCCATCACTCATCTAACTTTGAATATAATTGAGCTTCTAAAGATAGGACAGTAAAACAATACAGATACAGCGAAGAAAAGTGTGGTTTGTGCAACTTACATAGCGCTACAGATGAAATGAACGATGATATGTCCTCCTAAAACGTCAAAATTGGGTATGAGAATAGGATATAATAATATTTTAGTAATACTCGATGAAACATGTATATACTAAGTTAGTAAAAGGTCAGGGGCTTGGTTAGCATTATAATCTGATCGAGCGCTTGCAAATTTAATTAAAAGCAATTTATTTGTTCAAGATTTCGTTATCGTATCTGAATAAATAGCTCTCACAAATTTAATTTAATGTACAAGAGTAGCTGTATTTACCTATTATATTCATTTGCGAAACAGTTATAAGAGTAAAGATTCAAAACGGCAAACAATTCTGTCTAATTTTATCTCGTCGTTTCGAGCAGAACACAAACCCATTAATTGACATAGAGCAACGACTCTACAAATACTGAACACGAAGAGTAAGCATGTTACAAGACAAAAAGTATCAGAAAGCGATATTTCAGGTAAAAAAGGTTTTTAAGCTACCAAATTTGTTCATATTAGGTAATAGGTGTTTTCGGATCATATCATATATCATATTAAATCCCTGTCTTAAATGAATCAAATAAATATATCAAGAGATTCTAATATAATAGAGCCAAATATATATGCTTTTTAAGATAACAGTATTTACAAAATATTGTGTTTATTCGCACTCATAGAAATCAATTGTCCGCCGCGGCGTGCGTTTTTTCACGCGTTTTGTTCCGTTACGAGGGTTGAGGTTGTGACGGGGATTCACCCCATCATTTGATACCTAGATTTCGATCGGTCTTCCTGACGTGAACCACCTTTTAATAATTCTTTCTGACTTACAGTTCCTGTTGGGTATTAACGTGAGTTTTTACGATGAGAGTTAACCCCCTTGATTTCATGACAAATGATTAGTCTTTCTGATAAATACAGTAGGAACTGTTTGTTGGTTTTGCGATTTGTAGTTACCGAGCGATAGGAATTTTCTGATCTGAAGGCTGTCACAATTTGGTCATCAAACTTGATACACCTACGTAAGTGATGAAATAATGGTCCGTGTTTCTGACCACTGATCTCGCTCATGCTACCTGAACCGCATCTTGAGGACTCCATTGTACGTTTTTTTCATGTTTAGGTAGTGCCTGCTTATGGCTGCTGGTGATACGTAAGTGATGTCATTCCGGTCCGTGTTTCTGACCAATGATCTTGTTATATTTTTTTTCTGAATTCGGTTATGATGGCAATTAAAGGACATTTTTATCCACCTTGTAGGTAAGTGAATACATGCAAATCGCTATTTTCCACAGGTTAGTGATGATGTGCTCCGTGTTTCTGATCATTAATTTTTGGTTTTACATTTCCTGGACGCGTATGTCTAACATTTTACTCTGCGGATCGGGAGGAATCGTTCAATGTAACTAGAGGCTTTTAATAAAGCTCCTCATTAAAATCCGGTGTTTTTAAACAGATTGGGGTCAGTTGTGGGAGCGATCTCTGTTAGTCAAGAAGTGCCACGCCGCGGCGTCATGGCTGTTTATCTAGCCCTCGAGGCATAGTGCAGCTCACCACAGCGTGTTAGCGTGGTGATGCCGTTTATGAATTGAATTGGGAATGCGAATTCGGCCGCAAGTTGCCTAATTTAGCCTTGGGGATCCCAGAAGGGTCTAGGTGTGTAAAATGCCTCTAGAGGGGTTCGGGAATTGCGCAGCCCTCATCGTCGTCGCAGCAGTCACTATGGTAACGCGATGCGTGGCTCAGGTAAACTGCTTCAATTCCCCGGCTCAAAGGGTTAGTAAGGGCCGGTACCCCGCATGAGAGGGGGTCGAAGATATTGCGGATTTCAAAAAAGGCCTGGCAACCTTACCAGGGCGATTCATCAGATGAATGACAATTACTGATGACAAAATTTGGGGAAAGTACCTAAGGCAAACTAATAATTATCTTTTAGAGGAAGTAGTGCCTTATATTTTGCAAGGAAAAAGGTTAATTTGCTATGGACCTTTGGTTAATGAGTATAATTTGCAAAAATGTCCACAAAATAAATATATACAAAAAAAGCAAGTTATAAATTAAAAAAAAATCAATAAATAAAACACAAAAAGGTAACCAAAATCTTCTATCGATGTTAACAATATGTTTAGGACACAAAAAGTTGTTTAGCTGAATGCCTTCTGAGGCTTTTCCGGGCCACTCTTCCTCTGGTTGACTTGCACGCTACGCGAAGCCATGGCTAAGGATAAGACCCATATCAATCTCATCGTTATAGGCCACGTCGACTCTGGCAAGTCTACCTCTACTGGTCACTTGATCTACAAATGCGGTGGTATCGATAAGAGAACCATCGAAAAGTTCGAGAAGGAGGCTGCTGAGATGGGCAAGTCCTCTTTCAAATACGCTTGGGTGTTGGACAAACTGAAGGCCGAGCGTGAGCGTGGTATTACCATCGATATCGCTCTTTGGAAGTTCGAGACTCCCAAGTATATGGTGACCATCATCGATGCCCCTGGACATCGCGATTTCATCAAGAACATGATCACCGGCACCAGTCAGGCTGATTGCGCTATTCTTGTTGTCGCTGCCGGTACTGGTGAGTTCGAAGCCGGTATTAGCAAGAACGGGCAGACTCGTGAGCATGCCCTTCTCGCTTTCACTCTCGGTGTAAAGCAGCTTATCATTGCCGTCAACAAGATGGATGCTGTTAACTATAGCGAAGATCGTTACAAGGAAATCAGCAATGAGATGAGGGCTTACATCAAGAAGGTCGGCTACAACCCTGACAACGTGAACATTGTGCCGATTTCTGGCTGGATGGGTGACAACATGCTGGAGCCCAGCACCAATATGCCTTGGTACAAGGGCCCCACGCTCCTCGCCGCCATCGACACCATTGAGCCACCCAAGCGTCCTGTCGAGAAGCCTCTCCGTCTTCCTCTTCAGGTAAGAACACCTTAGCTAATCTAACCGCCCTCTAGGACGTGTTCAAAATCAGCGGTATCGGCACTGTGCCCGTCGGCCGTGTTGAGACGGGTATCATGAAGCCAGGCATGGTTGTTACCTTCGCCCCGGCTGGCATCTCGACTGAAGTCAAGTCTATTGAGATGCACCACGAAACTCTGGCCGAGGCCGTTCCCGGTGACAACGTCGGTTTCAACGTTAAGAACATTTCGGTGAAGGATGTTCGCCGTGGTAACGTTGCCGGTGACTCGAAGAACAATCCTCCTCGTGAGGCTGCCAACTTTACGGCTCAGGTCATCGTCCTCAACCACCCTGGTGAAATCGGTGCTGGCTACACTCCAGTGTTGGATTGCCACACCGCTCACATCGCGTGCAAGTTCGCCGAGCTGAAGGAGAAGATCGATCGCCGTACTGGTCAAGTGAAGGAGACCAACCCTGCCAAGATCAAGTCCGGTGACGCCGCCATTGTCCACATGGTGCCTAGTAAGCCCATGTGCGTTGAGGTCTTTTCTGAGTTCCCGCCTCTTGGTCGTTTCGCCGTTCGTGACATGCGCTCCACTGTCGCCGTCGGTGTTATCAAGCATGTCGACTTCAAGGATAAGGAGGCGAGGGCCACCAAGTCCGCTGTTAAAGCTGCCAAGGGCAAGAAATAAGTGTTTTTTTACGGTAATAAAGCTTTGTTGGTGAAGCGATTGCTTTATTTCTCCTGTGGGCCAGTTCAGTAATGGGTTAGGTACGTCTGGGTTAACACATTCGAGGTCTACCGAGCACGTGTTGAAAAGAGTAGGAAGGCCCATTCGTTTATTTTGAAAACAGTGAATCCTCCTTCCTGGCGTGTCACGTAGCTAAAGAGGAAATTGGAACGTGTGAGTTTGGCTTTCATTTGCTGGGACCTGGTGGGGCTTAAAAGTGCTCGCTGAATTTGGTCTTTTGGTGTTCGTTGCAATTGCTGCTTTTTCTTTTAAGGTATCAATGGTGAACTTTTTACCTTTTCCATCGATTTCTTGAGCATAATCGGTGTCTTCCGATAGTTTGCGTAGATATCCGAATTCCTTCACTGCTATGGTTCGTTATATCTGACTGCATTTCCTGAAAATCCTATATTATCCTGCGTTTGATTCCAAATGTATCTTTCTTAAGTCACCTCGAAGATTGATCAGTGTTACATCAGTCTATGAAAACACCTAAGAGAGTGCGAAATATTACGCAGCTGAGGTGTTTTATGAAAACTGGGGGTCATTTCTGGAAAGTGATAATCTTATCTCTATTAGCTTATAAACGAGCCCTTAAGGTTGGTAAATCATGCTTTTCCTCTTAACCCTTATGAGGAATTCTTATGAGCAATTCTTGTTTATGCTAATTTGGTTTGCGTCATTCAAGATTCATTTTAACCCACCATTAGCTAAGTACTTATGCCTTGAAATAAGTGTGCTATACGTTACTGAATTTTCTGCCAAGTACTAACTAAACTTGATTCATAAGATTTGACTTTTTTGCCAGTTATGAGGTTCGAATCAAACCAAATGCTAAAGTTTGAATTCAAGCTATGTCCGCATTTCTTATCTGATACAGAACTTCTGTGAGAAAACCACCGAGCATTGTTTGACAATTAGTGGTTGCGCTTTATTCAGACTGGTGATGAGAATGTCCAATCACGTTTCAAATTTTTGACAGCATAGACGGTTAATATAGGTAGAGTTGTTTTTTCACCTTTTTGAGACATAAAAAGGAGTTAGGAAAGTGACTCGTTAAATACCAAGCTCTAGTAACATGTGATATGCATTGTGAAACAAACCATTACATCTTCAATAATTTATCCATTATGAAGGAAATGTTTACGTGCTGCACAGCGAACACGATAATATGAGAAAAAGATTTAGCGTATTAAGTGTATCAGTGCAAACTATTGCTGATTAAATACCTTTTCAGAATCGAAACTACGGCATGGCAATACACTCATGGGCCTACAAGGTCTTAAAATGCCCTGGTTATTAGGCATAACAGGTACCATACCCGAATGGGACTCCGTTGGAGGGTTTTTCAAGTGTTGTGTGAGTGCCAATCATCGACCATGCACAAGACAAAAATATTCATCAATCACAGCGAAAAAGTAGAAATTATGAGATAATAAACATCAAAATTGGAAGCAGTTTTGTCATCGCTACGTAAAATCAAGCTTAGGCTTCTACGTCGGGAGCTAGATTTTTACGAAGATTGCATGGAAATTTAAAAAAATGTTTGATTTGAAGTATCCCCAGGTTGTGATTGTTATTTGGTAATTTAGTTAAGCTCTCTAATTTACTGCAATACCCGTTGATATTTCTAATAATTAGTTCATCATTGTAAAGATATAAAATTAAGAGAAAAGAAGACGTCTACAGCAATGATGCGTGCACATGAAACGTTAACTCCTCACCTCCCAAAGTCTCTACCGACGACACAGTGCCACAGGGGCCCAAATTTCTCATCAAAGTGTTTTTTTACGTATTCCGCGACATCCTTCCTGGTGGCGCTGTGCTGCAGGGCCTCCGCCGCAATGTGAGTAGCATAATTCAACATGTCTTCCTGCATCGAGAAGCACCTGACAATCACATTGAGCTTCGAATTCTCTTGGGCTGGTATGGGTAGGGTGAACTCGGCTAGAGCTTGCTCCTTGGCGACTTTGCCGCTGTTCTTAGCGCCTCCCTTTTTTTGAAAGCATTTGCCCATTTTCTCTATCTCTCGCTTTCCCTCTGAGTAAATGATCAGAGCAACCTACTGGGTGGAGTTTTATGTGAGGAAACAAACACCCCCAGAGGAGGTCATGTGGCGAGTACTTGAACCCATGGATTTCTAGTCCGAGAGCCATTGCAAGCAAACTTTGCACTTATGCTGTTCTGAGAAACCCGTGATTCTCATCCTGGTGGGACTTTTAAGCTAGAAAATTCTCAGATTTCAGGTTTGGGTAAAGTGTTCCCATTTGTTGAACCAAATGAAACAAAGGCATAACCTTAAAATGCAGTAAAACGGATCAACACTAGACTGAGTTACAGTCCACACTCCGGAATAGCTTCCGATACCTTCTCACCGTTTGTGTTCTACTCGCAGAGTATGAAAGTGCCAGAAAGGCAAGTCATTGTTCAGGAGAACTGGAACTAAATCAATAAGCTTTTAAGAGAGCAATCCCAAACTTCAAACTCAGTGCCTTCTAGTGGCAATAGAACTCTACTATTTGCTTTAAATCCCCGTGAATAAATAAATATATAAATATAAATATATGTATATATCATATATATACAATTGAGTTGCTGAACTACGCTCCATCACAATACCATTTTGCAGAACTTGAGAGCAACTGTACAAATACTTGCTTTTTAATCTACGTAGTTTAAAGAACGATTTTTCGAGGGATAATTCTCTTGGGATATTATGGAGTTCCCAGAGAACAAAGGTACGAAAATGGAACAACCCATTCGACTATTCCATTTCTAATTTGCACCCATAAAACAGCTAACGAGGCACTAAAAACCTGTCGATAAAGAATGAAATTGTTGTCTCAAATTCGTCACGCTTAGCATGCATATAGACCACGGTGTTTACGCTAATGCGTGTTTAAATTTCATTGGCCAGAATGCAAGCCAAAAGCTCCTTAGAACTGTCAAATAGAGTGGTTAGTTCGTGCATACACCGCCAGTATACATGCGTGGTGTAATCCCATTGGTCAGCAGACCAGCCAAAGGTGAATCGATACAGCCAATGATAAAGACGACTTTGTCTAACAAAGCTGCATGCATGCGAGAAAAGTCCTTGCGTCCTTGAAGAGAAATGTGGCATAGACGTTTGGCCAGCTCGAGCTGTTGAAAGGTACTACGTAACTCGTGCTCTATTTACCTGTTGGCAACAATTTTGCGTTTTCTTCCCATTGAGATGTGGATGTTTTCTCTCCAGCTCATACCGATTGAGACATACACCATGAAGACAATGTCAGTTGTTTTGTATAAGTCCAATTTTCGATAGGTCATATAGACAGATTTTTTCATGCCAACGTGGAACGTAATGATGTTAGTGCTTTGAAATGCATGAAGAAATGGCATGGGGCTACTACAGGAATGTGCCAAAGGCTTTAATATACAGTCATTATTTTTCAACTACTGGAACCAAAAGTAGTAACAACAACCCAATGTGCTGTTACCACAAGTTGAATTGGACCGGATCCGAATTTTTGCGCATAATTGATTTATGAGTACTTTTAGCTGAACTAGGAGTTCTGCTAAGGTTTGGAGGAGCTGGAATTATAGCAGAATGGCTTTTGCAATTCTGTTGGGTGTATTCAATGGCTTGACTATTCTCCGTCTACCGCTTGATTCACTCAATGGAAGTAACATAATTGTAGGTGCCTCCCATCCAACGTATGAGAGTAGATCGCGCTAAGGTAACTGTTTTTAATAAAGCTCACATATCTTACCTTAGGAGGCCGGGATTGGTTTTCTATAATTCTAGGCATCATAGAAACGACCACCTGATCACCATCTTGGCGTTTGCGGAGATGGCTTTAATACCTATGTCTCGAGCGATGCGTCAGCAACGATAATGAGGGGAACGAGGGACTTTAAGCGTCCTCGTTAAGGCCACGATGAGTCATAAGGCACGGGCTGGTTTACTAGTTGTTTTCACATCGCGTACGTTTGGATGGGGAACTAGATCTAGAGGTGATTAATCAACGTCGAGTGGCGTGCTTGAAATTTGACTTTGTAAATTGGGCCACTAAGGTTTTTCAATTCCAAATTTCCAAACCAATCCTGCACATGAGTAATGATACGAACGACCTTAACACTTGTGAGTAGTGCTTTTGGGAGTTAATGCCCTTCGAATAGAAAACGGACTTATGAAGGCCCACCTGCTTATGCCTCTAATGCTTGGACGAGTCCAAATAATTCGATAGGTTTGGATAAAGAGCAAAGTATAAAAAGTTATCAAAAAACGAAAGGCACTATGCATTGGAAGTAATTGTGGTGTGAATATTGTTTTAGCATTTCATAACAATTTCAGGCGTTATCGAAAAGTCATTTCACTAGCTTTGAAAATATGAATGGTGAAATCGTTCTTTCTGGCGTAGAAGAATTGTTCTCCGTCCACTGTTATAGCGCTAAAATAGGGATAAATCCACTCTATAAAGAGTCTTGATGAAAAACGAATCATTGAAACATTCGACGGCGGTTTCTTAAACTATATGAAAATATAGGCGAATGTATGATAACTAAGGATGATCCAGGTAAAAGTGGTTATTTATAAAGTCAAACTAAATAAATAAATAAATAGGTAGACCCACCTGGCGAAGTCGGTGCCGACGATTACCTGCCAAGCACACTCAAAGTGGGACTCCATTCTAGCTTTGATGGAGACAGCAATATCTTTGGCCTTCGAGAACTTTCTCGTAGCATCAGCAATTGCCACCAATGCAGTTGCCGTGAACTCGTCCGTCAACCAGTCACTCATTGACTTCGGCCGCAACTGAGAGTATCAGGTAGTATGTGGAGCCGACCAAGGTCTAAGTGGCTTCCAGTGACGATTGGGGGACAACATTGTGAACTTTGGAACACTAAGTAACCCACATCCTAGCAGTGTTACAACATCCACAATCACGAAATGTAAACCGTGGGTCCAAATGGCTGCTAATAAATTTAAGACATCTTCGGCATTAAATTTGCATTTGAGATTTCAATCGAGTTCGGTTTATATTCTCAATACCTTCACATTTAATTGATCCAGAAAAAAAAGCCCTGATTATGATAGATAGTAGCAACAGCAGTTCGTAATTTACGGAACAATAACGGAATTACTGCAGTATTAAAAATCAACGTGTTAACTGGTGCGGGTGTGAAATTGATATCAGCTCAGAATTGCGCTCGGTGCGAAAACCACTATTGATTGAGTTTCAGCCGTACTTAGCCATAACTAACTGGCGAAAATCTACCTTTTACTCGATCACCTTCAAAATATCGCCTGGGTAATGATTAAATCGAATATGTGCTTTTAGGGGGTCAAAGACGGTCCCAACACCTTAAGATAGGATGTGTAAATCAGTAACAAATTTCTCCTGGGATTTTACGTCTGAATAAAGACCATTTACGTAAAGAGGATTCAATTGCATGCCGTAGGTTACCATCGTATTCGAGACATGTCAGTTATTAATCATCATAGTCACGGTCTGGTAGCGTTCAGCAGCGCAATCGGTTCCAAAAATAAAAAAGGGCAAAACCGCAGCATGTACATTTAATATATACATTTCCAAAAAGAACCAGGGTTTAGTTAAGAAAGAAGAGACACCAAATAAAAAGGGCGAAAAACGGAATACGCAAGAGCTTTTCGATTTCATAGATCCTCGTGCCGTGATCCTGAAATGATAGGAAATTGTATTTTCCTTAAAACATCGAATAAATCAAAGGCAAGAATCAGTTAATTACCAACACTCACCTTCAAGTTCGGGAGCCGCTTCGGCATCTTCGACTAAAAGATAAATAACACGGACTCAACAAAATAGAAATGACATTTGAGTAGCATTAAATAAAGATGTGGCACAGAGATGATGTAAGGTGAATGTAAATTATAGCTATTTGCATGCATAAGAAAAAAGTGATTCAGAATCCTGTTTAATGAAGCCTGTACTAAACACGCTAGATGTATAGCTAATCTATCGGCTAGTTGAGCACAATAGTCCGATGACTGTCGTGATTCGTGGGGCGCGGAGTTTAAAGGCAAATCTGTACCTGTTTCAGCTACACTTTCATCTTCCGGGGGTTCAGTTGCCATTTCATAGCTCTTTGTCGCATCTATATAAAAATAGATTATTAGATTTTGACAGTAATTACTGCTTGGATAGGTATGACACAGAATACACAGTCAGAAGAAACATGATGACACTAATTCTGCCCCTTACCGTTTAAGCCTTGCTGGAATCTGCCACTTCTAACGTATCACTTTAAATAACTTCTCAGAAAATAAACATGATTCTAGGCAAGATTTTGTAAACAATACTTCTAAGTAGGGAACCACTCCCTTTCAACTTAACTAACCAAAGCTCACGGTGAATGGAATAGATAACTTCTTTCAAGTTGTTAAAGACCGAGTGTGTCGACTATTCTGAGAACTATTACAAAATTACGTGCTACTACCTTCATGCTACCAAAGCAGGCATAATAGAAAACGACTCACTGTCATCAGTGGCGTTGGCCTCGGCAGCGAGGGTGGCTTTGCGGATGTCGAAGAGGCGGTGGTAGGTGGTGACCCAGGTGTCGCCCTTCTGAGTCAGGTACAGCAGCCGCGCCTCGAGCGCCGCCGTCTTCTCCTTCACCGCCACCAGACGCACCGGCGGGTCCGATCGACGGTCGCTTCTCTCCAGTGCCTCTCGCGAGTCCCTCAGCCAGATCTATCAAAGACATACACCACGAAGGAAGACATAAATTAGAGACATGCTCAACACTGCAGTGGCAACAGCTGTGAAGGCTTATTGATTTTTGAATAACCGAATTACGCAAATACAAAATGCCACTCTTTATGAAGAGTTCGAGGTTTCTTTAGGGTTACATATTCAGATCAAACTTGATAGAGCAGAAAAACGCCACTTTAGCAAAAGAGATTGGAGATGAACCCACAGGGCACTGACGACACGGTCATAGTTGCACTTGCATGAAAAGTGAGAATTTGGAGTTCTGTGAGTGGTCCTGGTTGAAAGTAAAAAGGCATCGAAAAGAAAGAAGCGCACCTGCAATTCAGCAACGAGTTTCCTGAGAGCCTCCACCTCCTCGGAGGTGTAGATGGGGAGGCCGGTCGCGCGGGGCGCCTTTAAGTCTTCGAGACCCACTGTGTCGTTGAGCAGGAAGTCGGTGGCGCTGACGGCGACGCCACCTGGGGACACCGAGTTGATGCGCATGAAGGCGGAAACCGAGGAGGCTCTCCCAGAGAGTACCAGCTCCATCTCTTCCAGGGCCTTCGGCAGCTCGGCGTAGGAGCGCAGGCGCTGGCGCAGAGGTGACACGGCCTCCATCAGACGATTTAGCTGCTCCTCCACCTCCTGAGGAAATACAGAAGTCGTATGCTTTAAGAGGTGATCGCCGATAAATAACCAAAAGCGCAAGCATTAGGGGTTGCTACGTGATACAATCTGGTACTTTCAACGTTACTTAGAACTTACACACTCATTCACAGAAATGGTGGACCAAGATCGAGCTTAAAAAGCTAACAGCTAGCTTTATATGAACTAACGTCATATCTCATTCATAGCCACTGGCAAAGTGCGCGAACGCACTAGAAAAAAACAGTTCTGCACCGACTTACATATTGCCATGCCTTATTCACGTGGTAGAGCATTTAATGGGAATTCCGCTGTCTAAATAATACATGCTAAATTAATCTGAGATTCCTCCGGATGGCGTTACAGCATTTAAGGACTTCATCGAGATAACCGCTAGTAGTTCAATAAAAAACTTTCAGTTAGCGAAAAGAACTTGGTGATGTAAACATTAGGAAATTAATTGATCTATTTAACTTGTTTGTACGTAGGAAACTTGCATGAAATATGGATAAACCATATCTATATTAACACCGCTACATGACTCAGTAATACGAATAAACAATTCTTCAAGAATGAAGGCCGATAAGCTGGCAGCGCCGTCAAAATATTTCCTGAAAAAGGAAGAAGGAACAGCACAGTCAGTGCTGTTAAGTCTCTCATAATAAATCTATTCTTTAGTCTTATCTGTTCCCAACTGTCGGTTGTGTGGGAGAAAGCGTTGAAATACCAAACCCGTGACGCCAGAGAATTTGATAGCAGTAGGAATGAAATCAATGTGCTAATTTGTAAAGTAGGAAGCATGCAACTTTCAATAAGTAAGGTGACTGCTTGCTTCCTGGTCGAAGATAGAAAAAAATGCCATTTTTTTGCGCTCTCAGGCGGACGAAGGGCAAATAACAGTCCCATGTAACCCCGAGAGGGAAAAAGAATTAGATCGATACTAAGATAATAAGAGAAAACCTTAGTCATAAACTGCGGGTGCATAAAAGTTATTAGTGTTTGAATAGATGGCGATTACAGTAAAAAACTACCTGCTCGTCCATTCAAGCTTTCCAGATCGGAGATTAAAACGTAGTGATGCAAGAAACTCGGAGAGCACGGCTGATGTATAAAGGCCTCGAAACGAATCTAGACCTATACAGGGGGGTTCCAGCCTAAAGAAACTTGCTATTTCCACATGCAGGCGATAGCAAGGCGTGAATGAGATATAACTCTCTAACGCATGAGCGCGTTTCCTTCCTTTAGTGAAAGAATGTTGGCACAGGGGAAGTGGGCGTACCGATCGTGGTGCGTGATGGCTCTCGTCGTCGTACCAAAGGGAGATCTCGTTGGCGACAGCTCGTACCGCCTCCACCTCGGCGTCCGTGGCGTGACCGTCGAAGGCGGCGTCCAGCTCGCCCTGTGTCGCAAAGATACTCCGCTCCAACTCGTTCTTCGCCTCGTTCAACCGGTCCCTCTCCAAATCCGCCGCCTCGTACTCGTCCAGGCTACCCACGCAAAAACAAGAGTAAATTAGAACTACGTAAGGCTTCTGATCGCACCTCAATTGGCAATTTCCAATTGTGGTGAACAAATACTTTGAATAATGCTCTTTCTCGGAACCTAGATCTTCTATCTTTGCCTTTCCATTCCAGAACTAAGCAAAGTTTAGGATGCATGTCCAGTGTTTGTGGAGGATTTTGAGTCAGTTAAAGCCCCAAAAAATCTAATCTTATCAAGGCACCGAATTAATAGCATCTAAACAGTGTAGATTCCACGTTTTATTAATAATCACAGGAGAGGGAGAAAACAATTAGAGACGACGCCGGAAGATTTTTTAGTCAAACATCAATTTAAAATACATTAATATAGATTTTGAAAAGCCAAGAAATGTTGCAAAAAACAAATTCTGCATAATATGGGGGACTACAAGCGACTTCAAAAGCAAATAGAGACCCACATAGCCATTGAGGTACCAACAGACTCCCTTGGTGGGTTTACAGCATCGAGAATTTGTACTTGGAATGACAGTGGATGAATCATGGTCTAGATAATACGGAAACACCATTACTGACTAGTTGAGAAAATTTCCATCCATTAGAGATAGTAAGGAGCTAACCTTTCGATCCCTCGTGGTTGCACTACCAGAAACCGTTGTATTGGCAGGTGTAATATTAGCAGGCTACAAACGCGATAAAACACCTCACTAAGACGTTGATAAAAGTGAATTTCTCAAAAGTATGGTTTAGCTTACCTCAGTCACATTCTGAGACTTGTCCGAGGATGATAACGCCTCGGTAGATGAATCAACCTGCTTCTCTCCTTCCGTGGTTCCGAACAAGCTGGAGATGCCATCAGCGATATCTAAAAACGGTTATTGGAAATTTCTTTACTGCACCAACTCATAATACGTCAACAACAGTACCGAGTTGTATAACAGTAAGGCAAGGAAGCGGTAAATAAATCAACCCTCTAAAGATTTACTTTATTAAATATAGGTATTGTATAAACAAGCATTTCACTCAATCCCAAAGACAATTCAAAGTTGATAACGCCATTTACGACGATGAAAAGGAACGATAAAAGAGAACTTTAGAAACAAAGGGAGTTCCCCCAAACGACGTTTGTAAGGTTGCAGAAGAATACCGATTCGAAGTTATAACAACAATGTGCATTTAGAGGTCGAATGAGTTCTTAGGGCACCAGCTATAATAAGGAAACCTATTGCATGCACGGGAGATAACTTACTATCAATCCAATTACCCACTAGAGATTCAGGAAATACAGACCAAAGACGATTAATTTACTCCTTGGGTGACAAGCAAGGTGATGTCCCTTCAGACACTTACTTTGATGACTTGATTCCGATTCTTCCGATCGCTTCCCGTCCACCATGAGGAGATTAACTTCTGTGAGCTGCAGAATACCGCTAACGTCCAGTTCCAGATGAGCCTTGACGGCTTGGGGCACGTTGCCAGTCTTTTCAAATTTCTCAATCTCTTCCTTAACGCCTGTAATACTCACGTTCATGATGTCCTCCGAACCTTTGAGGTAGCTGTAATTTAAGTCAAACATTTTCACTACTTATTAAGTTATAAGTACCATTATTTTAAAGGAAGCTAACGTAGCGTAGGATTGAGGTACACCTTCGGTGTAGTTGATTCTAAATGAGATATCTTTTCGCAAGTGAGGGAACTTGATGGTGCGTTTCTGAGGAAATGGAATATTTGCGGGGAAGAGAACGCGAGTCACAAGTTCCTCCTCTTCGGCCGAATCATTCTTAACACGAGGGAATGTTACCTGGTAAGAGAGAGAATGGGATACATGAGCAGAGTCCAGGACATCAGATTGGGAAGTAGAGAAGCGTTAATCAACGTACCGCAACTGGGTATCGGTTTGAATCTCTCAGGATGAACTTTTTGACCAAGAAACCACGGGTGCTGGATGCTGCCTGGTAAACAGCTCCCATAACCGCTGCTTCGTCTGAGTTGATGCTCTTTCCAAGTGCCTCCCTAAAGCCACGCCAAAAAACCAACAAAGAACTTAGCATTATCAAGAGTAGGCTGTGCATAAAAAATGAATTCATCTAAATAATTTTGAAACAATTTGGAGCATTAGGAGCTTATTGGGCCTCAGCATCAGCCCAAAAACACAATAAACGGCGTATGACCTCACCACCAGCTGATCGAAAATGCTCCTGAACACTCAATGGGCCTACTTATCAGCACTACAAGTTGGGAATAAAGTGTAGCCGACTAGAGGGCAGCTAGGCAAGTGTTCTTCAACTACTTGTTAGTTCGCAGTAGGTATTAGAAAAGCACTGACTTAGTCATCGCACGTCGAAAACAGAGCCATATGCCGAACCGGGCTCCACTGCATCGAAACATGCAACCACCATCTACGGGATTTCGTTGGAGAGGCCTAGGCAGACGAACCTGTTCGTGGTGGCGAGGATGGTGGCCTGTACGATAGGGATGCGGGAGCCTCCACCGAAGAGGATGACATCGCGAAGCTTGGTGGAGTCCGTAGTCGCCGTCTCGAGGGCCGCTTGGATGACCTTCGGGAAGCGCTGCACCAGGTCCGAGCACATCGCCTCGAGCTCCTCGCGGGTCACTTTCAGGCGTAGGTCGCGACCATCGTAGACCTCTTCCACCTGCACACATTCCGAACGAACAATGCATTGTAAAACCAAACACTCAAACTTTTGCAATTACCAGTTGGATGAACGTTTCACCGTTAAAGTTTCACCCATTTAGCATATATATGAACGAATACTATGCTCTTGATGGGTCAAGGAAGAGGGTGAGTATGCATTTTTTTCCATAAAATAAGCGGAACTATGATCAATACTTGGTGTCTTAACACTTACTTTGAGGCAGTAGGACCACCAGATTTACGGTCAATTAAGCGAAACCATCAAGCCCCCAGCTTCAAAATGCTACCAGAAACTAAAGTAGAGCAAACCTAGGTTAGCATTAAAACACATTGTGTCAGAGAAGCTAGCCAGCCGTGATGACATTAACCAATAAAATCATTCGTCTGATGAACCCTATCAAACAGCAATAAGAAGTCACGAACCGGAATGAAAATGAGGAATTGGATATTTGTTAACCATAGCCCTAGTTTGGCATCAAAGAAAAGCTCAAACAAAGTAGTATTGAAAACAAATTAATAGTATTCGGTATCACCTAATGTTGTTCTGTTCTTGAAGAAAGGGAGCACTTGGTAAATAGAGCACCATCAGCCCTGAATGCTCTTACAAAGCCTTACAAAGAACGATGACGCCAGGCAAAGGTTGATTGCACGTGAAACACAAGAATTCTCGAAAACCGCTATTCATCAAGGACAGTTTGTCCATAGAAGAATCAACTGAAATTTACGATGAGAAAGGAAAGGGAAAAATTGTCATAACTTAGATAAATGTTTGCTTCAAAGAACAAGTCACAGAAAACGGTCTCAGAGGAAGAATCTATAACAAAAACTGAAGAGACTGGCATGTTGTTGAAGCGGTCATTGATTCAAACCTATTAAACCGACAATTTTAAGTCAATAAAATCCAATTGTGCCAACAAAGATGTTAAAAATGTACACAAGTGCAAGAGGTAAACATCGTAGGAGAATCAAAGGGAACTTGCCACTGAATTGATCTCTTTGTTTGCACTGAGAATTTTAAATAGACGAACAGCCTCGCGTCTGAATTTTGCGATGGTGCGAACGCTTTTGGAGATATCAGCGTTAATCTTGTTCGCTGCCTTAAACTTGTCTATCAGATGAGCCTGCAGACGATCGATGAACATGTTGGTGCCCAACCAAGGGTCGCTTCTGTAGGGATCACAATCAGAGGCGTTAAACTATTACTGTAGACGAGAGGCTAGCACCACATGTTGGAATATAGATGATATGTAAACTTACGCTGTTCCGAGAATGAAAACATGAGGATGATCGATAGCAGTATCACCTTTTACTTTAGCCATTTGGTATGCTAAAATATGAGGGAGAAGTAGAAACTGAAAAAAGAAATGTATAATGATCTGTAAAGGGAAAACCCTTACAAACAACCGTAGCCGTTGTGCCGGTAGCCCCAACGTCAAAAAACATATACGTGGGTTTGTCCTCGATAAGCTTCACTCGTGGTCGGATAAAGTCGAGTGCGACAGCGACGTTGCTATCAATGAGTTGAATAACCTCTATGTTGGCTAGGTTAGCAGCCCTCAAAACGGCACGTCGTTCGGCTTGCGAAAAAAAACTAGGTACGGTAATAACGGCGGTGCTCATTTCTGATGCTGAAAATTAAAAAAAGTTCAGATATACTGATTTAATGATACTTTCCAGTCATACCTGCGAAAGCCTCAGCTGTTTTCCTAACGTATTGAAGGAACATAGCTAGTAAGGTCTCCACTGTGTACTCCTTTTCACTAATCGGGTAAAGTCATCAAAAACACGTCCAACTTACTTAACTTTAAAAGCGATTTGACCATATTCAGTGCTGAAGACCAGATTATGATAGGGATAGCGCTGCATATAGGCTATCACGGAGGGATGTTCCAATGTTTTACCAATAATAGAAGGAAGCTCAGCAAAAACAATCGTTGGGTCTCTTGTCATCTGGATTGAATATTATAAAAAAACAATGTGTACACAGAACTAAGTTGTAAAACGAAAAGGCTCAAAGCAGAAAAAGCCTAAGACGGGGCAGATCATTTGAGAAAATACAACATGTGTTTTAATAGATGACATGAAATCATATATTACGCAAATACTTACACTTGCGACAGCACCGTTACCAAACAGTCGGTTGCCCTCTTTGAGCAACACCAGGGTAGGAATGGTGCGTTTAGAATGACTAAGAGAATGAATAAATTATGTGACTCACTTGTCGAGAGCGATTTCTAGAGGGATTCCAGGCTAAGAAATTAACCAAAACTAAGAATAATTCTATTACCCTTACTACAGCGACTTTAGTAAAATCGGTACCAAGATCAATTGCCATCGTTGAGATTCCATAAGAAAACCGTAAGGTGAAACAAAAACACAATAGTACGCAAATACAAACTCTAGAAACCATCTTAATACGAGCTACCGGTAATAAGTAGCTCAATAAAATGTGTAAAACCCCAATTGGTCAGATCGAAGATACGGCAAGGGCTTGATAATACTAATCAAGACATTGAGCGCTAGAATATATACCTTTGAAAATAGTTTAAGTCTATTAACAATATTTTATAATTTAATTTTATTAAGTCAACAAATTGCTATTTTTTGAGAATGGTCATTTAAGTCTGAAGAGGAATTGAGGTGCTTATAGTTATCTTATTGAGGACAAAAAGCTAGCGAAAGCTTTTAAAATTTAAGTTTATATTATTGCTTCTGACCGATTACTCCAAAACAGATACCAGAGGGTATGGTTCCTTCCTTAATTTAGGTTTGCTAACCCCACTACTCAGTATGTTCTCGAGAAATGAATTTCCCTCCTCTTCACTATATGTAAATTATCTATTTAATCTTTCGGTATCAGTCGAAATATTTTCAGCGGACTATTTTATTTATGAAAACAAGAGCATAAGGGAACTAGGGCTAGAGTGGGTATCGGACCTGATACCACAAAGTGCTCGTCTATTAGCGCACAATACACGAGTAGGTAGATGGCGCATAACAACTAGAGGAAATATAACTAGGCTTTTTGTTGCAACCAAAAGTAAATGCACATAACCAACTAGTGGCTTTTGGGTATTCGTTAAACCCAGTTTAGTCGTCAACTCGGCAACCAGGCTGTTCGCTCATCCGTTTCAGCTTAGGTAATGTTGCAGTCAACGAAACCCATGACATTCCGGAGATAAATAACACAAACGAGCCCTCGGGAACTTGATTTCTTTGGCCGTTTAAATCCTCCGCGATCACTTCAGACGGTAATCTAATATCATCAGTAAACCCATGATTGTTAATTTTCTGAAATCGTCTCTGATATTGAAAACCCAATCTTAACGCTTTATAATTATGGCTCCACAAGCATGTGTTGAAAAGCATTTATTTTACAGAAAAAAAGATGATTTGGGACAATATCGGAGGGCTAACTCTTGGAAGAATCAACCGGGAACAGATGGTGCAAAGGTTTTCGCGAGCTCATTGAAGGAATCATCCTATAAAGTTTGAACAGTCCAGTCGAGGAATGACTTACCATATTTTCAAGCGCTTCGAGGAAGGGGTGTGATTTATCACAATCTCTTACTTGCGATAAGTATCGGTTCAACGACTGCATATAAGAATACGTTGAAAAATAAGGATTTCATAGGACTGAAAAGAACATATCTGAATACGCACTTCAAGCGGTTTCCCAGTGACCATCGACACTGACAGCATGTTCAATAGTGAGGCACTATGACTTGGATCCTGCAAATAAGCAAATGGAATTTACTAATTGCGAAAAGTAAATGCAATACGGAATATTTGAATCGAATTGAGGAGACAGTTAGAAAGTGTTTCGGCTTTAGATCATGAATCCCTACTTCTCAGAGCGTACACATCAAGGCACCAAGAGCATCATCTGTTTGCAAGGTAAAAAAACCAACTGGATAACTGTCGCTTCCCCAAGCTAGGCCAGCAAAATCATAGGCAAAATCGCAACAGAAACTACGAGATAAGCCCTCTTTGGCGCCTTGCACTATGAATTTTTTAAATAGTCAGTTCAACACATTCACGACAAGAAATAAAGAAAAAGGCTTGGCCCTTGGAATAAGATCTTTCCCGATACTCAGGGGGCTTTCTTTTGTGACTACCGCTTTTTCCTATTTTGAACCATTGCGAAATACATACGAAGAGTCTTCGATTTGTGTTTAAAGCCTACCCTGTTGATACCTGTACAACAGACGTTGATGTTTGTAGCTAGATGATCGAAAATAAGGTTTTGACACCCCACCTCAGATAAGTATAACTCTTAGGATTACCAATGTTTGGGCAACAATTGACTCGTTACCAGAAAAACTGTCTTGAGAACTAAAAGCGGAGTTGGAAATCATACTAAAGATTTGCGAAATTTCGAAGGTGGACCACAATTTGCAGATAGTCACATTAATGCTTTCTAAATCACAAAACAATTTAGAGTAATAAGCTTACCTAGGATAACCACAATGGATATACTGCACCGCGTCGAACTTCCAGAGCAACTTTTATTTACAATTGCTGGATATATGAGCGATAATGTACTAAGGATGCGTTTAATCAGAGACTAGTACAGTAATGCTCAGCTCGATAGCTAAATAAGACCAAACTTGAAATAGTACACTAAAAGAGGAGAATAAGAAATCAAATGCAACGAGCAAAGACATACAAGGTCGAGAGCCTGCCGAAGAAGTGATTCGGCCTCGCCATGGCGACCGAGTGCGATGAAGGCCACGGCCTGACCGTTGAGCAGCAGTGTGGAGGGACGAAACCTCTCTTGGAGCTCTTGATAGATCTTCAGTGCCTCCCCCACTTTATCACCACCCTTTTACCAAATTAGGCGAAATAAGCGTCAAAACGGATAAAAATACATGTTTTAAAAGTTTAAAGTATAGGAAATTGAGTGAATTCACTAGTCACAAAGAAACTATTGTGACTAAACAAACGTGACGCATTTACTGCTCAAACGAAAAGACAACAATCTAAAAACTAAAATACGATCACAGTGAATATGACACTATAATTACCTGGAAGAGATAAAATTCAGCACAGGCAAGCTGAGTATCTAAGCAGTCCTCGTTTTTGTCTTGCATTCTGCGTATAACTTTTGCGGCTAAATCGGTGCGGCTAAGCATCAAGAGACAGTGGACGGAAGTGGCATCACTATAGGAGTTGCATCACTCTGAAAGAGTACAAATACCTTTCTAGATCGGCACACTGAGAAAGAGCAGCAAGGGCCTTTTCTGGCATCTAAAGCAATGATGATTAGATGTTAAACTTACCCCTAGAATAATGAAAATTTTAGCACTAATTGCGTACGTATACCGATCCACATGAGGTCCCAATAGAATACGTTCAAGCTGCTCTACAACTTCGTTCCTAGGGATGATAAGATATACGTATCATTACTTCGACAATGATCCAGCCTGATGCATGGCCAGAAGAAGTATTGTGTGGTATGATGGTGATTCATCAGAATGAGATATTTCATTGACCACTACGTTGTATTTCTTCTGAGCAATATAAGCTTGAAATGTTAGAAGTTCAACAGAGACTTTGTGCTCTGGGGGAATGGCCTGAATCCAAGGGGATGGAACAATGACAACAAGCATTAATTTATAAAATGCTTACAAGACGCAAGCGTTAAAACGCTTCAAATTTACCGATATACCGTGAAGCAGCTTCAAGCACTCTTGATAATTTTCAACGACAAAATTATTCCGAGCCTCATCAATAGTCGCCAACGCACTCATTGTTTACGTGGATTTCAATGATGACAAAGGTTATGGTCGAAGTTGACAAAAATAGTCGAAATAAAGGTTTTTTGACAAAATATGCCACGGTATTGCCCCGCGTAAAACATTTATAAATATATAAATAACTTAATGTGTTGATGCTAATAAATCTATTTTGCTTTATGTAAAAAAAATAATGCTAGAAAATTGTGGAAATGATGCATATATATATAACCACTTATCTTAAACAGTTCCTAAAATTCACCAGCTAGTTTTCATATCTGTTCTGGAAATGGCGTCCATCCCGAAGCTCTCTTCTGTGAAGGAATTAAGGATACTTTTTTCTCCTGTTGGTGCCTCCAGTGCCGGCATTAGGTACCCAATGACTTTCAACTATGTTTATAATCACATTTCATAATTTTCTAAAGCGTTCCTTTGCGGACTGCTTCATATTTAGTCGTTGATGGTATCTGGAGACTTTGTTTTATATTTTATATTTAGTGTTTATTTTTTCTATGTAGATCATTCATAGAAAAGAGTTACACTATCCTGAGAAATAACAATACTGGTGTCAAATTTATGGTTCGTGAAGGCAACTCGATCAATCCCCGAATCTACGCCAGGTACGCATTCGGTAAAGAGTCATTTGTCGCTGTGGATGGTGCCTCCCACACTGAGATACTCGATAAGATTCGCCAACTTGGCTCGGCATGATTTCCCGCTATCCGTTAGTTGTAAAAGTTGCAGCAATAGACACATCTTCGGAAACATGCATAAAGTCTTTTATTGATGCAGACACGAATGTGTTTATGAGAAGATCAGTGGTCTTGTGGATTTTAAGATTCGTTGTACCGTTTTGAAGTAACGACTTTGTATCCCTTGGACACGTTTCTTTCCTTCTTCCGATCCAATCTCCATGTACATGTGGTAAAAGTCGGCGTGGCGCTAAAATTAGAATATTCTGTTTGATGTATTGGTTGTTTAAGATTGCATTTGGATATGATAGCCGACAAATGGTATTTTATCACGTTATGGTGTAAAAGTACTGCATGTTCCACTGTAGTGGGGTCTTACGTGAAGCGAAGGTTCCGGATCGGCGTTGAATTTTTCCGTTGCTTCCGAAATACGTAGCTGGTAAACGTATCTTCTGTCCATTGAGTACACTTTCCAGCGTTCCTGTAAAAGAATATATAGTTTGTACTCCTTATAGTGCCTTGTTTGGGCCTAAGGCGTGAAACTTGGATTTCGTTTTGCTATTAACAAAATTTGAAATAAGGGTGCCTTAATTCATTTTGTGTAAGACATTTAACGTGATTAAAGTGGGAACAGGGTTAGGATGGACTATTGCTATTTTACTGGAGCCATTTTTAGTTGATTTTACTTAAGAGCATTAGCGTTTAGAAAGGACCGCTAATTTCCGACAAATCGGGCTTCCAGAGTAAACCAGGGCGAATCGTATGTGTTGTAAAATTCCAGCAAGTACGTCTGATTGCTCGCTATTGACTCTGACTGCAAGCTCAACATTTATCCAATTGACTGGAATAGGTATTTGCGAGTATAATTTGCATCAAACTTTCACCTTTGAGCTGTGTCTGAGGCTACATTAACCAGTTAAGTCAGTAATTTGAATGCTGACGTATAGTTTTCTGGTCGAGTAACCGACAGTTGCCAAGGCGAACAGCGACGCTGATGACGTTCCAGAAAGATAAACACGTGATATAAGTCTATAAAAAGTGATTTAGATGAAGGGATCATAAGGGTAAATTACTAAATGCCTCTTTGAAGAACACAAACTGACAAAAATGCTGCAATTGATTTGGCTGAGAATCCATTGAGGTGCGAACTATTTCAAGGGATAAGGTTTGAGAAAATCTACCACTGAAGAGGCCGGTCGAGAGTTGCCGCGGTCCTTTCAAAGTACAGCGTCGGATACTAAGTCATTAAGAGCAGGTGTTTCATTGACATTGAATACTATAGTCTCCGCGAGACCTTTACAAATGTAAGTTCCAACGGCCAATAGACGACTGGTCCATGGTGGAACGGACGAACAAGGAACGCCTGAAATACCTCATCGACGAGTTCATCATTTTCGATGTGTTCAGCAGCGACAAGGATAATGGACTCCGGGTCCTGGCAGGCGGCATTCCAGTGCGACCACCCGAAGGCCATGACCGGGCTCAGCAGGGCCATCTGCTCATAGAGACGTTGCTCTGTCAGTGGGTTCTAACAACGGCAAAAACAACACTGACATGCAATTAGGTGATGCCGCTTAGCCAACAGGAAACTTATTTTTAAAAGCTCTTTCCACCCACTTTATCGACGCATTCCACGCGTGTGCAAGAGTCAGCCCGTGGGAAGATGTTCACTCCAGAGGCCATGAGAACGTTAACGAGCTCCTCTGGAGTGAACCATCGCCCTGTTAGGTGTTCCAACTCCAGTGGGACCCTTGAGTCCCCTCCATCCACTCCGACGGCCGAGTTGGCGTCCTCCGCGGAGGGGGCGGGGCGTGAGTTAACGCGGCTGAGACGAGGCGCCGCCATCGAGTTGCCGCCCCCGCGTCGACCTCCGCCCCCTGCGACGGTGGATGCGCCTTCGTCGACCCCCGCACCGCTGTCGTCCACTCCGCCCCTGGTCTTCGCTGCTGCCGCGGCCTCCTCCTCCTCGGCCATCTTGATGGGATCGAGGATGGCTCGCGGGTCCTCCACCACGATTGCCACTCTGTCATCCAGAACGTGTAAATTCACCTGCAGTAATAAAATGTGCATGGATTTATCGAAATATGTAAAAACAACATTTTATGGACTCGGAATACCAGGTCTTTGAGATAAGTAGTTTCACCTTGTACACTTTTTTGAAAGACGTTAGTGTAAGTAACAGGGACTTTTTTCGCGTATCCGAAATACTGGGTGTTCTGCTTTCTCAATCAGACCAGAAACAGCTTGCACACTCGGGAAATTCCAAGCTTTGGCAAATAATCGATTTGAGGAAATCAAACGCAAATTTTGTGCCCGGCTCTAGAAATACCTAAAAAATTCGTTTCATCCGTCCCCAACTAACAATTGTGAAATTAGTTTCGATGCAGGAAGGCTACGATTAAGCTTTCTGTCATAAGTGAAATCGGCGAATGAATCTGATCACTTTAAAGCCATCGACTTACGCGAATGTAGGCACCAGTGATGGTGATGAGGCACTGATCAGCCTCAGTCTTGTCAGCTAAGAAGACGGAATCGGGGAGGCCCATGGAGTCTAGAGGCCCAAGGGCCGCTGTCGCAGCGGCCTCGGCAGCCGCGTTGATCTGTGTTGGCTGGGTTGGCACGCCTGTGGCGGGAACTGTCTGTGCACCAGTCGCCTCTCCCATTTCTGCCGCCGCTTGTCCTAAATGTGGCGCCGGGGTTGCGACTGTTTGGCCGGCTGTCGTAGACTTTTGAGAGGCTTTTTCAGCCTCTGTGGTGCTTTGGATCGGTTGTGGCTGCGTATCGCCGACAACTGTGGTTTCTGGGGTATCCTTTTGAAAAGGGATAAGAACTAATCTTCAGGGGTAAAAGTCGTAAGGCCTAAGATTTAGTTTTAAACTACGTTTAGCGACAGCAAAAATGTCATAAAGTACTGATGATTCTCTAGCTGAATTAAGTTGCTAAGTCTGTCTAGGCGGAAAAAATACTATTTGTTTTATCGAAATAAAATGAAATTAAGTCATATTTTGTTCTAGAAATGAAGAAAGAAAAGGCTGTCAAAAGATGGAAATTACTCGAGTGTTGCTGGATAGATCCTGTGTATATTCGTTGAGCGAAGAAAGTTGGTCAGCATCGCGTTTGTTCCTTCTCCCTTTGACGACTTTCCTCGGAAGGGGGCGCATCTCCCAGTGCTGAAAACGTATAATTTTTTTAATGGGACTGAGTCGGTGCCCAATATTCAAGTTCGTTTCTTATCGAACCTGGAAAGGCATGTTGAGGTGGAAGTCTTGGAAGACGGCAAATGTGCCGAAAACGGCTGTGATAAAAGAGATTTCATTCAGTGAGGGAGCAAAGCTGTTAATCATGATGCCGTTGCTGCGCCAGATGAGATTTTCGGCGTCCCAGCATGCTAAAACCGGCTCTTCGGGGATTATTAGACAGTCTGGCAATCTATATTTGAACAAAATAGGGGTTATTGGGTGTAGAATATTTTCAACAACTAGCAAACGGTGACGAACAGCAAGTGACGCAGAATCAAATCGTGATGGGCATAGATATGGAAGCATTAAAGTACAAGACAGGAAAAATTGATAGATACAGTCAAAGCAAACATATTACCGAAGCGTCACTGCTACAGGTGGATTTGGCTGATGTAGTTCGTCTCTTGAATTGTTGGGTCCGGCTGGGGCATGTGGCAAAAGGAAAAGACGAAAGGGACCCTTGGCATAGCTTATAAAAAGTGAATGTAGACCTGCACAATTTATAAAACCAGGAGGTGGAGTATTAAGTCAGCACAGTGCAATTAACAGTAAAAATGCATAGTCATCGTCTAAGCCTTTGCTTGTAGTTTTACTATCAGTCACTATTAAAGGAGACTCCTGAATACTATGCGCAGACGCACTTGAGGTCACTAATTTTCTCTGGAATGACACTTCAACCATTATCCAACGTCAGTTGCATGTTTATTTCCTTGCTAAGGAAGTGTCATTAGATGTCTGCCTTCTTGGGGAGCTGGAGCGACAAATCTCTCCCGCAAGACAACGCTTCGGATAACTTTCACCACTTTTGCAAATCCAGAAATCCCAGGCGCGGTATGAGTATCATTGTCGTCTATCTCAGACTTCAAATGCAGACTACTGTGCCCAGGGCTAGTTTCATCTAACATTGTAAACCCGTTCAGCCTGCTAGTAGCAAATTCCTCGATGGTGGGAGTATGCAGCAGACTCAAATGAAGATAAACTATGGACGGGATAACTTACAGTTAACCTCCCTATCGGCTGCCTCCTCTTCCTCCGCTCCTTCATTTCCCTCCTTCACTCCACCTTTACCAGCACCGGTAGGAACGCCGTCCACGACATACTCGAGGGGCGCGAGGACTGGCGGCACAACGCAGTTTGTCCAGCGCCAACCCCGTCCCGTGCGCGGCTGCCGTGGCAGCTTCAGCAGATCGAAGTGGAACACACCACCCACTACGTGGTAGTCGCAGAGGTCAATCGCATCCTCTGGCAGCGCCACTGGCATCCACAGCGGCTTCGCTAGGATGGAGATGACATGTAACGTCACATGGTTTCTCACTAGTCAGTGAGTCGGAACCTACCATGAGGGTCTACCTACAAATGGTTCTCAGCGTGAATTATGTCTATCAATGTCTGCACCTGCTGGACCACCAGTTCATGTCAGGTTTCCAGTGTCGAAATAAATCCATTTCTCACCCTTACTTATGAGTTTAAAACAAAGCCGAAAGGGAGCTTGTGAAGAATTTCGGCGAGGTAGACCATAGCCATTTCAAAACTATGCTATTAATATGAATTGAAAAACAGCTTCCAGCCATGGTTTCAGAGTAAGGAAATGGACCATCTATCCAGTCCTATAAATTGAAAGCACTACTGTGCGAAAGATTGTTAAAGCAGACTGAGTCTCAGTGTTATCGTATTTACATGGAAGGATAACCCATTGTATACCCGCGCTTAATCGTGGCATTTACATTTGTATATCAATCTCACACAATAGGATTTTAGTCACAATGAATGATTAATAAGGAATTTGTGCCTAAACATAGCTCTTATGGAATAATTACTCGGTGTTTCAACACGATCTTCCTCAGGTAGTTCAACTTTTTCTTCTCGCTCCTCTTGTTCCATGTCCATGTCTTTTGCATCTTCGTTGATCACGTCAAACAAGCCCTACAAATAATGACGTATGCTGCCCCTAGAATTGCCATCAAGGTGCCACATACTCATTTATGGATGTGATAACAGACCACAGTAGCTCTGGTGGCTTCTTTAGCAACATCTTCGGACGTTTCGTCGCCCACAACCTTCGTATTCTCAAGCTCCCCATCAGACTTCGTTCCGTGCATCAATCTATCGATCGCTTCTGCTGTCAGTTCTTGACCGTTCAAGGAAGGTATCGTATCGAAGGTCGATAGCGATGAGAGCTTATTTTCTAAAAATCACATGGGTGCATTTAAAAGGACATAATATCTTTGAAAATACGAAAATTCTTACGCAACAACACACCTGAACTTGTGTAGGCTCTGGGCTTGTAAGATAGGGATGTAACAGAGTAGGTGTCAAATTTCATGAAAACGATTCGAAATGCACAGTCAGATATGGTGAGTAGATGTGGAATGCTAAATGTTATACCAGTCTCCTCAAAAGTATAACGTTTTATCCGAGGATTCTTAGACAAGTTGCCCCATATGCACAGCGAAATCCAATTATTGCGCCAGTGTTTTTGAAGATTGGCAGTTTCAGGGTCAGCGAAATGAGCAGCTTTGGTTAAAGTTTCCACACAAGCTCTGTTCACCTTCTCTTCTACCAGCTCCCTTAGATCCTGCATGACAGCCCGGTACCTTTCCAGTTCTGAGTAACTTTCATCCAAGTCAGCAATCAACGTCTGAAGCTCACCTATGAGCTAAATGAATACTTTATAACGAAAAATACTATTGACTTGCTTTCATAGCATTTACACTATCGACCATCACCTCTTCCATCGAAATTCTACGTTCGTCCATCCGCCAAAGACTGGTATAGGTATTAAGTTCTTTCTCAATAATGGGATTTGGGAGACCGTCACAAACAAGGTACCGGTACCACTTCAAATAGGATGAAAAAGGCAGGACCTACAACATAGTCCCCAACTCTTTCAAGGCGCATTTTTTCAAGAGCTTTACGATGTCTAGATAACAGTTCCCGAGTTTCATCTAGTTCTGATATTCGAAATTTCAATTCCTATTCGAGTAAATTATATAATTTTTGAATTCGTTCAGTTTAACGCCTTGAAAACAGCGAGTAACAAAATATAAATAAACTTGATCTGTTAAAGCAGCCAACGAATCACCTCTATTTCCATTTCATGCTTTCGCTTTAATTCTGCAAGTTTATCAGCGGCCCTAGCAGCCGCTTCTTGCTCTTGTCTCAGTCTTTTTTCTTCCTCCTCATGAACCCTAGCCTGCTCCTCCTTTGTCAGAGCTTTAGGCATTATCGTGTCGTTATATTTGGCCTTGAATGTGGCAACAACGCGAATATATAATTTAATTAAGATTCTCATATATATTTGATAAACATTTCTAGTATCAACTTAATTATTTATGCAAAATTTACAACAAATTACTAAAAAAACGTATATTACAACAACTCTTTCACAGTTAAAATAAATAAATTAAACAACTAAAACCTACAAAGTGTTTATGAAAATTGTTGAAAATTTAGTTTGCGTGCAGGTTAATTGTTTTAGCTGTTTTATTATTAATGCGTGGTTTTCGGGTTGTTGTCGCTTTCTATCATGACGCTGAGGGCTATTCCTGTTGACTTTTGCAGTACGTGGGCGCATTTGGGGAGTGTATGCTCGAAAATTATTCGATGCGAAAAAATCCCTAATGTGGTTTATCATCAGAGCTTTAGTGATGTTTATTCACTGTGCGTTTCCCGTCCTGAAGAACTAGCTCCAAAACTCTATGATGCTGTAACCGATCTATTGAAGGATCGGCTAAAGGAAATTTTGTATGAGCTCAATGACGCTGTTGATGATTGTCTACTGAAGTGCTACAATGTGCACTGGACTGCCTTTCAAACGGGATTATCGGCTTTAAACCAACTGTTCAAGTAATCAGTTCACTTTTCACTAAGATGTTTAGGTATGCAAATGTGCATTATGTTTCCAGTAGCAAGCCATCTGATGCTGATATGTGCTATGGAAAGTTGCTGCCTACAACTGATAACCATAACATGGAAGTGTTACATCTGGGTTTAACATTGTGGAAAACAGTCGTTATCGATGATATCCAAAACAGACTTTCGTCCTGCCTACTAAGAGAAATCGCAAAGTACGAACTTTCGTAATCTTAGTTTCGTTATAGTGATCGTACTGGACAATGTTCGCATCAAGATTGCATTGTTCCCTGTCTCGACTCGTTTTTGCGTATCGATGAATTGAAAGGACTCACAAGTATACCTCTCAGTGTATATCCAAGTTTGTTTGAGCAGTATCTGTTCGAGGAATCCCGAGCCTATTATTCCCAGTGGGCCTCTGGGGCACTCAAATCTTCTACATGCATCGATTACATCAATAAGGTAATTTCCTACATGAGTCATCTACTTTTAACGTGTTTGTGCTTTTACCTATTCTGGTTTCCAGGCGTTTACTTTTCTCATTGAAGAAACTAACAGGGCGGAAAAGTACTATCCTCAATCACGGAGACATGTATTGAACCTTTACTTGGAAATTGTGATTAATGATCACTTGGATTTCATAAACGGCAACATTGGGACATTTGTAAAAAACGAAATGATCAACGGTGAGTTGAAATCCGGTGTTGCATTTTAGTTAACCATCTACGAATCCCCAAGTTGTTCTTTGTTTAATAGTTCTGAAGGAGGTATATCCTCTTCTTTCTCCCACCAATCAGTACGGTGAGCTTCTCATTCAGTTCGGTTCGCATGTTAAGAATCGCGTCCGTGCTGTTCTCAGTGATATACCCGCTGACAGAAAAGCAAGTTTTCTGACTTTGATTAGACAGGTGAAATCTAAACAGTCTCACTAACATTTTCATTCGTAATATAGTTGGCCCCGTCATACTTCGTCAATAACTTATTACTAACCCGAAATCATTTTTCTGAAATGATTGCCAACGTTTTTGGTGGTAACCTGTCTTATCGAAATGAGATGGATAAGGCGTTTGAAACGGCCATCAACTCCAGTGAGTCCTCACCATCACATGGGAGTCGGTAAGTTAGTGGCTATGTTGCTTTTCACTTTCAACCAACTTGCGGATGTCATACTTTATTCTGTCACCGAGTTTTTACTCCATGCCTGTCTATTTGTTCAAATGATTACATGCTCCTTGTTAGTCGCCTGTGTAAATGATGTCTCTGAACCATAGCAACACGACGCGTGTGGCTCAATACCTATGTCGCTATATGGACGACTTGCTGAGGCATCCGGATAAGAGCCCCATGGATGTCGATCTCAACGAAAAGATCTCTGATTCCATTCTTCTCTTCAAGTATATAGAGGAAAAAGACATTTTTAAACAGGTAACATGTCATTTTTCAGTTGTATATTCTGGGAAGACGTGTCCACTCACTTGAAAGTTCCTTTTGTAGGTTATTTGATACTTTGTAACTTCGGGTTTGCAAAATTCCATGGCCCCACTAAGTATCAGGCATTAATGTGTTAGCAGTTTACAGTCTTAGTGTAGAAAGTTGGGTAAGGTAGTTTCACTTCATAAATATCTAGCTTATTGTAACTGGCATTGCACTGTGTGCATTTAGTACTATCAAAGGGCTCTGTGCTACCGCTTGCTTTTCAACCCGGAAACCTCCATGGATTTGGAGAAATGGACTATCCAGAAGCTAAACACTGTGTGCGGATACGAGTTCACGTCCAACTTCCATCGCATGCACTCGGACATTCAGCAGGCCCCGACCGTCAACGAAAACTTCGCCTCCTTTATGGGAACGGAAAAGATATCTTTCCCCTTCGAGTCTCATTGCCACGTTCTCACGGTAAATAGAGTTCTTTTTGTGACTTTCAAGCAGCGTCGTTGGGAATTTTTGGGTTTTCGAGTCTTACTGTAGTTACGATGGTTGTGGGTTCTATTTAATTTTTACGGCAGCCGCTTTTGAGCGGTGATCATTCACTTGTGCAACTTGACGAAGTGGTGGGTTTTTGAAACATTTGCTGTGCTGCATTCGCAAAGTTATTGTGTACGTATAAACTAACTTACTCGTTTTTTGCCTGAAACTGCTCTAATTTATAGATTGCATCGACAAGTAATTCTTTATGCATCCTTTTGCTTTTATTGGGCTTTTATGTGCATTGCTAGTTTGTGCGCTTTTGGTTAATGTTTTCCTCACTTTAAACATTTGACGGTAATACAGCTTCTCGGTATCCCTTCTTTTTCTGCTTGTTGGAAACTGTTCCTGAAGTTGTTCCAATCGCAGCCGTGAACGCTAGTATATGAAAACCTCTCTTGTACTTGAAGGCTTGCATGCGAATGTGCAATTTTGAGTCAGTTAAATCATGCTATCTCCCTCAATACTCTTAAATAACAACATGAGCTCTCCAACACGACGCTCTCAATTTCGTTTCTTTTAAGGAACGGTTTAAATTGGTGATCCTTTTGTCAAAATCCAATCAATAAATAGCTAGGTACTTTACTAATTTTCATTTCAGTATCCATCAATGAACGAAATTAGTGAACGGCATGTGATCAATATTGTTGATTGAAATGTCAATGGTGGGGAATAATGAGTTGTGTACTAGTATGTGGGTGGAACGTACTCATCACCTGTTCACTAAGTAGGTAGAATTTGATATTAGACACCCAAATGGTTCATCGAACACGAGGAAATAGCTACATTTCCCTTCGTCCATCTAGAATTCTCATGCTACTGATGCTCGCAGGAAATTTCCCATTTAAGGCAAAACTATGATATTTTTCATTTCGATTTAGTAGTTCATGCTATTTTATTACTGAACTGGCTGATTTATTGATGACGTACACATGACAGCGCTGCCAGGTCAAACTTACTCATCTATAAGCCATACACATTCTATTTTTTGGATCCTTTGAAGCATTTTCAATCTAGCAGAATTCGACGTTATGCTGTTTGGTTGCAAGATATACTAAACTTTGGTACGTACCTAACGTCTCGGTGTGCGCTCTCCACTCCAAATCAGACGAATGCCTGGCCCATCAACGACACGTCGGACGCCGCGTTCAACGTCCCCGTGGGGCTTCGCGAATTCATGGAGCACTTCGAGAGGTACTACAAGAGAACCTATCGAGGTCGCAACCTGAGGTGGGTGTTGCCGGCGTGCATGGCGGAGATGCACGTGCTGTTCGCGGACCGGCCTTACACGGCAGTGGTGAGTGCGCTGCACGCCGCCGTGCTGTTGCGCTTCGAGGCGGCTGACGTGGACTCCATGACACTCGGCGCCCTCCGCTCCGCCCTCCTCACGCCCGCCGGCGAGGCGGATGCCCTTCAGGTCCTCCGACTGTCCCTCCAGCCCCTCGTCGAACTCGGCCTCCTCTCCGTCGCGCCCGACGCACTCAGTTCCACTGACAACCTCGTGGTAAGAAGACCTTTCCTACTCCTCGAGGCTCCTTCGGTACATGCTTCAAGTATGTAGTACATGGGTTTCATCTGGTTCCGCTTTAACACTCATCGTATTGTTTGTAAGAGGTGTCTTTGAAGGAGGTAGGGGGTTGCTAGCCTCACCCAACTCTTACGTGTTTATGAAAATCTTCATGTGTGTGTTTTTCTTCTATCGATTTTGCTTTTTTATAGAATGAGACGATCATCTCGCTCAACAGGAACTTTACTAGCCCACAAACCAATTTGGAGTTCATTTATTCAGCCACTGCTCTCACAAATGCCCCCACGGTAAGTGTGGACGTCCTTTTTTTTCTAGCAAATATTTCGTTGAATCACTGCAGTAGTTAAAGCCTTTTGTGCTGAAGGGACTACTTGCTCTGATTGAATAAATGTAGTTTGTGTGGGTTTAGCTAGACAACTATTCTTCATTCCGGAAAATATCCTTTCGTTCTCTGAATTGTAATGAATTATTGCGTAACAGCGTAAGATGATCACACTCGTTTTATGCATTAGCAAAATCCTCTTCGTGATTGCTTTGTTCTTTTAAATTTGTGAATGCGTGTTGTCTGTAACCTTTCACATGGCTCCAAAACTTTCAGAATATTACCCCAATAATATAGATCACATTTTGGTAGAATGGTTACACCTCACTGTTCACATTAGTGTTTGGGGTTGAACCCTCACCGAACCCACTAAGTCCGCTACTTGAGCTCATATTTGTCTAAATATATTGGTTTTCACGGCTTTCGTGGATGCAGCGATTCCGAAAAAACTAAGTGGAAGTTGATCGGTAGATCTGCCCGTTTGTTGGACATGATTCGGTCTCCGACAGCCGTTGTTTGGTCACTCCATCTGCTGTGGTATCGGATCAAAGATCTGTGGTGGTCTTGCGAGCAATGCGGGTTAGTATGAGGGTAGTACTGTTATTCTTTTTTTCAGGAGGAAGTCGAACAAGTAGAGAGGCAGGTGGAAGATGACCGTCGCTTCTTCACGCAGGCTGCTATCGTGCGCATCATGAAGTCCCGCAAGACGTGCAAACACAGTGATCTCATTAAGTGCGTCATCTCGTTGGCCAAAAAGCGTTTCCAGCCGCCGATTGCACTAATCAAGCGCTGCATCGAGATCCTCATCGAGAAGGGTTATATGGAGCGTAACCCGAATGATGCGGACCAGTATAACTACCTGGCCTAAACCCCCTCGCCTACCTCTTTCAATGTCCTCCCATACTCTTCCCTTCGTCCCAAAATGCCCTTTTAGCATCGTCCCTGTCGCTTAGATGTATCACACCCACACACCGAAGCTCGTTTACGTTTTACATTTCTGAGGTACATTGGTCATTGTGATAACTATCAGTCTACATGATCGATGCTCCTTTAAAGATGTTGTATTGCTCAATCTCTTCGTAGCCCTACGGCTAGTTCACAAGACGTTTAGTAGTTTGAGACATTTGACAGGATTTCTAGTTTGGAAACTGCAGTGTTAGACTCGCTGCGGGGTGCGAACGAACTCGATGTTGATGAATTTAAGACAGTGAGGCGTTTGGGGGTTACGTATGAAATCAGTGAGGTGAAACGGAATTGGTCGTTGCGATGGTTGGAAGGTTTTCTTTGTGACGTTCACTTAGTTTGGTCCAGTATGTGGGTCTACTAGTCGTGTATGAACGGCAATCTATTCAGATGGAGGGTTATGTTGGTCTATTTTATAGGATTTTTGCACCGTAGGTGGTAGATTAAGGGGACTTTCAAGCAAAAAGTTCATCCAACAAGTGACTGCACGCATTAATTTTCATTAGTTAATTTCCGGAATATTTACACATATTTTCAAAGGGCGTTTAACAAATTGTGAAACATTGTAGCTTTGTTATGAACATCAATGGGAGTTGTGAAGGCGCCTACTTGGATCTTTGTGAAAGAAATTGCTGTGCATACAAGCGTGATCGTTGATAAGCAGTGGACCGATGGTGATAAGTGATGGGCGAACACAGGGCTAGGAAACGAGCGCTAAATCAGTGCAACCCACTAGACCGAACAATGATTTGCAAATTGTATCTCTTAGCAGGTTATGTAAAGTCTTCATAATCCTCTAATTTGTTGAGACTGTGCCATATCAGCATATAAAAAGGCATTTCTAGGTTCTAATTTCAGCTATACTGAATTATTACAAATCTAGGATGAATTAAATCAAAATCCGATAAATGGTTGTAATGCTCCGAGATAATTGAGATTTTTCAATTAGTTGAAAGCAAGATTTTCTCCCTAGTGATAATTGATAATGTATGCTGGTGAAGATAATCTAACGAAGCTATCTCTGAGTCCATTCACATCCTACAACAGGTTGTATACTGATACTACATTTTCGAATAACAGTTAAATAAATTTTCGCAAATTTTTATTTCAAATACCTATTTTAAATTATTGCTTTATTTAGGCAAATTTGTTTCTCCATCTCAAATTTTACATTCCAGAGTTTGGCGTCGCTTGATTGTGGCTCTGTGGGATTACTTCTGGTCTCCCTAGTTTTGGGTAGATGTTGTCCAGTATTCTTCACCTGATATCATACATATGAGACTCAAATCGTCAACTGTATTATTTCTGGTTATGTCTGTGGCTGGATATGCCTTAGCTACTTCTATAAACTCGTGTGTGTCTCCTCTTGAAATTGCTAGACATGGTAAATATTTTTATTTCGTCGTATCACATCAGCCGCTTGCATATTAGTCGTTGTAAAATTCTCCTCTTATTTCCTTTTTATTTAAGTTTTAAGTAAGGGCAACTTTTTGCAATCGCGTCACTTTTAAAACCTTAACCAAAAGACGTGTGGACTTACTAAGTATTTTCGGTAATATTTCAGAGTGTCCAAGTCACATTTTAGATATGAATCGACCCAACTCTCTTGAAAGTGTGTCAAACTGTACTGTGATAAACGGAAATCTTGTAATCACTGGTTTATCAAACACTCAATGTGGGTCTGGTGGTCTCAGTCTACCAAACCTCCTTGAAGTTCTCGGTTCTGTCACAATCGAACACTCCAGCTGCAGTCACGATCTCTCGCATTTCCTTCCGAATCTCATTGCCATTCATGGGCTTCTGCCTTACACTATACCTGTTTCGTCGGGTAGCCGACCCAACATTCCCTCGTTCGCTCTCCTTATTCATCACACGGCCCTCTCTGGTATCGGTCTTCGATGCCTTCGGGTGCTTGGAAAACATGGCGTCCTCCTCATCGACGATCCACAGATGTGCTATGCCGATACAGTTGGTTGGCACCTTTTAGTTCCCTCGCTGCCACCGACTATGTTGTCTCTTTCACCAAACTCCACCATATCTGATCAAAACGACGGTATTTGGGGCCGAGACCTCCTGCGAAAGGAGGGGCTCTTTGACCTTTGTGCCAATGCCTGTCCAGCTAGCTGTGAGTGGGTCACCGTCAACAATCTTCCCAGATCATTTTGTTGGTCTCAAGACTACTGCCAGGATGGTAAGTGAAAATTGCTTTCCAGCTTATCGTAGTTTTGGCAGTGTTTGCACTTTATTTATCATTTGTGTTTAGTATGTGCTGCAAAGTGTAGGGAGACTTCACTGAGCTGTAGAGTACATAATCGCAGTGAGTGCTGCCACCGTAATTGCATTGGTGGGTGCACGGGTCCTACCGCGTCGGACTGTCTCGTTTGCCGCAACTTCTTTCACAACAACACCTGCATTTCCTCCTGCCCAGAGGGATTGTACGAGGTCAGTCTAAACTATTTTCTATAAACCACATTTTATTAGCATGTCATTTGAAATTGACATGGTAGTGGTGGTAGTTGCGTTTCATCCATGCAGACCGACAGTTATGCGACATTGAATGCACTCGCCGTTGAACCTTGTAAGTATGTCGACTAACGATTCTTTAAACCCATCACTGGAGCTTGCTATTTAAGTCAATCAACGCAAACTAAGCAACCCTTAATCTGGCCAAACTATTGTGATAATCTAGCCAGTTGACGTGTTTGATGCAACAAGACCGGGAATTTAAAAGATGGGCCGTAGGGGTTGCTTCGTTAAAACTTGGTCGGTTGAAAGATGGCCCAAAATCGGACGAGCACGTTCCACTAACTTCCATTTCGTCATGTTTGTGTAGCTCTATGGTCGCTACTGTGTAACACGTGAGGCTTGCCTTTCAAAGTCAATCCCACGGGACATTTTTCCCTGTCTGATGCCTGATCGGCGGCAGCAGCAGTTCCCCACTAACCAGCTACTGGGCGGCTGCAGTGTCACCACGTTCTCGGTGCAGGGGCGTAAGTGCTTGCCCGTCTGCGACCACGGCTATCGACGCTCGTCCTCGGGCGAATGCCTCCCCTGTGGCGGCGATTGCGAGGAGGTCAAGAAGGGTATGCCCATGAGCCATTTTACCTTTCGTCACATTTCGCTCTGGTCTTTGCTTTGTGGCCTCGTGGTTGTATTAGATGTAGCAGTAACTAACGGCCGATTCTCTTGCTCACTGGTTAAGTATGTGCAGATTTTAATTTTTCCTTCCAACAGCATTTGTGGAACTGTTAGCTAATGAGTTAGGGACACTTCGAAGCAATTTGTGTCCCAAATTATGGTGAAGCAGTGTGTGAAAAGGTATTAATGAAGCTGTTCTACTTTTATTGCCCCTTACAAGGTGAAATTAAATTCACTCAGACATTCGAACGCAAGGTCATTCTAAATTAGGCTTTGGCCTTTGAACAGACATTTCTGTTCAAAGGCTCGGTTGACGTGTATGGTCTGTGAAAATTTCCCAAAATCATTTGAAGCTGGTGTTTGCAACCCAGCCAATGTGAAACATGAATGTTAGGGACATTTTCCCTCAATGTGTAGTTGTGATTTATATTTTTCACGCAGTTTCCGTTATCGTTTATAAGAAGTTCATCGTCAGTAGTGCATCTATTCACTATTGTTATGTGAAAATAGGTTGAAAATTTAATCGAGGCTTCATGTAAACGTTCTTGTTGAATGGATATTGTCGATATTTAAAGCCTGAGATAAGCAAAAGACAGTGATGAGCCACATCATTCGAGAAGTGTTATAAGTTGCTAAAGGGTATATGGATTGGGTAGTCTGTCTTGTTTGGATGCCTACTGCTTCTATTGGGAATGCAATCCATGAAGGGTCATGTAGAACCTAACGACTTTTCACTCAGTCACGTATTATGCTCATAGTCTCGTAGTAACACCAATCCATTGGCAGCCTTGATCGTAAGGGAGGAGAGGATTAGGAGTCAGCGTGAATGAGATGCCTGGAACTTGACGTACTCTATATGCATTTATGGCAGCGATTAAGAGAAAAACAAGCCAGCAAAGAGAACGGAGGATTTCATTGGTGCGTAAGTGAACAAGTAGTAGATCAGCGCGACGTGATTGGTTCTCTTCGCCGCACGTAAAGATTTATGCAAAAAATTTTATGTGGCAGAGAGACTTATGCACTAAACTTGTGTTCGAGCTCCCGCTACTCGAATCAGCGATTCGCAATGTTTGATATGCCTTCATTTCGGTTATTTGATCCAGTGCCAATACAGAGAGGGCAATGCAGGTGAACATGTAGCAGCCCAGCTCATCGTCTCACGCTGCCAAACCCTCGTTGCCATGCGCAAAAACAACTGTATAGCCATCTTGTTCCAAGGCTTTTTCTGCCATTCATTGGCGAACGTGCCGTGGATGCCGCTTGCTTGTTTCCCCCCCCATTCAACCCGATCTGCCTTGCCTGGAATTCTTCATGCAGACTGTCATTCTGTGCTAATTCAAAGCTTCGTAATGCCATTTGGGGACGTACCCACTTCGTAGCTGTCCAGTATCGTCACTACCTGTGCCTCTGGAAAAGGAGTCTCTTCATTTATCAAGTTTTCTCCTAGTGGTTGGTGGTGCCGTGGCAAACTTATTTAACTTGGGCGTTTATTATGCGAACACCGTTATTTAACTTCCCGTTTTAGTGACTTAGCTGCTAATGTGAAATGTGTTATCCTGGTATTGTTGTTTATTCACTCAACAGATTGCGGGGACATAGTGATCTACCAACAAGCCGACTTGGCCTCAGTGCGTGACTGTGTGAGCGCCCAATCCGTTCTCATCAGCATCCGAACAGGCCAGGGTATGTTCCTCGTCACTCCAAGTCTAGCAGTCATTGTCGTCCACCGAAAACAACCTCAGCATAGCACTGACTCATGTCCATCTGCCTCTTAATTGGGTGTTTGTCAGCCTAAGTGTTTGACACCTTCGTTTGTCAAATGGTAATCCAGGGACCCTTTCCACCTACCTTGTCCTTATGGCTTCTGAGATCTTTTCACCCATTTATTCTATTTCGTTGGATATTTAATTATTCGATATACAATCTTGGCTACTATGGTTCCTTCTCCTTATTGAAATACGATCTTGAAGCTAGGGTCAGGTACATCAAAGGCTCAACGAAGCCTAGGGCGTATAGTTGGATACTTCACGTTTTTATTATTAATTGCTTGGTTATATAGTCGCTGCTGGAAGGTGTAGGAAGTCTACTTAGTCTGACTAGGGGTTAGTGTGACTTGCACCGCAAATCTTCACATTAAAGAAAACAACCATTGGCCTAGGGCGGGAATTCAAAGAATGTGGATGAAGTGAGCCGTCAGTGAACAAGTCTACCTTTCGGAATGAGCCTCAACTTAATCTTTGCTCTGTGGGTTATGTTGTAGACGATTTGTCCGCGATGCTGGCAGAGTCGTTTTCTAGCCTGAGAGAGGTCTATCGTTCTCTGCGAGTGATTCGCTCGGACGCCCTGCTCTCGCTTTCCTTCCTGCGTCACCTTCGCTCCATCCACGGCACCTCCGCTACCACCGTTTCCAATACCTCCGCTGAACCCAACGCCGCTTCCGGCGTGTAAGACATCCTCATCACTCCTCGTTATTACCTCTCCTAAGGTCAAACGGTCAGTTCACAACATGGGTGCAGGTTTTTGATCCCTCCAGGTGTCGTTACTTCGTAGCCGCTTTTAGCACTTCCATAGTCCGTATTGCATTAAATGTGCGGTACTTTATTAAAGGTATTGACATTACTAGGGGGAGGTTGTTTCTGCATGAGTTTAGGCTGTGAATGTCTGAAAACTAATAAGGGATGGAATCCTTGGAAGCAATATTCTCGGGTCAAAGTGTACGCGATTAATTTGGAGCAGTGCTTTTGAGGTCGAACTTGCTGAGTTAACTAACTCCGTCACCGCCTTTGTCAAGTTTGTTGCATCACTTGCATGTGGTCTGAACAGCCAATGTTCACAGCATTGCTGGCTTTAATACTCCCTGAACTATCTTCTCGGCTAGGAATGGTTAGTATGTAAAACTTGTTACTTTTTTCATGGTTGCTCCGTGGGAAAACGTCGTTGTAGGTTAATGCTTTGCAAATGACTTATTTATTTCACTTTTGAAAGGTCTACTATCCTGTGGGCTTTTATTTTATGGTAAAGATCTTTGCACTTCTTTCTACTTGATTAATTGCATTTGCATATTTTCAACATTTAATGAGTGGGTGATAGCTCAATCTGTTTGTCATTGCTTCTTAAACTGTCTGAAAGGCTATTTGTTAGAAGTAGAGGGTTCATTCAATATGCGTTGGGGTCTTGGCCATGTTAACTCGATGGCAGTTCACTCAACAGAAGTCTGATGTTCCAATACTTGCATTCGAATGCGCAGTAAATTACCCACCACCTCCGCTGACAATCAACACATGTTTGTGTAGAATTCTCAGGTAGTCTTGAGGAATGTTTGCTTGAGAATCAGTAGAAGCATATACTATGTGAATTGATTGAATATTTTGGCTACTGTTCTCAAAAAGTCTGATAATTGGGACTCGGTTTTATTCAAGGGGCCGAGTCTTCCTCAATCGTTCCCTCAATAGGTGGAGGAGGAACGTTCACTCATAGTTGGTAGGTGCAGCTTGGGAACAGGACGGACATCTGTGTTTTTGTACCATGCCATCCGACCTAGAAACCGGCAGCCGATGAGTTAGGCGTCTTATTGTATGCATAAGGCAGATCGGGATTCATGGTCAACTTTTTGACTAATGCAAAATCTGTTATTTCTGTAAATTGTCAGTTTGGGTAGGGTTTACTTAATGCAAATCGTAGTTGATGTAAATGGAGTTCAAGAGAGAAACACTCACCAAGAATGAAGAGGCTGCATTCCAGAACCGGTGGTGGGTTTTTGTGAGCGAAAGCTCAACGCGCACAGTTGCAATGTTGAAACTGTGGATTGAGGGGGTTATGATGGTTTACTACAGTTACTACGAGATGCTTGTTTTAATCTATGAATCTGTAGGGTTTCGGGGTCATTATCTAGGAATACAAAGCTACAAGTCGATTTCTTTCTCGATAACTAGGTCAGAATTCCTGTCAGATTTGAGTTCATTTGCTTGTCAGCACGGCACTGGAAATAACGTGGAACGCGAACCTGGAAGACCTGTGGTTCATGGCGCCGGGCTCGACGGAGAAGTTGGTGGTGCTGGCGGGAAGCGTGGAATTCAGCGCCAACAACCGTCTCTGTGCAGACAAGATCCGCGCCTTCCTCAGCGACCGTGTCGCCTTCGCCTCCGGCCGCAAGCTTACCCCCTCCGAGATCGACCTCATCAACACTTCCAACGGCGAATACGCCCTCTGTAAGGCCTCTCACTACCTCCTCTTCCCCGTTGATGGATAGGGATGTCGAAAGCCTGGCTTACTAGTCGTCTCGATCACTAGAGGACTACATTAGTGTTTATCCGCTGCGATTGAAGAATTACTAATTATCTAAATAAGTGACGACTACATTCCAGAGCCTATCGTTGTTCATGCAGACAAAGGAGGAGAGGACTGAGTTATTGGGCCTATAAAACGTTAGTGCACCTTGTAAAGCAGGACGACTTGCTCAATCTTGTAAGCTGGTCAGAGCCAATTCCTAGTTTGCATGTATGACGACCCACAGGCTAATAAGGAGTTAACCGAGAGTCTTTTGTAGGTTCACTCCCTGCTTTACCGATTAACGTTTTCAGGCAACGCGAAGACGTTAAACGTGACGGTAGTGGAGGAGTTTCAGAACTCCGTAACTCTCCGAATGAAGCCGATGGTGTGGAACGATCCCAGGCAGATCCTGCCCGCGATAATATCCTATAGCAGAAGGTGCGGCGGCTTTCACTATGGCTCTCCTTATTTTTATCCTTATCGTGATGAATCCCTGGCCTTTTTCTTGGATTTTAGTGAAAACCGCATTTGGGACTCGGATATCCAGGACCACACATTCTGCGATAGCGCGTAAGCACTCCTAGGGCTTATAGCCGTCATTCTTCTCTAAAAGTGATATATTGCTGGCGTTAGATTCAGTTCATTCCCTAAATGTTTGCATTTATTGTCATAGTTAGGAATTTCCATTTCTCTAACTTCCAAATATCAAAATAGCGTTAAAACCTTGGGCTAATTTTAGCGAGCTTGGTTTAATTTCGTGGTTCCCTAATTTGGACCTATTTGAAGCAGTAGCTTTTCGTCTAAATAATAAATCTAATCGGATTGATCTGCTCAAAACTCATGTCAGCGTCGAAAACCTTTATTGGTATGTGAAGTAACAAGCGGTTTAAAACTCTGCTGTGGGAAGTTGTCTTGTATCCCTAATGACAATTTTAGTAGTTTTCCGACGTAATGCCAAGTCCTGATGTTTTTTCTCCCGTTGAACTGATTTTTACACTCGAATCGCCTTGTTAAAGCACAGGTTGCTTTGAAATGGCATGGATAATAAATTTCTTACATATCAGTGTAAATGGTTCCATTGGCAGGTACTATGGGCATTGTATTTTTACTTTCTGTTCATGGCCATATCCTACCCTCATTTCTATTTGAAGGAAAGCTTTCAAAATTAGGCACTTGATTCCTAGTATCATGGGCTAGAAAGTCGGAGAATAGATGTATTGATAGGAATAGTATGTACTTTCTATTTATATACCAAAGAACTTTCATCAATAGTAATGTCCATGGAGGGAATGGTATGGTATTTAAAAGCGGCTGTGGGTTTGGTGCACGGTAGGAGAAGTCTTGGTTGCCTTCCCTCGAGTTTCGCCAGGTGACTGATTGCCATTTTGTTGCCTAGATGGAACGAGGTCGAGCTCAAATGCGGTCCCCCCCAGTCTGTGCCCTCGGCGCCTCAGACCGGCACTCGCAGTGGCTCCCAGACTTTGTCCACCTCGTCGTCTAGTTCGCCCCGCAGTGGCGGTGGTGGTGGAGCGACGGGAGGCGGCTCGAAGGTGCTCGGAGGCGAGGAGGTGCTCACGTGCCAGTTGGAGAACCTCACGCCCGCCACATCCTACGCGGCCTTCATCACCATCGCCACTCTCAGCAAAAATGACGGCGCTCAGAGCCGACGTTTCCACTTCACCACTAAGCCGGCCAGTGAGTCTTGTTTTCACTGTTATGCTCTCGTTTAGAGAAATCCCTCTGTATGCCACCTCAAGTGAAGTCTTGAGTTCATTTCATAGTTTAGTACTTAGTGATTTCAACTTAATTTAAACTAGTATCGATATTGAATAAATGGCTTCTTGGAGCTCATGTCGATTTTCTTAAATGATGGTCTATTAGTCATACACTCACGCCACAGTTATTTGACATGATTCATAGCCGTCTGCCTTAACGATGACGACTTACGCCTAGACGTTCTGGTGGTTTGGTGCTCTTCAATGTGTTGGCCTTTTAGAATAGTGGGACCCAGTTATTGTGAAATTTTTGAGGTTAGGCATTCATTCTTCAGAAGAGCATTCAAAAGGCCCTCATTAGACATTGTCTCACCAGCGATGCTTTTGGCTCTCAGGGACCTGTTCCAAGAAGTCATGGGTGCTCAAAGTGCGCCTTTTTCCGTTTATGCTTATAGGAGTTTCAGTGCTCTTTATTTGCATGTTGCAGAACATCTCCGCCATCCCTTTCGTGAGAAGAGTTCTAAAAGTGTTAAAATCTACAGACTGAAGACGGCTTCTCCCTATGATCCCAGGCGTGACTGGATTATTGCAAGCTTCTGCATTCTTTGCCTAGCGAATAAGTACCCAGCCGTGTTACTGTACCTGGCAACCAACGCTGGATATGATAAATAGATGCACTAGGCGTCCTTCTGTGTATGCCTGGAAGACATCCGTTTGTTTTTCACCAACTTATTCAATGGTACCGATGGGAGCTATCTGAATTGCTAGTTTTCAAGTCCCTCTTACAATGTTCAGGTGTCTATTGAAGGAGGCGGATTAGTGGAATGTCTGTCTCAAAGTTGGAACATTTTGGGGGTGGGGCGATTACAATACCGGCTGGGGTTATTGTAAATCTGTACATATATTAGCTATGAGTGTGCTATTATTAATGAAATCTTTTCTAAGATCCCATTAAGGAGAAGGGGCTAAATGTCTTTAATCATGGATGAAAGAAATATGTTGTTTTGAAGAGAAGTGTATTAAGAGTTATAGTCAAGCTATTGTTCTGCTTCAATTAATCTACAGTCGTGGTTTGGTGTAGCAATGGACGGTGTATTCAGGAATTCTAGGCATCCTTCGATCCTCTCCTTAGCACCGTCCTCCCCTACGTTTCTGCGTGCGGTGTCAGCGGGTCCATCGAGTATCCAGTTGTTCTGGAATCCACCAAACCAACCTAATGGCAAGATCGTCGAGTACCGCATCCGCTATCTGCAAATGCGCCTCGAGAAAAAGGATTTTATGCTCCGCGATGCCTGCTATAGTAGTAAGCTCCACTTATCACTGAATTTATCCCTTCACCTTGAGTCTGCGGAACGTAAATCAGAGACTTGGTTACTCGCAAATGTGAGCGTTATTCAAAACAGCTGATTAAGGATTTATGCGAAATTGGCAGCACTCCACCAAACGCAATTTATATTTTCGAGTTGCAACTTTTCTCACTATTCTGTGGGGCATATATTGTGTCTCGCTAGGCAAACTGCGTCACTGTGGTTATTGTAAGAACTTTGAGACCGAAAATATAACGCTTAATTATTTGCCTGTGAACGGTAAGATGCTATCGGAAGATATGCTATTGATATATATGCAGTGTACTGCTGTTAGTCTGAACTGCGATTTAAATTCAGAAAATACGTGGACATTTAAACGCTTGAGCGTAGGGCTGGAATGCGGCTCATCAAGGGAGTGGGTAGGACGGCATATCTTGCTGTATGGCCGCACCTTCGTTATTATAGGGAGGTCCCCAGCCATTGGTGGTTTGAATAGTTAAAGCATATGCGAAGGGAACTTTCGGTTCGGTGGATGATGGGGAAGTATGGGTTTCTGTTCTGTTTCGAAGCCAGTTTTCATCTAGTAGAAGGGCCTACACTCGCCCCTTTGTTCGATTTGATCCTGATTGTTTGCTGAAGTTTGATACTGCTCACTCCGCGCCTTGCGAAGTAACTCCACGGTATAACCGAACGTCTTTGTTTGCCTTCGGAGTCATGCGTATCACGTATTATCTTAGAAAGAGGCTGGCTCAACCTGGTGGAAGTGTCACTCAGTATCCAGGCTGACAACAACTGGGACCTGGACGTTTAAGGCGCCCGCGGCCAATAGGGTGCTAATTGATGCATGGGCAACAGTCAGGTGCTCTCTTTGGTGCTCAAAAACTGAGTGCACTGGTTGTCCATTATGCCCCGAGAAATTGTCAACCCGGCGTCATGGTTGAACACCTTCCTAAGGGACACTTGTGAGTGAAGCTTTCAACTGAGATGGAGTAAAATGTCCTGGTGGTGACTTACTTTGGGAAAGTTTTCTCATGGGGCTTAACCCTCCTAATCCACCTGTGATGATGCGAATTAATCACCATCCTCTTTGCAGTATCCTTCCTCACCCCTACAACCTCCACGGCCGCTGATTTGCATCCAAAGGGCAGTTTATCGAAGGGCCTGGAGGAAGCAGCGGGAGCCTCGGAGGAGGAGGTGGAGGAGGACGACGAGGGTGGCTCAGATATGCCCTTGAGTGGGGAGTCTTGTGAGAACCTGATAGGTCCTCTGGCCGCCTCCTCGGCCTCCGCCGCCAAGGGCATCAAGCGCTCCGAGCTACTAGCCGAGGAGCTCCAGCGTCGCGAAATGTTCCTTTTCGAGGATGAGCTCCACAAAATCATCCTCATCCCTCGAGTGTGAGTCTGTCTTATATTTGCAATGTGTAGTGGGACTCTTAGCTTTCCGTTATTCATCTTTGTATAATCGAAAGTGGGTTTTATTGCCTTGGTACCTTTTCTGTACTTATGTTCTCACTGGGGGCGTCACAGTAAGTTTTTGTGAAACGTGTCAAACTGGCACTTAATAGCGATTTGGGCAGTCTCATGAAGTGGAGTAACAAACTAAACGCACTCATGGCGCTTGCATGTAGGTTTTCATGCGTATTGATAAATGTACTCGTTCTGATAATTGTCTTTCTCTACCCCCATTCTCTCAATCCTTTATTCACGCCCTCCTTTCACTCTGATTCATGTACCCGCCATCTCGTTACCTCTTTATCCACCTACCTCCGTCTATTATCGTATATTGGTGTCTGCTTTTGGTATACGCGTGCGTGTATATCTGTGTGTATGTGCGGGCGCTGCTGCTGCCGCTGTAGTCCGTACAGGAAGGGCAAGAAGCGTCCGACGCGAAGCCTATGGCAAGTTTTCCTTCTACACATGCACACTACTACTGCTACCTTCACTGATTCTCTTAATGGTGGGCTTGAACTCACAAAGTCACTTCGGTCCCCATTCTCCTATTCCTCCACACCTCGCCACCGCCCGAAAGGAATGTCCGCTGCTCCCACTACTACTCCTCCCCCTCCTATCGATCCTCCTTTCCTCTCTCCCCACCTTTTCTCTCTACAGTGAGGTAAGCACGTCCGAACTGCGCCGCCTTATTTACATTCTAATCCCTTTCTTTAAAGCGGCAATAGTGTGCTTGTGAGGTAGAGAGAAAATTCGTGTGTGTACTTCTCTCCTCACGCGCCAGTATGTTTGTTTGTCCGTCTGTGTGTGTGCGTTTTCAGTTACCTTGAATTCGAAAGCGACGTGGGCGCGGACGGTGTCCACTACCCGCCCCTCTCTGCAGATGAAGACAAGGAGTGAGTGATAAACTGCGGAATCGCAGTGGCAAGGAGCACTACTCTCCTGTGCCACTCGCTTGAGTGGCGTTTCGTTGGTTGGTTTTACGGAAACTACCCGCCACTGCTACCCCAATCCACCACCACCACCTCTTCCTCACACACTATTACCGGAAAGAAAGACGCCAACGACGGGCTGGCAGTGTTGTGCCTTTGTTGGTTTTGCTATACCGTCCTGTTTCGTGTTGCGGTTGTTGTTGCTGCTGTTGTTGTTACTTCCTTCCCACCGCTCTCTCCTGCTGTCGCTGCTGCTCTCCCTTTTTCGCCTCTGGTTTAAGTGTAACGATCACTGCATTTGCGGCCTTTGCACTGAGCATGTGTGCCGCGGTGGCTTCTAAATGATGTGTTTGCTATCCCTAATGGCTTTATGCAGTCAGGCCGCGAGAAGAGGTAAGGGGTGAAGCCAAGCTTGTGCAATGCAATCACATAAATATGGTGTGTTTATGCACAATTAGGGGCTGAGTGATTACCACTTCTCTCTAACTGCGTTCACGTAATGTGTCTCTTCCCATGCCTCCCTATGCTTAATTGATGATGATGATAAATCTGATGCTGCTTGTATTAAGCGTGCACTAATCCATGAGCCTTGGCTAACTCTCTGCATCTGCCAACGGTTTTTAGCCTCCTTGAATTCGAGAGCTACAGCCCAGAGCCATTTAATATGGATGTCGAGGAGGCGTGAGTGAACTTTGTATTATTCTACCTTATCCTCCCCCCACCTGTTTAGAGACCCTAGTGTGCCCAATCCTTTCCTCTACCTCCCACCCCATAACAGTTAACTTGAGTGTTTGCTTGTGATCATTAGCTCGCCGCACCCCTCATCGCCATTTAATGCATCCGCTGCCTGCTCAGTGTACTCTGTGTGTACGCACTCCCCAATCGCTCGCTTAATGTCCCCTCTATTTCTGTGTGTGTGTGTTCTGTATGCCTCTTAGGGTCTTGGCCTGCGGTCAGTGTGACCATCTTCAGTGTTGCTCGCACCGTCATTCATCCTAACAACATGAGTGTGTTTGAGCGTTATTTTATGTTTTCCTTGTATGTAAAAATCATCGCCTGTTTAGGGGTGCTGGGTTCATCCGTTTTAATCGTCCACCTCCCAAATCCCCTCCCACCTTCCCATTCAACCATCCCAGTCGTCATTACATACTACCATCCAATACGTACACGCAAGCACATGCAGACACAACTCTTGCCCTCTGTTAGCGCGGATTCTTACCACATTGTGCTGTTCTCTCTCCCATACCATCCTCCGGCATTTAGGATGCATCGTTTCTACGACTACGCCTACAGGGACGACTACCCTCAGGGATATACCTACAGCCTTGGTGAGTTCAACGTTTGTGCGTTTGACTGAGTGCGGACAACGAGTAGGCTCAGGGAACGGGTGCGAATTGTAGAAAATAGTTGCTCCTACGGACTTGCCACATCTATTGATTTATCGCTGCAAAGGAACGACGCTGAGTGTTGCCACTGTGTACATGAGGACTTTTGACAACGAGATTGTCTTGTCGATTTTAGGAAGGGGCTTGTGTGAGCCTTTAGGAAGGCCACATGACTGACGTAAACTGAAGAAGCAAGCCACTCAAGTAGTCAATAGCGCAATGCATTGACCATGTTGTAATGTTTTATGGTTTCTGTGCGCTTGCGCTAATTGACCAATCTGTCAAGCCCAGGAAATAGCCCTTATTCCTCATTCACTAATGCCCACCGGTTTGTTTTCCCTTCCGCCTATTCTACACCAATCAGCCCGAAGTCGTCGAGACACGGGTTCCATTAGCGGTAGCGGTGCCAGTAGCGCCATAACGTCACAGAAGACCATCCGCGTGCCCGTGAACGCAGAGACCGTCTCCAAGGCACAAGACGCCAGCGGTGGTGGTGATGGAAACGACCCCACTGGCTCGTCCTCGAAACTTACCTTCCTCGTGACGGGCCTCGAGCACTACACGGAATACCTCTTCCTCATCTCTGCTTGCCACGAACCCCATGACGAGTATGGCAACCCTCTGCCTTGTGTAAGCTAATCCACTCCGTATTACTACTGCTACCCTTTTCACCGCAATGGATAGGTTAATCCCCTTCATTGCATTAAAAGACGGTCTGAAAGATCGGGACACTGCTTCTCGTCCCTACTGTCCCTAATGCTAAGCACTTTTACCTTCCTGTGTGTCAATGCCTATTCTAAAGTCACGTGTAAAACCTCAAGCGGGCACGTTTTTCGGTTGTCACATTGATACTTCATAGACTAGTTTTGTGGTTGGCACCTCAGTTGTTTTATGTGTGTATTGACAGGTGGGTGAGGACTGTGATCCCGACCAAGACGCAGGTTGCAGCCAGGCAGTGCGAATCTCGGAACGTACTCAGGCCATTCCGCACGCCGATGAGGTGCCCTCCGACAGCCTCTTCGCCCTCGCTCCCCTTCCTCCAACCACTGCCACTATTGGCGCATCTTCTGCCTCGGCCACTGGCGATAATCTGCACAACGTTTCAGACCCGCCTCTGCCCTTAAACGTTAGCCAGCAGCAGATCAAAGGAGAGACCAGTGAGACGGTTTCGTCGGCTGTGAGACCAGTGAAGCTCTTCTGGAACGAACCGCCCACCCCCAACGGTTTAATCCTTTACTACTGGCTGCAATATCGTCGCACCTTGGAAGGTGCCATCACCACTACCAACACGGGCATTAACTCCGACAGCGAGGATGCCAACGCCGTGTCGTCGGTAAGTTTAGCAATTACGTCCCAGCTTCTCTTTATTCGACCCTCTTTCGATTGACAGGCTGAAATCCTAATGGATTCTAACTTGTTGGATTTGCTAGACTGACATTTCTTTCGATCACAGTCACGAAACTATTCAAAATGTGGGTGGTAATTCTATCTTGATGACTTTGTAAATGGTCCCAGCTTTGTGCTGTTGGCTTTGTCGTCATAATTTTATATACCGTGCTATGGCTGAAAGAACTATTCTGAAGTATTGACTAGCGTTTCCTTTACTATTGAGGGACGTTTTGAATTTACGAAAAAATTGACATCTAATGAACGGCGTATTTTGCCCTCTTAAGTTGTTTGAAAAGGAATTAAATTATCTCTACAATTAAAATCGATACGTGATTTTTGTAAAGACCTGCCTTTATCGAGGCTTGGTAGTACTCTTTCAGTTACAGTTGTCACATTTTAAGAAAGTTCGCGGAGCTTTAATAGTTGCAAAATGGTTGAAACGGTCAAGGACTTGAGTGCGAACAGAGATTGGAAGAAGTACTGCATAGCTCCGATGTCTGATTACGCTCTCGCCTGCCCATTATTGGTCGCTCTAGGTGCCTTGGTTCGCCATTTGCGTGACACCCAAGTACCTCGAGGAGGAGGACGAGGCGACGCGACTGCTGGTGGGTGCGCGCTGTGCTGTCAGCGCCGGCGGCGGCGGCGGCGGCGGCAATGGCTTCATGCGTGCGCGGAGGGGCGCCGCGGCTGGCTGCAGTACGGGAGCGCGCACTGTCTACACGGAACTGGGCTTCCTGCGCGCCGGCTTCTACGAATGGCAAGTCATGGCCGTCTCTCTCGCCGGAAACGGCTCCTGGTCGCAGTCCCACTTCTTCGAGGTCCGCGTTCAGTCCTCTCTTCACCCCAGTGAGTAATGACAATCTCCCATCAGGGACTAGGATGCTTTTTAATTGCACTCCACTTTCCCAATGGTAAAAGACAAAGGTTTTATCTGTGAGCCTTTCCGGCCGTTTTTTCATGTTTGTTATAACATTTACTTAAATGTTTAGGTGTGAATTAGACTGTTACAGCAGGTACCATTATTTCCTCTTCCATTTACTTCCCTACTGGCGCTGTAATATTACAGGACTCGATCTCTGTTTGCAGTACTGGTTCCTTCAAAAATCAGATGTTTTGTCTTTATCGAGGCATTTGATGTCCGTTAGTTCTCCTACCTATACAGAACTGGTGAATGGAAAGTGCTGTACTGCTAAATCTAAACTAAATTGTCGATACTTGAATAATGCAGAATTTGTGCACTGGATGATTTGAGATTTGTGAACATTCGCTTCCTTGTTGTAGATTAGTCTAAGCATACGTATAGATATGCCATTAATTTGCATTATCTACAGCACACATTGTGGCGATCCTCATGGTCACTTTGGTCGTGGTGGGGCTCGTCGCTGGGCTGCTAATTTGGTGCGACTGCCGGAACAGAAAGTAAGTCCCGTCCCCACTAAACTTGTAGATTCTTCAAGTCTAATTCACGTTCTTATCCTTAGTTGGTGAAAGGCATAGATCTGGTACTTGGCTTGGTGAATCTCATTGCGTTAAGATGATTTAACCCAATGGCTGCTTCTACTAGCTAACTTGGGCTTTTTTGCACGATTCTATTTTCTGTAACGTGTTAGGTCTGTGTGCTAAAACGGTCAGCTGGTGAAGTGTTCTCACTGAATCGGTGTAAAAGTTTGTTTTGTGTTGTTTCCTTTGGAATGCTCGAACCACCTTTGATCTGTCCATGTTGCAAACGTAGCGATGTTTTGTATTTAGCTTTTTGCAATAGCCGCTGCACAGTTTTACCCATAACTCTATGCGGACTAGCAGTTGCCAAATCTGCTCTAGTTGCATTCGAGTTTAAAGTTAGAAATACGCCAGGCGGACACTAAACAGTTTTGAACACCCTTGCACTTTAACTAGTGTTCTGATTTGTTTTGAAAGGCAATTATACCCGATTGAAGTTAGTAATTGGTAATTTTAGAGAGCCTTTTAGGAATGCAGGGAACTAATCGTGTTCTACGTACTGTTGCGTGAACCAACTGGCACAGAGGGCAACTTCTGTTTTTCATCTTTACATGACGGAAGCCTGCCAGTAAAGCCTTTCTTAGGTTTTTTTTAATGATACATCGGTAGGCAAACTGTGAGAATGTCTTTCTAGAGAGGGGAGGGGGAGAAATTTGCTACGCCTTAGCGGTTTGGGCAAGTGGTTGTGGCATATTAGATTCGTCGCACCGTGTCGTGCTTTATGTTCAGGCGGCGAATGAACGCACTGGCGAACCGTCGTTCGGAGTACCTGGAGTCGCTTTTGATGGAGAATTTCCAGGACGAGTGGGAGGTGGACCCAAAGGACTTGACGTACAACTTGGAAAATGTGCTCGGCCAGGGCAGCTTCGGACTGGTGTGCCGCGGCCGCCTCACACGCCTCACCACGCCCGCCGCCCACCGGCTCCACCTCAGCCCCGCCGCCGCGGAGGCCGACGCCGCCTCGGAAGCGGCTGTTGCGGCCGGGGAGCGGGGTGGCGCAGCTGGCGGCAGCAGCAGCAGGCTGGTTCGCTGGGCCGCCTACCACCTCTTGCTCAGGCGCTGGCGTCGGGGCTCCGCTGCTGGTAATGAGTCGCTCGGAATGGATGTGGCTGTCAAGGTCAGTCTGGCCTAGCAAACTAGGAGCACGGCCACCGGCTGCCTTTTGGGATTTCGGGATGATTTGGACAGGCTCCTCAAAGCAAAGAAATAGCGCTTGGTAGCTACAAAATGTAACGGATTGGTACAATTTCAATCGACTTGGAATAACTCTATTTTCTGTAAAGATTCTTACTCAAAACATCCACCGCCATTAGTAGTGGGACTGCTGCATTCAAGTGGCTGCGAATCTGAGAGTCGTTGATTTCATGGAGTACAAGTTGCGCTGTAGAGGCTGAACCATTAAATTCACTCTGTGACAAAGCTCGAATTCCATTGTTAGGGTCCTACTTCATTATTTTTCTGCAAGTTTTGGAGTTGAGCGAGCGTGGTCAGATCGTTTGCTGTTATGGTGCTTTCTTCTACCTGCCACGGTCGCCTCATGGCCTCCATTTCGAATCCCCAATTCATACCGTTTTTGTTAATGTGTGTACAGTGTTCGGTGTCGTTGTTAATTTAGCAACGATGGTAGTCTCATTATTTTGAAGTATGGATCGATCATGCATCATGCAAGCTATTCTCTTCCATAATTTCCATTGATTCCAGTTTGGGTCCGTTCTTTTCTGTGCCATCACCTATGCAAATTACGAAGGCAGGTTATAACTCTTAAGGGGAGTACGGTGAGCGTGAACATCTTCAACACATCTGAAAAACCAATGTTGGTTTGTAAGAGCATTTTTTAAGGATCTTGTATATGCATTGACTTGTGTACTGTCCATGTAATTACTGCTTTGCTTTGGTGGTAATGCGCAGATCCTGTCACCGGGCTCAACATACGAGAACGTGCGCGAATTTCTGGCCGAGGCGTCGCACATGAAGCAGTTCAACTGCAACCACATCGTCCGCCTCCTTGGCATTGTCTCCAAGCAGGTTAGCCACTGCCTAATCTTTGCACACGTCTGCTTTCAAAATTAACAGTCTTGCTCCACTCTTGCTCTCCGGATGCGCGGTTGGGATAAGGCATTTTAAACTGATACCCAATAAGTGCCACAAGTAACATCCATTACCGAGGTACGGTTCATAGGTGCACCGTAGTGAATTTAGGCAGCGTTAAGTTAAAGCAGCGCTACTTAATTGGCAAACTTGGTCGTATGTCTGTGATGCCTTAATGCAGCAAGCTTTTCAATTTGTTTATCATTTTCCCAGCACTGTGTTTTCTATCTCTAATGAAACTCGATATTTTCAAGTCCTTACCCTTGAGGTGTAATAAAAGCAGACTATGCAACTGAAATTCGTCACGCGATTTTTTTGTAAGTAGTTGTTCTGTTGTTTGTTTTTATTTGTACCATTCAGGGTAAAGACTGAATGAGGAGCATAGTTCGCAAGCCCAGTTTCTTTGCTCTAGTGAACAGTCGTTGTACTTGTTTCGGAAAACCATCCCGCTCAGATTTCAGAGTTCTCGAACCGGTTAGTTAATTGGTCAGCTACTAACGGAAGACTAGGCATCTCAATTTGCGAAGTACCCCAAAATCAGCTATTTGGCGCTATCTTCTTTGGGAGTTTTTTGATTGCTAACACTTAAAAGTTCATAGTGGTTTTGTGCTTTTTCGGGATAACGAATTAAGTGACATTGTTAAAATTAGTTGCTATCAGTGTCGCAAGGTGGTTCATGTGCTGATAGTTCTTTTTACTAATGTCTCAGGAATATCAAGGGACAAATTGCTACTCGACATTCAAAGAAGAATACTTCTAGGTCCTTTTTTTCACCATTATTATGATGACTTATGCAATAGGGCTGTTTTGGGGTGCTAGTCATAGGTTGGTTCAGATAACCTCACTAATACTTTTTGTGACCAGGCGGGTGTAATTGTCCAATACAGGTGCGTTAGGGAAGGTCTTTTGAAGGCGATATTTGTGTGCGCGTGCAGGTGCTGCTGCGCAAGGAGCCGATAGTGGTGATGGAGCTAATGCAGCACGGAGACTTGGCGACGTACCTGCGGCACCGGATGTCGCAGGAGGACTACTCGCAGGGCTATGTGGCGCCCGAGAACGCACTGAAATGGGCCGCAGAAATCGCCGACGGCATGGCCTACCTCGCCCACCTCGGCTTCGTCCACCGCGACCTCGCTGCCCGCAACTGCCTCGTCGGTGCCGCTCTCACTGTCAAAATCGGCGGTAAGTCCCCCCCCCCCACCTGTCCTCCTCCAGTGGGGTTTGATACTCTATTGGTTGGTCGATCTCCTATTACTAGTTTTCTTTTCTACAACCCAAAAGGGTAGAACGATCACAACCTCTGCATCATACTGACACCTTTTTGGACATCATTGTTGTGTGTGTTGTGACTCGGTAATCGATTGGACTTTCTAACGAGAGAAAAGGGTACAAATTTACCCAACGAGATTCACCTGCAGAATATTCATTGTTGGGTGATGTGCCGTACAGCATGAGATATGCCCAGTATCTACAACGTTATGGTGGCAAGGAATTCTGTCCATACACGATGAAATGATGCGTTATCCGAAGTTCGACCAGCGAATACGATGATGTGTAAGCTGATTTGGCTACGGAGACGATGAGTTACTAGATTGGTCAAGTAGTGCCAGATGGCAAAGAGGCGTGGCCCTTTCATCAGGCACCAATACGTGGCGGGTTTTGCTCTCCTCCCGTTTGGGGCCCTCATTGCTCAACAGCCACCCTCCGAACGCCAGTTTAAAACTCTGGTTCGTGGACTATGCTCGAACTTTTGGTGGCCAATAAACTACCTGTGGCTCGTGAACTTTGGACAGCTCGAAAGCCTATCTCTAGCGCAGCGCATTATCCATTGTTCCATCGAGTAGGCTCGATTGGTAATTGAACCGAAGGATAATGAGACCCCGAGAGATGGAGGCTGGTCACTCATCCTAGAAATTAATATTTTCTGCAGTCAGCATGTATCTTTTTCTAAGAATTGTTTTGTTGCCTTATTTCGAATTCAGACATGTTGGGAATTACTTTAAATGGATCTAAATATCGTTGAAACCATTAAGGAAAGCTACCCATTCACGCACGTACAAATGGGTGGAATGATACGTTTTAGGGTTCCAATTGAGAGCATACAATCAAAATTTGCATCCTTATAGAGTTTTTGCTAGTACCTTCAATATTGGAAACAGTGTCTTTAAAGAATTAGTCGCCATCCTTCTCTCGGGGCATTTCTTGAGTCAGTGTTAACCTAAAGGTTGTACAAGCACAGTCGCTTCCATTTGACAACATCAGCGTTGCGGGCCTCCGTTTGGCCTGTGTTTGTTACAGACTTTGGGCTGACGCGGGACGTCTCGAACCAGCTGTACTACCGCAAGGAGGGCAAGGCACGTCTGCCCGTGCGCTGGATGGCCCCTGAGGCCCTCACAGAGGCCTACTTCACCTTCAAGTCTGACGTTTGGTACGTCCGAGGGTCATTTCGTGCTTGGGGTAACTGATGCCGTCACTGTTTGTGCCTTAGCGACTTCCCTACTTCGGCTTATCAAAGTGCATAGGGAGCAAAGGAGAGGTGAACTCCCAATTTTTGGACTGAATTTAGGTATTGATGAAAGTGATTATGACTCAGGGGTTTTAAGTTGGCAGGTAGGTCTAGTGGGCACAGGAACGTGGGACTTTTTTATTTGAATAAATTGCGAGAACGGGGTTATCTTCTAGTGACTAAGAATGAAGGCAGCCAGTAATCTCAGGAGCAAAGTTTGTTCTTTGATAATACTACAACACGCGGGAGAGGGATCAATGCAAATTGCGATAGCGCAGATGGTCCACGGCTGACATCGATTGCCTTAAGCTCTCGACGTACTGCTGTAACTGTCTAGGTGTTACCTCGTTCAAAGGGGAAAATTGATAAGCGTCCAATAAAATGCTCATTGTAGATGTTATGAATGCTGTATGAACTACGCGAGAGCTTAGTTGGGCTGTTGGAAATCGCTAATCCTCTCGTGTAATGCCACGAGTGCTCCTGGTATTTCCTGCTTGGCGAATGTTGACGACTCAGGTGTCTTCCTGTGTTTACGGTGAAAAAGTACCAAAGAACATAGTAAAAGCACCAACTCCCAATGTATGCTCGTCCATTTTGTGATTGTTGTAAATGCTTTGATAAGGCTGTTGGAGCCTGTGTGGTCATCTGTTGAATGCCCTTTCTCGTAGGTCCTACGGAGTTGTGCTGTGGGAGATCGCGACGTTTGCTGCGCTGCCGTTCCCGGGTCTCTCACATGACGAGGTAATGAACCTCGTCAAGAAGGGTGGCCACCTCGGCAAGCAGGGCTGGCCCCCCAAGTTCCCCGACATCCTGTAAGTCACATCCTCCCGGTACCAGCTCGAGAAAAGTGAACTTCAAATCACTCAAGAGGGAGCCAATAATTGATCCAACTACAGCCTTTATTTCCCTATTTTTCGATCTGTATCGTAAACACTAGAGGGGCCGATGTAGCATGCGCTTAACCAGACCTGGAAAGCAATATCATCGCCTTATCTATTGTCATGAATAGGAATAATCGCTTTGGTGTTTGTGCGATGTTTACTACCAACACTAGCCGTCAATTCATAGCCGTGTATGCACGATTCGGTCCAAAAAAACACTACGAAGCAGCATTTGCAAATCAATATAATGTCAGCGACGTCCACATGGTCAAGGTGAAGTTTTTCCAAATACCCCTTTGCTGCTACCTCAATCTGGCGTAATAAATGTAAGATTTGCGTAAAAGTCCCACGTGTACGGGTTGCGGTAACTAGACAAAGTAACCTCCTTAAACACTTAATTCTTTTCTAAATACGCTTGGACGTTGTGAATGCAGATGGCTTTTTAACGGCTAAATTACCTTCGTGCCTTCATAAGTCTTTTTAAATGACTATGTAAAATCCTGCCACTATAGTCACAGGAAGGTGTAGAGCTCTTTCATGAATCTAACTATTGACAAAAGCCTGCTTTAATGGAGGAGGGGATCGTTACACTTATGCGTGCCATTTTCCCACCTCCGTGTGCTCGCTAGACTGCATGTGATGCGCGAGTGCTGGCACCACGAGCCGGAGTACCGTCCGTCGTTCGGGGAGATAATCATGATGCTGGAGCCGTATGTGTGCGACGCCTTCAGGACGAGTTCCTTCTACCTTAACCAGTCGCCGAGCGCGCGCGAACCCACCGAACCGTCGCCTGCTGCGGCCGGCGGGGCCCGCCGACGCCCCGCCAAGGAGGCGGAGGGAGAGGACAGTGGCCAAACGAGGCTTTTGCCCGACGAAGAAGACGTCGCCGTCGTCGTCGTTTAGACGGAATTCGAGCCCCCTATACTCGGTGTATTTTTGTGACAATAAAGCATTTTTTATCTTTCTGTGTGATAACTACCTAGGTCAGCTTCAGACCTTAGAGGGAGGTGTTTTGTGACATTCAACTTCGACGAATCTTTGAAGTGGGATGAGGAGGAAATTAGTAATTTCAAATGACACCACTGCGGGGAGTTGGAGATGATAGATGAGGAGTCATCGTTTTTGTCATGAGTAAAGTTGACGGTGAATTGAGAATACTCTGCTGGTACACCTAATTGGATTCAGTGCATTCACGGCGCATAGAGTGGGACTGTTTCCCATTATTCGAGGTGAACCGATCGATCAAAGTAGCATCCGTTTCAGTTTAAAACCGAGGTTTCTGTCATCCCAAAGTGGGTTGCCGGATTTGGCTCTACAACTGTCGACTTTAGGCAGGTTACTGGCAATAACTCCGAGCCTCCGGGTTTTACGGTGGAAGCTGAACGCATACATCGTGTACGATAGGGCGTGATTCATGGGCAAACTAGATCTTGGATAGAGCACACCATAGCTCTAAGATGGCCAAAGCCGCTAAGAGGGCTATTGGTACTTTGTTCTCACAGCTGACCACTAACAGCATTCGACGAACCGAATCACTTACCAATTTTGCATAATAAATAACTTAAGATCAGCTTTAAGATGGTATTGCAGCGTAAATACATCCTGGGAGGTGCTTTCGAACTTTTCCCAAGAGTTGCAATTATTATTTATGGAAAGTGTCCCTATTTACCCTCTTCTGGTGCTGGATCTGACCTGAAGGAAATTCAAGCTTATCAAGATATGTACATCGAGATTCCACCTATTTCCCCATTATTAAGTTCTAATTTTCAGTAAGGCAATCCTAGTGCGTTATTATACACTCTCAAAGGTGCATCCACTTTTCAAGCAGTTCCGATAATTCTATCTACATAGATAACACGATTCTCTACTAAGGTTAAATTTGATAGACTTTAAACTTGCGTCTTTCATACTTGCCCAAGATCAGACAATGGTTGATGGGTATTTAAAAAATCACTACTACATTGGTAGATTTCTAGAATACAAAGGAATGCTGAGATTAATCGCTATGCAACAATATTACTAAAGAGTAAGTAATTTTTCTACATTAAAACGATTTGATTTTTAACATGCATAATACTGATGGATAAGCTGCTGTATTCTTTTGTACCAACAAGGACTTTCACCTACCGTTTTGTTCACAAGTTTCCGCATTGTAAGCAACGCCTTCCGTCGCATCTGTTTATCACCGTATCTTAAGCTCGTGCGTCTTATTAGCGTAACATAAAGCAGTAATTTAACACATTCACTTGCTTACCATAGTAGTGAGACGGACAAGCTACTCACTTATTATAGATGTTTTAAAGTGTATTTACCAGTCATTTTGAAGTGATTGCCTTTACACATGTCATTAACACCTTTATTAACTATAATTCGTGCATAGGCAGTGATTGTTAGATTTTTTCTATTATCTCAATTCACACCTTCGTACTAAAAATAGTGCATTCGGGCATTTTGACGCATATAGGAGTATGTACGGAACAGTGCCTAGTATGTGTGCGTAAAATACGAGTTTATTAATAAATAAAAGTTGGATGCCAAATAAAGCAAATTTCTTGCGCTTAGGGGCTTTGAACATTAATTTCAAGCTTTTGATGTTAGCGGTGGAGTTATCAATCTAACAAAACTGAACAGCTACTAATCTCTTTGTATAGGGGGTACTTATATGAGTAAAAGCCATCCACTTGAGAACTAATCAGACTCATAACACCTGTAATAGCAACATTGATCGCTGCCGAAGAACACGATGCCTATGCAGTTGGTTTGGCACGACAGAGAAAAAGTGGACAGTGGACGTCCTGCAATATACCCTTTTATTATTGTCCCCCTACAATGATTTAAAAACTGAATAAAGATTCGAAAGTATCATTCGACTTAAAATTAAACCCACCCCTTTTAAAAATGAACAACTTTTAGAACTTTGATGGTGCATTTAGTAGGAAGGCCTATTCAACAAACCACCTCTTCCCATTTGCTGCATTAGGCTGCGACTTTATAACAAACTCCAATTAAACTATCCTTATCCTGATAATAACGGGATTCTTAATTTCATATCCGACAACAACGACGTCTAATTGAATTAATGATTTGAAACTGTGCTCTACTCTCAATGGAGCATAGAATAATAGATCTAGCCTTATTTCAGTACGTTGCAGGTTTTGTGGGGCAGGGACCTTTTTAAATCTTGCAAACTCGCATAATTGCACTCTCTTCTCTCCTGCCTTTGCTTATAACAATTAAGTTACTAGACGCGAACCCAAGGTTTGAATATGACTTTAGCAGGACCTTGCGCTGCGGTATAGTCAAGAAAAAAGTTTGGGGTAAACAATCAGAGTAAAAACAATCCCTATAATTGAGAGGAGTGATTAATTGGAAACCTACTTTTTGTTGCTTTGACCTCCCGGAAGTGAATTCCCGTACGCGTGAATTAGAGGTAGCAGCAGAATAAAAAATGAGTGCACGCTGTAAATAACTGTTGTGTTTTTATCGAGATACATTGAATATTAGGAAAAATGCAATCTTCCCTGGAAAAAAGTCCATAGTTAATATCAGAGCTGGCCATTACTCTCAGTGAAATAAAAAAAATCACAATTAATGCTCTACTCGGATTACGAGCACTTTCGAATTTTACCAAAACCGCAGCAATGTACCTTGCACCACCAAATTATACAAATGGATACAAATTTCATTTTATTCATACAAGTTGACGTAAAGCAAAAGCTGTTGTTAGGCATAAAACTGTTAATGGATGGTTAAAATGACGTAAATCGCTTGGTTGCTGGCATTCCACCAGCCGTTGTGCTCACTCAGTAGCCATTAATCCATAAGTGCATCTATCGGACAAACGCTTTGAAAATTACACACTCTAATTAATCGATAAAACTGCAAGTTAAAAACCACTTTTATTAATATCACCATTTTGAAAGTGTGCAACCACAAATAAAGTGCTTTGTGGATCGGTACGAATAAAAATGCCGAACTGTGTTGTTTTTGCCACCTTGACACCAAGTAATCCATGACTACTTAATACAAGTTAACTAAGATCCTTCCGTGACTCACTAGACTTCGTAACTTTCTCACTAAGCCAAGTCTACCTGGAACTTTAACCGCAGTAGCCTATTCGAAACAAACAGGAGAAAAAGAGGCAGAAGTATAGACATTGTAACATATTGTCTCTCCACCGATAAACCTATAACAAAGAACTAGATCTCCTGATCAGCTAATAGGTCATTTTTTAAACTTTGAACCCAGGATATTACCATATGTATTTCTCACATAGTGGCACAAAGAGCATCGCTGGCACCAATAAAGTCCTTTTTTGGTATATGTATTGAATCTAATGCATTTCAAAAACTTACGATTTACAAATGAACATACTCAAACAATACCTTAAAATTGTGACATTTACATTGTTCCTAACGTGAGCTACAGCCAAGACCAATGAGTTAGGTTAGCTTGATCTGCAGACAAAGAACCCCACTTTGGTAACTTAAGCGTTTCCAGTCAGCAAGTTGGACACATTTTCTGGGTATTTTTGAGTATTTGGCCTGCACCTTTTACATCAGCTGATAGTCACAAGTAGCCCTTGTTTGACGTTCTGTCTAATTGTTTTTCAATAGAAGCTATCAAATCAATGATCGTAGTCTGATGAAGTTATGGATCAACGCTGTTACCGTAACCTAAAGAGCCTGGAACGACGATCTGCACAAATAGCAGTCCATTGAGTTAAGTAAGCGCTGATTCGTCTTCCTATACGCTTCTAATTTTGTACCGGTGACCTGGATCGTGAAGTTTCACACAAACCTCAATGCGGTGAATGTACTTATCCATCTATCCGTCTACGTGGGCTTGTTGGCTTCGCCGTTACGCTTTAGTATTTCCCAATCTAATGATTGTTCCATTTAACCTAGCCACATTTACTCGACTCTCATAGTGGCCATTTCGCGCTGTTGTTCACAGCTACCACCACCAATATTAAAACGACATAACAGAACCTCCACGTAGTTTTATGCGGTTATTTAATCAATTACAGCACCAGTGTGAAGGCCACTCCTTTCTACAGTGTTAACTTACGCAATCTCCGAATGAACGTTCCAGAGAAAAGAAGACAAAAGATTTAATTCACCAATGAAAGACAGGCACATGATAAAACCACCACCGGTCCGCCACTGATGCATCAACATTATAACCAGCATCAGTCAAGACAAGGCGTAGGCTAAAGTAGGCACCAACCAAAACACATAGGAGAAGAGGGTCAGGAAGGATTTCTAGCTTGCGCAGATTCATTCGAGTACGCGATTTCGGAGTCATCGACCCCTGAGGAACTGACGCCTGAGTTTCTGCAGCATGGAACCCGAAGAACTCGGTCTAGACACAACAGCCGAGGAGAGACGAGAGGCGGTTGTCTGAGCATCCGCAGCGGACAGCAGCGGAGGCGGGGTGGGGTAGCTCATGTTGCGAGGGCGGAAGATGGGCATCGGCCCGCCAGAGGAGGCAGGGGCTCTGCCATGGGACCGCGAGTGACTCGAACCACCGCCGTTGAGCGCCCGGGCCGCCCTGCGCTGCACCGCCGTCGGCGTTATCACGTCTGTGATCCGCGTCTTTCTTTGCGCTGTAGGGGTAAGGGCACCGAGTAATCGTAAGTACCAACCTACTGTGAATGAAGTCAAGACCACGAGGGGACAAATTCACTCCCAGAAGTGCGGAGAAAGACGTTAGTACTAAAGGGGTTTCACAGCATTGGAGTCTAGTGCCCCAAGAAGGTAAGTCAAAGACGTGACAAAGGAGGATTAAAAGGACGACCAGACTAGCAGTATCCATGGCACGCCTTATGCTGATTGAGGAGTGCGGCTCAGGAACGGAATGAACAACCAGCTGTTTTTGAACGTAGCAACCAGAACCGGACGAGGAGGACGTCTGTACGAACGGTATCGACAACTTCCGAGTTGTCACCCACCGTTAACTACATGACTATTCCATCTACCCTTTTCTTCGTCCGGCGTACAAATAACTTGTCTGAACTGATACCGTGATGGATCTCATGTGTTTCACAACCCCTTAGTCTGGAAACCCTACCTGAATCCGCAATCAACCCCGTCACAGATCCCAAGATATACCCTATCCAATCCACAGCTACAATCTAAAGCACTAAATCTACTTCGAACCGTCTGTATTCATATTAATAAAGAATAGTGATGGTCTGAGAGGTAGGAGCATAAGTGAATGGCATAATAATAAAAAAATTAAAATTTGGCCTGTCAAATCAGTAAAAAATATAAGTAATTCAATAATAGTACATAACGAAAATAGCAGAATCGGTAACCCTAACCGACTAATGCAATTATTTGCGCTACAGCTACAGCAAACAATAGCTCTAACCAAAATCGAAATTTGAACTAAAGCGAAATATACTAAAACATCTTGATCTTGAGTTCTCCTCAAAGTACATTAAATACCAAACACTGATAGTGACACCATCAAATCCTGCACCAACTTGGACTGGTGGACACTGCCGCCTACGTGCTTATTGCAAACAAAGGCACACAAACACATTCACTTAGCAAAACGATGTGGGTTTGCTCACAAGAATCATTGCTGAATAAAACGGTAGACCATGTGAACTTTCAATGTTGCAGACCTCGCAAGAATGCCTAAAGACGACATTTCCCTGTTTGACAGACTTTAGCGTAACCAGAGATGTACACTGACGAAATCAGTACCTTTCTATTAGGTGCGCAATCGCGAACGCTGAGCGGAACACAATTCTAACTGATGAGCTATGCAGAAAATGCAAATTCTTAGTTTTGATAAGACGAGGTCAAGTGAGCATAAAGTTCTATTAACAGCGAGTTCACGCACGCTCATAAGACAATGTGGCATTTCAGTTGACGGCTTTCAAAATGACCATTTGTTAGGCCCCGGAAACATCAAACGTACATTAGCCGAACATGCACCACCCAAGCTACTTTCATTGACCACACGCCAACGCTGTGAATCGCATATAATTGGTGAACAAAGAGGTAGGTCAATAAAAAAGGGATTCTTTGGAAAGGTAGTTACGACACCTACAAGTTCGAAGTCAGTACTGTTTTGATACACGTGACAATACACTGTTAAAAACTTGCGTTTAAGTAGCAGCAATCCTGTTTTTCATTTTGTTAGAGTAATAAGCTTGATGCGACCCAGAGGTAATTGATGTAAATAAGGTGATGCTGACAATACAAGTTCAATAATGGCTTTGGTGGCGCTTTCTAATCCTAAAACCAGATTATTCCACCGAGAGAATGCCAAAATGACTAAAAATGTGCAAGACTGGCCAGCAAAACAGCCCCAAGGACGTAGAGTACCAGTTACCGGGCATGCGACCGGAAAATCTCCAGATGAGAAGTAGGCGGAGTGACTTAATGGCACATAATTTACTTTAGTCTGTCGATTTTGCCAAAAAAAATTGAGAGAAAATAAAAGATCACTCCCATATAAGAGCATTACATCGTAAGAGATCTCTTAAAGCGCTAAAACAATTTGGGATAAAGTTTTCCCATCCACAATTCACGCACAAAGGCGATACCTGTGGTTCTCCATGCTACTAAATAAACACCCTGACTAGATAAACTACTCTCTGTAAAGTGTACTAAAGATTTTGGAGATCGTGACTATGAAGACGCGAACATACAAACCAGAACCTATAGACATAAACATCGAACATGGGATCTACGCAATGTAACCATGGTACGGAGAAAAAGGGCGCTAATAACATCAAGTGGAAAAGCGACGAGAGCTCCATTTTTCAGAATCTAAAACAGCAACCAGTTGTTGGAACCACCCAAGAAACTTGAAAAATTTTCCATGTTTATAATAATTTAAATGCCAACATTGCAGAATATTTGATGACCCATTAGCAGAAAAGCCGAGTTTGTGGTAACTGCTTACCCTCAAGTTCGGCGTTCTTCTTGGAGGTGGCGCGGTTGATGATTTTGCTGAGGCGCCGAGAGGTCTCCTTGGAGAGGCGCGTATACATTTGCTTCCAGGTCTCGCCGGAGCGGGGTCTGCAGCCCGCCCGCGTCTCCGCCGGGAACCGCCGCTGCACCTGCTTGCGCCAAAGCTCCTCCGACAGGCCGCAGAACCTCTGCAGGGCGGTAGACACAGCGCCATGCCATCAATGTTCCCACCTGCCTGCGTCTCTGGAAAGATGCATTCCTCTACCGCAGATCCCTGCATTATCATACCTCAGCCCCATTCATTCGCTCTTGCGGTTCGGTGGAGACTATGCAACAATCTTGTACCGATGACAATGTGTGGGAATAAATGAACGCTAATTGGTGTCAATAGGTTTTACTCAGTGGAAAGAGCTTAGAGCCATCCAAGTGAAAATGGAATCCTGACCTGGGAGCCATAAGACAAATTTTTAAGCGAATGTGAATTTCTTTTGGGAACCCAGGGCAGATTCTGTCACACGTAAAGTCTAGTGAAGATTGTTAGCTCCTTTGAAGTAATACCGAAAAATTGCGGGTCTTCGACGTTGAGTGAAGGAAAGGTGGATTAATAAATGTGTAGACAGACATAAAGGACTACAAAGAAATGACCAAGCTGCGAAGGGCAAACGCCAACGGTTAACTTGTTTCGTGTTAAGAACCACAAAAAATCTAACATGAAATACAATTACTCGACAAAGCTAACCCATAAACACCGATTGCTCGGAACCAAAGCGATTCAGTAGCACAACAGCTGCCACATCATTTCGGAATCCATTGCTTCTACCACTCCACAAAGCTTGAGTGCAATCAACTAGTACCACAGATAATAACCTTTGACGTGAACTCTCGCGTACAGTTGCGCGTCTAAGTGCATGTTGCATGTCAGTAGGACTCAGTACATAGCAGCTCCTTCAGGCTACAGGAGACCTAAAATTAATACCAAACATTGCTCGATTGTAGCACTGATTCCGAGAGGCATCAACGACGGGCAAAATTGGGCGGCTGTGGAAACCTTCACACTGGAGCAGAATCACATCTTTGATCTCCGACTTGTTCCTCATTCCCCTATCAGATAATGAGGCTTTAGATACAGACGCTTGACACGAGACCGGTCACTTGAAAAGAGGTCAACCGGGTGAATTCATGGTGTTCGGGCTTTAGAGTTTGGTTGGTCTACTTCGGTTTTAATTTACTTGCCTCTGGCAAGCCTTCTAACTTCAAACAATTATAGATTGTATGAACTCTAAAACAATTTGCACTAAATGATTTTGAATGTGAAGTCAAAAACGAATCAGACAACGGTGCTCTTCGCATTTACACAAGAAAACTACTACCAAGCATTCTCCAGGTCCAATCAGTTGACTTATTAATTGCAATTGAACTATTAGAGCAATCATGCTTTTTAGATCTAATTAGTACATCTCACTGATAAGTTCGTCTCACCAAAGTCCAACTAGTCAAACAAAAAGTTGCGTTAGCTATTCTTCTTTCGTCTTCAAATGCTAGAAACTGATGAGTTTCAAGTTAAATTAGGTAGATTGAATCCTTAGTTGGTAGACTTCCGGTAACTGAACCTATTCATTGGAATGCTAGCCCAATACAAGAGATAAGACTCCACAGGAAAATAAATCTTACAACACAGCGACTTTAGGATATAAATTTTAATCCTACCGCAACAAGCTAGACCTTAAAACAGGATTGTCCCCATTCTAAGAAAAAACACCATATGCGAAAGCAAGTTCTAACTGGGATTTATGATGAATTAAGTAAGTAAGGAGAAATAAAAATGAAAACCAATGTGAAAAAGTGGAATACTAAGCATAAACATCGGGAAAAAACATGACGAGATAACAAGATCGAGGGACAGCACAGTTTGCTCCACAAATTGACAGCTGGAATTCGGGAGCAAATACACCTTGAAGCATAGCAAGAATAATTCGAATGAAGATAATGGTGCATGAGTACACCAGATAAAGGCGAGACATGGTGGGATTAAGAGTTGGACTCACAGGATTGAAGTGTTCGATGCGAAAGAGGTCGTCAGCCGTGGCCTCCTTGAGTGCGGTGCGGAAGAGCTCGTAAGGGAGGTTGCCCACGTGATCCACCATGGAGATGTTCTTGGCTAGCACGGCCAGACAGGCCTCCACGAGCGTGGGCACGGTCGTCAGACCACCGGCCTCCTGCGACGCTGCGCCGCCATCGCCTCCAACGCCGTTGGCAGTGTGACTGCGGCGCGGCCGCGGAGCCCATATCACCTTCTTCGAGCGGAACTTCAGATCCCCGTCGTTGTCCGGCATATCCAGTACCGACGTTGTTGAGGGGTCTACAATGTGTAACCATTTCATCCTGAGTACGTCGAGATAGCACAACAGTCTTCCTCCATCAACTTCTCGCGTAATTCTTCCCAATTAAAGTTATTTCACAGTGCACACATTTGCAGCAATAAAGACCCTCATAAAAATATACTTTGTTCGGGTGAAAACGCAACACATTTCTATGGTGAGGTATGAAATCACTGTAATTTACTACCTCCATGAATGCGTTACAGCTACTAAATAGTCCGAAAGTCAGCCAGTTAAATATGAAATGCGAAAATGTAGCCTTCGGATGAACGGAAGATGACGACGGCAAATCGAATACAAAGAATGCGGTCGAAATCACAAGCCCCCAATTTTTTATCCATAGTGAAAATTAAACCAAGATGGCTCACTTTTAGAGTAGAAATTGTGACAATATTTGGCTAAAAGTTTGTAAACGCCGATGCTAGAGCAACGTCTTTAATTTGTAAACACTAAATTAATATGCTTTGAATTCATAACTTTAAATCTCTAAAAAACACAATCAACTTTATATATATGCCAAATTCCCAAACCCGAAAATTGATGAACAACGACCATGTCGGAGTTTAAAGAAGTAAGTCGGTATGGAAAGGAAAAAAAGAGCGATTACACCATGCAAGAAAGTCATTATCGAAAGGACGTGCATACGTAAGTGCATAGTGCTGAAGGATACCACAATATAGATAAACATAGAGCGTCTATGCAGTCTAACTGTAGTCAACAGAGCAATCACGACGCAAAAGCCTATACTACTCTATGTGAATAATATTCCACTAACTAAAAATTCAAGCCGTACCACGAGGCTTTGGAACAGGAGCTGGATGCTGTACATCTGGCCTATCGATAGGGATCGACAGAGATGAGATTATTTCCTCAGTGAATGAGCGGCTGGGTGATTTTACTCGTACTTTGTCATCAATAAGTCTGTGTGGCTCCGCTTTACGGTGCTTTTTTGGCTTCTTTTTGACGGATGCAGAAAGCGCCATGGCTTGCTCGAATGAGAGACCTGAGGAGGAGTCAAGTGAAGGAGACAAGGGTTCTGGGGAGGAATGACGTTTTCTAGCTTTAGGAACAGTAAGGGCGGGAAGCTCGAACTTTTGATCCAGCTTCGAAGTGCGTTCCAATTTGTGGTGATGTTGCTTCATCAGTACCTCGGGTAGCTTGATATTTTCGCGCTTGATGTGCTCATCGAGAAGAGCCTTCCACTTTATGACAAGATTACGAGCTCTCTCACCCAATTCACCAGGTTCGGACTTGAGTCGACGAACAGCTTTTCCAACACCCGAGTTAGAAAGCTCGCTAAGAGTCAAAGTAACCTCGCTGAGAGTTCGAAGTACCTTGAGCTTCTAAAAATAAAATTCCATTTCAATAGATAGGAAAATTCGCTCAATAGAAAACAAACCCCGTAGGGGTTCGTAATTTTTTTAAAAAGGAGAAAAATTGCAAGCGACGAAAACAACAAGTACAAAATCTCCACTAGAGTTAGTGATTCACTGAACTAAGACTTACAGCATCATAATCGACACTATCATCGTCCAGCGTAGCGGCAAATCTAGAGACTGCCTTTTCAATGTCACGAGCCATCAAGAGACTAGAGTCTATTCTACAATGGCAAACAGATGACCGCACTGTCGGCAGTAAATCGGCCTATTGTAACAAATTGTATTTAACGTTTTAGCTTGTTTCTTTGAAAATATTAAAAAATAAGTAAAATTAAAATATGGCGAATGTCTTATAATTGAAAGTTGGACCGCATGATGATAAAGAGACGAAAAAATTGCACTGAAATTTAATTTTTCGAAGATTCAAAAGGGCTGCTAGGTCATCATTACCAAAACAGGGCTCTAATTTGACAGCTTGGCGCTATCTTGAAGCTCCAAAATTGTGTCAGTCAGCGAGGGAATTCGGTACCACTACATCAAGATATCTTTTCTAGTTATTCACTTCTAACTCCTCACGAAAAATCGTCACCGTCCCTAGATTTTCCTGGCATTTTTTAAAGAAATTTAGATAATCGAAGCAATATTCAGACCAGCTTTGATCTAAGCAATTTGGCATTCAACAACAAAGCTAGAAAATTTACTTGAGTTATCAATACAGGAATTCTTTTGATTCCATCTCAGCGATCTTAGTTTAACTCTTCTTTAAATGCGTTTTTACATAACCTCTTTAACCTTTTCTCCATCAATGAACATATCTACTTAAGACAGTCTCGCACAAATGCGAAATGGCATTTTCAATAGTGCGTCTGCATTTTTGGCAGTTTTTGGTTCTGTTACTTCATACAGATTAGCAATAGTCACTGCATAGTACGGACGTCCCAATCATGCCGCTAGGATTTAATAAAATCAAGGAGAGGTTTGAGAGTGCAGCTGGGGGGACGATTCTCATTAGCGTACCTAATCTTAAGCGGAAAGAGAAACAAACTTTCGGGAGATGTAAATGTCGCATATTTTCAACTTTATGATAGATCTGCCTTGTCTTCAGCTTATTTCTCAGTAGGACATTTGCGACTAAAGGTCTTCTCTTATCTACAAATAAACTGCACTTTAGCACTGTAGTGGTCTATAATTTTTCGGGTTTTGGAAAGTCACGGTTAGTTGAAAGTATCTACAAATCAAATGCCACTTTGTATCAACGCACAATTTTGGCTTTACTTAATCAGATATGCTTCAGACCAAAAAGTCTAACTCGACGTTACATTTTGAAAAACTTCATAAATGACGATTTCGAACAGATATATTAATGGGTAAATAGAACGAATCAGAAACTGAATTGAGAAATTTTAATTTAAGTTCTCCAAATTTTTTGACTTAATAAAACCATCAGTTTTTAAAGCATCCATGTACTTGCAGTGATAAATAAATTGCATTTCAGCTAGCTGCTAATGTTATCCAGAATCAGAGTTTTGACCGATAAATGTTAAGCTCAAGTGCCTCCATGTATTATATGATGGGTAACTTATAAACTGTAAAATAAAATAATATTTTTTAAAGATATCTTTGCATATATAAGGTATAATTTGTAATAAGCACTTTCTGATTGTTGACCTTGGGTGTCTCACATGTTTGTACGAATTGAGAATTCGACTGATGTTTCAACCAGAGTTTTTCTCACGGTGTGTGTTGCGGTGTGTCGGCTGGACTATCTTCAACTCATTTTGTACCATGATAAATCGATTTATTGCATGTTATTAGACGCTAGTGATATCAATTCCGTTAAGCACATGACGAACTTGCAAATAAGTTGCTTTTATATTTGCCTAGAAACCCCTAACGGGCCACATTGCGAGGACAATGGGTTCCTCAGAATGGAGTTTGGACGATTTTTTAACTGCTGGCGTTTGCGCTTTATTTGTTTGTTCTCTAACGTTCTTTATCTATCAAGTTCTACGCCTCTATCTTAACCGCAGCGTCCGAGTGGAGTGTTGGTTTTGCCAGTCCCATAATGTTGTCAATGTGGACAACCGTAATTCGTACTATTGCTCTGTTTGTGACCAGTATAATGGTTTCACTGAGTCAGGTGATTACAATCGCGAAATTCCCGGTCAGTATTTTGCCGACCCGAGAACACCCCGCTACGTATCTAATCAGAACATGGCAAGAAGTAAAAACATCGTTCAGTCTGATGTTTTATGCAACCTGTGTAATCAGAGACAGGCCTATAAAATTGAGCAACTAGCAAGATTCGAACCTTCGAGTGAGTCCAAATGGGAGGAAGAATTTGATCAATTTAAGCAGGAGCTTGAGAACTGCTGCTCGCTTTGCGCACTTTGTATTCCTAAAGTCCATAATATAATAAATGAGGTAGGTGTCATCTTCGAAGATCCTACTAGTTTTTTGCTTAATCTTACTCAACATTTTAGGTTGACATGGGAATCCTCCCAAATGTACTGACTTGGTGGCGAACCCGATACCAACACCCCTGCTCTGAAAACTCAAAGGCTCCTAATTCTCGTTTTATTTCTTGTTTAAGTTTAGTAGTCTCAGTACTTCGCGTTTTAACGTCAGTCTTGTGGGTGTCACTCTCGGCATCCCCTTTTCTCGATTTTTTTCACAATCGATCCTGCTATCCTCAATCTATTTCGTATCTGAAAAAAATTCTTAGCCCCTTTTGTCACCGTATCACTGTTTATAAGTCTCTTGTTGCTCTTGAGTCGACGGATATCCTTAAAGTGCTCTCGTTTTGTCTGCTAGGTAACTTCGCATTGGTCTTACTGCATGTCACTTTGCCATCTTCGAGTCTATTTTCCGCCCTGCTTGATGTCATTCTTTTTGTTCTTGCTGCAAATCTTATCATCTGCAACGAACGATTGGTTGCTTCTTCACAAACCCTGCCCTTTATTCTTGTCTTCCTCGTTCTCATTGCCTGTCTTGCTGTCATCGTTCATAATTGGTTCCCCTACGCAAAGGACGATTTTCCCGAGCAGAAGAAGAAGCTTGACTCCACCTGGCCTTCTTTCAATCCTCCATCTACGCCTTCTTCAAGAGCCCACCCTGCCTCTGTTGTTGAAGCTACTGACATCCTCTCATTAGATGGACTCTCTTTGAACGGAAATGCAACCTCCCATAGTCGGTCACTATTCACTCAACCGATTTTATATTCGCCCAGCCCATCCTCTGCTGCCTACTCCCACCCATATGCAGCCAGCGCTGCCCCGGGACTGGGCTTTGTCCATTCCCGGCAGCAGGTGTCAGAGGTGGACGCTGCTAGTCACTTCACAAGTGTCAGTCAGTGGAATTCACCCAACGCACATCTGAAGAGACGCAGCAAGCGAAGAAACAAGGAATCTCGCGGTGCACCAAGTGGCTTGTTGCGATGGGCGCTGTATCTTCTATTCGGACGGCTGGAGACCTGGGCAGATGTGCGCGCGGAACTGGTGTGCCTACTTAATGCGGTTCTGGTAGGACTCTTGCTTGTCCTTGTGTGTCACCTCTTCTACTCCATTGTACCCCTTTTGTGGAGCTTGAACCTCTAGGTTCCTGTTGCGGAGTGCTAGTTTTTGGTTTAAATCCCTTGAAATATATACGTACGTATATTACCTCCTTTTGCATGTGTGTTACTTTATCGCGTGATCAATAAAGTGTGTTTTGTACCTACATCATTCGAACAATCGAATGGACGTCAACATGGGCTTTCGTACCTTGTTTTGTGTGTGAAGAATCGTCATTTTTACTCTTTTACCAGGAGCACGAATAAAGTTGGCTTACGGCATGGTGGCTAGCTACTCCTAGATTCTTTTCCTAGATGGAACAATTACCCAAAGTATGATGAAGAGTCCCAAAACCAGAGGAGAAGACGTCGGTCCCAGCTCGTGTTAACGTTTTTTTCTGAATAAGTGTGTAGTACGTAGGTGTTACGGTTCGGTTGATTTCATTAATCGTTAAAGAAACTTGGTCAAGCAGATTATATTCAAATGGTCAATTATATGAGTGAATCAGGTGTTTCGCCTTTCCGGTGTAATCGTTGCCCTCATGTTACCGGAAGGCCACCATGTGGGTTTCCCCAAGTATACTGTCCGGCCGCGTTCTTGCGACAGGGTCTCGATACCAGCTAAATGGATTGCGACTCACGCTCATTTGTTCCCAATCCCTTTTCCGGTACTGCATGTTAGTGGTAATGCTAAGTAGGTGTCTGTTGACATTTGATGTGGAAATAGTAAGAGAATTAAGTAGAAGAAGCTACACGAGTTAAGAAATATACGGGACTTCTCATCTCTCCAATGCGGATCAACCACTTGGTACAAGATGAGCAGTTCCAATATCGGAGGTACTAGACGTCTGTGCCGGAGCATTTATTAGGAACTTTTGATTATAGGGAACGCATGCACGCTGAATGTGGACAGAGGGCTTCACTTGGAACTCTTGTTAGAAAAGGCGAGGTTAAGTTACCTGTTTTTTCATCTTTTCCGAGAGCACAAGGAATAGAGCCCAGTCTCTAGCCATTGCAAATCTCACTGGATGAAATTTGGGGCTAATTCAGACATCTACAATTTATTAGTAGGATCGGATAGCTTGCTGACCTCTAGTTTTTAGTACCTACTCGGTCACCACGCCCTATCTCCAAATAGGTTTCAAGTAATTTATCGTCGACTCCGATTACGAGGCAGGGTAGTGGCAATATAAGGCGGAATATTTTGGCGCTCATAGTAGGATTCTAAAACTGTGACGTAGCTAATATATATATCTACACAGGCACACTCCAAAATCTCTACCTCGCTGAGTTCGATGATTTGTACTCATATTTGATCTTTAACTTCATCTATTTTTCGGCATGTATTTATCCGAATGACGGCATCCTAAAATGTTGTTTTGAGAGTTGCTGTACAGGAAAATACATATTTTCAATTCAGACTATAAACCTCAAGGGGTTCCAAGCGTTGTGCTTTTATTGAATTAGCCTCTTCCCGAAGTCCTCTGATTTGATTGATTGTATGACGTATAATACGAATCCACATCAGAACAGATATAATTTAAGACAAGTATAATGATTAACCGATAGATAATGTTTTTTGACCGCAGTGAGTGCAACATTGTCGAATACGACATCACTAATATTAAGTGACTATTTAATTTGACGTTTCTATCTTACTTTTTGCAAGATTATTAAGAGCCACAATAGCATATGCGTTTTTGCAAAAAATGATTGGCATAATCGGTTGAAGTGAATGGATTCAGGTTCCCGTTTATGTGTATAGTAAGGAGCATTATTTTCCAATTGGATTACTTCATCAGTCTAGCTCTCATCCCTAAATCAAAATTCTACATGCATGTTTATAAAAAAATCCGTAGATAAATCGTTTGTTAAAATGACCGTTAAATAAAAAACAGAATCGAATGACCTAAAAGGGAAGGGAATGTATGTATATGTAAAACTAAATAGATGATTAGTAACCTTGAGGATTTACGATATATTGACTTTTAGCCAATAGATTTCTGTGAAGTAGGAGGCTGTTTATCTTACCTCGAGTAACGTGATACTACCAGAGATCGTTGGAACTTCCTGCTCATATCTTTCCTACATTGTGAGCTTTGGTTTTAATTTAAATAGAGGAATGTCTCTTAGGTATATTGCTTAACCCTGGATGTTTCCGGGTTAAATTCATTTGCCTAATATTATTTCGAATTTTGCGTTTCAAAATGGCCCATACATTAATAAAACCAATAAATACCCTGTGCAGCATAAAAGTATATATCTTTATGTATGTCATGTCCTCCAAATTCTTTTCGTGGTTTTAGTGAATACCTTTGAAATAACATGGTGGACAAGACAATCGCCATTGATATAGACTTGTCTAAAAACGAAAATCGTAATGAATTCTCCTACATAGACCTCGTTAAAACTCATCTGGTGAGTCTCTGTTGGCTTGGTTTTAGTGTTCGTGGATTCCATTATTTATAGGTTTGCCGGTACATATTCTAAAAATTAGGCCATTTTCTACGAACGTTTAATTAATTAGTCCGTAACATGATAAGGAAATTCTTCTCTCAGTGGTGTTTTCCTTTCTAACTTTTGTAATGATATGTTACAGGGCTTTGATGCAGATGCTACCAACGCTAATGCCGACCTTTCCCTCGTCGATTTTGTCAAAGAAATTGAACGTAAATACGTAGGTCCACTATTTTCTGCTAGCTTCTCCCTCGTGGTTTTAGGGCGAAATGCTAACCGCCGTCAACAAAACCGGAAGTAAGCGCCGTCTTCGGTTGCATGACTACAAAAATATGGGCGAAGGTTATGACACTCGCGACCCCTTCATCGATGACTCAGAAGCTGTTGAGTTGGTAGTCGCTCCCACACTTCGTACGCGTCACGAAGGATTTTTTGTTAATGATGGCTTGCTGGAGACCGTGGAGGACAGTTCTATGGATATTGAGGCTCCACCGAAAAAGCAAGCCAGAACCGATCGTTCCGGTACCCATTCACCAACATTATTAGCACCTCAACCGAAACGCACGCACATAAAGAAGGACAAGTCAAAGTAACCTCAAAATAGCACATTTTGAAATAATGTCAACTCCACATTTGTAGGCAACTACTTGAGAGAGCTGTAAAGCAGCTTTCTGCAACCTCTGTTTCTGCAAGCACCAGTGGGACGGCTGCGGGCAGCAAGCCGCCAAAAAACAATGACTTCGCTTCTCTTGACGCTGTGTTTGATTCAGTTCTTGCTGCACCTTCGGCACCTGAATCGACTCAGTTTCGGTCCGCCGCCAACTTGTTTGTTAAGCCTCCATCTGGTAGTGGCGTCAAAGAGGTAAAAAATCCACAGCAAACCGGACCACAGAAAACAAACGTTCCAGCCCCTTTGCCAAGTCTATCCCCCGACGTGGAGACGGAACTTAAAAAGGTCCTCGAGGTAAGCGTCTTTCGCTTTACTTTACAATTGCCAATATTTTAGCATATGCCAACCTCGTCCTCCCAGGGCTCAGGACAAGTGAAACTCACACCACAATTCGAAGAGGCTTTGTTTAAGTAAGCCACCTGCTTCACGGCTAAATGCTTTAACATTCCCTCTCCCTCTTTCTATACATACGTATTTGCATCGTCTTAGGTTTGACGAAGTCCTATCGGCAAAGAAGTTATCCCGAATGCAGCATTCAGCTGTAATGGCGCATATAGCATCAAAGCTAGGCATGAAGGGCAAATCACTGATAAGTCGTTTGCGAAAGATTAAGGAAAACAAGCAGGATAAACATATGGACCCCATGCTTCACAGCCTTAAGGAAGGTGGGTTTCCGTTTTGCCCTCTCCCATTGATATTAACTCCGGCGAGTCATTTTCCAAGTGTATTTTTTGCATTTCAGCTGTTGCCAAACTGATGCCGGAAATCATCGCCACACATCAGCGCGACTTTGCCAACTACCAGGAACGGCTGAGCGTCTGGGAAAGAGAGTAAGTCTATCCTTCTCCTGTCATCATCGAGCATCGTTCAATTTTTATCGCTTACCTCGAAGGCATATGCTCATCAATGCTCGATGCGCTGTTAATACTCGTCGTTTTTGCTGTAAAACGAGCTTGGCTTTTCTGATATTGTTTTCTACTTCTTAAGTAGTTATTTTGACAATTTGCAATTAGCGGTACTCATTTCTACTCCATGTAGTCAAATCGGGTAATGTCCACCTTGATGTAGTTTGTGGATAGCAACGTGAAATGCAGCAATACCACAACAATTCTGTACTTGCTAGGTTACTTTATGAAGGTCCTTTGCCTCAAGTTCCAATTTAATCGTCTCATTATCTGATTGTAATCCCCTGCTTACGATCCTGTTTCGGATAGGGACTTAAAATGTGTTACTATATGTACAGAAAACTCGCCAAGCCGGAGGCGAAGCGACCTGGAGCTCCGAAGAAAATATTCCGTTGGAATTCTGACTGCCGGTAGGTTGCTGCAGCACGTCATCGACACATTTTGTGCGTCATACCGGTTGAGTGAACTGCCAGTGATTTCGTTCGATCATTTAGGACCTTGTTGGAAAAGCTGGTAACTTTCCAAATGGAGTTAACCTTCAAGAACACTGGTAAATGCCCTACTGAGGAGGAAATGCGGCGTTTCCTCAACAATCTCATACCGCTATGGCCCGAAAACTGGATTTCTGTAGCGTGAGTTCATTTAATCATCAATTGACGATCAAAAACAACTAAACCTTTGAATTGGTTGTTTTGTGCAGGGCTCTCTGGCGAGCCGGTTCCTCCGCGTATCTCACTGCCTTGAACAAATTGTGAGTCGCTTTCTGGAGTTGTGTTGATTACTTAACCTGTTGATACTTACTTACGATTTCCCACTAGAAATCCTGCTGCTGCACATGCTCCAACAGCCACATCCTCTGCTAACAGTGCCATAAAGGTGCCACAACTCTCTGGTAATGTTAATGCTACAATTAGCAAGTCTTCACCCACCGCAGTGCCCGCTCGTATGATAAGCACTCCCCCAACTTGTCATGTAAAATCCTCGACCGCCTCTGTGGCAGCCAGCGTGGCCGCCGCGACCGTTCGACTTTCTGAAAACCGCGTAGCTGTCGGTCCACTTCTCGCAGCCTCCACCATCAACACTCGTCTCACGCCTCCAACTCTTCTATCGCAGTTCCCAAAACAGACCGATCCGGCTTCCATAATCGACTTGACACGCAGTTCCCCGTCGGGTGGAGGACTGAGAGTGCCTACAACCGTCAGTGCTGCTCACAGCTCGCCTAAGGCAACTTCTGTAGCGACTGCCTCTCCGGTTGCCACTGCGCGACGGGTTACCCCACTGTCGGTCGGCTCCTCGGCCAACGTTCAGCGCTCGCCCACAATCACCACTGTCAACGTTGGACAGATCTTCAATCGACAACCACAGCAGCAGCAAAGTGTAGGATACCTTTCCTTGCCCTGATTTGCTTCTAGTAGGTGGTTTGATTGCCTCACGTTCTCTAATGAGTGTGTACGACTAATCGAGTTTCAGGCTCACGCAGGCTGTAAAATTGGATGAGTCCCTGGGGTGTAGGTTATTGTGTTGGTAGCATTAAAATTGGAACTGTGTTTAGGGTTAGGGTACGCGATGAGACCGTTGTAAAGACAACTAACATGCTCCTTTGTGTGCCTTTGTCTGATTGTAGGTGGGGGCATTGAAAGTGAATGACTTGATTGTTGTCAGAACGGACAGGATCAAAAAGTTCTCCTGTTAGCTATCCTCCCGACCAGCGCGCGTCGTGCTCTGTTCCCCCTCTTGCCTTGTGACCACCGGTGCTCTGGTGTTCCCGTCATTCATTCCGGTTGCACTAATAAAACTCCTTAATAAATGGTTTATCTTGGTGGCGTTCGGGGTTTTAGCTATACCGTCTGTTCTTTCAAATGTGGCATTAGGCAGGATGTGACTGTGCGGTGGCTGTATGCTATTCGTATCAAGACCCCCCTCTCTTTAGTAACTCCCATAACTGGTAGCATGCAACCGGGTGTACCTTTGCCTGTTTGACAGATACGTCCACGTTATTCCTTGAGTAGTGCCCCCTGTTAGACCACCCTCTCCCCTTTCTTCGGAAGCGCTTCACTTTAGGAGCTGGCTCGTGTTTTAAAAACAATTTTTGCTCAGTGATGCTTTCCATGAATCCAATTCAATTAAATTTCGGAAAATCTTGACCCTTCTCCATGAGACCTTCGATGTTCTATTGAAACGCCTAATCTACGGTTACTACATTCTGTGTTGAGTTGCTTTAGTAGGCTTTGCTCTTACCCCATTGCTTTGTGATGGTCAGATAGGTTATTGCTGGATATTTGTGCACATCGGAGCAGCGGTAGGAAATCATAACTTCCGTTAATTACCACTGAGTCAACAACTGAGATTTAATCATCCTTAGCGTCTAGGCTCTGAATGAGGCTTGTAAACGATACTCAGTAAAAATTTCGAATTTACTCCTCACCCTACCCTTTTGCCTTGATTCGCTCGCTGTCAAATATTAGTAGTAGTGTTTCCACTCCATGCCCCTTGGCAACGAAAGTGTCCTTTGTTCTTTATCGCTCATTTGAACACTCTCCATGGCTCATTTAGAATTTATTTGGTGTCTAGTCAACCGGCGCGACGACCCTTCACTTCTTGGCTACCTCTGAAGTGGCCTCTGACAAGGGCCGACATGATTTTGAAAGCTTGTATCTTCTTTTCTGTTGTTTTGCTTAAGCGATTTCTTCAGTTTTGGCTTGCCATGCCTAACAGGTTTTCTCAAAATCTAGCCATCTGTTTCCGCTACTGTGAGTTCTCGTAGCTTTAAATATCGCTTTTCGGCGTTCGTACGTGTCGGCCGCAATTTTAGCAATTACGATTTGTTGGCCCGTTCGCGGGGCGAAATTTAGTTTCAATTCTTGCAGTCTCAAGTAATGGTCTGGTTTTGGTATCTTGAAGCTTGCTGTTGATTGTCAGTTTTTACCCTCTAATGGCAAATTTTGTTTGCTAATGGCTATTCTTGCTTGTAATCACAAAGTCACTCGTGTGCCTTCTTAAATACTGTCACATTTGCTAGTCTTGCGTCTGTTTGATTGTATTCCATGGCTCGACCATTCTTCAAACCAAAGTGATTTTTATAACAGCCTCTTAATCATGCACGGTGTTAGTAAAATTCCATTGGCAAGCTTCTCTTTGAAGTGTCAGTGTCCTGTCTCATAGGATGGGTACTCCTTTCAATGTTTATGCATTCACCCGTTTTCATATAAGTGGCAAGGTCCCATTCTATATTTATTTTCTTCTTGAATTAGTTCTATCATCGTTACCCCGTAAATTGTTTCGTCCCTTAGCTTGCTTCAAAAACTTCGCTTTATTTTCCCAACTCAGGCTTTCTTACGGAGTGACTGCTATTGTCATCGTTGTTCTTCATCAACACCACATTGAGATCGTGGTGTTGTGCTTACCATGTCTGCGGCGTCATTTAAAGTCATAAGAGATAATAATTTCTCGTCTTGTAACGGCAACTTGGACAGGTAGTATTGCCATAGTGCTACTGACGAAGCCCTGGGTGTATCAGCCTCTTATAAGTGCTGACACTATCTTTTTAAGTGGCTGTTTTGTGTTCGGGCGAGTTATCCTCCTAGTCCACGTGTTTCCAATCATGTCCTTCCTCCTCTCCCTCGTGACTTCGATCTACCGATGGGAGGATAAATTTAGGCAATTCCGTCCTTAAAAGTCTCAAGCAAACTTCCTACCATTAGTTATATGTATAGTAGTTACGAGTCAGAGTCTAATGCTTGTGCTTACTTCTGTGCCAAGTCGCCCATATTTGTTCGAGTAAGTCACGTCCTACCAGCAGCCTTCCCCACTCTGCATCGCTCGCTGCAAACGCTCCCTATGTGTGTTCATTTACTGATGGTAGGGCTGGCCTATTTGGGTGTTAAATAAATGGCAAAAGTACAATGACATCCGCTTCCTTGTGCGTTTTTAGCTCCAAAGGTATCAAGTTATGTCTAATTATGCCACCTAACCCTGCTCCAGTGATTTCGTTTTTGCTTTCGGCAGCATGTTATGCGGCTCTCGTATAAAACGGAACGCTGCGTACAGCTAAGCTGTTTCTCACTTGTATCCTTATTAACTGAAAATCCGTTTGGTTCTAGTCTTCCATGGGAATGTCCGAATTGATCACAGCAACCGCCATCGCATTGAATCAACATCACCAGAACCAGCTGGCCCGTCAACAGCAGCAGCGCCTGTCGGGTCACGAAAACGTGCGAATCGCCACCTCGAACCCGGTAACGCCAGTCATCGTGAGCCAGCAGCGACAGAGCCTTGCCGCCGACCCACCAGTGGCCCACTCAGCCGCTTCCCCCCTCCCCTCCTCGAGCAGCAACGTGCGCGTCTCCCATCAGCGTCAGCATCAGGTGTGGGGCAATAACCCGGGCGGTGGCCAGCCAGCCGTCTCCTACGTGACCAACCGCACCTCGTCCGCCGCCGCCGCCGCCGCCGCCTCCTCTTCGCCGACTGCAGCAGCCTTTGCGGCGGCGGCGGCGGCTCAACAGCAACTCCTAGTCCAGCAGCATATGAGGGCGGCTTTCGCTAACTTTGGCAACACCGGTGTTACTAACGGTAGCAGTAGCACTGGTCCGAATAAAATCGGCGAGACGCTGCTTGCCTTGAATCGACAGCTTAACCTTGCTCAAGGTGAGCAATATAGGGCGATGGTTATTTTATAAGCCAAGCACCAGGCTAACCATTGAAAAAACCGTGCATGCACTGGCGGGGGGGGAAAATGATTCTTAAATGTGTTTAGAATCAGTAGATTTAAAGGAAGGCCGAACGTATTCTGTTTTCAATAACTGTCCAAATTAACCGGTCATTGGACCTAACTCTTCAGTGAGGGAATTCGTGTGGCTTTCACGCGACCCCGTATGTTCGGGCCTGATTCAAGTTCTTTCCTTATTCAAATAATCAAACCATTCTGTGCTTAGGACATGAATTCCGTTTTTTCATTTGTTTTGTAGGCCAGTCAAATGACGTGCATAGGACAACGGATGGAAACGGACGATAGGTAGGTTGTCTACCTGCCTGAGATATCGTTGGTTCCCATACCTAGTGTAGCTTCTGTTACTGGTTAAACAATTTCTCTCTCAGACCACATGACCCCTTTGACGCAAAACCCCACCGTGGCATCCAACCCTAAGGCCAATTTTATGTCAGCCGTGCTTCTGAGTCACTCCTAGTAAACTTGGACACCCCTTTTCTCGTGTACCTGGTGCATCTTTGTATTGAAATAAATGCAGTTCAGACAGATGACTTGGATTTGACTGGGTTAACGCGCCCCATGACGAGGCCTTGACCTACAACTTACGCAAATCTAGAAACTGGACAGCGGGGTACTTTTTGGAGTTGCGGTAGACTCATTGGCGATTTCTTGTGGGAGTCGTTTTTTTTTAATTGAAAAAGGCCCCTGCCGATGGTTGTTAGCATTTTCTTGTAAATCATACCCGCTCTTTTTGAATGGTATTTGGAATCTTGATAATTATTTCAGATTTACAGTGGCGGAAGAGATCTGCAACTTAGAATTGGCTAGCATAACTAAATCCGAAGCCTCGAATAACTTTTCAAAACAGTTCTAAGAGTCGAATCTCCTCACCACACCCGAATAACAAGTCGCTACTTTCTCCATACTAGACACTGTTCCAAGCTCAACATCCCAGAAATTTTTGCTTGAGCATCAGAATAGTAAACAAGCCTTCTGTGCGTTCCCGAATTCTTCATAAACCAAGAAGGTATCAATTTATGAGAGGAAGGGAAGGCTTCTCGTAGCGCACAGTTGATTGGCCGAAGCCGTTCAAGACCACTAGCGTGTTTGCACGTGATTGGCTGGAGAGTGCTGATGAAGATGTTGGCGCATGCAAGGATGAGCTGAAAATGCCTTGCAGAATGCAAGAGGAATTTAGGTGAGACAAAATAGTGGTATTTACAGATCGAAACCTGTACGAAATTGAAGTCGGAAAAGCGGCTTAGCGATTCAATCCCGTTAACACTAATTGAGTAGAAGTGAATAATATAACAATAATTTTGAACGAATGACCTTATATCGAGGAGAACTAGGTGTCAATAAACTACCCTACAGAATGTTATTGCAGTAGATAAAAGTTACTAGTCAGTATGGAAAAGCTAAGTTCTTATCTTCGGGTTTACAATTTTAGAAAGCTACTACATCGCATGTTATTTGCTCCTTTTTATGCAGCAAGAACTACTGCTAGTAATAACAGAATTCTGTAACCTCGGCTGCAGGATTGTTAATATTTTTACAAACTCGAGGCCCTATTAAAATGCTTTTTTATACTCCAAGTGTGTACCTGATGTGTAGCTGATTGATTACATTTTCAAATACGTGTAGATTAATACTATTTTTGTTTTAGTGAATTCATCACACTATTAGATTGTCTCAAAATATGCATTCATACTTTAGGGATTGGGCTAAATTCTAGTCCATAAACTCATGCGGGTAATTGTATATTATTTTCGTAACTTTTTTGAACTCCTCCTCTTGGTTACAATTAACGACGCTCTGGTTGTTAAGGTATATACTAGGTGTACTCTGCAAATTTGTACCAGGAGAAGATTTTAGCTGTTGCAATGCTGGTTGGCGGTGGGATGTACTATTACCACACGTCGATCAGAGAACATAGTGATAAATATAATTCAGAATGACCTACGATTTAGTGGTGATGCCTTGTTTCTCAACCAAGCCTTAGTACCGGAAAGGGACCTACTGATGACGGCAATGGGCACTCCCCAAGAGCTCGAGTTGGACGTGACGGTCAATTTCGAGGTGTGTGCGGCCCTTGAATGTGAGAATGTCAAAAATCCCACAATTGTGAAAGTGGCGTATGGTTTCTAATCAAATGAGCCAAAATGGGGCATAGAGAATTAAATAACGGTTTGAATAGTAAAATGACTAAAACTCAAGGAGCACTTAATTGAATGTTTACTTCGAGGGCAGGAGATTTTCCGAATCCTCAAAAAGATATAAAATCTAAAAATATAATCTCAGCCTTTAGAGCTAGACATCAAACACAACATGGTGCCTCATTTATTACGACGTGTTTTATCTTAAATTTGACTTACTACTTTCGTGTAATCTAGCGAATCAGTATAGTCACAGAAATAACAGCGAAATAACAAGGGTTTTGCATCTTTTCCTTCTTAAGGTTGCTTCGGTGAATTTGATACCGAGTGATTCCTTATTCTCTCACAAGACCATCTGATACGGTTCTAATTACGGCATGAATTTCAAACTCCATACGTCAACAACCAGCCAAAGTCCACCGATATATCAATTTTTGTAAGTTTATGCCGGATGTGATGCGACCGATTTGTAGCGAGAGAGAAGGGAAATCAACTACAAAACCGTTCATAGGAGCCGTGGAATGCAAGCATTTTGAACTAGATGAAGATACCTATGCAGCCCATCATGCTCCGATCGTAGAGGGCACCGTAAAAAAAAGGTCTTAAAAGTCCGTTCGCTAGCACCCAGTTTCATTTCTACCCAATTCAACCCTACACATACAGAACGATAACCTCTGCACCTCAGACTAGCGAAAAGTATGAGTGCTTTACGAATTAAAAATCCCATATATAGTGCTTGAAACGACATACCCTGAGCATATCGCTAGTGTTGTATGAAAGAGGATAGAAACTGACCAATTTAACCCTTTCATTGGCTTAACAGTCCTATAGATAAGCAAGATCTTGTTCTCCCCGTAGAAATAACGCGAATGGGTAGATGAATAGAAATGCCTCATTATTTAATCTTACAGAGCCGATTAAAATTTTATTGGACGACCTTATCTTGGAAGTCATCAAACTTAAAGAGCTAAAAGAGCTAGCGACAATTAGTACAATAACGTTACAAAAAGAGACAAAAGCCACAGTTCTACCAAGTTTTCCAGAAGCGTTTTTCCACTAATAAAGCCTACGAGCACCTGCTATTTGTGAAACTAAGCAAATAGTAGTTTTTGTAAAGAATTTGGTCAAATGCACGTTGTTTAATCACTAGCTTATTAAAAAATAGACCACATGTAATATTATTTTCGTACTTTAGCTCTTAAGTGACAAATGCTTTTCTTCCACTTAGAGACCGAACGGACCTAAAGTCTACAATCCTATTCAGATAACATCAAATCCTGGGTGCATTAATTTAACATAAGTGCAAAAATAGAAAATATCAGAAGGTCACCCAGCGTCCCACGTCCGAATTCCAGCCAACGATACTGCCATCGATCCAGGAGTGATCACGAATGGTTGCCCCACTGAGTATTACGGAGTTCTGTACCCGGACGCCATGATCAATCAATACCCCAGGTCCTAAAGTGACATTAGGTCCTATCACGCACTCACTGCCGATTTTGAGGGAAGGGTGCTGAAAACAAACTATTAGCTGATTAAAGTAATAGTTATCTATGGTCAAATCAGGAATTAACTAGATAACCTACAATAAGGACATTACCAAGGAAACCTGGTGGTTCTTGATGTTCAAGACGACCAGTTTTCCGGAAGTGATCTAAGAACATTTTAGTTTCTAGAAGGAAGTCTTCAGGTCGATCAATGTCCATCCAATGTCTGAATGAGGAAAGGAAACAAACAATGTTAACTCATGATCGGACTATTAAACAAACCATCAATCTCAACACAGTGCAATTCCCCGTCTTCTACCATTTCAGGGAACATCCAACTTCAGGGACATCGTTACTTTCCGAACGAAATATTTTTGCAAATGCTATTTACATCTAGTCTCTTTAGCACAGACGGATTAGATATGTACATACCAGCATTCACTTTGTTGGCGATAAAACCTGGTGATTTTTCGACGAAATGCTGCACAGCCCCTGACCGGTCATTAAAAATTACAGCTCCACATCGGCTGGACTCTCTGACTCTTGTCACCTAAGGACTTTAAACATTAAATACCTTACTGCCATCGGTAAGGTATGATTCACAAACCAATTTACACATTCTCTGTATTTCATGTTCTAAGCGAGAAGCCTCTTGGTTAATGGCAAGGATTATGTTATTTATTCCGTCATAAAATGATTTATCTTAAAGGAATTATATTTTAATTAGGACCTCGATTTGATGCATCAACATTGGACGATTGCAGATTTCAATAAGCGGTTTAAGAACGCTTAGTGTCAAAGGTCTCAATCGCGTCCCGAATCCACACATCAGTATAAGAGCCCTCATTACCTCTCCTGATTTGACTAACGAACAAGTTCTATGATCAAACACTTTGCATTAAACTAGGTAATTAAATCATTTAATAAGCAAATGATATAATATTGGTTCAATTGCTGATTAAATTAAATAGACACTGATAAAAAGAGTTACATTAATGATGGTACTGTATTACAACTAAAGTGTTAAAACTATATTATGCTTACCATTTAAAACATTTGCAATGTTTTAAAGAATTCTGTTTAAAAACATTAAATGCAAACAACATAAAGGAACGATTCAAACCACCAGGAACTTCAGTTACTCAATTTAGAATAGGCTCAAGCGGTTTTGGAGACAATATATGTTCAATGTTTCCAATTGTGCTATTCTCTTATTGTTCTATAGACTAGGATGTGGCTATATTGCTGCTGTATGTCTGATTCATTCACCCTGGTAGGTGAGTCAACGTTTGCCTGTTTTTTGATAGCATATTGGAACATCACTTTACTTGTTACCGCTATGTATTTTATTAGTTTGTTCGTCATTACATAACTGCTGTAATGTTAAGATTACGTGGAAGGGAGGACCCACTAGTGGCTTTACATTATAAAAATATGGAAATTCACATTGCGAGTCTATACTCAATTCATACTGTCATCTAACTATTCTTATGCATATTTATAAATCACAATTGCATTAAAATTCTAGACTGTATATTTAACCATTTAAATGCACCTAAACTGTCATAAAAGAATAAAAACGTCTAATTAAGTACCGTAATTGCTTCGGGTATTATTTTAGTATAGCTTTTCAGTATTCGTAAGTGCTAATGTAAAATTTGAGCAGATAGGCAAGACAAGTTTTTTTTACGTTAAGTTGCAGCTTTAACTATGTCGATTCATATTTATTAAGTAAAGCTAGTCAAGAATTTTGAGTTCAAATCTGTTGATGTTCTTTATTTAGCATATTGTAACACTCCTAGAGCTTACGCACAGGAATTAAAACATCTTTAGTCTGGCCAGAGTGGAGAAATGATCAATATTCCGAGCTCACTGTGTTACGTTTGTCTGCTCCAACAAAATGTTCAGCGATTCGGTAAAATCAATGCAAATATACCTTAAAAATTATACGCACCAATATACGCCTCGGAAAAGTAGAAAAGAACAAATAAATTTTCCTCTAGTGGTCATGTTTGTGACTGCTAGATTTGGAAAAACCTGGGGTTTCCATTCAATGGACTTTCAATGTAGTGTAAGATCTCTGCGCTTGCTTCGAACACCGCTACTGGCAGTTGCGGGGTCAGTTGTTGAAGCCCAGTGAGTTAAATCGTGAGAGCCTCAATATTCGATCTCACAGAGCTGTGTGCGGCTGACTTTGCAACCAATTTAGAACACAAAACAGGGGTGGCTGTTTGATATGTCCGCGTATGTTACTCTACATGAATAAAGGAAGTAAATTTCCATGTGGTGTACAAGAAGTGGTGGCTTAAAATGCATTTTGGGAAAAACTCTATTAAAATATACGTGGGAGGCCATGATATGCACTTGTGCCAAAAGTGCTTCATACTTTAGGAATTCCAGTGCTAGAAGTACAAGTACAAGTCTTACGAATGAAGATCATTCATTGAATAATGGGGCCGAACCCATAATTTATCACAGGAATGGAGCAATTTATCAAGCATGGATTAATCCGATTAAACAGCGTTCAATTAGCTTCCGACTTTGCTCCGTAGCGTTAACGTTTCCCTTGGTATCGTGTAACCACTGGCAAAAGCTTATCTATTTTGGCAGTGCCCTAGGCTTGTAGTAGCTGGAATCACAGGAAGTGGACACGAACTACGTAATACCAACTTCTCTAAAGTCCTGAGATCGCAAATGTTTTGGGCCACTCTACACATAAGGGCTAGTACGACTCAACCCTCCACTATTTACTCATTCCATCCAATCATTTGTTGGCTTAGCACTTAAAGCTAGGAACTCTTCTTCAGGGTTCTCTTTCTGAAAAGCGCTCCAGGCCAAATTTTTTCTTTAGAGGGCAAAAAACCCGCATAACCAATGAGACCTCTAGTTCTTGTGACGTCTCAGAATTATCGCTAGGTCTAAAACCGAAACCCGCTAACACAGCTCAGGAAATAAACTGCACATAAAAAACTATAATGCACAAATCCTACAGCGTGCAACAACTGAGAAACATTACGGCACCTCGTCGCTATGTATCCCCACCACTCAATATTTAAAATTGGGTGAGTACCGCCCTTGCTGCTATGAAAACTCCACGCCAGAAACAACCCCACTACCGGTAGAACTCCACTCCTACATCAATAACACTGACTACGAAAAGAACTCAAACTTCACTACTTCCCAAGGAAAACGAATTTTTGTAGGCTGTCATGACTACACCTTCCACTACGAGATCCTGACCAAGCACAGTAAAACGCCGCCTTTAAAAAATCGCTGATCTAAAACTGAGCCCACAACTCACACTTCACTCGAGAAAACCAGGACTTTTGACTTGATGAGACCGACAATTGAATGAACGAAAAAAGGCTGCATCGGCAAAAAACATTTAGTATGAAACCTACAACACGAATTGAAGGCCACCGAGTTGGGACATTCCAACTATTTGGTATGATCTAACAAACACAAACACCACTAATTTTCCACGACTTTGGTTGAATCCCGGGATTTGGTTTTGATGGAAGCCAAAGTAAGGGTAAGGAGAATGGAGAGAACCAGAACGCTGCCACCAGTCCTGTTAACCGTTTTCATGTCGAATCCAATTGCATAGTCCCAAGCCTACAATAGTTACGGTAAATTAAGCTTACCGCCTTTATAAAACACGATAAACATTTAACGAAACTCACTAGATGCCTCATGCCATTGGTGTAGTGATAGACCAACGGATAAGCGAGTAGGCACTTGGCAGTGAAGACAATCGGCGGCCCGAAATCATAGCTGCGAACGAAGTCCAGCATGGCGTCGAAATTTCCAGTGTACCAGAAACCAGCAGCACCAGCGCCCATCCAAGCTGAAACGTTACTTACATGTTAGTTAACAGAAACGAAGACCGCAGTGTGAGCAATAATACTCACACACTGCCATAAGAATGCCCGTGGCTCTGTGCAAGAAAGAATTACTCATGCACAAAGGTGGGGAGTAAATGGTGAGATGTGGGGACCATGGACGTTTCAATTTCATGTTTCTCTCCCAGTACTCCTGCATTTCAGTTTGAGCCTTAAGACGAACCTCCTCACTAGTGCTGCCCTTATTTTGAACGGCGACACTAAGCACGGGACAAGTGCGAAGGAGAGGGGATCTCGCCAATATCGAGAAGTTTCTAATTGCGAGAACACGCAGAGACATGCTAGGGCGCAAGACACTGAAAGAAAAGCAGTCACAAGTTATCGTTGAGGATTTGAAATTATCGAAGAAGACAGTTGTTGAAAACTCGTTTCAACTAATATAAGAACACTATTTTGACAAAAACAAGCGTGATTACGTAAGACCCACACACCAAGCCAAATCCGACTTCTACCAACCGCTAAATGCACAATAGAAGTACAACGCTATCAAAACAAAATGTCTAATTTGAAATATCAAATCGAATAGATGATCTTACAGCGTAAGTGCTTTAAATTTGATAATCTAGCAAAAATTATTTCTAAGTGAAGCAAATATTATTTTTTGTGAATGAGCCTTTTGGGCATGCTAGGAGTTGAATTTTATTTTAAATGGATTCTTTCTGTATTTTTCACGTGAGTCTTTCCCCGTGGATGAGTGATCTATTCAAATTGAGGAAACTCATCTAATATGACTAATATATATGCTACTTCGAAGCCATTTTTTCTTCACATTTAAAAAATCGTGAGCCTACCTGAAATCCTGACTAGTTCAAGAAAAATCTGGTTTTGTCACCAGAAGTACGCTTTTCAGCTACTTGAAACTCAATATTCGTAGTCGAGATACGCTGACGTACCGATTGTGAACTATGGGAGCGCAAACTACGTGTTGGTCCACTACGAGTGCTTAGAACTCGTAGTTCTTTCAGCGGCTCCCTGGGTTCTAATGGTAAAGTGCATTGCTTTCATTATCTAAGAGCAAAGTTCTAAATTCCTGCAGTCTGAATATTCTATTTTGTTCTTTTACTCCTGTGATTCTCGGTAACCGGGTCAGTAAGTTGTCCGGATGTGACCATCGAAGTTAACAATTAAATACGAATATGGGACTAGCCGATTTCGAAGTGGCTGCTGGACTAACACCGCAATAAAGTCTTTCCTGGTACCCTAGAGGTGACCGATATGCTTGGGTATAACCCGAAGTCTCATCGGCAGATCCACCTGATTTGTAAAAAATTACAGGTCGTTGTGGTCATTCCTAATAGTGAACTGTTGCAACCAAGTTTACTGACATTCACGACATCGATAGCCTGTCTCGATCTTTCAAACTTTTAGTCAGTCTTCATTGCCCGATATCTTGAAATAGCTCCATTCCACTTGTTGAAGGGCACCGGTCGGCAGTTTGAGTGGCTTGTGCCAATTGCCGATTATGACTCGAACCTGCTTTCGATTAATAACCACTTGCCCTTCGCAATTTTGGAAGCTTTTGTGATAGGAAATGACCCAAATCCTTAGTAGTATTTTTGAAGAAGCGCTTATGAAAACCCACCCCCGGTTAATAGCAGCATCTGTCCATTTACACTATCTTAGAGTTCAGGTATTCAAATCCATTTACTTTATTGCGAATGCACTTTCGACTAAGCTTCGACGAAGGGATACCTCTTTTGGGTGACCTTGTGAACATTTTCTGCTACCGCACTCCCTTGAAGCGTCTCATGTGGTCGCGCATTTGTTGCAGCTAAAACCTATAGAAAAGCGATCAATCAAGCTCAAATGTATGACAAACTGCAGGCGAAGTAGACTATTCAGACTGGTGGAATGGGATTACCGCTTCAACGATTGATAACCGCATTCGTGAAAATCCGAACGCTACAAAATCCAAAAGAGCTAATCCACAACCCCTTTGGGAGTATTTACAAATGCGTTAAAAATCTCCTGATGATCGACGTCGCAGTCAATCCTTGGTCAAAATTCACGGTCACTGGGAGAGTCGCGACTTTATACTTCACTTTATAGACTCAGCTTCCATCTCATCCTCTTGGGGCTTACGGGATTTGAAGCTGCACCACAGAATTCGTCAATCAAAGGCACGTGACCATCGACGAAATAAGACGCGGCGCCGATTCTCAGGCACACAGCACTCACACGCCCACAGTCCAAACACAAGTGCAAGTCGGCTCAAGCTATGGTCCAATAAATGTGAAAAGAAACCCGAAATGCCTCCTGAGTTTACAGTCACCAGAGTTGGCTACGTCACTGAGGCGAAAATCTCATTAACACACACACGATAGTTTGAAGACCAAATGGATAATAGCGCAACTATCCTGTATATAATGTCTAGGTGACATAGCACTTTAGATAGTTGTAGAGGACAATATTGAATGCCTGGCTTCTCCATTAAATCAAACACATTACTCGAAAATGAACAAGTCACTGGATGATTTGTTAGCGATATGGCGCTTGTGAAATACTACCAAAGCATTGTTCCACAAAATGAAGACACCTAGGTCTTGATTGAAGCTAGGAAGATGGTTATGAGGATGGAGCAGATAAGAACAATGGTGCCAGTCGTATTGACGGTTTTCATGTTGAAACCGATGGCGTAGTCCCAAGCCTTAAAAGAATTAATTCATTATAACGTGTCGTTAACATGGCCGTAAAACCAAAATTGATGTGCTCACTAGATGACGCATTCCGTTCGAGTAGTGGTATACCAAGGGGTAGGCAAGGAGACATTTGCCCCCAAAGAGAATCGTAGGACCAAGATGGAGACTTTCGACGTAGTCGAGCATGGCGTCGAAGTGTCCGGTATATAAGAAACCGGCAGCACCAGCACCCATCCAAGCTGACAATTAATGAAAATACATAAAACGTCCTGGGAAAACCACCATTACACTCAACGGCACTGGAACCTACAGAGAGCCATGAGGATGCCAGTGGCACGGTGGAGGAACGAGGTTCTCATGCAGAGAGGAGGAGAGTAGATTGTGAGATGAGGCGACCACGGACGTTTTAGCTTGATGTTTTTCTCCCAATAATCCTGCATGTCGATTTCAGCCTTCCTCTTGACTTCTTCAGGAGTGCTACCCTTGCCATGGGCTGTAATGTTCAAGACCGGGGTCGTGCAAAGAAGAGTCGAGTTCGGTGCGATTGAAAGGTTTCGGCCGATCTTAGAAAGTAAAGGTGCCGCTTGAGGACGCAGAAACGAGCTAAGGACAGGAAGCAACAACAGTGGAAATGAAAAAATGCTTTCGCGTCACAAACTTCGAACAAGATTTTAAAAACTATATGGGATTTATAAGCAATTAAAGCAATGTTAAACTAACTAAATCACGATCTATAAACGGTGACAATACAATGGCTGCACAAATTCCCCCAAAACCCAAAGGACCACACCTGACAAGGGCCGACATGATTGTTTGCGCCGACACAAGTACGAAAACAATATTTAGAGCATTAAAACTTGTCAAAGTCTCTAAGAACTACTTTCCTAAAATATGTCTTTGATTTGAGTTTTATATATTTTAGAGAGTTAATGGTAATTTTCGATCTAGTATGTAGCAATTTTAATTTTCATGCAAACTCAGCATAATTTTTTCAAAGGCAAGCATACAGTCTAGCGCTTTCTTGAATGGAGGGGACGCAACGACTGCTTTGGGAAACGATGCATAAACTTTTGATATCACTGAAAATCACTACACTCTGCCTGTGAATTAAACACTGTGTTTCGACTGACTTTGTCACGGCCGTTGTGACCTCAGGGAACCATATCACCTTCGGTTCATGATCACGCTGACCGATCATCGTGATCGATAATAACTCAGTTCGACGAATCACTGATATTCGACATATAATCAGAGTCTTAATGCTGTATATGATTCGAAATTCAAGTGCTTATCAATCCATATCTATTCTAACGTCTCTCCCCCTGTAGTACTTTCGACTGAAGGACCTACACCTCCTTATCTTTCTATTTGTGTGATTTACCGCTAAAAAGACCATCAAAATCATTTCTCATAATATTACAATGAAGTCTTATTACGTTAACCATGTGATTACATTTAGTAACTTTAAATTCGATTGAATGTTTGATGAAATGTGTATAATAAGGGATTTTAATCCTTTGACTTTGCATTATTTACGGGATATTAGTGTCTTTTAATCTAACTTATTTATATACATCTCTGAAAAAATTATTCTTATGGATAGAAAAGGCATCCACAGAACTCTTAAATAGTTGAAATTTCCTACCGTCGATTACCTAGTTACTAAGTCTCAAAAAGACTGGCTTGATATAAAATGCTAAATTCCAAACTTCAATATCAGTTATCAAAAAAGGCAGGAAATTAAGGGATCGTGGTGCTATTTTGTTCGATTTTTTAAATAGCTACCTGTTAATTTTAGCTTCTTGTTGTACTTGGTAGCAAAGCTCTTTTTCTGAGGCCTTTGTTCCTAATCGATGAAATCAGCACTTGAATTACTGTTTTCGAAAACAGTGTGGCATTACCACTGGTATTTTAACTCCAGCCTTTATAGTAAGTGGTGTGTTCAATAACGAAGGTTACACGTTATTTCCTCTGAAAAGTGGTTAAGCTCTTGATTATATTGTGCCAAACCGATTTAGTGTGAAATATTTCTAAAGTTACTTAGTGCATGCATATGACAATGGAAAATGGAGAATAGAGGAGGATAAGGGGATTAGAATAGGTGTTATAAGGTGATAACCACACTTTAACTTCTTGATCTGCTAAACACAGTCGGTGTACCAAAAATAGATAGTAAACTGGTAGCAATAGAGTTTCACTTTTCTATCTGTCCTCAAACCAAGATCGACCACGGTCCATTCAACGCATTCTTCATTTGCGTCGGCTCCATCTGAATGTACTAGCGCACGAGGGTTTTATACTATACCTGTTTATAAAGAACTTAATCAAGATCAAGTCACTAGCACCTGGCTTTATTTCTGGAGTCAAAATAGCTATCGCCTTGTAAAAGGAGGTAACTATGTTTATTACCGTTACATTAATTGATGTTTCGAAGATCTCCTCTCGAAAAGTTAGGAAAACTCACGAACTAATGGGTTTTGATTACTCACAAAGTAAACTATGGGACTTAAATGTAGTATCGATAGCAAAATATGAGCCATAAATTTTATCGAGGAATTGAATGTGTTTCTTTTCATGGATCCTCACATGATCGCTGTAGTTGGTTAGCTTCAGATAAAAAGATTAGGCAATAATGGGTAATCATGTGTCCCTCGCTCGGCACATCTCACAAAATTCAAAATTTTCGCAATATTTGACTCCCATCTCTCCAGGTCTTGACCGGCCAATTAAAGTCCTGAGAGAAGGTTAAAATCACCTTTTGATCCACGTTCTGGGGTAGACGGCATGATTAAGGCTGTAATACACGTTGCTGTTGACGATGGTTATTTGATCAAAACTCAATGAAGGCAATCGGGCAATTTTCTTCTCCACTGAATTTGGTCTTCTTGTCCTGGTAACACTATCAAATTAAATGCGAGCACATTTTTTGTACATAATTAAGTGTGCTGCCATGCGCGTTTCAGTTGACCGTTCTCTTATAGCCCATCATAACACCTTTCAAGCCAGTACCTTGCTCATAATTTCCAGGGGAAAGCTAACATTCTTTCCAGAGAAGACCTTTAACTGAATATACCAGTTCGCATCAAAAATATGGGTTCAAGGATGCTACAAAGATGAATTTGCTGATATATGGAATCTGCATTCCAAGTACCTTGAAAAGGGCTTTGTGAAAATAAGATTTAAATATAGACAGTGGGAAGTGACATTTTCAGTGCTCGAGGCGCATTAAAATGTTGAAAGGACGTTGAAGATGGTCACTGTCTTCAACAAATGTTAACGGGGTTCCCTCGTCATCGCATGATATTCAACGGTTCCTCCTTCCTATATCCATCTTATTAAAGCTCGATTATACGAAATATCAGCAATTTCGTTTATTTAGGGAATAAGAGGGAGCGAAAGAAGAGAGTCGGGAGAAGGAATCGTAGAAGATAAACATAAGTTTCAAGTTTCACATTAACTCACTCCTTGACACAACCCGCTCATGCTGATAAATAGCACTTTTCAGCCATCATCACGAAAGATTTGTCTGTTTGACCAACTGTCAATGCGATTCGAACACTGCCTTAAGTCACTGAACCAATGAAATCCTAATCTCTCATTAAATAAAATTAAAAATAAACCCTCTAAGATAAGTAACTATAAGTTATAAGTTATAGTTATAAGTTATAGTATAAGTTAGTATAAGTTATAGTAAAAGTTATCAATTTTTCTTTAATCCTGGGTGAGTTCTACCTTTTATCTCAGTGAATTTTAAACTGTTAGGAAAAGTAGTCAACAGGAAAAGCTTTTTCAGATAAGTTAGTACTTAAGTTCAGTTTAATAAGCTTATGGATACCCATTTAGCTATGTTTATTCTCAGAATAGGACCACCACAAAACGGGTTCATCTTGAACCTCGATTTTACCTTTTTTGGTCTGTCCATGCCACCACGATCGTGATCCACTAAGTTACACTTTCAGGTGCTGCTACTTCCATTGAGTTGCCACGGGATTCTATTTTGATCCAAATGAGTTTACTGATAAACACCCATTCCTGAGAGTACGGTATGTCTTCTCGTCTCATTAAAACCATCCCTACTTTTGCTCTACCACCAATGAGTCTTTTGAAGATATAAGTGGGACTTTTGGGCTTTGCCATCGAGATTGAGTCTTATTCGATGGGTATTATCTAATACCTTCTAACTGTCCAACTATTAATCCTCACTGAAACACCTCAGAGTAACAAAGTAACTATAGAAAAATTTCTATTTTTAGTCTCAAAAACAATCTATAGCAAATAGGAACACCAATTTGTCACATAAAATATGAGCTGAGCACCGGCAGTCGTGTCAGCAGGGACTTTTGAAAGAGCTTAGATCACACAGAAGAAATATCCTTGGGGCCCCTGAGCAACGAGCCTGCTCCCTGATTGTTCATTATTTTTTGCAGATTCTCTGTAAATCGGTAGGCATAACGGCTTCCAGTGACCTTCTGAATTATATCCTTCTGGTAGTAGTAACGCAGGCCTCGACTGAGCTTTTCGTAGTTCATAGCGGGTTTGTTCTTGGCAATGCCCCACAGACGAGCGACCGTGTTTGGCTCTTTCAGCTTAAACTCGAGTCCTCTGCCTGTCCAGTTGATGATTTTCCTTGAACCCGGGTCCCTCAGGTGGTCCAGGAGGAACTGCCACAATTGCGGCGGGCCATTGTGGTTGATACTAATCGTGGGCTCAGTGGGTATCGCAGCATCCTCCTGCTCCACCTGCTGCTGTGTCTGCTCTTGAGTTGGCGCTCGAGATGAAATGCGCGATTGCTGAGTGGACAACACCGGAGGCACAGCTGCTGGAGAGATCCGAGTCTCCTGAGGATTTCTCCACACCTCTTGGGTGTCTTCAGCAATGGACTGCTCCTGATAGCTACCAGCCACCCAATCTTGAGAGCTCGTAAGTGATGACGAGGTTGTACTTTGACTACAATGGGGTGCTAATTGCGGAAAACTGCTTCCTGGCCAACCTTGGTAAATAAATAGGAATATAGATAAGAGATGAAAGAGGTCAACTTCTAGCTATCCTGTAATGTTCTAAATTACTTGTAGAATTCGTAGTTAACTGGTCTTGGTTTGACTTCTTAAGGTTGAACGCCTTACAAACTGTTCAGTTAACATAGTCCCTAGTCATCCTAGCATTAGTGCCTAAAATCAGGCATTCCTAACGAATTTAACTAAACTCTAATAGATAGTACTACTTGTCTGCTAGAGTGAGCTCCCTTGCCTTTAATGGGTGTATACGGTTAAAAGCGACAGTAGTAATGGCTTTACATATTTGATCCCGCTGAAACGAATTTGAGGAGGTGGTTATAGGCACACTTTGGTGAAAACTCTTCTGGAACTCATTTGAGCTCTCCGCGTTCGGGGGTCCCACAGACCAATTACGAAATTCAGGGGTGGACATTCTCAATGGCTTTATTTCCACTTGTTGTCGCTGCTGATGCTGCTGCTGCTGCTGGTGAGTAGGCTGTGAGCCATACTGCCTCTGGTTTTCGTCCTGCGTCTGGCCGTAGGGATGGACTTGTGGGCGATTTGTATTCTTCGGGTAGTTGTGTGATGTGACAAGTGTTGGTACCATATACTGCCTCGTAGATGTGTTCACATGCGGCTAGAAAGTAGATTTATATGGTTATTCATGATTCATGCTACAAGTTAAAGTAATTTTCCACTTACAACAACAATACCGTTATTCCTAACACAAGTGCAGATATCATCGGGGTTCGTGGTAGAATGGTTGTAGTTTTGTGGAACAAGCCTGTTGCAGTTTCTGCAGACTATAACATTCGGAGCATGAGCAGAAGCTAAAATACAATGTAAGTTGTATATATTTATAGTGACTTGCAGTACAAACTACTTGTAGGTTTAATGAATTCTCACCCAAAGTTTGGGAACCGTGATTGTGAGCCTGCTGAAGCTCATGTTTGCTTCTAATGCCGTGTCGCCTACCAGTGCGATGATGACTACCGTGGGAAGACTGCACCTGGCCTGTAGTTGGTTCGGACTTAACAGTGGTAGCCAAAACGCCGCCGTCGCTGACTGGCTGGAGCATCGCATGGGAGAAACGGCGACTTGTATCGTTCCAGGATTGGCTTGTTTGATTCATTCTACTTTGATTTGTAATCGGTCCATTCAACCAGTTGGGATCCTGATAACCTACATTGTGCGGCAGGCTAAAGCGACCTACAGCGGAAAAGACAACTTGCGTAGTATTTCACAGACCGAAGGGAAATATTTCAAAGAATTTGAACAAAGTAAGCCGAACAAAACACATCTACGTGAGACCAACCATCTTTTAACATTTTAATGCTTTAGATCAGGGAATCGCATTATTTTCTGATCAATTAAAAACTGAAAATTAACTGAATTTCACAAGGTTCGATACACCTTTAGTTTTTATGAACTCCTTAGTAATTTTTGCATATGCTCTAACATTTTTTTGGTGGAAGCTACATAGAAGAGGAAACTTGCTATGAAAGGCTGAAAACGTCTCAGAACGTTTTGAAGGTAACTATGCATCCTTCCAGAAATATTTGCGTTCTGCTGCACATACTCAAGCCAAAAATATTCCATTTGCATTCCAGTCATCGTATAGAGCAGAAAGACAGTTGGTGGCATTGGTGACAACTGTGGGTGCATGGACACACATAATTCCTCCCTGCTGGGCACACCCGAATGCAGACCACATGCACACACACCTGTGGTGCCTCATCATTATCATCGCCTGAGGAGGAGGAGAAGGGAAAGGGCAGCTGTTGTGCAGGGTTCCAACTCAAGCCTAGCCCCTCGAGTTTGCTTTTGGGTCCCTGCGTTGGTGGTATTCTCGGGGGAGATGGCAGGGGTTTCAGTTTGCGGCTTAAAACTCAGGTGCGATGAAAATTTTCTCATGAGGAAGCCTGATTCAGTGCTGACAGTAGATGTTTCCCCCGGTTTCCCTTTTACACACGCAAATTATGGTTCTGCGTGATCCCCACACACAAAAAAGGACCAAAATTTGGGTTCAAGGACATGAAAAGTTATCAAATCGTTTTTTTTTTCTTTCATATGTAACACCTAAATAGCGCGTAATACAGGGTAGCGATTGCACCTAAATAACCAAAACGGATTCAACTTTCTATCAAAGTGAATCTTAAAACCAATGACTGTACCAGTTTCTTTATAACTATTTATTACCCTACTGAATTTCCTTAAAAAGTTATCATTTCACAAGAAAGATTGAAACGTGGCGAAAATCCATTAAAATTCCACTAAATGCATTGTTTAAATCGAGATTTATTTCGAAGAAAAATGGAACCAGCTTATAAAGGAATAACCTTTTCGAAAGTTGATGCCATCTTGGAATCTGCAACAGAAAATTGTCCGTTCATATGCTAGCATGCCAGCTCACTTTGAAGGACATATTTACGATGAAGATCAAACCTTGTTTTTTAACAACTCCACCTATGATCTCAAGCAAGACTGGCTAATATAAGCTCTTGGATGTATCAAAGGTACTAAAATCCAATCAAGTTTGAAATATGTGAGACCTTTCTCGGAGGTGCTTTTTATTACATTTGGTGATCTGCGTCAATTCATTTTATGAACAAACTCAGATAGGCCTATGCATGCAAAGTAATTGGTCAAAAATTACGATTTGGTTGTGTACACCGAGAATGCATCGTGAGTGCATTCAAACAGTACAGTTGAAACTCAAAAAGAAGAATACAGCCTCTTAACGCAAGCAACATCCCACAGTATTCTATTTGTAAAGTATTTTTATAGGAGCATGGCTGAATGAGTAATGAGAAAAATTCATAGTTAAAAGTCCATTTTAAAAATAGCTAGATAAATATTGAACGCCACCCATTCACATGCTACCTTTGAGTAGTTTCGAATTAAAATAAACCATTTAATGGAGCAAGAGTGTAGATAAAGCGATTTGCGAGGTGATGATATATACCAAAAAATGGTAATGGTTTCATTCACAGATGGCAAAATCAGAACAACTTTGTCTAGAGAAATCCAGAATTCCGATATGCGTCAATTAGTTGCGACAATGAGCCTCGTCCGAGCATTCCTACAAAGCACTTCATGCAAATACATCACTCTATCCTCGGTGGGTGTCAAAACGCGATAAATCAGTGCCACAAGTAAACCATAAATGCCCATCCTGATAGTGAGGCAGAGAAAAAAGTACCACGTCGGTGGCAACAGCTGATGCGCATCCCACAGAGTAAGAGCAGCTGTCGAAAACCTGAGTCCAGAGCCACTCCCTGGGGCACCCCACGCGGCACCAGACAAAACACAGACAGGAGAGCCATTTCAAGAGTTAAAATTTTGATCGCCTCAACCCCCACTCCCCTAGGGCGTGATGTGATGGCCAGCTGTTATCGTCCACCTAGCAGAAAATGGGAAAAAACCCACGGGGACAATTCCAATCGTGTTCTCTAATGGGAACACCATCACCCCCCACCCCCCGCTCAGGAAAGAATCACCCCTAAAACGTGATCAGGTAGGTCCAAATATTAATTTATAAAATATTGCAAAGAGCCAAATAGCACCGGCCTCTTTCCACGTAATATGTTAGTTTAAATTGGACATGGTCAAAACTCTTGATGAACTGAAGTTCCCAAAACGAGATTCTAGTGTGACAAACCCATTGACAAGTTGAAGACATCGAAATGTTATTGTTTCTAAAAGACATAACATATTAAAAGGTGAATTTAAGTGGACAAATTAAATATTTACAATGATTATATATATATGACGGTGAAAACAACAATAGGAAAAACAGTGGATTAGACTTTTCTCATTTGAAAAAAATTGCTCACTGAGGAAGGGATAATGATAGGAAAGCTTATCAAGGCGTCTGAAATCATGCATTAAAGTTATATAGCTGGTGCTTTACCCTAAAATCCTCAACCAACTATTTCGCACCTATCAAAGCTTTAGAGGAAAAGCAATTTTTGAGTGCTAGGGATGTCAAAGACAAAATTAGCTGCATATCAATATTTCATTTCCGGTTTAGATTTTTCGATTGCTACTTAATGAACGGGAAATAAACTGGTTCTACTGAAAATCACCGCCTGGCTTGCTAATGGAATTAAACTAACGAGAAGCAAAATGAGCCGAAAATTGATGTTGGTGGGTGCTGGGAGAGCTCCTTAGTCGTCAAGACCTGGTCGTGGAGGGACTTCATGCAAGCTAGGGCCCACATGGATACACCGTACTAACGAGCTAGTAAGGCAGCGCTTTGGGCGTGGTGAGCGAACCGTGCAAATAACGCAGCTCCACTGATGGCCGTGACGTCAAAAAGTCGTTAACACTGACCTTCTTTCTCCAACTCGTTCGTTCGCTGGCTCATTATGGCTGTGACGCTTTGATGGACCCAGCCTCGGCTCAGGCGCTTGAATAAACATATGCGCGTGTAGATATCAATCAGCCAGTACCGACTGGCGAGCTGTTCACTTTCTTTTGCACCCTTTAAAGCAGGGACCTGGAGACACGCTAGTGGTGAAACCTCCAAGTAGATTTGTTTATGCTTTGGCCATTCTGAATATATCGCTGTCGGAGGGCGTGTCAAGCCTGCCTCAGCATCATAACAACTTCGTTTGTCTGATACCCAGAAAAATAGAAAACCTAGACAGACCGAGATAGCGGATACGAAAGACTCTTAGCAAGAAAAGACATCAAACATGACTAGTCAATTTAAATAGCTCCTTTTTATTAAGACCACACTTAGATCACATTCCAAACTGAGAACATTAAGCATAGTCTAGAAAATAAGCCCTAATTAGAAGTTTACTAATAGTTTCCTGAAGTGATTTTGAAGCAGACTACGATTCTCTTCTGAATATCAACTGCCAGCCTGTATAAAGGACTTAGCTCAGGAAATTTTATTACAAAATCAAAGGAGATGTCTAGAATATCAGATAAAATCGTAATATGCAACTAAGAGTTGGTGCATATCCCTACTAGCTAGTCCTTAAAAATGTGAAAACCCCAAATTCTTCTGATAACGTATGCTTTGAGGAGACCCATTATTAGGGCGCTATATGGCCAGTTTGGCTTCAGAAAAGTCGTTTCCACTCGATCTGGCCTCTATCAGAGAAAGCATAATTCATAGAACTAGAGACAGGTGTTATTGCTCGTCTGGCTCCACCAAGCTTGCTCGTGAGCATGTACTGTTATCAGACCATGTGATTATACGGTCACGGTATTTTGAAGGGGCCAGATGACCTAGCCAGGAAGACACTGCGTGGCACGCACACCAAATTTAAACAAAGCGGCGACGGCGGCGCCCTTCTTGGTGGCGGGCGGTACTGGCAGTGATCAAGCCTGACGAGAAAAAAAATCCGAATTCGAAGCCCATGCACGAGCGAAAATGAGGTAAACTCCGACCTCATAAACACGAATTACTGTGTGGCTTTTAGTGCCCATGTGCATGTCTGACATACCCGAATAGTCGAAGCCAAACAACCCCTAAAAGTGCAATTCACACTTAAGCGTAACTCAAGGTGCGGGTGGTGGGGTTCGAGACGACGTAACTGCGTTTGTTGGCTTAAAATCCCATTGTCGATACCATTCAAGTCTAATCTAATGGGCCTGGAACAAATACTGCCGAAAATGTAATTTCTAACTTTAAATAGAAAATCTTCATGTTTTGGAGATACAATTGCTAATCATTCATGTTTTATGTCAATAGAAACACCATCTAATTTTTTCTCAAAGAAAGTACATTTAACGCTTCTCAATAGCCTCCAAAATGTTGAAATGAAATGCAAATAAGCACTCTACTTCTAAATACTCTAAATGGGTAGAGAGTATTTTTGTGGAAAGATTATTACAGGTAGTCCCGGTTCTTAAAAGAAAAATAACATTACTTCTGCTCCAGAAAGCTTTTATTAATTGTAGGCATTCTGGTATTACTACAACGGTTGCCAAATGTCGTATAACTCTCTTTCATTCAGCGGAAGTTTATATATATATATATATATATATATATGCTGGTAATAGGGGAATCGTGTTTAGATGTTTGATTCACGCCCATCTCTACATCACATGCGTGTTTACATATGGTGTCTACTGGAAACCCACATTACCGAATCCAGTGCATGTTACTGTTCATAAATTTGAACTGGCAACTCACGTCTGTCCTGATAGGTATGATTGTGGGTACTCGGTAGCATCTCCATAAGCGTATTTGGGTTCGAGTGCCAGTATCCTGTGTCTGCCCCCTGACTTGCGTGTGTCGAAGGCTCCGACGTTGTAAGAGCTATGCCCTGTTGAAGCATCGCGGGGTGTTGTGGTTGGGGCTGGATCATTGGCATTTGGTAAGACAGGGTCGGATTGTGGGCAATGGGGAAATGCACCAAGTCAGAAGTGGACCTTGGGGCTGTCACATTACCGCCCATCATTGCAGGGGACTGGTCAGTGCGTCTACTCATTCCCATATCGAGCTGGACACAGCTTTGAACAGTTAGCTACAATGAAATGTGTTCAACAAATTAGAAAATCTTCGCACACACAGAGGAAACCCAAACGCTCATAGATAATGCAACCCCAATGCTGGATCTGGAAATCATAACCGTAAGAACCGAGGTTACAATACACAAAAAGTTAAAGCAATGGGGTTCACAAGATGGAAATGGAGTCATTTGCAAAGGAAAGCCGATTTAGAAATCCCAAATTCGCCAAAGTGTATGGCGATCTAAAGGGCCATAAAACTATCTACCCGACTGACGGTCAAGGGCCATAAAATCATGATTCAGATTTTTTATCACGACGTTATCACTGGATCGGTCGTGATGGAGAACTGTGGGCAGACTGCTGAGTGCAGTAAGACCCGAGCTGTTTGCGTTGAACAAATCACCTGATGTCTGCGGTAGTCTGTGCGCAACTCAACAATCGCTTGTCTTTCAATAGGGAATGTGCAAAACGACGACAAATGTGAGAAGCTAATAGAGCACTCGAAACGCTAAGGTACACTTTTAACCAACAGATACCAGGTAGCACACGCAAGGGGTTGACTACAACTGAGAACATACATCTAGTAACGAATCGGCAGACATAGCATATACCTGGCCATTGTAATATCCCATGCAATCGTAATGGCCGTAATTACCGTAATTGGCATTCATAATCTAGGTTTGAAGGAAAACACAACCAAAAACATGAAGAAAAAGAAAATCAAGTTCCCCTCTGATTTCCGGATTGAAGCTCTACCAACTTACCGACATGATGAGGATTCACTACTGTATTCTTTTCCGTGAGTTCACTATCGCACACTGAAGCTGGTAATGAAATGCAAAACTGCACGCGCTGGCCATACTGTTTATAGTGGCTAGATTCACCGTGCAAAACTCTTGGCCAATCAGATGCGATTGCGATGCTAAGCACCCATTGGCCAATTCATAAGCCAATCAGAAATGACGTCCCCCTACCTATTCAAACCCCTATGGGGATTTAAACTGCATTAGTTAAAATTATAAAACTCCTTTTACTGAAACCGCAGAGCTTTTGTACAAAAACACGCAAAATATTGTATAAAGATGTTTTCAAAAAATCTTTGAAATAGGAGAGCGTATCAGAGAATTCACTGAATTTTCAAGACCTATTTATTTTACTACTTATTGATTATCTCGTTATTTAATCTACTCTACTTGATGAAGAAGAAATGTTGCCTTTAGCAGACTTATGTGGAAGACCCTTCACGAGTAATTATTTATTACAACTAGAATAATTTTTTGAGTTTAGAATCCTCCCGATTTTCTCATTACTTATCATCTAAAATGATACAAGTGAGCTCTGTTTTCTAAAAAGGACATCTTTGCAGGAATCGTAATCTAACTAAAAGTATTTCAATTTGAATTTTTGTATGTACGGTGACGTAGATAATAAGGCAACACGTTGGCCGCCAAATATTCTTCGACAAGTATACATTATGTGCTTTTTATCTGAGCTATTGCTTGAAAGGTAGCCGACCTATCGGCTTAAGTAAGCAAAGTGCAAGTCCCTTGGAGGTCCCCGTCTAAGGGCCTTCCCACAGCATGGTTTCTTGATTTGAAACAGCCGATATCGAATTTCAAATGATCACTTCAAACCTCGAATTACGGCTACAGATGGAACGACTGTGGGATTTCTTATTTTGTCTAAATGATCTGAAGTTTTGGGTGGCTTGTAAATAAAATTCGCAACCGATGGATGCGTCTGTGCGATTTACCTGTAAATAAATTCATTGGATCTTGCAATCGTCTATGAGTCACGGGCCACCACCATGGTAAGAAGAGCAATTGTGAATCAATGGATCGGAAAGCTTATCTTTTGTAGCATTTGGATCTTTGACTTTGGCAACACAACACTTTTAACTCCAACTATGCTAGTGGAATTGCAAAAAGCTGAGAGCAGTTAGAGGAGCAAGATGCAGTCGATCTCATGATGCAATATCTCCTACCCTGTTGCAGTATGATTTCCAGAGTTATTTTTGTTGAAAACGGCGTGCGATGTAAATAAAGACTGAACCAAGGCGATGAAGTGCGAGGGGGTGATATTAGGTGCTAAAGTTTTGGGGTCATTTTGACACCCGCATCTTACAATCCCAAAGTGCGCACACATGCCCTAGTAATTGACTTCTAGTATATTTATTTCCTAGTCTAATATCGACCGATGATGTGAACATGCTGGTGTGGCTGGAATTTAGCAGCTGTAAAACAATTTTCACTAACTTCTTTCGAATCCAGCCCATAAACTTGTAATCTCCCAAAGAAAATACGCACTTTATTGGTGGTGAAATGACTATACCAAAAAAAGATTTCATCACCATCGATTTGAAGGTATGAATCACACCATGGTTACTCGAATTCGAATGCGAAATGGATACTTTAGAGTATATTAATAAGTGAATCGATCTAGATCGAGTTAAGGTTTTACCAATATCTCTAATAAAAAATTTGTTTAACTGAATCCTATAGACTGCATTTTGATAAATTGTAGAACCTTAAACTATGTGTTATAAAGCCGACTTGTGAATGATGACTTTGAAAGTGTTTGAAACGTTCCCTCAGTCAGCACTTACGACAGGCTCGACTGGTATGTTCTGTGCGAATGCCTTAAAGATGAAGGACCAATTAGGCCAATTCTGAGACCACCAATGCTATTTGGTCGAAGTAAAGGCTTCTACACAGAAATTTTTACCAAAACCAAGCTTCTGTATGGATTCAACAACGCCCGGACTACTAGTCCTGAAGATGAAAGCCTGTGAAAGATCTGGAAGAAGCCTTGGCTACACCCGGTCGGTGAGCACGAACTCTCACTGAGAGAGAGTGTCTTGCAGCACTTGAAGCTACGGCTCGGAGAGCTCATACAGAACGCACCCAAATTTGGACGCAGCAGCTCCGGGTCGATAGTGCGTAGATGTTAGGTTAGGCGATGGCTGCGAAAGTTTGGAGGGTCTACCATCTCAATTCTTTAGTGTCCGTGCTCCTGGATCCAGATTGGGGAAGCCTCTTCGCTACGGTCAAGGAAATGAATAGGAAATGAGGATTACTTATTTAAGCCAAAAGCCAAGCTTAACGTCTTTGCCTTGTCATTTACGCCACTCCCGAAAGGATTAGTCAGCAATGTCAGATAGCTTCCAATTTGGTGAAATCAGAGGTCGCGACTTCTGAATCACCGGTGATCAATGAGCCAATTATGGATGTAAGGCCAGTAAAAGGTGCTCTGTTTTCTTGATGTGAGTGGACAGCTGTAAATGATATGGTGTCGACTGTGTCCCATAATGTTGCCAGTTCAACTGTTGGAGTAAAGCGGCCGTTATTTTTGAACTATTTGCATGCATTAGAGTCGACTGCCTTGTGAGTGGTGACTGTTGAAGCAAGCAGGGGAAGAAGCTGGGCTGCAAGTCCTAAAATGGCGGCAGCATAGTGCCACAGTTGCTGTTAGGGCACGTGAATCTTTGGTCGCCGCTGCACAGGAATTCTGGGGCTACCAGGGGGTCTTTCTTTCATCCCATGAATGGGCTGCTCGTGGGGCCCCTCCAGTACCAACCGGAGACGGGGTGCATCCGCACCAGATGGATGTGACAGAGGTAACTGGTTCTGCTCATGCTGAAGAAATGATTAGATTTAAATCACATATCAGCTCTTGCATTTTAACAGACAGATTCTACATTGTTATTTTCTCGGTACTAGGGTGAAGGTCGATGTCTGGCTTGACGCGAACTAAGAGCGCAAATTCCAGACGGTCAAGGAAACGGACAGATATATGCGAGTAGCTAATTTGGCGTCACGTCAATCAACTAGCCAAAAGGAAGAACCTGATACTTGAAGCGTCAGTGGTACCTGTTGTAATGGCGGCAGGACGGTGCTCTGTTTGTTCTACAACTATTCTGTTATGCAAGTGCAACTGCTGCCCTATAGGCCCAAGAAATGGCTTAAGTGAATAAGCACGCAGAACTTCTGCTACGTGGTGCATTAGAAATAGATAACGAGAAGTGCACACTTGAATGCACCCATCAAGAAGGACTGACTACTACTACGAACAGTGAGAGAGGGCTCCGGTGGCGGGCCGAGGTGGTGAGTGCCTTTGGATGGCGCCTTCGTACTCTGTATTTCAATCTCCTCGTAGGTGGAGGAGGAGGAGGAGGAGGAGGAGGAGCCAACTCTCCAAAACTAACCAGCTGAAATTCTCATTCTTAGCAATAACTGCTAGTATCTGTTTGACTACCTGAAAATAAATGCTTCCTGCTAGGTTGGCTCTACTACGGTTGTAAATAAGAGCAGTCGAAAACAAGACAATTTCTCATATTAGAGTGGTTATACTGCGTGTTGGCAATGAATTCAATAGACTGTTCAGAAAAAAGTGGTTGGTTACTGTAAAATCTAGGTCAAAAGATTTATCTGAATTGACAAGACAATTATGCTGCAGTTTTACTCAAAATATCCCTCTTCATAAGCAAGTCAATTACAGCCTCATTCCTGTATTCTTCCACGGTACCTGGAGCAAGCTGATAGTAGAACAATTTCCCTAGGATGATGATTACAAAACTGCTTTTATTCTGTGGTCGTAATAATTGGCATATGACATCCAAATTTATTTCCCCGAGGTGTGGTCGAGAGGGAATCCTGCTGTTACCGTGCATATAGCTACCTTTTATGGGCTCTTTTATCTTGTCCACAGGGGCTAGCGATTCCATGCAGGCATCTGAACCCATTACTGAGCCTTTCAAACTTTTTTCCCGATTTTCAAGGAGCAAATCTGGTGTAAGACCGTCTACCCATATTATGCTGCTCCTTTAGCTCCTTTAGTCAGTGATCAAGTGAGCCTTGAGCAGCGACTATAATCCCCTCCTTGAGGGGTTCATGGCAGCACGAATCATTCCAATACCAGTTATTCTCTTCTACGATGAATCAGAAAGGTTTCAGACATCCATGCCAATTTTAATTTTAAATGGTTATTTTATTTATATGCATATGTCTGCACTTTTAATTTATTGGTAAAACCATCAAATAAGTTTTGGTAAAATTCGATCTTAACACCCTGTATATCCAGGACATCATAAGCTTTAAATGTTCGGAGAAATGGCTCACTAACACGACTGCATTTTCTATCTGGATTGCATGCAACTGATCAAAGCAAATAGCTTCGTCTATATTAGCACCGAGAGCTTTGCCGATAACTGCCTTTTCGAATTGGCTATAGGAACTCATTAATGTCTCCTCTCCTCCTCCTCCTCCTCCTCCTCCTTAGTGAACTCATAATATCCCTCACGACATATACGAGCCTTCAGGCATAGCCATAGTAGATCCTGGATTGTGGTCTATGTTTACTTCGCATTGCGTTCTTCCCACTCAATCGAAGAGGGAATTGCTTTGAAAATGCAGCTGTACTCTTCTCGGACAAAACATTTCGCGTATTGTTAATGAAACCTACCTCACCTCAAGAATGAGAGATAAATAAAGTAAATTATTTTCACAGACTATTAAACTTTTGTTAGTCACGTAAATTTTTCCCCAATTGTAGTTTGATTAAATAATAAGACATTCTTAGCAACGAAATTTAATGAAAATTAAATATTGCTGGTATATGAGCATCGAGGAATTTATAACCGTAGTAAGTAAAACACAAATTGACTGGAACACATTAATACCACGCAAATACTCCATCAAATTATTGGCTAAATATTAACAATTAATTGAGCACTTCAATAATTCATTATAGCTAACAGCCTACAATTTTGCATCTTTTCGTGTTTAATTCATGACCCCACTTAATTTTCTGAAAGATTTAGGCCAGACAACAGCCAACAGGAAATATATTCCAATGAAAGAAAATTCCTATTTAGCGTTGTTTGTGTACGCTTCAGACAAAAGTTAGTCACTAAGGCTATCAGAGCTGGGTGTCCTACTAGGTAGGGCTATTACCGACATTAGTTAAATTTCTCCGCTAAAAACAATGATCCCATCAATCGAGTTTCTATGTAGGAATTACATTCCATGTCTTCATCGTTCATTGCATCCTCTAAAGCCTTTTAACCACAATCTGGAGCAGTTGTGGTTTGGTAGATTTGTAGCAACTTAATTTTTCGTTTGCAAAAACCTTTGATTAGCCTATTTAGGTGATTCCAATTAATAGTGGTGGCTCAGATCATACTGCCTAAGTATGCCAGTATTCTAAGTTAGTAGATAGTAGAATGAGTACCAAGTGGAATAAATTAACTAAGTGAAATTCACTTTAAGGTTTGGTTCAATTTGCATATTGTTATTAACAACTATAAAGCGAGACTAAAATTTCGATGTATTTCAGGTGGAATTGCTGGCCTGTTACAATTGTCGAGCCTGGGCAATAAAACTAAGTAACTAGAAGTATCAATGTTCGTTAAAGGGGTCTGAAGTATAACAGTAGTCAAGGGGATTTGTAAGTTTACTTGAATGTCCTATAAACCGCCAACTTGCAAAATGTTGAATTCATCTCACATAACTACGCTGAAAACATGAGTTCATTCAGCCAAAGCAGACCCTACATAAGATGAATGACCTAAACTAATGCGTTGTAATGTATTTTAGCAGAAAAGACTATTTCTTTCTACAACCCCAACACGAACATCAACAACGGCATTTTACGAATTTCAATGCACCAGCTAATCTACAAAAGGCTAAGGACAGTGGCTCAAGAGTAAAAAGAGGATTCTACCTAACTTCATCTATGATTGACGAAGAAAATCCCCCACCTACAATAGGGAACTAGGAGTTTTTTGAGGAGCCGCAAAGAAGGCATTCAGTGCCAATTTCTAGCTCAGGAGCAAATCTTTTCTACCAGCGAAATAATCTTCAAAAGCCTTTGATGAAATCGATCCAGGGTTTAATCTTGAGCCTTCTTGGAAAGGTTTACTGGATCATAGGATACTTTGATTAGAAAAAAACCGATTTTGTTTCTACTCTAGGATGAATGAAAATGAGGCTTTTCTTTTAATTTAACACTACTTTTTTCCAATCCAGCGTCAAGGAACCTTGAAATAGTGAAACTTGAGTTCTGTATCCTTATGTCTCGCAACGCCAACTCTCATTCTTGGTCAGAAGTTCTGTGAGCTATATTTACATTGGAAAAATTCTTCAGAAACTGATGAGGGTCGAATTGCTTGCTTGTATTTTGAAATTCTTATTTCCGAAAGCTTCTGATATTGATGGTTGAAATTCGAACTGTCAGATAACCTTGTCTGCAACACTTGACTTCAAAACAACCGACATATCCTAAGCCTAAATACTTTCCGAGCTACCTTGTTTAGTCTAGGCTAGCCTCGTTTATCACCATAATTTTGAACAGAGTTTTAATCGACTCTATGTACAAAAGCTTTTTCGTCTTTAAATGAGAGTTAATGGGGCTGCATTTTGAAACAAATTTTAGATTTTGTCATGGTCTGGGCGTGTAAGTACTACTTGACCCAGTTTTGACCGGGTTAGGTACATGTAAATAAAGGGGACTCTATTCCTACTATTGTAAGCAATCAGTAAATAAATATTTACTAATCTATAAGTAGAGGTATTTGTATAAGTGTGAGTATATTGCATCATGATTCAGTTTAATTCATCACCAAGTGTGTTTATCTTGGAAGCTGATTTAGAGTGCAAGGTGAAGTGAGAAAGAGAGAAGTAAATACCGCTCGTTTTCCCAGAAGCGTCAAGTCATCCGATAGCTGGTAAGCTAATTTTCTACAGGTGAAATACATTTATGCTTTACGTGACTAAAATATGTCTCCATCAAAACTGCAATGCTTTGTTTTATAATCCTCTGCTAGTCAATCCTATTCTCAACAGTTTTGCTCTTGAAATCCCGAATAGTGAAAACGCATCTCTAATAGAGCAAATTAAAATCTTGTGATATGGTATGGGAAGTGACAAACTGTTTATAATGGTGGTGAAGTAAGCATCAACCGATAAACTAGGTAACAAGACAACAAGGATGTACTTAATATCTGAGATAAATAAGGCAGTCGTACCAGGAGAAGAAAAGTGGTTGGTAGGAAATCGAAGGGATTTGCTCAGAATAACTTCCGCCATTGACAGCCTCTTCTACAGTCTCGGACACGGAGGAAGCTGAATTTGCACTTTCCTTGGGAAGCTCAATCCCGTTAAAATTGCGTTACTACTGTCGTCGGTAAAGGTCCTTAAAGTCCAAGCAGCAGCACGATAGGTGGAGATAAGTGACTTTCCACAGCCCCCAACCCCCCACAGAATCCGAAGACCGGTTAAGATCTGAGGAGTTCAGAGTCCAAACACTGGAACTTCTCTCTGAGGTGAGGCTCTTATATGAGTCGAAGCAAGGGTTTTCATTGTGCACAAGCTTCATTGCAGGTTTTGGAACATTAAACTGATACGAAAAACATAGTTTGTGATGCCAGGGTCCTTGAAAATTTATTATGTAAATTCTCGCAATGGAAATGTGATATTAGTGCAATCTGCTGTATTAGCCTCTTCATAGCTGCCTCAGACTTTCTAGTCCATTCAACTGGTTTGATTCCATCATACTGTCCAGAGGGGAATTAAGAAGCTACCACAATGAACTTCTTAACTGCCGCCACAAATCCTCACCAAACAGTTTACCATCATCCTTCATGAATCAGGTGATGGATTCCGGTCATTCATTCGCTTCGTTTTCAGCGCCTATATGAATGTCGAAGTAGTGTTAAATCCTTCGGAGGTGGAGGACAATTTAGCGAACAGGAAAACAGTCAAATATCACTTTGTGAAAATCGAAGGAAATGAATTGCAATCAAACGTCGTAGTACCTTTTCACACAAAAAAATCTCGCTGGGTCCAGCGGCTTCATGGCGGATGTCAGTATGACTGCAATGAATGGAACTAAGCAGTTTTGTGTAGAACTAGTTTCCAATTATCGATAGAACCGCCTTAGATTTTATGATAAATACTACGCCTTGAATATTCAAAAATAGCCAGCCCTGATGACCCAAGAGTGGAATACAACTTACGATTAGCCATAAGCCATCGAAAGTGCAATGTTACCTTACTCACTCAGAGGGAACCTGTAGCAATTCGTAAATGCAAGTAGTTGGAAATCGAAATTTAAGGATTCTACGGAGTAGACGTCGAGTCATGCTCCACTTGAGTTTTGCTTTACAGTTTAATGAATGTCAACTTCGAGGTGAGAAGGCTTGAAAATTCATCTCTTAATGAGGAATGAGACAGACGAGGGAGGGCGGGAGAACCTCCTGTAATCTTTAATCTTGCTCACGAAGAGGTAAGATTCATAAATTGGTGGTAATTTTAGTTTGGAGATTTGCTCAGTGGCCGAAAGTGCGAGCACAGGTACTGTGCGCGTTAGGTTACATAGCGAATATGATGATTGACTAGTCTCCATTTTCCAATGAAAGAAAGGGAAGGTTATTCTTGACAAATTTACAATCACTTTCGCAAATGCAGATGGAAGGTAGTATTAGTTAGAACAAAACCTGCGAATCCATAAGTACTTCTTCATGGAAATGTCGTTATTTAATCAACTCTTTATTGCCTCTAAATTTTCATCTGGGTAGATATAAACATACACAAGGGTTTATTTTTATTACGGTAAATAAATAAATATGGAAGCAGACCAATAAAATGATATTTTAACTAGTGTTGGAACCAAATTACTCATCTCATGGTAGAGGGAGGAGACGAGAAGAAATTCAACCCTGCAAATAAGATGTTTGATTAATTAGTTCTGAGTGGGTTAAAAATTGTATTTGGGGTTCGGCATGGGTTTCGTAAACAGGATATGCCTCCCCTAGAGAGGATGGGAGATTGTGTTCAGTCATTGTATTCTTTAATTCTTTCGTATGAGTGACTGCATTGAGTCACCTCGATCATGTATTCCAACTCGGCTATGATGTTTAAAACATCGAAAACATTTCAATAGATTTACGACTGAGCAATTTTCACTCGAAAAACCTGAGCTGTGTTCCGATGGGTGAATCTGCGAATAAAACTGCATTTCAGCATTTTACAGGACCAAATATCGCAATATTCCGACATCTTGGTTCTACGAAATGGCGGACGAATTGGACGAAAAGCTGGAATGTGTCTAGGTGCAATAATTCACACTACCGGTTTGTTTCATTGGCGTTTCATCCATTGTGTCTTTAAATTATTCAATCACTTCGATAAAATATTGCCATCTTCACTGAGACTGTCTATGTCTGGCAGTGACTTTTGACAAGAAATCTTCACATAGTCCCTTTAAAAAATGTATTCGAAGAATATGAATTAACTTAGCAACCGCGCTTAAGAGCCTGAGATTTATAGATTGCGATATTTGTTATGCTGGGAAAATCCGCTGTAGACAGAATGTGATATTACGGTTCAAATACGGAGTTCGGCTTTCTGTTTCCACAAATTTGGTAAGGTGGCTGAGCATTCTACCAAAATACAATCGGAAAAATTAGTGAATCTTATTAAACTGCGTTTCTGTGATCTGCATTTGCGCCTTGTTAAGCTCTGACTGTCTGATACGAATATCCTGGATTCGCATTGAGCGAACTATGCTTGAGCCTGTAACGGTGATAGTAATTCTACTATTAGTAATTGAGTAACATGGTATGATATTCCGCATTTAGTCCGCAAACAAACCATCTCCAAATATTGGCGTAACTTTTATTGTACTTTTGGTTACCTAAAATTTGTATAAAAACCAGGATGTGCTCAAGAAAAGTCACCTAAAAGCTTCCTCTATTAACTACTGCAAAAACGGTTTATTCGCGGGAGATATGGGTCCTAATTACTTGGGTTGGCGTCAAATAATTAGTGTATATGTTTTAATTTTTCGTTGATATTTCTTCTCTGAAGTTAAGATTGATTTTTTTTGATGACACTATCGCAAATACCAAATTTACTACAATTTACTACAATTTACAAATTTACTACAATTTACTACAACGTTAATGAATCATTGGCATTAGTAAAATCGGCCTCAATAATTAAATAATTATTTTCCTGTATAAACAAGGGAGTATTAATACATTGATTATTATTATTATCATTATTATTATTATTTGATTACGAGATCTAGTTATTACTTCTCTAGCTCGTTTGTGGTAAATGTAAATTTAGACCGCTACCACCAAACGTTTATTTTAAGTTGACGTTCAAATCAACTGAACCTACCTCGGTAAGGGAGGCACATTTTTGCTTTAACAATATTGAATATTTCAATACTTTTGAAGTGTTCTGAGTTAAATCCTCTGAGAATGCCACTTTACTATGAAGACAAGTCCGGGTTTGCAAAATCCAGAAGTCGTGCTCTTCTGGAAGCTCTGGTGTAACACTCTATTCAAATTATTTACCGACTCTTAATAAATTAACCTTTTAAGCTCTTAAGAGCGTTAAGAAATACCAGATATCGATAAAACTAAGTCATTAGTACAAACTTTAAATAGTAGACAAATATTATGTGTATACCGTCAAATAAGTAGGTGCTTAGGAGTATCTGAATTTAGCCAGAATAACTTGAAGCGCAATTGCAATGGCTTCTAATGATTGCTTAAATAGAGCCTAGCTCGGCGGTATTCAGTGTTTTGTTTCTAAATGACATTTTTTCGGAATCTCTCTGAGGTTGATTGAAAGGGTGATAAGGGGTGCTATCAGCAAGCAAATGGGTGATTTGAAGCAGTGGGAACAGGGGGAATGAGACGGACAGGGGCAGAGGACCATCAAGTGGCTGAGTGCACGCAATCCAGCCTCCCTGCAGTGAGGAGGGGAAGGAATTAGCGAGAGGCCATTCCCGACTGCCATCTGCTGTTATAAACCCGCTTCTTGAGACCAGAGGTAGCAGTTGCATTGGACAGAATGAGGCCTCATTGTTAGCAGGCATTCTTTCCTCCCCGAATATAACCTCAGTGTGATTAAACAAAGGCCCTTTGAAAGCTCGTGTGCATAATGAGGCAGTCTTGACGTGTAGCTGTATGATGTTTAAAAATTAGCTCTAAGATAAATTTACAGGTTTCAGCAACCTCATATCTTCTTACGAAAAAGACATGGTACCAGGTTTTCAACAGTAAAAGGAACAAAAGAAGGCAGTACTATTGAAAATCCCCTCTTCGAAAATTGAGTCGGTTGAATATTGAACGTTCGACAGAAAGCACATTCTAAAAGATTACTACTTGCGATGCTATAAAAAAGGTCTAAAAAATATACAATAGCACTTTGAAGATCAGTGCGATCCAAATTTACGACCAAATAGGCATTAGGAATATACACAACCGAGCCTTTTATAACGTGGTTGAACGCTTGAACCCTCTCAATGGGGAGACTCAGTCACAACACCGCAGTACACGAGTGTCTGCGACACTGCCAGTGAGCTTTCTTTCAGGTCTGGAACTGTAGCAAAGAACCGAGTTTGGTCTGCATTAATCCAGGAAGGTGGGAATAAATAGCTTTGCTGCAACCAATACATTGGACTGCCTGAGATGCGCCTGAATTTGTTACCTTTCATTGCAATATTGTCATCGAAAGCCAAAAAAAAGGGGTTGAAGAATATAGTGGAAACACCTTGAAAAATAGACCCACACTACATTTTAATATGGTGCAGGTCCTCCGAGGTGGTACTGATTCACATAAAAATAATGAATCGTTGGTTCCAAAGGGACTTTAGCCCATTCCTCAGTGGAAACACCCTCAACACCCTCAACCTGTTCTTGAAGAGACGATGGCGGCGGCTGCGGTGGAAATCGACGACCATATGAGCTCCTCAAGAATGAGGCTGAGGCGGTCTGGGGTGGATTGTGGTGGTGGTGGTGGCGGTGGTGGCGGTGGTGGCCAGATGAGATGCTCAACTTCATTGAAATGGTCCTCCTCGTACCGCCATTCTTTAACTGCTGTAGCTGCTGCATGGATTGGTGCTGCATTACCATTATCTTCAAAGATGGCGGCGTTCCCATCCGAAAACCGCAGTTCCTGAACAACCATAGGAGGATGAACTTGGTCGCCCGAAATTCCTAAGTAGTCTCGGCTGCTGATTCTTCTTCAGTGAATTTCATAGAAAAAAAAACAATTACTTAAAAATTACCAAACAACAAAAACAAGGAACAAAAGCCCTAAAATATGTCAATTTTGACTGGTTATGAAATATTTAACGATTAAAATGCCAAAATGTGTTAGGTGTTTCCACTATTTTTACCAACCAATGAAAACCCTTGGAAATGGCTGAATATGTTTTTGGCAATTTAATACTCCTTCGGTAAATGTGCAGAGGGATTTCGAATAGATACTCGAATCTGAGGAATGCGTACGTTTATTTTCTCTGGGCGGTAAGACGACCACTTGTTCAGCGCAACATCTGCATGACATGACTTGAGAGATGTTCACGGCCAGGGAAGTCGTGCACGCTAAAATTAACACTTCGGAGTGCAAGACACGCGAGCACGCGGCTCAGACTTGCAGGCAAAAGATACTTCAATACTGGCTGTGCTCCATAAAAGCATTGCCCTTGTTTCTTGTGCCTCAGATATCTAAGCTGCCTCTTGCTATTATTTATACTGATCATATTATTGAGCTAAAAGATTTAAGAATTTGCCAGGAAAATGCACTATTCCCTTAAATGAACACGACTGGAAAAGAATTTGATTATTAATACTTTTGTAAACGTATAATGAAGAGTAAAAGAATAAAATAGTAAACCATATGGAAAACATTATATTTTATTACTATATTCACCATAAAATTTTGCCGATAACAATCTCAAGTAGCTAAATAATGGGTAAGCATAATTTTTATCTTAGTCAAAAAACTTCTCGTTGTTAAAAATGTAATGCATCTTAGGATTGGCCAATAAGCGTTGCGTTAGCAATTGGTGAACCAATGGGGTAGTCAGTAGGGTCGCTCTAAGGCAGCCAATAGGAGGGCTGGAGATACCTAGGGGTGTCAATAAACACGTCGTGCTGGGAGCAAGTGTCAACAGAAGTGCACCATGGAGCGTCAGATCTGCGACTACCACCCGGCCACCATGGCCGAGATGGTCATGATGCAGCAGTACATGAGCAACTACCCCAACCACTGGAGTTCTTCCATGCCCCTTGAGGGTGGCAGCGGTCCCTACCACGGATTCCCTCTCGATCCCTACGGTGAGTGCGCGCTGCCCATCTTCAAGTCCCCCTCCGCCAACAATTCCGCCGCCAGCGCCAGCGGGACATACACACCCGGCATCTATCCCCATCAGCCTGACGGCATGATGATGGACCACCACTGCCCGAAGACCATCGATGATGAGAAGACGATATCGGAGAGGGCAGCAGCAATGCCACAGAGTACGTCCGCACTAAAGGTTTTGACGACCTCCAGTTGGTAGTAGAATGAGTTTGTGTGAGCGAGAGGTGAAGGGGGTGCATCGCTGCCTTCGCTTACCATCACTTTCCTTTGCCCATTGCCTCTGGGATGCTTGAAAAAGTTGGTGATTGTTAGCGTGTGAGTTTGCGGAAAAGGAAAGTGTAAGAATTTGTGCTGTATGGCCTTAAATGCGTTAATTTTCACTAAACTGGGAGCGTGCAGTTATATAAATTTATTATTTTAAAGATGATGCCATAAATATGCTTTATGGTAACTGAAATGTAAAGGAATCAAATAATTCTTATACAACATCACTGTTTGGGCCCAAATGTAAACTTTGAATTTTTTACTTGAATAGGTATCTGTACTCAATTAAGCGGTTATACTTGCTATTAGCTAATTTAATGAAAAAATGCAATGGAATATGTAATTTTCAAGGGTGATACAAAAACTTTGTAAATCTATTAACCTAAAATTCATTTTCACCTTGGTTGTTTCTCCTACCTATGAATAGCTTGCCGAATTCAATTGTTACTTTACAATTAAGCTCCATTTTCGTGCAGGATCATTAATTACACAGATTGAATAGTGCACAGCAGTGACCACTTATACAAAATGGTCAGTTTCTATCAGTATGTATGCAGGGTGAGTGTAATAGGTCAACCAGTCACTATTCACTTAAATTAATGGTAGGTGTGATTATGCACACACACTACACTCTGGTGATTACATGGAAATAAACAGAACCTGGATAGTGCTTTTCTTTCATCAAAAATAGATCTAATGTAACAAACATCTCTTGGGGTCATAGGAACTCACACTTTTCGTAGTGGTCCTGGTAATGGAGTGTTTAAGCCTCTATGAGGTCCCTTATAAATTTAAGTAGATAGTTAACCTTTACTAGCCGTAAATGCATTTTCGCAGTTGTATATTTCTGCCTAACGCTCTTCCAAAAACAAGATAGAGCTGGAGATTAGAAATGTTATTATCAAAGTTAATGTAACAAAGGACTCACCTTGCTTTGTCTTCGTGAGGTATATTATACCTGAGGTCTTACCTAATGTAAGAGCATGTTAGACAACGAGCTCGCTGCTAGCAGATGTGATACCTCATAAAGAGGACTCTAATTGCACGCACACAAACATGCCGGGGCTTTTGTTTCACCGTTTTTGAGGGTAGACGAAACCCAGCCTTAATTCCTTTTATTATACTACCTCAGTGAGAGCTCACACAGGGCAGTCTGCTGCCGTGGTGATCGAAACCGCAGATATCGGGGCACCCAGGTATTGCCGAGAGATCCATAAATCACCCACTTGATACCATCGCATGCTGGTAGGGCAGCCTTTGTGCTCCTACTTCTACTGATGCTAGCAAGAAGCCCTCAGAAAAATTCTCAGATAGCGCAATCGATGGCTAGAGGAGTCAATCCATAATTTGAAGTATTTTCTTAGTAAACGAATTAATTGGAAACAGACATATTTAAATGGGTGTAAACAGGTGAAAAATGCTTCATCTAAGGCTCAAATTCTTTTTTCAATCTCTGAAGCAATTAATTATATTTTAGCATCAACATTAAAGCAATGAATTAGTTGGATTTGTTCAGATATATGTTAGCGAATTTAGTAAATCGTATTTTAGGCGGTGATGAAATTTTTGTTAAACTACAATTGTCATAAACTTAAACTAAAACAGAAGCCGTTAAAGTTGTCTGTGTTCTCCGATGTGCTTGAAGTCTCTGGAATGCGTCTGGGATAAGGCATCGATTTGCGTCAGATAAGTTCTTTCCTCGCGTGTACTCTCATCAAGGGGAATGTTTGAGACACGCCGTCAAATTAAGATTGCAAGTGCAGATAAACTGACCGCGGCGAAACTCGACGTGTGTGAATGTTAGGGAGTGCGAGTAGTAGTGGGTTATCGTCACCTCAAACGCCAGCTCATTCCGCCTTATCGGTCGGTTTGTCGTTGTCCTCAGTATTCCTGGCAAATACTTCAGAAAATTGGATACTCCGAGAGATTATCGATATATAGCTACTTACTACCACCAGCCTTGGGTGTATTCACCTTTGCAAATAATTGTTCCCAGGTTATGATACATCGTATAACTTAATGAAACTTTAAAGATTAACGAGAAAGAGTAAAATACTTAATTTTGCGAAAAATTAAGCGAGGACCAAACTCGAGAGATGGAGAAAGGATTTACCAAAGAATCGGGACAATGGGAGAACTATGCAAAAATAAGTTTTACAAGCCTGTGACAACGAGTATCTAGAAGTCTAATACAGAGAGTCCGACGTGGTTTCTTAGGCTTCACCTAGCCTTGTGCCAGGCTTTATATTTTATATATGGCTCTTACAAATAATCGTACCTTGCTTCTAGACTAGACTAATCATACTGGAAGAAAAGGTAATGCTTTTCAAAAATCAGCAACTAAGTCACCCGTGTGATTGTTGTAGTACTTAGTTTCAGTGTTTGACAAGAATCGTCTGCTTGCAACTTTGGGTGACACTGAGTCTGCCACACGACTAGCCTAGCAGGCGATTTGCTTGTCATGGTTTAAATCAAGCGAAAGTGACCAAATTGCGTGACGTTCTCACACACACTCACTTATACAAACGTGCTCCCACGGAAAAAGTCCCCCAGGAGCAAGAGGTGGTGTTTGCCGGCAGCGGCAGTGAAGAGATGACGACTGCCGAGTGTGGACTGCACGAGCACATGAGTCTCCCCTGTCAGACTCGCCTCACGAGTACGCTTTCAAACCTGTCTGCTTCCTCCTTCCCTACCTCTGCTGCTTGACAGGCCAGGCAGAATCGGTGCTACTTCTTCTACTGTTTCCAAGAGGTCAGCTTTTATTTAATTATCAGGCAGATCGATGGAAACCTTTTGATGTCAAGGTAGAGAAGTTGCTCTGAGCCCCCTCTAAGCTAAATCTATTTGACCCATCTGTAGGACTTCGCAAAGTGAAACTGAAGATGCATTTATATCAGAAGTACCTTTTTAAGCGCAGACCACAAACATCTAACATGTGTGACTCTCACAAGCAGATTATCCCATGATTTGTTGTTACTCCATTCCTTTCTTTTATTCGCCTTTTGAAGTCATATAAGCCGAATTCGAAACACCGTGGTAACATTCCCTAATTCTCTTCCACCTGTTTCTTTCTGGGATTTATTAATAAGGAAACTAAATATCTGTTATTTTTCAAGGTCCCGGATAGTATTTTAAAAGCCTTTAAAATGGAAGGCTTTACAGTATTGCTGGTTGCAAATTATTCCAACTTTTCGAAGAATACAGACTTTATTGGGTTGCTTTTTATCTAGCTTCTTCATTAAAGCTTCCAATAGAAAAACTTCAAACTCATAACTTGATTAAGGAGGTAGTGAAAATGACGTATTCAATGCTGTTTTGTGGTACGTTATGACCAACCGGTCAAGTTGACATTTGTTCGGGTAATTATGAACGATTTAGTCAAGAATGCTGTAATGATCTCATAAAAGAAGATCTAGAAACTTGCAGGTGAACTCTTGATGTATGATAAATAATTGGCTATATCATAATACAGATTGAAGCTGAGTTAGTGAGCTGGTTCGTAAAAATAGAAAATCGGTGGTAATAGACATAAGCTATCCATGACTTTTCCCACATTACGACCAAATTCCTAAACCCTGGAAATAGAGTTTCATATGACCGGTGCTTATGCCACGCTGAGTAGTAACAGATGCAGAATAATATCTGGGCTGTGCACAGCACGCAACACGTAGGGAGTGTTATGTGTAGGAGGTAGACATTCACTCGAGGAGGTGAGAAAGGCGGTGCTGCTCCGAAATTGCGGCTTTGCGTGATCCGTCCACATCAAAAACGACACCACGGCCACAAGCTGCCTTGGTGCTTGCACTCGCCCTGTGATAGAATCACTCGATTCCAACTCAGTGTCACCCCTTTCATTCAAATCTCTATGTCGTCGATTCCACATCACACAGCGATTTAATAGTGGTTGGTCTGTTTGATGCACCATTTAATGCCTAAATTTCCGTAAAATGTAGCTGACATTTAGAACATTCATTTCATTAAATGTATATTAATCACCAAAATATTTTTTCGGCCTTAGTTGTGTTGGAAATAGATAAAAATTTCACTTACGGTGCGTAATTAGTAGTACAAATGAAGTTACAACCTTGGCAGACTTCCGGTTGCCCAGTGCTTAAATTCATTGTCGTGACGTGGGGCTTTCGTGGCCTCTGGTGATAGAATGCGAATATCACTACAGCCTTAATTCAAAGTACTGCAATCCGTGTTTGTGGTAGGTATGAAGAAATTCAGTTTTGCCTAATAAAAAAATCGATGATAAAATCAACTTTTCAGAAAGATGAAATTTGGAGGGAATTAATTTACGATTTAGACAGTACAGGGAGGAAATATCTTCTCAAGCGTTGAGTAAGGGGAGGGGGAACACAGGGAGGAGGCGGAAGTTCGCTTTTGTGTCATTTTCTACGTGTGAGTGTGTCTAAACAAAGCCGTCGGGCGGTCGCGGCAGGAACAGCGAGGGGGAAACCTCCTCGTTTAATTAATTTTCCGGAAGTTTACTTTCTCCCTCGGTAGCTCTTGCCCCGCTCTCACCTGTCTTACGTTCACTCGCTTCCTCCTCGCTAGCTTCGCTTGCAGGAGGGCGGATAGGCAGAATCAGCCAGCTCGCTCACACACATGGGCAAATCAGGAAGTTCGACCAATTTTGTCACATACACACACACACTCTCTCTCTATGCGAATCTACCTCTATTTTCTACTTTTCTACCATCGACATGTCGGTAAAATATGAGCAATGCGCAAACTAGGAACCTTATTTCAGCAAGTTTCAACTTTAACTACAACTTAAAGTTCTTACCAGAGAAGATTTCTGTATATTTCTTGGATTTTAGATTAATGAAGATCATACTAGTCTTGTCGGAGTGCTCGAACATCCCCTTTGGAAAAATTTTAATTCGTCGCATCTCAAATACGAGAATTAATTGTGTTGTACAATGCTTTATTAGCGTTTGAGTAAAGTCTGAGTTCATTAAAACCGAAGATGCTCACTTTTAGTTATTATTATGATGTGAAAATAGCTGCAGATTATTGAGAATGGGCTTGTTAGCTAAAGTTGAATGCTTAATATGCTGATGTAGCTTAGATTGGTTAGCTGAAATGTCGCAAGCTTAAAGACACTTTGAGTGACAGGCTAAACTTCTAACTACTGTCCAGCATGATGGAGAACGCAGCAAATTGAAGAAGCACAGGCCTCATGAGAGATTGTTTTCGAGGACTTTAAGAGGTGCATGGGAATCTCCCTAATAGGAGTACTTCCTCCCCATGATTATGGTAAAATTGGCGTGATGTTAACTCACAAAAAAAGGATGGGTTAGGTCATCTCGGATGGCATGCAGACCAGCAGACTCCCAACCTGCCCTTTTTCCTTTTCTATGTAAAATACGGCCATTCTTTAGCGCTTCTCAGAATCGCTCATTTCTTCGTAAAACAACCATCATACTGATCCTATTCATTAACCAAAGGAAATTGAAGTAGCCATAAAATCTAAACTGCTTTAATAACTTGCATTTCATCATGTGCTAATCTTTTTTTTCAAGAAATTAATGAAAATCATAACAACTTCGCTTGATCTATGATATATTGATTGTTTTAAATATGTGTACCGTACAATTTAAATTTAAAAGTCATTTTAGAAGGAAAAAACTTCAGTTCCGAGTTTTACCTGGAAATTTCCAATTTATTAGTACCCTTTCATTTTGTTTAAGAGAAACGGACTGTTTTACAACGAACGACCATTTATGTAACAGCGTCTCTTGTATATTGAAAATTACAATTTCAATCCAGCACAAAAATGATACTTATTTCATTTAGACAAGTTGGGCTACAGAGGCATTTGCTCTCATCTCGGCCGAATGATTTACCGGCCGAGGATTGCTGCAGCTGATACGTTCTCGAACGACAGGAACAAGGGCTTGGCTTTCTGTAGTTCGGATCAGCCTTATTTTTGAGATCTCTTTTTGTGTATTCTGAAGAAATAGCCTTTGGAGTTCCTATAGGATTGCCCGACTTCGCAAATTAGCACCTCATTCTTCGATTTTTGTAGTGGAAACCAGCGGATACACTCAGCTTGGCTGCTCAATGATTCACAACCGAGCTTACGTTGAACAAATCTCACGCAGTAGTGAAAACCTCGACCAGCCTTCCAAGCATAACTCAGAAAAAACTGACCAACACCACTGCGAGTCGAAACCCTCCACCGGGGATTATGCCATGCCCTCTCCTCGTTCAGAATCGACCAGTAATGCCCGGGAACAAACCTTTCAAAATCACCTAACCAACGGCCAATCAAAAGAAGTATGTCTCTTGGTTATAAAAATAACAAGCGAATCCGGATATTCATAGATCATGGGATAAAGAGACATTAGTTTGGAGCTGGGGCTTTTACAGTCGTCGCAAAAAGTGGGGTAGGCTGGGGGAGAGTGCATGCAGTTCTCAGTCCTTTTTAATTAGCATGGCCAATGCGTTGTGTCTACATGTGTTTGAAGTGAAGTGGGAGGAGGAGGAGGATGAATTAGACACGCGCGCACGTGGTTATCGCAAGGATTGAATCACCTCCTTCTGGTCCCTGCTCCACTTGGACCCTTCCCTCCTCAGTGTTCATAAGCCTTGTCTATCAGTGGCGGCGGGAAACGGCAGTCGTAGGAGGAGTAGTACTAGTAGTAGTAGTAGCGGGAGGAGATGGCGCCACCTAATTGACTTGGTCTCCCTCTCAGTCCCGGGGTGGGTGAAGAGAATAAAAAGCAAGATGGCATCACCAGAGGTAGAACCACTTGGCGCCGGTGGGCAGTGAGGCTAGTCCCTCATGCCCCCTTTCTCCCTCCCTCTGCCCGATCCCCATTAGTGGGGCTACTCCTTAGACGCCAGTTGTAGATGTATTTCCCTTGAGAGGGGGGGCGGTTTTAACATCCGCCGAATATCTTTCTCTTGTAGCTCACTTCTCATTAGGAGGACTTATCGGAAGCAGATTGCCTTTGTCATATTTCTACAATCACTTTCCCCTGCCAACTGTATTGCGTCAAATAAGTGGAGGACTTTTACTTTACTTTACTTTACGTGTATGTGTTAGGAGCACGCGAGTTGAAAAAAGGGGTCCCTCAAGAGGCAAATTAAACAGGCTCCCGATTTCATCTTTACTAGCGTATTAATTACTTCGTCCAAATGCAGAAGTACAACTCAATCTAACTTTTCTTCTCCTTCTCTTGAAGCAATTAATTACCCAGGCTGGACTGTTTCTAATACGTATTAATGGGGAGCGGTGATGGACAGGTATTTATCACGATTAACACCAGCGCCGGAGTAGAAGCTGGAGTTGAATTTAAAATGAGAATAAATTACATTCGTGGTGAGGATGGTAGGTCTTACTCGGATACGGTGACGCCCTCTGGGTTTGGAAGGGGTGGGAAGGGACATTGGTCTGATAGCAGACTCGAAATGAGTCTAATTGCTTTCGACTGCTGGGGATGGGGGATATGACCCTCTGGCTTGACAGTTGAGCACATAACTAAATGCACTTGAACGGAGGGAGGTAGTAGGAGGAGTGGCAGTGAAGTTCACTTTGTATTACAACCCCAATGCTACTCTCATACGCGGCTTACCTACCACGACGCGGTGAGAGAACACTCACTCAGCCCCACTTTGAGGCAAGCTAATGGAAATTGCTGCAATGCACGCCCACTTCCCCTCATGTTTCGAATTCTGGTGAAGTGGGCAGAGTAGGAACCACTTTTTGACAACTATGAACAACAAAAAAGTGTGAATGCATTTTGCGTTCTCTCTTCTGCCCTTCCGTTATCCCGCCGCACGTCTCAATGGCAAATGTAATCAGTGTGAGTTGAGGCAATGCCCTCCAGAAGTCGAATTTAATGAAATCTAGTTGAATTACTGGGAATTTTATATCAGGTGCATTCAAGCTGCCTAATGCTTACATACTTTATACTCTCGTGAAATCATTTTTTTATTTTTCGGATCCAGAATTGCTGTTGAATCTTATAGTCATTTTAAAATTTATATTAAAATGGGAAAGTTTCAACCTTTAAGCAATATCGTCTTGTGAAATAAAATAAGTAATCTCAAATATTTAGACCAAAAAACCGAAATTATTTACAAATCATAAAGGTTTTTCCGAATGAAGGATTTCTGCTAAGTAATGTTTAATATTGCGACAGATAATGGAGCTATTCAGCATATCGAAATGAATAACAACTAATTTCCTGCTTCATAGTTGGATAACAATCTCGAAACTGTATTTGTCTTGATTTATCTAAGGTGTTTTTTTTGCAGAAACCAAGTGGTGGAAGTAAGGACGGATCCCTCGAGGACATCAAGACCACCCAGTCCTCCACTGACTCTACCTTGGGCCAAATTTACTCCGATATCCTAAAACGCACAATCGGGTTGGACTCATCTCAGCCTAATTTCCCAAAAATGGAGGCTGGCACAAACAGTAGTGGAGGGTACAACGAGTACGACGAAGACAACGTCGCTTCCGATGACTGCGACGACGACGAGGGTTACCCACAAGGCCACTTTGGCAAGACCGTCAACGGCACCGGCAACTTTGACAACTACCACGCTCTCGTGGGCTATGAAGGAGGCAATGGGAGTTCGTCGAATGTTACTACGGCCAACAGTGTGGTTGTAGCCGCAGCAGCAGCGGCAGCTGCGGCCGCCGCCGCCGCTTCTGCCAAGCAGAAACGGCACCGCACAAGATTCACACCGGGTCAACTCAATGAACTAGAACGGGTATTCGCGAAAACCCACTACCCCGACATCTTCATGCGCGAAGAACTAGCCCTGAGAATAGGACTCACAGAGTCTCGAGTTCAGGTGCGACTAAGTAGCCCTATTTACTTGTTAAATCATTTCTTGGCAGAGAAAGAAGTATGGGCAAAGCGAGAGGCTTAAAAGGCACGTTCGTCAATAGTACAACGGAGGTGATGTCTGCGTCGATGTTGAAAGTAAGAATAGCAAACGATTTTTTAGGAAATTGGTTTGGAAATCACAGGAAATTTATTGCCTTAATAGGCTGAATTGCACTGAACAGGTGGAGTGAATTTAACAGTTCGAAATCAGGCAACCATCCGAAGTAGAATTTGTGAAATGAAACATTTATAAGACATGACTCGGTGTTTATGAAATCAGGCGAGCGAAACTCGACGAATTTGACTTCACTCAATACTGCTTACTAGATCGGGTAAGAGGTTCGAAGTTATCAAAGTCTTTCAAATGCCCAATGAGCAACCGGCATACTGAAATGTCAATAGGAGCAAGAGAAGGCTTCCATGCATTGCGCCGCTTACTCGACTTCTCTTGTGCGTCCACTCACTGTCGCACTGACTCGAGCGGGACCTTTGAGCTTTTTACTGCTGCCACAACTGCTGCCACAGTCCCAGTGCTGGTAAGCGCGCTATCGTGACATCCCATGCGCCGGTATCAGTGCAAAACGAGGTGGCTAACGCCATCTCAGATTGGACGGAAACAGCAAAGCATTACTCAATAAAATTGGCCTCCAGACTATATTGACCCTTATAAGGGAATCTATCTCCAGTGACAGAAAGGAAGAACTTTCTCTACGAAAACATACTTCCTTAGATTCTTCCTGTTTACGTCTTTAAATTAACAATATTCTATACTTTAAAGCAAATACTATTTTAGCAGCCCTGTGTTTCATCAGAACTATAATTTTCCATGGCAGAGTTGATGGATTTACGTGATATTACTTATCTAACACCACAAAGTCTCTCAGCTCCACTCTTCTCAACGCCCAACTCCCCACAAGCTCATAAACTATTTACTTTCCTTTTCAACATGAGTCATCAGATTTGTATATTTAAATCCAGCTTCGAAAAGACCGATTTTTGGTATTTCATGCCGAAGTTATCAGTATTTGCCTCTATTTTCTCACTAGGGTCGGAAACTTTTCGAGTACGCCAGAGAAAAATAGTATTGTTCCTTTATTTTTGAGAAAAAATTCTTCCTTGGTGCGAGACGCCTTCTGTCAATTCCAATATAAAGCGACCTATCGCCCTAATATCTCAACGCTACCGCTCTCACATCAACGCTTAGACGTAGGGGGCGCAGCGTAGCTAATTAAGATTGCTATTGGCCTATACGGAGGCTATCACATAAATGCTCTCCTACCAAATAGGAGCACAATTTTCATGAACAATTTATTCTCTAATTAAGAGTGAGAGAAGGTATTTGGGAGTCCCTCCTCTGTTCCCCTATTTCCTACAAGTGTGAGCATTTGCATTTGATACACACACATGCTAGTGTATACTTTGATCTGATTATTAGTATCTCAATTCGCCTTCTTACATGTTTTTCACAATTCAAATGATCTTACGACACGAAGATGGCTTCTTAGAAGAGTCTTGTATTAAACGATTTTCCTGTCAACCTGTCAAATCTTCAAGTAATTAGCAATGAATTGAAACCATTCATTCATTCATTAATAAGTACTTCAATCGGACCCAGCATTTATTATCTAATAAGAACCGCTGTCAAGGCACCAACTTCTTGGCCGTTTCCCCAATTAGCCGTCAATTCTATGAAGAAGTTTTTAATGCACGTTCAAGCAGTGTGTTTGGAAGTGGAAAAAGCCGCCCTTTTTGAACACACCCAAACACAGCAATTATTTGGAAAGAATTTAAATAGCGGATATGTCTGTGGCAAAACAACGACGTTTCACCTCCTCCTGCTCCCCTCCCACCCCTCCAATTAGACGACAAGTTGAGACGGAGGTGGGGAAGTGAGTGGACCAGCTTGCAGCACTCCGCGTTTGTTCACTCCCCCTGGGGAGGGAGGAGGAAGGTGGACTTTTCCGCTAGCCAGCACGCACGCACTTGGTTGAGCATAAATCAAGCTATTTGGGGTGGTGCGTCCGTTCGTGTACGAGGCGGAAGGGAGGTAGTAGGTGGAGATGTGGTGTGCAGCAGCAGCAAAACGCCGCCGTTGCTACCGCCTAATCACACACACGGAATAGGACAACGGAGCAGGAGCTGGTCCAAGACGTTCGCGTACGCACGGAAGGCGTGAGCTGTTGTGGCTGTGCGTGCTCACGTAAACTCCCCCCGAACAACCGCAAAATCGTGTTAAGGCCGAAGCGTTGGGAGGGGGCAAGGGTAGGCAGGAGGTAACGAGGGCTAGGAGGCGTGAGATTGCCCTTGCGTGATAGAAAGCCATCTTCGCGAATTCATTGTCTGCTGTGGAGGGGTGTGGGGTGTGTGAGCCAGCAGTGCACACGAGCCTTGCATTTGCATCGCAAAAATATGCTCAAAAAATATCTTATCTGAAATGGTGGCTAGTAGTTAGTAGTGTAAGAGAAAGGTATATTAGATGTTTGAATTAAGTGATGGGGCTCATTGCTAATTTAGCATTGTGCAAAAGCCTAGAGTTGGTCTGTGGATAGTAGTAGCCATTTGGGCTATTACTGCTACATGTACGATTGCTCAGGCGATTAAGCCTATTGCTTATAGGAACAGTGTGTATATTCAATAAGTGGAGGTAGAAGCCCAGATAGTGAGACTATAGACATCTGGTGGTTTTTTTGCGATAGGCGGTTTGTGGTGCGATTGTGAGAGTGCTCAGATGTCGAGCTGCGCCTCTTTAACTCCACAGCTTGAGTTAATGCCACTGTTGACTTCTGATGATATTTGAAGAGTTCCTTCACATGCCTTTCTTCACCCAGTCACTACAAATGCTTTGAACTTACCTACTTTTCTACAGTGCCCTTGTTTCTTTTCCGTATTTCCATAACTGCTTTCAATGTAGTCAGTTGAACCGGAATGCTCATACATCGGCAACCAAAATTACCGTGTAAAAATCGTGTCCGAAGAATTGTGACCCGATGTGACATTTTCTACGGTTGGGTAAATCAAGCTTAACCACTCTACCACTCATCAAGTATGTGTCAATACGAATCCAAAAATAAAACGGACGATAACTGACAGTACGGCGAAAGTGATCCTAATTTCATCAAAATGTGTTGACTTCTTCTAGTGAAAAGCATGTGTTCTATCAGTGATGTCCTTAGGCAAAAAACTACAAGTCAGTAATAAGTGGCTACTTTGCTCTTTAGGTCTGGTTTCAGAACCGTCGAGCAAAATGGAAGAAGCGTAAGAAGACTAGCAACAGTAGTAGTAACAATTCCAGCAGCGGATTGACTCGAGGACTTGAGTCCTCGACCCAGAACGTGTTCGTCAAGGCCACACCACAACAACCGGGGAGTCCAGCCAGTCTCTCGCTGCTCCATGCCGCGTGCAGTCGTGCGGCCGCTCAGCTGTCACCCGACCTCACTTCCTACAACCACCCGTCACAAGCACCACAACAGCATCGACCCCCACCACCCTCCTCTCACTGCATACCTCCCTACTCATCCACGAACCCTGGCAGCGCTGGGCCTCCGCAACCAGGCCTCCATTCGGGTACGCTCTCAACACCCGTGGTTTTCGTTCTTCCCCAGGATCACATCTTTATTATAATTCGGGCAACGTCACATGCTCTTTGGTAGGGAACTTCAAGCGTGGGGATGGAACGTACAATTAATCTTCCCTTAAACAATTCTTCGAGGTAAAGGGACAAAAATTATTTATCTTGTTTTGCTAGAGCATTCTACTTTCATAGATCAAATGAGATTGGTTTCCATTGATAATATCGACTTATTCTGAGAACCTAGTAAATTCGGAAAGGCAATGTGAAATTCAGATGTTACTCGAAAAAAACTTATCATGCTAAACAAGCTCAGATCCAGGACTTCATTCAAAGTGAGCAAATTGGCAAAGTGTTCAATAAAGACTACTTAACACCATGATATTTGTTTGAACTTACAATGGGTGAGTTTTTTATGTATGAGGTATGATAGGAACAAGAACAAATTTTGAAATCCTTTTCCTAAGCACCTAAAGGGACAAGCCGCCAAAGGCAATCTATAAGCTTCGGTTAGAGACCGAATATATTGTTCTTGAAATATTCTCATGATTTTTAAGCACAAAAGTAGAAATCTGTACCCATCGAGCCAGAAGTCAAACAGCTTGAAAATTTTGAAACTCCCTTGTTTTACCTAGAATTTCGCCATTAACATTAACACATTTGGCTTTATGATATTGATTCCACTGATAATTTTATTTCAGGTGGATACTGCATGGAGGACCTGACACAATCCGCCATGTTCAAACAGGCCATTATAACAAACGGCATTCAGCCCATGGGCGCAAACCAATCACCAGAGACCTCCCCTACTGGTGGCGCCCCTCCACACCCCAGTTGGGGCAACGACTACCATGGCTCACGACCAACCTCTGTACCAGTCTCCAATGCTTTCGGGCCCCCTATCGCCGACGCGGCTCTGGTCACTGACGCCATCATGAACCAGTACGGCGGTCTCCTTGGCCCCAGACGTCATCCGTCGATGGAGGATTCCCTGATCCACTCCCAACCCCCTCACCACCAAGCACAGCAACGCCTGGCCCATCCCCAACACCATTTTCAAGACTATGAAACGCTCTCGAGCATTGAGGCCACTATGCAGGGTTGCTACCAGGGCCTTCTAGCCCAACGGAGATTAGGGGACTTCGACTTCTACGAAAGAGGACGCCAACAGCAGTGGATGGAAGGCGAAGGTGGGGACAGAGGTCCTGATACCCAGTCATTCCCTTTTGGTAGCATTGCAGGGCCCTCAAGTGATATTAATGAAGATGCAGAGTACTGCGACCCCCTTGGTTAGTGAAACAACAGTCTTATTTATATAACTTCGGTAAAAAAGTATGGAACTAATGTGCGGATGTCTTACTCAAGGCGGCAGACCGATGGAAGAACCACAAGACTCTGGTTCCTACTTCCAAATGCGCTCTGGGATGGGAAGCCAGTACCCGGCGCGTAATAGTGATAGTCCGTCAAATGATAACGCACACAGGAGCTTTGTTGTCGACATGGATCAGAGTATTGATACAGCCTGTGGCCAAGTCCAACACGACGAGGCTCCGTTGCCGAAAAGCTCTCATAACCAGCAGAATGTCCTCAGAACTTGACCTGCTCATGAGGCAATTGTAAATAATGCGTTGTACTTACGTGATTTCAGTAGATATCATTAACGATATTTTCACTTTTAGAATCCAGATTGAAAACGTACTACTAGTCATCTCAACACCCCCGCAAGCACTGTATAAATGTAAATGCACAGACACTTCACTCGCCATCTTTTTCAAGATCCACAATTTCAAATTTACGCGGTGGTATATTCGTTGTATTCATTGAGAAACGCTACATACATTTGAGTGTCTAAGGTACTTGTCCCGCTCCCTCTTAAAGACTTACTATCCATGCACATCAGTTCTTCTAAACCGCATTTTGTGTAAAACCAACAAATGAGTTTCAAGACTATTACTTGCTTTCAGGAGACTTGGTCGTCAGTAGTATTTCTAGACGAACTCGAAGATTCTACAGCACGATTTAGCAGTTATTTACTTGCTTCTACGATCCATTTGGTCACTGATATCCAATTCATATGCTTTACTATAACACTTTCAAATGCGAGACCAAATGGCGCCCTGAAATCGATACAATTAGTTATCATTTCTAACTTTGGTATGTTATAAATTTTAACATTAACTACAAGTATAAGCAATAAATACCTTTTATTTAATATTAAATACAAATTCATTATTATGCTATTGGACTGGGTCGTTGTTGAACTGATTTCATTCAAATGTGGAAACCAAAGTACGCGAATGCATTTCTTCGGATTGGTAATGTGAGCACCTAGATTCATTAAATGGGGCTTTTCAATATGCAGAACGTGGAAGGAAATGAGCCTGATTCTCTTGATACCACCAATTGCTGTCCATTATGGGTAGTTATTAACAATGCATTTCTAGATCCTCATGGATTACCCGTTGATAGTCTATAACCAACGTAGCCAAATATGTGGGATAGTTCGGCCCGGACTACTGAAGCATGGTGACTCATGAACGGTAGAAAGCAGTCAGTTTACCAGAAAATTGTGGCATGACCATTTGTTGCTGTGATTTCGCCGCAACGCGGGTGTAATTCTGTATTAGTATTCCTAAATTTGCTTTACAGTTGCAAACAGTGGCGGATTTCGTTTAGATTACCAACTTAGGCTATACGAGAGTACGAAATACTATAACATCCTTAAAAATGCTATGGTCTCAGGGTTCCAGAAACAAACTAAAGAAAGAAAAATATGTTTTAGAATTCAGAGATCTTGTGATGCATTAATGAGAAACACATTGTACTAACAAATGATGCAGTAACGCACAGATCGTTGAGGCAAAAAAATAGGAAGGACAAGTCAGTGGGGTTCAGTAAGCATTAGTGAAGACCAGGTGCGGAGCTCACGGGGTTTACCATAGCATCAACTGGTCTGAATGCATCCAAAAGTGGCCTTAGCTTGACTATACCAGTTATGAATGTAGTCATGTGCTGAATCCATAGCTACACTGCCTCTTGGCACGACCACATTAAATTAAGTATTGCCAAATTTACGTAGTCACTAGTAACCAGTTTTCCAAACACATGTTGATACCCGCTCCGCTTCTTATTTTGTCAATTTTGGTTTAACCATTAAGTTTCGGAAATGCGCCAACTGAAACCACCACGCCCACACAATGGTCTATTCATTCGTACGCTGATACGATTGGCTACTGCAGACTATGATCTGAGTGGATGACTCACAGCACAGCTGCATAGACACGGATCTTCAAAAAACTGACTGCCTTGTGGCTATTGCAAATTCCAGCCTGTAAACTTCGTCTACATCACCAGCATTAGGTTATTTCACGAGGTGGGTGTAAATTTATAAATCAAAATGTTCATGTTTATAATTTGGAACACACATTGATGTTGTCGGAATTATTGCTGGAAATCAAACTGCCCAGTAATTTAATCACTTTTGTCAACTTTAACTACATGGCGTGGATTCTTGTTTCTTTCTGATAAATCACCGAGCCCAAAAGAAAAATATATCATTTGCAAAAAATAATCATGGCAATTTATAAATCACATGCAACTTTGCTAACGTTTTTGAATTTGTGCTTTTATTTAGAAACTTAACGTATTTAAGTAGTTTGGTGCTTCTCACTAATGGGTATAATTAGCAACGTGTTATTGAATATTCCACTTGGCGGTTTTTATTATAAACTAAAGCGGCCAGTCTCAAGCAATGGATCCTATGGAGCTATAACTAGAATTTAGGTGGGGCGTGTACTTATTGATTGGGAAATTAGATTCTGGCCCATCCCCTCTGTCGGCCTACTGAGATTACTCACCCATCCACAATCGAATGGCCGTTAAACGCGGCTAGGTAAGCTCGGTAAATCCTTCACCACAGTCAAATCATCTGGTCTAGACCTGGGCCCCATTAATCTGGAGATCATTGGTAGGCTAGAGTATGTAATTATTCATGTATGTAATTATTCATGCTAGTTACTGGATTTGCGCGGGCACAAATATCCCTTTTTAGGTCAAATGTTTGTCCATTTTTATGGTTTTCTGACTGCATTTGAGAAAAAGGATTTTCGATCGGAACGGTTTTAGTATCAATCACAAAACCCCTTCGGCATAGACAAACTATCTGGAACTTAGACAAACTCTCTGTTACCTGGATCTACCGAATAGACGTGGGTGCCATAGTGGAGTGTCAATGATACCGTACCATGCTGCTTGTGTGTTGAATGCCATTTTATCACCAGTTATTAGTAAAGTCCTTAGCTTCAGAATCTCAGAACCTTCAGATTCTCCAATATAAATCTTAAACAAACCATAGCAGAAAAATCGGAGTTCTAAAATAAAACTTCAATGAATGAATCCATGCTCTGAAACCACTGTACGAAAACTAGCTAGTGGCAGTTAATTTCAACTCCTAGTGTGCTACTGAATTGGTCGTATTCACATTTTGAACGAATCAATATGCAAGCTTTCCGTAACTTATGCGTAACGGAGTGGAACATCTTTGTTTCTGTAGTTATCGCCGAATTCGAAAGCAAACTATTTCACAATCCTAATGTTTAGAAAACTCCTAGAGTCACATTTTCAAGGAACAGATGGTCCTAATTTGAGGTTGCGATTGAGCTCAATCATTTGGAAACTTGAGTTATTGGACCACAGCCTGTAGGGAAATTTCCTTCGGAATTCGCAAATATTCTCCTGAAGTTTATTTTATTGTTTGTTTATCTTATTGTCACTAGTCTTCTTGGTGCCCCATTTTACTGCACTAAGGAACTAAATCACTCGGTCATTATCGGCCATTACCAGAAAGTACTGTGCACAAATGAATACTTCCAGTGACACATGACAAGGATGGGTATTTCTGCTGTCCTTAAAACAAATAAGGCAGATAGAAGACATTAAGCTGTAAGAAACAAACAGCTTGCTGAATACTTCGGATTCTGAAATAACATGGAGGCATAAAGTTAAGTTAGGATGTTCAAACACAATTACAAGCTACCGAAGGTATTGCCACACATTCCAGAAGGCATGTTTTGGGAAAAAGATGATCAGATTCTGGAAAACCAGTAAACACTTTTGTGCTAAACGTTTCTCACGTTTATAGTTGGCTGTGAATATTAGGAGGCGTCTGATAGTACTTACAATGGGTAAGGACACCCTAAATAAGATTTTAGACTCGGATTCTTTTCACCAATTTCCAGAATTAATCATCCTCTATCACATTGTTCCTTAGGCTGACTAAAAACACTTAGCACCTAGTAAAAACGCATTTTACTCCAATTTTGAGATTTGGATATTAAAATTCCTTGATATTGCAAATTTGCTAGATGGCAGATGTATCGAAAGATTGTAAGGTAGTAAATAACGAACTAAATAAATAGCCAGGCTCTAAAATGTGGTCCTGAATCCTAGATGTGATGCTCATACTTCCTTTCAATGAAAGAAGTTGCCAAAGACAAATAGCGAACGAAGAGAGTGTCGAACTGATACGGGTCCATACTGCGTAAACATCATTCAGGACATTTGGATTGTAGTGGATAATGAACGACTTTGACCCCATTTGAACGCTTTTGAATTTTCGATTTGTATATTTATAATGTTCAAGATCATAACTATATATTTCACGGTGTAATTTTATATGAGATTTCATTATCGCCATTCCTAAGATTTATACTCTGTCTCTTAAAAACCCGAGATAAATTATATTAACAATGTCTCGATTAGATTATTCGATCCTGTGTATAATCCTAAACAGTATTTCGTTAATGAGGGAATTTAACCTTACATAAGTTTTATTGTGTTTCTGAATCACGTTGGTTGGACAGTTAAGATGCTAGTTAGAATCCTGTCATTTTACAGGGCCCATGTAGTCTATTTGCTTTAACACATTCCTTGACCTTGGAGGTATTTTAGGTATTTATCTATTCTCGTATCATGTGTGGTTCCACATGCTTTCCATGATCGTGTGACACTAACAAAACACATTTAACAGCAGTAAATCCGCCCTCTAATTGTACTTTCTTATTTCCATGAACGCACACTTGTACCAATACAGCAATAGCCAATCAGGAGCGTCGGTCATTTTGTCGGCACTTCATTGGTTGGTCCATTCATTCGCGATTGCGTCATCGCGGCTGTGCGCACACCTTAACAGATGATATTGCCCTCCGCCCTCTTGTGCACTCCACCTCCTGCACCACTTCACATTCTCTGGACTGACGCAACAGCAGGGCTGTCGTTGGCATCGACTCTTGACCTTGGGCCCTAAGGAGCCGATATAAGGCCACCAGTCCGCGTGCTCCAGCCTAATCTCCCAGAATGCCCTCCACCTACCTCCACTTTGTGATCCTCCTCAGCCTACTGCTTCTTTCCACCTCCACAACTGCTGCCCCTCTTTCGTATTCTCAAGCTCGAATCAGCACTCAGCATGCTGTTGTAAGTGTGAAGTATTTCTTTTCGCTCTTTGATTAGCCTGTGCCCCATTTTTCTCCCTAATCGTTCCATGTATTTACCGGCACAATGGGATCATACATACGCTAACATTCCTTATTTTTAGCAGCCTCAGAGCATTAAAAGTGCTAAAATGGTGCGTTTTATAAATTTTTAATTATTTTAGCGACTCCTGTACCGATACGGATACCTGAATCCCCCAAAACGAGAAAATGTCGCGGACCCGATTGCGCCTGTGCTTCAAGTCTTCCCCAGGTACCGAAGCTATTTCAACGCAATGACGGACCCGAATATCCTCTACCGAAACGCTCTGAAAGCCTTTCAGAAGCAATACTCGCTTCCAATTACGGGGAAGCTGGACTTCCGAACCCTAGAACTGCTGTCCGCGCCCCGATGTGGCAACCCAGATATTGACCCGAACGAGAGTAACTTCCAATCGGGTGAGAGGTCGGGCAGAGGACGCGTAAAACGCTACCTCATCGGTGACCCCAAAATGCGGTGGACAAAGAAGAAACTTACTTGGCAGTAAGTTCATTTTTATGGCGCGGTCATGCGCCTTTTATGGCCATAATGGATCTTTTCACACCCACATAATCCAAACCTATATTACTTGATCATTTGATAATGCCATAAACATGCATTTTATTTGTAAGGAGCCTTCAATCCATAAAGAATGTGTTTGTAGTTGGTAAAGTGATGGTGCTTGAAAATAAATCGTGTGAAGAGGAAAAACAAGACTATCATATAGAACTGGGAAGCGTTATTTAGCTTATTATACCGAGGGAGTAAAGACTGCTATATTGCAATAAGGAGGCATTTTGCATACCTTTGTTAAGGATTCAGAGCTACCCTACGCATCATCTGAACCGGTCGCAGACTCACGCTGTATTCCAGCACGCCTTCAACAAGTGGTCAAGCGTAGCGGATCTAGACTTTGTCGAAGAGAAGAACTACTATAGAGATGCCGATATCATCATCAAGTTTGGTTCCAGACGGCATGGCGACTCCATAGCTTTCGATGGCCCTGGTAAGTGGCATATCGTAATGGTACACTGAAAAACTTTTAAGTTCCAACTACATGAAATTTCGATGCATACGTTTGTTTACGGAAGACAGTAATGTATCTCTTAAATTGAAAAAAAGATGTTGTAGTGTGTAAGAAACTATTTCTAGATAACTTTCAGTTATTAAAAGTCTTAATTAGCAGGGCAACATTTGAGTTTTTCAAGCACCCAAAATATAGGGTTGAAATTATTTGCTCTTTATTCATATGAACGAAATTACTAACCTAAAGCGTTTGACATCTGGATATGCAAGTACATGCAAGGATTTTTAAGACCGAAATCGAAAGGTGCTGCAGTCAAGTTTTTAACATGCAAAATTTGTTTGGTCTGAACTTATTGTTATCAATAGATTAAAAGACAAACATCTTGTTTTTGAATCTGCTATAATTTTTCAGCAGTCACTTTATAATTCTGCCAAATAAAATCGACTAGCATTTGAGTTCGATTTAGCATTAACTTTGAATAATAAACTACCAAAAGGTAGCTGTTACTAGCCGAAAAAACGTCGCCTAAGCATGGTTTATATACCTTTGTAACATCGGATTCATTTATGAAAACAACTTAACCGAGCCAGCTACCGGGGACATAAGATGGCATTTATTTAAAGGCTAAAAGGCTCTGCCTGATGGAAATAATGTCTCCGACGTACCCTTCCTTTATAAATTATAGCTTATATAATTAGTTCGAAATACCATGGTAAAGGAATCAATTAAAACCTTGAGGCACATAGTAGAAAATGCCTAAGGATAACCTTGCACTTGCTTTCGTGGATTACCATAATGAATAATGAGAACAGAACGACTGTAAATCATGTTTAAAGCTAAGACCAAGTATGTTTATTTGTGCTGGTGTGTTAAGGCATAGGAAACTAAAAGCGCAAGAACTGGAAATAGCAGGAGTTAAACATTGGTGAGAGTTTGCACAATCCCCACAGAGTGACAGGTCCCACTCTTTCTACCTACTTCCAAGATTCTGGATTACTCAGGATAGCAGTAAATGCGTAGAAGAAGGTCCGGAGAAGTGCTTGTCTCAGTGGACCACCAGGGGCTGCTTACACCTTCCCTTTTCGCTGTCCCTATCTATTGTAGGTGGAGTATTGGCCCACGCCTTCTATCCCATGCCCGAACCAGTCTATTCCCTCGCTGGGGACGCCCACTTCGACGACGAAGAAGAGTGGTGGGACGGTCCACACAAGGGTAAGGGACTTATCGTACTGCTTCCATTTCGGCATTTCGACTTCTTACCAAAGAAACTAATGCTCCGAAACCTGTTCAAGCCAGTTAAGCAGATAGTGACTTCCGGGAGTAAAGGCCAATAATAAAAATAGTGTTTCTAAAGCAAATTCAATATTTCGAAAGGCAGCACACTAGTATTATCAATCATTTCTTTCAACCGTTAAGCATGATTCAAATGACATCTGTACCAAAAAAGTGACTTTATAATGCAAAAAAATAAATGGCTACTTAAGTTAAAATAACAACCAATGGATGATTTTTTGAATATTTTATTCATTAAGTTTGATTTTTCTGCTAAACTTAAGACCCTGGCAACAGTCGGTACAGAGTTTCCATATGCTAGAAGAGACACTGCGTATCTTGGCCCTCGATTCATGCTGTTCCCTTGAACATTTTAATTATATGATATTATAAAAGTTTCAGGTTGTACTCTTGTGTGAAGACGAAAAACAGTTATAATCACGAAAATAATACCGATTACGTCTCATCGCTTATGATCCACTTTCCACTTTGTCTTTTTCAGTAAGGATAAAAATGTGCTGTTAGAGGTTGGCATAAAGCTGACTGGATATAGTGAATACTTTAGCGAAAGGATGACAGCTCCGCTCAGTTCTAACGTAGATCGCAAAAGTCCTTTTGACTAAAACGAAATCGTCCGATTTTACATATGAGTCACTGACAGGCCATGGGCACCAACATCATTCGCTAAGTCTGTTAGATTAGCCAGGATTGTAAGGAGGCAGGTGCTAATGAATGTCTATTTTGTTAATGAAGGGAAAAATCTCTATTTTGAGTAGGTCTGTTAAATTCTGCCTAGAGTAAATTTTCTACTTTTAGTTAACTTTTACTTTTTCAGAATACCGGGACCTTTTGTCCGTGGCGACACACGAGCTCGGACACAGCATGGGCTTGGGTCACTCATCAGTGCCCACTTCAGTCATGTTCCCCTACTACCTGAGCAAGTGGAAGCGAGTGGAGCTCGACCAGGATGATATCGACGGCATGCAGAAGATCTATGGTGCCATAGGAGTCCAAATTTGCATTCTCAATGTCCTTTGAGGGATTTAAGTAGTTTATTTTAATTCCCTTCAGGTACTCCGAAACCGGGCAAGAAGCTGCCTGAAATTCCTGACCTTCCAGACATTCCTTCTATTCGTAAGTCCTTTGAGCTTATACGTAAAGATTAATGCTTGAATCAAGATGGAGATCCAGAATCATGGTGCATAGCATGCGATAAGGGATTGTCTTAGAGTAAGCACTTGCAGTATCAAAGTACCAGTAGTTTCGAGCTTAGAATTGATTGTGTCAGAAAATCTCACTCAGGAAAATAAACAACTTGCCTCACCGTATTTGCGGAGTACAATTTGACTTAATTCGTTTTAAAATATTTTCCTATTACCAGTATCTCTTTGAAGATACACTGACTTTGGTAAGAATTATAAGCGAACCTGCCCTATCGTAACAAATGATCGAGAATGCTGAATAGACTAGCGGCAGTGTTTATTTCGGTTTCGGTGCTGGTGTGACACATATTTGTCGATCTGAAGATGGAAACCATACAATAAGAGACTCTCCTATAGTAAGATATGCTAAAGCCAGAACTGTTTGGTGTTTCACGGATCAGAAACTTAGAATGCATACTCCAGTACATTTAAGGCAATTATGGGATTCGTGGTGGTGTAGGACCTTACCATATTCGGATATCTACAAGTCCTACTTGATTGCGTTGTCGTTTTCCCAAAGAAAAAAAATCAATCCAGTTCTAGAAATTTATGATGATTAAAGGAAAAGATAAAATATAGATCCTGAAGTTTAAAAAAGCAATGCCTCTTTTTATACGTCTCTGAGGTAACAAATGGACCATTTTTAGGTTCTGCATATAAATCTCGTGTTAAATTTCAGCGGAAACCACGACGGTGAAACCGGATGTGACGAAACACATTGACTACTGCAATACCAGCGTTGACGCAATCATTGAGGTGCGAGGGCTAGAGCTCTACATCTTTAAAGGCGAGGTTCGCAGTCTTACGTCTTTATAATGGCTGATTTTACACTTTGTTCTTTTCCGAGTTAACCTCCTGGTTTTGTTTTATCGTGCAGTACCAGTGGCGCGTGACTTGGTCTAAAACGGTATCCAACTGGATCTCCTACCAGTTGCGCGATGGCCCCACGAAAATTGCGTACTACTGGAACGTTCTTCCTCCTGACGTGGACTACATCGATGCAACTGTGGAGAGACCCGATTCCTTAATTTATATCTTCAGAGGTAACTCATCAGGGCATACATAAGTCATTGATTCCAGTAACTATTAAAATTCAGGAGCATAGGTAAATACGAGAATCCATTAAATCACTTTCGTGGCATATGCAATCAGCCCTTCTTTTAGAAAAAAAAACGTGATTAGAAATAATTGGTCTTCATGATCTGGAGACTATGAGATTCGGTAGTAAAATCGAATGAATATGAACTTCAGAATGCCACTTTATCCCCACACCAGATAGGCTGTCTGATTTAGACCCCTTAATTAATTTAGCAGATAGTCTAGTATGATTTTAAGAGGTTCGTTGTCTCCAAGCTCGATCTAACTGAAAGTCCAAATTAGCCGATATTTCAGTCTCGAAAATCCCAAGTTATTCGACAGTCTTGAACCAAGTTGTCCAATTATCCATGAAGGTACATAAAGGTTAAACGTAAAAGGTCACTACGTCTTGTTGAATCGCAAAGGAATTTATCCAAAATATAGGTCACGCCCATTAACAATCCTGCTCATTTAGCCTAGGAAGGACATAAACTACGATATTTCTCAATATCTCCTAAAAATCGTAACTATTTAATGCAAAAAATAACATATTTGTGTAACTATGCTATAATTAGCAAAATAACGTTATATCTTGTTGCGCATAACTCTAAAACTCAAGGAGCATGGCATTTATAATGCATCTGGCGGGGTACCGGCGGAATGAGTGACACTGCCTCCTTTTCCCCTCCCCTCTTGGCTCCAAATAGTTTGTCTAAAATGCCATCCAGTATTTACTGACGCACTCCTCGTCCAATGCACCTTTTCTAGGCTTCAGATAAAAGAGGCCGACTGATTTAGCAATTTGCAGTCGAAAGGCCATAATGTCCTGCTGTGCTCAAAGAAACTTATAAAGTGTAAAGGGAATCTAGAGACACTACAAAAGTATCTCCAGCTGGCAGCGTGCATATGAATGAAACCACCACTGGAATGCCAACTACCTCTGATGTGAAGGGAATGGAAAGCTCAGGTGGAGGGCCTAAGTGAGTGCTTTTATTGAAGACACATTGTAACTGCACGTGTGTCGACCCTTTTGTTGTCCTCGTAGTGCTTAACCCCAACAAAGGGTCCAACATTTGGCAGACAGAAATGACGCGCAAATGCAGACATTTGGTGGGAAACTAATACCCGTTCGGAATCCCAGACATTGGTAGCCGGCGGGTATTTAAGCCCAATTCGAAGGCCTCAAAATGATAAATTTAATTTTAGCGCCTTATTTATAACCCGATTAACCGTACGATCTCCAGAGCCCATTGTGATAAATAATATCAAGAAAAATTAACATTAATTTTAGTATAATTTAAAGTGAAAATAATAATATTTGGGAGTCAGCAGTCCTATCATCAACTTTAATTTTAAATACGCAAAAGGCCCATTCCACCCTATGTTGAGGTGAAATTCGCAATTTTAATTGACCGCACTCACTTTTTTGGACTTACGGTTTACAGTGTACTCTGGATAAAGTTGACAGTCTCGTCAGAAAAAGTGAGCAGTAGCTGCAGCATTAAAAAATATATGTAAAAGAAATTAAAATATTTGGGTGGAACTATCTACGCTATTAGGGTCCGTTAGAGCCTCAACCCACAACCTGGAGCAAGCTGATAGAGCACTTGACCTGGAGGTGATTGTTGCCTTTCTCGACGCCAGCATCCACTCATGCACATGGTGCAACTGCGGTTAAGTTCTGGGCACCTCAGGGCCCAAACACTGAGGCTGGTGTACTCATAAAGATTGGCTAGCAACCTCTTCTGTAAGAAGTTGACCTTGACAAGGCTTGTGTAAGTAGTAACGAAAATCTTCATTGAGTTTAGTCACCATGTAGAGGCCTAAAAAATTCGGATTCCACGATCCTACGATACGTTTTTCGGGGTGGGGAAACTAGTATACCAGTGCAATTCGATCATCTGTTGTGCTGCTTTCTTCTAAGCACAACGGCTTCAAAGTCTCCATTCGCCTCCTTAAATTGATAACAGGCACGTTTTCTTATCATGACGCAAGTTATTCCTTGACGACTCAGGTGGGAGGTTCCAGTCTGCATTCATTCCCTTAATCACCTTGATAAATGAAGAAGGTACTAATATTTTGAAGCAGAAGGAGTAGTGTTCATGAATATCTTTATAACTTCTAGGAAATAACCAAATAAAGTACTCTAAAATTTAATCCCAACGCCGTGAAGTAATTTGTCAGGAGACATAGGGGAATGTAATTTAAGTACGGAAGATAGATATGCAGATTGGCGAGTTTGAACTAGACTTAGGTTGAATACTACAGGAGGTGCTCTATCATGGGGCAGATTATCTTGGCACACTGAGAGACTGGGTGCGTGTTTTGCAGACAACCGCTTCTGGCTGTTGGTGGACAACAAGCGGCTGGGTGGGGGCTGTCCGCGGGCGGGCCTGCCTCTGACGAAGCTGGGGTTGCCGGAGAGCCTGCTCAAGGTTGACGCTATCTTTCGGTGGGACGTGAACAAGGAGTACTACATCTTCGCAGGCGAGCGATACTGGCTCCTCGACGTGAAGGCACACCCGCCTTTCGGCCGCGTCGCCCCCTCCCCTGACTACCCGCGCCGCATCAAAGACACGTGGCGAGGCATCCCCACCCCAGTTAGCACGGCGTATACCACTCTCAACGGTTCGTACAATGTCACCGTTGTATTTATATTACCAGCTCAAAGAAGCAGGCCACTAATTATAATGCAAATATTGTGCATGCAAGCGCGATGTTCCTTATATTTTCATAGTTGGTGATCACTGCATGAATCAGCTAGCTAAATTTCCGGCTTCGGTTGATGTGCTTTAAATATGCTACTTATCTTGCCAACGATTTTACTTCTTTACCCTCTTTCTAGGTGAGACTCTCTTCTTCTTGGGGACGCAGTACTACGCATTCGACAACACAGCGATGCGTGCTCGTAAGGGATACCCGAGACAAGCCAGACTAGGCATCATTGGCTGCCAGGAGACCTAGGTTAATCACGCGCTTCTTCAATCATAGGAGAAAGTGATATGCGTAGGATCTCGACATGTTCACGTCAACTGCATGTCCGAGCATTTAGCAGTTATTATTTGACTCTTGCCCCTTTCCCAAACAGACCTTTTCACAACCCTAGACCTGAGAGGATAGACATTTGTTTCTTCTGTATTGCGTGGTCATTAGACTGTTCTATGTAGTCTGTATACTGTTAAAGAGAATTTCGGAAAGATTATAGACTATATAACATTTATGAAATGTGAATTATTACTTTTTGGGTGTTTTACGGCAAGAAGTACTTCTAAAGCTGGATAAATACAATACCTATTTACTTTTAATATCTTTTGACTGAATGGTAAACTATCCTAACCAGATGTAATATATTTTAAATGGTCAAACAATCAACCGTAAATAAATCACACGGTCATTTTCATAATATCGTAGTAATTTCCAGGTTGTAGGACGAGAGCTGTCCACTACATTATGGATGTCATAAAGTATGTCAGTGCCATTTCCATTCAGATAAAATGAAAGGAAAAATTCCTACACGGTTGATGGTATTCGATAGATCTGTTCCAGAAAAAGAACCTTAAATTGCAAATATTTGCTATATTCCAATCGTAAGTTGGTCATTAATGTATATCGTACAAATTTTCAAATTATATTTAATTTATGTGTTTAATCCTCCATTAAGATTATACCCACTAATGATTACCTTCGGGAATTCATAATATGCAGACTTCGCAATTAAGCATTAATAATGCAAAAGGCCAAAGATTTGAGCACAAATAGTCTATCTCAAAATTGAAACAAAACAATACCACTTTGAAAAACCTTTGATACTTTGTTAAATCATAATTTCTAATCTATTTTTAAACAAAGGCGGATGAAGCGGTTCAAATACTTCAGTTTAAGATTGCTTATTTATATAAAATTTAAAAATCACTATTTTATTTTTAATAAAATTTTAATTTTGAAATTCTGTCTAGTATTATTGACTAGTTTTACTGCACCCATGGACAATGTGCAACCTAGGTTTGACAATGCGGTCACATTGAGTCCGGCTTTGATCTAGCCTCGTGTAATGTGTTCTCGCAATGATGAGGATATTGATATTCCTATTCTAACGATTCTCCGGTACCTTTGCATATTCATTGCAATCGTCCTCATGACGAGGCCCCTAACCGAGGAATATATTATCCGCTTAGTATTTGGACCTGATCTCAACAATGCAAATTTCACATACGTCCCAGCGACATTTAACTACATGCGACCTGGAAAAGTTTATTCATTCGTAAGGTAAGCTTAAAATTGATCGTAATTACTGCTTGCCAGTAATCGCGGTCTGTGAAATAGCTAAGCCTTATGACGCAGTGGATACCCCACCAAGGTTCCCCTGAAACTAATGACACCAAATCAACTCCAAATTTACTTTCCCTAGCCTGTGTTTGCACCTGTAAGAACGCATCTGCTACCTCCAAAAAACGTTTTTAACGGCAAAAAGAAACTGGAACAATAGAAAAAGCTTTATTTTCCAATTATAATGAGTGGTCTGGCGTCGATCATAGAAAATGCCAGGGTGCGCGGCTTTCGTATTGCTGTTTTGACTATATTCGCTTGTTAATTTAAATGCTAATCGAGCAAGCGTGTAAGAAGTCAGTGGCAAAATTTATCAGAACAATAGTATTTGTGTGGAAGGAATGAGAAGATCGATTTTGCTGTGGCGGGATGAGATTTTTTAGGAAGAGGCGTTAGGAGGATGAGAACTGATTTTATCACTCAAAGGAATGGAAGAAAGCACGATCACACACAGGAAGTTGAGGAGGAGGATTTGGACAGAATTTGATGCAAAAGCAAACCTATTGATGACACATGATAAGTAAGGTGGTGCTTAACACATACGGATATCTACGGGAGAGTTAGAGATTGCTGTACAAAGCGCGTAGAGCTGCTGGTGGTCGCACCATCACATATTGTAGGAGACATAAACAGGGTCAAGTTCGTCGCTGACGAAGTTGTCACGCAGGAGAATGCGCTGCTTCTCCCCGTAGAAATCCACTCGCACCGTGTCGCGGTCAACGACCACTACCACACCCACGATCAGCTGGTGCTCCCGCAGCACACTCGCCGTAATTGGGTGGACCAAATCCAACGCCTCCGATTCTTCACCCAGCAGCTCCACCACTACTACCAGTAGATCGGACCACGTAAACACGGCACTAAAGGGCAAAACGTATTTGTTCATACTTATAGCACCGGTGGTTTTTCACTGTTCTATGCTTGCATGTTTCATTTGCCATTGAACAGTTTACTAGTCACATAAGCTGACATACTGATGTCCTTACACTGCTAGGAAGGCAATCAAAATTGTTTAAATGATTGAATTGCTGCAGAAGAGTAGTGGGACATACTATAGACGAGCATTTCAGAAATTATGCATGAAGGAACACGCGGTCACAACCCTTGCGAACCTGGTGTTCGACAAAACAATTCAAACAGGGTCTTTTACTGACCAAGGAACCGAAACAAATGTGCACTACATCATAACATTCTCTTAGACCTTTCTACCATTTAATGGCGTTTCCAATACACAAATCAGTATCAAAGGCGCGAGAAATATTGATAATTGAAAGCAAATGAACATTAGAGTGGGCGATAAATACTAAGTGTAACAGCCGTAGCCAAAAGGTCAGCAAAACAACTAGCTAAAAATGTTCGCCTTTTGATAAAAAATCAGTTTGCTCAAACAAGGTCAAGCGGTGTGACGATGGCTAGGACTGAGGGGTTCATGACCCCTTGTAGGACCAGAGGCGAATGACAGGGTGGTACGTGGCTACCTGTGGCAGCAACAGCGTCTTACTGTAATATAAAGCAATAAAGTGTTAGGCGCCACCGAATTACCACTCGTTGATCTTCTTATGCGAGCGGAGGACCGTGTTCTCTATGTCCATGGGGTAGAAGCGCATGCCCCGTAGCATCATACTCTCCGCCAGGCTTCCTACCACGAATACCGCATCGTGCAAGGCTGAAATTCATTGAAACAGTCTTTCAAAACGAGCTCTCGGGAGGAACTGCCACACATCAAGCTCTCTATTCCAACTAGAAGTGTCACTTGTGAAGTAATCTCGCCATGAGCACAAAAGACTAATCTCTCTCTCTCTCTCTCTCTCTCTCTCTCTAGAATATTCACTCCATGTTTATCAAACGAAAGTACGATTTACTTAAAACAACGAGCATAATAGAGCCCATTATATAGGTTAACCTTAGTGCCAGTTTCATGTTACTCTTGCGCATCAGATTTATGCAGTGCCAAGATAACTTTAAAGGTTTATAAGCGCTCCTAGAAATGATTAGCATTATTTTTGAGCAGGCTTCTCCTTACTCTCTTAAGTATTTCTAGAAACTACATCGAGCAAGCACAAGCTAGTCCTGCATTAAGGGGATGTTTTTCCTACAAAACTGAGTGGAGTTCACACATGATGGATTTCATCAGGAAAAGCGGGGTTATACGATACTGGCACTGGGATTCGGAAGCGCCAGACACGCACCTCCATCGGACTGCGTTAGCTCTGTTCTGCGCACGAAGCCGAGGAATCCAGTGCGTGCATAGACGCGGTCGGTGTCGCCAGCAACGAAGCGAGCCTTCAGGGGGTCGTCGATGCTGCTGGTGCTGTTGGGGTGCTCAGAGGCGACGCCGGAGGAGGTGGCGTTGCTGGAGGGCGCCGTAGCGGGGTGCAGGGGGTGTGTGGGCGTCGTCGTCAGGTTGAAGGGGCCCAGCAGCCGACTCGAGTTGTGCGGCGAGGAGACCCAAATCTCACCCAAATGCGAGTCCGCGCACTGACCCAGGGTGTCCGGGTTCGCTATCGCCACGTGCACGCCTGGCAGCAACTATTGGTGCACAGAGAGGACACCGTTGATTTAGTTACATTAATGCTAAGATGATTCCGGTTATTAGCGTGACAAGTTGCCCAATCTTATGAAAATACACTACTTATTGGTCCCCTAGAACCCGTGAACAGTGAGTTTGACGACCCACTTCAGACAAAAAACGGTAGGATGATCGAGATACGGCTGGTGGTTTCAAGAAATCTACCGTTTAGACAGTGGATAAATATATATTTTTTGGAAAAAACGTCAATTCATGTTTCAGAATCGGGATGAGTCTTCTGCCCCGTCAATCAGATCACATATTACCTTCAGACAATGCTATTGCAAATGATACAACGTGAGCATACATAATTAAATACCCAGTTATTCAAAACTGTTAACCCGAATACTAAAAATGAATGCGAGAGCTCCTAGCCGAGTAGACCAGAGTAAGATCTAAGTTATCCATTTTATCCTGGCAAAGAAAACTCCCACTCATCCAGCTTCGAAGCTAAGAACCTGAAAATTAAACTGCACTAGTTTCGTGGTGTTGGGGACAACCTTCCCACAAGCACTAAGCGTCAGTTGAAATAGGAAAATGCATACCACAAACTAATTTACGAACCATATAGGAAATTCGACTTAATAGATGCCCGAAGCCCTTAAGTAAATACCACCAACCTAATGATGATGCCTCTGGCCTAAAATTCCATAAAAATTCCTCGCGTCAAAAGTAATTACAATTTGGAATTTCACACCCGGAAAAGATTACTAATGTATGAGTAACTACACTAGACTACAGAATTTTCGAGTGAAACTGTACTGATTAACTTTCAAACATCCTGAAGAATTATTAGAGAATATTTACCTCAAATTTAACACATTCAGTTGCGTTCGAGTGTTAAAAACGACCTGAAAATCTAGCTGTGCCTGGATTCTACATCATGTTTGCACCACTAAACAACATAAATCGACCAATACTTATTCAGGAAAGGGAAATCAGTTTTTCCAGTATCACCAAAATCTGCTCTCACACTTATGGAAATAGATTTATAAAGCAGACACTGCGATAAATTCGCGAGGGGGCGTGCAAGGAAACCTAGAAGATAAGGAAAGTCCGTTTTTTGACAGAGAAGAGCTTGCATCACCGTCTTCGATAAGGAATTGCGAGTTCCCATTTAGGCACTTCAACCAATCCCAGTTGTTGGAACTGCCTCCCAATACTATGCAGAAATGGCTGAAGTATGACGAGAAATGATCTAAACAGTGCAAGAGGGAATATTGCCGTACTGTACAGTGTGTTTTCACGAAAAAAAGAGGCTTCAGCTAATACAGTAAGGTTGACGTAAAGCTACTGGCGTTATAAATATACCCATACCATCTTTGAACATCTAATAGTGAGGTAACGTTCGAATGGGTGCCTGCATGACATTCGCCGTAACCGCATTGAACTTTCGATCCCACGACAAGTGTGAATTCGTTATGCCCAATTTGTAACTGGCAACCAGGTAACATCTTTACCAAGAGTTTTTTACATGCCAACTCCATTCGAAGCATTTGGGAGGTTTAACAGCAAGTCGATGAGAGAAAAAAGGAAAAGTGTTAACTTAAGAAATCTTGCTGCACATTACCAAAGGGAAGTTTAATAGAGAGTAAGCCTTTGCTCCTTGACCACCGCAATGATGTGCCTTTAAGGCAAACGCTTTTGCCGTGGCACTAAAGCTTGCGTGCCACAGCGCAGTGAACAGTTGTCATCGATTGCCCACCACCACGATTGTCCGAAAGCCCAGACGGCAGTGCCAGGAACAATATGAAGCAGCCCCCACGGCCTATGCGCACACAAGCACAAACACGAGGTTGATTATCAGGTGGGGGAAGCAGTGCGCTAAAGGTAGCGCCAAATTCATAAATGACGTCTGGTGCAAAATCAATGCACTTCCCCCTTAACAACACCCACCTCCGCGCTTACGCACCTAAGGAAGAGAGGGAAAATAGATTGCGGGTTGTAAATGAATTTGGAGAGCCTGCAGAGAATTAGTTTGGCTCACTAGAGTTTTGGTAGCAATGCATTAGGCAATTTCGACTTGATGCGCGTACCTTTCCGGACTCCATAAGGCAGAGACTGTTAGGGGACCCCCTTTCGAGGAGGTTGACGCGGTCGTTTCGGAGACTCACTCGATCCACGTACACGGCTGTGATGTCCGGAGAGCTAGCGCCCTAAATGATTCACAAGATGTCATTAACTAAAAGGGACAGGGTACTAGGTAAATTATCACCATGGGATGCAGTAACGGTTAAATTTGGTTGAAACTGGTAGACGTGGCTCGCTGTTGACACTAACATACTGCAGATTAGACATCTTCAAAATCTGGTTAAAACCGAAAAGACAACACAGGGAGCTGAATCATGATAACACGAATGAGCGTACCAGTAAAGTATGGAAACTGAGTCTCATGCGATACGTATTTTGAAATGAGTTTTCAGTATGCACACCTTGAAACTTGACACTTTCATCACCTGCCTAAGCTCTAGGGCCTACAAAACTCCCATTGTTATTGCTTAGTTCAGTGTAGTGTGCTGAATTTATTCGACATTAGTTATGGATTTGTCGAAGGATAGGAAGTGCATGGAGAGCACCTTGTTGGATAATCGAAGCCATCAGTACCAACACCTCGTAGCGTAGACTCCGAATTTCTCGATTTAAAGCGCTCAACACCACTCAAATGCGTAGTCCAACTATAGACAAAAAGGCGCAGGAATGGGCGCACCTGCGCCGTGAGGTCACGAACTTTTCAATAACTCTCAACAGCACAAAAATAGGTTTTCCTGCGCAAATAGGTGTGAGAATCGTCGCTGAGTCAAGTGATCGATTGGCCTTAGAAGAATAATTCAGCTCCTTTATAAACACCGGAACGATGCTCATTTCACCGAGAGAAAATTCCAGCTAGTCGATCTCCGGCTCTTCCATTACTGGCCTTAGATTCGAACGTAGCTAAGTGTACAAATATTCGGTACATATAATGAAAAATGTAGTATAGGGTAAAGAAGGTAGAAGGCAAATAGAAAACCCAAACTCCGCCTTTAACTGTGAGAACAGGGGAGTAATAGACGAGGTGGTATTACTACTGATTTTAGCCGCTCCCAAACATGATGGCCACCCCGTGATTCGAGAACCGCAGTTTATTTAGCTAACGGTGGAAATTAAAACACTACAACGACTCGAAATGCGCACATTAGAAACGAACATTTTCCAAAATTAAAGTAACTTGAAAGGGCGGTGGTAAAACTTAAAATAAATTGCATGGTCGAACGCTGTTAGAGAGCGGTATGACTATTTAAAACCATGCAGTGATAAGCACTTTCGGCTTATTTCATATAAATTGAGGCAGGAATACCAACTCGCATATTTTAGGAAGCCGTCAAACAGCAGTTCGATGGAATGGAAAGTTCACCACACACTGCCTGATCCCATTGTGCAATTAGGTTCTTACTTTTTATAATTAATCACGGATATTTCGAGATTAGTAGTGTGCAAAATGGGAAATCAGAAAATCTGACGACACCAGCTTTTCATAAGTCATAAAGCTCCTGATTTTATTGCATAAAGCCAATCAAAGTTTATACCTGAGACCATTACTACAGTTGGTTTTAAACCTCAATCCAGATTGGAGGACTTCGTTGATCCACATACCCAACGGAATCATATCAAGAGAGATTTAAGTAACGTTTACAACGAAGATTGTGGTTTGGCAGGTAAAAGGTGTCTAGTTAAAGCTCCCCTTCAGAGAACAGCAAACCAACTCTTACACCTTCACAGCTACAGTGGGCACAAGTGATGTGGTACTTTCAACGCACCAAACCCTAACACCGGAAATGATGCGAAACGAGATGAAACATGCTCTATGAGCTTAGGGCCCAATCAATTATACTTTGGCCAGTATAAACAGGAAAATTCTCAAACCCACCAGAAGCAAATTTGAGGGACGAGCAATTGGTGGAAGGTAGTGTAAACGACAGTTACCTGGAGGCACATGGCGAGGTTGACCCTGCAACCGAAGGACGTGCTGACGGTGCGTGCGTTGAGGTTGACCGCCGCGAATATCTTCGTGAAGAGAGAGGTCAGGTTCACCCGCGGTCGCTCCTCTGACACAATGACCAGACTGCGCAGGTTCTCCAGCGACACCTCTTTCATCTATACAACAAATTTACTACTCACTAATTTGTAAGTAGGAGGTACTTTGGGCTGTTAAAATGCCCACACGGGAGATGGGAACTACTTAAAAGCAAGACAAACAATACAAACTAAATCTGGTGACCATATCTGCAATGGCCAGGCGAAATGTAAATAGATAAGCAGGACGAACCCTCATGGAAGCGATCATCTTAGCAGAGTAGATTGTCGCTAGTTTGATCGTGGCGTAGGAGCAGAAGGCTTCACGAACTGACGGGAGAGAAAGTACATAATATCAGAACTCAGAAATCAAAACAAAGTCGAAAAATGCTTCCACCAGAAGCAGTCTTAACCGAAAAAGTAGAAGTGTAACAGTCGGAAAGGTGTGAACGGTGCACCAATATGCCAGTCAATTTTCTAGCACACCAAGTTCCGGGATTTAAGCATTTGTCGTGCGAGATTTCTTGCTGTAAATTCCGAGAGCGTTGAATCCATAAATCGTTAAGACAGTGGGACTACATCGACAGACAAAACACCGAGTGCACACAACAAAAGTATTTTTATGATGAAAAATTATCAGGCGTGGAGTAAAAATAGCTCAGAACCAATCCTACTACTACTATTTCACAATTTAATATGAAAGTATGAAGTACTTTTAACGACCCTCAGGATTCGCAGTGTCTGCGTTCAAAGGAAATGTTAAGCAGCCACTATTCAATAAAGTAGCTGCCTATCAAAGGGAAAAGAGCCCTTTCGAAGAACACGAAAGAACGCAATTGCAAGTAACCGGGCTGTGCCTTGGCTTAGTTCACGTTGACAGTGATCGATGCCAGTATTCGAAGCGCGAAAACACGCTTGTACACTTAAGCTTGCTGAAGACTGAGCTCTAGTCTAGACTTTCGACCATTTGTTTAAATATTAGAATAATGCAATAAGATCCGCGGCTAATTATCGTATTGGGACACAAGGGGTAATACAAGTGAAAGGACACGAGGGTCTAGCGCCTTTCAACGTCAATCATCCCTTACCACCGTAGAAGGCACCATTTCTGTTAGTGAACTCTTTCTGTTCCTCAGTTATTTGTGCCCCCATTAACGCAAACACTCACAGAATGTTTCTTTTAATAATTCTCAACATTTTGGAATAAGGTCCCACATCTTGGCTGCTCAGGCGGGTTCTCCAGTAGAATTAATTAACTTAGTTCCAGCCATTTGGATTTCTGCACAAAGATAATCCTTAAACGCGTTCTTCGGAGTCTAAGAATGCTCCAAGATGCCCTTCATGAATAAGGCTATATAACCGAAAATTCCCATAGACTTCCCCTTGGGAAATTCTGAGGGGCCAGATAGAGGGAGTGAGCATCAATTGTGGGTGGTTGGGTGGAGCGCATACTCTTCTTCAGTGAGCAGAGGGTGAGCCAGAGGTCAGGCGCAACCTCGGTGACCTGCGGGGGCACGAGAATGGAGTGGTGGCCGCAGTAGATGGAGGTGAGGAGCCAGAGACTAGCCGAGAGCCCGCTATAGGGCTCCAAGCTCAGCACCAGCTCCCGTGCCGGGTAGAACTCGCACTGCATCTTCTGCGCTCGACACAGGGCCGACGCCACCGCGTGCGTCACCTCTACTCCTGTCAATGTGCCTGAAAACGAAAAAGGGCAGTCAACTTCACGACGTCAGTTAAGACCTGTCAGGTTATTCGAGCACAAACCAAATTGTGGTGGAAACACTCAATCAATGCACCAACACCAAAAATTGAAGGAAGCAGTAGTTCTAGGAACACGGCTATCCAGAGAAGAATCTGGGATCACGTCAGAACTGTTACTGATGTCTCTGCCAAGTTGAGGGGTTTAATTCAGAAGACTGGATTAATAGAGACAACTAATCGCCTTTATAAGACCCGAAGCCAACATTCCCCATGAATGTCAAAAAGCAACTTAAACCATTAAATTCAGTCCACATTGTGTCGAAACACCGACCATGAATCTAAGAATAACCCCTGCAACTGGCATAAACACTTCTGCCTAAGAGACAATCAATATCTAAAATGCACAAATTGATGACACTCAAGCGCCTTTTTGAACTGCATAAATTGACTAAATCACTTTTACGAACGGCCAATGAACGAACTATTTTTCACGACAAATACCGACAAATTTGGTGGGCATGCAGGTTGTCCAACTTCCTAACACTAATCACCTAGAAAACGAACAAACGCACCGGTGGTTGAAGGTGTGAAGTCAAGATAGGCCACTTCGGTGTCAGGGGAGTGCGGCTGGTAGATAGTGGTGAGCTTTTTTCGCCATGTCTCCTCGTGGTCCACCAGTGGGGGCCAACTCGACACTGGGATCCGACTTATTGCTTCCTGCAATCAAAAAGCACGCACAGTCCATGTCACCCTCTGGTTTCCCTCAAAATCTCCCACTGTAACAGTCAACCTAGGCTTTACTAGAGATAAAATGCACCTTATAGAACGAAAAAGGACAAATCCTGTAACTCTAATGCACTGAATTCCCACATCATGCACATCACAGAAGCGTGGCTAGAACACGACAAGGCCAGACTCTGAAACCAAGAGCAGGAAATCCTCCGGGAATGCACTGTGCGAAAAATGGCAACAGGAAGATTGATGACGACCATTTAGTGGTTCAGACTGATTCGTGCGCTGTCCATAAAATACACGCCCCCCCCCCCTCTTAAAGCACAACCCAAACGCTAGTGAAATTGAACAAGCAAAGAGTTCTTGTTTGTATGGAGGGTTAAAAAGTGCTGGCGAAATGGAAGAAGCATGAAGCAAGCAAACTCAAACAAAAAGCTGTGCTAACCACACCCGAGGGGGTTAATCGGTCATTAGGACTTCGACGGGAAGCCTATTTGTAGACCCTTTATGACTACCGCTACGGCAAGAGCAAATACTCGATTAAGCGATTTGGAGAGCGGGAGAAGTAACTCAGACAAAAAGGGACATTTGAGACGTTGATCCACCTATGACGAAAAACACTTTTGTACCACCTTAGGATAGAACAATGAAACACTTGCAGGAAAGGTCTGTTGAACTTTCAAATCCAAATGAGACAAATACTCATGAATGCATTTCGAGAAAAAGACGTCTAGTGACCTCCAATACATTCCTAAAAAGCTCCAAATGAACGAAGATAAATAGCATGAAAGAGGAAAGGAACCGATAATCCCCACTCAATTAGCACTAAGTGTCCTCGCTCAGCAACGTTTAGATTTTGAATAGGTTGAAGCCAGATGCTACTCTAGTACCTTTGACTTGATAAGTTTAATGATGGAGGCCTGGGTAAGACAGACGACTGCTTTGGCGGCCGTGACGACGTTCCAGGCGACAGTGACAGAATCGGCGAAGCAGATCTGCGCGGGAGGGGGTGAGGGCTCGAGAGAGGAGCGGCTGGCCGAGAGGTCCGCCGCCGAACCTCCAAAGATGCCTCCGAGACCGCCACCGCCGCCGCTGCCTCCTGATGCCGGCGTATTTACGCCACTGCTCCCACCACCGCCGCTCTGGCAACGCGGCTGTTGAGGTGGACGCACCAGCACCGGGATAGCGGCGATGTAGAGGCAGGCGTAGAAGGCGCACACCATCTCCACACCTGGGATAGTCAGGATTGCAAGCGCTTAGTGACTCAATGATAACCTTCTTAGGGCACGGATTTCGACAAGCATTTCTAAGACTTAGTAAGGTCAATTAACCTCATGAGTAGACTGTAGACTATGGATACTGGGCTGATGAAATTATCTTTCACATGCAAAGTGACCACATCGTAAATATAAGAAATCCCTCAACGAAGTCCTATTTTAATGCGACCACTTTATTACCTCTTATGGTAGTAATAAACGATTTTTAGCTTTCCCCTGTTAGTAAACATAATGGTAGTAAAAGTAGTCACAGTTTCCTTGGATATAAGCACTGTTCAATTGTGCTTTAAAGAAGTTGGTACGTGGCAGGTTTGAATTGCCCATGAGCCCATAGATGACTTGTTGACTAATGGAATTGCATATAGACCTGATGAAGCCCTGGGACGCACACATGGGCGCAGTGGAGAAAGGACGAGAAGGCGAAAGACAATGCCAGCGTCTGACTGAAGCATGACTCATGGCGTTAGTGCGCGCTGACACTGCCAAAAAATATACTACATCTCCCCCAATCTCTTAGACCGGAAATTGTTGGGCGTTACAGACACAGGATCAGACATCTCTGGCTAACTGGAGAACTGGTGCACACCCACAGCCAAGTGTGTGCGTCCAAGAAACAAACACGGAATAACCCATGAGTCACCAATGGCACTGCCAAAGCGTATCGGAACGAGTGACCGTAAATGTGCCAAAGAGAGCTCTGGTTATAGCTGCCAAAAGATTACTACTTATCTATAGATTCACTGATACTAATATCGCAAGGAGTAGTACTCCGCCGGTCTACAAATGACAAATTACCCAAGAAGTGGGGTTAATTATAATCACTTCATGAAGAGTAGCACAGCTTGGGTGGAGGGTAGAATCAGCTAGCATTAAAGAGAACTAGAGCGTTAGTCGAACGTCCTTAAATGCCTACAATTTGCCTGCATTAGATCTACTTGTCTATCAGACTCCTAGCTCGCAAGCCCAATAACCTCTGTTAAGCTTGGGGGAGACATTTGGCAGACGCTAACCGAACAGTCTCACTAACCCAGACCCATCCGCCAACAATGACTCATCCTGTGGAGGATTTGCGCTTGACGCATACAGCGAGGCTCCAATAGAGCTTTGCCAACTTCATATAGCCTTGTAAACACAAATACATGTTTAAGGTCAACTGCATACCAGTTAAGACCCTGTCGTGCACGATTTGCCTCAATAGTAGTATGCCAGGTGTGGGCCCATGCGTCAACACTCGGTAATTTCTAACCGTCGCCCAGCCAGCAAGCAGATCAACTGTGTTGCTTGAATACAACTGAACCCGCCGATGTCCCGAATGTTCCAATCCACTCAGTGCCCTGATTGGAGCTATTTGCAACCATTGCGTGTAAACACTGGTGACTGGCGAGATACACGCCACTGACACTGGGGGACACACACTGAAGAGCGCACCACCCATTGTGTGACTAGGTTTGGTCAAATAAACCCATATTCTCTCCTGCTGGTCTTGTGGTCAGTCAGTCCTCACGAGGTTGAGGGGGGGAGTGTTATTAATTGGAGGAGATCGACTGACAAAGCCTCTTGCGTGGACTAACCGGGCATGAACATGATGGCGACGACGGAGCCGGGCCTGACACCGGCCTTTTCCTGGAGGAGTGAGCCGAGGCGTTCGGCACGCTGATGCAGCTGGAGGCAAGTGAGGCCCGCCACCACTGCCCCCTTGGCGTTGTAGACGCTGAACAGCCGGTCGTCCGGCGTGTGCGTCGCTCGCCACAACAGCACCTCCGTCACCGTCTGCGGCTGTATTGGACGAAAAACACCAGATCCTGTTTAAGTCACCATCTACACCAGAGGCCTGCTTGTGACGCAGGCAGCTTACATATTTCTTCTTCGATTACAGATACCTTTCATCATCACCCTAAGTTACTTACGCACGTAGTAGCGGTAGAGCCTGAACAAGAATAAAGGCATCTATGTCAAGTGGCTTTCACAAATGCAGACAATGTATTATAGTATGCATGCATTAGGATATGGAAGTCAATCCCGTTTGTCCTGTCTACCACCAACACGACATTCTGGGGCAATTATCGGGAGCCCCAGTCACAAAGGCCACCATATTCGAATTTAAGTACGACAATAATCTATGATAATGATACATTCCAAGACAGGTGAAAGCTCATAGTCGAAATGCTCCATTAGTATAGCAAAGCGAACTTTGGTCAAGAAGTTTTTTCATCTCAGTAGCCATGATCATAGCAACTCACCTGAACGATCAATGCCTTTGTTCTCAAAACAACAGGGCCTAACTTCCAATCAATAATCTCCCTAACACAGTCAATAGAGTGGTGAGATCGGTAAAATGAAGCAAGTGCAGCCACTTAGGTGAAGTGAGATGGCCGAACTCACGCCGAGGTCAGGAGCGCCGGGTGCAAGGGCGGTCGCGCAGGCGTGAGGAGCGGAGGGGCCAGGTGGGAGACGGCGACCGTGGGCCTCGGCCAGACGAGCACCCTGGACGACCTGTCCGACGAGGACGGCCGAGGCGCCCACCATCCCGCCCGCCAGCCCCACCCCAGTAGGTGCTCGCGGCTGCGGCAGGTTCTGGATCGCCGAATGCGGACACAGCAGCAATAGAACTGGGTGAAGGGTGCCTTCGCTAAACTGACGACGCACCTCGTGCACGTGGATCCCACCGAACGGCGTCTGCATCGAGCATGTAGTAAGGAAAATAGCCCAACTTTACCTCAAGTGCAGGATCCGCAGACCGATAGCGAACCCATGATAGCTCAATAATTGACTGCCTGCCTTTTTCTTCCTTGCGAATAATAAATCGAAGCAGCAGCCATCGAATTTCATAAATGGTGTCACAACTAACCTATAGCCTGTTGTTGAGATTGAAAATCGTTCAGTGTGAAACACAATAACTGAAATCTCTCATGTCGTCTTCAATAGCACAGGCGGCTTTTCGGCGTCCGTTAGCTGCATCCGAATATCTTGCACAAATAAGCCTTACCATTAAGCTAGTCAGATCCGGGACTTTTGGAGCAATCCATTCGCTTTAATATTTAGGATTACCGAACGCAGCGTAGTGTTCGGCCCCCAAAATATCACACTTAACTAAAGCTAAACCACCATGACTTAATCTGCACAATTCGAATAAAATTAAGTATTAATGGTCCAGTGATTTTATAGAAAATTGGGTTAAAAATAGCCTGGTGAAAGAATTTAAGTGAGTTTCCTACTTTCAACAAACGTCTAGAGGCTATTCTGCTGCTGGATTCATGAGAACGACTAAGTGCATTATTTATCTCGAAAAGCTTACCAACCACTGCCAAAATACGTCGCCACCGCGATTCCGCGAGGAATGTTTAAGACCATAATGCGTTAATTTCATTCTTCATGAAAAACGTTCATTTGAAACTAAATGTAACTTTGGATCGTGTGCAAGAGAGCAATTATGACCAACGATTAGGGACCAAAATCAGAACGTTTGGCGATAGCATAAATCATCATTCATTACTATGATGATAAGATGAAAGTTACGAAATATCTAATAACTTTGCCAAACTGCCAGCCGAATTCAATTGAGCTGTCAATTTGCGTGACGCCGACGTTCGGAATAATTCATGAATAACATGGGCACCGGTATAACCAGAAGAGAAAGGCTGGTGTGAATCTAAGACGTACCCCAGTTGAACGTGCACTGATTACCATGGTACCTAACAGCGTGAGAAAAAATGCTATTTTAACATCCACTATTACTGTGAATTGGCAAACTAGTCCTTTCTAAGCATTCTAATAAACCGGAACCTCGACGATTGGGATAGCCAAAGTCGTATCGACAGCTGTTTTCAACGTGTTTCAGAGTCACAAAACAGTAAAACGCAATCTGACATCCACGTTAGGAGAGTTTGGGAATATAGCATCTAATATTCGTGCTCAGCTCAAAACCAGTTAGAAGCACTGAGATGAACTTGACGAGACAACTGCTGGTGCTCTTGTGAAAGAAATGACCGCAAGCTGCCACCACTTCTGCCATTTCTTGCAACACCCAGTTGGAATCCGACGAAGCTTGCTCACTATGCCATGGCATCGAAACGAAATGAGAGCACAGAGAGCCCAATTCTCGATCTCTCCAAAGGCCATCAAATTAGTCGAATGATAAGTAAGGGGTTAAATTTGACCTGCGTTCGACTTGCGTTCTACCTTCAAGTGGGCTGACTGCAGAGATTATTTAAAAAATACACCAACCTACGCCCTCATAAAGAGGACGAAGGAGAAAGTATGACCGTCAAATAGATCCATTAAGTCGGAACAAAATGTCCTATAGATAGAAATGCAGAGAGGAATCTCGCTGCTGTTGAACTGGTAAAACGGTTTTGAAAACGTTAACATGCCCCATGTTCGACTAATGACATTTGCTATGAAATTAGTACCCCCAGCGATGTAAAAAGCACACAAGAGAGAAGATCGAGGGGCACACACCCGAGGAAGCTGGTTTTGAGGGACGAGGGCGAGCGCGTAAACGCTGACTTGGTGGATGCTGTCGACAGCCTGAAGGACCTGTGACATCCACGAGAAAGCTACCTCCTCCGAGAAGCCAGAACGCAGCTCCGCAACCACCACGATTCGCTCATCTTTGAGCATTTCAATGGAGAAGACGGCGATTCTGTAAGTCATTAATACATTTAATTAAATTTCGATACCCCTACGATCATTAATTCCAGTTGACGGCAACGTTCCCAAACGCTCGACATCAAGCAGTTCACCCAACCGCAGAACAACTGTTATTCCCTCCATTTCACATGTCTTTGGACGCTAAGATACTTGTTTTCTTTCCACATTTCAACCTTCTAAGTCAGAGATATTCAAACACCCGAAAAATCGGCACTCAAACACTACATGAACATTTTAGCTACGTTTAAAGGCTTCTGAGGCGGAACATGGACGCGGTATTTGGAGCTGAAAATTTAATTACATCTAATAAATACAGAAAAACGAAATACCGCAGTCACCAAAGACATGCTTCCAGAGTCGAACATAAACCAACGGGCAGGAAAGTGTGTGGTGCCACGCAGAGCACTTATGGCGCGCTCCTCAGACAGGAGCGTGGCATTTGAAAATGTAAACGCTGGGACAGGTTGAAGAGAGGGGAGAGGGCACACGTACCGTCCGCGGTACACAATCTTGGTGGGCTGCACGGCAATCACGGTGGCGATGAGGTCGTTGGCGTTGTGACGGCGACCCGCCACACTCAGCACTCCGTCAATCGAGCCGCAAATGAAGATAAGACCACCCTAGAACAAAACCATCCACTCGCACAATGATAACCAAACGTAGAGGTGGAAAACACGGTGTCCTGCAAAGCCCACAGGGAGGTAGGGAGTGTTTAACAAACTTTCAGTGCCACGAACTGGTCATTTGGAACTCTTAACCCATTTCAAAATCACAGAAACGCCAATTTTCAAAATAACACACAAGAAAACTTATCCGATTCCCACTGACATTCAAGCACCGCTTTCGAATTTGAGCCAGGCATTCACAGATGACCTAGGATGGAAGCTGCTGAGATACGAAAACATAGAGTTAACAGAACGATTACAACAATTACCATCAGTCAATAAAGGAGGCGTTTAAGACATGGTTGGAAGGCGGAACGGAGAAGGGACGTTGCTTCTTCTCCCCTCTCAGACCAGGATAAAGGTCAAACCACACGTGTCGCAGAAAGGAGGACTGTTAAACAAGCACACACGCGCGCATAAATTTTCCGGTCTTTCCTGTATACGCGTACATGCAAACACACGTCCATAGGCACAGACATCGTTTATCGCCATGGCCACTGCAACTCAGGGCGCAATCGCAATTTGTCCATTAACTGACCACTTGCTGAACGATTAAACCGACTACTGTTTCACCATTGGAACTCAATTGGACTTGACAAATTAGCTAAATATGATTGAATAACATTAAGGGAATTGGGCTAATGGCTATTTAATTTACTAATGGGCGAAACAAGCTAAAACATCTACCAACGCCTTGGAACTACTTGCAGTTGTCATTGCGTAACGCTTTCACAGCAACCCATTCCGTCAATTAGATGTTTAGCCGATTGCTGAATGCTTCATAGCAAACCTTTAATTTCAATGTATTGTTACGATAAAGCTGGTGTTGGAGACGCCATTGTAAGAGACACCCGATTCCTCAATGGGCTATTGGAAATAAAGAAGCTGAAGAAGCATCGGAAAAGACAGCGGTACCTTATTATAATACCATTATTGGCGACTGGAGAGCAAACGCTTACAGGGCTTTCAGAATACCTCTTTTCAATCAATTCCTTCGTTCAACTAGCTGCACCAACCAAAGAACCGCTAAAACTGCATGACAACAGTGACAGCTGGGGAAAAACCAAAAATGGGACAAGTAAATGCAGACTTAGCGATGACCATAACGCTCCAACGATCCTGCACATTTGCAGTGTTTAATGCATATGCTATTAAAAACTACCATGTTTTTCAATCACAGACTGAGGCTCAACGAATAAGGTAAAACCTTAACAAACATCTCCGAGACAGGAAATCTCACCTAGTGAATCGGGGTGCAAAATAGTACCTGAATTTGGACGGAGTCTGTCAAATAATCCTAACTCGATAACTTGGACTGTCTCGTAATCTCGCAGGCTAGACAGATGCAACGTATGCTGTTTCAGTAACCTTACGTTATGCATTCAACGCAAAAGAGAATATCACCCACCGAGGAGGCAGGCCCAGGGAAACCGATGAGGCCGGATCGGACGAACTTCGAGGTTGTGGTGGTGGAAGGAGCGAGGGCAGGGTTACCACTTGACGGAGGGGCGGGGGCGTTGACGGTGACCACGACGGGCCGCCCGTTTCCGTTTTCTTCGCCTATGTGGACGGGCTGGACACAGAAGTGCGAGCCCGTCTGGCCCCGCAGGCCCCAGTAGCCTGTGCCCACGTAGTCCGCCGCAATGCACAGCTCGCCCACCTCATCCGTCCGGCAGATGGTCGGCTTCGAGCCCAGGCTCACAACCACCATCGCGGCTGCAGCACCAGCCAGCACAAGTAACATCAACGGGACGCTCATTCTAACCATCAGTGTTAGTACTCAGCCTATCCCACATTAGTAATTTAAAAACCCATTTTTTAAAGTTCAGGGACTTGTTCATACATAATTCACTTAATCGCCTGGCATTTGAGAAGCAATCATCCCCCCCTAATATGTAGGGCATTTTACAACTAATCATTTGACCCTGCCCCTTAACCCCGACCCTGACTGTAAATTACGGAATCCTTTGGCCTCTACAGACCTCAAATACAATATTAACGTAAGCCAGAGACTATCATTTGCCTCAGCAATGGGCACTAAGCGACCTGGAAAGATTCTTGGAGCCTTTACTAGTTGAGAGATCGAAGATGATTATTTAATCAGGAAAAGAACGCGGTGAAATAGCTCAAACCGGGGTCCATTTCAGTAATTGCATGATTCACCAAAGACAACGCCAAAAGTAATTTCTTGAGCAGCAAATTTGTATAGTTTTACAAGGTAAATCAACCGAAAATGAAAGTACACCCTTGCTATCAGCTACCCAACAAACGATGCACTGAATGTGCCGCTCAGTGAACCCAGACAACGCCTACCTTCTACTGCCTTCGGTGCGTTTCCTCTTTGTTTAACAGAATGGGTCGTCGCTAAAGTCATTGTTTTTCTTCCAAAAATGAAATAATGTAGAAGGTTCCCTTATTGAAATTCAGATAAGCATTTGATAGGTCAGAAAAGATCAAAATCTCGCCGCGACTTCTGTCCCTAGAAGTGGTGAATGTAAAGTTTAGCAAATGCTAAATCCATAACTCCAAGATAAGTAAACCCTTCAGGTCAGAGGTCAACTCTATACGCCATGGAAACAATCCAAGCAGCGATCGCCGAGCATGATTCCATGAAGTTTTAAGGGACCCACAACAAGAATCAGAAACGAAGAATACTATACATAGCAAGCTCAAGTATGTTCAATAGTAGAGAGATAGCTAATTACAACTAGAGGCAAGCACATGATAACACACCTCCAGGCAGCACTTGACCACAGTCCTGCAGAGTCAGTGAGGTGAATGAATCTTCAGAGTCCACCCGAATAACACCGTAGCTCAGCGCCTGAATGGAGATGATACCCCTGGCGGCAGCTGGAGGAATGCCAACACTACCCATGAGTGTGTGTTGCGGACTAGCGTTGTTGGCAACCTGCATTCCTCGTCCGCCGCCGTTCGTATGTAGACCAAACACACCTCCGCCGGTGGCTGGAGCGACGACGGAGGCACTGCTCGGCGGAATGGGTCGGCGCAGTGAGAGGGTGAGCGTCTCCGAGCTGCCCGCGATTGGGCAGATAGCGTTGGGGTTGAGACCGCGGGACTTGAATTTGGCAGCAAACAGGTCGCAGGAGTTGAGCGACCCTGAAATGAGACACGGCAAATTGATCATTTCGAATAGTTGAGATCAATCAAGGGTGTTGCAGAAGTGACTTAGACCAAATTTTGTTAACTGAGCTGGTGTGGCGTTGACTGCTCTCCTGGCTACACTAATATCATGCCCTTGGGGGGGGGGGTGCTCTACTAAATATTCACGAGGATACGTGTATTAACTTGGACAATAAGCATAGGGTGTGTTTTTATAGAAAAGCCAGTCAAAGGCAGTTTTCTTAATAAACCCAACACATTGAAATGATGTCTAACGAGATTCCGCAAAAGCACTACAAGCTTGATCTTCAATGGTGTCAAACCATTGCCGTATTAGAGTGTAAGATTGCAATTTGTCGAATCCATTTGGTGCTCTAAGCGAATTAAACTCCATATGCTACCGGGGCTTTAACGGGAAGTGTGAAAAACATCGAGGTATGCTATGTAAACTCTCACATGTGTTTCTCACAATTTTTGTATCAAAATGGAGACCTAAAGACGCAAAATGTTTGACAGATTGGTCCGAAGTAAATCTGGTAGGTGTGAAACACAGGGTACAAAAGGTCTCCTTTCAAGGTAGATATGGAAAACTTAAATAGGAATGACAGTGGGTTGGCAAGATCGAATAGAGGGAAAATGGCAAGACTCACAAGGGTTGTGTCCATCAGTGACCAGGAGAGCGCGAAGGGAAGAGAGGTTGCAATACGGGTGCTCACGTTCTGCCAGCAAAGCCCAGTGAAGATCTCGACTTTTGACTATCGCCACCGAGGCTGAAATACAGAGATAAGAAGATCCAAACGACCACAATTGACGAATTCTACCAAGAGGAACGCATATTAATGCACTTTCCGGTCTAATAGCCCTACATCAATCAGTTTCTGGGGAATTTTTTCATGGTACTAGTACAGCCCTTGAGATGGCCCAAATGACAATACTGCTTTAATTTTCGAAGAAAAAGACTTCTACCGACGAAATAAAAGATAACACTGGTGGAGGACGAATTCAGGATTTGCACAGACCTACTTTACAGTGCGTGAAACGGCGCGACCTGCTTACTTCATTTATGCATCAACTTAAATAAAAACGGTGAGATTTGAGTAATAAATACTCTACGAAGTTACCTCGGTACTTGGTGACCATGCGAATCCAGGATCCAGGATCCAATTGTAGAACGTTAAAGGGGACAAACACAACATGCATCCCGTTGAAGACGCTCTACGAAGCGCGATAGGTAGTTACAGATTAGGAGGACATACCAAAGGAGATGGATGCAGGCAAAGGTACTTACGGCCAGGGCAGCATGCCAGAGACCAGCCTCACGTCGGCAATCGACCACGCAGATCATCACATCACCTTCCGTGTAGTGGCATGCCGCAGTCAGGGCTCGACAATGCGCCAGTGCGGCCTTTCGACTCACCATTACACCGCGAACGCTACCATCCTTTGCATAGGTGTACTGTACCCAGGCAACCATACAATGAGCTTATTAAACACACGTACGTGACCAAAGTATTGAGAGCCTAGAGGCACGCTTAATGAGCACAGACCGTTGAAGACGCCGAAATTAATTACGAAGCTCTAAATTAGACACCAAAGTATCATGCCGTTGCCGTTTTTACTTAGGAGAGATATGCCTATTAACCCCATACACCCTACTTCCCCGACATGCTGGATGTGTCATCTGCCGGTAAAGAGTTCCTGTCAAAAAGAGGGGTAACCAAACTCCAACAACTGGCTTTCGATTAAAAAGCAAATTCTTTCCTCGTGTCATGCTGTTTTTGCCTTCGGTCAACTAAAAGTCCTCAGAAGCTAGAATCTGGGTGGAACAGTGCACTACTTTCCTTATCAATCTAATCTAACCTATACCATCTTTAACTATGAACTTTCAACCTTTGACACGTGCACAAGGTGAGTAAACGAACGATTATTTGGAAGACGACACTAAATATACCGCCTAAAATACAAAACGCCTCGGTGCAGTTCCTAACCACGAGTGCGGCTGCTTATCTAACCAGCAAATGTAGTTCGAAATATCAGCTGTTATACCAATGCGCTAACACAACTGGGAGGGAATATTATTCGTTCAGATAAGCTTCATTTTTTAGTTCTACCCCAAGTAGGTATGTGATAGTTCGGAATGCAAAGCAACGTTTCCGCTAAAGAACTAGTGCATTAGAACCAAGTAAATTACTGTTAATGATTGAATTGAAAGAGAGTGTACAAAGGACGCTATAGCGATTCAAAAGCTTTGTGGAAATAGCCATTGTCTAATAATTGGAGCTACTGGAATCCTAGGAAGTGTAGTCATCTACTAGGAGCCCTGAAACACGCTAGTGTATTCACATGGGAAGAAAAGCAGGGAACTAGTTACAAGTGCATGGTGCCTGGTGAAACAGTATAGTCATGTACGACTGCTTGCCTCAAAGTTTATACCTCGAAAATAACAAACGCACTGAGAGAACGCACCTCAACATAGATTGTCTCCTCGGGTGGTAGGCGTTCGGGTAGGCACCAGTCCTTTGGGACCTTCTTGCCGGCACCACTGCCCCCACCGCCGCCGTGGTGGTCAGTGTTGATCCAGACGAGATTCTGTGGCCAGCCCGGCAGCTGTGCAATGTCCCCACCGCCCGCGGCCGAGCGTGGCAGCGACTTGTACACCTGGTCGTTCGTCAGCACCACTCGGGCATCCAAGCTACTCAGCAGGAAGCCCATGTTCTGGCACGAGCTGTGCTGCAACTCCATTAAAAGAATAACGACTTGCACGTGATATCCTTGAAAACGCAGAAACCAATTTGAAACCTCATGCGAATCAGTCTCAAAGTCACGACAATCAAGTAAGCGTTAGGTTTGCGTACCAGTCTCTCTGCAATAAGCGGTAAAATGACTTGATGGACATGTCAGTGCTTAGGCAGAAGGCTGACTTAAATGGCTTCATAGTAGCATTAATGTTGAGTTTCTCTTCCCACGCTTCACCAGCTCCAATTAGGCCTTACTGTTGAGTTATTACGACTGACAAGGCAAGTGAGAAGCGGCGGTACAGATTGACTACGTTTTCAGCCTTCGATGAGGTTTGAAAAAATATCAGGAAGGACTAATAAGACGCATGAAGGCCGACACTACCTCCCATTGAAAACATTTTCAAATGCAGAGGTTTACACGGTTACACCTAGAATCAATTATTGAACAAAAACCCCTTAGAGGCACTATGACTTTTGACCACAAAGCATAAGGGCGTTCAGCAGGATCAGCTTACTATGGATTTGGGGTCATTTCGTGAATTCGAATAGCACTACTTTTCGACTTTAACCCAATCAGTCATTTGGTATGAGTCAACTCAGCAATAAGGACCTTTCGATTCACTTTTCGAGCCGACAACAACACTTTGTTATTTTTTAATCTTCCCCTTTACCATAGATGAGACTGCATTGTGCGGCTTTGCCGATCGATAAATCCACTTGCGCATAGTGATTTAATCCCGATTTTCCGCAGAGGTACTAAGTCCAACCGCATTGAAGTGCCAGTCAAATGTGTTTCATGTTGCTTTTTAGCTGGTAATGACCACATTTCCATGAACGACGTTGTCGTAAATAGTTTAATTTACTTGTATGAGCACATAAGAGCGTAGGTGTGCGAAAAGCCTTGACGTACGGTAATCGGTATCTCGAATCACTCTTATGACTCATCTCTCAAGGAGGGTGACTCACAGTCTCGCAAAAGATACTCTCAATTTGTACCCGTTGCTTGCCTTCCAACCAAATTATACAGGCATGTAAATCAAATAACTGGAAAACGGCACCTCGGTTTAGGTATTAATAATTCGGCTGAAAATCAGTTTTGAATAAGCGTTACCTAAAGCTCCTTAATTTTTGTGCTGGTGATGGGAACTTAGTACACTGAGTCAACTATCTAGATCATTAGGCACCACGAACGCGGAAAAAAACGGAATGACCCCATTGACAGACTGAGGACGGGGAAAGATTTTCAATGGGGCCAATGGACGTAACAGCACACGAGATTCATGTACACACAGACACGGAACGTCGTGGCAACAGTATCTGGACTCGGAACCTATCCAGCCTGTCCTCCGGCTTGCCTGAGTAGTGGGAGAAGGAATCCGTGTAACCTCAAGGGCACTCGCCGCTTGCGAGAGAACAGTGGCAGCGAGCGTCAGCCCGGACCAATGGCGAGTGAGCACGTAATAGCCACGCTAGCACGCACGCACGAGACACACGTTGGCATGCGTCCAGGCTGAACAGAAATGACTAAATTCGCTGCGACGACTGTGCTTAGTTAAGTAGAGGAAATGGAACCCGTACTTACCACAAGCAACCGTCGACAATCGAATTGTCCCTCTTCGTTCATAGCAGATAGAATACTTGCCACAGTCATAGTTGAGATAGTTCTAACTGAAGAAGTTTAAACTCACAACTTGCATATGAGTGGCCATTCTATTTTGACACTTTAAGGATAAGATTAGCAAACATGAACACTGAGCCATCGTTTAAAATGCCCTAATGGTAAACCAAACGCATTCCAATACGCCATTATCTTAAAATATAAGTGGCATCCCTTTGTCAATTCATTCAGTTCAGTTTACATTTCAGTAACAAGCTACCAGAAGAATAACTAGAAAGGGTTAGTGTTAAAGGAACAATAGTTTCATAACCGAGACTAGGAAACCAGGGACAACGTTGTTCCAAAGCAGTGCCAAAGAATAGGACTGCTCAAGTGATTACGGAGAGTGGAAAGGGAGTTACCTTTTTGGCAGCAGCGGCGGCAGTGGGGATCTCGATGGCGATGGGAATGACGCTGGCGAGGAGGCAGCCGTAGAAGGCCACGAGGAAGGCGATGGGATCGTTGGAAGAGTACACCAACGCCACCCGGTCCCGTGGCTTCAGGCTCGCCCCGCCCCGGTGACCCAGCTTGTTCAGCAGCAGAAACGCTATTCGGTTTGAGCGCTGCAAAATAACCCCTGGATCAAATTTCGTGGAGAACCCAACAGTGATACGGATAAGTTCAGAATTGAGTAATACTATCGCATTCAGGTAGCCCAAAAGGGACTTTCACCATTATATTAAAAACAGCGAGCAACCAAAAATGAATAGGCCAACCTAGCCGGAAGTGATATCAGGATTCCAACATTTACGAGTACTGATCGTTTTGGTCGCCAATTACCTGGAGGAGTTTGGCATAGGTGACCACCTGCGTAGAACGGCCCGACGGTTCCAGACAGGTGAGCGCAGGTGTCTTGCCAATCACGCTGGCGTACCGTTGCAGAGCTGACTCGATATTCCTCGGCAAACCCGATGAAACCTACATTACAAATAAACATCATGGCATTCTGGTCACCATGGAGAATTTAAGGGGACGGCCAACATACGATGAGTTTCTCGCCCACCAACGGCTCAGTCGACACGCCGAGGGGCTTCGGGGCGTTAGGGTCAACCACAGGTTGGACGAGGATCTGGTCATCTTCATCGATGAAGTACTCTGGTAGGGGGCGGCGCTTGGGCCGTTTTAGTGTGTTGACGAGCTGCTGGATCTTCTCGGAGACTCGAGAGGGGCAGACCAGACCGCCGCTACTCTGGTACATAGACTGCTGTTGTTGCTGGGTTATGTCCATGGAAGAGGAGCAGGCGGAAGGGCGCGGGTACACCGCGTCAGCGCTGTTGCTGCCGTTGGGAACGACAGAGACTTGTACTTGAGGAGAGGCCTGACTAGAATTGGCTAAAGGAAAAACCAGATACTGGATTAATACTGACTGAGGCACGGAGCAACGATTGTAAGAAAAAACCCCAACTACACCATAGAGCCGCGTATACACGCTTCCCAACACCAGAATCATTCTTATTCATTTCACGATAATCCATGAACTCACAGTGGCACGTTTATAAGGGCATCAATATAGTAGGGAATTGAATAGCTTTATCAAACCAAAGAGAAGAGTTGAGCGCCCAAATAAGGTGGCAAATACGACTAAAGGACTAATGAGAAAGCTGCCTGAGAACCACTGATAGATTGACACTGCTTAAGTAAATTAGATTCACTTTCAAAGACTCTGATTACTTTACGACTGCTGAACAAATTCCTAGGCATACATCCCAAATGGAATGAGCCAGCCTACTGCAATTTGGTAAGTCGAGTTACCGAGTACCAAAAATAGCCCAATGATAGGAGGCCAGTGCTTCCATTGTGCGTGGGTATGTGATAAATAATTTAAAGCCACATAAAAGAATTAGGAAAGGAATCCCTTTAACAAAGAAGCGCGTCGAAACGCGCTAAAAGGACCAAAGCATGAAAATTCCTTTTCGACTCAGTTTCTGTGCCCTCGTTGGCTGGCAGAAACGGGCCACGTGTAAATGGGATGGCAACCGCCACTGGAACGCAGCAACATGTAACGTGACTCATTCCAGCTGAAGCTGAAACAGAAGGGCTCTTCTGTTGCCGATTCCCTTGGGTCTGTCTATACTTCCTCCACACTTTGACATTCAAGAGGCCAACCGTTTGTGGTCGGACTCTTTGGAGGCAACAGACGTGGCCAGTTTGATAACATAAATGTAAGTTGCGATAACAGACAGAAAGTTCGTTAAGAGTATGCATCCATATACATTCCCGGAGAAGAGCGTCGGTGTTTCGATTTTTTAGTACTATATGCATAAGCGGTAAAATGGTGAAGGAGACAATAGGCTTGAAATAATATGAGCATATTAGCAAGTAGATAATAGTAGTCACGAATCATGTGATAACCCGAAATACCTGAATAGTGTTACTAGAAAACCAAAACTTTAAAAGGCGTTGGCGCTTGCAAGAAAGAGAAAAAGCAAGCGTTAACGGAAGTAGTCTACCGCTACAAATAAGCGAGAGGCAAGAGGACTCCATATTTAGCCACTTGTTTGCACGTATAAATGTTCAACTGAATTACGTTCCAGTTATCGATTGATTCAGGAGCGACGCAGGAAAATTAAATCTACGCAGTCATGAGAATAGTCTCCTTTGAACAATTCTTAAGGAAGTATTAGAAATTCATTGCCTCTATCGCAACAACAACACACTACCATAGAAGAGTCGTTAGCTAAACTAACGGCTTTTTAGAAAGTGACCTCCCAAAAATGCTTGACGACAGCGGAAAACTACCTCGATTTGCTAACTGAGGGTTCTACGCGCGGAGGCAAGAAAACACTAGAACGAAGTGTGCGGGCTGTATTCAGTAATGGGTCTATCAAAAGGAAAGGTACTGACCGAAAATATCTATTCGAGGAGCAAAATAGCAACTGGAAGCACAAGCTGATTCAGTGAGACAACTGCCCTCACAATCTAGTAAACGTTCAAGCATGAATGCCTGAACAACAATAGCATTCGCATGCTGCTGTAAGTGCTAGGCCATAATGTGAGGCAGAATATATTATCGTGACTGATATTGTCAATTACAAGAGCCGGTGTGAAAAAGGACCCCGATAAACCTAGACTGCTGAACTGCTGTAAAAGCTAATAGAATGTCTTATGCAATCCAGGAAATAAACACAACCAATCCATATATACACACACACGAACACACTTTGATGTAAATATATAAGGAAAGGCAAATAGGGACATAACGGAGACTTTAAACTCAACCAACGCGAGGCGTAATCTTCGAGTAGTATGAAAACAAATCTGGGTGCCATCCGAGTGGCTTAGGTCCCACAAGTAAACTTGGCCTCATTGGGGTTGCAGTTTAGAGAATGGATTTGCAATCGTTACAGTATGCAAAGCGTTCACTGACAGGGGCCATTCATCAAGCAGTGCTCACCAGCAGGAGTGAACGTGTGCTGTTGGACACAGACGCTAACGGCTTGGGGATTCTGATGGACGGCAGGAGCAAGAGTGGTGGGCGCCAGAGAGGCGGTGAAGAGAGCGGTGGTGGAGGCTGCGGGAATGGTTCCGTCGGCGATCCGTAGATTCGACAGTTTGGTCGCAGGGGTGGGATCGGACATTTTGTGAAAGACATCGGCGTTATCCAGGAACCGATTCTGTTGTCGTTGAAGGAGGCGCAAACACACACATACAAAGTCTAAATACGAACATGGGGCATGGGAACCAATTCCTCAAAATAGTTGTCAAGGGGTTCTAGCAATGAACTTCTCGCTCTAATAGCCAAATATAAGTGCTGAAGCAAACCAAAAGGATGTTGAAATTAAATTCACTGGCCCCAAGCTCTCGAAAGTGAACTATCCACATTTCCATCAAAAAGGGTACAAATTACGTGTCCACAATTCTGGATGATGAACTCTCCGTGTGGGGTATTTTTTTCTTGCAGCATAGTGGGGCTGCCAATTTGTACATATGCTTAAATGCAGGAAAGGAACAAAGCGAAGAATGCCGAGTGATGATTCACACACACGCAGAGACCCACGTACATACAGGCACTCGCCGCACGTCTAGCGGTCAAACATCCGGAGAAAAATGAGGACACGAGGCATAAGTCTTCAGTAGTCCTTTTTCGATGTGAAATCATCTACACAGTATCTCCATGATTACCGCATTTTGACTTACGTTGTATCTAACGTTAACGATCGAAAGTACAGAACTACTCAGGAAGGGATTGAAATAATGGCAACCTACGTGAGGGGGTGGGAGTGGGCTGGAGATTTGCACGGGGAGTCGCTGGGACGACGAGATGTCGAAGCTTATCTCTGACCCGCTTTCACCTGTAGAGACAATGGGAAAACGATAAGTTTGTAGTGTGGGAAAAGAGATGATTGATGGGAGAGGTAGTACTTCGAGCATTAGAAGGACCGGGCTCGGGGATGCAGCTGTCCTGCTGGCGACGCCGACTGGGGCGCAGTGACTCCAGGCAGATCGGGGGCCCCTTCTGAAGAGCCTCCTTCACCGCTTCTTCTCTGATTTCTATCATTAGAACCGTAACACTAAGCGTTTTGATTAATTAGAAAAACACATCAAAAGCCAAATTAAGTATTTCTCAATCACACAGTTCCGCAACTTCGACTTTCGCGATAGATTTATTGGATAAACATAAATAGAGTGCAGATTACTAAAGTGATAAAGCCAAACTTCACTTTGTTCTAAAAATTGAGAAACATGGTTGTAGATATCGATTGATGTGACTAATGGCGTCTTAATCTTCATTTATAGCAATAAAGCTAGATCCATCCTTGAGATACAACAAGAATGACCCTATACGACGCAACAACAGTGCAGTAACTAACTTAGTCCCTCCTAAAATTTTGGTCGAAATCAAGTGGGAAACTAGAGGATTTAGCAATAGAAGCTTTAACCCCAAAACCCGGCGTCGTACCTTAGCAGGAATTTGTCCTCCTAGCCTTTCAGGGCACAGCCATTAATTCCACTGGTTAAATCTTACGCTCTAATAAAAGCAAATCCATTGAATGCCACTTGCACTACTGCGTCTGGAGGCTTTGTGCATGAAAAGCTATAGCATTCGAAGATGACGAACTTCAATCCACGCAGATTACAGGAAATAGTAACTAAGCAAACTACGATATTTAAGTAGTTGCCAGCTGTGAATTCCATCGCCTTTTAGGATAAAAACATTTGCTAAACTACTGACCAATGCGCATACAAACGCTATACCCATTAACATACCAGATCGATAGCGAACCTCATCGCGGGCGTACCGGCGATTAGAAGAAAGTCCCTGTGAGTCAGGAGTGGAGATAGGTGAGGGCAGATAACTGTCACCGTTGGATGGAGGCGGTGCAGGCAAAGTCGGGTTGGAATTATGAATGAATCCCGAATCCCGAGTATCTGAGGAGCAATAGGAAAGGATACCGTCATGGACTGGATTATTACAAGAACCCCATATGATAAACAGTGGGCAAAGGGGTGATTCGGATTAAAAACTCACTTTCGTAGAAATGCACATTAAACTGCTCGAGTATTTTTTTTCTCTTCTTCTGATATCCTTTTTCAGTGATGTCACCTAGAAGGATACATGAAGCGAACAATATGATAATCATAAAGCACATTGATTTTTACTGTTTGATCTTATAAAGTATACAAATTGAGATTATGGGTTATAACATTCATGAAATGGAAGGGCAAACCGACGAAAGATAAATACTATTAATGTATGTAATTAATTCCACAAAAAGTATTTGATTGAACAGCATAACAAATGGCTCAGAATACGAACCTTCGGCTAATTCCTTATCTAATTCGGTCAATTTCCTTCTTAATTCATCTTCCATATTTATGGGATTAGCATCCTCCATCGCCCCAAACTCAACAGATTTAGCGATATACGAAGTCCATTCATAGTCAGCTCGCGTCACCAATTTAATACGACAAAGTACAGTAAAATTTTCAGATGAATTTGCAGCAAATTTTTAATTTAAAAATTAAATCATTTAGTAAATTGTAATAACTTTTATCCTCAGGTTATCGAATATTTAGCTGGACACATGTAGGGAATTGACACAGCAAAACCTGTTACAACCGCATCGACTCCTTAAAATTTAACGCGCAAACCCCAATATACACCAGGAAATTTGGTTTACTTGGTTTAAGTGGCCCTTTTTGCACAACATTGGAGACAATCGCGAATTGGATCACGTAGTTTAACCTTCCTTGAAAGATTGAGCATATGCAGCTTCCCATGACCCAGCATTGAACGAAATCTATGGTTTCTGCTAATGAGTATCAAGTAAATACCAGTGGAAGCTTTTGTCCATAATAACGCGTTCTCAATTTTCGATGACTGATAGCACCTCTTTAGGACAATATTTTCAACGGAGAAGCTAATAATTACTAGGCTTCTTTTTGGAATTATTGCTGTGTGATAACGCATATGGACACGCTTCCGTGATGAACGCATGTCCCCCCCAGATCTCGGATTGTATTAAATTGACTTGATCGCTAAAATTTAACTGTAACAATACAAAGGGACAAGCACTACTATGAAGAAAAGTGGTTATCTACTAAGTGTACATACAGGGATCCGTCCTGAATACTGCTGAGAACAAGCGTCTAAAGTGGTTTACACTTTAACTCCCAAAAGCGTCCAAGGTAAGAGAAAACCGAGGATAGAATTATAAACATGTATCAGAAAAAATAACTAGCACGTGATGGATGAGGTGTTACTTGCGCGCTGCCGTACAGAGTCGTGAAAACTTATTCTGGCGAACGAACAAATCATGACTAAACGATCTGTGCTTGATCCGAGGTCGCTAGCGTCCGGTCCTTGAAAAGCCTATCCGTAACAGCACATCACATAAGCGCTACACGACTTTTAAGTTCGGTGTTACATTTCCTATTGTCGCATCTAGAAAAAAAAGGGTTTATTTCGGGGTACTATTTAAGTGGGATCACTAGATCATCGAATGCGGTTTAATTGCAAGGATTGCCAGTAATTTGGATGAAATTGCCTGTTGACCGAATACTGTTAGAAATTAAGAAATTTCGTCTCTGTTTCTTGTGTAACCCGCAAGATTTAGTAATGGGGACTTTTTGAAACGACAACAACTTGAGACCAGGCTCTTTAGAGGATGGGGTAGTATCATCGAAGACAAAGAACCAATATCCAATTACAGCTAGGGCTCCTAGTCGTAGGCTACCTCGATCGTCATAGCTATGGGAACTTTGACAACCAAAGATCAGCAAGAATACAAACATACAAACTCCATTCAGGGGAGCTTGGCCAGGGACGTGGCTGCACATCTACTGTGTGCGTGCATCCCTTGATTAGCAGTGAAGATGCCCATGTGCCACATTATCACTATATTTTAAGCAGATTAAATCCGAGATTAAGATGAGTAACCAGCTTTGATTTTGTATCTATTAGCCAAAAGCTAAACAATTGGCTCTTCACAGCGTAGGGACGCAGAAATTTAACAGTAAGAACAGTTTTCGCCTTAGCGAGTTGCTCAATAAATCGCGAAAGCTACATCCAATGGCTTTTTCCTATCGGAAGTGTACAACTACGAAGAAAACCAATGGTTATGCAGCATTCAGAACATTATCAATGTGAGTTGCAAGTACCATGAATGCCTCAGCTGTACGGGAATTTGGGTGGAATAGAATGGCAGGGGCTCCCTCTTCACAACAGGCTGAAACCCTGGGTTCGAGCGGAATCCGAGAAAGTACAGGTAAATTGTAATGCTTAGATAGAACGGTGACGCCATTTTCACCATTTGTTCCCACAGACGGCCACAGATCCGTGGATGAGTTACAGCTTGGACACACGAATTGGGCCATGTTCTCGACCAGACCAACTATCGGGATCTGAAGGTCAATTTGTTAGAACACAACGAGCGAAATCAAAGGGTAAATAAATATGTAATTATGTTCCATACATTTAACTTTCGAAGCATTTCGATGCCCCGCTGGGTATCGGATAAAGAAAGAGAATGAGAGGTGGTAACGACAACAGATCCTTTGATAGGTATGCTTTGACTCAAAGATAAATGCACATCGCCAGTTCCGGGGGGAGTATCAACAATAAGAGTACTCAGCGGGCCCCAAATAACCTAAAAATGAAGTGAACCAAGTGGACACATACCTGTCTCAGTAGTGTATTTATAGCTTGCATAACCATAAGTCCCCTCCACACAACAGCGGAGTTTTTGCCTATCAGAGAGCCCATGGACATACATTTTATCCCAAAATTCTGAATAGGAATTATGTAATTCTGATCGTTCGTGCTGGGCCGGATTTCAGAGATACCCATGAGCTGAGGAATAGATGGACCAAATACATCCGAGTCTAAAATTCCAACAGTTTTCGAAGCATTGATTTTGCTCAAAGCAATGGCTAAATTGACGGCAACGGTTGATTTGCCTAATAATATTAACTAGTGAGATATCAAACGAACCCACTCCCCCCTTTGCTGATGACACCAATAAAACGTTATCAACACCTGGAATAGGCCTCTTTTTCGGTAACCCCTTCGCCATTACCGTTTTGGCATGCTCAGGTATGGCCGATGAAAAACGTCGAATCAGCATTGACTTGAGCATTTATTTAGAGCCCTTCCTCGACCTTGAAATCGAAGTATTTCTAATAAATATTAAGGTTAGACAATGGCAAATTAAACAAACAAAATTAGATTTGTTTAATTTATACACTCAAATTTACTGCATTTTATAAATATTTAATGTCATGCGAGTGTTTAAGCTGATGGTAGGTGTATCTCTTTGTTCAAACCGCATATACTCGCGTGTTTTTGCACTGTCGTAATTCTACGATGATAAGAAATTTTATCTCTCGAAAAATATCTTGGTAAGCCTATTCTAGTACTTGATGTGCCTAGGAATTGTTTCGGTCGGAGTTCACAGTCTTACTCTGAAACATCTAAACATATGGACGCGTCGGAGGTACCAACCTTTATTTCTTATTCCAGTTTGTGGTGGGAAAAGAGCGGTGAGTTGGAATTCTGCTCCCGTAGCTGTTGTATTTGTTATTTATTGGTGAACCTTCGTTTTAGGAGAGTTTGAGGTTTTGCATGCTATGAATCCACTTCGTATAGAGCTACTGCATAAGTGCGTCCCAGTTGTATCCCCAAAACCCTGGTTTCCCCTGTATGGAATGCATATCATGGACGTTGGGTGTGGCGGCGGAATACTCTCTGAGGTGAATCTTTTGTTTTTTATTTTAAATGGGGTACAGTTACTTGCTTCCAAAATCATGTAATCCAATAATTTCGAAATATTGCAGCCACTGAGTCGTCTAGGAGCTAAAGTCGTAGGCATCGATACGTTGTCAGAAGGGGTAGCGGCCGCGAAAGCTCACCTGAAACTAGATGCTGCACAATGGGAGGGCGCACCCTTCGGAGCTCCTGAATATCTTACCATAAGTACAGATGATGCGGCTAAGAAGTTTTCTGGCACGTTCGATGCCGTTATCGCTTCTGAAGTGCTGGAGCACGTTTCGGACTGGGAAAACCTCATCAAATCGGCTGCTACTTGCCTCAAAGTATGTTAAAAAAGCTTGTTATTATTACCTGTTAAAAATTGGTTGTATGCACCCATTTTCAGCCAGGTGGGCACTTTATTGCCACTACCGTAAACCGGACCATGTTGTCCTACTGGTTAGGCATTGTTGTCGCCGAAAATATAATCAAAATAACACCGAAGGGAATGCATACTTGGGACAAATTCATAGATCCGTCGGAGCTGAGCATTGCCGCAATTCGATGTAAGTGTTATTATAGCACTAATGTCCTATCCATTCTTTCTCTACAGTACGTTGTTTCTGTAATAACTATTACTTCTCTGTTTGTTGTAATTTACAACCGATACTTAGTAGTTTCCTCCTTGAATGCGGTTTCAACGAGATTCGATTTAATTTTACGTTACACGGACCGTCTAGAATAAGAATCTGATAGCTCGTTTGAAATTCTTAATCTATGTTTATGGCTGGATCTTGGTTGTAGATAACGCGATACTAATGCGTTTAGTTGGTTCTTAACCGTGTCCTATTTTCAGGCGATCTTGAACCGAGGAGTGTGCTGGGGATGACTTACTGCCCCCTTTCACGCGCCTGGAGTTGGTCCAACTCGCAGGCCATCAATTACACCTTCCATGCCGTCAAGAGCTGATCATTGCAGTTCTTTCTTTATCCTATGCGTGTGGTTAACTCTGTAAATTCATTTCGAAAAAGTAGGTTGTACCTGTACAGAACGACATAGTGTTGGTTTTGGGTTGCTAGCATTTCTATCGGGAACGATTTCACCTTATCACCTCAAAGGTCATTTTTATGACTATATATATGTGTGTAAATCTATAGACATTATTTGTTCATAGTTCAACAGCACAGGACCACCGATTCTTCACCCTTGATTATGTCAAAAGCAGGAATATTTGTGAAACGTCAAAGCATTTACTAGGATGGTTCCTATTGAAATATCTGTCAAAATCAGAGTATGAGGTCATGGGAAGGGGCTTAGTCGATATCAGGCCGCGATCGCAAATTGTTGGTAGTTGGGAGTCATCGCAGAGGAAAGTATGACATCAGTGAGTGTCTCCGCAATTTGCATACCCAGCGTTCCGACACCGGCTGCCGATTCCAGGTTGACCAGGACGGCGACACAAATAGGCGGAACTTGTGAAATTGGGGCCTCGGCTTCAACACTTGTGGGTACAGGGAGACTTATGAAGAGCACCGAGGTGAACCCGACAGCTGCTCCAGTGTGACCCACGTAGAGACGGTCAGGTTCTTGGAAGTTCACGGCCTTATCTGCAGGAATCATTGAGCGCCTAGGCGTGAAATCAAAAACAAGTACCACCCGGGGGTGCTGGTAAAGGTCTTTTCAGCATACTTAGCCACCTGACTGTTTAATTTTAAGAACTTCACTGCCTTGGCCCTGGTGATTCCCCCCGTCCATATCAAGCTTACTTAAAACCTGATGTCCTAAAACAGTATTTATACTTCGCTTTATACTGACAATCTCCTCAACCACTCTAAGGCGCGTTAAACACCCTCCAAATATCAGAGTGAGTAATTGTCGTCTCCCACTTCTAGCTCAAAGTTGAAACGCGCTCTGGAATGTGACATTATCGTTACTTTGGTTAATTCGAAGCACGATTACTGGAACGGAGCCTAGAACGGTGTAGATAAGTGTTGTCGCATCATACCTTCCGACGAACCAACCGAATCCATACAGTCCACCGGGTAGCCACGGTCCCTGCAGAGTGCCACGGTTGGGCCGCCAGAGGTAGTTGACGAGTGTGTCGCGCGAGACCACCGCGAAAGGTGGCTGCAGACGTCCGAGATAGATGTCCACCAGATGGTTGGCCATTTTGATAAGATCCGGTCCAGTTGAGAGCAGACCGCCGCCCGCCCACTTGCTCGAGTTGTCCACCCACGGCGTATTCGCTAGTCGACCGTACGTCGCCTTCTCACGACGATAGGGCCTTTGCAAAAATGCTGAAGACGTTGAAACCGCCGCCGGTACAAATGTCAATCTATTGGCCTAAAAAACTGACGCGCCTGCTAACCTTCAGCAGTTTCTGAACAGGGACTTTGGATTTCGGTAGTACATTTACTAAACAAGATTTCGCACACGTAACTTGTTAACACGGATCCTGGCACGTGTAACCTTAATGTGCCTACGAAAACCGCAACAGCCGGATTCCCATACACAAAAGTATGCACATGCTAGTGTAGAGAGACATCTGTCACATGCAGTTAAAGAGAGTAATGAAAACTTTAAACGAGGGCACACATTACACTCACCTAGCTCGGAAGGGAATGATCTTGAAAGGTTCATCCAAACAAGTGTTTTGAAGGTTCATGAATGTGAATAGTTGCCGGAAGAGTGTGGCTGACGTGGCTTCGTCAGGAACTTTCTGGTTATCAACCTTCGTAGGTGCCTTTAACCTCTCGGGTCGCTCAAATAGGGGCTCCACCGGTAGCTCTTTGGCCACAATGGCCTCAAGTACGGCAGATATAACAGTAAACCCATAAGTACTATATAGATAATCTTCACCCGGCGCGTGCATCAATGAGTCATTTTTGAATATATCAAGGGCGTCAATAGCTGACTTATACGCCTTTGTAAGGACAACCTCAGATGGGTACTAGGAAGAAATATAAGAAAGGCAGCACCTGCATACGTCATCCGAGTTCGAGTTTTCGGCTATATCCTTGGTTTTACTGTAGTGACGAACGCCACTAGTATGACTGAGAAGTTGGCGCAAAGTCACTGAGGCCTGGGAAATAGAGTCGAAAGATTAAACAGACGCACATACCGATTCGCCATCCTCCGTTCTTGGTTCAAAGCCCCTGAGATACGTTTTGACGTCACGGTCGAGATCAATGCGCTTTTGATCGATCATGCGACCGACAAGCAGAGATGTGAAGACTTTGCTAATGCTCGCGATTCTGAACTTGGTATCAGGAGTTACTTTGACACCCTGTTCAACATCAGCAAGGCCAAACCCCTTCGAGTAAACCGTTGCACCTCCAACTGACACGCAGACGGAGACTCCAGGGGCACCAGTGGTATTCTGATTAGGCACTGAAAATGAGTTTAAATCCTTACCTTGTATGATTCAACTAAATGTTCAATGAAAACCAGTGCACTGTGAAGTGGCGAAACATGTTTAATAGGATCCTCATTGAGTAATAGGCCGTTTCGTTTATAGGTCGCTACACCCCATGTAAATGCAATTAGAGCACGCGTTTTTATTCTGTGAAAATGAATGAAAACTTCGGACAGAAAATGAAGGAGTAGTATATAAACGCGCATTATGCGCTCGAATGAGAGCGCTTATACGTGAACATTTTACCGAATAATGATAAGCTTCGGACGAATGATTCGTCTAGCGACATAACAAAAAAGACTATTCCCTTAAAAACATGTAAGTCTTTAATCAAAGAATGAACCGTCATTTAAGGTAAACGTCGGAAATTTTCATTAACATGTACGAACCGCATCACGATAGTGTTATAAAGGGAAACACCACTTGGAGCACGGGGATTTAACTTATTTTGCTCCATTTAACGCTGATGGGGTTAAACTTCTCTTACGTTGAAAGGGAAATGCAAAATTGTGTTGATTTAACTTTTCAAATAAGTATAATACCAACAATTTTTTATTCCTAATGTTTAGAACCTGGGTGGTATTGACTAGTTATATATGAAAATAAATGAATTATACGAACTTTGCAGAATTAGTGGGACAGAGTTATTGATTGTTTGTACGGGCCGTGGAATACAAAATACGGGAGTCTGCTGCTGCCTTGTGATGAGTAGCTTAATTGAAGACGTTTTAAACGATATACATTTCAATCAGGGTGCAGTTGCATCAGTATTTTCGCCCCAGGTTGTACGTTTGCCCCACCATTACCAAAAAGGTACTAGTGAGACTGTTTGCCATTTGTATGTAGACTCGCACCGAGTTCTGGTCCTCGATGGCAAAGCCTGTCAGGTACACGTTATTCTAGGTGAAAGCAAGAAAACCATTTTTCTGACACCTCAACCTTCTTCGTACCCGCTCTCTATGTTAGTGTCACCTGATGGAAACTTTTTGGGACTGCTTACTGCGACATCAGTTCACGTTGTCGATATTTCAAAGTTAGAACCAACTCTAAGAACGAATCAAGTAAGCAGTACATGTTACATTTAGATTGTGTATTAGGTCAAAATAATTGCAAAACTCGTCACTGTTTTTGATTGCTTCTCCGGTGATGTGATCAAAATTACACGTATAATGCGTGTGCGTTGGCATCCATACACTCCAAATCTGTTAGTCATTCTCACAAGTGACGGAAGGCTAATCTTCTGCCGCTGCATTTGTTCATCGGGTAACTCCGTTAAGTTTGACACCGAGTTGACTGCACACGTCCTCGAAACTTCCGATAATGCAGATAAGGAAAATGAACATAGCCAGTCTACCCGTGGCCTTAATTTGAGTGAAGCGATGGGGGCCGTCTGCTGTGATTTCGATTTCGGGTCCCCCCTCTTCTCTAATGAGCCTCGATTCTCTCGCGATGCACCCCTTCGTGCGCCTATATACGTTATTTGCGAAAACGGTAAGTGTTGATTCTTTAAACATTTTGCGTGACAAGTTGTGTTCAGTAATCCCTACTTCTCTATCTCTAGGTGATATCTTACTCGTGAGTGCTTCTCCTGTGTCAGTTAGAAAACCACTTGTTCGTTTTGTTCGCATTCTTCCGGCTGACGGAGACTACTACACATATGATTTTGATACGATTTTGTGCCTCAGACCGGACCAGAAGGATCAGCCGGACATTGTCTGTTTTGCTAATCGTGCTGGCAAGGTCTTTCATGGTGTATGCTTACACATTCCTCCTTCCGTCTTGCTGCAATCAAGTTCTCGTCCCCAAGGTACGCATGTAACAATCAAAATTTTGGTAGCCTAAGCGTCACTTCTCGTTTCTGAGTCAGCTCCTTGATTTTGTCACTTTTGTATTTCTAACTCTCCACGAATGCATTACTCTCGGTTTGTGGTAACGCGTGGATTAGGTTAGTTGAAGTATCTCTCTGATCTGACCCTTAGTGCTTATTATCTGTCCAATCATTTTTTCTGTTTTATTGTATCCAGATCCCGTTCGTTAATTTGTTGATGGCATCCTTCATGCTTGCACATGTTTATTCCTTGAAGGGCGCAGTGTTCCGATTTTGTACCTAATCGACGCGGTCGATTTGGAGCTGACACTGCTGAACAAGTCCTTCGAAGTCTCTATTCGTCGCAGCGATGACGATGAGAGTGAGATCGACTCGGTCGATGGGATTGAGCGTACTACGAAATTCGCTCTCTTGCCTGCCTCTTTCGTGGATAGCAGTATTGCTATCACCAACAATGCTTACTTCTGTCTGCACAACTTCGGCATTCATCATGTGCGAATTCAATGGGCAGAACAGCTCTCCGAACTTTACTCACTGACTACTGTCGAAAGCAACCCTGATTATGGTGGGTCATCTATAGAATGATAATGCAAGAAAGCATAATTGGGGATTGTATGGACACCAGCGGTCAGAAATTAGGCATCGTAGGACTTAATGCTTGATTTCGAATCTGCTTTGACTCTCATGAGACTTAAATACTTGTGAACATGAAAGTAGGATAATGGGCTTTGAACTTCTCTTTCCCCCTATCGGTATTTTCGCTCTGTATTTGCTGCATTCAGCCCTATTATCACTTGAAAACTATTTGGAGTCTTTTGTTCTCAACTCTGCGTTACTTAGGTCTTCTCGAGACTCTTCATTTGCATGCGTCCAGAGTTGAGTACCTTCTTCTGACTCAGAGTCTCAACCCCCGAGACTACATTGGTGGTGCCAGTGGCGGTGGTAGTCGCTCGGTAATTGGCCTTTTGCCCCATAAGGAGCCCGTGACAGCGACGGTAGAGGATGGTAATGCTGCCTACAACAGCTCCTTCCTCCCTACCGCCGCACTCACCGCCGTCTTCCCCTCGAATCCCGTATTGGTGACTGTGCCTATCCCCGTCTCTGTCTGTCGAACCATGGTAGAAGATGCTGACTTCCCTCTCCTGCCGTCCGGAGATTCTCCTAATCGTCATTTCTCGGGAGCTGATTTGGTGAAGGAAAAATCATATTCGAGCCGGTAACACGTTCCTGTTCGACGTAAATGTCCGATATTTCTCATTTGCATCGAAAAAGTTAAATTTTTGGGGTAAATTTGAAGTGAGGTTGTTGATCTACCATTTTTGAGGAAATGGAACTTGAGAGTTAAGTTTGACAGCTTTGTGTACAAATGTCACAGTTCATCAAATTTGCTCTTTGTAGGTTGGTTGAGTCAGAATTCGTGAAAAATTGCAAAAGGAGATTAAAAGCGGCGGAATCTTCCAGATTGCCCATTATGTCTTCTTTGGACGACGGGTTTGACGCTTCGGAGCCTGGATTCCTTCGACATTTTCTTAACGTAAGTGATGGTTTCTTCTGCTCCCTAGTCATTTTTAAAAATTTAATACATTAATTGCCACTATTTGGTAATCAATTTATCTTTGGAGGAATGTTGTTTACATTCGATAACATACTTATTTTCGAACTGCAAATGTTGCAAAAAAGGCTTGTGCTGGACCCTGTTCCATGATTCCGATTTATATGAATGCGTATCATTTCTAGTCCTGCGTTACGTGTAGGTTCAGAGTGCATTAGCGTTCATTGATGATGTAAATTGTCTTAGGAAATTCGGACGTAGGCTTGTTTCAGAACATTCGACTAGGATGTGTACCGATGTCGTGAATGAATAAGCATCTTCAATGCGTAATTTGGGGCTTCTGATCGGTGCCACCAAAAGTAGGGCTCTAAGGGGCTTTTGGGTGGGTCGCAGTACCTGAGCATTGGAGTGTGCGAGGCCTGTTGTGCACGCAGGCGACGGAGGCGTTGCGGAGCTCGCAGCTGCGCGAGTTGGAAGGCCTGGCGGTTGCGGTGGCGGCATACGCGAGCTACGCGGAGGCGCAGGTGGCGGCACAGACGGTGGAGGTGGCGGGCCTGGCCGCTGAGCGCGAGGCGTTGCACGCCGCCGCCGCCCAACTCGCCGACCGCCACGCCCATCTTCTCCGCCGCCAGGAGACTCTCAACCATCGCCTCTCTCTCCTCGCACGGCGCGTCCACAGTAAGTCCCTAGCATCAAGATCTCTCACGGTCCACGCAACCCACTTTTAACCAGTACTTCCCAACGTGTTTACGTTTCCGGACATGACAATGTTGTGCAATTACATAGCCCTTGGGTAATCGCTGTTGCCACGATAAATCATGGATCACTATGTCGGTGAATACGCCATGTTACTTATTCTATTCAGTAAATCTGCCATAAAAACCGACATTTCCGGCGGGCAAGTCTCTAAATAGATGGTACAATACTGAATAGTTGGCCGCTTCATTGCTCCTGGCAGGCATAGACGCAGGTCTGACGGATGCGGAGGTGGAAATGCGCGCGAGTGTGCAGAACCTGCGGGACCGACTTAAGTCGGGTCTGCTGGGGTGGCTGGAGAACATTCGGCTACAGTACGAGCACCTGAGTAGTCGACTGCGCGAGCAGCAACGCGCCACCAGTCGCCTGGCCACCCCCCAGCCGATGGCGGCCATCTCGAGCGACCAGGTGCAGTGCATCGTTGCCGCGCTCAGAGCCGAGGGTTCGGAGATCAACACCCTCGTCAAGGCCGTGGAAAAGATCAATCTCGTTGCCACTGCCGCGCCGCCGTCTGCAAAAAGCGGTGCAGCCTTCGCCGGCAGTTCGTTCTGCCGTTAAGCCGCCCCCTCACCACCACGACTTTCTAGTCCTTCCCTTTGCACTACTGCACGCATCAAATGAATACATGTGCACACGTATTCAACTATGCCAGTCCTAGGTGATCTTCACCGTTTACCGCTTTCATAGTTATTGTTTTGCCTTAGTGGACCTATATCATATAAGGGACTCGATTAAGGCAGGGGTAGTAGAACAATTCCTAGTCTCATTACAACAATGTTGTTGCCAGAAGACATTAAGTGAGGCTCCCCTCACATTGCATTTCCGTTAACTAAACGACAAATCAGATGTGCTATTGTTTTCGATAACAAATAAGAATGGGTAAATACAATTTATTCACAAAGAAGCATGCTTCAATGGGCAAACAATTCAGAGTTGGCTGGATGCAACGAGGCTGTCGACTCGCCTGGTCAGGTTCAATTGCTGGCGATGCACTCGCAATGAAGTCAGTTGGAGGCAAAGACGGACTGCTTCGGAGAGCTTCTTGCGCACCTCCTCGCTCCCTGTCCAGGCGGCCGCGGCACTCACCACACGTGCCGCCTCCTCGAGTTGGCAGGCCAGCTCGGCCAGAGGCTCTTCTAGGGCCCTAGCAACGGCCCTCAACTACAAGAAACAGTTCACTCTAGGTCGCTTTACTAAAACCGCCTATTGGAGATAAATCAATGTAAAGCTAAAATGGGCTTCAGCAGAGGTAACGTCGGAGATGTGAAGGCGTAGTCACGAGTCTCTCGTTTTTTCCCAAAAGCAAACATTTCTCCCTCTCAGAACTGAGTGCACTAACGGGTGCCTTTTTCTTGCTTTAAAATATGCCTATAACTTGCATATAAGGGAGACGCCTAAACGACAACCGATGGACCACAAAGCTAAGGACCATAAATGAAAATTGGAGCGGATAAATTCAACTAGTTCATACCAAAAGTGTCCTGAGGGTTGTCTGGAACATGAGTTCCGGAATCCATAGTCGACTATAACAGATTGCCAAATAATCTCTCGTGAAAGAAGCCTGTTATCAAACGTTTAAAATGACTACTTAAAACCTCATCGAATTTAGCAATGAAACACGGAGAAAAGACTTTAAAAAGTACTTGTTGAAGACTTCGATAGCAAATTTAACACACTACATACCCGATTAACAGCCTCTGCAGCCTCTTTTAATACCTTTCGGAGGTCAGAGCCGACAGAGATGCCTTCAAGGGGAAGGCGAGTTTTAACAGATAGAAGGCCATCATAGAGACGACATAGAAGGTCGACGACTCCAGAGTCCTCGCTCATAAGTTGTATCAACCTTCCGTAGATTTCTAACTGAAGTAGAAAATTGTATCGTGACGAACGTGTACTACCTCAGAACAAATAAAAAACAGAGTAGCACATACTTTACTGTCAATTATATCTTGATACTCCAACCACATGGTGCACCATTTTTCGACAAAATCTCGTTCAATGGATGAGGCTTTTTGAACCTATATAAGATAAATTCAAAGCAAACTTTGTACCACTTCTTGTTGACTTTGGTCTTGCAGTACCTGCTCAGACTTTAATGCCAAAGCTTTCCACAGAGTAGCCCAACATCGGTCTTTAAGTTCTTCAGCTGCAAGATTTCTTTGTAGCAATGAACTTGTACTATTAGATAATACCGATCCCCTTCTGGGTTGTATTACAGAAGCAGTAGATTCCTATGATTACACATGCACGATCACGGTATGCATATCAGCAAAACCAAATAAAATATCCTCGGTTCCGAGTATAGTAACCATGAAATCCGAAAATCAACGTACATTTATTACCAAGGACTGCCTTTTATCGTCCTTCGGTGATGATGCTAATGCAGAAAGCTTTGTGAACTTAGACGAGGCGATTGCCCTCTAAACAAAAAATAAACGCAAAATTAGTAGCCTCTTGAGTACCTAGAATGTTTCTAAAAGGGACTGACTACAATTAGAGACCAATAAAACTTAACCCAACACCTTTACTGGAGCTGGACTATTAGTCACCCTCCGCATTTGCTACACACTACTTTTTGTAATAAATAGTCCGCCACAAACCAAAGAAGCTAATTTCAAATGCTTAAAAAAATAGTAATTAAAAATTTTCGCTTTATAAAATAAAAATTCTTGAGTTTGTTCATGATACTAACCCTTATTCATTGCAGCTGACTCGGAAATTTTGCAGTTCTGCTTGACTTAGTGTTCCTCGTTTCTGCTTTACAGATATCGATAAATGGAACTTTCATGCAATACGAAAAAGTGTGGCTGTTGTATATTCGACCAATCGCAGTCTAAATCATCGATACACGGTAGCGAATCGTGTATTACCAGAAATCGCAAAACAAACTCGAGTAGAATCACCACTCATAAGGAAAGCATCATATCTTTAATTGTCAGGAAGTTGAAAAAAGTTGAAGATTCGCTTAAGAAACGCAAACCTCTTGAATCGATTGATCTTATTTTTGAGGTCATGGAACTTGTATCTAAGCATAATGCGGACACGTCGTACGTTGAAAAACTTTTGCTTTACCTGGCCAAAGCATATTGTCAAGTGAATAATCATATCAACGTAGCTCGTTGCCTCAAAGTTACCATCGAGCACATTTCTCAACGACTATCAAAATCCAAAAGTGGTTCAAATTCTGATAATCCAGAAAAGACTGTTGAGCTGCTCGCAGGATTGCATAAATTTTATGCCGCAACACTAGAAAAATGTGGTTCAAATCCAAAGCCTGTAGCAAATACATGGTTAAAGACCTCCAAATTCTTAAAACACTATGGCTTTAATTATGATGCTGGCTTGGCCTCGCTTCGAGCTGTTCGGTGGTATATTAGTGCTTCTGATGTCAATTCCGCTCTGGATTGCCTCTCTTTAGCCGTAAAGCTCACTAGGTCAACTAGTTCTAAGGCGGACCAAGGTAGGAGTTCCAAGCGCCTAGTGAATTTTGTCTTCCCGAAATCACCAATCATGATGTTTTAATTTTCAGGTGTGCTCTACAATGAGTTAGGCATCGCATACCTTTCGTTCGACTTGACCGCAGATAGCATTACCTGCTTTCAGAGAGCCCTCAGCCGACTAACTTATTCGGGCTTGGAGCTCCGTGCTCGTGTTATGCAAAACTTAGGTACAGCATATGTGGAAGCAGGTAAATTTGAGAAAGCCGTTTTCATCCTAGAAAAGAGTGTTAGGGTACTGGGTGAGTTCAATATATCTATAGAGAGGATTGCATTGAATTTAAGCATCATCATCGCTGGTCACGTTTACTAGGAGATGTCGGAAACATAACTGGTTTGACACAGGCCCATAGTAACCTGGGCTACGCCTTCTCGCGTCTATCTGATTTCAAACGTTCACACTGGCACTACATGGTCGCCCTCAAACTAGCCAAAGAGACTGGCTGGGTAGCTGTTCAGACTCAAGCTGAGGGGGCTCTTCTTGCTCTCGAGGAAAGTCAATTCCCTCAGGCGAAGTTCAAAGGCTCCCCGTTGTTAGCTGTATGTCTCTCCTTGAGTGAGGCCACAGACCACAATTGGGAGGGTCACGGTACCATTGAAAGCACTGTTAAAATTGAAGGACAACGGAAAAGTGGGCACCGACTTGGCAAAAAACTACCACTACAAGCAAAGTCGCTCTTACCAAGTGGTGATTTAATTTCAATGGGAAAACTAACTCCAATTGAACGGAGCAGTCTCACAAGTTTTTCTGACATCGATTCAAGTCCCTCGTCCTATAGGTACATTCGGCCTGCAATTACTTCACAAATAAATCAACAATTTTTCCTCACCCCCGTTCCGTCCTTTTCTCCCTAACTTTAGTGGTTTTTCAGATGCGAACATACCTATGGGGAAAGTCGTACTGATCTGAGTACTCAAGAAGCCTCTCCAGACTATGCCCCGTGAGTACCGATTCCGCACCCTTTAATTAGGTTATATTTAACTGCTCGTTAGAGGTTGGTTAAATTTCCTCGGCGAGTTATTAGATTACGCTTGTTGTGTTCGTCAATTTCCGTTTTCCTTTAACTGCGACCATCCCTGTATTCTTTTAACCCATTCGTGGTTTACAGTGGTCTGAGAACCCCTGCAACTGGTAGTACTGTGAGTCTAGTCCAAGTCACCGCGAAGCCAACTCCCGAAACTGGAAGCCGAAACGACTTTGTAGCAATGTGCTCTCGAACTATCCAAACACTGAGCAGCACCCACACATTCTCCACGCCCTCTAGTGCATCCTCAAAATCGAAGACAACCCTCAAGTCCAAGGGATCTTCGAACACTCTCAAGCATTCCGACGTTCAAGCACTGTTTTCGGGCTAGATGACCATTTTTAAGACAAATACACCGGCAGGAGACATGAAGCCACCCGATAAACAAAAACTGCTTATTCCCAATAAAAATATGGTGATGGGGACTTCCAGAGTAAGTGTAATATCGTATGAAGCCGGGTTAGGATGGAGTGGCGCAGCGTTCGGCAACTCTTATTACAGAAGACGTATAAGTATTTAAAAAGTCAGTATACACAAAAGGAGAGGCGACTTTGACAACATGTCATGATAATGTGAGCTTTGGAGAGCACACACACGGGTGAGTGGGAACGTGTTCAGATGGTAGCTGCACTCGAGAGAAGAACGGAACGCAGGGAGAAGGTCTCTCCCGCTTCGTAAGAAGCTGCTGTGGCTTGCTGGTCACCCAACAGCTTTACACTGACTGTCTTCATGAACTCCATCAGCGAGTGACGAAAGCTTGATATGTTCTGTGTGAACCTACAAAGCAAGTAAAATTATAAGTTGAGTACTGAGAGCGGCTGCAGTACCAGTAGATAAATTCTCGTACTAGATGATCGTTACGGAACGTGATGAGCTTGACATCAACTAACGGGATAGCCAGTGCGTTAGAGAGCATAATAACGGGTAGGGGCTACAGAAGACGTTGTCTTACCTGTCGCGGTTCTTAGCGAAGAGGTTGTCCTCAACACCGTCCATAAGCTTGTCGAAGATCGCCTTCAGCTCGGCTCGTTGGTGGGGGCTCACCGCGTTGAGAACGATCTGTTGTATGTTTGCGTAGTACTACAAAAAGAAGGAAATTGTAGCAATACGAATCCAGAGTCACAAAGCTGCCCTATGATTATCACACGGTCTAGCTTAGGCTCCATGTGAAATCAAAACAACAGCATGTGTTCCATTAGTGATGCAATAGTCTCCGCCAAGACTAAATCGCAGATTGAGCGGTTTGAACAAAAATTTCAGGCTAAAAATATACACAGTTATCTAATCGAGGTAATGCACACTTCAGACTGCAGTTGAGGGAAACTAATATAGGCGTAGCCACTGGAAGATTTTATAAAAGCCCCCCTTTCAATAATTTTCTTCAGAGAAAAAGCACCAGTATGGCCTTCGACGAGCCGTTACGTTGAAAGTAGAAATGAAAATGTAGTCGAAACAAGAGGACCCACGTCTTGATTGAGCAAAATAAGTACGAGTAGGGGTCTTGATATACTCCACTGATTTTTGCACTCGTCGTTCATGAAAGAGGCCAGGAAGTTGACCATAAGGTGCCTTGACGTGACCGCGAACTTGGGTACAGCCTCCGCACCACCGTTGCCTCCAGTCGCACCGCCCCTGAGGAAATTGAGGTGCAAGTTGGCTGTGCCCATGGCCTCGCGGTCCGCCCAAATGGCCAGAGCGGAGCAGTAGCCCTTGGCACCCCCGCGAGTGAGCCCGGGACCGGTACTGGCGAGCAGACGACGCGCCGCCTGAGCAATCTTCGAGGTGGTGGTCGCTGCACTTGTGGCTGGATTAGCGGCAGCAGCGGTGGCGGGCACGAAAAATGGGAACTTGCCATTGTTGCCGAGAAGCATTATCGGGTTGCTAGAACCGTTGAGATGGCCGTTGGAGGTGTGGCTATTGCCGTTAGGCGACACTGTCTCAGGCGCATGAGTAATCCTGTATATGTAGGTCAACACGTAGTCCAGACAGCTGCAAGCACTCCACGACACTGAGGTATCTACAATAAAAGACATGTGAATGCATTACTAGCTCTTAGAAGTTTCCAGTGGCTGGAAGTGGCAGGCACTACCTACCCACAGAGTCCACACCGATCACGATGGCGTCGTAGAACCTGTGAATGTCTGCGACGTTGAGTGAGCTGATTAGAGGCATGTGATTCTGCGTGAGACACTCCAACAGTGCGAAGTAAGCCTTGCTCAGCTTTGTGAAGCTCTAGATCGAAAATTACACAAAATATGCGCGGATCGACCATATTTGAGACAACAGAGCCTCGGGAAAATACCAAATCAGAGCTCAGACGCTTGTAGAGGAAGCTCTCGAATAACCATTAAGCCACAACCGGGGTCGGAACGTACCTTCAGTTCCTCGGCACTGACAGATAGCAGCATGTCAGTGCTGAGCTTCACCATCTTCTCGAAGGAGTCATCCCCCACCAGGCCGAAGATGGCCAAGTTGGCGTACTTCCCACTAATCGTTAACCGCAAAGCGTTGAGGAATCGATAGAGCGGCTTCACCTTGTGTGAATAAACGTTCTCCTCTCGCACATGGGCAAAGAACGGCGCCAATCGGGCACCTAAATTAACAGGCAAATGCTCTCTCATAGTGAGCATGAAGCTCGAGGGTGCGTTTACGAAAAGCGTGATTATCAACTCTACTGTTGTGGCATGTAACTCGGAGTTGTTCTGCACCTTACCATAAGCGTTAAGAATTTCGGTCATCTCAGCGAGCAGGAGATAGCCCATGGGAACAGTGCTCTCGAACTTTAGTCGGTCGTTGCGGCTGTTAACCATCTCGGAGAGCAGCTTAATCACGGGGCAGGTGACCTCGGGGTCAAATGCCCAGCGGTCGAGGGCGCGACCGAAGAGACTGAAGAGGGAGGGGTAGAACCAGTCCAGGAAGTGCTGGAAGGCTGCCATGGTGCTCAGACTGGCGGACACACCAGCAAGGTCACGGGCCAGGGCAATTACATTGACTCGGGCCTCCTCCGAGTACGCAGAACAATTTTCTGCATCAGATGAAACATCAATATCACCCAACCCACTCCTAACAAACTAGAGGGCTTTAGGTGTGCCTTCCTACAAAAGGCTTGCATAGTTGATACACTGAAGACGTTGTATGTAAAGGTGTTTTTGACAAGAGTTAAGTGCATTAAAGAGAATACTTCACTTTTCACCGCGTGGCTCACTAAGGCCTTGTATGCTAAAATTCTACAATGATTGGTCAAAACTCTAAAACAAAGAGTAGCCCATTCACACCTACCTACGACAATGCTTATGGAGACTTTAGATTTTCTCCCAAAATATAAACAAAAAATTAAAGCTGTAACAAAAATCCATCATGCGACAATGACATCAATCCACCACATGTTTAAAAGTGACATGAATTCACAACGAGGCTTCTATAATTGTACGTTACATAGCAAAGCCGAAATGTATTCTTTCGTAAGCTCAGTCAGCTAAGACACTAGACTGTATCAGCATTCCTGCCCTTCTTAGCTTAACAGACTTTAATTGCAGCATACGGTGAAATCCATACCTCAAAGTTTTAGCAGAGACCTTACGAAATGGACAAACTCATAACCCCAAAGCCATCCAAATACTGAGAAACGTAAGTTAAACCAGAATTTAATCTATTTGTCTATGGGGTACAAATGCTCACCTAGACTTCGGAAAGTTCCCAGGCCGACACTTACCAGCGTCCACATGGCCTATGCATCATAACACCTCAAAAGTAGTTTCCGAGGTGACATCGCTATCCCCTTAATGCATTTTCCAGCCTCTATAATTCCTTTTTAGCTGCGTTTGACGGTGAAGAAATAAGTATCACAATCAACTTTAGAACGAAAAAAAGGGGACGATATTGCAAAGTCACCTGAGAGACTACCATGAACAATCGAGAGAAACGCACCAGTGAGCAGAAGGGTGGAGATGAGCTGGTTGGCGACCTGGGTGAGGGGTGCAAGGAAGTTGAGGAAGGGACGGGCGTCGTCGCCACCGATGGCCGACAGCATTACTGTCATGAGGCGCGAGAGGATGGCGTAGAACTGCGTGCGGTACCGGGACAGCCCCAGCCCCACCTGTGCGTCCCCCGTCGTGGTCACCGCCAGAAACCGAAAGTTGGACGGCTGTGCAACAGAAACAACGACTAGCACTGCCTCCAGCATCACTACGAGGTTCTCTTTCACAACTAACACACTGCCCACTTATCCACCTATAAGTGCCAAGGACCAAGTGAACACAGAAACAAACGCTTTGTCACTTCGAAGGATTAGCATTTTGCCAACTGACTATCTTTTCGGGCGTAATAAGGTTGGAAATTAGGTTCATATAGTGTTTTGAAAGTGCATACTATCGAGATTCGGAAGAGAAACAGACAGCGAAGGGAAGTTGACTGGCTCGAAAGTGCATTGGGTGAAATGACGCATTTCAGTCCTTTTTGGGAACTACTAGCTGCAAGAGACGACTTTGGAGCATTTTAAAACTGCAAACGTAAGTCCTTTGGGGAATTATGCACCAATAAGTAGGCATTATGAACAAATGTGTTCGAGGCTGGTGCTTTGGCTATTAAAGAAACGCCGAAATACAACGGTGTTTCGAAGAACCCGTGTACAAACTATGTAGATACACTACCACAAAGAGCTACAACTAACACGAGTTTCACTAACGATATAAAGTGCCCCAGGGTTCTTATCAGAATACTGGAGGTTGTTTAGAGCACGCTAACCAACTTTGAATGAAAATACCAATAAACTATATCGGATAAGGATCGGATGCAAACCCAGTTACAAGTGACCACATTTGCAGAGAATAATTGTCAAAAGCACATACATTTCAAGCGGAATCTCTGCCTTAGAACATGTTTTAAAAGTATCTGTATTGTTTGTTTGGGCTTAACTGAGAAAACTAATTCAAGGGAATACTTGCAGCAAGAGAACAATCTCATTTGAGCAGTCTACGACAAACTCTGTACGAAATTAAAACTTTAGGCTAAATAAGTCGCGGAACCAAAAGCGAAGACAAACTGAGTAGCTGACTCGGTAACAATAACAAATTCAAGCAATTCAAGACCTAACAGGAATGTGAATAACACTACCTCAATAATAGTCACAGAGCAATTAAAACCACGCGGAGTTATAGATATTAATACCGGTGTACTTGTCGATCAACTTTACTACAAGATCAATCATACGTCGATCAGCAGTGACATATACGCTTCTAACAAAGCCACGACGCTGCACATTGCGTGTGCCCGTCTCTAATACTATTCCTGTGCAAAAAATACTTAGGACTTTTTCGATGAGTCAGGTCGGAGTAACGCTGAAAGTCTCCCTGTCTGCGATGTCTTTTTCGACTTCCTCGAAGACCGAGTCACAGATTCTTTTCAGGTCCTAACAACTCAATCAGATGGGATGAGTCCCCCTGTTAACCCTATTTAAGCAGTAAGGAGTCATCAGTGAGCAAATCTGGAGCGAGTTATCATCAAGTTCAAAGGAAGCAGCGTGTAGGAAAGGGATTTACTTACAGTGTGGTTTGTGAGCATGAATTTGATGTCCTCCAGCTGGAGAAGGCGGCGCATGGCAGAGAAGCTGCTGGCGAGTTCGTCAAAGAGCTTGAGGCTGGGTTCGAGTACCACCTCGTGGTCACTCCAGTAGCGCAGGTTCAGAAGGACTTTAGTCACAAAGACGCGCAGGATCGTCTGCTCGTCTGACACCCCCACCAAGTCCGCTAGCGTACGATACATCTGCAACCACAACAAGAGGTGGCACTGTAAGGGTGTCAATTGTGCATGAATGGCGAAAAGGCGGTCCGGCTGGTGCGCACTAAACTTAGTGTAGCTTGGATCCATAATGAGTAATGACCTACAGACGCTACCGATTGCAGGCATTCGCCACAAACAAAATTCAGCAAATGAATCACTGTTTCCATCACTGGATTATACGAGAATCCCTAAAGGTGTGGTCAAATGCATAACCCCTAAGCACTAGTTGGCTCTAGAAGCCGTTACATCGAATAAGTTTAAAAACGACGATAAATGGACAGGGATATATGCCTCAACAAAAGCAACTAGATAGAATGCATAGCCATGTCGTCCAAAGTGCACCCCTCGCCATTCATATACAGATGTCTGTAGCTCGGGTTCATATTTAAGCCGTTATAATTGTATGTAATCTTCACGTGTATAACAGAGCAGCCAATAATACTGGGCTCCCATCACCGCATCACAACGGTTTTGGTTGCATATTTTAAATGTTCTAAATGCAAAACAACTTCGTCTAAGATTCAGAGATGTGGTTTGCAACCACAAACTGAAAAACAAGAAACCGGGAAATTGGAGAAGCATGGAAAAGTTAGAAAATTGGTTAAACCAACGATTGAGTGTATACTTTTATAAAAATGCAGCCGATTCCGCCATAAATTTCGAAATCCTAAGTAAAAATAGTAAACATTTAAATCGATAAGCGTGGAAAAGCATTTATAACTATTCAAAGAAATGGTGATGGATGCAAACCACTGCATTACCACCAAAGTGTGGTTAAATATGTCAGTAACATTAACGAATAGTACTAAGCGAAAAGAAATAATCCTGATGCTTCATTTACACTTTTGCACGACAAGTTAGAGAGAAAGGAAGGCAAAATGGCGTACGACGATCAATACACAAGACATACAAACCCATAGGCACTTATTGAACATATCAAGTTTTCAAGCATAAGATTAAATTAGCGTTTTCTCTAGGGAGAGGATAGGAACTTTCAAAGATAGGTAAGCAAAAACCAAAGAATACGATGAGCAGTCAAAAAGGGCTTGGATAATACGCGACGGCTACGCCCAACACTGGAAAAATTATACCATGCATGAATCAGATGTAGTGTTAACCTGGATGATACATGTGGTGCAATCCCAACAATAGGTAGGAGCCGCAGTGGGCCTGCCAATCTGGCGATCACAGAGCAAACACCGCAGAAACCTTCACTGGAAACTAAAACACACGCTCATTCAATGTTCAGTAGTGAACGATAGCGCATCACTTAACCTCCCCCTCCGTGTATGAGCACCCACAAACAAGCGACCATAGAGCAACCACTCACAGCAGGGACATTCGTTGGAACCTGAAACATGCAATCATTAAAAACTTGGCAGACAACGCCTACCTAGAATTTGCAAACACACCTTGGAGGCGCGACTGATGTTCTCACCGACGTAGATGCGTCGGAATCGCCCAAGGAAGGTGATGATGGAAAGCTCGAGACGGACGATGGCTCCCGAGGAGACGTGGACGAGGAGGCTGCTCACATCCACGCTGGATGTCGAGTGCCCCTCCTGCGAGCCCGGAAGCAGACGCAGGATGTGGTTAAGACAGGCCTGACCAAAGTCCAATAGGCGCAGCACCCGGGCTATCAACTGGCCGTCCAGTTGGTCCATGTCCACGCCATTAGCCCCACTGGCACCCGACCGGTCGTTGATCAGAGCACCTTAACAAACAGTACACAGTGATAGCCACGTCGCCCATTCCCATGCAAATTCCATGACCAAAAGACTGTACAATCGGAAGAGCAATTTTTGGGTCGATATTTTCGGATGCGCTAAAGGTGTTCACGCACACTACGGTTCATGCGAAAGCACAAACTCTTCTGCATTCATGCAACTAATGACGACGACAATAGACGACTGGAACCTCCCCCACCTGGATGATGGAAAAGGAGGAAAAAAATCCGGCGGCATGAATAGGAGACTACGAGTCCGCCTTGGCTAGAAGAAACAGAGATAACAATAACCCTCCTATTGCGCTAGCATGGCAGATTTTCTTGAAAATCGTCAGAAAAGTGTTGAAGGGCCCTGCCAACATCAGAATTCAGGCTTGGTTGCGTGAATCCAGTGCTTGACTCTGCCATGAAGCCCGCATTCAATAAAGACCTTCGCTACTACTCATACAGAGGTCAAATTCACAAGGAGACGTTGCCAGTCCCACTTTACGACGACTTCATCAGTACGCAAACTTTCTATATTTTCACCCGCTGATTGGCTATGACATAGGGTTAGGAGCTGACGAGAAACCAATTACCATGCAACCAGTAAAACAAAAGCCCTGTTAAACAACCCCCGAATTAAAGCATTTCTTGAGTAGGCCCTTCTTTCCAGGTTTAGAATTGCGGCTGCAATAGACGTTAATGGCGTTGTGAGTAGAATTCTTTGACAATACTGTAATTTTTTTGTTTACCTCCCACTTTTTTTCTGATTAAACTGCCAAATCCTTCCTTAGTATCCTGACCTCACGCAAATCTCCAAGACCAAGAGCATCATGCTGCACTGTGCAAACTGTACGCCTCGTTGAATAAACCAAACCGAGTTTACCAATCATGTAGACGAGCCAGGTGAGTCGGTTTTCTTCAAGACGAATAGCATGGACCTGTTCACCAGAGGCAGCGAATGTGGAAGAGACGATTGTGGCCGGGTCCACGGAGAAGAGCTGCTCGAGTGATGCCTGCAGCACGTTGAACGACTGATCGAACAATTTCACTACCAATTCACACGTATGGTTGTAATCACAGCGGCCGATTATCGAAAACTGCAATTCGGGAGGAATACAAAGAACATAGCAACAGCACAGCCTCAGGGTTTTCCAAAACGCTTTCTCGCTGAAGTGTGCGAATACTATCTTTGGCCCATCACTAACTGATATTACCGATTATGCGTCATCATCGCCACTGGTGTAGGAGGAGAATCAAACCTTAGAGGGCGCAGAACTAATAATACAAATCCCAAGTCATTGGGACAAACCCTAGAATTAATGTAGGGGCTAAATGGTTAGGGAAACCCCGCATCAACATCTGATCTCAATATTTAGCCCACACACACTGCCTGTACAGTAGTAGGGAGAGACCTAAAGTTGAAGGTATCAATCACCTAATCTCAGCGCGAAAGGCATCCGCTGTGATTGATTACACCATGATTTTGGAAAATTCAGAACAAGGGTTTGTGTAAACTCTTGACGGTATTTCTTCAACGTCTCGGCATCATGCATGTCAAATTGCACGACGATAATAGAGCCAGATGCGAGCATTTAAAAAATAACCTATATAACGACGGGTTAGGAAAGGGAGATGTGGATTATAGACAAAGATATCGTCACTAAAAGGCCGTAAACGTACTAAGGCTTTCATAAAACTTTACATGGATGGAACAACCCTGTAAGGCGAAATCTGATTGCGGCGTAAGAAGATGTCATTTTAAGCACACAATATAGAGCTTAAGAGCATTAGGAAATGTATACTTAAAAATGGCAGCCAAAATCTAAAAAAGTTAGAAATCAATCTTTTAGCCGATTCTATGCTTAATGTCGCCAACCTCTCTTGATATGCACTGTTTAAAGTTGCACTAAGATCGAGAGCGATTAGGCTAACCATTACTTGAGAAAGTGAAGGCGCACCTACCTGATCGAGCTGCTGCATGAGGGTGTTGGTGTCATCGAGAGGACAGGTGCCGCCGCTATCAGCCTCATTCGCAATGTCACCCTGGCCACCAGAAAGGACAGCGGCATTGGCCTTCTCCATGGAGGAGAAGGCCTTCTTGAGGGCTCGGAGGGTGCGGGCCTTAGAGGCGGAGTCGCCATAGCGGGGCACGCCGGCCAGTCGCGACTCGATGTAGGCGCGCGTCACCTCCGGTGCGTAGCGGTCCACTAAGAAGGGCTGCGTGGTGCGTGCGTATGGGATGCTAGCCACCAGGCGTTGCCACAAAGCCAGCAGGTAGTGCACACTGTTCGCGCTCACCCTATCCGACTCGTCCGTGAAATTCTACAAAGGGGAAAATAATATCAATGACCGAAACAGACATGATGACAAGGTCCTGTGGCCTCTGTTTATCGTAATGGCGAGCTGCTACGGGACTGAACTAAGGTAAGTTGAGCAGCACCTTCACGAGATGTATCAGAATCGGGGCCCTTGCAAACCGAGTTACCCAATGGCCGGGTCGAACGACTTTGCCCTGTGGAGTCAGGTCAAACACGCCACCGAATGTCGAGTTTGGCCTAAATTGGGGTAAAGGGTCCTACATTCCTACACATTCAAGAACCAACCTTAAACTCAAGAGTTGCTGTTACATTAAAAGAAGCGTCGTCCCTGCTTGAGAGCTCTACTGTCCTTCATGGGTAGAAAATAACGGTGCTGAAGTTGCTAATGCCTAAGAAATACCAGTATGAACTACGAGAACAACCACATGACATAAAACACCAGCAGAACAAGCCTTCGAGCAATCCGCTCATCACAATTACATCATTAAAACACCAAGGTGCTCCAAGAAGTTAAAAATTAGATTAGCTGCTCCAGTCTTCCCTTCTTAAGCTCTTATCTGAAATTGAGTTCCTTAATTGCTCCTAAGGCAGCCCCATGTACAAACCAGTCGACAGATTCCTAAGCTTTTGAGATTAACCGTAACAGATAAAATGATGATGATGATGATGATGATGAATACATGCAAATCAGGTAAACTGGTTCGTAGTGATACCTAAAAGATCGATGACTAGCAATGAGCATACACAGTTTGCGATAAAAACTTCAAACCACTTTCCTGTACCTGTTTGTATAGGAAGTAATTGTGTGATTCAATACTCAAAAGTAACGACACCAAAACGCAATGAGAGCGTAAAGTAGCCTCCACATCCAAAAAATCGTCCTTGTGGTTTAAAGACATGCGAACAGCAGCTCATGAGGAATGGGCTTGGTTTTGAAAGCAGGCACTAGAATATAATGCAACATGTTTAGAAAATTAAAAAAATACCAAAAGGATACGGTAAAATATGACAATGAAAAGTAGCAGTACCTAAGATGTTGCCGATCCGGAAAAATGTGGGTTTTTAAGGATGAGGTTATGACACCCGAAATCAGGTGTGTGAAGAGGGATAGTAACAATCTCTGTCTCATACTGCGTGGCATTTTGAGGCCGTAGTGTAGACATTGGATTTTTAAAAGGATTTGAATTTGCCTAAGAAGAGTATATTGGATCAGAATTGAACCCAGATTTCATAACCAGGAAGCATGTGAATGTTGCGGTTTCATCATAGGCAATATAACATTATCACTTTCAAACTGCTACATTAAAATAGCTGGACACATCGAAAACTCGCAGACCACAAGCGGTCGGCTTATCAAAACTCCCATGCTTAACGTCCAACGAGTGCAGAGGAAGCGAGCCAATGAAGGGGGTTTACGTCCATAGGCTTCATTTTAAACGTACCGATAAACTAAATTGGTTACTTACATAGAGACTATGAGTGGTGAGGTCGGTGACAAGTTTGATGAACTCCGGGTACTCGGGGATCTGAAGGAGCTCCCCCATCTGGAAGGCGGCTTTGAGGCGGGAGAGGAGACGACAAAACTCGTAGTAGACGTCGGGATCACAAAGAAGGCTTTCTCGACGACGCAGTACCTCCAGACAGCCGATCATCAGCGGCGTGAGGAATATTGAGCGCTGTTCGTTCGTGAATAGCGTCCTGCGAATGCTCGTTATTTGCGATAGGCAGGCTAGGGGCTAGATTAATCGAAACCATGATTCGTATCAAGTTACTAAACTATGCCGATCCCTTGTACTATTTACCAGATGCATATCTAACCTCTGGTTCTTACATTCAACAACGTCGACGTTAAAGACCTTTCCCCAATCATGTTTCAGATAGTTTTAACAACCCTTCTGAGTGGAGGGGAAGGAGGTTTGATTAACTCACAAGAACACGAAGGCTGGGCAGAGGAGGTGAATCGGGAAGGCCAGCAAAGAGACGGAAGAAGAGTTCGAGGTTGTTGGTCTCGAGGAAGACAGGTCGCCAAGAGGCAGGCAGCTGGACGCTAATTAGCTCATCGTTGACACCGCAGCCCGAGCACTCTCCACCCGACACCATGCCGACGAAATTGTACTTGAGCACGGCCAGCACCATGGCCAGTGTCTGCTGAACCACTTGAAGCTTAAAGTGTACCAAACACAGAGGGATTGTTCTCAATGCATTCATAAAAATACCGTGTGTGATTCAACGAAAAAATTCGAAATTTCCATGATATTGAGTGACCTATTTACAAACACAAAGTGAATACGTATTAAGAAAGATGAAAAGCGACTTTAGGCAGCGTACCTGGTCGGTGTCATTGGGAGAGAGGGACTTCAGATTAGCGTCAGTCTGACGAAGTAAATCGAGACCCAGTTCGAAGATGGGAAAGAGGAGTATGTCACGGAAAGACACCTGGAGTTTTCGATCAAACAGATTGGCACGAATAACGTCCGTCTTAAAATTAGAAAAAAAAGCAAGAAACGACCCATTGAGTATGAGGTGGATGCAGTAAAAATAAATCGTACATTAGCTAAACAGGAGTGGGTTCAATTAACAAGCAACAGAACCAGGTAACAATGCCTTTTTTAAGGCAGTGGTACCACATTTCTCTCCGTGAGGCGAAAATGGCAAATGGTGACAAGGGTACTAACTAGATCTTTGAACAGTCAGAAGTGTGAAATAATAATATTAATCTGGGGATCAGGGGTTAAAGAAACAATGGGGTTTGTTGAAAGCCTACAAATTATCAGGTCTAATTTACCTCATCGATAAACGGATCCCTCTTGTATCGACGCACCAGCTCCAATGAAAACAAATTGAAATCAAGACTAAACATCCTGATTTTATTTCGCCCCTAAACATCCGCTTCCTTAAGCCAATTGTGAACTCAAATCAATAAAGGCACTAAGAACGTACCTCTGAGGACTGACTGACCTCCGATACAAGGTTTTCCAGGAGTTTCACACCGACTGAAATAGCTTTGATTTGGCCCGACTATTTTGGGAGAGAAAGACGAATACCTAGGTCAGTCATCGGAACAAATAGGGAAGATTAGAATATTTGAGTGCATACCTGGACGAAGTCTTTCACTGAATCGAAGATATCACGAAAAGGAAATTCGGGACCATTCTCCACCGAATCGAACCAGCCAATTTTGGTTAAACGACAGATGAGGGTGACGAGAGCTTGTTGAACGAAAGCTTCAAGGTTGGGTTGTGATGCGAGATAGTTTAGTGCAAAATTGCCTAAGTTAACGGAATTAATCGTCGTGCCCGATTAAGGCTTACGAATTTGAAGACGAAGATTCATATGAACCACAGTGTCGTGGTTAGAAATAAACTTAGCGAGGGTGGAAGCAGCAATGTACTGGGAGTAACAAGAGTCAGCACGTTCGAGCAGACTTTTACAGGTCGATATGCAATCGGGTCGTGTGATCAAACTGGCGCAAGTCTTTTCTGCTTCAACTCGTACATTTTGATCCGCCGTGGTGTAGAGCTCCTTGCAAGCCCACTCGATTGGTGAGAGTAGCTAAAATTTATGCGATAAAAAAAGATGCAAAAGTTCCAAAGGCAGCCTAACCACACAAAGCTGGAAACACCTATCGAAATCGACCGGAAATAGAATAGACGAGCAATATTACCCTACTGGTATCTACAAAAATGGCTCAAACAATAAATTCGACTGTCTGCATACCAGCGTAGCTGATTATGGGAAACTCAAGTTAATAAGACACGAAACTATCAAAATCTACGTCCAAAATGTTTTGATAAAAATCTATTATCACCATTAAATTAACACTAATTAACCTGTGACAACCGAAAACATTAGGAAAGATAAAACCCACGGGAGATTTCGATACGAAAAATGCCGTATTTTATCTAGTCAACCGAAATTCTTGATTTTTATTAAAACTGAGTTATAAAATGTGGGGAGAAACCTACATCCATCAACCACCCGATCACGATGTACTTAGCAAATCAGCGAATGGGATTTAAGCAATTAGGTTCTGGACGCATTTCATATAAATTATATAGAAGGCTAAAAGTACAGTTGTGATTTCTGAATAATAACAATAAATATTTGTCATAGACTGTATGAATACATTTGTTTGTCCTATTAGGCAATAAAGGCGCATCATTCAACTTCGAGCATGTTTAGGATTCTGAGGAGTTTCTCTGGGGTTTTCGGAGTTGTTGGCAAAAGTGCTCACAGTCTTAGTAACTTTAGTCGCCCCGTCAATTTCGCGCGTTGTGTTTCCACTGGCCCCTCGAGATTTTTTTCTTCAAATGGTATTACCGTTTTCAGAACTAATTTTTCTAGTTGATCGGCAATTCTCGGAAGTTTTGTCCGAAGAGATAAAACAAGAACGTGAATGCGCCTATAAATGTAATCCACCTAGCGGCTTTAGTGTAAGCAAGCGCGAGGGCACTTCAATTTCCTTGCAGAGGAATTTCCCTGATGGGGTGTAAGTCGATGTGTTTTTTAATTAAATTTCAGTTCTCTTGAGGTTGAGATGGATTTGGCTGGGAGTATCGTTCCCGAGGAACTTGATCACGATGGATCTAAGGGTAAGGACCAAGAAGAACCAGCCCCACTAGAAGCACGCCCAGATTTCAAAATCAAATTGCGTAAACCGAGTGGGCGCTCCGTCCTTTTCCATTGCTCTTTTCCCGCCTCAATGGAAGAAGCAACTTCAGGAGAGCAGGAGTCCTCACTTCGTAAGCGAGCCTTATTCCCATCAACTTGGTCTAGCGACTTTCTCTGTTGACATGGTTGAAATGGAGAAGAAGCCCGGGTACTTCGTGTACACTGATTTGTTTGATGACGCAAGTTTTCGTTCTATTATCCTCACCCCGCTAGAACTTCTACTTATTTGCGCTTTATTTGCATCTTAGAACATGTATGACCACATAATTCGACTCCTGACTGATCGAGGTATCGATTATGAGTTCCAGCGACAACTTCAGGATTATGCTACTTCGGAAGAGCATGATATGTATCGTTCGTTCCTGGAGGAATTTAATGATTACTGCAAGGAGTAGATTTCCGTGGTGATGGTCACTAGTATTTAGGATTGTACAATAAATTCGGTCAGTGCGTTCATTTTATCCATTATTACTACTTACCAGATGGGTTGTTTTCCAGGGTAATGCGTGTGAAGAGGCCTTTAATATATCATGAGAGCCTGTGTTGCTGTTAATGTTTGAGCCCTCGTTCGGCTTTGAGAAATCACTCTTGGTACATAGGGGCTGAATTCCTTTTTGAAGTGGCGGTTCAGCTGTGTTTAGTGTGCCTGATTATGGCTTTGAATGACAGGACTAGTCACGGCAAATGTTGGAGTAAAGAATGTTGACGATCGATTACTCACGGCTTTTTCACCGGAGATACTACTTCGGCAGTAAAGTAATTTTCTTAACCTGTTATTGACTTTGAATAGTTACTTTAGGAACGTTGTTAGTTATCCAGTCACACTGAGACTAATTTTGGGGATTGAGCAGTGAGAACACCTGCACTTTATGCCCAAATGTGCTCTGTTCCCAGTGGCGGAGGGGTAGTGGGACGTGGGTGTACCTACTCTGGTTTTCTGTTTACATTTACTTCTTTTTCCGGAAATGGCTCAAGCACCAAGTTGATTGGAGGCCGGTTCCGCGTTGTGCCTTATCAATATTGACTTGTATTGTTATGATGGATATGAAACAGGGGAACCTCGAAGTGACTCACTATGAGAAGATTTATCGTCTAGCCATTAGTTCCATTCGAAAGAGCATGGACGGAAAAAGAAGTAATGAAGCCGATGTGGCGGTCTGACGCTAGCCAAGCCGTCTTGACCTCTAGTCGGTGTCATGTTCTCAGGCTCATACAAAGCCTGCCAAAACTTTGCTAACGGACACCCCGTAGCCAATCGGGTCGTGTGAGCCATGTCTCTGTTTCTGTATCCCACAAAGCCATGAATGCACTACCCATAAACACACAGGTTCCCAAATACACGTTCTGGTGCACACACCTCTTTTCCGGGATTGGAACCTTCTTAACAGGGTAGTCATTCCATCTTGTAGAGAACTTATGGCTTGTCTGCCACACCGAATTGACTCACAAAAACTCACAAATACATTAATAGTCGGACTTAAAAATTTTCTAAAGCAACGGCATATCCAGTCTTGGGAATCGACGAATACTTCAGAGACGTGTCCTGGATACAGGTCATAAAACCATTCACACGGGACGAGTCCTGCTCAATGGCAGTCCTCATTTGATCGGTCGCAATATACGTGCTTGAAGTCTATCTTTTTAGACTATCTTGATACTCCACTTAACCCCTCCTTCGTAAAACTGCAAGATTCTCTGCTTAAGTATTGAATGATCACATTATCTTCGTTTGTAAGTTCAAACATGGACATCTACTTATGCAATTTCATGAATAGAATCATTTCCTCCTAGATGTCAATGCAATTAAAATGAGTCTATTCGGATCCACCAATATTTATTTTAGCCAAGTGGGTTCGGAATGGCTTAAATGCGTTCAGGTCTTGCGACAGCCACCATTTCCTCGTCACTTTTCAGAGCTTACTCCAGCTATTATAAAGTACAAATTAACCAGTAACATCAGTCAAAAAGGGTCAAAGTTAGGCTATAGTCCCACTACTTAATTAGTGAAATGCTAAAGACTCCTACGGTCTTTGAAGTAAACAGATCATGACCCAAGGAAATCATTTCAAACCAAACGTGATGAACATTATGTCAAATTTGAGCATCAGAGGTGAGGACGGGTAGGCATTCGAATCGAACTTTGAGTCAGAAACTCGTTCTGCAGTGATTTTGAGTAGATCATGAGGCCTTGAATCAATTTGACTAAGTTCCATTCTGGAAATTGCATCGGTAAAAAATTGATACTGCCATCAATGAAACAAGTGTCAATGGTAAGCTATAGTGAAGTGTTTCTAGGGGAGAATGATGGTATGAGGATGCACGAAGGCATAAACGAGGCTTGTGGTCGGTGTGAATTGTGAACTGGCGTGATTCCAGAATATGTCGGAAGTGTCTGACTGCTGAGTAGATAGCGAGCAGTTCTCTATTAAAAGTGCTACATCTGGCCTGAGTGAGATTCATTTTCTTCGAGGAGAAGTAGGGAAGCAGTTGAATTTAGCCTTGGAAATCGTTGCGAAATAGCTCACACTGCCAACTGGGACGCATACCTTTTGAGGATGAGTCGGGTTTCGCTGGCGGTGTCCAGGTGACAACGTAGTTGCACTGGACAGTTGCTTTTTGACAGCGATGAAAGCCTTTTCCTCTTCGGGTGTGAGAGTATTGTTCTTAGGATTACCCTGGGGGCCTGAAGTGCTTGGGCACAATTAAGCTTATATCTGCACCACGCCAAGGCGTTGGCGTAGGCATTACGGGGCTGAATAGTCCATTATGGACTGTTTTTTCGGAACAGGGGCGGGTACCATCAGGTTCGATACGATGGCCTAAGAAGGCGACAGCCGACTTAAGAAAAAGGCAGTTCTCGAAGTTAATAGTGATTCCGTATTGCTCAGACGCCGAAGGACTTCCCTAAGGTGACGTTAATTATTTTTAGTGTTTTAGCTGTCGATGAGGATATCATCTATGTAAGCAAGAAGGAAATCTAACTCTAAAAATTTGATTGATAAAGCGGTGAAACAACTTTGCCGCATTACGAAGACCAAAGGGTATGCATAGGAATTCAAATAGCCCGAAAGGTATAATTTCAGCATTGGTATTGGATAGTAGGTGCGCAAACAGTCCGCCTTTGAAACTATTACTTTGCCATGTAGATTAAGGGAAAAATCGTGGATGTGAGAGATTGAGTAACGGTCAAGAATAGTAAACAGTTTCAAAGTCCGATAATCTCCGTATGGTCTCCAGTTACAGTTTTTCTCCGAGGTTATGTACGAGGGTGAAGCCCACGAAAGTCGAACGATGCCTGGAAATGCAATGTTTTGAAATTCCTGTTAATCAGCTTGTAGATTGCTCGGGATGACGTACTCTGGCATGGAATGGCTGTCCGTTGGTGACGAGGTGATGAAATGTTTGAATTTGGAAATTTTGGAGAAGACAAGGAAGATTGATGGGAATACTGAAAGAAGAGGGGACTAGGAATCGCTGGAAGGAGGGAGAAGTTGTGGGCCGATTGATTAGAGGTCGTCAATGGCACAGACGACATTTCGAGAGGTGAGATTGTTGTGTAGTGAACGATTCCTGAGATTGACAGAAAGGAAGTCCTATCGAGGAAACCGTCAACAAGAACGGGTTTTTGTACATAGGGAAAACTGGACGATAAGTACAACGTAAACAAATCTGATTGATTAACTTCTGGTCAAATGTAGGTACCCTCGTACGATTTGCTGTTCTCAGGGACAGACCAGATGGGTAGAGGGCATTTTTATACAAAAGGATGGATAACCTTAAATTCGGAACCGGAAACAACGAGGAATTTGAGAGAGGAGTTCTTGTCAATAACGTCTAACTTGCGGCCCAGTGACAGTCGTCGCCTTCACTGGCTGGCATTGAAGTTTCCCTGGGTGAGGGGTTGACAATTTTGTTAGTTGTAGCCAAAGGTTCGGTTATAATTGAAGACCTAATTAAGGTGTCGTTGGTCATGAGAGTAGGAACGTTGTAGCTTGATTCTGGACAGTCTGAGATTTGAAAACTTTTCGGTATGGGTGTGCGATTGATGTGGAGAGTGGAGTGGGCTGCCAACTTGAAAGAACCCGTGACCTACCGGAGTATTCACTAAACTAATTGGACATTCTAGTCCGTGGTCGGTATGGATACCATGCCCACAGGATGACGTTTTTTACTAATATTTGTTTGAGGATGAAGTCGTCTAGTTTGGAATTGCCGGTCAAGGTAAGCACACGAATCTGGAGCTGGAGTGCAGTGTGGTCGGTAAGTTCTATAACCGAAAGACTTCCTGAAGTCGACTTTCTCAAGAGTCTGAGAGGTTTCTGATAACTGCATTCTGTAGGTTACTGTGAGTCTTTAAGATGTAGAAGACTTCCACAGCAACGCCGCTGGAAAGGCTTCTGGGGGAGCGAAAATAAATGGTCTTCTGCTTGATTATTCTAGGGAGTCTGAGTGCATTTTTCTATTAGATAAATCGAGACTTCCGGGTTAAGTAAATTGAATGGTGGTAGAAGGAAATTCACCACCGTAACATCCGAAAAATGAGGAGTCGTTTTTTTTTGTGAAATGTTGGCAGAGGGAATCCTATGATCGTAAATGACGTCAGCAACAACGTTGGAGTCATCAACTCATAGGAGACAGCTACTCTTAGATTCTCTTGCTAAAAGTATTAATGAAAATAATAAAGGTTGGGCCGAACTTTTAAAATTTGCCCACCACATTGGTCAGTATTAGCCCTAAAGTTTCGACAAAACTTCTATTTCTGAAACAAAGCTTACGTTTATTCAAACTGCCTCTAACAGCCAGAGGTTAAGATAAATTAAACTGTTGAATTTAACAAAACTGATATGCTAAACTAAGTTTGATACATTAAAAATCACACTTTGGTGACTAACCTTTCAAATCTGTTTTAAAAAATAATTTTAATAATAATACTATTGATGAAGGTCATACCAAACGACCAAACTTAATTGAACCTTGTTTTACGTGTGCTAGATCTGTCCAGCAAAGGCATGGCAGTGAAATTTAGAGACGAAGTAGCACCTAATGGTTGTACTACTACGAGCGGAGCAAATTTCAGAGACTTTCTTCTGACTGAGTGGGATGCTGATTGGAGGCTAAATAATCGAAAAACATACCAGCGTGCTAAAACACGTGTCAGTCAAGCGTTTTCTTTAGATAGAGCTTCAGCTATTTCTGATATCGTATCTATTTGCCTTCCCCGAATCGCCCGGAGAGGATGGTAAAGTTAAAAATTCTAATTATGCGCAGCTTCTTTTCCCGGACGCTATTTGTGGCAAAGTTTCTTACGTTTTTAATGACGCAACTCAAACTCGAAGACCAATTTGAACAGAAGATTTTCATGGAGATGGTAATGATAACTAAATATTTGTATATTTAAATTAGCACAACTATTGGGTTTCCTGTGTTTTTGATCTGCTGTGTTCTAAACGACGAATTCACAGACAAATCGCAAGGAAAATGTGCTGCCAATTGTGGGATTTCGTAAGAAATATTGCCATGGGATGAGTAATTTCTAGAACTCGGTTCCCTTAAAAAGTGTTTTTTCAAAAGCAACCTCAGCAGAAACCATTGGGAGTATTTTGCCTTTCTGTTCACTTGCGTGCTCCGTAAGGAAGGAAAACGATATCGTGAAGTCCATGGACAAGGTATTTTGTTTGGTTTGCTCTAAGACTTTAGCCAAAAATTGTGGAAGCCTTGATTACTTATGCTTTCTCCGGAACGGAATTTTGTACACGTGCTTTGGTAAGCTGCTAACAGTAATTTCATCAGGATAATATGAAACTTTGTAGGAGTATTCTGAAGGTGTTTTAAATAGTGTATTGGATGAGGCTTCCTTCAAGGAAAAATTCTTGCCTGTCGTTCATAAAAAGCTTTTGCGCTCTCCTGAAACTGCGATTCCTGGTAGCTTTCGTATTTATGTAACTAACAAGATTTCAGTTTTCAGTGTTATTTTGAAGGGTCTTGATTTTAAAGTTGAAGAAGTTAGCTCCGACATCATTGACCTTCTTATTAATGCCCTTCTTTCTTCCTCCTCATCTGCGCGTTGTTCCGGCCAATCTTCCTTGGTGTTCATTGCCAAACTATGTACTAAACCCGATGTTACCAGTAAAATCTTTAGTCAAGTAAGCAGCAACGTGTTGTACTTGTTAAGCTCTTTATTAGACAAAATCGTTTTGCGAACGTTTTTCCCACTGAAAATTTAACTGCTGTGCACGTGTTCATTTGGTCTTCATATACGATTTGCCCGGTTGTTTTCAGTCGCGTTTTTGTAGTTGCGTCGGGTTGCCATCGTTAGGCTATTACCTCCCCTTTAAGGCCTATCCGCTGAAATGTTGCACACTTGTTTGGGTGTTTGTTATGCGAATACTGTGTTTACTTCGATAGGTAGTGGCAAAACTCAATGGTCCCGAAGGTAGACGCGCATCTTTGGAAGCGAAACTCTCTCTTATCGAAGTTTTGGGCCTTTTGTCTGGGTCAGGTTCAACCAGCCCTAAGACCTTCCCCGACATCCTAAAGAGCCTCTTGGACGTCGTGTCCTCAGAAGGTGGCTTTCTGCTCTTATTTTGGTCAAAAAAAAATTCAGAAGATAAATGCTTCAATTTTTTCAGAAAATGAGGATGTAGTCGAATCGCTCCTGGTGCAGCTTAGTATGTGGACTAAAGTTCCGAAGTTTTCTCTCAATGAGAAAGCCCACACAACCATCCGAGTAAGTACATCATCTCGAACTATTTGTTCCGTGGATATTTGCAAAATCGTAATACCGCTTTTCTCCAGGAAAAGCTGTTTTCTGGAAAAACTCCACACCGAGTTAAGAAGGCTCTTTTTTGTTTCCTCGATGAACTTTGTCGGTCAAGTAAGTATAAGCCTGGGTCTCTCTTTTTGGACTTAAAATCCCCAATAAATAACGTAAGTGCTTCTTGCCTAGGCGGAAAATTACCAAAATCCTATCTACCTCTTCTCTCAACGGTGGCTCAAGCCGCTAAGAAAGAGACGCCTTCCTCACCACTTGTGAGCCAGGCTGTTGCAGCCGCGAGCCTTTGGATGCTTAATTCCAGTCAAGCGAACAAGGTCCCTGAAGGCATGTGGTCAGTGCTTGGTGATTTGAAAGCTACATCCTTAAGCCAAAATGCCCTGCCCCTGTGGCTCAAGGACCGATTTATCTTGTCCACATCTCCTGATGGTAGGTTTCATTTCGTGACCTCTCTTACTTTAGTTCACTCCTACCTCATTACGTGTATCTATCTGCTCTTCGTAAATCATGCAAATGAGCTATCCGAAGTGCAAAAAGGGTAAGTTTGTGGCTGAACTTTCGCAACTCCGATCCCTTAAATTATTCCTTGTATTTTGTTATTCATTAATTTAGAGCTTTCTATCGGACGTTGATTTTGCTATGGCTCCATACGGACTCGCGTCAAGTCTTGGCTGACTTGCGATGCTGCTTTCTCACCCACTTGACTCTAGAAGGGAAGCGTAGTCGTGTTATCGGCCAGTCAATAGTGCAAAAGCACCTAAACCCGATTGTCTTGGAGTCGCTCGGGGTACCCAGTGAACTGCTAGTTGCGGGCCTTGCGAAGAAACCAAAGTTTGGTCGGCGCTTGGCGCAACTTGTTTTTATGATCGGCAAAGCTACCGCCAACACCAAACTTAGGTTCTCTGATGCAGTCTTTAGTAACTCTAGACACGCAACACCTAATGATGCAGTCGAACAAGGTGCCCTAACTACTAAGCAAAAGTTGGACCTCTTCTGCACATTACTGTATCCAATGTCCCATCCTGTTGCAGGTAAGTAGTGCCACGTTTGGGAGAACTATTTATTTTGAGCTGATTGGAATCTATATGTTTTCTTTCCTTCAAGTTAAGTATAACCGAAGAGCTTGGGCTCATCTTTTGTCCTTTATTGGTTTGCCCCGAAAGGCACAAAGTGCAGAATGTGTTTTTACTGAAGAGGAAAGTAAAACTGTTTTCAACAAGGTCATCGATATCTTGATAAAGCTGCCCAAGTTGGATGTTGTAAGTTGTGTAATTCTTTCATTTGACTTTATTCGAATCTGATACGCAGTTCTGTTTTTATTTCTATCTAGGCTCATCAAATAATGCTAGAGCGTCTGATAAAGTGGTCGCCAGTGAAATTCGCCACTCGTCTAGCTATTCAATTGTGCACCGGTCTTGCAAACTCTGAGTTCCACAATATCACGCAGGATGAAGTAGGAATAATGTTGACCCCTCCTGGCACGCTCTACAACCGCGTTCTTTTGGATAACCTGCCACGTTATCAGACCAACAAAGTGAACATCAAGAAAGAAAGCAAACTCTACTCTCATGACATCCAACTTGACATCCTGGAGGCTCAGATGAAACAGAAGCAGCAACATGAGGCAAATGCCGAAAGGAAGACTGACTTCCTCGCTTCCGTTGCATCCCAGCTGACTGCCAACCAGCTAGAGATTGTGAAAGCTGAAATGGAGAAGGAAGAAGGGATCCGTAAGCGCGTGTCCAAGGTAAATTTGTTCCCTATTTACCCTACTCAAGGCGGATGATGTGGTCAATCTTTTATTCTTTTACGTAGCTCTATGAGGAAGGCAGCCATCTGATGAACCTGTTTATTGTTCTGAGTGACTCCTTGCGCTATTGGCCCCCAGCGGAATGGTCAATTCGTCTGGAATTTCTGCTTCGAAACTTTTTTGAACTTTGGAGCTTAAACCTTCGTCTCCTACAGTGCCCACTCCTATCTCCTCTAGCGATTGTTGCACACAATCGCCTGGGGCATCTCCTTATTGATGTGACTTTAGCACCAGCGGTTACGGACGCTTGGTTACGGACGAAGAAGGCAATTAACTTCGTCGCCTGGACGATTCGAGTCCTCTCGCCGCCACGAGTCATCCTAGATGCCAGGCCACCGGCATCATCTTTCCTCATTACTTCATTCGTTGACGAAGCTCGAGTGTGTACTGAGAACTGCGACTGGCACGCAATCTGCAAAAGGTGCCCTCTAAAGGACCAAACTGAAAAGGTCACCAATTACTTTGCTGCTGGCGTAAGTAGTTAGCTTTAATGATTTCGATAAAGGTCTAATTTCCCTTATCACTGATTTCCTTATGCAGGTGAAGCCTCGTACGCCCACCGGGGGTCTTGTTGTCTCGACCATGGTTCCGATATTTGATCGACTCCTCCTGGATCACGCCACGTTTGTGCTCATTGAAGACGGTAGCATTTGCGAAGGAAGGGATGCAAGGTGGGGTCTGTGTCGGCATTTCGGGGCTTTCTTAACCGTTGTCTGGAACCAAATACGCCCTTGTGGGGACATGTATGAGTCAATTGAATCCTACACTCAGCTTTGTGAGGCCCTCAAATTTGATGTAATTTATAAGGTCAGTCATTCATTTTCATCTCCAATCTATTCATCATGAAGCGCTAGATTGCAACCATTTCCATCCCCCATTACAGTTTTTACTTCACCTCATTGAAAGGCACTCCGTGGCGTTGGAGTTAAATCTAGTGGTTTCTGATAACAAACAAGACGACGAAGGTCTCTCGGCCTTTTCAAATGACGTTTTTCAAAGCGCCGTACAGCTGCAGATTCACTATCTTCTTTATTTGCTCAAGCGTCAACCCGAAAAGAGGGACGATGTCTATGCCTCCCTCACTCCAATTATCTGCTACTTTATGGAACGCCTCGTTGCTCGTACGCACTTCTGTAGATCTGCTTCACTAACGGTAATTTTGGCTTGCTCTATGTTTAATTCAAAACAAAAATACACCAACTATTTATCTAAATCAGAAAATGGTTAACAAGGAAAATGCACATACCACCTGGTAACTAGTTTTGCAACTGGTGGAGAAAGCGATGATTTTACAAGTAAATTAATGGAGGCAATCCACGCATGTGTACTATTTCTTGAAGCATTTGTCTATCGACTTAATAGCTCTGGGAAGTTGATTTCTGCGATAGTGCTAAGGTGTTACTTATTTATACTAGAAGTCGCAAAAGGTTTTTCACTTACAGAGTATGCTGAATCTAGCCAATCACTTCCCTGATATCTTCACATCCTCTCTCTCGTTGTCGTCTTCTGCCGCTCCCACCACTGTTTCAGCAGAGACGGACGACGTTGAGGAGCAGCAACCTCCACAGACACCGAGGACGGAGGCTTCTTCCGGAGCCACAGCTGCAAAATCGGCCAGTGGAAACCTCAATAAGGCACAAAAAAAGAAGAAAAAGCGCGCTGCTCTAGCGGCGGTCGCCAGCAAGGCCATGGGTGAAGGTGTTCTGCGCTTGGATGAGACAATCGCGGATCCAGCAAACTGGCCTGCGCTCACAGTCATTGCAAATAGCCAACTGAGGCTCTTTATCTCACGATGTGATCCCTTCTTAGAAGTCGCTATTGACTCGGATATGTATGCCACAGCTAATACGCACCTCTATCTCGGTTCTATCTAATTTATTGTATTTCTTTAGAATGTGGATCCGAATCGGCCTACATCAGAAATGCGAATACGAAGAGGTTGCTGATTTACGGGTAGCCGACGAGGAGAGTGAACACTCGGAACTTGCAAAGGCGGAGGGCGTGAAACGCTTTGTGTTGATTACTCGTCCCTCCGATCCCCATATTCTCCCTCCTGCAGCACTGGAAACCCGTCTTCTCTTAGAATGCCTCCGGGAATCAACGGATGTCCAGACGTCTGCAGCCAAGGCTCTTCAGCGATGCCTTAACGGGAAGTCGCAGGTGGAAATTACTCATGTTACTGACTACTGGCTTGAAATCTATCGCTGCTTAATGGAGGTTAGCGACTGCTTCTTTTCCAGATTAAATATGTTTAGAAACCTCAAGCAACGACGGCAGCCCGCGGCAAGTCGGGTGAACCCTCATTGTCGAAGTTTGCCAAGCAAAGAGTTGGCTTAGCTCGTGCTCTTGAGGCTATCGTCAGCTGCTCGCGGAACCCAGGCTATTATCCCGCTGCACAGCGAGACGTTTCCATTCCTGGCGATGAAGGCAAGCAGCAGAAAGCCAGCGCTTGGCTCTCTAAGATCTTCAAGTTCCTAGTCGATGAGGGCCTGCATGATTCGCAAGAGTCTGTGCGCTGTGCCCTGCTCCAAGCTGGCCTTGCCGCTACTAAGGCTTACGGAACGGTGAGCTGCCCTCCTTGGTTTACTCTTGAGCATTTGGGTCCTCTTTGTCACTATGCCCTCCTTGCTCTTTGTGAAGACAAATCTTCATCAGCTGATGGTGATTCTCGAGACGTTCCTGAACAAGGCACCCAATATGGCCGAGCTGGACATGGTTCGTCAGTCTGTGGTGGTTCTTTTGGGCTCACTTGCACAGTTCCTGGAACACGATGATCCTCGTGTGTCAAGTATTTTCAATCGACTTCTAGCCGCTGTCAATTTTCCTGCTGATGTGGTACGTACTCAGCAAATTTATTAACTCTATCTAATTCTTATGAAATTCTCTATTATAATACCGTACAGATGCCATAATTTCACAGCACAGCATATAGTAGTGCTTTAAAAACGCATTTTCTATTGAACATGGATTCATGCTTCTAGGTTTGTAATTTCTACTCAGTCTTTGGTTGGTTCAAACTTAGTTCTGAGTTTTGCCTTTAATCAACCTGGTCTGGGAAATCGTTAAGGTAATCACAAAGGTTGAGTGTTTGCCCTCAATTTCATTCGTCAGTTTGTTTATGGAATCGGGGATTGGTGCCTAGGTTTCGTATGAAGGGGGGTCGAATATTCCAATGCTTTTAACTAGTCTCAAGTTTCCAATGCCCTGTAATTTGCGGTTTGTGGAAAATTTTGTATTGAAAAGGTTGAGTGAATGTTGGTTCGACGACGCATGGTGGCCTTGTAGCTCAATTGGGAACAGTGTTAAAATTTTTAACCTTGTTGATCGATGCCAACTAAAATGTTGGGAATCAAAAGGAAGCGACTGCAATCCAAACCTTAGGGCTGAGGTATGATGTCATGGGACCCACGTAACTACACTTAGCGGCTTGATGGGTCAGCAATTTTCATCCTGAGGTTAAGTAGCCGTACCTTCCATTAACTTGTTGTCTTCCGATTTCAAGGTGCAGAGAGCGGTGGAGGAGGCGATGGCGCCCCTGGCTCCGAAACTGCAGGAGGAGCAGCTGGAGAAGGTGTTCCCGCGCCTTCTGAACACGCTTTTCTCGTCATTGGGCTACGCGGAGCGTCGTGGCGCCGCCTACGTCCTCGCCGGCATTGTGCGCGGATGTGGCATGGCTGCCCTCAAGCAGCGCGGCATCATCGACCGTCTGCTCGCAGCTCTCGACGACAAGAATCCAAAATTCAAAGAGAGTAAGTAACCCCGCCCTCTCGCTCTCTCCTCAAACTCCCAATGCATCCACTTCCTCGTCTTTATTGCTTCTACTGCAGAGGTGAAGTGATAACCGAAATTTGTTACGAACCCCTATTAAAAAGACTTGTTTAATAGTTTTATTTACATGGGTGGGCCTAGAGTGAAAGCTTTTTCGTATGGACGTAATACAAAGATTGCACTTAGTCGTTTGGTCCGCTTAGTCTTGAAATTTCGGAAAGCTAGATTTTGTTGTAAGTCGATCTAATGCAAATGAAGTGCTTGCTTGTTTAATGCTGAAAGTGACTTCATTACCTTGTTTTAAGGTGCTTTGTTCGCCTTCGAACGATTGGCTCTCATGCTGGGCCGCAGCTTTGAGCCTTACGTGGTGAAGCTGATTCCCCAGCTCTTGAATTGCTTCGGAGACACAAACCTTGGTGTGCGTGAGGTAGGCACTACTCCATCATTAACCGTTATTTTTCTCGTGCTTTCTCACGATCGTTTTGTTTTTGATTGATTAGGCTGCCGCTGGAACCAGTACTGCCGTAATGACTAAACTCAGTGCTCACGGCATCAAGCTTATCTTACCGCTGCTACTCAAAGTTATTGACGAGGAGAATCCTTGGCGAACCAAGTGCCGTATGCTGGTCTTTAACCACATTGGCAACTATCTTGTTCAAATCAAGTAACTTTAACTGTCTTATATTTCTGCTTTCTTCCAGAGGCTGTTGAGGTTCTTGGCACGATGACGAGCTGTGCGCCAAAGCAGCTTTCAGCTTGTCTACCAATGATTGTGCCTCGCATCCTCACTGTACTTATCGACTCACAGGAAAACCTCAAAAAGGCCGGAGCCGCTGCTCTCGAACGCATCGGGACTGTGATCCGCAATCCCGAGATCCAGGGTACGCATATCGTCTCATTTTACTTAAGTGAGCTGGTCGGGAGGTCACCATCGAGTAAACTGAGCTGTTTAATTTTCATACGCTAAGGGTTTCAAAACGGCACCCCTGTGTCTGCATAGGGAATTTGTTATTTTGTGTGTGAAATCTTGATCTAGCGTTTTTTGGCTGCTTTGTCTACAGCCCTGGTTCCGTGTCTCATCCGGACTCTACAGGATCCACTGGCAGACAAGGGGGCATGCTTACTGACGCTGCGCGACACCTGCTTCACGCACGTGGTGGATGCGGCGAGCCTAGCGCTGATAATGCCGGTGCTGAGGCGGGCCTTCAACGACCGGGCGACGGGCAACCGAAAGGCGGCAGCGCAGATCTTCGGCACGCTCTACAGCCTGGCGCGCCGTGAGGACCTCGAGCCCTACATCGAGGAAGTGCTGCCCGGCCTTCGCCGCTGCCTCCTCGACCCCGTCCCCGAGATCCGCTCCGTCACTGCTCGTGCCCTCGGGGCCATGGTCCGCGGCATTGGCGAAGCCTGCTCAAAGGTATTTTCCTCTTTCTCCACACTGCTACCATTCCTCAATATGTGCGGTTCGGCTTTCTGGTTTCGCGGGAGTGCCATTTATTGCGTAATTAAGAAGTGTTAATAGAGTGATTATATGTTAGGCCTTTCCTCTCTAGATTTGCTTTGATGTAACCTCCTTTAGGTATACGTTTTGCTTATGCGTTTCATAGACACTTTGGTGACCCTGTTTAGTTAAAAAGGATATATGGTTATATGCTGAACTATTTTTGCTGAATAAAATCACCGGTTTCGCTGTTCTTTAATCTGGTAGTTTATAGTTGATTAAAGGGCATTAACCACGTGGATGTCCTGGGATGGGGTTTAGAGAAGAATGTTGCAAATTATTCATCAATCAACAATGGGGGTATTCTTCAGTTGGCAAGAGCATGCTCTTTTTAATTGCATAAAGTTGATTTCCAGGTCATCTTTGGAACCTCAGAATAGGAGCCGTTTTAGCAAAAATGCCAATCACAACCCCTAGATCTTGGGAACATTAATCCTGTGCTTTGAAGTGGAACGGAGCACTTCATTTCCTCCGAAATTGTGAACCTGTTTATCGAAAACAAGTATTCTTGTGTATACTCTGCGTATTTCGGCGATAGGTTAAGACTGAAATTTATTTTGAAAAACGCTATGCTGCTGATACATAGGCGCAGGATTGGCAAATTGTCTTAACGTTAAACTTGAATTTATTCCTCTGGTATGTAGGACTTGCTGCCGTGGTTGATGACAACTCTGACTTCGGATCAGTCGTCCGTTGACCGCTCGGGTGCGGCACAGGGTCTTGCCGAGGTGCTGGGTGGTATGGGACTGATGCGTCTCGAGTCCATCCTGCCCGAGTTCATCCACACTGCTGAGACCACCGCCATTGCTCCCTGCGTTCGTGACGGCTATCTCATGCTCTTCATCTACCTCCCTGAGGTTTTCGGATCCGACTTCAAGCCCTTCATCACTCCCATCCTCTCCCCCATTCTTACAGTAGGTTCCCTTGACCATACAAAGGCATTGTTGATGATCATGACCAAGTCTATGTTATTCTCACTTGCAGGCTTTGGCCGATGAGTGTGAGTACCTGCGCGAGACGGCGTTGAAGGCGGGTCAGCGCATCATTGACCTCTTCTCCGAGGAGGCTGTGGAGCTTTTGCTGCCCGAGCTGGAGAAGGGCCTCATTTCCGTCGATTGGCGCATCCGCCATTCCTCCCTCCAACTCACTGGCGACCTCCTCTACAAGCTTTCCGGAGTCTCTGGCAAGGGAACAACCAAGGTAACTACCCTCCGAAGTTTCCTTCTCACTGGCGCTTTTGTTTGTAATGCTGTAATCTTATGCAACCTTAAGGATACGCTCGTATTAGTTTCAACTAGACTACCAGTCCGGATGTTTTTTGCTTGCAATCGGTAAGGTAATTTGAAGTTTTGTTTGAAATTCTGTGGTTAGCCGTTGTGGTCTAGCATCACGTGGGTGGTCTGATGTCAGTTAGAACATGATTTTTTGGTAATTCAAAGCGAAAATGTGTACAGTGACTACCGATTGCTTTAACGACTGTCTTCTAGAATAAATCCTTTCAGCGTTGTCCTGATTCGCCCTGAAACAAGCAAAGGTCACCATTTGTGGTGGGCTGTGTAACTCCAGGTAACGTTCCGGCGTAAAGTTGCTCAGTACTGCATAAAGTCGGAGACAAAGAAAACATGTGAGAAGCGCTACTTTAGTGAAAAGTGCTCGCTGCATTTGTTGTAAAAGTACCAAAAGCGCCGATTAATTTTGATCAAACAGTTTCCAAGCTCAAGAGATTAATGTCCTCAAGTGAGTATTTAAACAAAGTTGAAAAATTTTGTGAGGGCGGGGGGGGGGGTTTAATCGCCTATTACATGCGTTAGAGAAGTAATTCCTTGATTGAGTTAAGAATTCTCTTGCTACACGCAGTTTGTAAATTGTTGGGTATTTCTACTGTTTCTCTGCACGGTTCTGTTAGAGGAGGCTATCTTGGGGACTTGGTATCTAGTACGGACAGTACACGGAGTGTAGAGCAAACATGCTTTCCTTGCATGGGGTCAACCTGATGTGAAATTTCATCGTGGTTGTAGACAGCGGACGAAGACGACACGTTCGGCACAGACATGGCGAGTGAGCGGATCCTGCAGGCACTGGGCGTGGAGCGGCGCAACCGGGTGCTCGCGCGCCTCCACATCGCGCGCTCCGATCCCACCTACGTGGTGCGCAACGCCGCCAGCCACATCTGGAAGATCGTCGTCGTCAACACCCCGCGCACCCTTCGCGAGCTCATGCCTGTTCTTGTTCAGCTCCTCCTCAAAGGTCTCGGCTCCACTCAGCGCGAGCACCAGGAGGTAATCCACCACGAATTTTCTTCCTTGCACCAAACCTGAGTTAATGAAGTTACTTATCTATTCTCTTCTGCGCACACAGGTTGCTGGCCGTGCTTTGGGTGAACTAGTCAAGAAATTGGGTGAACGTATTCTGCCTGAGATTATTCCTCACCTGGAGGATGGTCTCAATTCCTCTGACGAGAACGGTCGTCGCGGTGTCTGCAATGGTCTCATAGAGATCATGAATAACTGTCAGCCTGAACAGGTAGGCTCTAGTGCACCTTACGGCACAGCATTTATGTGTATTGTGGTGCGGTAACGCTGTTCAACACTCTCTTTCAGATTGCCATGTTCTCAGACCGCCTGATTTCCCCGATTTGTCGCAGTTTGTCTGATTGTTCAGCCCAAGTGCGAGCCACTAGTGCCCGTGCCTTCGACCTGCTCTACTCAGGCATCCGTCTTCGTGCCGTGGACGAAATTTTGCCCGATCTCTTCTTCAAAGTCGAAGAGGGTACTAAGCCCACTCGTGACTACGCTCTGGACGGTATCCGTCAACTCCTGGCCATTCGTGGTCGTGCCGTCATGCCTTACCTCGTACCTCGCCTCACCCAACCCCGCCTGGACGCCAAGACCTTCGCGCTACTCGCACCAATCGCTGGCGACGCTCTTGCCCGCCACCTCAACCGCATTCTACCGTCTTTCCTCGAGTTGGCTGCCACCGTCGGCTCCGAAGATAGGGAGAACGCGGACCTCCGGGCCTGCAGTGTTGTTCTGGCATCCATTGGAGAAATTATCTCTGTGCGTATGGTTCTGCAGGAGCTGATTACTGGGCTGGCTTTGAATGACTCCAACTCCACGCAACTGGAGTTCAGCAGTGGTAGCCCACTTAAGACGAACACCGTGGAATACTGCTACGCGTGTCTTCGACTGCTCCATGTTTACCTTGAGGCATTCTTGTCAGAGGAGAGCCAACAGGAAGAGGAGGTGAAGCGTCTGCAGATGGTCACTGCTCACAAGCGAGTGCCAGCTGGCAAGAAGACTAAAGCATCGGAGTCAGGTGACAGTGAAAGCAGCAGCGATGACGATTCAGACTCCGATAATAGTGACGAGAATGTGGTGGGGTCGATGGTGATTAGACCCAGAAGTAATGCTGAAGACAGCGATGAAGATGAAGACACTGATGACTACTACTATGAAGACTCTGAGGAGGACTCCGATGAAGACGGTGATTATGCACACCAGCACCGCCGAAGAAGTCCAAAGGAGGCTCTGCGTCGCCTGTTGCCTGAATACTATCCTCCGCTGTTGAGAAATCTCTCCAAGCTATTGGCTATCAAGGACATGTCGCTCATGACTTACACATGGGCATGTCTCGAGGCAATTCTTAAGGTTGGAAGCAGTCTATAAGCCACCTGTACTTCTGTTGGCTTGATTTTCAGTACATTTCATTTACATTATCTAGTACTGGTCGGTGAACGCCATCACCGGAGATAACGTGCTGGAGCTGCAGAAGGCCATCAAATCTGCTACCGCGGAGTACGTAAGCACCCAGCTGCGACAGCAGCGGGAGCACGGCCACGACGACTTCTCGGCCGCTGCCGCCGGAGTCGCCACCACTGCCGGGAGCTCTCGGCCACATCTGCTGCCAGGTTTCGCGGAGAGCGCGCTGCCCCTGCCGACTCTGGTGCGCTTCTACGCTGACTGCATCCTCCAGGGCACACCCGACGCCAAGGAACCCGCCGCGCAGGGCCTGGCTGAATGCGTGGCCCTCGCTAGTGGTGCTGCCATCCAGCCATGTGTCATCAAGGTCCTCGGTCCCATGATTCGACTCCTGGGAGAGCGTCAACCACCTGTGGTGCGAGCCGCCGTCACCGAAAGCTTGGCTTCACTCGTTGAAAAGGTGGGTGTTTGTGCTAATCACACCCTGTCGCGTGTTTAACAGAGCAAATCATTGGTAAATCCTCCATTTGTGAATGGTTTCCATTTCTAGTGTCCGACATCCACACGGCCCTTCTCGCCGCAATTGCTGGCGACTTTCACAAAGGTGCTGGGTGACGCGATGAAGGAGATTCGCCTGGTGGGTGGCCGTGGCCTTGCCAACGTGCTAGCCATTTCCCCCAAGCTTGACTCGGTGCTGCTCGACATCGCTAGCGTTCTCGCCACTACCTGTGATACCTCCCTTAAGGACCTGCCCTCCTCCAGCAGACCCCTTGGTCTCCAGCTTCTTCCTCTTACCGCCGCTGCCACCGCTGCGTACGTCGCATTTCGTCACCTCTACGTTAAAGTTAATGCCGTTGGACTTTCTTACGAACCTCGAGGAGCAGTGGCTTTAGTGGGATTTGCTGGTAAAGCAGGTTGTGTTTTTCTGTACGTCACAGAGGGTAAAACTGAGTCCTCGTAGATGACTTCGAGTATTGCCTAGTTAAACCAGGTTCTACTATTTGATTAAGTATTCTAAAGCCACACTGTGTTAACAAATTGGATTGTTCGGAGGTCAAAGAAAAGACACGTTAAGCGATTGTCAAACGGTAGGGCGTTTGACCAACTCCGTCCTTCACTTGGGCTTCAGCGACACGATGTTGCAGTGTCTGCGCAACTGCCTGGCGAAGTCGTTGGGCAAACCGAAGCTAGAGACGCTGCGCAACGTGATTGATCGCATGATCCCGATTGGCCGGCTCGAGGACGGTGCGCAGTCCAATAACGTCAACTCTGATGTCGACCTGGTGGACGTCCGCCGAGCCGCCAACGCCTGCATCGGCGCTGCCATCGCCTCTGCTTCCGCCATCGATGGCGTCGGTGTTAACGACGTCGTCGATCTGCTCCCCTGGTGCCGATTGGATGCCCCTCTGCCTGGTCAGTTACTTTTAGCTCTCGCTTAAGTTGATTGTTCTTTAAAGTCCTTTCCATATCATCTCCATTACCTCCAATAAATTCTTAATAACTAAACATGTTTCAACAAAGTCGTGCAGGTTATTAGTGTTGTACCATTTCATTCGTTTGTTATAGCCAGTCATCTGTTCCTTTCCTTGCAAGCAGACGAAGCGTTGGTTTTGCAGAGCTACGCCCAGCTGATCATGGTTTCCTCCCTAGTCTCGCCTATGACACTTCTCAAAAGCGGTTTCGAGAGGATCTACGAGGAATATCAATCCTTCCTCGTCACCTGCTGCAATGCTTCTGAGGTGTGTAATTTGATGAATGAAAATGGTCAGAAAATCCGAGCCGCATTGCAATTTTTTTGTAAACAGGTGGACGTGCGTCAAGCAGGTTACCGGGCTCTCGGCTTCTTTCTTCAAGCCGCAATTGTGTCTGGCAAGGCAGAAGAGCAGATTTTGGAGCTAGTCCATCTTATAAACAGGGTGAGAAGAATTCTTAAAGTCCATGTTTATTTCGTCGAGTTGGTATTTTTTCTCAGTTATGAAAATAGGTGATGTTTTCAAAGCAAGAACTAACGCAAATTTGGCTGTTGCTCTATTCATTGGCTAGCAGTTATCTGATTGTAGTTTTTCTGATCGCTTGTGGGACTTAGGTTGGAAAATATTTGCCCTTGTGAATAACGGAGCCTCAAATTCTAAAATCGTTTTATTCTCCAACTCAAGTCGTTTGGCTCAAGAGCTCACTTGAGGAAGGTGGTATTAATTGGAAAATCACGAGCCCTAGGCGTCTAACCCCTCTTGTCACTGCAGGGTTTGAAGCTGGCCAACTTCGAGGAGCGCGCACTGGTGTCGAAGATAGTTTGCTGCGTGGCGTGCCGCATCAACGTGCGCACCTTGTTGAAGGGCGGCGGCGGGAAGGGGCTGTCGGGCACGCCGGCGCCGTGGCTGCTGCGTCTGGTGGCGGCGCTGTGCGAGGCGGCGCGTGACAAGAGCTCCAGCGTCTGTACCGCCGCCGAGGAGGCCGTCGTCGCGCTCTGCCAACTCGGCTCTGGCTCCGGCGCCGAGAAGAATGACATCACCGTGGTAAGGCTTTGTTCATCTTTATCCGGCACTAAGCATGCGGGCTTGAGTACTGGTCAGTGGCTTTTGTCTGACTTGAGCTTAAATGAGCACTTGAGATCCTTTAGTAGTTAAATTTGCGTTGAGTGGTACGTGCAAGTGCTTGTACAAGAACAAGGTCACGTCGAGCATGGATTGCTGGACGATGAATGGAGGTTAGGATTAAGTGGGAAACCCATGGTAGTTCCTTCTTTTCGGTCTCCGCTTACTACTTTTTCATTGTTATTGTGAAGGTTATGAGCCATATAATGGTAATTTCTATTTCAGTCGATAGTCCTGAATTATGGTTTTATGAATAGTATCTTTCCATTAGAATTTCGCTTTTAGTTTACATCAGCAGGAGTACATTTTAGTGCCTGAATACAGGGGTTATGCGGGTTTGCAGTTTGCGGTCATGTACAATTTGCGTGTTGCGGGTCGCATACACATCATTAAATAATTTGATTCGATTCCATGCTAACGAATTAGGAACCCCAACTATCGTTTTTTAGTAAAACTCATTATCAGAGACTGTGCTAGTTTGCAATGCTGGTTTTACAATGGTATTCTCAAGTTTCCAGGTCACTAAAATGCTAAAAGTAGTACGCTTATTTATTAGAATTACTTTACATATGTACTGTACTTCAATTGACAAGCCAATGTAAGACCAACTTTAAGCACCCCTCCTTCAAAGGTCTGGAAGTACAGGCCTGCATGGTTCGTTTTTTAGTTGGTAGTTCTCTAGGAAGTTCGAACCAGGGTCACTGGAAAGCAGTTCAAACGTCTTTCTGCAGTAATTAAGTTAGACTAGGTATTAAGTCACTGGTATCTGTTGATAACTTAGTCTGTGCGTATTAGTGACTTGTTTTCATAAAATGGCAAAATCTACTTCGAATTGCCGCCAAATACGACCTTTATGTGAATGCTATCAGGTGAATCAATGCGCAGCAGAATTTAAAAGACATGCAAAATGACCATAACAGCCCCCTAGGAACTATGCACATTTCCCCACCATTGCAGCTGTTGGGCAAGCACCTGAGTGCGAAGGAGAAGACTGTACTGGAGGAAACACTGAGCCGGGTGCACAAGCGTAGCATTGGGCCTATCTTGGCTCGTGAGACGCGCATCATCGACTACACTGAGGTCTACCTACCCGCCTATGCCACTAACTTCTGAGTGCTCCCCCATCTCGTTTCAGCCCACCTGTTTCGATAATACACTTTGTGGACGTTTGTACGGAATGCACGGCCTTCTCGATTTCCACACCTGTTCGGCATTGCCTACAGTACGAACAGCCTGTGCCACAGACGGTCTGTGCGCGAAATAACGCATTTCTAACTCTTGATGAGATCAAACCCTCTGCATTTGCTTGGTTGTTTTTTGTTTAGGGAATAATGATTGTATAATGGTTTGAGAATCCGACGGAGTTAACCGGCTCAAAGGGGCACCACAAGGGTATCAATACCCAAATTCCAAAACACGGTCCGAAAGTGCATACTTGCATTTACTATACAGAGCGACACCGTATGTGTTAATTAAGAATAGTAAAGAAAAACCAAGTTTACACTGATTAAGTATAAATGGGAGTAAAGGAGTGACCGCGTCACCGCAGAGACAGACTCCATCCACAGATAATTGGTTGTTCAAATGAAACCATTTTTAGCCACCTTCGCTTTGGCTTCGTCGATAACTGATTTGAGTGACCGGTCCGCGCCGTCTTTAAAACGCAAGTGCGGACGAGCCCACGCAACCCTCTCCAACCAATCAGGCATCAATGCCAACAAATGTTCCACCCTCTTCAATGCCTCTTCTGCTCAAAAATACAAATACAAATAAGACCAATTAACAATATCACAAGATACCGCAGTAACCACGAGAGGGTACACATTGAGTTGAGGCAATAACTATAGTATAATAATTATCCGAAGGCTCAAAGCCACCACGAGATTACAAATACTCAATATTGGCAAACAAACCAGGAGAGAGCCCCGAGGAGCTAGACTGCGAAAGCCGCGCGGCAACGAGAGCCAGCGGCACAGGCCGCCCGTTATTTGACCTCAGTTCGCGCCAGACCTGTGTGATGGTTGCCGGTAGGGCAGCATTCGCAGCCCTCTCCGACGCCGTCTCCGGGTCTCGCGTAAGCTGTGTTAGGTTACCAGCTCTCCCACAAATGCCGACGTTCAGCATCTGGCGCTCGCGTTCCCTCACTTTGGCCAGCAACGCCGCCGACACGCCTTTCAATGCACTGGCAGGGGCTTTGCTGACAGGAGGAAGAGGAGGAGGAGCGAGTTTGATTTCGGCAGCAGGGGCGGTGGGAATGAGCTTCTGACAGGCTTTTGCTTCGCGGAAAAGAGCTCGAGAGCGGAAGGCAGCGACGGCCTCGCGCGCCGAAGTGATTTTGTCGGTGTCGTAGCCATCAGGTCTGGGTGGAAGTGGAGCAGGCTCAACCTCGGGTACCAGGATGTTCAGTGTGAAGGCTGGGTGCCATCTACGCAGAGCAGAGTCTTCTGGTAAATCACTCTCTGAGAGGCTGAAGCGCTCTATCAAAAATTCCTACAGGAAGAAAGACACCCATAAATGAGATCTTTGAGGTAACAACCATAGGGCATCCATTAATTAAAGTGGCGTTTCTGTGCAAATACTCGACCTTTCTGATTAAATACAACTACGTATGTTTTTCTCAAACTGAGAAAGGGTATATGATTTTACAATATATTTCGACTGTGGTAACGTGGCGCCAAAAATAACAAGAGGAAAAGCAAAATGCAAAGCTGAAAATGATGAGCTCCGTGGGTAACAACCAAGGCCCCAAATAACCTTTCAAACTGAAAAGATACAGATGCCCTAAATTATAGGCCACCCGTTAGGGCTAAGACAGAAGACGGTCTAATAAAATCAACTGACTCGATGAGCTTTTTTCACCCGCATCAACAGAGCGCGATGGAAGATACGACGGCGTTGGATTAGCCGTGTCCCAGTAAAGACCAAATGACCCTTCGTTGGTGAATCATTCGCCATCTGAGTACCATCTAGATTGCTGCATTAATTTACTAAGAAACTAACCTGTTCGCAAATTGGGTACCAAAATCAATGTATATGTGCTTAGAGGCAGTTTTGTGATCTTATCTAACTGTTTATCATAGCGGAAGGAGTAGGCCGAGGGGTAAACTGCAGAGAACTGCCCCACGGATTTTTCGGTAAATTCACTAGAAATTTATGGCTTGAAAAGGAGAACCTACCCCCGAACAACTTCCTGGACGGCTGGTTTAATCTTATCGAAGCTGCAGACTTCGGAACGATTGTGAAGGGTACTAATGATCCCTTCACAGGTTCTGAAGAGCTCCAGCAACCGCTGCATATGACCGGGTAAATGCAAAGCCGAAGGAATATGTGAGATGGGTTCAACTTCCGGTACGACCCGCTCGACTTTGGCAGCGTCCTTAGTGACAGATACTATGGTTCTCTTTACAGGGGTGTTTGGACAGCTATCAGACTTCGTCAAGTCGCGGATTTCCTTCACCGGTGCCTCTTTGGCATCCTTCTCCAAGGCATCGAGCTCCGGAGTAGTAACAACCCCAACTTCTTGAAATCGGGTTGAACTATTGGCATTGTGAGCGCTTGTATAAATAATCAGTTGTTCTGGGACATGACCAAGTTCTTTAACACCGGTAGTGCTTTTGGTACCTGTAATGGGGCATTCAACAGCGACATCAGTTGCAAGTGGACACCCAGGTGAAGAATGTTCAGCAGGAAACGTCTGCATCAAGAGATGTGCGAACCGAACATAGGCTGGTAACTTTTGCTGAATAAGTGAAACCTTCCCAGATGCTAAATGAGCCCTCGTCTAGAAATAGAATAAGTGCTGAAATCACACAAGAGCAAGATAACAAATCGAAGAGGAACATAACTAACTTACTGCTCTGTTTGATTTTATCTTGTGCAGTTTGTCCTCTTGCGTAACTTTAGTACTAGACGTAGTCAATTGTGGAGTTTTCCTCTTAACATTTCGAGCAGGTGAGGACTTTTTGAGGACGCGTGATTGCAACTTCGAACGTTCTATAGATGATGCATCCCTTTTCACAAGATTTGCTTTGTTTATACGTTGAACATGGAAGAAATTAGCTATACTTGAGGGCATGATACCCAGGGAAATCAAATACAGCAAATCCGAAGGCCTCACTTATATTCAGTTCATTCAAACAATGTAAATTTTAGATCATTTTTCCAGAAAAAAATTATTTATATGATTTTAATTTTAAACGCACTTGCTAATGTATTATTCGTGCAGGCACTGTTCATTATTTGTGACTGGTCAATTCGGTTAAATTATTTAACATAAATTTCGTGCTTTAGAAAGCTTTAGGTTGTAGTTGATTTGGCTCAGAGGCAGTCTTTCTCTTCAGAAAAAAACAATATTCAATTGATTGTTGCTTAAGAAAGTTGCATTTTCGTTATGAGACAATTGGAATAGATGGGATCCGTTATGTTCTAGTATGATTAGGTCTTTGTACGTATCTTCTATTTTGTCATGTAAAAGTGCTTGATTTAACCCTCACTGTGTTGGCGATCAACTGCACAGTTCTACCTTAAGTTCCAGATGTATTTTTTATGCATTTCTATGTCCGATTACCAGAAATGGCATTTTTGTGTTTTCAGGCACAATACTTTGGATAGAATGTGCGTTTCCATAGGCTGGGAAAGCTGGCCAAGTGGGTTTGACAAATCACTAGGCTGATCGAATTTGACTAATATTCATATGTACTTCTACAGTGAAAATTGCTTCATAACATCTTGTATACCAAAGAAAATACTGAAAATTTCAATTCAGTCATAATTCTCCCACCTGCACGTTTGTGGGATTTTGTTTATATGATTGGCTGATACATTGAACTATTTTGCTAAAAGTACACTTAAAAGTAAATTTTGGGTTCTGCTAGCGTAAGCTGGCTTTATAAGATATCGAAGACTCTTGTATTGACTTAGTGGTATATGTATTTACCGCGTCTTTTGCATAAATTGCCCTTCAAGAATCAGTCCCAGCGAACTGGGTGTCATAAATGTATTTCATGCAACATTAACAAACTGTCACCCTTTCGTTATTTTATTAATGAGTTAGCTGAGTCATTTTTTAGAATATGTTTTCAAATCGAAGGCTGTGTTAACTATATGGGTGATTAAGCATGCTCGTCTATTTTCAGAGTGCTATAAGAGCAATAACATAACTGAATACGCATTAGGATTCCGGAAAATGACGACAGAAGAGGTCAGTTATGCCGTCGCTTCCTTTCCCGAAATACGCTACCTCAATTATCTGACCTTCCGACAGTCCCATATCCAGTGCGTTATACACCTAAGATAACCAAAAATAGCTTTCTCAATCGCAAAAAGAATGAGTCGTTGCGTTATGAAACTAGTGACAAATAAGTACATCTTCCAAGTTATAACTCTAAAAAGTTAGCCCATTATGGTGGCCTAACTAAGCTTGCTCAGCGTCTGGTGAGCTATGCAGAAGCGACAAACTAGATTCTAGGTAGGTTTCCAGATACCCCGCCCTGTCCACCAAGTCAATCGACTTCCCCGTCGTCAATCTAAGTCTGGGTCATGGCCCCTTGTTCCTATACCGCATGAGAACGCTTGTCTCGTAAACGTTTCTGTGTGTACGTCTCCTCTTCTCCATCTGGTAGTGGGACTTACCTCATAGAGAGCAGCTAATACATCTTGGAGAAAACGTAAGTGCAGCCTTTCCGCTACACTATATATGATATATCGAATCATGTTCAAGATACCAATGATAAACTTATGCCTACAATGCATTTATGTAGAATTTTTTAAGAAAGTACAATTTTCTTTATGCAGTAAATAGGCTAATATTGGCAGAATTGGCAAGTATTCAAGCAAAAGTTTATAAGTGTAACCAAATCAATAATCTTAAAATATCAGATATCGGATCATATATTAGCACTTAAAAAGATGACATAATGATAACCAAATGGTTGAATAGGACTAGATTCAGACTTACTTTTAGTGGATCTGGGTGGAGTTGACTGTTCGGGATGTAGACTTTTTCTGGTCTATCCGCAACTTTAACAATGATACCATTTCGCCTAAGAGAGCAAGCGTAATGGGGATCAGAAACGTCTAAGTATATCTCCCAATTACCACTGCCACACACCCCACACTTTGAAGGTATCGCGTGTGGTTCCTACAACTGTTTTGAACTCAGCACCACGATACCACCCTTAGTTGTTCAACGGATTCCCACAATAAGCCATGGGTTTTTAATGACTTCACTGTTAATGTCAGATAATAATTAAATACCAAAACATCTTACGTAGTTCAACAAACTAGATTACATGCATATCAAATCACCTAACAGTAAATTATGGCCTCGAGTGAGTGATTATATATTTTCGTAAATCATCATGTCTCAATATTGGCACCGATAATCACATGCAAAATGAAACTCCTTAAATACGGGGCGTTTCTTCAAATATGGTAATATATTGTTGTGTAATTTAAAATATCCGGCTAAATGTCCGTTTACAGACTTATGATAAGTAGATTTAGCATAAGCCTGTAGAAAAGCCATATGGCTGGGATTTATTGGAATGAGAACTAAAAGAGAGTAACCCACCTCATTGAGACGATCTCTGCTCGATATTGCCTACCCGGCACTAGCATCGTCAACTCCTATTGAAGACAAAAATACATGTATAAATAACCCAAAGCACTCTCATCATGATATTTGACAAATGTTTAAAGAATTCCAAATTACTCTTGTTTCCTTTTCACCGATGATATATTTTACAGACAGCTCGATGCCAAGAATGATAAATGAAACAATTATGCCTATTAGCAGAAAAATGTAGATGCTCGTACTATCACTCAATTCCATGACATCTGGTGTAGGAATGCTATAACTCGGTTGGTAACATCTTCCGGTTTCGAAGTACCTGTGAGTCGTTAAAGATTCGTTATTTACAGTAGAAGTACATAGTGTATATTCAACACTAAAGCAAATTAAAGCATACACAGAGGCTGCATTATCGATAACACCTGCGTTTTGGATAACTTCCATGTAGAAATTGAGCTGCAATTGGTAGGGGAATTCCTGTGAGTAGGGGAAGACCATAATCGAATCGTATAGAAGCGTGTAGGGGATATTTTCTAAAGCACAGTCCTAGAATGCAACAAGATGAGAGTTAGGGGATCAACTCACCATGACGCTTATGTACGAGGCTTCAACTGAAGAAGCAATGAGAATGTTTCTATCACTCTTCATCAGCTCTTCATATGCTTCCATGGTGGTGTCAACAGTCTTGTGAGGCTTGGAGAGGTTCTTCAGCGATTGGATGATGGCATCGTAAGCAATACCACCAGATAGCACTATTATTCTAAAAGGTGCACATTAAATAATTTCAGGAGACGCAGTTAATATAAGACTTACCTGTTTCCATGCTGACTGTTTACCACCTCATCAACCGGAATACCAGCATTGGAGGGTGTCCTAATCCTCAGCAGAATGGTCATCATAGCACTGGCATAGAGGACCAGGAGGAGGTAGCAGAACATCCACATGACCAGGGCGAAGAGGCGGCTGGACAGAGTTGTGGGGATGATTTGCAACTTGGTGAGGGAAAAGCTCGAGGCAACACCGAGAGCCGAGACCTCAAAGAGGTCCCTCTTGGTGGTCATTTCACCCTCTGCGAGGTTTCGCAAAATCACCGGTTTCAGGTGGCCGAAGAGCATGAGGAGGCCCATGAAAATGAATGCGAGAACTACACTGGCCAGCCAGACGGGCATAGCGAGGGGTCGGAGAATGAGCAAGTAGTCGGGGGGACGTTGTGGCCTCTGTCGAACCATGTTGAACGTCACCGTGAGAGAAGCAAATGTATTATCTACCTTGTCAGCGTGTATCGACGAGAGAGTCATCGGTGCAAAGCCCACATCAATTTTCTAAATTAAGACATTGAGAACGTCATGACTTGGGCAACTAATGAAGCTAGTTTGATGAGTAGCATTGCTTATAATTGGAAGATTCACAAGAAATTACTTAAAGGCGCAATCATTAGCTCCTTCATTGAACACTCGAGATGATGAAGATGTTTTTCACGAATCTCGTACTTTAAGGACCACCAGCACACTGCAGCAGTTCCAAGCTTCCGTTTGTGAGAGTTTCCTCTCAAGACCTGTAACCTTCTTGTTAGATTGTCCCTTACTACACTAAATTTCCGACATTTGAAAGTAAGGATAAGAGTAGATTGTCCCTATCAGTTGCTTCTGCTGTCATGGCATGAATAATTATGTGATACCTTATTTCGAGATTGGGAACAACTCCACGCCTCCTTCACTTTAGTGATTAAGCACGCTAGAGCTCTCATTGCACTTTTTCCTGTCAAGTTGTCAGGTGAGGCCACAAAATCCTTCTCTGCACATTGACTAGAACTTAGCGAAACCCGTTTTCGCCTCTCTCTCTCTCTCTGTCTCTACCTGAACCATCGGCATTTCTCTGGCCGAGATTACAAAGGATGATAACTTGCCTTTCTAAAATCTGCTTCTCAACATCTTTTATTGTTCAGATAATCTTTTTGTGAAAATAAACAATTGCAAATGATGCAATTACATCGAGACAGAAAAACAATACACAGTGCTTTACAATAGACCTTATCCATATCGAGTGAAACCCAAAGGCAGTAAATATGGAATGCTAGATAACAGAGTGGGACGGAAAACGGCTCATCATTTGCAAAACGTACACTTCCAGTTTCCATGGTTGTGAGTAATTCAACAGTTTTGTAAATGCAATAAATATAATGAATTACTCCATTCTCCAGAGCAGTTTGCATATCCTCGTAGTACGGTCGACCCGGTTGGGGATTGAAAACCTTGATCGTGTAACCAATACCGGCTACTCGCTGTAGAGCCGTCATTATGGGGACAGAAAAACCAGTTCCATTGTCGTAGAAAGGAGGATACTAAAAGGCGAATTTGGGATCATCGTGATTGATTTCAGGGAAAGACTGAATCTTGGCACTGCAACTTTCATTGATTATGCGATGTATTACCTTAAATGTGTCAATCTAAATTTTTGATTAGTTTTATGCTTATCATCCACTTGCACCATTTATCGTTATGACTTTGTACAATTTATCCGGTAGGGCTTTTAAAATAATCTGTATCAGATTAAGTGATCACTTCGAGTAAAGTAGTCATCAGTTTATTTTCGTTTCATGCAGCTAGTGCATAATTGCCATATTAGTTTACTATTAACACAATTTTGTCTGTAAAAGTTTTATTTTCAAAGCCGAAATCATTAAATTGCCCACATACAGATTGAAGTAATAATTTTTGTAAAAAGGGCGGGCATAAATTAAAGAGCAACATTCTAACTTAGAAATTATTAAGAACCGAATAATCACATTGTCTGTGCAACTGACTAGGCAAAATTCTACATTTAAAGCAAAGTGGAATATCAATGTAGATTACACGCGTGCATACGAAATAGGACCGAAAAATAGGGGAAAGGGCGAAGAACTTATCGAGGGATTGGAGACGTGAAAAAGTGATAAAGGACCTCTGACCTGTTTGTTCCGTAGGAGTCAAAAGTAAAAGAAGCTATTCATGCACGAGTTTAGTTTATTAAACTTACATTGACAACTCCTACAGCGATAGTCCGACCTCGGATGGAATTGTTAACTCCTTCTATTCGCAATTGCGACTGCGACGATACCCAGCTTCCAATCTGAAATGGAATTAGCTCTTTGCACACAGTGGAGCACAGGGGAACCAATAATCACATTGCAGGCAGACTTACACCTTCTTCGGTATTCACAGAACAATCCAACACGGCCAACGATTCGACAGGACTTGTCACGGGACCTGTTCCATTAGAAACAAAACTGATCTTCGATAAAATATAATCTCTGGGCTGTAAGGGTAAGAAGAGTGCAGAGTCAATAGATACCATAAAAACTAAATGAGGCTATATCTAAAGTTAGCTAACGTTACCAGCTGTGATCCATTTGTTGTAATGTAAGTGAGACCATCCAGGTAAACGCCTGCTGAGTACCAGGTCTCACTGTAGAATGGCTTCGGTACCCAGGGTGCATAAACGTTACTCAAACCGAATGTGATGAGCGAGGCTCCAGTTTTTAAGAAGTTTTCATAAATTGAACAACCTACACTCTTTGTTTGAAATGCAAATATGCGCATCATCAAGAGGCACATTTGAGGTGAACGTAAATTAATACGAACAAACTAGCGTACCACTGAAAATGCGATGACCTGAATGTCCTTACGAAGCTGGCGATGCATCAGAGCCTGTATTGTAATAAAAATGTCATAAGGTATTTAGTTGTGCATTAAATACAGAATTGTTTGTCCGTTAGATTCTGATAGATACAGAAATGGTTAAAAGAAAATTTTCAATATTTTCTAACACGCTTGATCATTACGGGAGATTACGAATGAAAATTAGGAATGATATCAACGTTTACGACCGAAACAAAAATGTCTATAGTTTTTAATGTTACTAGAAGAAATAAATGATTACCCGCTGTAAAAATTGTTTTGTGTAATTATGACAGTTCTTGTCGTCAAAGAGAAGAATGTATGTGTGTGGGGTGCTTGAGGCTTCAAACTGATTTATCAAGGTCTCCTTGACACTTTTATTGCTCATCCAACCATCGGGTAGATGTAGAGTACGAAAGAAGGTGTTCTTTAGTTCACGCACCAAGAAAAAGAGCTCTAGAATATGCAAAACGTACTTAGAATTCGCAGAATGATTCAAGAACAGGGACATTATTGCTTTAAGCAATCGCCGTGAGCATGCAGTTTAGGAAGCTTAAATAACCAACTTTATTTGTTATAGCCTCGACATTTTACTACAATCCTTTTCAAAAGATTGCATGTGGAGATCCCTACTAGCTTCAATGGCAACTATGTTAGATCCGTGCAAGGCTAACATGGAAAGATGAATTACTTAATATCGATAAGCTGGTTGGAGGCCTGTCCATCATTGGAATGCCAGATTATGTTTACCAAGTCAACTAGATTTCAAAAAATGACGCAATGTTTCGGCAGTGACATTTGCGCTATGATGAACAAAGTTCTTATACACAAGCAGTGAATAGAACATTAGGAAAATTCGTTATTTAGACTAAATAATACTGGTCAATACACCACAATGTCCATTTCTTGCTTTGTGAACAGAGAGCAAAAAATCGCTGTGAAATGTAAAAAAACTTTACGAGATAAACATACTGTTGTCGTCATTGTAAACGAAGGTTATCCCACCAGTTCGTTCCTTTAGAAGGGCATTACAGACCTTTGCGAGTGTTTCGTCAATATTTTGCAAAAATTTTATGGACGAGCTGTTACGGACAGCGGGGGAAAAGGCTGAGACAGCTTTCATGGTTGTACTGTAAAATGAAGCACTTTTTTTTTTGGCGGCGGTTTCATTAAAACTGTTCAGGATTATTGAGTTTGTGAAGTCTAAAATATGGAGTGGATCCCAGCTTAAAACACACCTACGTATTTTGATTTTGAACAATGCAATGTGGTGAACATATGAAGTAAACGTTGATTATTTCATATGTAATGATAGTACCATGATTTGGAAAATTCTCTAAAAATCACTTGCTTGCACTAGAGTCAGCGTTCGATAGGAACGAATCGCTTAAAACGACCTCCCAGTCTAGCGTTGTTTCCCACTGTGCGAATCCACCTTTAAGTTTAGCTCCATTGCAACCTACTGACAATGGACAAAGACGGACGAGAACACTAAAAATTTTGAGATTGATTAATTATTGAATTGATTCATTATTATTAAATTTACAAACCCGGTAATCTGTAAAGTAGAGCCAGAGTAACTATTTTCAGGGAAGCCTTGGTCAGTATACCTAAAATGGTTAAAGACGGAACAATGATATTAATATTGGAAACTGGCCATTGGTAAAAGGAAGAATCATAAATTGAACTTTCCGTAATATTAGGTCCTAATAGGAAAAAACAGATCAATAATGAATATATCTAGTATTGTTGGATTGGCTTTGAACTCAATGAAGTAACTACTCCTGTTAAGAAGCCCAAAGACTTGGCAACTGAATCACAATTATGAATAAAATCGAAATGTGAAAGTGGATGGTTTAGATGCATATCCTAAGAAACTAATAGCTGAGACGATAATGAAATGAAAGAAATTGCAAAAATGTTCACTTGATAGTAAATATAATAGTCATTCACTTTAAGAACTGACCAACTAATTCGCTCTAGATAGGGTGTAACAGTGCAAATGATTGGTAATCTCAATTTTGACCGAATCGGTAAGCATTTCGAAAAAGAGTTTCGTGCCAATTGTACAAAAGAAGTTTCCGATCAATGCAATGAGCATACTCTTCTGAAGAGCCAATCGATCCTCATCCGAAACTGTTGATCTGGGAGAAATCGGTGGACAGGAAGTACTAATTGACTTCAGAATTTTGACGAGATTTGTCTGGTTGCCAACACCTAGCCGTTTTGGTAAGGAAAATATAGCTGTTTCATAGCCACAAATGGACTTGAGATAAAATATTATTGACATACATGCGGGGTTTTCCAAAAGCGTCTGGGTTTGGTTGTATAGAAAACGTAGTTTCTCTGGTAAGAGAAAAACATCCGATGAAGGTTTCATTAAAATAAAATACTTATTAGCGTGATGCTAACAGCTCGTGGGATTTTGCAATGTAGTGCTGTAATACGGAAACTTACCCAAGGTACCATCATCATCATCATCATCATCATCATTTATTGAAGAACCTCTTAACTGATTGCAAAAAATCCCACTAATACCGTCCCATAGCAATGCAGCTTCATCGTAGGAAGTTAACACTTCTTTTGCTGAAAAAAACAGTGGAGGTTGAGCTTAGAGACTACAGCAATAAACATTTTCATAGATTGTTGATAGAGATCGTCAGTTGTAAAAAAATCAAATGGGTTGAAAAGTGTCGATAGAAAGCGTACACTTGTTAGTGCCATCGGTACACGCGAAAGGCAAGATACAGAGGAGCAAGATAGGTATCATCGTCTTGTGGTTGTGTGAGCCTAAATGTCGGAATCCACACACGGCTTCGTTTTTTACCACACAGCACAGCAATCAATAGGGTCTCGATCATATGCTCACACTTTCGCGACGGTGACCAATCAGAACCGTAAGATGACAGTGCTGGTACGTGTGCTTCAGTGTTGCGTAGTTTTAGATTTCAAGTTAAGGCGCAGAACATAAACCTTTACAACTTATCTGAAATAAGTGATATGGATCATTAGCGGCAAATATCAAGTGTTGTTAAAATAGGTGTTAAAAATAGATAGCGGAAGTTCAAACTGAAAAGCTTGCAAAAATAGCTAACTTTCCATGTAATGAACAAGTTCTGATAGCTCAGTACAAGGCAAACATTTTTAAATGAAAAGTGCAATTAGTAACAGCGAAATATGTGGGGAATCTATCGCGATTATGGGCTGCACTTAAGTTCTGCCCAAGATGGAATTACTACCCGGAATAATATGGTTTCGCTCCCAGAGAGGGAAGAGTTAAAGAGGTGTGCACACCAGAACGTCTATTGGAAACCCGTGCACTCGAGGCTTTATGCAATTAGGAGCAAGGGGACACGACTCACCCATTTCGATTGGCAACGGGGAATCCGGTAGCTAGGTTTTGGCAGGCTTTGTGGGAGCCTGAGAACACGATATCGACTAGATCTCGAGACGGCTTAGCTGGCGTCAGGCCGCCACAAATCCAATACTTTCCATCCGAATCTCAAATAAATTTAACAGGTGGCGAAATGTCACAGTGAATTAAAGATTCAATCATCGATGCACTTTCTTTGGTCATCTGTAACTTCCTTTCACTCATTATTGTAAAATCCTTTTGGATGTGTTGTAATTCGAAGAAGAACCCACGGAGGAGAATGCCAGTTTCAACCTCTTCCTGCAGCACTGCAAAAGCTGTCTATTCTGCCAAGTGATTTTCTAAGCTACGAAACAAATGGCAGTGCAAAAGGGGAGCAAGGTCGGGAGATAAGATGGATAATGAATTTTTGTCCCGATCAAAGCCTTACATCTTTTATAGGGTCGTGATTGTTGCTCTGTGGGGTAGTGCATTGTTCAAATGAAACACGAACCTTTCTAGAGGACTTTTTACCTCCCCAAAGCTTGGTTCTTTAGCTCTAACTGCTGACACTAGATGTGAGGATTAATTGGTGCTACATTAGGCGGTAGCAATTCAAGGTGCATTATTTCTTGGAGACCCCACCAGACTGAAAGAAGAAGAAGAACCTTCTTCCCTTCTCGGCAGTGGCTGGGGTCTTCCTCATCTTACGAAACCACTGCCTGAAAAGGATTTACATTTCGATATAAGATCCATTGCTGGGCTCCAGTCACAAGTCGAGCCAAAAAAGGTGAAACAAGTTGGGGAGCACAAAGAGGAGAGCAGATATCGTCCTCCAGAATTGATATTATTTCCAGCGAATAATGGAGAGGCACCCATGTTTTGGGAGATGACTATGAAGTTGTATGGCTTGAATTAAGTTTAATTGCCAGTCCCTCAACTACTAAATCATCGTCATCAAACTCGATTGGACCGTGTCCGATTCGAACAATATCTTCGTGAAGGGTGAAATCTCCACTTTTGAAGTTGAATTTCTACACGTTCTTTTATTCACACATTCATCTCCATAAAGTGAGTAAATATTTCTAGCTATTTCGTCGGCTGCTGAATTCTCTTTCTTGAACACATAAAACACCATGTGCCTCAAGTGATTCTAAATTCTAGTTTAAATGCACCTGAAGATAAAAATACTGATCCAATCTACTAGACATTATAAAAGACTCCTAGATTTCGTTGAATTTATAGAGGCAAAATTCGGACAGAACTTATGTGGTGACATGATGCATGAAAAGCGAGGCACACTAGACTTATGAGGAAGAATCCTATAACACTGGGTTTTCGCAGCCATGTATTACTTAAATTTGTCGTTATCAAGAATGAATAGCCAACACTGGAACCAGGGACAATAAAATGTTGTGGATTGGCAATTAATTTGACGGTCTCATTAGGAAATAGAAAAGTGGTTGATGATGGCAAAATTAATTAGATTTATAAGAAAGATTTAGTTAAAATATCCACTGTCAACACCACCTTCTATTAGCCAGAATCCGGAGCTGCCAGGAACAAGTTAGCGAAAACTGTTTGTGCACTTTCCCCGAGGAGTTGTCAATTAACAGGGCAGCACGGCGATTGGTGTCTTTCTCGACGACAGTACCTCGCAGGGCTAAAATCCGGAGAGCCCGATGGAAGCCACAAATTGAGGTGATTGGTGTAGTCGCAAAAATAAGGTAAAATCCAGGTTTGACTTTTCCTTTAGGTATAGCTGGGGGAAGCACAATCCTGCTTTCACGTATAGGATCCATTATTGGTAACGCCCATTTCACAGGACTAAATTACAGTGGTTAGCTATAACTAAGCCCTATTTAAAACCCAGAGGCATTACATCACCAAATAAGACATCCGCAAACTATGACAATTTGGAGAAATCAGGCTTATAGGGCTGCATGAGTGTTCTTTGGTGTGTTGTGATTGCGATATTTGCAAAGTTTTTCTCACCTTGTTTGTGCTTAAGCAGAATATTTCACCTTGCTTATAAGTTTCTTTAGTTTTGGGCATCTTCGGTGAAAAATTAACCTCTGCGTCGCTTGTAATAAGAGTAGTGAATGCCTTCATTGAGTGCAGTCTTCGTGATAGGGAAGTACAAAATCTAAGTTGAAATATCAGAATTCCGATGCCAGGGTCCTCCGACACTCTCGGGAATCTGCAAGCATACTACGATCGTCTGCTATGTTGCTTTTTTTAGCCGCAGCCCCTTCGGTTCGTGCCATCAAAGGGACAAGAAGGAGCATTTGGAGGCGATCAAAACCTCATCATTATTTAAATGGAAGGCCCGAATCTCCATGGCGCTAAAAGTTATTCTCTACCATGGTGAAACAGGTCGGGGATTCCCGTTGGCTATCCTCCTACTACTGCTACTACTACTACCACCACCACCATCATCATCATCATCATCATCACCTTTGGGAATGATGAAGTTTGGAGGAAAGCTTTATGGGTGTGTGTAAATACCTTTTGCTTTCCTGGAAATCTAAAACCTTTTATTAATATGCAAAATTTATGTCGAACACTCTTCTGGTGATGAAAGGCTAAAAACTGGATTGAATATCATAAATACATTGATTGTATTCCCACGCACGGGAAAACAAATTAGGAAAAAAATGTATGCACCAGAACACCATTAAATCATTTTGTTTAGCACACCTCGTTGTTACAAATAAGCCAACATTCCCGTGAAAGCTTATACTTGAATGAAGGCTTAAAAAGGTAAAAGGGGTTATCGGTGAAACTGAACACGCATAAATAGGCTTATTTCGGGATATGGAGACAGAACAGTTGAGTTACACCATCACTTCCATGCCCGAAGAAAGTCACCTCTATCGAATCTCCCTCCGAAAGACCCATGTCCAGTGCGTTGTAGACCTGATTTAGAAAGAAGGCAATGAGCCTTGATCAGCCATTCGGACAAAAGACTTCACGAAGGCGTTGGAGTTCTTCGGTACTAGTGCTTTTACGAACCCATTTTACGATAAACTAAACACTTAATTCTTAAAAGGCGCGACTTTTGTTCCTTATCGGATATGAGAAAGCCCAAATTTTCCTGCAAAATTGTATCAAAAACCAACGAGACTCAATGCTTTTCTGTCTCATAAGAAGTACTTCGATGTTACTAAGGCTAGTGCACTTCTTAAATGTACTGCAAATTTCCCAAGGTCTTGATACATTCCCCTTATTTGTAATTGAGTTACAACGGTTATGTAATCACGCAGTGCTGCACAGGCTGAATTGATTTTCATCCAAATTGCCCTCTTAAAGATGCGTCACGAAAACCCCCAGATTTGACTGGGAGTCAAGTGAGCACCATTGCGAAATTCTATGCAATCCCTACTTTAATATATTCAACAACCTAGGTAGAACGTAAGCTTTACCGTACCGCTCGGAATCAACTGAATAACTTTAAAGCTAAAACAACCTTTTGATAAATTTATTTGTGTGTTTGAGAACGAGCTTGCTACAACCACTACCGCCCTAATTTACCCACTTCAGTAATTCCCATCCACGTGCTACAAAAGGGAAAGTGAAACGCGAATGCTGTAACCGAAAACTTACCTTTAAGGGATCAGAATGGAGTTGACTGTTTGGAATGAAGACGTCCTCTGACCTATCGCCAACTTTGACAATAATACCGTTTCTACTATAAAAAAATAGAAATGTATTGCTCGGAGGAATGCTACTAAGCTGATTTCTTAACCTTTAGTGAAACTTTGCAGTAATTAGTCATTATTTTCTAGATTAAGCGATGTTTTTGCTTTACCACAAAGGTATGCTTTAAGTTTATACGCATTTTGGATCGGAAAGGTAAAATATAGTGAGCAGTAGCTTATATATGTGGTTTGTTTTTGCTTTAACAGTTTGTAAAGTATCAGGTAATCTGATAAATAGTTTCGATGAACTATTGGCTTACTTGATCGACGTGATTACCGCAGGATACTGTCTTCCAAGTACCAGAACTGTCACCTTCTATAACGTGCACAAGAACTACGTTGGACGTCAATTGAAAAATCCTTAAATATACAAAGAATGTACACGAGTAGGTGGTTACCTTCGCCTCTTTTTTGGCAGTTGTTCGTTTGATAATCATCTCGGCACCGAGTATGATGACGGAAATACCTATGCCAATCACTAGAAATACATAGGTGCTCACAGTATCTCCCACCTCCAAAACATACGGTTTCGGAGAGTTGTAACCTGGGTGGTAGCATCTACCCGTTCCGAAGTACCTGAATAACAAATGATGTTTATGATGCTTCGATTCGATTGACTAGCATGCAAGACACGGGTCAACCAGCCTACACAGAAGCTGCGTTGGAGATGACACCAGCATTTTCGATGCTAATTAAGTTATCGATCAATTGTCGTCCGTAGGGAAGACGTTTGGAGTAGGGAAAGGCCATGATTGAATTGTAGATTTTGGTGTAGGGTATTAACTGCATCAAACAGTCCTAAAGAACATTCACACAGACATAATTTCCGAAAAAAAGCAGTAGAAATAAGGGCCATAGCTTTAATGCTTAAATTGAAATGATCATCATTTATAATTATTTATATAGCGGTGGCTATGACAATTTGATTGCAATACCTTAAAATGCCTATTATGTTGATCAGCTGCTTTTTATGCACGTAAACATGTGCAACTAACCTTGACACTAACGTAAGATGCCTCTATCGAAGAGGCCACTAGAATCACCCTTCCATCCTTCATGAGTTGGACGAAAGCCTGCTCGGTGGAATCAACGGGAGTGAAGTTCTTGCCCATGCTGGCTAACGAGTGGGTGATTAGGTCATAGCCAATACCGCTTCTTAGAACTATTATTCTACCGGAAAAAATCGTTGAAAATTAGTGGTATAAATGGGGATATGTGTATTCACCTATTATTCATTGTATGCATTACAATTGAGAAGATTGGCGTGATGAAAATAGAAAAAATACTTATAAATGTTTAATAATGTACCAGCCATATTTTTAAACTTACTTATTATTGCTATCACTTTCAAGCACTTCTTCCACGGTTATGGATGATCTTGTTGGAGTACTCACTCTTAGCAGAATGGTCATCATAGCACTGGCATAGAGGACCAGGAGGAGGTAGCAGAACATCCACATGACCAGGGCGAAGAGGCGGCTGGACAGAGTTGTGGGGATGATTTGCAACTTGGTGAGGGAAAAGCTCGAGGCAACACCGAGAGCCGAGACCTCAAAGAGGTCCCTCTTGGTGGTCATTTCACCCTCTGCGAGGTTTCGCAAAATCACCGGTTTCAGGTGGCCGAAGAGCATGAGGAGGCCCATGAAAATGAATGCGAGAACTACACTGGCCAGCCAGACGGGCATAGCGAGGGGTCGGAGAATGAGCAAGTAGTCGGGGGGACGTTGTGGCCTCTGTCGAACCATGTTGAACGTCACCGTGAGAGATGTGGGCCAGTTTTCCACCTCTGCTGTATCGATAGATGCCAGAGCCACTGGAGCAAATCCAATGTCGATTTCCTAAATCATTTTCATGGATAATTTCCTCAGAGAAGCAATCCATATTCCAGAACTTCAATTAATTTTAAAATCCCCATGAATGACATAGCTGGGGTTAGCATATTAACGAATCACACTATGGCTAATTTAAGAGTCCATCTCCAGTCAGATGATTTCGGTATATAGAAGATGTCTGGCATAGAGAAGTTTTTTATCAGAAATAAAATAAATACCCACCGTTCTTCTGTGGGCGATGCAGCCTACACAGACTTACATACTACCAAATTTAATTTTTAATGCATTCAAGGTTAATTCCGTTTTCATAGTTTAAGGTTTTGAACATTGACTTCTATGTCCTAAGTCCGTTGCAGGGCCATTCGGTAGCTTTATTGAATGAGCACATCTTTAATTCTTCAGTGTGCGAGCTTATGGTCATGAAACCGGTGAATCACTGGTAAAGAACTTCTTTGGGAATTTCTGATGGTTTAATATCAGTTGATAGTTCTCCTAGTCAGTGTAGGCATATCAGTGGAGTCGGTTTTGATTTTAAAGTCTGTGCAGACACAAAACACGTTTATATATTTAAAATAAAGCTATTCTAAGCTCGTTTTGGTACCCAAAAGAAGTCTACAGTAGTCCTATGTAGATTGAATGCATTGGAATTTAAACTTTAACTAAGGGATATAAGAGGAGAGCGCCTTGACATGATCTCGTGAGGATTCTATTTATTTGAGTAGTCAGTCACAATTATAAAGGCATTTACATGATTTTCCAGCGCCTCTAGCATTTTCAGGTAGTACGGTTCCCCAGGAGCCACGTCAAAAGTCCGAATGGCAAAACGAATGCCAGCAACTCGTTTCAAAGCTGACATAATTGGGACACTGAAGCCAACGCCTTTGCCGTAGAACGGAAGATACTTTGAGAGAGAAAAACGCAAAAAGTTGATTCTAATTCGATTCACATCGGTACCAGTCAGTACGGATGTAATTTATAAGGTCCGATTTCAGATATTTCATTCCCTAAAAAATTCTCTCTGCACTCCAAAGTACTCAGTTATTTACATAACTCTGGGATACTAAGCTCGGCTATTTAAACTGTGCTTTAGCTGTACGAAGATGCCCATGAAGTTAATCTGATGCTTAGAATGTCTCCAATGGATTGATGACTAATGGGGGAAATGAAATCCTCCGATAGTGGATAAATCTACGCCGAAAGAGCACTTTTTAATTTTGCTGCTATTTTTCAATTTAACTACTTTCCAATACTCAGTTAAACTGATCTCTAATCATAGAAATTAGAACAATTACCATTTCAACTTCTGAACAAATGAACTAAACAGACATATAGGTACATCAGTTTCCTGATCTGTTAATTATCCTATTAATCAATTGAAATATCGATATTTTGAGACGAACTTGCGCCTTGTATCTAAATTTCAAGAGCAGTAAAGTTTAATTAGCATTTTCCGCTACTGCGATTCGGCATTTATGTACTTGGTCGTGTAAATGCTCTGGAGTAAGTTAAATTTGCCAATTATGTAAACATTTTAGTACCTGAATGAACAGCAAATAGCTTCATTTTTTCACAAAACCATTTTTTACAAGGGAATTGTAAAAGCGGAGGTTTTCATGTCCTATTTATTACATCCCTCCACAAAGTTTTGGGGTTCATTCAAACTCAAGGGCACTTGAAAGCACTAAATACCCTGGGGAATGAAACTCACATTGACAACTCCAGCGACGACTGTACGACCTTTGATGGAAACATTTACACTGACGATTTGTAACTTAGGATTAGGGCGATTCAAAACCCAACTCCCGACCTGCAATGAATGTAACGCAATGTGTGAGCAGAATTGGTGGATAACTTGGAGATGAGGGACAATGTAACTCACTCCTTCAGACGTATCCAAAGAGCAATCGAAAATGGCTGCAGCCTCAACAGGACTTGATACTGGATTCATCTGAGTGAAACTGAACCTTGACAAAATGTATCTTGCAGGCTGTAAAGACGATTAAAACCTGTAGGCACAAAACACAACCAAACAATTCTAACTCATAATCTTACAATCTGGGTTTGATATTCTGTTATGTAGGTCAAACCGTCCAAGTATAGCGCAGCATGGCGCCAGGATTTGTGGTAGAATGGGGAAGGGATTTTTGGAGCGTATGCGTTGCTGAGGCCAAAGGTGATGAGTGAAGCACCAGTATTGACGTAATTTGTAAATACGAAGCAACTGTCCGTCTATGATGGCAAAATACTTAGATTTTGAGAAAGCACTTTATTGCATTGACTAGAAGTTCGCTCAAAGATCACTGTACTAACCATCGAAAACACGATGACCTCTATACCATCTCGAAGCTGACGGTGCATTAAGGCCTACCGAAACAGATAAAATATGTATATATGTAGGAAATTGAGTGAAATAAGATATATTGTTTTAAGGATTGTGATGACAATAATTTTTTCTAAACGCAGTCGATTATTTTCAAGGAAACACCAAAAAAGAAGAGTAACATAAGTTTCACTACACAACTAGTTGTTTTCAGCTCATCAAATGCAACAAATTCAAAATTAATTCTAGGAATAAAAGGCAAAAGCAGTAATTGATGATTCGTATCGCGACTCCTTTGGATCGTTATGCGGTTGTGCGGATAATCTCCCCATTAAAGTAAAATATCATAGGATCGATTCTTCTAGAGTTTAATAAACGAATAAACATTCTAAACTAAAAGGCTTCCGCGAAAGCAACATTAGGCTTAAGTAAATGCCACTTTGCTTTGTTTATTGAAGGAAATCGGTAAATGTCTTCTATATACCGATTCGATTTTTAAACCAATGAGTAAACCTCTCAGTGCAATACCACTACTCCTTCCTAATCCAGTTAATGATAATTTTTCTGTTATTGTTCTATCTTTAATATCATTTGAAAATCCTTTTCATTCGGCAAGGGATTTCTGAAAGATTCCCTTACGACCTCTCTGCTCAAAAAAGTTCACTAATTTTCGCAGCATAGCAAAACTGGTTTTTATTATTACCAGTCTCAAAAAAGCTTCAATGTGTTCTTCTTTATGCTGTTCTCTGAAGAAAAGAATGTATGTGTGTGGAATACTGAGGTCTTCGAAGTGGGAAGATAGAGCTTGGATCATGTTGGAATCACTTGTCCAATTTGAGGGCAGATATATTGCGCGGAAGAAGGTGCCTTTCAATAGCCGAATTAAGAAAAGCAGTTCTGCAAAATTCAGTAAAACAAATTCGTTAGAGGGAACATCGATCAAGTGTTTATAGTTTTATCATGCATAAAATGCTCAAAATGTTTGAACCAAGTGTAAAGTAAAAATGGAATTTAATTAGGATAGCCCATTGGAATAAAAAGTCGACAATATCAATCAAACAACTACGAAATTACATAAAAACGTTCTCTCATAAAAAACTAATCCTCTAATCCAAACTTTGAATAATATATATAGTATTTTCAAATAAAATTAATTTTTAAGGTAGATGCAGTGGAACGGTATATTACAGAGAGATACATAATCACATGTTCTTTATCTTTGTACAGGTCTACCGCGAATGACCAGTATTTCGTAGTTTATGTCATATGAATGTATTTTGCTATAAAAGAACTTAATAGTGCATATTGATCCTCGGTGCTCTGATTTTTGACCTGAACTTCGAACTACGCGGTCTATTGACAAAAATTCAGTAGCGATTTTTTGTGAATCATTTATGGCTCATTCGGGTGTACAATAGCCGGCCTTGATGTGGAGATTGATAAGGTGAAACACAGGTAATCTGAAAGCAACAGTTTTGCATTTCAATTAAAAGGGCATTGTCATCGGAAACTAATATTTCATTCATTTGTTTATTTACTGATGGTCGAATCTATTACGAGTACCCCACCAGTAATTGGCGCTTAATTTATGGAACTTATTGTTCTTAGGAATTTTCAGAGTGGAATAAATTCGTGGTTTTATTTGATCGGTTCTGTAACCTGAAGTTTAAGTATAATTCATTGGACATGTCATTATAGACGCTCAAAATCAGACTCACTTTTATCATCATTATAGATGAAGGTGAGGTCACCCGTTCGTTCCTTGAGCAGCTCATAGCAGATTATGGAGGTGGTTTGATCTATATTTTCCAGAAACTTTATGCTTTCACTTTCGCGGACGAGAGGGGCAAAGGCGGAGGTAGAATCCATGGTGGTGCTGTAAAATGTTGCGTTTGCTTGAAGGGCAATCGCAGTGATTGCCTCATCGAAATTGCTTAGAAATATTGAGGTGCTGTCGAATCCTGTTAGAAAATCATGAAATATCGCCATTAATTGACTGATGAAACGGAAAAAAATAATGTTTTGATGAGGTTTCCAGGTCAAGTAGAAGTTCCATTGTTAAAACAATTATTAGTATTACGGTCTTTCGTTGGAAAATATCATTAATGTACTGATAAAGTAACCATTTTTACTAGGGTAAGCAGCCTGCTTGAAATTAGACTTCAAGGCGATTTTCCAGTCGAGTGTTCCAATGTAATTTTCGGCATCATCCATAAACTTGCCATAATTCGGTATCGCAGCACAAATTTCTTAAAATAGGAAGATTATTACGATAAACAGGTCTTTCATTTATTTATTCGTTCAAGCAATCTCGTCACCTGGAAAAAGATCCAACAGCGTCTTAATGATGATTTTCATGGATGGTTTAGATAGTATACCTGCAAAAGTAAATGAAATACCCCGTGTACAAATTTGAGTACTTAGTATTCATGGTAAAATCTGAGTGAATGGAGTGCACTAGATATTGCTGTGATTGGTCAGTTTACTCAGAAATGTGGTATTGATGATGAAATTACAACTTACTCTTTTGAAGGTGTGATCGGTCAGAAGCGGAAACTACATAAGGTGGTTCTTCTTCCGGGCAATAAATATCGACCATTTCAAGAAGTTCCCTCAGATATTCCGTGACAGGTGGATCTACAGATTAAACACTTTGCACTCCAAAACGAAATATTTCATAGGAAATCGATAGTGTTTTACAATTCAGCAAACATTTACTGGAGACTTTGGAAGTTATAGTAGGTGACACAGAAACCTAAGTTGTCAATATGGACTCCTCTTGTTATGATCATTGGAAAATAATGTAGCAGAGTTAATACCATTAATATATTTATGTTGGGATTAAGATGAGTTTGTTTCCTTCGATGAAGACTGTCGCAATTCGCCAGGAACTAGCCTATCTTTTTAATCATTTCTCTTTCATGCTCTAGAACCTTTGAATCAGAGGCAATTACGAGTTATAGTCGTCTGGGTACTTTACTTATGACGTATATTACAGTATTTGGTCTATCACTCTTAAGAAGTTCCAACTGTTTGCGACATCATCAGGTTTAATTAAGCTACTTTTATGCAAAAATCCAAATAAGTACTGTTTTGTATATTTTATTCTTGCTACTGGGAGTGAAAAGTTCTTTGTGCTACATACTCATTTATGAATGCACGGTCACTTATATTTATGTTTAAATAGACCAAAAATATACAAAATACTTCAGCAATAAAAATGACCGTGCAACTCACAACAGTCAGCAGCCAGTAGTTGTTTGCCGAAGGTATATATGTTATGTAATAGGACTGTTTAATTGAACAAAGTTGTTTACAGACGTTTATAGAGGAAATTATTAAATGAGTGTTATAAATCTCATTAAAGACGATATTAACACACCAAAATCCTCCTGCTCCGATGCTTCAGCCTTAAATACATCACAGAAGAGAGCACTTATGCCACACCAAACGGCGGTCATTTCGTCATAAGACGTATACACTTGTTTTTCTACAACAATGCATTATCAGGAACACTCGCTTGAGTGTGTGGAAGTGTAGGACCAAAGTACACACCCCCGTATTGAAAGGCAGGAAGAAAACAAGCACTAATAGTATAAGTACATAAGATTTCCTACCTTGTCTTATATATATTTATGGTTTTACTGTATTATTAAATAGGTACCTTCACCTTGGGGATCAGCATTGATTAAAACTATATAATTAAACGATTTTCGATGAATTTAGTACGAACAGATTACCAAGCGTAGATGTGTTAATTACCACTTAACTCTAAATCATGGCTGAGTGCGATTATATGGACAAAGGTAAGCTATGAAATCATTTAGTTCTTACTTCGCACTTTTTCTCTTTAAGTACATCCTGAAATAAATTTCACAAAGCAAACAAAATGATAAAAAATCTAAATTTATTATTAAATGGTGGATGAACATTTTTAAATGGACTAACCTGACATAGCAAGTGGCAGAAAAAGCGCAAGCAACCAGGCCATCGTTTGCGAAGGTGCAAATAAAATCAAATCCCACATTTCGGTACACGAAAACCTGGTTTGAGAAATGAAATGCTGAACAGACACTACTACCCTTTTCACATTACCTCACTGATGCCCAATCAGAGTGCGTTGAATTCCGAGAAGTGAGAGCACAGCATTTGTTCTCATACGCTTTACCAGTTTATTAAGTTTTAACTACAGCGCAATAGGAAATTTAGATTCTTGAATGCACAATACTACCAGCGGAAAATATATCGATTTTTAAAGAGGTCAAGTAAAATTTTGCCTTTGTGTTTTAAATACACCACTTGAATTTCGAGCCAGCTCGATATGACTCAGTCGATCTCCCCACTGGATAACATCACTGTCTGAAAGTAAACACAACAAACTTATTGATATTTAACCTCGCCTTCAAGAGGCAATACATATCAATTTAATTCAGAGTGTACGTTCAATCAGGGACGCCTCCGTCCTTAATTGATCTTTAACAATTTTGCTGATAGCGCACAAATAAGTTGTCGAATTAAAAATCACTTTTCTTCAACTATCTGAAGATTGCAGAGTCTACCTCATGCCTTTCTTTATCGGAACTGAGAGTATTTTCAAAGTTCCCAAATATTTTTAACAGATTCAAAGTTTTTTAAGCATCTAAGTTTCGATTCGATCAAAGATGAGTAGAGATACTGGAGTAAATAATTTATTTTCATCCTAGATAACAGAAAAAAGCATAAATAAGTTGCAATTTAATATATTTTGAAGAATCGGTTCGACATCTTAATAACGTCTGAGTGATAGACAAGCTACGGGTGTGCTTTAGCTTAATTGGTCGCTAAACAGCAGGTTTTAACATATTTTGATGTTAAAATGATCAAACGAGTTCCATGGAGTCAGTCGATTTGATTATGCAATACTTTAGATTCCACGTCTTCCGTTCACCAAGTAATGTAAAATGATGTGTAAAACTAAAAGCTTCTAAATTGAGTCCCAGTTTTCAAACAACGATCAACAGATGACCACAAATATCTTGCCCCAAAGAAACCAACTTACTGAGGGAATTTTCCTAATTACTTGGCGTTTTCATGATTATTGGAAGGTATTTATATAGCGAAAAGCAACTACGGTGCATAGTTAATACATTTTTCTAGAGCTCATACTTTTGTTGTAGATAGATTAATTGGAATTAAAAATTGTCATTTGCAAAAAATTTGGTCTTTCTAATACCGCAAATATGCAATAACGCTAAAATGTTCTGGTCAGGAGTACTGAATTTGGCTAGAACTATGCCGGGGCTATTTGACCCAAAGTGACCTCAGAAGAGTCCAATTTACAAATGGTCACTTGTTGTCAAGTTGTCAGTATTGATTTCATAATCGTCCCCTATATTCATAGCATTTTTACATCTTTTTAAAACTTACTCTACTCTATGTATTATATGTTTGAGAATTTAGTGTTTCTCATCGTGATTTTTAAACTGCTAAAACACGATACTTTTCGATTTGTGGCTCTATAAAAGAACAAAACACCTTATGACGGTCGTAGTTTAAAATGTCTAAACGTATTTCGCGAAAGTAAAACTTCATTATTTTCTGCAATAGCTGAATGGATTTTTAAACGTATCAGTGCATCCACAAATATTACGGATAAAGACTTTTCGAGAAAGGTAAAGATAGTACTCGTCAGAAAATATGTGAGAAACGACCTCTATTCTTATCAAACGGTTGACAGAATCTCATGAAACTTATTCAGATGAGTAACAAAAATTAGGTTCACATCGAACAGCCAGAATGGTTATCCCAGAGGTAGGCAATTTATTAACGAGTGATTCTGCTAAAAATTGTCAAATTTGGGAGAAGGGATGCTATTCCTTGTGGTCCCCCATTGTTCTATTCAAAAAACATTGGGGTAATGGCGGAGGAAATTCACCTTTGCTAGTTAATACACAAATAATTGCTTATTTAATATGCGCAACGGTTCTAAGCAGTAGGACACACAGCCAGTGATCTCACGATTTCCACTCTGTTTGCTAGTTGCGCAAACGCAGCTCATCCTGTTCGCCTGATGCACCTAAAGGTACCGTATTTCTCAAGTTCTTGGTACTTCCATCAGTCTCCACCCACCGCTCTCCTGACTTTGCTTTATATTTCAGAGGATCTAAAGTTAAGATAGTTCTGCATTGCCACTCAAGCGACCTACAAACGCCACAACTGTCCGGTTACATTCTAACCCTGGCTCCCAGGGGGAACGTCTTGCTACTTTGTCGTCTGGTCGTTTCTAACCCAAAGGGTTGGTGAAGAAATTCATTTACACCAGCAATATTAACCTAATCTAAATACTTACAAAATAGTTCAAGTGTTGTGTTGCCCAAGTGGTATTTACATTTTCATATTCACCGAGGGAAAATTCAAGCATCGAACTTGTTTCCAAATACGTAGAGATGACCACGAAAGCGGTGCATTGAATGTTTTATATTCTTTAGAGTGACACAGGAAAATTTTTAATATTAAATACTTTCAATAAATGCTTTTGCCAAAGTTAACCGTCCTTTTTAGCAATTTCAAAGCCAAAAACCTGGAATCTCATATGAGCATATGGAAATGATGAGGACCAGATTAATTTCAACTGGAAAGTATCACTAAGATTTCAAGAAATGCATCCATTTTTTCTGAAATGTTTCTTAATGGATGTCGAGAGACCACTATTCGGAGATCTTTTCGCAAATGCAATAAAATAGTGCTATGTTCGGGTTAATGGATGCTTGGACTAAAAGCAACTGTTCTTTATAGTTACATTGAACTTTCATGTGCCCACGTCCGTTTACCGGGGTCAAGAATATTTCTTCGAAACACATTTGTTTTTGGTCATCTTATTTGATACGAACTTGTAAAGTTATTGCTCATTCGACAAGGCAAGAGGTTAAAATTAAACTCTCGAATGGGTTATATTTCCAAAGAAGATTTCGGATTTAAATATAATTTTATTCACGTGGATCTTGTCCCACCTATATCGCTTTCTTAAGCTAATTTAAAAATGTGATAACTACCAATTATTGATCAACGCTCTTCACTTTTGCTCTGTTTCAATTACGTACGGTACTAAATGTTGCATTGCCCATTTAAAAATTATATGCAAATATGATAAATAATAGCATCACTACTGAAAATTAGCAGTAGATTTTATGGGATTATGGAAACCCGTTAAATTATCTTTACAGATTTCTTCAATGTTGAAGATGAGATTATTAATATAATATAATTATGGTACAACTGTCCGCCCCAAATATATTCGATGCCACCAAACTTAATTACATGAAAAAGATAAAACATGAAGGTGGCCAGATATATTAAACACTAAATTTCTTTTGAAATCACCAAATAATATTTGGTTTTGCTCTGGAAGAAGAGATGTAGACATGCTACTGACTTCTACTGCTTTTTGGAAATGCTGAAACGATCTAATCTAATTTAATTTACAACTTTGCTCTTCGATTTAACCATGGCATAGACGAGTCTAAATGATTGGGATAACGGGCGCCGACGACACCCCGCAGAAATTGACGCCGAACTTGAAACGGAAGTAGCCGTTCTCACCCCAGCTGTCCGAGAAGGAGTTCTGACATATCCAGTATGGCGTCCCATCGTCATCATCGATGCCAAAGCCAAGAAGAACCAACCCATGATTTAACATCTCTCCGTCGCAGTCCACTTCATCGTATATTCCTGATCTTGAAAAAAGGACGAAAAAATAAATACCACAGAATGCAAAAACCAGGTGGTTGAAAAAACCTAGTGTGTTGATTTTTCCAGCCGAAATTGTTCCTCGGACTCAGAAGATATTAAAAAAACACAAATTACATAAATATAATTCCAGATGTTGATAATTGTCTTCTGCTAAATAAGTCGCATCATTTGATATCTCCAGTGTTTTTAATTGGACTATGGGAGATATGGGCTTCCGGGAGCCTATAAAAAACTGTCTTCCCGTGGCAAAAGAGAGAAGGATGAAGGGAACTATTTTACCTCATTTTATTCCGAAAATACAAGAAGAGGTTTTGGCATCTCCAGTTAATGAAGAAGGGACAAGTTCTATTTAACCAATGCTGATGCTGCTTAAAAACCCTAGAGGTGCATAAAACAGAGGCTACTTCTCTATTTTACCCAAACATTCAATCGAAAGGCATGGACGCTTTTCTAGATCATGATACGAAGAAATTCTATTATACTAGCATTTTTACCACTTTGCAGATAGAAGCGGAATCACTTAACCATGGATTAAAAAGCAATCATTGGAAATGCCAGAGCGGTAGTGTATAAACAAAGGGACACGAGCGAACGACCTGCAGTGAGGCAGTGGGAGCAGGAGGGGTGTGGGGAACGCACTTGTAATGCTGGAGACCGGCCCCACTGGCGTCGAAGCCGATAATCACAGGCCCTACGCGCTTGACTACACAAGCCAAGGCAGGCTCGCTAAGGCCGCTCAGCGTCTCGTAACCACGAATTTTCAGAACAACACCTTTTGGATCCTCCTTGCACCTAGTCACCTATTCGACATCAAGTTTCCCGTGTTATTGAGAATCATGGCACAAACAATTTGAAAAAAATCAATTTATAAATTTCTCGGGGATGTTGAAGATAAATAAGAGAATAGTAATTATGGTTGAAAGATTCTATTAAATAAATCATAAAAAGTGGTCTTTCATACCGATGACCCTAAGTTACTCCCAAAACATTTCGTGATTGGATAAGTAATTTACGATATGGAAACTCATTTGATGTTAAGCAATCACATATTTTTTCTCAGAAAATCGTTCGTGCAGTTAAAAATTACTTTCTAATCATTAAAGATATCTAGACATACACAAACTCTAAGAAACCAAAAAGTAGATGTTGGAGAACTGCGCACTTACTGTTCTGACTTAAATTACATTGATACAGAAATTCTGTTATTAACGTCTTGCTCGTTTGAATATTAGATACTATTAGATTTACTAAATAAAATCAACGAGCTCTTTGTAGTTTCTGGTGCGAGACGACGAAGGGAGATGCACAAGACTGCGTCTCAGATAGAGAGTGAACCTTGTTGTAGTTATCCAAAGACGCAATATATTAGCTGCTCATAAACTAAGAGCAAATGTTTCATCTAAAGCGTCTCCATTCATGCATGAAGCTATAATTTATTACCGCCATCAAAATACTGCTACCGATCGCCTTTAATCCAAGTGCAAATAAATATAGAAATTGAGCAAGGATTTAAGAGCCTTAAAGAACTTGAAACTATCTTGTTGAAAAACTCCATTGACGACAACGTATTAATGGAGGATAATTGCTGCTATAAATTGGTGTAGTGGATTTTAACTGGATTTACTGATAACCGGAATTAAATCATTTGCTTAACGAGTTTATTTTTATATTTACCATTTTTCATGAGTAATTGGTGGATACATAATCAGTAAGTCCTTGAAATTAGCAGCACTGCCTTGCCAAGCCAGAAGAACTCATTTATAAGAAAGCCTTCCTTTAGTTGAAGTATCTATGAGGACCCCCGGCTATTACAAATTGACATGACTCCAGTTTTGGTTACTTCTGCTTCACCATGCAATTCATGCGGGAATGAAAGACACTTAGCCTTTACGCACTGAATGATTTTTTTGCTCTTTTTTTCTCGTAAGCGTCTATGGGAAAGTGTAAGTACATGAATGTTTCAATTTACTTGGTAAAAGTGTAAGAAGTTTGAATTACGATAGTTAATCGAGCTTGAATATTCAAAATCAATGCTTTGCTGAATTTAAGTTAACCAAGCCTGATATATTTCGATATGAATTTGAAACACTACAGTATTGTAAAGCCTGAATCTGAAACGGTGATGACAGTGATGGTGCTTAGAAGATTGGTCAAAAGTTGCCAAGTGAAAAGTAGATATTTGTTAGTGCAGTGGCTCACCCTAGACCTGTAGGGATAGTCTTTTTCCAGCATCATGCCTTGTGTCTGGACATAGGCCAGGGCGTTTTCTATGACACCTCCATTGCATCCAAAGTTGGTTTCAACGCAGTCCACCAAGTGCTGCGGGGACAGGAGATAGCTTTGGCCGCGGTGGATAGCCCAGTGCCACTCTACGGCCACGGCTGTAGAAAACGCCCAGCAAGACCCACAGGACATCTAAAAATCAGTCATCACCCATTCCACACTTTCCACTATTTATTTTCCAAATTTAGTTATGAATCTAACTAACAATCAATCGTCCGTCAGGTTTTCATTGTTAAAAATGGGCTTCAATTGGTATCAAAATCTGCATTAAAAAGCAAAACAAATAATGATTCGTTTTAAAATAGGTGCATAATTTTACCTGGTCGCGGACTTTTCGGTCGAGAAATTGCTTTCTCCAATCAAAGTTTCCATAGTGGCAATCGCCATCAGTGATGCTGGTGTTTGATTTGATTGTCTTATTACCTTCAAAATAAGCATCCATGTCGTATGTTTCCCAGTCCATTTTCTTACTTCGAAGGTAGAGACTCACAAATTCCCAGTGTTCAAGGTGCGAGAAGGGGTTGAGCCCCATTTCATACAGTCTATCCGTCTTTGCATTGTGCTTTATAATGGTGTCGCGGTTTTTTCGCCACACAGAGTATCGGTATCTGGCCTCTGATCCCGTTTCAAATGTCACATTATAATGAAGCAACCACTTTTGCCATTCAGCATCCATTGAAGGGTCAAGCGGCAACTGACTCAATTGCTTGCCCTCCTTCATGGCTTGAAAAGTGATCACTAAAATGGCCAAAGAGGTGATGGAAACAGTGAGGATGAGGATCAGCAGGCATAGTCGAAGCCAGCGATGCATTGTGGCTGCGCAAATTAGTTGACCCTCAAGTAGCCGAATATCCTATAACTTGGCACTCGTCCAATCAGCTTGCGCTATTTCGGGTGCGTGAGTATTGGTGCGCGTACACCCCTCTGCAACTTCCACTTCCCTGTAAAGCCGACAAGTTTTCAAACAAGATGAAATGTAGACAAGGTCAGAAGGGACCTACATTGTACACAAATTGAGGAATCCATGCAGTAAAGGTGTGGGACTTCATTTAATATGTATGCTTTCTTGTGAGCTGCACTCCGTGGGAAACAAATGATGCATTTTCTGGTGATAGAAAAGGCTTTACTGAGCTAAATTTGCCCTCTTTCGTGACCTTGTTTAGAGCTTTAGGTATGGCAATTACTTTTACTTCAATGAGGTGACCTAGTATTCGAGAAACGCATAAATACGGACATGCCACTTTCAGTTTGTAAGGTAATCGAATTTCATTAATTTAGATGAATAATAGCAGTCGGTGTTCGCTATTTGTCAAATGACTGAAGTAGACAGTAAAGCGTTCTGGAGATTTCATTTAAGGCTACCTAGCCTACTAGTCACTACCACATCTATAATGATAAGTTTAGAGCGAACACTTTCATAGACAACTGAAGAATGTGACCTGTTTAATACCATGTGATTCAAATAGAACAATGATTTATCATTTACCATTAAAATAAGGGCACCCAGAAATGAGATAGATAACCTAGTCAGTATTTCAAAGCCCTCCGAGAAAACCTGATTCAGCTCACATAGCATTTTGGATAACAATGGTGACCGTGCTTTGCATTAACAACAATTTCGCATGTCCTTTCCAAGATAGGGATCAGTGAACAGGTTATGGAGAACTGCTAGAGTTTGCTACCAAAATAATGAAACTCGGAGTTTTCTGATTTGCCCCATTGAAAAGGACCAGTACAAGTCTCTCAATAATACAATATGCCAATATTAGGGTTTTTGGAATGGAGCTGAGATACTGAATTAATATCCTAATTGTTATCTGTGTAGATCATCCGATTGAGAAAAATTCAATTGCTTAATAATCGCTGATGTTGCGGCTGATATATTGCCATTCTACCTGTAAGAAAATAATAGGGATTTGTGAATATTCTATGAAATTACAATTTCCCAATTCCTCGATTTATTATCAAATGGACTCCTTTGTTATGACCTATTCTTGTTCTTGTTCTGTAGGTTTGTGAGCAATAGTTGATTCAATAGATAGAATCGGCTTTCTTATACGTAATCAGACTATTCATTAGTGTTTTACTTCCTTGTAACAGCTGACAGGTGGCTTTTCTTTCTTTTGTACGAGTACATCTTAATAAATTTTTGCACTTTCATCTATTTAATAAAAATATAGGAGTGTGTCGGAGATAATCTGTTTCTGTCATTGTAGTCTTTTTTCTTGAATCAAGTGATTAAAGTTATTCTATTGAGAATTTCATTGGTCTTACATCGAAACAGTTTGGAAATATACTATTATTTGGGAATAATGGTAAATATCTGTATTCAAGATGATGTCTTTGGGGAATGTTTATACGGCTTAATTATATTATTTGCCCATACAGATAAAATGTTAAGGTTTCAATATCATCATGCATTAAAATGGGTTCTTACTTGGAAAGTGCTAATTATTCAACGCATCTTCACACAAAGCTTTTACATTAATGTATTGTTAGTGAATTTAAAACCAGGGCTTACTTGGTACCATTCATTTAGACGCACCAACAGTTTAGAATAATTAAAAGCTGGCCTTTATCTAATAATGTGGGGCAAATTTTGCTCACTGATTTTCAAACAACGATAATGCATTAAATACGTTCAAAAACCTGCTTAATTAGTATTCCGAACAATTAAATGCGCAACTATAATGTGCTGACTGTTGTAATTTATAGAAGCCGAATGTAAATACTTCTTGCTCGGATAGAATCGTTCTTGTTCGCCTTTCGCCTAAAGGTGAAATGCAAACGTTTGTGCTAAAGAACAGGACTTATTTCTCCGTCACATGAACTAGAAAATTAGTCAAACTATTATCTCCCGTTTCATCAACACAATTGTGCATAGATATTCGATTATATCTAACTAATTTGTGTATTAATGTACTAATGTATTAATTTATGTATTAATCTTATTCCTCTACATGAGATATCATAAATGTGTTTATCAAAATTACTAGGAATGAAACGGCTACAAATGGGCTTTAGGCAAACAACACCATGTCACCTATTTAACATGGTAACAAAGAGTGGATAGGTACTTCGAACAACTTTGCTGGGGGGCTGCTGTGCTTATACCATGCTATCCCATACGTGCCTACCCACCTACCTAGCCCCGGACATTTGAAATATCAATATATCAGTATAGAGTAGAAAAGACAAGCTCTCCAAAGTCATTTTTACCACTAATAGAGGGAAGGATGACTCCGGTTTCTGATATTTGGAGCGGTGATTGTAATTTTTATCCGGCACCGAGGAAAATATGAACATAAATGGATCGAATAATTGGCCTTAAGACGCATGATTTTTCACATTCTGCAATAATTTTATGAATCATTTTGATAAACAATTATTTTTTGTATTTGAATAAATCTGTTAGTTGTTGCTATAGCTACCCATTGCGTTTTACATAACATAGGCCGTTTTGGATCTTGACTTGTGTCAGAAAATTTCCTATTAATTCAAAATACAAAAAGCAGTTAAACTACAGGACAAGTTTAAAGGTTAAAGTTGCTTAATAAATTCTAAGAATAAAAATGAACAATTTTCCATCTGATTTAACTCTCAGCAAAACAAGATGGATCCATGGAATAATGATTTGGAAGAAGCAGCCTTGAAATTGGTGTATCAGGTATTGTGCTCCCTGATTTAGTTAACTTCACAGCCTCGATGGGTTTAATGCTGCAGTGTTTTACCAATAAATTAACTTGTTCTTAATATATAATCTTATTAGCTTAAGAAATTGACATTTTTAAGGGTGGATTTACTTGATGCAAATAAGTTTACCATGGAAAAAAATGCCACTTATTTAAACCCTCTGTAATTAAAGCTTTTAGATCAATCACATGTATCACAGTGATATATTAATGGATGTTACATTGTTGGTATGAATAAAGAACCACGAATTAATGCATAGATCAGGTAATTATAAAGGCTTTCTTTGAGTAGGCTATGCGTGTACGGCAAATAACCAGACTTATCGCAAAGTTACCATCTACCCTAGCTTGATGACATAGAAACTGGCATCTGAGGATATCATGGAAGTTTATTTCTCTTGTATTGTACACCCTATAATAGGCTTTTGATGCCATTTTGTGATAATTTTGATGGGCAACATGCATTGCAGCTTTCTATTTCTTTTATGAATTTCTAGACTACTGGTAAATTCCAGAAATGATTGGAAGTTTATATTAGAAGAAAAGCTCAAATTTTCACGACCTCTCAGTTTTCATTCGGGACCAATTGCGGTTTCAAATCCCGATTTCCAAGTTTATCATAATAGTCAAATAAAGATGGATGCTGTGGAATGTCAGTAGAAAACATGGCATTTGGATTTAACCATTTTTATCTTCTCGATTTACAGTTAACGGTAATGGTTTGTGCTTCGAAGAGGGAGGTTGTTAAAATGAACGAGAGTGCATGTTTAGAAGTAACCAAGAGTGGCACGCTTGTGGTATCGCGGGGGTTCCATGTGGGGAAGTGGAAAACTCCTCTTAAAGTACGCCAGTGTTGCTCTCTTAGCTGTCTCCAGTTGTGTGCATTCCGAATCGTATGAATCCATTAGACAGTCCTCATACCTTCTTGCTAGGTACTTAGCTACTTCTTCATCCGAAGAAAAGCACTTCTAAAACATGAAGGTAGAACAAGTTCGAGCATTCAGCTGAAGTTTGTGCTGAAGGATTCAAAGTTGTGTCATCCCTTTGGCGTAAACACAAAAAGTAGTTATAGCCAACACAGGTTTTCCCAGGGTGTTGTGATGTTATATACGTGCATTGGGAGCCTCAAAAGTACAGGAAACGACTAAAGACGGAATCTTTAATGCGATTAGCGTCAATGTTGCATGCAACAGGAGTCTCCTCACCGCATTATTTTTTAACAACTGTTGTCTGCTTGTCATGTAACAAGTGGGTTTAACAGATCAAGGTGTTTGAAGTCGGCCTATGCCCTGGGACTGTTGTGTCTTACCTCTGCGGAAATTTGTGCAGCCCAGTTGAGAAGAAAGCAGGCAGTCAGGCTCATTGCCACAAGGATTCGTGCATCAGGCGACATTTTCTGAAACGCAAAAATGTTAATAAGATTCACAAGTGTGAAGGGGAAATTCTCCGAGATGTTCAGAACTAACCTACGTTACTGAAATACGATCTTAATTAGTAAAAACGATACTACGTTAGGGTGCAATGAAGAAATAGTGGCATGAGGGTGGGATTAGAGTCCGTTACTGGACGAGGTGCCACACACATACAGTTACGGATGGAGCTCGTTGATAGCCCATATGTTACATGGATTGCCGAACTTTGAAGGAGGCCGACGCTTTTAAAGATAGAGATAAGTTCATAGATAAAATGGTGCGAATAATTGCCAATATCTGGTCTTTATATGTCGATCTAAAGTATCTGCAATGAACTGCATTAGGATAAATCACTTTGATTTTCAATCAGTCATTAACTCGTGAAGTGGGACTTTTAAAAAAATTGGAAGAGTAAATATTTTAGCCTTAATATTAAAGCCTAAAACTTTCATTTATCTCAAATTACTGTTAATGTGAAAAATCCCCAACCTTAATGCTAACCATAGTTGTTTCAGGAAACATGGAAATTAATGAATGCCTATGCAAAATGGCATGAAGGCAGAATTTATCTAGGGGATGTTTTCTTCTAGCTAATGTAGTCGAGGAACCGTTTTAACTGGTATGGCTGAACTTACCGAAGCGCACTGATCAAATTTATCCCTTATCAATTAGCATGATTTGAATTTTAATCAATTCTCTTTATTGCATTCAAAAATTTTGAGATACATAATGTAATTTAAAGCTTTAAATAAACAAGAGAATGGGTTAGGAAATCCCACCTTGGAGATGTTGGCGCAATCGCAGGAGATACAAGGCGAGTTAAGGACTGTAAATATGAGCAGATTTATATGTCTTGATGGTCTGCCGACTGACCAATCACGCTGCTCAATTGAGGAGGTTACGGTAGGCTACTCGAAGCACCCGAGAGCGGCTGAACTTCGATGCATGGAAACTCCGAAAGAAGTTGTAAGAATCCCTAAAAATCAGCGCTATTCATAGGGTGTGGCTTCGATAAAATGAGTAGCGAGAAATTGTGAAATTTAGAACCACACATTAACTTATCGTGACTCTACTTTCCTGAATGTCAATTCCTTTATCACTTAATACGGCTATATCTTGGTTTGGCGGACGAGGTTAAGAAAAATGTACCTAATCGGAATGGAATGTCATTAAAATTGGCAATTTATGTCGAATGTACATTTTATCATTTGAAGTAGAGCAGGGTATCTGCATAAAAACACTTTCCAGAGTGAGGGCTCTGGTGCATAGTTAAGAGTAGGTCAATAACACAATTAGCCGATCCCTGTGTGCCTAACACCTGATGATTCACAGATACAGATGGATACAATGAAAAATACATAAAAGTACCAATATGGGACAGTTGTTTTCCCGATAATACATCTCCGTTGAGTAAATAACACACAACCACCCCAGGTCGAAAGTCGAAGGTCCTAACCTATCATCCACAATTGTGAATTATTTGTCGTTTTGAAAATATGACCTAGGCTTTAATGAACACTCCGTGGGAGAGTTTCTGCATTATGCTTCTCACTACAGATTTGGCTTGGATTATCCACAAATCCAATGAGCCAATAGCAGTGTTGTAGTTATTTGGCAAACTATTTCTGGCGAAGAATAAACTTAATTAAATAAACATGACTAAACCTGTTTTAAATAAATTGGGTTATCAGACAGCTGGATGACGAAACTGTGGCCTTTTTCACAGACCGTTTAATACTTGAAAATCGATTTCATGCACAGTTCATTTTCGGATGTTAAAGTGGCAATACTGTTTTGGTTTGATTTATTTCGATGCATTACAGTTTTTTTGCTTTTGATTGCTCATTTTTGCTTAATCTAAATATTCTTGAACTTATTATTTTTAAGCCCCCTCCACCCTTGCGAATTGTGGTAATGGAAGATTGCAGGATGTATCTATTAATATTCAGAAGCACAATCATTAGCGATATCTGGTTTTCAAGAAAAGACCGGCTGTCAAAAAGCCCAAAAGGCAGAGCTGCATGATTATTTAGCAGATAGATTTTAAGGCTATTTACATAATTCTAAATCTAACGCTAAGTCAGAAATAATATTCCTATCTTTCGGATGCTTGGACTAGTGATCTTGCTTTGGAAGACGTTTGTGAAATCTCCACATAGTCATAAAAATGTGCTAACATGGGGTCAAGAATGAATATTTTTATGTCTTCCCTCCCTAATTAATTAAGTAATAAGATCACATTTGCAAGGTTGACTTTCCCAAGCTTTGATAATTAATTTGACCTCACACATTTCCACCTCGAAAAAATCCACGTTAAGTTGTATTTCTGATTCATTTTATGGTTATTCATCTTCACATGCTTATGAAGTAGAAGTAACGATTTTTATCCTCATTATAAAAGTGCATGTTCCTTATTATGTGGGACTTAGTGGACAATCATGTGCAAAGTTAACATCGCAGGATTTAGTCACTGTTCCTGTGGTTATTCCTACCCTAAATGCTGAAATAATATGATTTGCAGGAAGTTAGACCTTCGTTTACACCTTCACCAACAAGTTTACCAAATTTATATTGTTGGTAATGACTTGGGGTCAGGGAGCAACCACTAAGGCCTAGGTGAGTTTATACCATTGATACATTAGCTAAAAAATATTTTACCAATTAAAATCATACTAAGAGCTAATTACATCTTTGTTTACTGTTTACTACAAAAACGAAAGCTAAATAAACATCAAGGATTCAATAAAGATGACATAATCTCACAAGTTTTGCCAAATACTACTTTCAAGATTCTCAAATAAATGGAATTAATTTAAATGCTGGAAATCACAAAAGTCGTCTTTTATGTATTCAAGCATTAATGTTTATAAGACCTGGCAGTAAATGAATTTTTGTACGTTCAACATTCAGGCATCACAAATTGTCCGAGTTAATTGCAGCAATCAAGGCAAATGCCATAAGCAGAAGCCATGTGCTCATAAATGTCTGGGATTCCAACTGCTATATGTGAGGATTAGGAAAAATAATCGGTCAAAGCTCAAGGTGGAACGGGTTCGGTGTCTTACATTAGAAACGAAAGCATGACACCGAAAAATATCCTTGTAAGTATCATTTAAGTTTGTCGTGGTGAATCAAACTCATGAATAGCCTTAGTTTTTGTAAGGCCTCCTCATGTCATTGTTTCTTTGATGTGATTGCTGCATCTTTACTAAAATGGAACGGATGAAATCGAAGTCGATGATAAAACGACACCGTTTAGTAGTTAGTTATTTTTGTCACCTCAAGTTTATTTGACAATTACTACTTATGCAAAAAACAAAGCTTAACTATCTTTATTTCAGTGAATTTCACTACTATAATAGATTTTCAGGTACTAAATTATATCTAGATAGCTAGATGGGACGGAAAATATAGCCATCAAATGCATAGTCTTCCGCTTTTGCGATTTGGATGTAGAACAAGTGTTTTTTTTTCTTTTGAGTGACTAACCTAGCGGTGCAGAGCGAAGAGCGTTCATTTAACGCAGTCGAAAATGCCATCTTGAAAATGCTAATGACTCAGATCGACCCCATTTTTCTGCTGGTTTATACCCCTTTGTGGTCTCTGATAGAAAATTTCCACTAGCGTTTTCGGTCCATTTAAATGCTTTGGCTGTTTGTTATTACAAACAGAGCTTTTACAAATATACTCCTGCTTCTTTTTTCTGAGTAAATTCTTTCAGCAAAGCACCACATCTTGCCGATCTTGGCTTATGGGATTGATCTCGCGCCTTCTAAAGGTGCTAGGAATACACTGCGATGGATATCATTTAAGAGCTCTCCATGGTTCAAACTTGTATCGATTTAGTGTTAAAAGATGCCAGATTTAGTACATGCTGTTCTACGAAAGATTCGCTTAAGCAACTTTGTTACGGATGTTACGAAAACACCGAATCAAAAAACACAAATTCAAGTCTACAGACTTGAAGCAAAGCCAAGGTTTTGTGAGAGCAAAGATATAAGGTAAGGCTGGATGAATCGAAATTAGTCCCTTGTTGAGAGAGAGAGAGAAAATGAGGTATTGGAATGTGAGACAGAGTAGTCGGATTTATAGCCAAATCGTTTGCATCTTTTTATCAATGTCGGCGAACGAAGTACCAGAGGGAATTGATGGGATTCATTAGTGTCCATTGTTAAATATAAGTCTATTACCCGGCAACAGAGAATGCCCCCTTTCTTAAAGTGGGTGGCATTGTACCATTGACGAAAACTTGGGGTATTTCGAGTATAAACCCTCCGTGTTTCGCAAGTACACCGTGGGAATAGCAGATAAAAACCATTCAGGCTACTGCATTGTTAAGCATATTTCCCACCTTTTGCCTTGTAGCTAATAATTAAGGAGTCGATTTCAGTTTTCACCTGTTTTCAGCAGTTTTCGAAATAGCGCAGATGTGTTAATTTGGCAAAAAGGATGTAGAATATAGGGTACACTAAGTGTTTTAATTCTATTTATCAACAAAAACAATTAATGAAACAAGATTTGAAAGCGTTTTAACAATGAGGAATCTATTTATATTAACAACATATAAAGATTTTGAATTTGTGTATTTTTCGAGATACGGAAATGGAACAAGGCTTAATTAAAATAGCAAATGCTATGGCTACTTACTCATATAAGTAGTTATATGCATGTTTGAGGTCTGACGCACCATTGATCCCATATTTAGTTAGCCTGATACGCCACTATGGACAACTAAATGGTTCTACCATTATTCGATAGTCGATGAATAGACCAGTATTAATAAATATTGATAAAACCAAAAGAATACACAATAGTCACTGTTGTTTTTATGCGTGAATATTGAGCTTTGGTAGCCTATCTGTCAATTAAGGGAAGAGTCATTGTTCGCGGTTATTTCTAGTATCTCAAAAAGTTAAAGAAGGCAGTATGGCTACGGCTTTGAGGTCATACGTCATGGCGGGCATTCGGAGCACCACACTGACATCTAGCAGCAGTTCTCCTGAAAAGAGGCATTTCTTCGATGTTTCGAGACAAAAGCTCTTCTACTACAGTGACTTTTAAACGACGCTTCTTCTACCTATTATTGATGATTTAGTGTATGTTCAAGTTTGATCAATTACTGATGGTAATTCATGATGGCATTTCCCTGTTATACGAATGCATAATATTAAAAATACCTTTTAAAAATACTCTGAATTACTAGCTAACTCAACATTACCAAATTTGGAAGAAATGCTGGTTGATCAGTACCATTATTGTTGTCGTTTCCCTTATTTTTTCCACACTAACCATTTTACGAGTCAGTCGAGTTTTCTAGATTCTCGATTTATAACAACTAACTAACTATTCAAGCCTCAACACAATTGCCCTCGAGAAGGGATTACATACTGAAATAGGTCATAGACCCCCTATCAAATTCAAATTCTACCTTAAAATTCTGAAGTTTTTCTAGGTCCAGATATCGTTTAGGTTTCGAAGCACTCTAAATATTTAAAGTGGTAGGTGGTATGATAAAAGGAAAGCAGCAATTACGAGGTTTCTTTTTACTCAGAGGCTTATAGATTTACTAGCGATGGATCGGCATAGCAAACATGCAACGCACTTTTGCTTGAAAAACCCCTTCAAAAACAACTGCTTAAGCGTAAAGGTATTTAGGCAAGGCAACTTACCGCCAGTATTACAATCGGCAGATTCAGGCAGATGACTGTGACAAACCCGAGCTTCAAAGCGCAACTCTGATAACTATTGAGCCCGTCGAAGTCCGCAGATAAGTTTAAATCTAATACACTAACCCAATAAATGGATTAATTGCATAACTCATTGAAATTTAGGAATATTCAGAAGCCTATTTAAGGAACCGACACTAGCATAAACACATTTTTCTTCATAATGCCTATTTTCTGATCAAGGTGAAAGACTGAACAAAATGTCGAAAAGAGTGGTCTGACAATGATTCCCTTCAACCACGGGGACTAACACTGCTTTTCTAATGGTAAATCAATGGACTTCAAGTACATTTAGTAAGGTATCTGGATAAGTCATGTACGTAATTCACCTTAAACTATAGGTGCTTTCAATGATTTTATAATACCAACTGGGCTTATTAAGAGGAGCCAGTGGCGTTTCCAAAATTTTACAATAGCATCTCATTATCAACTGCCTAAAAATCAAATAGCTTTTCGCCTTGATTTTTTGTGGAAAACTGTATTTCAATTTTCTGTATGATAATAAAACATAGGAGTACCCTGCAGTACATGCCTACAACCTGAATTACCTTCAGGCGATATTAGAATTGTATTTTAAGTAGCTTCCAATTAAGATACAAGAGCCTTTCCATGGTGAAAGAAATAGAGATTCATGCTTTGCTCTAGTGATCAAATTTAAGGCATTCATTCTACGAGAATTCGCGTTAATAATAGAAATTGATTTTTCAACGTTTTTCCACATTAGATACAAGAAACAAAAAAACAAACATTCGGGCCTTCAGAATGGGAAAACCCAAGGATTGTTAGAATGAATATATATATATGTTAACCATAAAAATAAATTCCATATTTTCAAATGAGTGCAGTAGTAGCACATAAGACCGTGGAATAGGGTTTGAGTCAAAGGTGATTGTGGATTTTTTGAAAGGACAATAACCATAAATCCAATGTAATTATGGAGCTTCATTAAATCCACCATGAAATCTAAAAAAGACCCCTCATGTTAAAAACTACCTTTGATTACCTCATGACTCAATATGCATCTTTTAAAATCCAATATATTATTATTTTTACTTCCTAAAACGATTGACATTAAATTTACTTGTACTAGTTTGTTTTGAAATATCATACAGGGTTTATTACATAATCCTATAGACAGATCTCTTACATAATAATTCTTTTATTCCACACGTTCTCTAAAATTTATTAGACACAAGCGAGTTGGAATGATAAGCGGCAAAGAAGACATTCGAAACATCGTTAACTGTGCCAGGAATACATCCAGTACTATCTTTCGTTAGCCTAGCATCCGAGGGTGACAGATCCTTGGAGTACCGCAACTTTCGAAATGGGAGTCGCGTCGAAGAGGACACTTAATTGGTATTGAGTTACACGAAAAAAGTCGAAAAAAAACTGCAGAGTGAGTTTAGTGAAATGAGAACGAAGAGAGTTGCTCTCCAGGCGCCAAAACAGAAACGTGATAGGTTAGGACAACTGCTGGCTTCTTTAGACACTTAAGTAGCATTATAAATGTGTCTTAATGAACGATGGTCTAATCCATGAAACGGCCCAGTGAATGTTACGCTTGGATGAATTAAAGAGGAACATTTACCCCTAGGTAAAGGGCATCTGTTTTGGGGCCAACAACACCGAGAGGCGATAGCAGAGAGTCATGACTAGGAACCAGGAAAATGACGTAGGATATCTCAGTCCCAAAAGTAATTTTTCCCAGTAAAATGTAAATTGCCAAAACCAAGGCGACTTTTTATGGTCTTTGATATAGATGTTGGTCTGCATAATATTCCAAATACATAATTTCGTACACACATCAGAAGTACCGTACCCTTGGGCTTTCCATTTATTTTTGACAGCCATAATGAAACATACATACCGATGAGATTGTGAATTATTTGCTTAAACGTTGGTTATCACAGTAGCTAGTTAAACTTGGGTACTTACCCAACTGACTCGTTTAACGCAAAACTAGTCTCAAACACCCCGAAAACATGACTTTCCCTGACTTCGCTCATCGAAGGGTGGTGGAGTAATTAGAAGCGCAAGACGAGCTGTGGACTGAAAATGCACCCTGGTGGACCGTCAAGTGACCAGTCACCGCAAGCAGTTGAAGAGCTCGGGAAGTAAACTCAATCCATCTGACAGAGCGACTTTGCTGTGCTCTATAAAAAAATTAGATTAAGAAGACAAACCAAATAGTTTGTGAGACGATAAAACCCAGCTGTCTATTTATCATTGGAGATATGATCCGGTTAATATACAGTTTTCCTCCCGTGAAGGACTCATCTGACCTTTTTTAGTTAAAAATATTATCAGTTAAGGTGTTGCCAATCCATTTTGTTAGAATGCTGGCCAGGATATTGCATGCAGTATTATCAAGAAAAAATGTGAGATTACTGACTTAGTTAATTCCCTTGGTTTGTTTGGGGAAGTCGAGTGCTCATTCTTTATGGCACACAAACTGACGAAATGTTTCGCGATGTGGTTAAATACTGTATGGTTGGCTATAAAGTTTTGCTGAGCTGGCGTCGTTGTTACGAAATCGTCACCAAGCCTTGTGAGACAGTAAGCAAGACTCAAAGGGAAAGTGTAACAAGGACGAGGATGGTTATTCCCTCAGTGTAAGTAGGACTAGTGCTTGTTTTCCATGCATGAGAGTATATATAATTGCCTTCAGTCAATGTCCCGATGGAGAGGTCTGTAGGGAGTCAGTAATGCTTACCAATTACTAGCGGCCGCAGCTTAGGAGTAGGATCAGCATGCAGCAGTCACAGTGAGACATAGTGTAACGGTGAAATGGGCACCCTGCTGCGTACGACAGCTGCAAACTCATTTTCCAGAAATTAAAGAATGACAGGGGATTTCTCATTCCCATGTGCATTATTTTGTTGACTTTATTTAATTAACCAAGATAACTGCCATTGCAAAGTAAACGTCATTCAATGATTTCGAATTCTTTATAGCCGCCTTAGGTTCCCGTCTGCCTTTGGGCTGTCCAGCGATACTAGTTTGCTACGGTTTGAGTACTTGAAATAAAACGGTGCGAACTAAAGGGTTTATTAGCAGAGTAGGAAGGCAAATCGGCACTTGGTTTGAGAATAGCCCTTTGCACACCTGGAAAAACTGGTTACTGATCAACTTGAAAGGATCCGCTAGTATGGCGTCATGCTGCCATTATTACCCCCTAGAGCGTTTGTTCGAGAGGGGTAGGTTGCGGAGCGATCGCAAAGTGTGTGGGAGACGAGAGTGGACAAAAGTAGTTCGTAGGGTGGTTAGCGCGGGGCTGAAAAGAAGTGGGAGAATACACAGAAAAAGAAAATATCCGAGTGTTTGTGAGTTAGTTCATTAGGCTAGTGTGGGCATCGAGGATCATTGAGTGGGCCAGTGGGAAGAGGCTTGTTGCCGACGATCCGATCGAGATGCGTTTGAGTGTGAACATCAAGGACCAATATATGTGTGTGTGACAGTCATCAGTACAGTGAAACTAGAAGCATGAGAAATAGGATTTTACAATAGGGGGTAATAATGGGTTGCCACTTCCTAAAACTATCATCATTCATTCTTAAAACATGGCTTCTGATATAATTCTCAAACCACAATCATTCATCCAAAGACGAAATAGTAGAAATGTCAAATTACTGCGTTATATTTTGCGAAATGGCCAGGAAGAAGAAGAGCACATCACCATAGAGCATCAGCTTCACAGCACCGTATAGATAATCACAAACCTCCAGACTACCACAAAGAAAACTCGAACCAGTAAAAATGAACCCGTTGCCCTTCCTACGAGTAAATGAGTATCCAGATAACCTGAAACTAGCGATGGTTCAAAGGATCTATATAGATATCTTGCGTACAATATAAATACTTTCACATTTCTATCTTGAAAGTAATTCTTATGTCTAATTATTATGCTGTTAAACCAAACGCATTGAAAAAGGCACATTTTTTTAATAAAAACTATTTTTTTACTAATAAGAAAGTTATGTTTTAATCGTACAAATTTATTTTGAATATAATGAATAATTTTATATAACAAACTAAAAGTTAAATAGTAAATATTTACTTGTTTGAATGTGTCAAATTAATTCATCTTTCGAGGCTACGGTTATTCAAGAATAAATAATTAACAAGTTTTCATGTTTCCCTCTGTTATTGATTCGAAATTGGTTTTGATTCTTATTTTGGTATGTTTTAAGGTTATAGTTTATGCGAATGTTGTATACCTATCATCTTAAAATGACAAGTTCTATTTGTTGGTTTGGCGTTTTTTATTAACTCGTATTAGTTTCATTCATGTTTCTGAATGGAACAGGTTTTCAAATAACTATTATTGGATTTATTTACTTTAGATAGCATCTGAAAGTGTGAATAATTGCAAGGGTTCTTCTGAAAGAACAAACAATGAAATATATGGTACTAATGTACTGGAGCAAAGTGAGTCCTTACTTTCATTTGAAGTCTATTAAACAAAAATTTTAACTCATATGTCCAAGCCAGGCAACTAGCTTTTATAACCCGTCCGACTAGAGAATGTAATTTTCTGCATTATTTGTTCTTTAGGCCAAATTACTAATGTTCATTCAATCAGTATCAAACTTATCGTAAAGAATTTTCCGAGTGTACTGTCATTCATAAATGGTTTTGTGAATTCGCATTACAGAGTTTTTCATTTATTTTGCATTTAATACCCCTTCATTCGTGGTAAATTTTGCCTTAAGCGAGCACCACGCAGTGCTTTTTTCCAAAAATGTTTTGATTCAGCTCGTTAGTTTGCGACTTCGATTTATAAGTTGTTTTGAAGTCCCGAAAAATACTATTCTAGGTACTGTCGTTGATGATACTGCAACTGTTTTCTCGGTGTGATGGGTGTTCTATGAAAATGCGTCACCACTTGACTGCTACTCAATATTGGTAGAGGTTCATCTACCACCTAACCTTTGGAAATTGGAGATAAAGTTCCAAGTTCCTTTCAAAAAAGGGTAGAAGTTTGGTGCTATAATTTATCAATACCTTTTCCAATTCCGCCTTAGGAGTTGTTTACTCATTGGTTCATCAGTAAGCTCAAGTGCCACAAGCATATCAATCAGACGTCATTTCCTGGTTTGCTAGTAACACGATTGTAAATTCTAGATTATAAGTGATGTTAATGTCTTGTAGAAGCTATTTCCAATATTATCGTTCACACTGACACGATTTTGAGGATTTTATTAAATGTTTTTCATATGCACCGTAATACGGACAGCAACGTAAACTGTGAATCAATAGGGTAGTCTTGTTCCTTTTACAAAAAATACCATTCCCTGCTATGTGTTTCATGCTTAAAACTCTCAGGGGCTCTATTTTAATCACCTTTACTACTATATTAAAGTAGTCTTAAAACCTCAACGGTAAAAAGCTCTAAGTGATTCACTGTACCACATTTCAATATACGCAATTGTCAGCCAAACTAGCTATATATTGCAGTTATTCATAAAGAAACTTAAACTAGCCCAGCTACTTTGCAGTATCACTCAAGAAAATGTTTATACTAAAGGTTTATTTTAGACCGAAATGTCGAATTTTATAGACGTACAAGTATCTATACTAGATATCAATGTCTACGTGGTATAATGCAGCATTTAAAGTCAAGCATGACTGCACCCTAGCGGGTTGTTTAAAATACTTTAGTCTCAATTGCTTCTAAATGTAAAACAATTCTTTAACCTCAGAACGTCTTTGTTTCACTTAATGGGTAAAAAGGAGGCAAAACTTTCTTTTCTAACAAAGCTGCCTTATTTTAAGTACGTCTATTTATAAAAGAAACCTGAAACTGGACTGGCTGCTCGAAAATATCAAACATGAATCAAAAAGTGAATTGAAGGTTAGAACACTAAGGCCCCGAACGAAGATGCTTATTTGACAAAATCTCATATATAGATCCAAAGGGCGTGAAAAAATCGTACTTAATTTTGGAATTTAACAAACCATCTTCACGATTCATTTTTCCTTGCTTTGATTAAATTGTAAATACTTAAGCTTATTTAAAGTGGAACCTTTCGTTTCAATAAACATTCTTTTGATGTTGAATTTCGTTTAAGAAATACCAAAGCCTTATGTCGAAACAGAACTCCGAAATGATTATTACAATTAGCCTTTAAGAATTTTTTTCTCGATGTTGAAACCGATCCCAAAATGACCCAATGTTTCAAACTGCCTCCCTGTCGAACCATTCTTCATTCATAAGTTTCTAGGCAAAGTTGTAGCCTCTGTTATTTCACTTGAAGTGGTGTTTTCATTTAAAGACGATTTAATCGCAATTACCTACACATTGTCGGTACAGAGGGAATGATAAGATCCGTCAAATAAGCACAATCATAAAATCCCTAAATACTGAGAGTTTATTTGCATTTTTGCTGCTTAAGCTTATGATAATGTAGCCTGATAGAGTCTATTTTAGCACCTCAGCTAACATAAATTTGGGCACCTCCCATATTTAAAACTTGTAAGCAGTCCAATTAAATTAAGGATTGAATCGAACACTTGGACACGGAACCTCATACTTAGGGTCATCCAGAGGTGGGACTTCATTTTTTAAGTCGACAGAATGTCTAAGTACCGTTTCTCTATCATCACAATTTCTTTAAGTGCCTATGCAAGAAAACCATCGACTACTAGTTACGATCCCGATGTTTTAAAATGTCCCGTTTTAGTGTTGAGATGTTTTGGGGGAGAGTGCGGCATAGCTGGATGTCAGCCAATAACAGCAAGTGGGAAGGATGGGGCTGTAGCATTAGCAGCGGCAGCAGAAGTGAAGGCAGCGATCAGTGCACTTCCTCCAACGATTTTGGCCCTCCAATGGGCTGGGAGCATCACGCCATCCTTTCCTTAACTGTGAATGCGTCTCTGGTCAAATCTAGCGCACATACATACGGACTAAAGAATGGTGTAGCGAAGATTGATGTGGATCGTAGGAGCCTGCCATCTTAGGAACTAGGCTTCCTATTTCTATGCTAGTAATTAACCGATCATTTAAAAGTACACAAGCCATTTGACAGCATGGAGGACGTATTTTATGGCGACGCTTTGGAAGTACATAGGGAGCGAGCGCTAAATAGTCCCTTTGAAGGTGGTCAGCTTAGCATTGTTCAAACCCTTTTCTCAACCCGACCTCCACACTCAAACCCTTGTTCTGTGTATTAACAAGAAAATATTTTGAATACCCTTTTGCTGTATGGCTTGTAGGTTTTCTCAGCTAGGCACGAGATATGTAAAAGGCATTTCATATCCATCGTTTTTAAGTAGCTGACTTCCATACTACCTGAATAGCATGACCTCCGGAAGCAGGAAAAGCTTAATGACTATGACAATAGTATTCTCGATTTGCGACAATGTGAACGTCAAGTGTGTTAGATGAAATTCCTTCAGTAGAGCACGAGTTTCAGGAGTTAATTCTGAACTGTTACATCATGCCATAAAACCGATAAATCGGTTGGATCCTTTGCCACAATAAGGCGAGCTCAGGTTGCCAATCCATTAAAGAGGTAGGTTAGAGAAATAAAGAATACTTTATTGGATTTCCCAACAACTGCAGTATAAAAAATCACAAGACAGAGAACAAACAGGCCTTTGGAAGCTCCGCCTAGAAATGCGACTGGGTAGTTGTAGCAAGCCTACCATGAATTGCATTAGTCCTGTGTCCAGGTTTCAAGTGTTATCGTTTCTAACAAGGTACCACAAAATGCACGGTCCATATAGCGTCTAAGACGCCTCATATTCAGATTGCCTATCTACCGGTGAGGCCAGCCGTCCTGCTTCATAGTAACTAGTTACAACTGGGGCATTTGTTGACATCATCTATGATTATATCTTGGTTATTTATAAAGCTCTTGAAACAAATCTCTTCGTTATACTAACGATATTCCAGACTGAATCTACCACTGCGGGTCTTGAATGCGAGAGTTTACTTCTTTCGATTAGTGGATCTTAAGATTGCTGAATCGAAGTAGATTTCTGTATAACAAATCCACTTATTCACTTAATCCAGTTTTGCAATATGACATTGTAGTGGCGCCGGTCACGTAATTTATGAACTTAATCTCTTAAAAGCATGGTATTTATGGCGGCAAGAGCTCTAAAATATAATGGAAGTTAAAAGCAAATTCGGTGTTTTCAGGTGCTTACACAGCCTTCATTGACACCCAGACTACCAGAAATACCAAGGATTGAATCTTGCTTGTGAAACTTGTATCAGAGCATCCCTTTATTTGACTAAGCAGTAACCAATTTGTAAAAAAGTCAACTTGCAATTTATCCTTTAAGACTGAGTATTATGTCTGGGCATTAACATATTTTCGTGCTCTATAATTAGCTGAGATAGCAGTTTCTTTTAAAGGTTTAATGTCATCGAAATCATAGGAAAAATCATTGACTACAGCTAGAACTTACAGCACTGCTCTAGAAAAGATTCGGGTAGGATTTCTTCCCTTCGCAACTGCAGCGCGTTTTGTTAATATGGGCGGTGCGTAGTAGATTCGGGTAGCCCTATGGGCCAGTCATTTGGCTGAAAAAGCAAAGCAAAAGCATCAAGCCACAATCTGACTTCGTATTCTTTTCCTCTATAAATCCTTTTCGTTCTCTCCTAATTTATTTTCAGTCAATGTCAAGGCTTTGTTTCGGGCCTGTCAGGCTCAATTTCTTCCTCTAATGGAACAAAAATAGATCTCAAATAGACTCGAATCGACAATTCGAATAGTTCTTCCGCTACGGCAGCAATGGCTGCCCAAGCAGCTAGTCGTATCATTGACCGTCTGGTTGTATTAATTACCATAGTCTCATGATGCCTCTGAGATTATTATACAATACCGTTTGATGAAACATTTCTTCAAGTTATGAAGAGGGAGATTCCTCACAATTACTCCAACTTCTTGAACTGCACTTTGAGGAAAGTAGAACTACATATTGGGAAGGGGTGTATAAAAGTATGTTGAAGACCAAGGTATACTTGGAAGACGAGTTAAGACTTGTATGGAGTTTGAAACCCTCAATACCTGTTCTTAGAATATTTACAGTTTTTAAGCTTCCGTGTCCGATTACATGCACCATGACTATGACTCATAATTATTATTTAAGTGTCTTTTCTGTTATAAGGAGTATATGTCACCATTTGAAAATAACTGGTGTTTACTTGTATTCCAATCTTGATTGCCTCCAAATAGGGGAAATCCAACAGTAACTCTGTTCGTGAACAGATCTAAATTGGGAGTTGATTAAACCCTCAGCTCCTCCAGCTACATTTGGTCTAAGTTTGGGGACGACTTGATCCCAACTTCGTTGAGATTACTCCCAAGCTTGGACAAGAATGTGTAGGCTGTGGAATATGAAAGCAATTAGTAATTAAAATAAGTGTCACAAACAAGGAGGTGGAAATGTGCCCTAGGTATTTGGTTGGTTTCAAAATTAGAGAATTCGCATCATACTTCAGAAAGTAAATTAATTTATCTTTATCACAAATAGTTGCCTATCTACCCAAGACCAAACACGAACTCTCGATCAGTACAGACAAAACATTTAGTACTAGGGAAGCTTAAAATATAGCGTGGCTTCTCCACGCTAAAGATCATAGAATGGGGCTGATATTCAGCTACCTTAGGTGTGGCGTCTCTGAGTCGTGTATAGTTGGGAGTTTCTATTACTGGTAATTGAACTAAGCCGTTTCAAGGAAGTTGACGTAAATTTATCTACATCCGTAATCAAGTTGAAAGGATAACAATAACTAGATCCAGTGCTATACTTTGACAAGCTGAAATCCATTGCAGGTTTCCAAGATATACTGCTGTGTCGCAAATATCATCATCAATGCTTTCTGCACAACCTTTGATTTCTAGTTGGATGTGCCAAGTTTCGTCGGTTACTCGCACTGAAGGTGCTTCCAGAATTCCCCAACATGATTTCACCGGACTCAGTGTTGGGCTCAGGTGAAGGGGGCCTCGCGTTTAGTCCTCAGTCTGCGTCAGCGCTGCCTCGCATCGCGTTTTCCTCCGAAAACCTGCCCGTCTGCCGACGTGACCGCCCCGATCTCTACGCGGCTCGCCAGTGCAACGCCCTCGATTGCTTCTGCGTGAATGTCACCACGGGGGAGATCTTCCTTGGAACACGAACAGGCAGTGAGGACCTTGTTGACTGCAGCACTGGTAAGAAGAGTTTCTGGCCGCTTTCTATTGTTGAGTCGATGATCTCGGGACGCATGAACATGGAATCAAGCAGATTTAGAGGCTGTTTGCAATGAATTCGAAAGTCACATCAGAAAAAAAGACTGTTCGGTAATCAATAAATTAAATAGCTTTTAAAAGATCAATAGACAAAAATTGCACTATGATCGTCACAATCTCGAACCTGGAGCAAGGTGATGTTATACCTTCCTTGGGGGAAGGATCTCCGCAAAACTGCCCTAAACAAGCATGGATCAACTGGACTGACAGCGGTTTCCTCAACAGTGCCCAACCACACAAGAGAGTCCTGGGTGCAGGGCAAGCATTGGGGAGAGTGGTAAAAATTGGCCGTAAAAATTGGCTGACAGCCAGTGTTGAATTCTACAGAGACTGATTTGGGGTGGAATCTTGATGTTATATGTATTGTTATTAGCTATCCTCATTAGCCAGGGCCCTACTACGGTGATCAGCAAATCCATGTTGGAATCTGAATTCAACCTAAACTTCTCCATCACAGGCTTATGGTCTCTATTGGAATTCTGCCCCAGGACGGGTGTAAACACAGTGTTCAGGGGAGCATTTAGCAGCCGCCATAATCTCATCTCTCTTCCAGGATGAATCAAATAGGGGGGTTCCAGCCATCATTTATTCTCGTTTCATCAACTGTCTAAATACTGAAGACTGGTCTTGGCATGCAAAGGAGATACTGTGGGTGAGAACACCTTTAACACGTGTAAAAAACAATTAAATGTTTTTTTAACATTTACTCCGAATACCCTTATAGGGAGTTATGAGTAAGTCGGTGAATTTGGGTTCTCTGCTTTTTGAATTAACCCACATGATAATCACGCGCTTACTATTATACCCCGATCGGCATAGCAAAGCTATGCCCCATTTGGAACAGTATTCAAGTCCTACCTCGTAATTTAGAAATTAAGCTTCAGAGAACAATTTCATGAAGCTACATCAGAGCTCACATATTGTTATACATCAAAAAGTCTTCTATCTTAACGTTATCTCTACTAGCCTGACTTGAACAATTGAGTAAACTGGTGACTAGTAGGAGATGTTACTGAAATACTTCTAATTTAGTGGAAATAGTAAATACCTCTTACACATTGAGGGAAAAAAACAATTTTGCATCTTGCAGAAGCATGTCTAGCTCTTAGGACCTCGTATCTATTAACGCTTTGTATAGTTTTTTAACTGCAGACCAGTCACAGAACATTAACATTGTCTTACTTAAGAGTATTCTCGGCTGCTATAATGCGTCAAACGGCTCAAAATGGTTGGAACTGGACGCATGGGCTCAAAGTCTTATTTAGCTACTGTAGGTGGCTTTCAAACTACTGTCCGTTATCGCCTAGAAAATCTCACCAAGCTGCCTCATCGATGACAGATTTATAAATAACAAAGATTCTAGGCATTGTGACTTGCATCACGTGATTACACGGTATGCTATCTTATAAAATGTAATAGGAGCACTTAAGTAGCACCAAAATTGGGGGCACTGCTTAGGATTCAACTATAATTTATCCATAGGGGAAAGGTGAAACATGATGCGGCGTTGTTACTAGGACCATGGACAGATACGAATACAATTATCATTCCTCAAAGGCTGTACTGAAATTAGTACCCACCAGGAAACATAAAAGTGTGGAAAATAGATTAAATGATTTATTTTCGGATCCACGTGGCATACAGCAGAGATGAAGCAGATCTAAAAGTAACCAGGTTGTAACAATCTTTTACTAAACTGTTTTCAGACACAGAGATAGTGAGTTCCAAGCTTTCCTAGGGGAAGTCGTATAAATATATTTCAATAAACTTATTAAAATCACCTTTGTCATTTTCTGCAGCTATTCTGCTCTAATTAAATTTGATATCCATCAAGTTGTAATCAGATTGAGACACCAGACTGTGCTACTGTGTTGAACTCCACATTTGAATGGCTTTTTCTAACGGTCCAAAAATTCTCCCTACCGTCCAATACAGAAGGTCTTTTATCATCACAAGTTCTCTAAGATAATCTATTCTTTTGACTAACGACAAGCTATACGGCAGCCAGCATTTTCTATGTGGTTTCGAAAACTTGTCTTTTTTACCAGCTGTCCACGAATGCTCATTGTAACATTACATGGTTCACTTTAGATCCCGCTGTTTTTGTGAAAAATATATATCTTCGTAAAAAATTTACATGGAATTGAATATCAATGTAGCCGTTGTAAGTCAGGTGACTTCGTAAATTGATGGAGTGAATATGTCATCTACGATAGGCAGATTGCTTATATGGATAAAGGGCAGAATGACTAAGTGAACCTCTCAAATGACAATAGGATTATTTTTCTTTTTTAGTAATGCTAAAACTGTCCTGAAATAGAAGCAGTCTTAGAAACCAAATTTGTGTTTTCTGTTCCATCGATAGATATGCTTTAGACAGATTGTTTAACATTGTGACTAAAGTATTTTTGGATGTCATAAATATTTAATAAATGAAATCAATGGGAATAAAAGTGAAATCCCCTCCAGCACTATTATTTAATTAATTATTAATTATTATAATTTAATTAATAGTTATAATAAATAATTATAATTATATAAAATTTATAATTATTATAAATTTAATTATAATTATAAATTATTATAAATATATTAATTATTAATTAATATAAATGTAACAATAAGATAAAAAATCAAAAAAAATATCACCGAAGAGCCCTTCTCTGGGATGTGAACAGACGGCAGCTGGCTGATTCAATCCTTTGAGTGCCAGTATAAACACATGTCTGGACGTTCAGTAACCCTGTTTTTAAAAGGTCACAAAGACGCGACAGGGGGTACCGGAGGGGAACATGACGGTGCATGCCTATGAATAAATGCTGTAGCTTGGAAAAAGTTAGACACTGAGTCTTGATCAGTTTCTATAAGCCTTTCAAACAATACACCGAAAGAATGAATTCATAGATAGTATTTTCAAGGTAAATGATAGTTACTGCAAGATTCACTAGAAACCGGAGCTGAGTTGTCATTGAAGCTAGCCATTTCAGAATCCTGTTTATCGCTGATAATTGCAAGTTATTATGCCAAATTGTGGATAATATTCCCTCTAGAGCAAGATGAATTACCTCATTTGATCCTGCATCTAGTGGTACATATTCTGCAGTGTCTACTTGGATGATGACCCTGACATTCCCGATACTGATGTGTAAGCTTCTTTAGCTACGCGTTGCATTATTTTCTTACAAAATCTATTTACAGCGTTCATGACTGAAAATAAGTACTAATTTTGCTTAAATTCTGCTTGTGTGCCAAAATGGTTCTTATGCATTTTTCACGGTGGAACTTTTCTATAGTCTAGATACATGAGAACATCCGTAGTACGGTAGTGGGATTTCAAATCGTGAAATGAAGGGGCCTCTCCTTTGCCCTACCGAAAGGAATCGCTTTAACTACTCTGCCAGGCCACAAAGTAACTGGCAATCGATCCATAGGTGAAGGTCGTCCCCGAGTTTGACGCTCATACATGGTTCCTTCTTGGGCTGATTTGTACTGGTGCTATTCTTAATAAACTGCTTCCAGTAAAAGTGACTTTCATTATAAAGAAAAATATTTAGCTCCTTAATTTATTTTAAACTGATGGCACTCAACCTAGGGTAGAAAAATTTCCACTACCATTTTCGTGCCTAAGAAGTGCTAGCCAAGCAATCCAAGGCCCTAATAATTTGAGTGAATTAGTTATATTGATAAAAATTTTTCAGCAACTATATTATTTTGTCATCTGGTGAGGTTGCGTTTGTAATAAGACTGTTTAAATGTTGGGGAAAACTTTTTTTGTGCAAAATGCAGTATTTATCCCAACCATTTATTTGCATTGATGACTAACTAAAATTAATACCGTGTAACTTCGTAAATATTTTAATTATTCTAATTGACCTTTTTCTGTCAACTTTTTGGGAAACTTGGACAAAAATTATGGAATTTCGATTGAGCCAGCTTAGAAATAGTATGCAACAACTGGGGTTGCATTCTGGAGGAGATTAGATAACAAAAATTTGTTTCAATCAGTTCACAGAAATCAAATTTTCAGAGTTCGTCCTAATACAAAATATCATTTCAGAAACATTTCTATAACAGGTATATTTGCAAAAAAAATAAATACCTATTTCCTTAACATGAACCGGAAATGTTTTGAAGTTCTTGAGATTTCAATATTCGTTGTCACCACACCGACAGATTAGTTGTCGAAGTAGTTCAGTATGACCTTAAATCTGTGCAAAACTTTGTGCTTTCAAGTCCCCGAAAGCCTGGCAGGCTTCTTTCGATAAATTCATTTCTAAAAATGAAAATTTTACCCGAATGTAATATGACAACAGAATGATAGTGTAGAGTTCGACATTAATCATTATGCAAAATTTATTAATCGAACTCTCCTGGGGAATCTACGTTGATGAGGCATGCATAGTATTTGAATTGTTAATTATTCATGGTGGCTAATTCAGTAAAAGTCGTTTCTTTTGTTTCTAAAGGATTCGCATCAATTCGCGTTCTAATTAAGCTACAAGTTTCGTCTCACTCTATAATTCACGTCTAATTTGAAGGTTCAAATGAAAATTAGTGATGAAGGAAATGAAACAAATGGGATTTCTTAGGATGAATTCCATGAGTTTTTGAAATTATATTCGTATTTAGTTAGTATTTGATGTTACATGAAAGTGCTCAAAATAACTGCAATCCATTTCAATCATCCCTCATTATTCTACTTCACAAATATGTTTGAAGTGCTCAAATAACGTCAAACAAGGTAAATCATTTTGCTCGTACTTAGCTGTTTTACTGTCGTTACTATGCACTTTCTAAATAGGCCAAATATATCTACTACATCATTCTTAGTGTGTTAGGTTCCAAGCTGCTCATGCTACAAAAAAATAGCTACCGTAATCCCTTAAAGGACTACTCCCTTTTCTCTCCAAAGCCTTTGGTTCTACAAAGAGGCAATGTTGTTGCGTAATTTTCCTATTTGAACAATTTAAAGTTCACCGTTACCACAATGTCTTTTTCGAAAAGGAGCTAATTAGAGGGATGGGATAAAATTGTCTGCCTTTTGTTGTTTAGCTGTGCTAAAGCTTCACTTGGTCGTGCTACAAAGTGTATCATCGTCACTTCCTCGAACATTCCAAAGGGGGATGTCATCCCTGTCTTCTTCCTCATCGTCTTGTGCTACCTCTTTCTACACCAAACCAGCGGAATTAGATTCTCACTGGGAGTCGCGAATCCACAAGGCTCTCAGTAAACTCTGCCACGCCTCCACCGGCTTTCAGCGTGTAGCTTCGGTCAAGCGTCTGCCCTCATCGAATGGTGGGCGGGGAAATGGACGGACTATCACTTTCGAAGTGCTACTCTACTCCACAGGGCATGGCAGAACTCTCGCCAGCTTGGAAGAGCTCATCAAACACCGATTGGACGAAGCTTACTTACCAGAATTGGGCTCCATAGATCCCGAAGATAGCTATCTCGAGCGGGTTGAGGAAAGCATGCCTGGTATGTTTTGCCACCAAATGTGAAAATAAACTAGACCAATCGTGTTGATTACTCAGCCTTTGAAACAATTTTTGCATTACTTATTACGTACATGCAACTGAAGAAGTTCCCATTCCTTAGTGAGTTCTTTGCGAGTCATTGTAGTTAGATGACACTCAAGAATTAAATTATTATGAGCGGCTGAAAAGGCTTTATTATTATTATAATATGCCAACGCTTCATTGAATGCTCTCACGATTCTTTAGATTGGCCACCGTGATAGCAAATTATGTTATACTGGACATTAAACGGAGATAATGTGATTTGTTTCTTCATCTCAATTAATCAAAGTTTGTTCACTTTTCAAGCATTTTTGAATGTGATCAGTCCAAGCTCTGCCAATATCAGCTGCTGATTGCTTTAATTCATTTAGTCTTTGAGAACTTCTTACTTGACTAAATCAGTTTGTTTATTTTTTTCTGAAATTTGGTGTGCTTTCGATTGTAACCATCATGAATTCGGAACAAATTTGCAGATTATATTCTCCGCACATGTAATGGAACAATTGCTCTCTCATTTTCATTTATTGCTTACAAGTTACAGTCTACCTTACTCTGTGCTGTCAACGTAACACTTCTCAATCTTCGTAGATACGCTTTCTCGTCGTACATGCAAGGCTCTTCGATTTGTACTTGTGAAGCATCCCGACATGTTATGGGATTTGGCATTCTTAGAGGATTTTAACATTTGCTTTTATATTCTCATATGTTACTACAATACGTGTTGATATTTAAATTAATGTAATATTTATATTTATCTACAAATGGAAGTCTTACACACTGTCAGTTAGCAAATTTGTTCTAGTTAATACTCTTCGCAGGTTCGACTTCGTGAGTAATGCGATTTTACAGCTAATTTTGGAGTATTCGACTCAAGTGAAATTTTTAAGTTGGTTTGTTATTCAGTGAAACTGCGAAGGAGCTCTTTCATTCGCTTCATTGAAATTTGAAGCATGCGTTTTTGCAGTCCTTTTTCCGCGTAACTTTCAAAAGACCATTGGGAAAACGAGGTTAGGGCGGGCGGGAAACAGGGAGAGAAGGGAGAGGTTTTACGAGCATGCATCCACAGAGCCCAGCGCATTGGCAAAGGCATTTTTCCCTGCGTGCCTGCGCTCTTATTTATCCCCTGGCACCTCCTTTCGCCCTGACTCCCCTAGGCCAATTGAATAATTATTATGGACTTGCTGGACCATTTTCTATTCTAATAATAAAGTTATCATATCATTTCTCATTGCGGCACCCATTTCAAGGTTGACTGTATGTAAATCTAATCTACTCTCAGTGTCTGAGAGCTTAGCTGATTTACAGAAGATCTCCTAATCCTTTGATTGGATGCCGGTTTATATCTACATAAGGGCTAACGGTTAGGTCAAGTAATAGTTGATGTTGCTCTATCGCTCATCGAAATTCCATTTTGAAAAAAAAAGAATCAGGAATATTTAAAACGTTGTTGTTTCTTTGTTAAATTTACTCCTCACTGAAAAAAACATTTTCAAAGTAAGAGTAATATTCACTGATCCTCATATCATTTTACATTTATTAAAGTACAATCAAGACCACCACGAAACAAATATATGATTTAGATTGAAATTAAGTTATTGTTCAATCTCCCTTTAAAGAAGCCTAATTTTAAAGAAGGTAACTGGAGAAAAATTTTGTTGAAGATCAAAGCGGTCACTCACGACACCCGGGAAAGGACGTGTAGGAGTGGTAAAGGGGTTTCTCTCGACTCCAGTAATTCTGAGAAGCTAAAGTCAAAGACACTTAGAAGAGAATAACGCAGATGGCCTTATTCCATATTATTCGTGGTACACTCGATAAAGATTGGTGGGTGCAGTTAAGGTACTTCGTAGGTACACAGCAGTGCTTTGTAGCTAGAAACCCAGACGACAATGTTAGACCACAAACTACAATTACTGCTGACTAAAACTACTGTGCAAATATTGATATGGCCACTTATTCCACATTTGAAACGTTACTACATTTGAACAAGACTTGAATATTGAAGAAGCTGGATTAAGGCATTTATCAAGCGACTTAACATTAACGTAAGAAAAAAGGGACGGAGTGTCGAGATTGCTTAATGCTTGGTTTGCCTTAAGTGCGTGTTAAGTGCTGAAGCCAATTCGATGATATATTGCATTTGTTGGGGACGAAATTATGCTGAATGTATTTTAGTTGGATATTTTCGTTTCAGATCCAGAACCAGACTTCAGACATCATCTTGACCTTGTGACTGCTGCTGTAGGTGTAAGTTCCTTGATAATGAGGTCTTGCTGACTAAAAGTTTGTTACTTCTAACGTTCGTGCTTATCCTTTAAGACTAAAGCTGAAATGGAACTTGGAAACGTTGCGGATGTCGACGGTTTGCTTTTTTTCTCATATTATTGCAAATCTGTGATTATAGTCTTAACAATATCCTAGCGTCATTAAATTTGGAACAATTTGTGCCACAGATGACGATATATTTATTTATATATTTTTACTTTAATTAGCATGGTAATCAACAATTTTTAATATTTAGGCTAACCGATTTCATAAACAGAAGTTCCATTCAAGAATGTATTGTTTCTTTATTTAATAAATGAAAATTCTTTGTTTTCCATACTACAGATGTAAGGTATTATGGCATATTTCGCTGATAACATTGTCTAAGCCCCAATCAAGATACACCTTCCTCACTCCTCTCGTAATTTGAATGCCTTTAATGTAATCACACTAAATCTATGTCTATCTGGCATATTTTAATCTCAACTGTGATTAGACACACTGCTTCGTTATAATTTTTAGCTTGAATTCCTCCAAAACCATCATGTGAGAAAATTAATAAATATCACAACGAACAAACAGCTTTTAAATTTAGGAGTTATTTATAATTTATATATTTATAATTTATATTTATAATTGTATACATCAACCTAACCAAATGCTTAAACACGTTTCCGAATTCGCTTATCTAGTTCGGTTAGTGAGATAACTGATTGCATAATATGTAAAGAAGTCATCATCATTATTACTGCCCCACCTTATCGTAGGTTGAATTGAAAGCAAGACTGGTACATTGAACTAATGGGTTTAAAACTGCTTCCAGGCGATTTAGAACTTGGAGCCATTTTTACAGGGTCTGAGGGTGGGAGGGACCCGCCGCAGCAGGACTACCCTGGAAGCAATCGCCGACGACCCATTTCAGTCCGGCAGACCGCTCATGATCTGGCCGTCCAGAACAGCTGGAGGCACCGCGAAATCCTCAATCAGCCTGGCGTCATTGCCGGTGGGTGCTATTAGCACTTCTAGCTACCAACCGCCCACTGGCACACAGGTGTCACTTTGTATTGTGAATTTCTATTAGATGTAGTGATTTAAGTAACTATTAAATATTCAACCATTTGCAATTAGACTCAAACTACGTCTTTATAGTTCTATGCGATTTATTTATTTATTTTAGAAAAATTCAAATTCGTCTTTATTCATGCATCTAACTTTACCTGCCGGATATATGACTGAGTTTCTTTTTTTCACAACGATATTGAATTAATTAGATGGCTTAGGCCATCTGCATGAGCAAGAAGCAATTTGCTGCCAGGTCTGAAATCGTCTGATACTCCTTGCCATTTGAGAGGTTTTAATTAACTTCATTATACTTAATTAAGAGCACTAAATTTATCTAAAACTGGCAATGGGTTGTCCTAATGGCACTTCAGCAAAATGTGTTCCCTTTCGTACTTATAGTAGCTCATAGCTCATTTTTAATGTGCATTTTGTTGGGTATACAGTTGTGTTCTTTTACAACTCCAGTATCTGTATCTCGTTACTCTCTTGTTTTTATCTACAGCTTTCATTTGGTTCTAGAAATCCCAAATCAACACTACATCGTAGATGCAAAATTCACGACTGAGTGAAACTCATGTACTTTTCTACAAGACGAAACTCAGTTTGGTAAACTAAATTTAGTTCAAGTTGATGTAGTTATCATAACTCAATATACGGTTAAAGCCTTCGTGAAGTCTTCAAAACCCTGCAGTCTTCTCGAGCGAATATGCGTCATGCGTGATGAAATGCTAATGAATAGAACCAAATAGCGTCCACCGCTTCCAGAGTGCATCTGGAGGTTGAGCACATTCTTTGCCAAAATGCTCAATTAAAACTTACAAATTGGATCCTAGCCATTTGGCCAAAAATCGTGAGCTTTGTCTTTTTGCTTGTAGCTATTGTTGGAAGCACAATCGCAGGGCTGTTGTTGCTCATTCTACTGATTCTATTCTGCATCTACCGCCTCCGCAAGAAGGACGAGGGCTCTTACTCACTGGAGGAGCCACAGAAGGGTCCGACATCTTCCAGTACTTACCTGCATCCCTCCAGTCGTGAGTTTTACGCTTAATCGCCCCAACAAGCAAGAATTGTAAATATGTCGTCGCGAAGCCTAGAGTTCTCTGCTTCAAACCATCGTGGCACGTGCTTTCTGCTTTTGTCCAGGACACTGCATTTATTGCTTAAATGCCTACTATCGCACTTTGGATCACCTTTGTACAATTTATTCATCTTACAATTTAGTCCCCAACTAGCTCGCATTATTGAGTAGTGCAATGGAAGCATTCTCCATCTTGTCAACATCATCCAAAGCTGATTCAAGTGGTTGATATCATTTGACACTATACACAAATATATACCCTTCTTCTTTACAGCATTTCGGGAAATTTGATATCGCTAGTGCTGTTAAATAAATTACGTCAATCGACAAAAGTTGCTCATAATAACATTCACTACAGATAGTTAATATGTGTATTTGGGCTTAATTTATAGCCACCAAAATATATTATAAATTGTTCACCTTAAAAAACGAGAAATTAAATGCCACTAATTTCCATAGGGCATTTAGTTTGCCTAGGTGCCCCCATTGACTTCAAAGGTGGGGGGAATTTTATTTTAACTTTGAGCTTCATGCCATGAAAAATACAGCAAGAGGAGTATCAAGTTTGGGTATCAAACTTGAGTGCTGTTATCTGCATTTCACATCGAAGGATCTATGAAATGTTGACCGAAGATTGTTGCTTCCCAAGACAGTAAATGATTAGGATTTTGGTAATTTGGAAAAAAAGGAGCTTGCTTTGAGAACAACTTCCACATGAAAAAGCCTGGATACGCGTATGGATCATTAGGTATGAATCCTATCTTTTTAGAAAGAGATTTCTTATAATAAAAAGGCAGGTAACTGAAAAGCTAGTCGATTTACAGGAAATTTAATAAACAAGGAAATTACAGTTTAAGAGTTAATTGAATCCAGATTTATACTTTCCCAGGGAAAGGATCTCAATTTTTTTAAAATTCTGTCGTTGATTAACTGCGTTTATCTAGTACTGGCAACAAGGAGTCGCTTAGTACCTATCTCGTCCCCAGAAAAAATAGTACATGGATTGGTTAAGATTGGGTAAATTGTGTACTGGCCAAAAAATTCCTCTTAGAAGTGGACTTCTGCAAGCCTTGGATGAACAGTCCCAAAGTTCTTCACTAAAAGCTGCATTTCAGGGGCTGGAGCACTCAACTCATGAAGCTGCAACACCTGAATCCCGACATCAGGGATCTTCAAACTTGTTACATTTACTGCTTAGAGAGCTCAATTAGATGGTCTGAGATTAATCTACAGGCTCTTTGCAAAAAAACAATTCATGTCAAAATAATAATAAAAGAACCAACGTTTCAATAATTCTGAAAACTTTTTCGCTCGGTCAATTACTGTGACATTGCTGTCTTTGAGTCGATTCTTTGTATGTGAGCATCCGGAAATCATATTTTCCGTTTGTGAATTACGAAATTACACTTTAGTCGGTTTCTACTATCTAAGGCTGGGATCCTTTAGTAAATGGTCTTTTTTTGCTAAAATCGTTAAAAACACTTCAACTCGTTTGGAATAGGTTGCTACGTAGACCCTTATGGCACCTGCATGAATCCATCTATTTAAAGTACCTTAAATGATGACTAGGGCTCTACATATCTAGATTTCCTTCAATAGGCTTCCTAGTTCAATTTAACTGACCAGGAAATGTTTTCGAAATTGTGAAGTATTGTGAATTTTGTAATGACTTCCGAAATCTTATCTCCACTTTGCCATTGATGTACTGCTGGATACTCAGTTCATTAACTTCATCCCGGGTTGCTGGGTGCACAAGAAGACTGAATGCCCATTATGATAACTAAGTGATTTATTACCAAATACTGGTCACCTACCTTATCTAACCATTCTTTTTAACTTTCAGTAAAATACTGAAGTGAACACAGATTAAGGTTTCGTCCCATGTATGCAGACTTTTGCCAATGCTCGGACTTTAGACGCTTTTAAAGTGTAGAAACGATTACTAAGCCATCTTTATTATTTGTCGGGCGCAACAGGAAATTTAATATTTATTGCTACATTCATGGAATCGTCATTACAGCTCCAATGACTTTTGAAGTGTTACTTATTACAGCTTTACATGATTAATAGACACAAGTCATTAAGTTATTTTAAGGCATGTCTTCTTGTTGATTTATTTATGCGCTCAAATGAATAACTTCATATTTTCTTAAAAAGGATCGATTGTATTGATGGTTCAGTCTCATTTTTCATTCAGATCCAAATAACCTATAATCGCGTTCAGCACTAAAATAGTTATTCCATGTAATGATCTGACATGTTCCGATAATGAAACACGAACTTTAACTTAATTTATTTTATCCTATATAGACATTTGCCGAATACTAGTCTGAATTTGAAAGATCTCAGAAATACTGGATTTTCATAGCAGGAGCATAGTTGTGGGTTCATATCTTCAAGATCACTCACCAGGAAAGACTTGGTTTCTAATAAAATATCAACAACCTCAGGGTAGAAAAATGCATATTTATGCATGGCGATGCTCCTTCGAGGGGCGATGCTAACACCTACATGTACGTACACAACAAAGAAGAACGGATTGGAATACCCAGATCCTAATATGGAGCATGGGAACTTTTCAGTTGACGAAAACTGAAAATCCATATAGATGTTATTTTTAGTATTATTAGTGAAAATATTTTAGGTGTAGTTAAACAAATGGTTTCGACTAATCATAATCAAATTAAGGAATATTAGTAGAGTAAATAGAGATATATAAGCACTACTTGTTTGGATATAAGAGCAGACAGTGTGTAGTCGCTATCAGGTAAGTATGTAGCGGAATAGGCTACACTTAAGTTCCCTACAAGATAGATTAACCACCCCCCTTTAAGTTCGTCCCACTCCCGGAAGGAGAAGGGAAGAGGAGGAGTGAGCACCGCAACGTTTATTGGGAAATAGTGTGCGTGTTGCACTAGTGGACATGACTCACGCAATTTGATCAGCTACGGGGTGTCCGGTAGCTGGGTTGGGGAACGGCTTTGTGTAAGCTCGAGAAAATGATATCGATTGAATTGTATGGTCAGTCAATATGCGTCATGCCGCCACAAGTACTTGGTGCTGTTTCAGTGTAAAAAGTTGAGATTTTAAAAAATAAGAGGTAGCATAACTGAAACATGGTAGTGTCTAGTACAAATAGTTGATAGTCATAATTCGGTCATTAAAAAAATTCTCTAACAGGAGTCAATTTACTTTATTAACCGTCAGTTTCACTTTATAATCAGGGTTATGGGGGTGACAATACGACTTGTTACAATTATGATGGTTGATTTTACGAATAGAGAGAATCTCTGAAGAAAATTGTGCATGTATAATAGGTACTGAAATAGTGGTTTTGATCAACAAATATCAAAAAAGTTATAAATAGCTACATCTATGTCCCCAAATAGTTAAATTCATATAGTTCATTAAACGGAAGCGATAAATGCTCCATGTACGTAATTTGCGTGAGTATACTATTTTAGATTAGACAACTTCTGGGTCAGTTGTTCAGCAGCCCTCATCCGTGTGAATCTAAGTTCTCTAAAATCACCTTCATATAAGCTCAATCCTCCAAGGCTTTCACACATACCTTCTCCGCATTAAGACGGTGTCTGCATTTAGAATGGGTGGGTGCACATGGCTCTAAGAATGTATTGAGACTTTTGTGAAACTGTGTTTGCTTTGCAGGAAACAAATCAAAGTTCACCTGCATGTTTCTACAACACTTAAATCAAGATAGTTTTGCTCGCAAACCTTTTATCCTGAGTATATCTTTTCAAATGCAGGTAACAAACACTCCCGCAAACATTCTCACTCTGGTAAAGTTATAATAATGTGCTTCCAAAGTTTTCCATGACACAAATTCCATCAAAAGCAGCATTTTGGTAGCTAATTTAACGAATTGCCAAAAAATAAGAATCAGTGTCATTCAGGGATTGCGATTGTTCGAAAAAATGTCAAAATATTATATCGATATGATGGAATCTCTAATTCCGTTTCCTTTTAATAGTGCATTTTGAGGATTTTCTATTGATTGATTCCATTTTACTAATTGTAAAAGTAATCAAAGGTTACCCTAAGCTGTACGGTGCAGTCGTATGTGCAAGCCAAAAGTATTCTTCAACAAGTAAGACCTTTCAGCAGATGTCTTCTTCATAATATTTGTAAAATGGGTTTATGAGGTCTTTCTTTTCTGCAGATCAGCCACATGCTCTTGAGGATGCATTAGTAGAATCAAAACGTAAGGGTATTTTGCACTTCCGTGAAATTCTAACCAACATTCTGCATACAACTATCTACCTTTACTAATTATAGGTCTGTACTGCTATCCGACTTGTACGTTTTTGTTGACAATATGCTAAATTACAATTGAAACAACTTACTAAGTTCATTTGTATATCCCTTGCCGCAAATAATAAACTATATTCTCCGAATGGTCCACGCAAAAAATACTGATGAATCATTTGTAATAATGGAAAAAATTATCAAGCATTGAACATATTAAAAGTACCCTTTTAATTTATCGATCCATTAATCTTTTTTGGGGACAAGTGGTAAATTGATTAACATTTTGTATAATATTTTAAGCGCCTATATTTTTAGACATTATTGCTAGTGCAGATTAAACTCCCAGTTTCAAAAGCGTTTTTATTGCAAATTGTGACAAGCCCATGGGGTGTTTGCCTTAAAAAGCTTATATTTATGGAGATTTGTGAGCAGCAGAGAGAGAACAAGAAATCTTTAAAGGAAATGCTGGGTGGCTTAAAATACTCTGGCACTTAGAAGTTATGGATGTTCTTAGTACTGATTTGTCTGTTTCTAATATAATCGTCTTTACTTCGTGTTAATTTATCATCATCTTGAAAACATAAATCTCACTTCTATGTCTCTGTATCGTATCAGCTCATTAGCTCAACTAAACCCTAAGTTTGAAATATGCTTCACATATATTTCTTTATATAACCAGGCGCGTTATTATTCTTGAAGGAATTAATTGATAGATGATTTTTGCCAAAGCCAATAACACTCATCAATGATCAGACGGAAGAAATTTAAGATGTGATGTGTCATTCTGTCACACAATGTTCATGAAATTCGTGGTTAAATTTAAAATATAACCTTGAGCTCCTATAAAGGGTTAATAAATTGCTCTTTAGCTTGAAACTAATTTTAATATGCATTTGAAATGTCGAGGAAACCTTGTACATGAATGTTAGACAAACACTCCAACAAGCAGAAATTTTGTTTTGACATTGCTTAAAATAATGGGTAAGTCCAATAATTATCGATTAACAAAATTCTATGCAAACAATAACACGAGACAGTTTTGATGGGAATCGCTTAAAATTTGTCAGGTGCTAGAAAGCAGCTTGCTCAGTTTTCCGATGTTTGTAGCCATTTAATCATATTAGTAAAATGTCCCTCCCAGGACAGGGATATGCATTGAGGGAGAAATTCAATTTAATTGTGAAAATTGGTTCTGGTATTGAGAATCGTTGAATTAGTGCAAACGAGCTCATCAAATTGCTGAAACTGATTTAAAAAAATCATAGTGAGTGGGAAATCGCCAACTTTAAACTACCAGTTTTTCAAATCATCTACTTCATTTATCTAGCAAAATTTTCAATCCCTTTCAAGGAAATCTATAGGTCGCAGTCACAATAACCACCAGTTAATTGTGGCACAACAAAATTTTACGACGATGTCTTTGTGCCACTTTAATCAAATAAAGATCGTCAATCACTTCATCGTTGCCTGGGACCAATAGCAGTAGTAGTTGCCATTTTTGACTAGTTAATCATCTACTGTATTCTCCTAAATGGCCAGTTTCTTTGGGATTGGTACTTTCGGTAAAATCTCGCCTTAGATATTTAAAATACCACTCTGTTGCTGTTTGCTCTATATATCATCGAAGCATTTCACCTGCTCAGAGTAAGATGTTGAAATACTTTAAGAGCTTAAAAAAATAACATAATTCTGCATTAGATCTCAATCAAACATCAATTAAGACTGAAAAATCCCTTTCCACTTTGACAAGGCAATTTTACCGACTGGGATCTAACTGATTAAATAGCGAACAATTGTTTTTTTAACAAAAACAAAAATGGCTAAGCTTAAGCTCGTAAAGCTGGGTCCTATCACGGTATCAAGAAATATAGCCAAATTTTGGACAGATTTCAATAGCACACGGATATGTTTCCTAAAAAATATCGCTTACAGTCAATCTTCCATGAGACCAAAGCGGTGGTTAGGCAACTTCCTTCAAGACTAAGTCACTGCATGCTATTTACTACCATATGCCTGTCATAAACCCTGGAAATAGGATATAATTTCTTAATACATGCTTAACATTACAAAATATCAAATATTAATAGATGATCTTTTTCTATCACAAAATGGTTGAAAGACCTTGTGGTATGCAAACAATTACTTTAAAATTTTGAGATTGTTCCTACAGAGATTTATTCGTGCCAAATGGTCCCAGAATTCATCCGATTTATGAGCTATGGAATATAAAACAGTTTGTTCACCTTAATTTTCATTTTAGTAATATCATACTCACCAGTAAGATATTTTCAGTACCTATTGGGTAAATTTTCAATTGATTTAGAAAATATGAGTCACTAATTAAATTTATATTAGCAACGCTGAACGGGGTCTCCACTGACAGGGAGATAATTAAATATAAGTAACAAATAGTTAAACCTTATTATTAATGAAGTCATAAACGATAATGTCATTAGTACTTACAATATTAAATGATAGGCTGATGGTGTTCAAGTCAGGCATTCACTTCGTCAGCGCATTAGATCCTATGTTTAGTGAATCTGCATTGTATGCACTAAAACCCCTATCCATGGGATTTGAACTGATGAAGACATTATTATTATTATTATTATTATTATTATTATTATCTCATGTTTTTCTGAAAGGGAAACTTTATTTCAACAAGCCATTAAGGAAATCGTTGATAAAATCTAAGGATTCGGGTCTCGGTATGCCTTGGATGAAAGTCACATAAAAAACTTTAAATGCTATTTTTCACTCGTAATATGAATGACCTCTTGAAAAAATATTTAAATATATGTTTAACAGGTAACAATAAAGTAGTTTATTCCGTATTAACTAACCACTCTATGCTTAATCTCTAACATAAGTAGAGCTAAAAGGCTTTTTTTTTCCTTTTTGCCTATAGTAAATATACTAAACTTCTACCAAAATATACAAAATCTCTACTTGATAGGTACATTATTCATAAGTACTTTTTATATTGTTTATGTGATGCCTACATATCCCTGTTAACCCTTTAGTAAACTTGGTACTTTACTACCTTCTTAAATTCATTCACCATGTTGCGATTTTATCATATTAGCCTTTTCATCCCACATATCTTTGTGAGAGCAGATTTCTTCTAGATTAAACGACGCTGGTAATCGAGGGCATCTGGCATGAAATAATGACCTACTACTGCAACCATATAAGCAGAGCGAGTAACATATCTCAAATCAACCAAACGGATGGATTGGTCTTGTGCAAAGTCCACTCATTCCATTTTAAGTAGTTGATTCAATAATCAGTTGACTTCTCATTAAATTTCCTGCAGGACCCTATAATGAATCAAACAGGGTAGCATTGAGAAAATATGTTGTTTCAAGCTGAACTGGTTTATTGAGCAAAGAAAAACTTCTACTGGAATTTTTCTTAACCTTTAATGACATAGAGTGCTATAAATTCAAAGCAGTGTATGTAGGTTGTTTTGTGATATATGAGTGTACTCCTAGTCTTAGTCACGTTTAAATATTTTGTATCGGTAATTGCTATAAAGTCAAGAAAGTACTTTTGTAGTCTTCTGATAGGATTTGTCTGAATCATAAGTTCTTACCTGCGCATACACTAACTGCAGCGCCGTGGTAGTCATTACTTACTGCATACGCAGTTGGAGCATAGTCAATTAAAAAAAGGATTTAAGTCAATTGATTGGAACGAACAGAAGCCTGGGTATCAGGGGTGTGCGTCACTTAAAAGTTTCAGAAACTTAATAACACCACTGCAATGGGTTTGTACCTGCTTAAGTGCTTGAAAAGGCCTGTGTTCTGTTTATATAAATTTTGCATCTTTTTCAGGGAAGAGGTGTAAAACTTCTCGAGGTAAGAAATCTTGTAACTTATTCCCAACACCACTCTTACTTAGGATCAGAATGCTGTTGCCACCCTTCTCCAAGACCAAAATACGGTAAGTTAATCTGGTTACTCCATTTTGTAAAACTGTGAGTTTTTTTTCAGAATTTTTGTGGTGGTTATAATTTCGAGAAACCATAATATGGAGTACATCTAGCAAAGAATGCTCCATGAGAGAGGTTTCTATAGCTTTAGCAAACATTATGCTATAAAGTTAATTGGTTACTTGGTATAAGACAGATAAAAACATGTACTAGAACATGGGATTCGCAAAGGTAATGACCGTAAGGTAAACTTGGTTCAGTCATAGGTCATACCTCAAACCACTTTGAACATGCCCTTGCACTTGAGGTCATGTTTTAATTTCATTTCTTCAACCCACTTTTATGGGAATGTACATCTTGTACTAGCATTGATATCATAATATTGACACTAATATTGGATTTGCAATTGTTTAAGTTGCCAATGATATAGTGAATTGGTAATTACGATTTTTCAGTAATTGCAAAGCATAAGCGGATCAAATGTGCAAACTTAAAAGGAATTTAATTTTGTGCTTGACAGCAAATCTGTTCCTTTTTAAGAGGTCGTCAAAGTTAGAGATAGGGTTGTTGACGCTACACGCTGCTGTCCACCAGTTGGTAAGGGACTTGTAATTGTTTTTGTGATTGGTTCCTTCCCCTTCAATTAACCACTTATTATAGTACACGTGCCGCTGGAGCCATGTACGGTGTACGGACAGGTCTATGCATCTCGTACGTTCCATTGTTGGTTAAATATTCATAATGCTAAAATAACCATCTTATCTCTTCCATAGGTCCCCCTATGACACACTGGCGTAAGTTTCTTAAACTAGTAATAAAATTTAGGTGTATATATATGGTGGTATTTATTTGCTCTTTCAGATCCTTGAAAAATTACTACCCGAAAGCAAAAATTGTCATTACTAAATTCATTTAAGGAACTTATGCACCAAACAAAGTATTGTTTAGTCATGGTGCCTTACCTTTAATAAGATATCTTATATTGTAACGTTTCCTCGTTATTAGTTGTGCTAGAAATAAATAATCTCATAGCAATACGAGTTATTACTAAAACACATTTATCATACCTGAAAAAATTGATAATGATTATTAACCTAATAAAATTGATGTGATTTTCTTTTTGATTAAGACTAGGAGACAGACTATGTTCAAATATTCTAAATTAAGTACTGAAAGCAACCACAACAATTATTCAATATACTGATAAAAAACAAGGCACTCATTGGCAAATTTTTAGGACTCTCTTTTATCTTTCAAGAAATACAGAGCCAAAACTTGTCATAAAACAAAAAAGAAAACGGAAATGCACCTAAGCAGTCGTATCATATTCTTGTTTATATTGCTCATTTTCTATCTCATATAAAAGCGAAATTAGTGGAAAACGAAAACGAATTGCTGCGATTCCATTGCCTTTTGCAAAGTCTATATTCCCTTGTAGTCTAAAATTCAAATATTTTTCTGTTCTCGAAAACCTCTAAACCGAACTATTTTTGAGATAAAACATATAGAACATACAGCTAGGACTGCACCATGGACCTTTTAACATTTGAGGAAACATTAGTTGGATTTTAAAAAGTGCAGAATTTTTCAAAGAGATCTTATCACTTACGCAACTCTGTGCAGCATTTATCGAGGGCACAATTGGTTTCAACTGAAGTATAAAATAACATGTTAATTAAAGAATGGATTTGAGCTGAAATATCGAAATAAATTAAATATTACTTGGTCGAAGTTGTAATACATATTTTTTGCAGCAATAGCATGAAGCTGTGAGGGAAATTGCTATTTATGTATCACAATCTGATAATTATAAAAAATCCCGGTCCAACATTACTCACGTTTGAGTTTCCCACATCGTTTCTCTTGAAATGGAAAATGGAGTTTTCAACTTAGTCAATATATATTTTTGCTCGATAACGAGATGCTATGTATAAATTTGACAACATACAGCTAAATCTGATTATTATGAGAATTGATAAATTTAAAAGTTACTCACGCTTAGGTTTCTCACAACAGGTCTCTTGTATTAATACATATTTCTTGCAATAAGTACAAGAAGCTTTGTAATCTGATAATTAAATAGAATGATAGAGTTTAATGTTACTCACGCCCCGGTTTCCCACAACTCTTCTCTTCGAATGGAAAAAAGGACTGTATTAAAATTCTTGTGATACTTGGCATATGATTAATATAGTGTAGAAATGGTGATACTTGGCATAGAGATGCACCAACAACCATACATCACCATGATTAGATATGCCCCAACTAGCATTAACTTGTTTAAATACTGCGAATAATGCTGATTCCAGATCACAATAACGTCATTTCACTAATAATAGCCTCGTACTGACCTGATCGACAACAATGAGTCCCGATAGGGTACATTAAAACATTTTTTCACAATAAAATCACCTCAACATAGATAAAGCTGCTATTTTAAATCTTAATTTTAAAATTGTCTTAAAAAGGTGAAGTTCTTCGTTATAAATCCCATAAGGAGTGAAAAACACGTTTTCTTAACTGATAACTTCAGTAATTTAATAAATTAAGACAACGACTTGAAATTAAAAAAACTTTGTAGTTTTACTAAGGGTTCTGAATTATCTTAGTGGGTTATCTAAGTCTATAATTTTCCGATTTATATAAAAAATAGTTCTTTCATCTGCCTTTGAAGAACACTGTCTCATAAAACTATCTTTTAAAGTATTCAGATACATCATATTTCATTTCAAATTAGTTTTGTATTAGTAAGGCATTAGGCCTAATATCTAAAGTGATTATCACTTTAAAGGACTTCCAAATACGTTCCAGGTAAGAGAAGACCCAGGATGGAAGTTTAAACTTGTATTAGGAGAAAGGGACTAGCACAGGACGGATGAGGTGTTGACGGCACGCCGTCGTACGGCGTTTTGTGCACTCATTCTCGTTGCAGGACACAAATTGCCACTAAACGATTTTTTGGTTCGTGCCGTTAGCGTCCTGTCCTTGAACAAGTATCCACATCAGCACAGCGCATAAGCGCTACAATCCTTTGATTTAAAATAATGTTGAAAATGAAACAAAGAAAATAAGCTGGGTACACTTGAATGACTACTATATTAGTATATATTTATACATATATCAGAAGGTATATTAATTTGTTTATTAAGGTATTCATTAATATGCTTCTTTCATAAAACAGACAAATTTTCCGGGACATTCACAACCTATGAAAAAGTATGTTAGAGGTGAGTTAGTAAAACAAACAGTCATTTTAGTGACACGTGTTTAATTTATTTGTATTCTCAATGAGATATAGATCAAATTATAAATATGTTTAGATAGTTCAATTTATATTCGTCATGATTATTATAAAAGACCACATTTTGAAGATAAAACTGAATATTTATAGTGAGAAAATCCGTACATATGTATACATACAGATGTCAATATAAGTTATATTAGAGTTGCATTTTGGGGTCATGAGTAGATATATAAGCCTCCAAGAAGTAAATAAGTATCTTCATGCGTTCGTCAATACCGCTTTCCTGCCAAAATTCAAGATAGCATTTTTCTTACATGGATAAGTCAAGTGATTTTGGTACAGGCGCGTGGTTGTACGATTTCAAGCCCTTGCTTAGTCATATTTTCCGTTGGTATTAAAAACTTTTTGAAGCTGCTGTTAATCTCATGCCCTCATAATATATTTGAATGCTTAACTAGTTTGCCATATGATGCATTGCTGATTAGGTCCCATTTCAATAAACCACCGCATCTGCGTAAAATGATATCTTTGTTAGGTGAGTAATGAGTCATTGTCGTTGCAAATAAACCCAATCTACGCAAGTTTGAGTTATACTTGGGTTTCCCAGAGGATTCTATTGGGCTTCTAAGGTCTTATCTAGCATAATTCCGAAACCTCCAAGCAGAAGAATTTGCGTCTAGCTCAGAATATAGCAACATGGGTAAGCAAACAAGCTTATGAAAGCCATTTCAAAGTTTTTCATTTATTAATCTTTGTGTATTTTGTCAGGCAAGCATTCAAAAAATCACTGTAAGTGGGCCTTTTAAAGATATAAAGCAGTGCATGAACTTCTTTCATTGTGGTTTCATAAAACCTATTTTTTTGGAGGTAAACACTATGTAGTAAAGCCTGACTGCAGTAAGTTTCTTGCCTTTCTAATCCAGCAAATATCAATTTATTGTTTCATTTTGATTCATAAAAATTTTAGGCCGGTGTAAGTTTCAAAACTGTTAATACTTTTTTCGCATTCAAATGCTATAATCCTTGTGACCTGATAATACCCAATTTACTTAATCCAAGGTTGCCCAGGACCAGCTGTACAAGCTAGAGTTGTAGCACCGTCAAGAATCAACGTGTACCCATGTAAAACCAATGCTTATTTTTACGGTGTATTGACTCAACCGGAATACTCATAAATAATGAATTGTAGATGATGTACCTCCAACACCTCCATACGCCATAGACACGGGGTTCACAACTGACCCCATAGGTACGACTTTAATTATGAAAGCTTTCCATAACAACGCAAATATTTTTTTTATAGTTGGTCCGCCCCCTTTCGTCAGAAGCAGGGAGGGATTTCCAAGAACGCGTGAGTAGTTATTAATATTTTTTGTCATGATTTTATTTTCAATGGTATGTAATCTCTTTTTTCAACTTTAGAACCATACTACGAGCGATTTTGTGAGTTTACCGCTCTTAATAAAAGGATTTAGCTATATTTTTCGAATTAATGGGCTTTTGAATGAATTTTTTAAAGATGATAGCAATATGCCATACCCTTATGGGCATAGAGGGCCGATGCGTGTCTATGATGAGTGTGCTAACGCAGGTGTAGTATCAGGCGCAATGGGTCCAATGGGTCCGGAAAATCCAAACGCACCCGTCTTCAAAACCTACGATGAAAGAAACCGAGAAATTGGAGGCATTTGAAATCATTTTTCTGCATGTTAATTTGACCTAAGTGTCGCACAAAATAAATACCGAGATCATGGTAAAAACGGCTTTTTTTCATAGTGATCCAAAAATAATTTGCGTATTCAGAACTTCAAGAAACTTCCAACCAAAATTAGTTGCCCAATTTTTAAGACTAATAAAACTAGTTAGAAATTGGGTTATCTTGGTTATATGTAAATGCATTCATGGGAAATCGGTTCTTATAATTGGATTAACTCTGCATCACAATATCTTTGGTTCTGCCAAAATATTGTATTTTTATGGAATTTAGTTATGAGTAATATTATGTTAAGACAAATGGTGATATATGATATTTTCTGAAAACTCAAGTTCTCTTGAATATGCAGGAACAAAGTGTCTAGTTGCCCTTAGGCCCGCAATATAACCTGTTGTTTCTACTATAGTCAAGTGATCGGAATTCACATTGCATCTCAAGTTACTTTCCTTGACAAAACAACCGAATTCAATAGTTTGTATGCGATAAGGGAAGAACTGGTGAATACCGAGGTTTATTCAGGAAAATAACACATTGTGCAACTTTTGCCCCCTAACAGGGCAAAATTAAGGGGCTCGGGGTTTATCGCACAGTTGAAGGGCCACAGAATTTACATAAGGCGTTAAATCATCAGGTACACTGTATGTGCTTGAATCATCAATGGGTGCTCTTTCTAAAACGCAAATGAATCCCAATCACTTGGTAATTAAACATGAAGTTCATAAAACTGATCTATCATTTATAAAATGAACAGATGTCATTTTTATTTTAGAAGCTTTAATTCTGCTCAAAATGGCATTTATTGCAATTTGTACGTCTATCACAATGCTAATAATACCATGGTTGGTTGGGAGATTAATTAGTGGTAATGCAAAAATCCCCGTCCCTCTACTATTTCGAATGACCAAGTGTTGAGTACTCAAGTGATCAAGTCCTCAAACATTTTCCGATTTTTATCTAAATTAATTTGAGCCAAAACTTATTTTAGTTAGATGCTCTTACAGCAGCAAAACATACCTGCGTAGTATTTAATGCCCCTAAAAATCAAACCATGTTAGTATTGAGAACTACGCCCGGCGTATTTCATATGAAAATATCTTTATACTCACACTGATGCAGCAGAAGTAGGAAACTGTCTGGGGAAATCTAAATCGTGAATCACAATGATATAACACGAAAAATATTTAGATAGAGTCAATTTAATGAAAAAGCATCGTTTATTCAAGTCCTTACTCATCTTTCCACGAAATAAGTTTAGGAGATGATGGTTCGCATGTTTAATCAACTATTTTATACCCTTCTTTAATTAAATGCTGCACCCAAGTGCGTAAAATTCAGAACTACTCGCCTTTTTCGAAGAGTTATTTCCACAATTTGGTGTTTTAAAGGATTTTTACCCTTTGCTTGCAAATTAAAGTGGTTCACATTCAAATAAATTTGCAAAAATATGATCTTTAATGTCCCTTTTCTAACTTAGTGCTTAAAACTGTTTTTGCACCGCACAACCTAAATGTGGCGAAACAACAACTACTATGTGTATGTGTGTGCATTATTTCCTAAACGACTTCCTTCTTCCTCAGAACATGGATCTCATGCCAATATGCTTCTAAATAATATCCGATTATTTCATTTCTAGAATGTATTTTTTGTACCAACAGTCATACAAAGCAAGAGATACAGGCAGACTTGACAAACATTACGATAATACAAAGGAACACTTAAAAAAATATTGTATTGGATTTAGTCGTGTACATTCCCAAGCACAGGACTTTTTCGATTTAATGCACATCACAAATGATTTGTTCCTTTTCATAAAGAAAAATATTACCTTAAGGAAGAATTTTGGTTAAATAGAAATTAAAGACGTACATCGTAGGCATTGAAGTTAAGTTTGGATTTTTTCGTAATTTTATTTAATACGCAGCCTTCTTAGAAACGTATTAATTCATTTTTTAGGAAATGTTGGCATTAACAAATCTTTGAACCCACTGATGAGTGAAATGGTCTTATCTCTTTGGCTATCTAAAAGTTGTTTGAAGAGCAGGAAATTGGTTAAACAATAAGTAACAAATTTTAGGACATGGGCTTTTTTCAAACGGTTTGAGGAAGCTATTGATCATTCATCGATTAATAAGGCTGAAAAGCAAAAATACATGGAAGGCATAGGTGCAATTTTTCATGCTTCTTTGGCCTGGAGTAAAAGCTCTTGCGTGCATGATAAAACTTTATTGAAATCGATATGTGATGTTGAAAATGTCTCAGGTATCTCATCTTCATCGAGAATAGTAACAGTCCTGTTCACCACGAGGTCTTGTTGGGTATACGGACGTAGAATTGTTGAGAGGCTCAGCATCCCATACCATATATTGATGGGAATCATCATTCTGTCGGGGCTCCTCCGCTGGGGATAATACAGTTCGTTTGTTTTAATGAAGAATAAGATACAAGTGAAAAGGATAAAAGGCTTACACTGTGTGCCTAAGGAAATAAAAAGAAAATAATTATATCTTCAAATGTATGCAATTCAATAGGGTTATGGCATTTTTCGACTTACGCATTTGTACCTGTGGCATTCTTCTGCAGTTTGGGATGGTAAAATGTAATTTTTAATGTAGATATGTGAAAAAATAACTTTTAATTTTTAAGGACTACATACGGAGGCATGTATCCCCAAGGTTGTTTTCTGTAGGGGTCTTTTAGAATAAACATTGCGTATATTAATTCTATATTACTTTTATTATTGTGGATTTCAAGTATTAATTGTTTTTTTAAATTTATGGTTTACGAAAAAGGAATCATACACATCGTTTTTCGAGGGTTTATTTCTCAGTGTCACGTTTGACTGTGCTATCTCCGTATTTATAGAACACTCAATATCCATTAGGACTACCAAAGTGCCAATAAATGGTTGGTTTATTCTTTGATGTAGTCATAAAATTTGAACAGATAGACTGGCTTAACGGGTCTATGCACTTATTCTTAAATAGAAAACCCTCAATGCATAAACCTACTACTATGGTTCTGCACTTTATCTAGGGATACTGGCCACGAAGAAAATCGATTAGGTATTTAAAAACCTTCTCATTTTGACTCACTGCATATATAACTGTGAATTGAAATTTCCAAATACTTTCTGAAATAAAATAAGATGTTAATTTCAACTAATATGTGCCATGGGGCACGATTCCACAGGCTTCATAAAGTAGTATTCTGCTCTCGAGTTCTCGAAAAGTAATTAATTCGCAATGAGTTTATTTTCTTGAAAAACGGTTAAGATGCCTTATTATGGACTAAAGACCCAAGAACTAGGGTGCGCTAAATTTCAACCAAGATGAAGGCGAGAAGTGACCTAAGGAAACATTTAACGGGCATCAATTGCTCAAACTGTTTTATTCCTCGAAGTAAAGCTAGGGTATATTAACAGTTTGAAACACTTCACTCTAAATTATGTCTTAATTCGCTCATTGACTGAATGTTAAGTTGATGCATATTCCATAAAGCGACTGATTATTTGTTGATGCGGTTTCCATATCCTCTATTCCTATAAAATTTCTCTTATTCAAAGCCATGGGGAGGGAAACTGAATGAGCCTCATAAAAATTATGCAGTTAGATAAATCTTTTTGTTTTTCTATCACCTTGAGATTTCAATTATTTGTTTTAAAGTCAGGAAAGGGATATTACTGTATTTATCAGCAATCAAATAACATTTTTGTGTCTAGGTGAAAGAATCGCGTTGTTTCCTTACGACGGAATATCAGCATCTGAAATAATTTATCAGGCCTTATTTAAGCGTCAGTTCAATTGCACTTGCCTTCGAAGCAAGTTGGATATCTACGAAAGACAAAATTGTGTCAACAAAAATTCGCATTCTAATCACACCTCGGACATATTACCTGGAACTTCAAATGAGTATTTCGAGCAAAATAAATGAAGCCAATATATTTACGTTCACTAGCATGTCTACAGAAAAGCAACCACTTTTGCAATTTTTCACCTTGACGTAAACTCTCGGTGCAGTCGCAGTAAACGTTTATCGTTCCTTAAAAGAGTTCTCAGATAATACGATAGATCCTTGTTATTTCTTTATAAGCATTCTGCATTCCTAAGAAATTGTACTTGTACGTGGTACTTCATTTTCTTACACATTTTGCAAATTGGATAGTTGTGGATCATCAATTGGTTATGCATACAGTCAAGAATTCTAAATTATGTTTACGGAATAAGGACTACATGATACTCACCAATTAACGAAAGTGATATTAAAAGATGGTATTCGGGACTTTATACAAAATCAACAAAATCTTGTGTGAAATGATGCTTTATTTCGGGAATATTAAAATATTATGTTGGAATATATTTGCAAATTTTGCTTGACTCATTCAAAATATTCCCAAAGTTAAGGGCATAAACCATCAAAAGCGATGGTGTAAAATCTTCGAATGTAAAATGGTGGGCAATTTGCAGGACTACCAAAAGCTCCGCTCGGAAATATCAATAATTCGGTTGGTAATTCAGATAGTGCCTAGGATATGGGTAGAGTTCAGTGTGATTTCTATATGGTGGAATTTCGCTTCCAACAGGACCGTAATCTGAAATGGTCAAAACTAATCATTCATAAAAATGGCACCCATAAAACAATCTTATTGTCACCGTCTTTACATTGGTGGACTTGGAGATTTGGGTTTTCCTAGAATAACTTACCGTATGGAGGATAGTAGGGCCTGCATTGAAGTAATTATTAGGTTAAAATCTTGATTTGCATCTATCCAGGTTTTAAGAATGTCAGATTTACACGAACGGAGCGGGGTAAACTGGACACGGAACTGAAAAATCAGATTAATCAAAACTCCCTTTTCCATATTGAAAAAACCATGAAAATTTACCATAGTACTGTATACGTTGGCTATTAAAAATGATGAAGTTCGACAACATGTTTCATTATTTCGTATTAAATACACGGATTTCATTTCAAATGATGGCTTACGGCGGACAACAGCAAGAGCCATATTTTGGACAACAGGCTAGTAGATAAGAAATTATGTACATTTAAAGCAGTAAATTTTTATCCTACTTTCATTATAATTCCCTTTGTATTTAATTCTGGATGATGTGGTACTTGTGTTTGGAATTTTTTATGTAGATTATCGTCAGTTTAAGTGTTTATTGGAATTCGGGATCAAAGTAATTTTAAAAAATGTTCTAAAAGCATAATTCGCAAAAAATAACATCCTACTGAAATGATTTGTTTTTAATTTTCTAGAAATTTACATGAATAGTGATAAGTCTTATGAAATCACTCTTTTTCGTTTTAATTTGTTCTATGTGTGTTAACTATTGAATAAATCGTAATGGTACGTTAAAATGTGAAACAGCTTACGCATCTTTGAACTTTCTTTTTACTCTTATTCGTTTTACGTTCTTTATATACTACTGCCAATCTGCTTTGTCGATCAATCTATTGTGCGCATGATCCATTTAATGGGTTGTGCTCATTCGAAGAAACTGTCTTGCTCTGAGTCACATGTTTTCAACTTAATGTGGAGATTAAGTTTGATTTGGTTTTATTGCTCTTCAGGCTTCAATGAACAGCAGTCATTGCTTTAGAGCGAAAAGCTAACCATTGCTTGGTGGTAGCCGAATTCGTCGATATTATAAACCGCAAATGGCATCCTCACATTTTACTTCGAAGCGGTTATTTGCGAAATCTTTAATCTAGCAACGTAACATGATGATGGTTGCAGTCAAAATACTGCTATCAAGAATGGGTAGATTCAATTTACACTTATCTACTTGAAACAATCTAAACCAGGCTTTTTGCTTTGTTTAATTCAAATGTAATGAACTGCTTCAAAAATTGCCTATGTATTTCAAAAGAGTCCTAAACTTTTATCTTAATAATATTTGTGTGTAGTTGGGTATAAAGCCCTATTCAAGGTTGTCTATAAACGATCAAATCTTCTATATTCGTTCATTTCTTTAAATCCTATCAAAGTTGATCGAACTTATCATGTTTCTCGCTTATCTTAGGCTCTCGCAAAGTTAATATTCATTTAAAGTGATTTGACACTCCATAATATTTTATTATAGAACCAGTTGTTTATACAAGTTATCTTCTCAACTGAAAATTTGATGTTTGTGTTTGGTGAGATAAAGTATCTGTTCAGAGGTATTTTTGATACTAATTTCAAGTCACATCAATAAATGTACTGAAGCAAAGAACCCTTTTTCAGTGCCATAAAGATCCTTATTAATCCGTTAATTTCCAATAATCGGTGATAGCTTTTATTATTGGGCTTGAAGTGATTTATAATATTGTAGCATTGATAGACTGAGTTTGATATAAGTCGATCGATCCGCATCAAAACATCCGATGATTCACTGCATATCTAGCATTATGCATTCCAGCATGACCTCCCCCGACCGGCTGGACGCCATAATCTGCATCATGTGTGGGTCCTGGAGTGCCCATGTGCCCATCAGGTGGAGGCTCTATTAACAGAATTTCATGAGCCATATAGAAGTAGTGTTTCATGAAAACCGAGACACTTAGCGAAAATAAGTCTATGATAACAGTTTCTGGTATCACTTGGCATAACTATATCTTCATAATAAAATGAAAAAAATAATTCGCAATAAAGAAACTCACGGTTTAGTGGTTCCACATTAGGATAATCTACAACAACCATGATAGCACTTCATCAATTCATGTGACAAAGAAAAATTGTTCGATACCTTGTGGGCCCGTTTTTGTCCATATATTTTGAATATTTTGACGAACTCGAACTCACTGTGGGGCGGTGCGTATTCAGGGTAATCTGAAAATTAATCGATTCCGGCATTTTACTAAATATTTAGGTCATCTTTTCAGTGAGCATCCAGTTTCGTAAAATTGAGCAACTTTAGCATGCTTTTATGTACTTACGCGGTGGTGGAGGATAAAGAGGTGGGCCTATAGTGAAAACTCCAATTAATCAGTTTACACTACAGAACAATGTGCTGGTATAGCTAAAGGATATTTTATTATATTATACTTGATCTTGACTTACCAAAGAAACTAAAATGAGAATGTATATATGTGTTTTTTGCATTTAATGAAACTCGAAAAGATGCATAACTTTTACTCACCCAAAGTGATCCATTTCAGGCGGAACAGCTGCATTAAAATTATTTTCTAGTTATCCGTTATATCTTAAATTAATCTTTAGAAGAGCGTACGCCAGTAACAGGGCTCCCTAAAACAGAAAAATCTATCACTAGTGCCCCACTTAATTACTGAAAGCAAAGATTATTTTGTGGATCCTTACGATGGAAAAGACTGAGAAACCATTCCTCTAGGCTTAAACCCATCTAAAAGTGTATTAAAACATAAAACACATGTATATTAATCTGCTGGATATTTTGAGTGAGTCCCTTACACATTGCTGTTATCAGTGGGAAAAGGGATGACTGGAATAACACGACATTTTTTTGGCTTATATCGCAGATATCTGATTGGCAATTGGGCTGTTCAATCGCAACATGTACCATTAGTTCTGAACTGCGTTGAGATCGGTTGCCTGTGATGAACTAACTTCTCATAACTAAGATACTTTGACATCAGTCGGTAATTTCATTTTATTGAGTTTTCGCCTTCTAAGTTAAATGCAATTTCATAGTTTTCAACCGAAAAATTTCCTTGGTCTTTTGCGCAAAAATGTCTAAAATCAGTAAATCTACCATGATTTGTGTTTTGTAAATGGCGGCCACGTGGTATCCCAAAAGTTTTTCCTCGGAATTTTTATATCTGTCTTTTTATGCGAAATTTCATCGACGGTCGTAGTTCAACATTTATTTCATAATCCAAAAATTTATATAATATTTTACTAATGACCACTTCGTTTCAAAGCTTCTTGCATCTTAAATAGAACCAATATTTTCCACTCTTGTCAAGGTAGTTGGATCGGTTATAAGCAGGCTTGTCATCTAAAACCATTCCATGGAGATTCAATGAAGTAGAAGGAATTTTGAAACCAAAAGCGAAATGTAAGGACCTCACTTAAACGATTATGCTTCATTCGCTTGCCAAAATTATGGCACTGTTTTGGCAGCTCATTATAAAAATAGAAGCACAACATTGGAAAGCTTTTTCATTGAGGAGTCAATGGGTTCAATAGGATTTAAAATTAAATTACTCGAAATTTACAAGGTTACGTTTATCGGTGAACGGATTGACGTGGGAATGTTTAAGCCAAAATTGCTCAACTTCCACATCCTTAACCTACCGTGAAAGGAAATCATGATGGTGCCTTCAGTTAACGTCTTATTTCACGACCTAACTGATTCATTCCAACATTAAAATTGTGAATATCAATGAACAGGATTAGATTAATGACATAATTAACTTGTTTAGTGGTTTTAGATTTAACCAGATTGTCATTTTGCTCACATGATGAGCGTAGTCAATTAACTCTATTAAGCTGGTGCAGTCACTCATCAAATTCATTCAACGTAGCAATGAATTTGAAACTTCGATTTTATTCAAAATGAGCTTCCTGAATTTCAGCATAACATAGAAACACTATAATCGCTAAAATTTGAGATTTTGCTGATAATACTCCTGTAGCTTTAAGATAAATGTATTATTTACCTTCTAACTGCAATAATAATAGCTTGCCACTTTGTTGCTTCCAAAAACTGCTTAACCATTTCAATGAAGTGATTTTAATTTTAATTTGTTAACTATTTGTGAAATATTAAAGTACTGATAGTAGTTATTTAATTTTTGTGTGGAACCTACAAGTTTGTTTGGCACCTATGTTCAAAGTAACATTGTTTCCATTTGCTGCTTCTACAGTGCATTAATAGATTAATCGAGATGATGCAGGTTATGTGTATTTTGGTTTGTCTTTATGACATGTAGTACTAATTTTAGTTTGTGGTGTTTGTAATTTCCAGTTTTGTCAAATGAAAGTTTTAGCGAAATTACTAAGAAATATTTCGAAAAGCGACAGTCCAATATTAATATCGTCGATAGCCGAAGTCACTTGTGTAACCATATATTGGGTAACTGTGGTAGCTATTTCCACGTCCGTATCCGGCTGAGTAGTACCTCGAATCGTCTACACCCCAATCTAAAAACGGAGATTTTAATTAAAGCTCCACACCCACCGAACACTATGACAAAGTAGAATCATTGTATTGCTCCAACGTTTCTGTTAAGTGGTTTCAATGTGCTTTTAAAATGCTTACGTACAAGGATATTGTGAGAGGCCCCTTAAGATAATCAAAATGAAATATCCACTTTATCAATATTTTCTAAATCACTGATAATGCTTACCAGTAAGGGCCTCTAGAATTCAACAAATCAGATACATTGAACAGCTTTAACATAATTGCCGCTCATTGCTCAATCGTTTTTTACAAAACAAGTTTGGGATTACCTATATCGATAGCGGTAAGGCGAAAAGTGCCCTAAAATATTTTATTTACCGTTACGATACGTTCACAACATTAGTTAGCTGTTACACTTACCATAGTAACAGTAGCTACCAATTTTTAAATAGAGCCATGTTAGTATTATCCGCAGTTGCCAAAGCATAGCCTCATCAGATAGAATTTAATCTACTATCAAGGCTTACACTGGTGGGCTCCAGTTGTCTACAGATATAACCACTTCAGAAATTATTTACAAGAATATCCTTACAGCATTTTTCTAAGGAGGTTTTTTCTGAGAGAATTTTTGTAGTAATAGGCGCGTTTGATTCACCTTCGAATTGCAAATATTTAATGAATAGGGGTGAAGTGGTCTTCAATAGAATTGAAGCAATCAACGTCTCTAAATCAATTCTATATCACCTAGACTTTGGCTTTCTTAATTTTTTGCTTTGTGCCCGTCGATTTGGCTTCATCCATCAGCCTTTACAGTCTCGGTGAACTCTTACACTACACTTACAACTGTGACAAAAACACAAGTTATGGGGTATTTGCGGGTAGTATAGAGGAATGAAATGAAATGAGATTTGGCTTACCCATGTTTGAACAGTTAGTAGGATGGCACTTAGGCAAATATATATTCAGTGAAAGATTTTATCTGAACAATTGATTGGATGTTTGAAAATAACCTTGATGACGAAATCTCTTTGAAAGTTTGCAATTAGGCTATCTACACCCAGTTTTTCATATAAAAATTACACACATTCCAATTTTCGTTTTTAGATTAAGGTTAATTATAGCAATTTTCCTATCAATTCTAGAAAATGTCAAACTGCACCAAACTACTCTCAACTGTTTGAATTTCAGTTAACGGAGAAAAATAAATTCGAGTTTCCAATTCTTTCATTCATTTTAATGGTATTGATTCTCTGAGTGCAATTTCAGTGATTTGCTTATTTAATTTTAAATAATAAAATAAATCGAAAAACAGGACCATATCAAGTTTTTGTGAGTCGTAATAAAACATAGCTTTTTACCAGTTGATTATTAAAGTTGATAAATCAAGCATGATATATTTCAAATGATTAAGTTAATAACACTTAACATTGTAGATATGGCTTACTCTGTGGGAAGCAGATAGAGTACTATGAACCATAAGGTTCATTAGCCGAACACAAATACTTTATTTTTGTTTGAAATTAAAGAGACCTTTATTTTGGTGGAGGTAAACCAGTGAGAAATATGGTATAATTTATGACGGGGTATAAGTTGTTCAGCATTATAGACATTAAAGAGATATTTAGCTTTGGCTTGGCAGTCGCGATAGACTAGGTACTGGGCTGTTTCCCATGCTCATACAAAACTCAGTCAAACGCAGTGATCCAAATCCCTCGCCATCTAGAGACTGGGTAAAGTCCGTTATTCCCGTACCGCACGCGTTCCTAGTAAAACTGATACGGATATTTCGATATTAGGACAGAAAATTGCAGTATAAATTATCAAGTCATTGGGTACTAATTTCAAAAAATGGAACAATCATTTATCTTTCAAATGGTAATAAATTTTCTATAGTTTGTGTTAATTCGAACTGTTCTTGAGATGTAATGGCTAAAAGTAGACTCTCCATTTTAGTTTGAAATAAGCGACTGAGTGACGGGATATTTTTATGTACTCTAGAAGTTAATAAATCAAATATTAACAGTTATTTATTCGGTGACAATGACTAAACGCTGAATTAATTTTTACATCATGCTAAGGATTACCGGGTTTGAATGTGAAATTCCATGTCATCTATTAAATCTAGGAAAATGATTTGTTCACATTCCAAAATTTTCATCTAGGGTAGTTGTTATTTTTGTAGACTGTTTCCAATACTATTAGTGTATTTCGCTACTTACACCAAATACATTCTTAATGGTCGATTTATCAAATATGAAGGCTATAACCTGAGGTTTTTAACAGTCCAAACATTACTATTCATCATTAAGGATCTGCTAATGATATATCATTGCATTCCTCGATCCCAAAACTAACTAACTTAAGAATATCATTTTTGGTGGTAAAAACTGACTGGTTTTGATAAATAGTTTAATTGAGATAAGAAATTAGTGAAATGCGAAATAGTTAATGGATTGCGAGTCATTTTTAATGCAGAAGATTTGCATTCTTCTTCAATAGAAAATATGACCTATCAATGGATCAGTTCGAGGATAGGAGGCGAGATCGTTCCCTGCAGCGTAGTACCTTGAATCGTCCTCGAGATAGTCTGCAAAGTGAATTTGCCATCTCAGCATATTACTATTCCATGAATTCTTTGGTCGATAAAGCAACTGTCATCCGTGCTTACATGCATAAGATGGAATCCTATAATTTTAATCATTGTTGTAACTTTTTTCCTAAGTTAATTCTAAAATCGTATTCACACTACTTATAAGGCCATGGATACATCCTAAAAATAAATGGAGGAATAGTATTGAATATCACTCGGAATAGCTCCTCGAAATAGAATATGCCAATAAGAACAGTCTTACTCGTTTGGTGAGGGGCAATAAGATGTAAAAGTATCTAAGTTAGGAACTATGTTATAAACAAGTATTTTCATTTCATAACTAAGATATACTAAGACTTGCTTAAATCTACACGTGGACTGTTTGGGAGAAAACGCGCAAGATAAATGAATGTTGCAAAGTGGATTTTATTAATTCTATACTTACTAAGAATAGTGGATTCTTGGTGGACCCAATTTATCTACGAACAATGACAGTTAACAGATTATCAAATAAAAAAACACGTAAAAGGGCTCTATTGGAAGAATTCATAATTTCAATCCACGTTTTGTAGTTTTAATTTTAAAATTGCTCATAAATTTGAAAGTACTCTAACTTCTGCCAAGTATTTGGTTTCAAAATTTGTTTCAAATTATCAGGTATAAATAAAAACTACAAACTGTTGACCACTTACCCATGACTGAAGTCACACCAGCTGAGATGAAAACGAAACTATTTATGAAATTTAAAATGCAGTTTAATCCTGCTAATTGGTTGCTTTGTACTTAAAAGGAAAGTCAATCATGTTCTCTAATGGACTAGCTCTCATCTCTTGTGAAGTCTCAAAAATTGCGAACTAAACTGTCATGCAATCATGAGGTGTTCCGTAGTGCATCAAATTAATTTGCAGAAATAATCAGAGATTAAGCTTAAAAGTGAAAGTTATCACACTTGTAAGGATAATCGATTGATCAGCTTGTGAGTAGCGACAAAATTTGATTTTCCCTTAACAATGAATGCTATCTGTTCGAGCGTTTCAATAAACGATTAAATAGCATTTATTTCTTCACCGACAAAGAAATTTTATTTAAACGCCGAAGGATCATCAAAATATTTTCTCCACTTACCACCCCTATATTTTAGTAATTTTTAAGGGAGACTCTATGAAAATGCGGTTTCCTGTAAATGTCTTCGAGCAGAAATTCACCATGAAAGATTATTGTTACCAAAATCTTCGAAGTTAAACAGCCCCACTGAACAATAAAGGAGAACATAGTTAAATTTTTAGTTTGCAGTGTAATTAGAAAATATCTAACTTCTGTTCGAAATTTAATTTTCGGGGTTTTTTTCCGGTACACCTATTCGCAGCTGTCTATAAACAGGAGATCTCCAAATTTAAATTTTAAATCTATTTAATTATTAAAATGCTAATTAAAATTGTTTTGAGCAGACATTAATTTAAATATCCATGCAAGTTCAATTTCATTTCTCCCTTGCAGACATAAATCCAATAAAACTTATACGTCAGCCTCTAAATTGTGCATACATTCACAAAACGATATGATCAAAAGTTAAATTCAAGGTCGAAGGCTAAGAGAAGCATAAACTATAGTCCACTTAACGAGGCTGGACAAATTGGTTAAAACATTTTGACAAATCAGCAGAATATATTTCAATAAGGTGAAGGCAATTACAGCCTCAATTCTCCGAGGTGTTGATTCATGCAAATTGTGCACTGTTTCCAGAGGAATTTTAGCTCATTACCTAGGTTAAACACTCTCCAGTTCTTTTAGAGACAATGACGGCGACGGCGGAAAGCGACTTCTTACTTGAATCTCTAAAGTCGGCCATAATGATGTTGAGGTGTGGGGATTGTGGTGGTGGTCAGATGAGACGCTCAACTTTATTGAAATGGTCCTCCTCGTGCCGCCATTCTTTAACTGTTGTAGCTGCTGCATGGATTGGTGCTGCATTACCATTATCTTGAAAGATGTCGGCGTTCTCATCCGAAAACCGCAGTTCCAGAACAACCATAGGAGGATGAACTTGGTCGCCCGAAATTCCTAAGTAGTCTCGGCTGCTGATTCTTCTTCGGTGAAGGGTGCTATTTCATTGGCCCGGCGGCGGATTTCCAAGAAATAGCACCCCAGATCATCTTGCCAGAACCCCCGCCGCCATGTTTTACGGTTGGCGGGAAGAAGGCAGCAGTCGGGGTCGAGTGCTTCGTTCGGTTGTCTCCAAATGTACCTGGGTCGGAAATGAGGTTCTAAACGACGATTATTCGTCAAAGAAAAGCACCCATTTTTCCACTGCTCGAGGGGTAGACCAATTCTGGAGGTTTCTACTCCACTGCTCTAAGCACATTGAAGCATTTGTCGTCTTGGATAGCAGAGGTTTTGTAATTGCAGCTCTTCCGTGGAATTCAGCTCCCGTGTACAACTCCCGATGAGGAACAGTTTCTGTGGAAACTGGGTTCTGGGAATGTTCACGGAAGAGATCTGCAGTGATTTTAGGAGCCCTGGTCTTGTGATCCTCTCTGACAATTCGATTTAGATTCTGACGGTCTCTCTCAGCCAACAATTTGAACTTTCGGCCAGACCTGTCTGTGCTTTGCTGAGGACGATGTTCTCCCTTCCCTTCCAAAGGCGACAGCAGTCATTACTTTTGAGACAGCACCTCTTGAGGCGCCGCCATGCATTCGGTGGGAGGGGGACAGTTTCCCTTACACTAGCCCCTGCTGCCATACGAGCACCAACAATTTGGTCTCTTTGAAAGTTCTGGTGGTGTGCCACTTTTAGAAGCCTCTACTTATAGACATTCATTAACAATAGTAATAAACAAAAAAGCATTAAGATATGTCAAGTTCTGATTGTTTAAAACATGTTCAAAGATTTTGATGCCAACATGTTAGGTGATTCCACCATTTTCGCCGACCCCTGTATGAGTTCCCTATAGTTGAACTCACATAAATTCTTGGGTCTAATAGAATTTCGGTAATAAGAGTACCATTCTTTGTCATGTCTTATAACAACAAATCAGTCACCCATGAATTCCAGAAGCATTTGTTTGCACTACGAAATCTGTTTATGCACTTGTTTTAAGTAATTGCGTGCACCTGAAAAAGGCAAAATGCACACTTTATAAATCTTACGCATATATGAACTTGACTTTAACTGAAGATCTTGATTTTTAGAAGGAATCGGTGGAAACGATTTCAATTTTACAGGAAGTAAATTTTAAATCAATCCGAGAAAAGCACATACCTGAGTGAAAATGACTTTTTCATTGCTTCAATTTGTTCTTAGTGTTACACCCTTCTATAATAATTTGTAAAAGATTTCTACATTACTTACTGTCCATTTTTCAATTTTCGTACTAGCATCGATTCTTAACCACATGCCATGTAGTAAAATACTGCAAATTACTGATATCCTTCTCTTAGAGTTAGTAAAAAAATGCTCCATTGTGGTGCATAAAAGTGCCCAAATAGCTAAAAATTTCCATGTAACAAAGGCACTTGGTTAGGCAAGCATTTAGTGTAATTATTCTACAAAATCAACTCAGGTTTAGTCGAAAGTTAACGACATTATTTCCTCGTATTAGATTGATATTTAGTTAAGAAACCAGCAGAATGAAAAGTGTATATATAATATCCGCTTCTTGAGGCCTGATGCCGTAGACACGATTCTCATCTCAAAATTGTTGGGTTCTTTCTCTCCGGCATTTTAAATATTGCATTAGGTTTGTAGCCCTGCCTATCGCTGGTTATGCAGTAGAGTATTGAATCGTCCACCTGTTCAGATTCTAGCAAAAGTGCAAAACAAATGGGTAATCTGTTGAAGCAAATTTATAATACAAAATTTCAAGCATTCTCAAATGCGGAGCAGACATTCCAATCTGTTGTATACATATCTGGAAGCTGTTTTAACGCTTCTAAAAATATGTTGACAAAATATGTGGGAAATTGCCTTCAGTTTATGAAAATCTGTGTTACTGATACGTTGTAACTCCGCCTATTAAAACTCCTTTCTTAAGAAGCTTGAAGGCAAATCATTTTGTGTGCTGAAGATATTTTTTTAGTTTTAATTGGACGTGCTTTCGTGAAACTTTGTGCAAACTCCTATTCTTTTGATAGGTTTAATTGATCCTATGCTGATCTAACTGAAATCATTAAATAGTGATTCAATGGTGTTGCCTTGTAGTCGGATTTTAATTAGAATATGGGTCAGGATAACTCACCATATTGATCAGGAGGAACCCTAAATTAACAAATATTATTCCCTTCACATGATCACTGCATTCGACGTGTTAGAGTATAAGTAATTTCTACCTATATGGTTTAGAGTACTGAGGGGCATTTTCATGTGAACCTGATTACAGAAAAAGAATTTGAATGTCATAGGCAAGCACAAAATCAGCCTTGTCCATTAGAATTTCCACTAACTTACTCATGTTGCCCTGATTCCTAAATTAATTCCTTTCATTATCATTTGACAGATACATATATTTACAATTTATGATAGTTAATAGCTTACGAATCATAAAGATGTCCTGGTCGCTTTCTCCTGTAAAAGAAGCCTGAATACATTTTAAATTTTTTTTTAACATCTCTACCGTTATTTTAATTTTTTTCAAAATTTACCTGCTGATGGTTCACAACTATGTAATAGCGACTTAGTTGAACTAAATTATTATGAGATTGAGCATGCATGAACCTATTTAGCGAAATGAGAAAGACTGGAAGCAAAAGTTATAAGTTTGGATCTCACTCATTCTCGATATTGTTATTAGAGACGCACATTTTTTCCCTTATTTATACTTTATTGAACAGGTTAATCGCCAATCTATTCACACTTTTTCACGTTACTAAGATGAAGTACAACTAAAATAATTTTCCGCTATATGCACCTTAATTTTTATTACAGAGAATGAAATCTTGACGGATGGCCTTCATTATTTTTTCGCCTAGTAAAATTTCCTCATAAATGACCTCTGGATAGTACATGTTTATCATAATTAGCTGAAATCAGTTACAAATGCATCCAATAAGTTATACTTGCGAATGGTTACAACCATCATTTTAAAAGTTCATCACCTTTTTTCGAGTTCAATCAAGGTCGTAGTATAAAAATGCAAGGCCCGGAGCTAATGTATACATTATGAGCTTTTGAAAAGAAGATTTCGACAATTGTCGAACCAGGGCGAAGCATTGTTCAGAATTTTGAGGTTTCGAGGTAAACGTCTTATTAAGAAATGAATGAAAATAGGGTCAGAATCAGAAAGCTTTAGCTGAGTAAATTTGGCGGAATAATTGTTCGTTATTCTCCCATGTGCTAATATTTTTCTTGCACATCATTCTCCTTTGAAAGTGTAAACCCTCTGTATTCATGTAGTTGGTCACAACAAGGAGAAATCGTTACTGGAGCACCCACTTGATTTATCAGGTAAAAGATAAACAGGCATCATGATGACTCGCGCCGTCCATCCAAATTAAAAGATGATGGCGGCTACTGATCAATGCTCACCCTCAGATGCGCTCGCACAGCAGCAGATTTCTTTGAAAATCTGTTGAAGAAAGTGTGAAAGAGCCTCACATCAAAGAGAAACATCCTGCTGAAGTAGAAAGATCCCGGTCCGTTTCCAGTGCGAAATGCTTCCAACAAGATCAAAGCATCACACTCAAAGTAAAAGATTGACTGAATCATGTATACTACGTTCCCCTAACTGTCATGGTTTTCGAATATCTGCGTTTTTTTAAGGGAGAGCTCAGATGATGCTATTTTACTCAGTATGCATGTCAGCAGAAGGATCCGGTCCTTGCTGTCACAACTGCTTGTTAGCTTATGTTTGCATCTACATCATTCTCATCGTATGACCTCCAAACTCCATGGATCCTAACTCGGTGCACCATTATGGACAGTTGGGCATTGACGTTGTGGAACCCACTAACAGTCATGCTGCAAGTGTTTAAGATGCCTAGGACAGGAGCAAAGCAATTTTAAACGGGAATAGCCGCTAATTGTGGCAGGTATTTTGATTAAATCTGTCTTAATGCAGATTTAATAAGGTCTCGACTCTCGGTCTATTGAATTGCCTTTGAATTCATTACATTTCGTTTGTACCGGCAACTTTTTTACCTTTTTCTAATGGTACTGTACAATCTGTTTCAACAGCCTTCTAAAATGGTTGATAATACTATTTTGGTTGATCTGCTTTTGAGTTTTTTTCGTATTTGTATTATATTTTTTCATTTGCTATCTCCTTTGGTTAACTTAAGTTTTTTCAGAAAATTCTGTTAATGATTGGAATTCATCTGTTTTAAAAATTACTAATAGATTTCAGTAGCAAAACGCTTCCTTGGATGATTCTCTCGGCTAATTTTTAATTTCAGTTGTCAATAACTAGCTCTATTTACTTGCCTAAGGCTGGAAAAATGAACTTCTTTGTATTTCTAACAATAAAAACAACTGTTAGTAGTGCTTGCTTGTAATTTTTCAATAATTTGAAATAAAATTACTGTTTTGAAGTGTCAATTAATCAATTAATGAAACCTTATATTAAAATAACATTGGTCCATATTATTGATGGGCCTGGAATGGAATGAATTACAAAAACCTGAGTAGACATTTTTACAATAATTTCTTGGCTCTATAATGCCAGAGAGAAAACCCAATCTATGAGCTGGAAAAATTAGTGCCTTTTGCTTAACGACTGCCGTTAGTTCAACATCTTGAGGTTTGCATAAATTTGCCCATTAGGTTTTCGCCTTGCTGAGTAAATCTTACTCTATAACTTAGCCCTTCCTATGTTTCAAGGTAGATTCAATGCAGCAATTTGTAGATAACATTGTGTTTACGGAATGATATTTAATATTGACAGAAGCTTTATTCGTGTTATAATAAACTAGTTTTTAAACGAAATATGGATTTGTAGTGAGATTAGATTTTTAAATCGAACAGATCATAACACTTTTTTGCCTTTTCTCGATTATAGACCTTTAATGATGATAAAATTTACATATACATTATAGATATATTGTTAGCAGTGTGCCCGTTTATCTATCCTTTGTAATTGACCAAAATAATAATTCTGTTTTGTACAACTACTCATTCCAGAAGACGTGTAAATGCAACCTCCATATTCTCTCATAGTGTTTCGAAATGAATCCGAAACTAGGGTATTTCGCTTTGTTTAAATAGGGTTCCAATACAATTGGTGCATGCTTACATGGGTAAGTATCTTAGTCCAAATCATTTTTCTCCCTCATAAAGAGCGTCTCCTACAGGTCTGTTGAAAATTGAATTTTATATAGCTAAGAGAGCTTACCATTCATTATGTGATTGAGTGTCCTATTATTACATAACAAGTTTATTTGTCTTAATTCAGCTTATCAAACCAATAAAAGATGTTTGACTGGTGTAGGAACAGTTCACCTACGAGTATTCTCATAAGTAGTTCTACAACCTTGATCTTGAGGATTCAGCATAGTAAAATCGTTCAATCAAAGTGGTATTCTTCCAAGAGAAGCCAGATTGAACCATAGAGCATTTCTCATATGGCATTGAATGTCATAGTTTCTAGACTAGGACATAGTTTTTGAAACTCTTCAAAATAACTCATTAGAGTGCTTTGAACAGGCAGTCAATTTACAAGGAATTCAATCGAATTTCAGCATTAAGTCTCAATTTCGTTATGGTTTAATACCTTAAGACTTGAAATATCAAGTATTCATATGGGTTTGACTCTAACACGTTTAAACAAGACAGCGATAGGCTGCAGTTCTGGCTTGAAGTCGCTGAGTTACTTAATAAAGATGCTTCATCCTTCAAGGAAACCAAACTTTGGTTCATTTAAGAGCTGGGGTACATCTTGGTGAGGGTGTTAAATGCATTAAAGATCGTTAAGAAGGATAATGGATGTTATGTTATTTCTGTTGTGGTAAGCATGAAGGCCTTTTATTGGAGCTCTTCCCAATTCCTTGTTGCGACTGTTTTCGTTTCTGCGAGGCTCAATTTAAAAATTAGCGTGCTAACCTCACACTTCGTCATGACTCTGCTGGGAAACATTACGCCTTAATTAATCGAATTACAGGTAAATCTGATTAATTCAATCTCTAACGTAGTGCCACCTCCAACATCACTAACACGTTTGTTCACTTGCAACCATTGAGTACAATTATGGGTGGACTGACTACTACCTACATTTCTTATTCCTTTGCATGATAATCAGTTAGTCCCAAATCAGAGAACTGATCGATTATTTATTTACCTAATAAGCGAATTCGGTCTTAGAAGTCACTTTTTGTTAATATTTGTTCAAATCAACTAATCAATAGTCATAGGTATTAATATGCTTAGTGTATAAAACACGCTAATAGTAATTGCCATTGTAGCAAATACGATGGAGCTCATTGTGGTACTGACTTGCAACCATCTTCCTAGCAATTTAAGAAAGAAGGCTCGGGCTCAACTTTTTGTGCTCTTTTTTTCGAATTCCCTAGTGTGAGAATTTCTCCAAATGCACTAAAAAATGCTTTCAGCGTCCGAGTGATTAAATTACGATGCAGTAAGATTGGATTAGGCTAAGGCGAATCATTATGCCCTCGGTATCCGTGATTGGACCTGCCTTAAAAATTCTCACAATGATTTCGAAAATAGCATTCATATTTCGTTCTAGATTCATTGATACCCAGAGAATGAGGCTATTTTAATAATACAAAACCTTTATTTTTAAGGGATGGAAAATATCAATGAAATGTGTAGTACTCTCACAAACAACAACATAGCAGCATAAAGGAGATAGACAAGAAACAAATAAGGGAGAATCAGTTCCATTATGAAGGAGCTGTTAGGATAACTAGGAGTAGTTTTTTCTGATAATTAGTGCCTGCGGGGATACTTGTAAGAACCGCACTTCTGGCATACTGGTGCTAGAAGAAAAGAATTGGGTTAATTTCTTGTTAGTTCAGTTCACTCACTAGCTTTCCTCTTTCAATCAACTAGGTTAAACTTACGTCGAGGGTTGCGTGAGTTCGATCGACGACCTAAAATAGAGCATACGATAATGTTGGATGAGACTCTTGGAAATGAGTGCCGTTTAATTACTCCTTAACCAGCGTTAATGCTGTGGCCACCAATTCTAATGACTTTTAGGAAGGATTAGAAGATGTTGTCGGCTCTGATGCTTTTAGGAATCTTACCGCGGTTGCGTCCACTTCCATAATGGGGATTGTTTCTCCTAGGACGAACTAAACAACCAAAGACTTCCTTTGAGTGCTAGTCCTCACTTGTCCTTGTGATGCTTATTTTGTCAATGGGAGAGGGCTGAAATATTTTTTTATGGAAATGCAGCTTAAGAAATCACCTCTACGTGTCCAGTAGTGTTCGACGAATTCTCCATCCCCATCGGAGTCGCTTTCTGAAGCAGAGTTGCCGTAGTCGCTTGAGCTCGATGTGGAAGATGTTTCGGAACTCTCACTCATACTGTCTGAAGAGTCGGATTTAGAGGCCATTGAAATTGGGGCGTTTGAGTTTTGCTGGTTAGCTGGAAGTGTTAATGTGTTAGACATATCTTTAACTTTCAACTCGGTTTTTGAAATTATCGCACATATTTCCTGCTTACCGCTACAATCTTTGTCTCCGTTCCCACCGTTATTTCCGCTAGCTGTAACATAAAATAGTTATTATCTTAATTCATTCACTCGCTCTCTATTGAGGTTTGGTGTTCAACGCACATTTTTTCTTCCACAGTCGCGAAATAATGATTTTTTCCTCACCACTAGGGGCTTCGTGTCCCTTTATAGCTAAAAGTTGCAAAGATTAATTGTTGTATGGTTTTGTTACTTGACGGCTCTCGTTTCCAGTAGCGCTCGACCATGATCTTCTCTTCGCCATCATCATCGGAGGAAGACTCGGCTTTACGGTCAAAAAATGCAATAATGCTTCTTTTTACATTTGACAATTATTTTAAATATATCATATTCCTTACCACCGTTTTGTGATGACCCATTGTCATCGACATCAGCTGTGTTAGAGAAACACGGTATGTTAAAAAACATCCAGAATCTCTATAATTTCCTATAAAGATTGCTTTATTACCGCATTTGGAAGGCTTCTTCCAGTATTGTTCTTCCGAAGCCTTGTTTGGACCTGTACATCGATAAATATTGCGTTAAACAAGAGCTTAAGCTAATGGGGACGAATGTACTCAATATGATTCCTACCGCATTTGGGTGCTCTTCGGGAGGGCATGGTAACAAAGTGGGATTCTGGTGCTTCCTACGAGACGACTTAGTGGAATGACGCTGCGCAAGAGATTAATGTCTCTTATATTTAAGAATTGAATGCGCTCGAGGCCCAAGCCAATGAGTAGAGAGAGGTGCAGGCATTCAACTAGTTACCGGGGCCTCCCTGCGCGTGATCTCCCGCGGTGCCAAGAACAGCTTACTGTGTTCTCCAATAAATTATCCACAACTAATTACGAAAGTGAATTCAGATATTCGCCTAATTAGATTTCTATTGGGGAGTAAAATCTCTAGGCCATGGGATTCTTGGATAGTTTGACGAGCTAAGCAACGATAAGGCCACGTTGTCATCGAAATCAGCCTGTACATTCTTTACCTCCAGTCTTTGTAATTGTGCCAGCTCATCTAATTCCAAGTTAAAATAACCCTGACGTAAACCACAGGTTTTAGATTTTCTCGTTCCTCAAAATTTGAAATTCGCGAATGCTTCTCGTTTAACTAAGCTTTTCCAAACTTCTAGAGGGTATTGTTTGAGGTATTTCAAAGTTGTTTTTACTTTGTCGGGTCTATAAAATAACAATCAACACTAAGAAAAGGGAAAATTTGCAAAAAATGTTTATTAACACTATGTTTGCACATATTGTGAATCTGCTGCATTTAATAATTCCTAAAAAGTGATCAAAAGATTGACGGATCATTCGCCACAGCAGTATGCGCTCTAGTCAATTTGAAACCAAGCCTTTCTTCGCATGACTTTGACATCGTGGAATCAAATTAAGCATCCGTGATTAACTTAGAGTGATTCTAATTTCGTTGACATCTATCTAAGCTTTCTCAAGAATTCGTCTCTTGGCTTCGTAACAATTCTCTGAGTAAAATCTTTTGACAATCATTCTTAAGAACATTTTATTTTTTCAGCATTTCAACGTTTAGTCCCGATCGCCGTTCAGAGTCAGCTTGTGTCAGTCTCGACGTCTTAGTTTTACTCTTTTAGACTAACCATTGGCTAACTTTTCCCTCTTGCTCATTCTCCTTGCCCCAAAATCATGTGAGTGGAGGAGCAGCAGTGTCATAAGAACTATCTCACTCCGACTTAATTATCAACTGTAAAGACAAACTCGATTTTCAAAGGCTTTAAAATGATGCCCAGAGGACTATAGTGACCCTCTTATTTCACTTAAGGGTACTTCAAATTGTAACGAATGGGAAACCTGTATGTCTTAAATAAAAGCTCAAGTTTTCTTCTAAAATGGCCACTGAATCTATACAAAAAACATGCAGGCTTTTATCCCATTTTTCGATTATTAAGTAGAGAGGAGTTACTCAGTTAGTGGTGTTGCAATTTGGATTTAATATATTCCAGATGCATCATGTGGAGAGCATTAATAGTGGTCACTAGAAGAAAATTTTAAATGAATCGATGTCCAATACACGTATCGCCGCTTAGTGCATCTTTGATCTAATAAACCGACGAATTCTAACAAATCAACCTCTCTCATTAGTACATTTCGGTACTAATAACCATGATGCGCGATTAATCCGTTTTGTTAAATATAATCAGAAGCAACATCTAAATATCAAAATCACCCAAAACCATGGATTTTCCAGTATCAAGCATACTACGTGTTAGAAATGTTGCAGCTGGTACTTTATTAAGTAAGAAGCTTAAACTGTATATCTTTATTAAAAATGTAATTACCTTTGTTTTTGGATTTATTTGTATAAAGCAACAGTAAAGGTATCGGTGATAATAACACTATTCTGATTTCCCCTAGTTAATTGGGATATCACATCCTTGTCATTTTAAGTATTAGTTGGATTTAAAAATGCAATTTGTAATTCCCGTCTCAGTCCACAATATGACTACTCCTGGGCTCCGAGAGCTGCGTCATGCACAACAGTCAGCTTCTCATCACACTGTTGCACCAAGAAGAGTACTCCAATTGTTAGATTCACAGTCAATTGGATTAATTTAATATTCTCTTGAACACGGCTTCCAAGCACTAGATGGACTCTCACAAAGCCTCTGTAAGGGACTCCAGTTTGTCAAAACAAGTGCCCAATCGCTAAGGCGGATCAGCCAGTCCACATCTAGTGCAAAATCTCTCCTATAGGATTAAATGGTCCATTTGGCAGTTACCACACCAAATTTTGCTTTCACGCGTGTTTTGAACATCAAAGCTCGTAATTAGGCACCAATTTAGACATTAAAAACATCGAAAACGTTAAAGTTCTTGTAAAATTTGTTCCGGTTAGTCATCATGTGCGTTAATAACAAATAAATACATAGTTTAGATATATCATAACTTATTCACTGCTATGTACTCTATTCTACCGTCAAAACAGTAAACCATTTTCAACTCGCCTATTTTGAATGAGAATGGGTCCCACTAATCTATAAGTGGGAAGCGAAATCTTTTAGCCCTTTTACAAAAGAACTCTCGTCGATAAATCCAGGCAGTTCCAACCTCGCCTCTATCTAGCAAGCTCACAGTCAACAATCGGTTACTTCGTTTCTCACAAAATTCTTTAACGTGTTTGTATCTTCAGTGAATAGTTTTGAGGGCTCGGCTGTGCACCCTCGCTTTCAGTAATACTTCGACTGAGAGTTTTTTATCTTACCTTTTCAATTTTCCCCAGGATATATTCATGTTGTCTAGGTAATTATAAGTGGATTCCTAAGAGCAATTATTTTATTAATCCCTTATCCAAAGCCTTGGTGAAAAGAATTTCAAAATTTTTTGTACATATTTTAGACTTTTTCAGAATCTATTTATTTACTTCAGTGTACACATTATGAAAATGCATAGGCATTTTTCTTACCGGTCTGTTTAGATGTTTTTAGCAACAAATTGAAGCTAATTCACTGAATCATTTCATGCTGTCTGATTGTTTCAAGGCCTTCTTTATGCGATGACTGTAATAATTAGGAGCTCACATTGGGTATGTGTTTCGGTACTCTCTCAAAAATGATTGAGCTAGATTAAAAGGTTTTTCTTCACTCTCACAATAATCCTATTACCGTGTAGTTGTAGTTGATTAGTGACTTGGGCACTCATTAATCGCTTGAGTCCACAAGCGTCAATTTTTATCACGATGACGTAGGCGGTATTTGTGGGATTTCGTTTGTTGTCTGTTTCATTATCCAAAACAACTGGAATTTCGCAGCTGTACACTTGCTCAATTTTCTGCATTGAATCCTCATGTAATGTCTATTTTCTAGCCGAAAACGGGGTTTTCAGGTAGGAATACAAATCATTTGCCATCATATTAGGTTTTAAAATGTGCTAAGTGGAAGTAATTATGTGCCGCCAAAGAATGTTTCACCACCATCATTTGTGTTTCCAATTACTCAATAGGAGAAATAGACAACCACAGGCGGTCTATTTATCCCAACCAACCTGAAGCCTTAATTTTATTTCATCGATTTGGAAAGTGTTTCTAATAAAACCTGAATGAAGGGTCTCAAGGTTTGGTTAATCGAGTTTAAAAAACTCCAAGCTGCTCTTCCACGATACTTGACAAGTGTCACCTGACGGCACTGTCGGAACGATGGAAATGGGACCCTTGACTAAAACATTGTCTTATCTTAGATCAGGGCACCACTTTTTATTTATGCCAAGAATCCCATTCGCTTTCTTGTGCAAAATCGCCTATTTGTTTGCTATGTAGCCAGAATGTTATGATTAATTAAATATTATGAAGTGAAACAACATTATTCACAATTACCTCCGATTTCTGGAACGATTAAAAATCCGTTGGTTATCATTAGATAAAATAATAATTAATTTTACTACATCATGTGAGGCAAGCTAGTTTCATCAGTTTTTTCAACTTGTTAAATTTATCAATATTTTAACTTAACCTTATAATCAGGCTGGGTATTCACATAGGCCCTTCGAAAACCTATCACTGTGAAATTGTAAAATACTCCGCTGAACAAGAAAAATGACTTTTGGCTTAGGAAAAACATAAATGACTTCAGCCGTTCTGAGCCGTATTTTAGGCAGCATTTCCATGTGCCTGGAAGTGATTCATTATACTATTCCTAACACTTAACTTAGTAGGCAGTACTTAGAAAAATACACATTATACTCTCAATCAACATCTAATGTACGACATTGTAATGTTAGAAGCGATTAATAAAGACCATATAAAACATGCAGAATCATAGTTTTCCTGGGAGTGTGACTCATTTGCTCAGAGATTTCGAGCAATGAGAAGAACCGCTGCATACTGCAGCAATCTTGCTATACTCCTCAGAGCTTAGCTCATTTTCTATATCATTCCATGCTAGATGAAAATCCAATGCTACATCTTGTCTAAACATTGAAAATGTCTGACAAATCCGAACCATGATGTTGAGCTCCATTTTATATGAGCACACTTCCCCTTACTGAACAGTCGAAAAATATGGCTCTTCCATAGTACAGTAGGATATTACTTTTATATTCCACTAAAATTTCATCAGACACTAAGGGTTGATTTTAAAAAATCTCCAGATTTAATGACCCAAGCACATAAATTCAAATTTTAGCTAAAATCTGTTCTTAAGTGATAATTTTACCCATTTTATTACATTACCGTAGTGGAAAAGACATCATTTTGTAAGGGTCTCGCATAACAAAAATTGTACTTATTTCCCGGAGTACGGTTTTGAATCTTAACAGTTCCGACAGAAATGTATGTTATGAATCTTGGTGATTGAATTTCCGTTAAGATGTCGGACAAGTCCTTGCAATGAATAAGCGGTGTGCTTAAGTGCACCAATCGCTAGCCTGTTTTCCTGGTGCATGTGGTATGTTTCGGTTGGGGAGTTTGCGACCGTCAATTAAAGTCTCAAAAATCAATCCCGTTAGTTACCTTCGAGCTTTCTCCACTGTTCTCGGAATCGAAACCAGCTGTGATGACACAGGGGCTGCCGTTGTCAACGACCAGAGGCTCATCCTGGGGGAATCACTTGCTTCTCAAACTGCTACGTCCGTAAAGTATTTTATTTGCTATTTGTAATATTCCATAATATGAAGAAACGGTGGGGTAGTTCCTCCAATAGCCCAAAAGTTGCATGCTGAAAATATTGAACCGACCGTTTTAAAGGCAATGCATGACTCCGGCCTATCGTGGCATGACTTAGATGCTATCGCTGTCACTGTAAAGCCTGGTATGGCTTTGTCACTCAAAATAGGCGTCGTTTTTGCAAAGCGTCTTTCTTCTAAGCACAAGTAAGTTCGCATACATAGTTTCATGTTTCGCCCTAGGCTTCCAATCATACCGGTACATCACATGGAAGCGCATGCGTTAACAGCAATGCTTACGGATAAAAAGTATGCTCAGAACTTGTAAGCATATTTGCAGTCTCAATTTCCCGTTTTTGGTTTTGTTAGTTAGTGGAGGACATTCGCTGCTTGCTCTTGTCAAAGGCCTCGATGATTTTCTGCTTCTGGGGACTTCATTGGACATGTCACCTGGCGATTGTCTCGATAAAGTAAATCATCATTTCTAAATCATCGTTCCTTAGATAGCCCGTCGTTTGAAATTATCTAAGCTTAATAACGGCATCTACAGCCAAATCCCGGGTGGAATGGCCATCGAGTTAATGGCACAGACCAGCTCTAATCCTACCGCTTACCCAATGCCAACTCCACGGAGTGTCAATTGTGATTGCGACTTCTCCTTTTCAGGTATCAGATCAGCCGCTGATAGGTTGATTGCTAGGCTCGAAGACGAGCATCACGGTGTCGACCTTCCCCTTGACGTGATTAGTTCCGTCTGCGCCTGTTGTCAGACTGCAGTGACTCGTCTGTTTTGCAGACGTCTACAGCGAGCCATCGAGTACTGCGTTCGTAACTCTCTCCTCCCTGAGTCCGTTACAGTACCTTCCACGAGTTGGCCCACTCCGCCCGTCCCAGTGAATGAGGATCCCTTTGCACCTGCAGTGGTACGCGCCACTTCTATTCGTCCCTTTATCGGACTGTGTAGCAAGCGCAAACATTTCGGTTCTGCTGGTGTGGAGTGCGTTAATTAGCGAAATGGGCTTTTGGAAATGGGTTCGAGTGCATTTGATAGTGTTTCGCCTAGGTGCCAGCTTTGAATTACTCAACAATTCATGTTGCTATCGTTTATTAAGCTGTCATAACTACTCGGTGGACCGGGGTAACATACACACTTAATCCTCATCTTATACCGTGTCCCTTCTACTTTTAGGTTGTCTCGGGGGGAGTGGCGAGCAACATGTTCATGCGTACAGAGCTCGCTAGAGTAGCGGCACACTATGGGATGCGACTGGTGGCACCTCCTCCTCAACTTTGCACCGACAATGGTGTCATGGTTGCTTGGTAGGTTACGTTTTCTCGTCTTCAAGACGGTGTCTTAATTTGAAACCTTGTTAAGAGTTTCCTAATCTATATTCGTCTAGTTTAAATTGGGTTTTGTTGGGTATATTCCCTGTTTGTCGTATTTTATCGAGGTAACGCTTTAGGAACGGAGCTTTACTGCATGCAGAAGGCAAACGAATAGAACATGATCCCAGTGCTATTGACTTCGCTCCAAGGTATGCTTGTGGCCTTATAAATACGTCGTTTTAACCAGCCTCATTTTGCACCTTTTATTTGTCATAGAGCTCCTCTGGGCAAAGACATTCGAGATGACGTAGCGAAAGCTCAAATTCGAATAAAGCCCTTGCAAGTCGCTAGGCCTCGACCGTATGCTAATGCTAAGTCATAAACCCAACTCATGCGCTGTTTAAATCTGTCTGCTTCTAATAATAAGATAGTAAGTTTTCACTCGCTTTGAGTCTTCCTACTTATTGATGCTAGTACCGCAGAATTTCATGTTTTTGAATAACGAGGCATTGCGAAACGCATGCCAAGCCCTCTTGGTTCGACAAATCAACTGAAGTGGATCGCTGTGATCTGTGTTTGCGTGATTTTATTCCTCCTCTTATTTCGCCCAACGGACCGTTGCAAATAGCGTTTCGGGTCCTATTAACTATTCCATAAACCGCGGAGAATCTTGCCAAAGAAATTACCTAAGTAAACCGTAACCACAATCGAAAATTTGTACTTCTGATTATGAGGTAGATATGGAGATTCAGAAGGGTTTTTTCACTATAAATTTGTGCCTGACGAAGGAGCCTCGTTTAATTTGTGAAACGACCTGCTACTTCCCCCCCGCATGCTTCACTATTTTTCACGCCGAATTCTGTGATCTGGGTGGTACATTTCCTCCTTCTATAGTAAAAAGCCTGACGGAGCATTCACTTTCCAATTCGTTCAAATTCCAACTGAAGGCCGTGCACTTAAAATTTTGACAGTTTACCCATACATTGAAGTTTTCTTTACCTACTCCCAATTCATGGCGAACTGGACGCACTAGGCTTAAAAAACACTAATTATATATTATTACGCTCTAGAGTGGAAGTTATGTACGGCAATATTTTCGTTTCCTTTTAATAATTTTGGGGTTTACTAGTGCCAAACAAACGTGAAAGGCATCTTGTTTGCTCTGTATTGGCAATACACATTACAGTAATATTTTAGTTAAAATACTGCCTTAATTCATTCTTGTGTAGCTAGTAGCTACTTAACTCCACATCCGTTCCTCTCCTATTAACCCCAACCTGGACTTTTTAAAGTAAGTTGCAATTTTTTTCATAATTTCAACTCCCATAAAAGAGGCTATGGTTTCATATATGTTATCTTCGTCTGTTAAGTTCTAGCAAATCACATTTAAATGCTGATATTGTAATCTAGTTCAGCCTCACTCTGAGTGCTTGATCTTATTCATTCCCTGAAGAAAATGAAAGATATCGTAAGAAATGCTCTACTTTCCAAAAAGGACCAAAGGACTCACGCTCTCACCGCAGATTTCGAGTGTAGAAAAGAACTTGCCTTCTCTTCAGTCATAACTTTTTTTCGGATTCCTAGAAAGTCCTCGAGTATTTAAATACGGGGTTTAAATTGTAGAGTCGTGTGTCTCCCACGCTTTATCCTTGCTTAAACGAGGCTAGCAATAATGCGAAGGGGTGTTTTATCTGGTACAAAGCCGTGGCGCAAAAAGTACAGCCATAACCAACTCATGAGAAGGGGAGTATCGATTAGGCTTTGGCTGGTTGGACGCGAAACCACGTTTGTGGAGGGTTGCTTGAGGACTAAATTAATCTTTGCTATATTTGTTGAAAGTGAACTGACCAATTCGTAATCTAGTATCAAGCATAATTTGTTATTCTTGCAATAGTTGCAGCTTGTGCAGGGTTCATATGAAACCCACTTATGTACTCAGATAAAGTGGTTAGTTGTCTTTTCATGCTGGCTTCCTAACTAGAATTTACTTATATTTACCAATCATATTATTTCGGAGAATCTTTCTTGAACAAACTTTCATTCAGGGGAGGCTGCCACTATTTCAACTGTACGCCTTTTCATAGTTATTTCAATACTACTTACTACCTTTGAGAATTCATATGATAGTGGCACCGAAACCCACTCAGGCATTGTCTAGAGAATCATTTTGCTATTGCAGCTTATTTCTAATTAAATGACTTTCTCTGAAGTACAGCTCACTTCCTTTAACCCTAATCAAATTAAGAGCAAGAATTAGGTTGTTCTAGTGGTCCGTGCATTATCAGACGATGGTTCCCCTTTATGGAAATTCTACGTTTACAAAGTAATTTGTCTTGTTCTTTTGCGTCTGTATTGGGGTTTTAAACATCGTGTGGCTTCGTCGTTATTAGCCCATTAGGTCCCACTGCCCTATTTATAGGACAGCGGAACAATCCCGACTACATGATTACCCTTAGAAAGGGGTAAAATGTTATCACACCCATCAACTTTATTCGCGAGTTATTGAGCACAGCAAAAAAGTTCTCCTCATCATGCGAAGTTTCAAGCAGTACTAAAATACAGGTACCTTGGGACTTAATTTGTTAAAAGGCCCTTTACGCGGTACATGTACATTTTTAAGAGCTGTGGTAGAGATATTGCAAAAATTGTCTTCAAAATTTGCATTCAAACTCATTAAAACTTTATATTTCCTAAGAACTATAATCTTTTTTGAATCTGAAGAGCTGCGAACGTAGAATTCTGTGCTTTTCTAATCACTAGACCAATTGAGCTTATCTAGTGAAGATATTCAAGCACCAAGCAGAGATTTCTCCGTTTTGAACGGATTTTGGCTATTGCATCGTCATTCAGCAACTGCATTTTCCAGATTTCAATGCTGGAGTTATTGTATTACTGCATAAGGTGGTAAAATTATCATCAGACCGTGTTTTACTGCAGTTTTCAATAACTCACGGTATCGCAAATGTGTATCTTGTTCACTGAATTTATTGTTCATTTTGCGTTTACTACGCTCTTGGACCAGACTTACTTGGACATGTTCCCCGAATTCAGGGGGAACTCAAGTGAGACAGGCTGCAAAGTAGGCAGTGAACTCCAAGATGATCGTACAATGCTCTTAGAACCGGGAGTGGGATAATTTTATGGTGATTAGTTGCCATCCGCAAAATACACCCCGAGTGCATAAAGGGTGGATCATAAAATTTTCCAGACAGACAATTGATCCACCGCCATTATCAAAGTGGCGTGCCTGTGGCGCCTCATGGACCCCGTAGTGTCCATTACTTTTTGAGCTTGAAATAATTTCATTATGGTTAATACGTAAATGCAAATTATTTTCAAAGTTTTCCCTGGCTGAGACGGTCTTATGGTTCAGCTGTGTGATGCCAATCTAAAGTAGCTCTTTTCGAATCAGTGGATGTGTGTGCGACCAAGTACCAGTCTTATTTCAGCTCCCACGACAAATTTAGTCTAAACTTGCGCCACAAGAGTTAAACAGCATCATGACGTCCGCTGTAAGTAGAGGTATCCGTACGTCGAATCTGACTGGTTTTAATGTTTCTCCATAGACCCACCACTTGATAAGAACCGACTAACACTCTCATCATTTAGCGTTATGGAGATCTAGTCATTTCCTAGCACTGCGTCAGCATTCTGCCCCTCAGCGCCTCCCAACCCTGGGGCCATTGTGATTTTGCACCCTTCTGATTAATTGACGTCTTGGCAACCCCATACTTCCCAATCAGTTAGCTCCTATACCTTGGACCAGTTGTGAAACAGGCAAGTTTCTAGCCCAGAGGGCGAACTTATAACGCATCCTGGTCTCATTCACAGTTTGCCAATTATTCAGATTTCGTGCACCCCTTCCGCCAACACTTTTGTGGCACCTTTGTGAGCCTTATTTCTACAGTGGAGTTCAGTATGTGTAGTAGGGATGTGGTGTGTTGCTCGAAGAGCAGACTTGTGAGATAAATTGTACTTTTGCGCACAAAATACGTTATACATAATATTGTCACGTTAGGAGAAGCTTGCATTAGCACTAGGGACAATGCCAGCGTTGAATCAGGTGAAGGGTGTAGGGGCCGGAATAATTGGGGATGAGACGTGAGTAGGATGCTGGAATAGGGAAGGGCGGGGAACCGAAGTGAAAATCGATTAGTCGGTGTCGTCGTCGTCGTCAAATTTGCGCTGCATGTCTAAAAGAGGAGGTCATCCATGCGGCCTAAATGGATAGAAAAGGGGTTTTATTTAGACTTAACAGAATCTGACAGGTATATATATATGCAAGACAGAATCTGCCACCCTGTTGTAGCCTTAATCGACACAGAATTCGGGAGCGATCCGATGGATTCAAGCACATTCAACCTCATTCATGGTACTCGCTACTATACCATTTCTGCCTATAAAGGATTCCACGAACAGGTCCATAAATGCGACCGCGGATTAAAGATCACTACCTCATAGAAATGAACCCCTCAGCGTTCAAAGAGATGTACCCGATTTGCAAAATAAAAAGTCCTGATCTTTAATCTCATGTTTGACCCATGTAACAATCTTCGAAAGCTTACAGCGCCTACCTTTACTATTCTTCGAGGGAGCAGGATAGTTTTCCTCCTCCAAAAAGAGTGCCTCGTTTTCTAGGAGATCCATTTGATCCTCCGAGCGTCTGCTCCCACCAATACGCGTGATCTGGGGCGCCAAGTAGTGTGAGGGAGTCGAAGACGGCTTGCCGGTGTTACCGAGTTCACCGCTAGCGAAGAAGACGGTATTTGGAATCAATGAGTTGGATTTGAAGTCGCTGCCTGGCAGAAGGTGGAAGCGACGGAGACACCGGCGAAGGCCTTCAGGGACACATGACGATACACTAGAAACGTCTCGGCGACGGAGCCACGTTATTACCATGCAGAGCAGTAGCAAAGTTGGCGTCACCACTGCCACTGTTACCTTGGTAGCCAGTCCAAACTGAGTGGAGAAAAAAGTGTTTCACTCACAGACTAAACAAAAACTGCATCGCAAAAGGACAATAATCAATTGACTTTTTGGCAGTCAGGTTGGTCCCACGCGTTACCAAACTCGCATCTGAAAACGATAACTAACTTTTTGTAAATTCCCAGTTATAATACAGAAGTTGCACATGACATTTAGGATTAAGACTATGCACAAGGGTGTTTTGATAAAATCGAAGTGTGGGCGACAACTAAGGCACGTAGTTTAAGCAAAGAAATTTCTCGAAACCACCCAAACAGGCGACTTAAAACCTAGGCAAAACCGTAGCTTTTGCGAGTTGTCGCCCTGTAATTTATATGGTGCAACCCTGTACGATTTTTCCACGTCTAACTAGACCACAGTAAGTCAACAAAATGAATGGCAGTTCAGTTATGGTTATATCCCTAAAATATTTATGAAAAATTTTGGTATCAAAACTCGTGCACCATGCACAATTTTGACAATATGCACTTCGATTGAAATCCCATGCAGTTCACAGGCTGCGAAAGAGTTGAAGCAAAAATCCCGAATACGTCAATCAAATGTTGAACAATAACCAGACCGCGATTACCGATTTCTCGAAAAACTGGGTGACAATTTAGAAACGGTCGTTTTTGTTCCGGATTATTGAGCAGTACGAAAAGTTCACTGAGGTAGATGCTTAAATGAGAATCGGTAAGAATAATTATTCCATTAACAGCTAACAGTCAATGGAACCAGTGTAAACCGTCCACGCCAACTTGATAATGATACAATTTGACCTAAAACTCTGTGCCAAACCGTGTCTAGTCCGGCGCTGTTGCCCGGAGATCGGGGCCTCAAATGGACCAGCCGTTAAGTCCACCACAACGTTGACAGTTCCGCCTATGATTTCGAGCTATTCAGTGGCACAAACCCCGAAACTTGTACATCATCAATGGACTTCACAAAGGCATATGTCACGTGGTGTAGCCCATGAATCTTCCGTGTACTGAGCATCCTCTGTGGCTAAAACTAGGCCGCTCAGTCGAAAATTCCGCATTTCCTGCAGTGTGTCCATAGAATCAAGAATCGGATAATAGCCTCTGAATCGGAGTGCCAACGTATTTACTGTACAGAATTTGCAGACTGACATATTTTATAACTCGTCCGAAAATCGCAAAAACACAAACACGTAAACTAACCTTGATTTGAAATAAAACCTCGTATCACGTGTTTGATCCAATAAAAACAAGTTTTGGTACATAAACATGGGAACGTCCCGTAGCACTCATACCTAGTCCTTTAAATGGGACTAGAGAGAAGCAGAAAGCATTTAAAGTGGACCATACTCGTTTGACGAAGTAGTTGCTGTGTAGTAGGCAACTTGCAACTGCTTATGACCGACCTTGACGACATCCCTCCTATGGCCAAAGACAGTATTCTCTTCTAGTGTATTACATCGTACTAAAGCACTTTAAACCATGCCATCATTGGACTCAGAAAGTTCGGTAACCCTTAATAAGTACGAATTAACAGACCGTTCCTTTGAAGCGACCGCCAAATAAACTGCTTGTATTCACAAGACAAGGTTCACTGCGACGATGGAAGAATTCATCTACCGTGCAAAGTAAAAAACGCACCACTAGTAGAGGCTTAAACTATTCTCAAGCGGTTTTGTTACTGCTCCAACGAATAGACACGCATAAACTGAAAAATCAAACCGGTTTTCCCTGGTCAGTCTTCTAGCATTACTAGCTATGATAACCAACAAAAGATGTATATTGTATACAAGTAAACACCAGCGTACCAGCAGATGGTCTAGAGCTAATGAAATCGGACTTGCTTCCTTATAAATCCTCATGTAAGGTACCTCAGATTATTTTGATGGAAAATGTTAGTAATGAACTCAAGTATATACCGGTTTGAGCTTCACCGGTATTGTTCATTCTAAGTAGTGCTCAAAATCAATATTTCAAAAACCTGGATCGAAAGCAGGCAGACTCTGACGGCCGTTTTGGAGCTTATAGGTGCATTTCAAGTGGGTATTATAAGAATTCCTGAAAACCAAGGCCTTCCAAGGATGCTGTGAAAAATGGACGCAGCGATTCCCACTTGAGTCACATAGAGAGTGACCAAAGCGATAGGCTTTGGTGAAAGGCACACAGAAGGTTGTAAAAACGCACCGATTGCAGCTTGGGCTGGCAGTGTTTGGTGCGCTGCTCGAAGGTGATGTTGGATTGGGGCGGTTCCCACCCGCCGATGCAGCGGTCGCCAGGGATGCGGCGGTAGGCGACGAGCTCAAACAAGTGCGGGGCCGCTTCCTGCCCCACCAAGTCACAGATATCCAGTGGCGGCGCGTGCGGGTTCACCACACATTTTCCCCCGCTCCCCAACTCGCGCCAGTAGCCGTACTCACTTCAACACAGGAAATCGTTCACTCAGTTACCTAACTCTAGCTAGCCTACAGGGCTAAAGGCCCGGGAGGGTTGTCTAGAGCGATAACACCGTCATAGAGGACCTACTGTAAAATCACAACTACTTTTTAGTTCGTTAGACTTTAAAGCATCTTAGAGCAACATAATTCAGACAACACGACGCACAAACCTTAGTTCAGACGAATAAGACACTACATTTTAGCGAATAAGGGATGATAAAAACCACTTATTCATGCTGCTTAGATAAATTGACTGAAAAGGCCAGAAAAATACTGGTGATAAAAAGTGCTTCCGGGTCTGAAAACCACCCTTCTTTGCCAAGAATTGCAGACTCAGACATTCCAATAGCTACAATCAGAACCGAATAGAAAAATACCGTCCGCTCATAAATATCAGAATTATAATATATTTATTACCTTGAGGGGAATTCGCACGACCTCGACCAGACTCGGGGCTCAAATTAATTTCACAAGAGGATCAGATTGATAAGTAAAAGCCAAGGAATTCGTAGGGACAAAAAACCCTAACGAAATGAAATCTGAAATGAGCCACTCGGAGTAAGCTATAAAATATTTTTTCAGTGTTGTAATTGCGGCGACGGAAAAACTCTTGATAAACTCCAGTGGTGAGATTTCAGTTGCGAATTTTAGAAAAAAACACAAACAGGGTCGGCGAAAATGGTGGAATCACCTAACATGTTGGCATCAAAATCTTTGAACATGTTTTAAACAATCAGAACTTGACATATCTTAATGCTTTTTTGTTTATTACTATTGTTAATGAATGTCTTTAAGTAGAGGCTTCTAAAAGTGGCACACCACCAGAACTTTCAAAGAGACCAAATTGTTGGTGCTCGTATGGCAGCAGGGGCTAGTGTAAGGGAAACTGTCCCCCTCCCACCGAATGCATGGCGGCGCCTCAAGAGGTGCTGTCTCAAAAGTAATGACTGCTGTCGCCTTTGGAAGGGAAGGGAGAACATCGTCCTCAGCAAAGCACAGACAGGTCTGGCCGAAAGTTCAAATTGTTGGCTGAGAGAGACCGTCAGAATCTAAATCGAATTGTCAGAGAGGATCACAAGACCAGGGCTCCTAAAATCACTGCAGATCTCTTCCGTGAACATTCCCAGAACCCAGTTTCCACAGAAACTGTTCCTCATCGGGAGTTGTACACGGGAGCTGAATTCCACGGAAGAGCTGCAATTACAAAACCTCTGCTATCCAAGACGACAAATGCTTCAATGTGCTTAGAGCAGTGGAGTAGAAACCTCCAGAATTGGTCTACCCCTCGAGCAGTGGAAAAATGGGTGCTTTTCTTTGACGAATAATCGTCGTTTAGAACCTCATTTCCGACCCAGGTACATTTGGAGACAACCGAACGAAGCACTCGACCCCGACTGCTGCCTTCTTCCCGCCAACCGTAAAACATGGCGGCGGGGGTTCTGGCAAGATGATCTGGGGTGCTATTTCTTGGAAATCCGCCGCCGGGCCAATGAAATAGCACCCTTCACCGAAGAAGAATCAGCAGCCGAGACTACTTAGGAATTTCGGGCGACCAAGTTCATCCTCCTATGGTTGTTCTGGAACTGCGGTTTTCGGATGAGAACGCCGACATCTTTCAAGATAATGGTAATGCAGCACCAATCCATGCAGCAGCTACAACAGTTAAAGAATGGCGGCACGAGGAGGACCATTTCAATAAAGTTGAGCGTCTCATCTGACCACCACCACAATCCCCACACCTCAACATCATTATGGCCGACTTTAGAGATTCAAGTAAGAAGTCGCTTTCCGCCGTCGCCGTCATTGTCTCTAAAAGAACTGGAGAGTGTTTAACCTAGGTAATGAGCTAAAATTCCTCTGGAAACAGTGCACAATTTGCATGAATCAACACCTCGGAGAATTGAGGCTGTAATTGCCTTCACCTTATTGAAATATATTCTGCTGATTTGTCAAAATGTTTTAACCAATTTGTCTTACTTCTGTATATACCATATTCAAAAAAGTTATTTTTGGGTTTTAATTGTTTAATTATGTAAAAAACAAGACAAGGTTATATCCGGCATTATTTGCCATCAGTTTCATCTAGACTACCTTTTGCTAGGTTATTAAATATGGCTAGTTCCAAAATGCATCCTTGCATGAATAGAACCATCTTACCGAATGGTAGGCATCCACAGAGCAAAGAAACCTAATTATTTGTCGTTACCAGTTAATGAAGAAACCAACCTTAAAATTATTTACTTAGCGACCTAAAGATACACCCAAATTACCTTAGAAATGATTATTGGATATTGCGGGGCATGTGCATATTTAAAATAGGAACTCCGATAACAAAGCAAAATCGAATTTTGAAGAAAATGTGACAAGTGCCATTCCAATAGGACAAATAGAATATCTTACCACTCGTAGTCGAGTTCCGTGCATTCACAAATATCTTGCGTTGGAACTGGCCGAAAGTCCCCGCCGGAGAAGCATCTATTTTACGGAAAAACGTTATAAACTTGGTTTAAAAAATCAATTAAATACTTATCGAAAAAATGGATTAACAACTGGAAACGAGGAAACCGGATTCCGCTTTCAAGTTGTTTTTGAGATCTTACATACTCCCGAGACAACACAGTACATGGCTTCAAGTAGTCTAATTGTCTATAAATACAGCAAACTTTCTAATGTGATTAGTTTCTTCCTAGTCTCTGCACCGTCACAACCGGGAACTGGTTCTGCTTTTTACTAATCACAGTGCCCTGAAAAGTTTGCATCATCTCTTAATATTTTAGATAGATCAACTGCATAGAACTTTCATTGAAGAAGACGAAGACATCACAACCCATAAAGGCTCAGGATTGTAAACACGGACATTAATGGAAAACCTAAATTCACTTAAAGAGCTGCTTTTCATAGTGTTGTCATAAACTGGATCGGAATGAATGTTGAACCTTGATTAAACAGCATTGACGAAACAAAAGTCAAAACACGTAACCGCATTGAAGTCGAGACGCAAGGAAACTTACAGCGAGTTTTCCTTCAACCGGTAGGATGTCTCGCGTACGCCCAAGAGGCAGCCGTTGTCAGACTTTTCGCGATTGGCGTCGGTGCGATGAGGGAACCAGAGTTCATAGTCTTCCGCGGTGCCTTGATGACCAAAGAGCGGGTATTAGAGGAGATGGACGCAGTGGATTAAGTCAAGGGTATGAGAGGGCCCGCCCAATCTGACCCGGTTCGATACATCGGTCATCAGTTTCCACAGTTGATTGAAGTCACATAAACACCCCGAGGCAGGAGAAAATCTGGATAAACATACGGGCGCACGGAAAGTGCATGGTGCGGAGGTAGAGAGGGGCCGAGTCAAGTGACAAACGACAAATGGACAGACAGGTATTTTCCCACCACGTCGCCGTGCCAACGTTTATCACCCACTTCCCTTTTCCGAGCAAGAGAAAGAGCTTGTGGGAGCGAGGACCCTCGTACATCCTGCACCTTGTCGTTATTTACGACCGCATTGACTTTATGGGAACAGTGGGGCTCCGATGTTCGAATTTACTTGCATTTAAGCTGAGAGAATCAGAAACGTGTTCATTTTCTCCGTCTATACCACTGAAGCGTGAAACCTGTCCTTTCAATAGGTGACATGAACTTAAAGAGGAACTTAATTTAGACGAAGACAACTCAACTAAAGAAGTATGAAGCTCGCGATTAATTGGCAGCACTAATCAATCACGACTAATTGAAACGGCGAAATCGACTAACAAAACAGAACGCTATTTTCGCAACTTCGAGGGCTTAAACTTACTTTTAAATGCCTTTAGTGGAAACTTATGATATTTTAACACTAAATACGAGCATGTCGTTATTCGGTTTGGAAATGTGTACTAATGAAATATCTGTCGGCCATTGGTTTCGTAAAAGAGAAATCTGTACATACTATCTGCACATAAATTATGGCTAAACATAAGCTACACTTAAGAACGCATTCGAGGGCAGCACACCAGGAATGCATAGGTCGATTTTTACGGTGAATCGACTCCCTTAATAAGAAGCAGAAGATAGTCAAAATCCGGTGACGGGAAAGAGTCAGCAAAACTTTTTTCGCGATTTAGTGTGAGGCCTAACAAATTGTTTACATTTTCTGCACAAAAATCTTGCTTTTTAGATCACACAAAAAACCCACACCCAAATGTATTAAGACGATCTGAATCCCTTTTAGGCTCTCTGTAATACCCATCGAGGATGCAAGTTTAAAAAGGAGGGGTCTAGTAAAAAACAGTCTCCTCCAGTGGCAAGAATTCAATTCAAGCACTAGTTTCGCTATCCCCATTGCTAGCGATTTAGAGTGCTTTTTATAGCAAGAAATCGCGGAGAAATTTATAGCCCTGAATAGCGGAAGCGCATGTCGGGTAGAGATTGGAGAGATATAATCGAGCAGACTATTTTAACTTTCGTGTAACGATCAAGCACTACATCACTTTAGTTGTAGTTAACCATCGCAACCTGCATAGGGCTCGTTTCCCCACCCTGAAAAAGCTGCGTAATCAACATTGTAGAAACAGTAGCAAAATCTACAAGGCTATTCATTAACTACCTCCCAGGCATTTGCGAGTTTCAGTGACTCACCTCAGAAAAGTTGACACTTACTAAGAGTGGTTTCCAAGCCTCTTCATTGTTCTCGAATTAAGCTTGCGTTGCTACAGTTTTGGTAAAGAGTCGAGATCGGCCGACTGTAGTTTGTAATCGCTCTTTGGTTCTCTCTTCCGACATCCAAACAAACGCACTTCAGTGAAGTAGTGGCACCACATAAAGTAAACAAACGCCTGTCCTTCGCTTTCTTACGCACCCATCAACCACACGCCCACTGTGCCAAATAAACAGATGGACGTACGCAGAGAACAGAGACCCAGGTCATGAACTTACAGTTCTTTGTTATGAATCCGTTGTTCGCGAAATCGACCACAGCCACTCGCCAGCGTTGGCTCAATGTCCCGTAGCCATAAACAGCCACTGTCATGGCACGACCCCCCGGTTCAGTAACCAGTCCAGTGAAAACCACCGCCTCCTCCTCCATGGGGTGTGAAGGTGACGCTGAGGATGACTGGTGGGTTATCGCGTCGGGAGAAATCGTGGAATCTTCATTCTCTGGATTTGCAGTGAAAGAGTGCGAGGATTCCTCATTATCTCCCTTCCCCTCCGTTTCATGTTTAATTGTTGGAATGAGGGTAATGTTATGCCAGCAGCGACCTCCATCGGTACTGAAGAGAAGAATGTCCACCCAGAGTGTGTCCGCGGGTACTGCGACTAGAAGTCCGCCCCGGTTAGCTATCTGGTAGTGGTGGGGTCCATCAAGGCCCTAGTCGGAGGAAATTGTGTGTATAAAGGGCACACACATTAATAACGCGTTCAAAATTACGGACGCTAGGGTGCCTTGATAGGCATGCGAAAAAGAAGCAACTGAACTCGTTCGGAAGTGAAAGAGGAAATAAATGTTAGAAAAATGATGCTCATCGGAACCGGGGAGTGGAATTGCTCCGGCATTTTGCAATTCACTCAACTCAACGCCAATGGAGAGTGGGAAAATGGCGTACGCAGGAAACTTGCATGGAAAATAATAAATTAAATTTCACTGCAAATAAACTAGTCTCCAGTGATCGAGAGAATAATGTCTAGGGACACGATTGAGATGGACGTTTTGGAGATCATTTATGATTCGGCTAATTAATTTGGACACTACACAAGAAAGAAGTGGGAAAGTGCATCATATTGCATTACCATAATTCAAAAAACGAAATTTGTTCGATTTGGCCGAAGTCAAGGTCAATTTTAGGCAATCTGAAATCCCGTTCTATGCCATGAAGTGCTATAGCACCGCTGAGGGAAAAAATCAAAAAGGTCAATGAAATTACTTGGAGAAAAGGAGAAACAAAAGATACTTTTTCTAATCGTTAATTGGCTAGAAAGGTTGTTTGCAGAGGCCCAACTACCCCTACAGTACTAAACGATACATTGAACGCTTTATAGCAGGAGAATTTGCAAAATTTCAGCATTTCTACGATGTTAGTTGATTTGCAGTTAAGAGAATTTTATGTTGAACACAATCCCAAGTATATTTTGAACTGCTGGTTACGTTGTTTAGCGAATTCGCCAAGCACTAAACGGAAAAGAAATCTACCGTCACCGACTCAACCCTTCAGGACTTGACAATTAATAGTCCCCTTAATTATTAAGATAAAAAAGTGGTGAGACTACATTTTCACCTTAGTTTACCCGATTAGAAAGATTGAAATCTGTAGCTGGAGTGCAACGTGTCGATCCCTACAACCCCCACGTTGTGATATGCTCGCGAACTTATTTGCATATCCATACCATACTTGTACCGTCAGCTCTAACAGTCTTCAGAGATAGTTGGCAATGAGGCCAGTGCTTATTTGGTCAAACTAGGGTTGAGGGCCTAGGTCTTAATGAAATCCACTACTAGCAGGACGCGAGACCAGGGCGACCAAAAACCGGGAGGTAAGAGGGTAAATATGTGACACCACTGCCGCCACCGACCTATTTCGGCGGTGTATGGAGGCGGAGGAGGGGGCGAAAAACAGGACGGGGGAACTCTGCTGCTTATCGCAGTTGTCATCAGACCCAGTGGGGAACCGAGGCCTGGGCGCACAGAGTGGGAGAAGAGGGAGGTAGTTGGTCGAGGGAGGACAAATCAATGAGCTTCTAAACCCCCTCGCTCTCTCTTTCTTAGCTCCACCCCAACTTTTCCACCTCATGCACGCACACACAGGCGAACTTTTTTCCCGTCGGAGAAAAGAGATAAAATCACTGTTAGTCATCCCCTAGGAGAGGGGATGAAGGAAAATTTCCCAAAGGATGTGCTAATTATCGCTCCGATATCGATAATCAGTCACTGGGACAAACGTCGTACCGGCAAATTGTAGGATTATCAATTAACGAGACTGGAACAATTAATACTTTGAATGACAGCGCTTGAAAGGTTAATTGAAGAGGACTTTGATTTATGCAGCTTCTGAACTAAATAATCATTTTCTCATTTGGGGGAATTTGGGCTACAGAACAGTAATAAGCAGCGATTTGGATATATTATACCCAGCTTAAGTGAATTTGTTGTGCAGGTAGATAATAACAGTTAGCTCATTGAAATGAGATCGCAAAGCTGAAATCGTATCGACTTGGAAGCCAGCTGTGATGGAACCCTAAATTTTGTCAAAAAGGAGACGGGGCTGATAACTGACCTTATGCCAAGTGTACCCACCGTCGGTGGATATGAAGACATCTGCGGGAGTGGTTTTGAGATGGGTAGCGACATGCCCATGGACAAGAATGAGTCCACGAGCTGTTGAAGTGGCCAGCGGCGGCGAGGCCACCACACGTTTCCGCAGACTGAACTGGTTACTCACTTGCAGACCGCACACCTGCCACCGAGGAGAGACACAAATAATGACAACTTTGATTGGACAGCAGATATGTCACGAAGATTAGATGGCATGGTATCGACAGCTGGTTAGTGGACCTAACCAAACGCTCAGGGTGGAGACAGCAACGACATGCAACCATGTGGATAAGGAGGGACTTTTTTGATATCGTGTATTTTTAACTTCATTCGAAAACGGAGGGCATCTGTCCCACTTTTGGTCAGACGAAAAGTTGCTTCAGCGTTCAGAGGTAGATGCTGACCTATGGATGAACTGAATACAATTTACGCCTTTATTAGACTGTGCCAAGCTGAAGCTCAGAATCATTGATAACAAAAGATGTTAATGCCTCATTTGAGAAGCAACATAGACCTGGACACTAGCTGACATCCCAGTGTCGCATCATTAGTCGAACCTTACCACGATAGTCAGTTTGCAAAAATTCTTGTTCATTTGAAGCTAGGACACGGTTTTATTGCTCCATCCAGGAAGAACTAGCTGCCCCACATCCAATTTTACACTAATCAGTATAATTGAAGAGGTGTGGTAGAAACGCATTTGCTGCTGCAATTCGCCAGTCGACCTCTATCCAAGCCAACATTAATCACTCTCATATGCAAGGAGAGGGTCCCTGCCGTGTGCACCCTGCTAATTACATTGTCCCAGCTTTTGAGGGCGGTGACAATTACCCGGGGCAGCCTCCTAGGGGCTGCCTTTTCACCCGGTTCAGAATGAACTTTTAGAAAGTTGATAAGCAGACATGGGATGGCAAATTAGTTACTCTTGTGAATAGGGGAAAAGGAGAGTGACGAGTAAGCCCGATATGCTTATGCTAGAGAAATCGAATTCATTCAATGCGGGTTCGATTAACCGAAGCGGTCTTCTGCAATTTGTCAAATGGTAGCATAGTGGAAAAGATATCGAAAAGGAAAATGTAAAGGTATAAAGTTCTGATCTAATATAAGGTGATATTAAAGATGTACTTAATACTAATTTTAAGGCGATAGAAAAACTAACACTTATTCTACGAACCAAAGAATAATTACCATATTTTCTCAATGATATGTGAGATCGCCTAGTCGTTTTCTTCAATTATGCTAAGTAGTTCCCATATTAACGCAACCATGGTCGTTTAATCATGTTAGGCCTACAGCAAATAATTCATAGGAAAGGATGATTCAAAGGACGAAAGTTTCTAGAACACGTTTTTTCATGAGAGATGCAGTACAATATGAAATGCACGACGCACTATTACCTAGTAAACAGATTGTATTACACTTGACATATATGTGTATTTCAAGGCAGTGGAGTTCCCATGCAACCAAGAAGAGCTGTTTTTCTGCTTGGACGCCAAGGGGTGACTCGTGCGCTGTCTGACCAGTCCATAAGGTGAGTTGCGCTAGCATTCCTGCCACGACAACTGTTTTAAAACATTCCCTCAATATTCAATGTCTGGTTTTTGTTACTGAGATCCCTAGCGGGATGGATGTCTGATGTGGTAGCAAAACACCATCCTGGCTCAATAAGTTCAATTGTGACAGCATTTTCCCGGTAAATGTGTCTTCCTCTCAAGTTGTTCTTACAACATGTTTATTGAAGACATAGAAGCAGTATTCAGACTCACGGGCTCATATGTTTCAGTGGTGGCGTTTTTGCTCGTACTACTACTAGAAGGCTCGTCGCCGGCAGCAGAATCTGCAGAAGGAAATGCCGCCGATCCCGTCGGTTCGTTGATCATTTTGGAGGCCCCACTGGGTCCACAGGAGAGTCCCTCTGGCACGGGCAAAGGGTGCCAAGTGGCGCCCCGGTCGTGCGTAATCACCGTTCTCAGTGTGGTGTCGGGGTTCATTTGAGTGGCCAGGAAGGTGCCCGGAATGGAGAGGATGCGAAAGAAGTCCGTCACGGCTGCGTGATTCGGATAGAAGTGCCGACGCAGGGACTCTGTGAAGACAGTTCCAGTGCTGTCCGAGACGTAGAGGATACCATGACCGGTGTCTAAGTAACAAATTTGAAAAATAACATTGAGATTTTTAGGCGAAGCATCCTTTTAATCAGGGCTGAAAACCACATTCCCATGATTCGAAGCCTTCCCTTACGTTAAGAATTGAAAGCGCAATCAAAACCAAAGCCAGTCCAGATGCGTCACACTTGTTACTCAAATGTACTCAGCAAGATGGTTCATGCAATAATTTCATGAATAGGCTGTACGTACCTATCATGTGAGGTTACCGAAATGACAATTTGGTTCTAGACCGTCAATCCGTTGTTACTTTATCCGAACGCTCAACCTTATGAGCCACTAAAGTCCGTGTGTTTATCAGGACGCGAATTACGGGGAGTAACAAATTCATTTAGTGATTTGAAAAGAACGAACAAAAATGGATGCGATAGTCAATGAATTCAGACCAAAGTAAAACGCAATTCCTACCGATGTTATAGGCTATAAAAATGCCAAGTTTGACAATAATGAACTTCAACTCATAGATGAACTTTAGCTTAGATGGCTCCTGCAAGATTCTCCTGAGCAAAATGTTCCTCACAATGCTGAAAACTGAAGTACTCGACATACCCGCTATTATTCTGGAAATAATAGTACCCTCTAGATTCATAAAGTGTACAAACAGATTATAGGGATTCAGCTAGGAGCTTACTAAGCTACCCCCTTCCACAAGTACGATCGGATGAGCCTGGCTAGAAATGGATGAGTAAGGCATGAGGACATTGGCGGCGTCTGTAGTTAGTTTTCTGGCCTATATTATGAAGAGCAGAAGATGAAAACCGGTAGTCCATTGCTCTAAGCGAGGTGATGACGGACTATGACAACTGCAAAAGCGCAAGAGGTTAATTTACTAAACAGTTAGATTAGCGCGGTCAGTTCTGCACACTGAAGCCTTATTTGAACAAGAGTTCCGAGCATATGATTAGGATGCTTCTATTTAAAGAAAGGCAGCCAGAGGTCGAAGATTTCAGTCTGCCTCAGCAGTACCTTGACACTGAAACGAGCTCAATTTCGGAAAAAAGTAAAGAACTTAGCACAGCAACTGGCGCGTCTGTAAGGTGAAACGCACAGGAACTGAGAAATTTATATGCGTGCACTCTGGCTTGTACAATGAGATGAGTGTTCGCAGTTTCACCGGAGGTCATAGACACTTTTCCTCCGAGTTTTTCGAGTGCACGGTTGGCGAAAGCAGCTGCCATTTGGGCTAGTGCTGTGCTTCTCGGTTAGCAAACTAACTGCAAAGAGCCACTTTCGAGAGGAGCAGGGGAGGGTGGACCTCTCCACACACTGGTCTGACCAGCTGACGCGCGCTGGAGCGGAAATGCTAACGACTGTGAAAATGTTGATCGGGGTACGTTTCGCGCCGTTCCCCACCGCTTTGTGTCAGCTGGGAGAGAGCGTCAAGAGTAGCGAGTGTAATAATCACGTCGTAATAAACGTCGAGTGAAAATCGATTACAAGGAAACTCAAAATAACGGGATGAAGCAATCGTATCCTCTTAGTTACTTCAAGCACTAAACGCATAGATAGATAGTTTAATGTACATATTTCGTGTCCGGAGGTAGCTGCAAGGAAGAGCGTACTTTGAATGAAAAAAACAACTTACCACCAGGTTCATCGACGTGGAGAAATACGCAATTCTTTTCGATTTCCAGTACGCTGAAGAACTAAAATTGATGAATGATAATAACATTTCAGACGGCGAACCGACGGAATACTTATTCTGAAAGAAATTATTTAAGTTAATAGTCGACCATACAAATACAGACAGGAAACCGTTACTCTTAAAGCATCTTTTACAAGATACACCAAATACAACAGACTCTTAGCGCATTTTAAGGGTAAAACGAATAAAAGGCCTTTCATTGCCGTGACTACCGAGTAACTGCAGAAAACTAGGCGTACCCGATCAGAGACAACGGTTGGAAGATGGACGCCTCTAAAGGTGGCGCCACCATCGTCGGACACGCTGAGTTGGAGGACGCTCTTTTCTGCGTCCACGAAATGTGCAACGTAGAGGAAACGCCTGGAGGATTGATACAGCTCTTCGTTACCACTTTCTTCAAGTTCTGCGTCGCTTTTCAAAACTTCTGGAGCCCAAATTTTATGCACATTCTCCATAACCACACGCCAGCTCAGACCACCATCGTCCGACTTTGAGAGCGTAAACGAGTTACGGTTTGTATTCGCTAAAAATGTCAAAAAAGCATGACAACAATTAAATTAATTACAATCTATCCGACCAAACAACAAGGGTGGTGTAACAGGGAGTTATTAACACGATAGAAATTCAATGCTTACACCTTCTAGCCGCCTTCCCATGGACAGCATATAGACTGCTTTTTGAGTCTACGGTGAAACTGGACCAGAAACACTCCTGCACTTCTTGAAGAGCAGGATTCCAATTTATTCCACCATCTTTAGACACATAAAGGTTCTTGATTATAAGAAAGTTGTGAAATAATCGCCTACTCTGGAAGTTGCTTCCAATGTTAATACGAGATCTGATTCGTGATCTTGTGGCGAAAATTTGAGCTTGCCATTTAGGTTAAATGGTAAGTTTGACTTCTTCCACACTTGTCCAGAATCGATTGTTGAGTAGATCACAGAATGATTTCGATTTTGCACATTATGACATATGACGTAAATCTTTACTAAATTCAATCACGCTCCTAAACGAGTACATACTTTTCTCATAGAATTGTGGATTTTCCGCGTCTGAAGACCATTTTCCCGTTTGATAAAGATATCCTCACCAAGATTTCCGGAGATCTTCTCAAACGTCTTGCCATTGTCAATACTAAGAAGTTATTTAAAAAGAATACATACCTTCGGTATATGTCCGATGGCTGACCTAGCCCTTGATCACTCTCACTCATTGTAACCAAAATTATAACCTACTGAGTCAATAAATAAAAGGACATACCCCGATAGCATCGCCAGCCCAAGTTAATTGAATCGTTTCTTTTGTGTCATTTTTAAAGTAGTACTACGAAATAAGATAAGGAAATAGCACCAACAAAATCAATTGGATGCCCCTTTTTCGAAGTATTTGTGAATATATCCTGCTGAAGTTTACATTTACTTGAATTTGAAGAAAGTACGAGACCATGTATCTGCAAGAAAACCAGCAAGATTAACGCAGCCCGATGAAAACCCCGCATACTATTGCAGTTCAAATCTGCCCATATGATTCGGAAGGTCGGAATGCTAATACATTACGAACAATCTAAACAAAACCTCTTGATCAAAAATTGCATTTTTTAATAAAAGATCAGCGCTGATTAGTATTAACATTTTCTAGAAATTGTGTAAGATTGGATAAAAATAAAATAATTTTTGGCAATGTTTTAATTTGCTGTAAAAGAAACCTGCAGGATATTTTTGGGTCCTGTGTAATTCGTGCATTGTAAATTGGGTTGGTACCCCGTTACCTCAACAGTGCTATAAATAGTATGCAATAGCAATTCCTGGAAAAATATACATATGCATATATTCGTAATGATTTTGGATAATCGCGATACCCACAGATGACGTCGGAAATTACCCCGATGATTTGTTGAATTTACCTATGATCAGTAAAATAGCTGACACCTAAACTTAATTTTTGAAATATTTTGAACTAAGGAGCTACTAGACACCATTTTCAAAGTACGTCCAAGGACTTTTTGATGTTTTGTAGTGTTCATTTGAGTGGTTCGACTTCACTGCTAGCGTCAGCAGGTATGATGGCTTTATTTGTACCCACAGATTTACTGAGATACCCACTAATTGACGCTTGGATTATGTCGTATGATTTATTTATTTGAAATTTTTAAGATCATACATTCAGTTATCTTTTTTTCCTTCCTACCCTGACGATGGTAGCTATCGAATTCTATGGGGGCCTCCCTTTTCAAAAGTGATTCACTTGATTTCGCAGTTTTACCATCTGAGAATGTTGAGGGCCCTCTTGGCCTAGGTGTGCTAGTTCTTTTAACCCATATTTTAGGTTATCCCGATGATAGAAGTCTAAATAAAGTTGAGGAGGAAACTCTAATTCCTGCCCTATGTATGCAGGAGGTTCGCAAAAATAATTGCGCAAAACAGTGGTCGGGTAAGTAACTTCAAATTTCCAATTCTCAGATCTGGCTGCGTGTTCACAAAAGTGGCATTGGGCCTCTGTGGCTCTCTGCCGACGAAAATTCGACTCTGCCATGGTTTGCAATAGAAAATAGTAAGTAATCGCTCCTAAAATATTTATATTTAGCCTAACCGATCCCGAATTTCGAGAGAAAATGAAGGACCATTATCTCGAACTCAGAGCAACGTACAGAGCCACCGGTGTTGAACCGAAGTTTTAACTTTTTATGTCAAATGTCCAAAAGACGTCTATCTCTGTACCTTTCCTTGACACGATTAAATGTAAAAATTTGAGCACATTTAGCAGCGACTTCTAATAAAAGGGATTTTATGCGTAAAAATAACAGAAACGCGAGGTGAAAAAGGGCGAAGTTGGGGGAGGGTTTGTTTGATCCTTAGAGGATATAGTCCAGTTCATGTCTCACGTAAGTGTTCTTTTCTTCATCCTTTATCCTCGGGAAGCCGTACACCAAACCGTCCTGATTACCGATGTAAATGGTGTTATAGACCTTCCACATGATGTCTCGCACCTTTCTCGCGGGGTGAAATAATCCTTGAAGGGCGTATTGGAGGATTTTGTTGGGTCCCAATGCTACACGCATTCCCTCAATGGCAGAGAGGAAAGCTTGAATCACGTGTGGAGAAGTCTCAAATACGTTTGGCCAGACGTAGTTCATGAGATGCTGAAGGGCATCTTCACATCCGAATCCATAGACGCCCAAAGCCATGTGTCCCACGGCCACCATTGCAGTCTGACGATGGACTAAGTCCCTGAAGAAAAGTCATAATTTCATTGGAGAAAACTTTATAGACCTTAAGGTAGAACTTACCGTTCCATCAGAGCGTCTTCAAGAAGTGGTGTGACGGCATAGATATAGTCCTTGCTCATCTCTCCGATGTACTCGAACATGAAGGCGAGCGATTTGAGGACACCGTTCTGCACATTCAGCTCAGGAACACGGTACTCATTCATAAGACCTGGCAAGACAGTGAAGGGGGAACAGGTTTCAGCGACGATGGCAATAGCGACCGTGGTGCAAACACGATTTTGACGCTCCTGGACCTTGAGGTTGTTTAGCAAGGTGGCAAGCACGTCATGAGGGCCGATGGCCTTAGCGATATAGCCGAAGGTGTTCACCGTCGCACGGCGAATCGACTTCTTATGCGCCTTGATGAGCTCGAGCAACTCGAAGCAGATTCGCATCCACTCGCGCGAGGAGACGTACTCTGAGCCACGATCGGCGATTCTGCCTACAAGATCTATACAGTTCTCTTCCACCTTCTCGTGTCTGTTCTTCAGGATGGGAGTGAGGCGTGGAAGGAGTTCTTTGATGGGTGGTGTCATTTTCGTCATGCCTATGACATTAACAATACTCTTGAGGGCCCCCAGGATAGAGCCCAAGACTTCAGGGTACTCCTCACCGAGGTATTCGTAGAGCACCACACCCAAATGACCCATGAGTTTTTCTTCCTGGCAAACCTTCATTACGCCAGCGATGCGACTGATGAGGTCAGCGGCTTGTTGACGAACTTTGGCCGATTTGTTATTGAGACGCCAGAGAATAGTACCGCAGATTTGGGGTAGATAGGGTTTCACGCGTTTACCCAATGCCTGAACAACTGTTCCGAAGCCGGTTAACAGCACCGAATCCTAAAATTTCAAGTGAGCAAATTTGAGAGACTGCTTTCGAAATGCGAATAATCTTTTAGGTCATCTTAAGAATTGAATTCTGCGATAAACTCAAACTAAAAAATTTGAGCTTTTTACAAGGACTATATTGTTATTTCCTGCTACAAAACTAGGCATTAACAACGCTAAAAATCCCATAAAGTAGAGCTTTTTTCGAATTGATTGTCTTGTTTTTTTAGTTGAACATGAAGTTGGTCAGGGCTGACTTTCAGAGCAGTGACCTGACTTAACACGAATAATTTCATTCAACATTTGGGAAACAAAAAATCAGACGTCGTGTTAGGATTATAGATAGATGGAAATAAGCAGAGTTGGCGCTAGTTAACACCACAGTAAAACAAAGAACGAATTAAAGTGAAAACATACCTCAGTTGTTTGTTCCTGAAAAGCGTAGAGAATGCCGTCGATGAGCTGCTCCTCCAGCCTGGCGTCAATCTCATCACTGCCCAGCGTTGACATGACCTTTTCAATGGTCTCCATGACCATTTTGCGGTATTGCTCCGACTCGTCTTTCAAGTCGTCCACAATACGCGTTATGATTTCTGTGGCACCAACCTTCGTCGCAATCTCCACCGTGGTGTCAACCAGCTAAAACAGAAGCGAGTACCAAAATTAGAGATTGCCGAAAACACTTGGAAAAAGCAATACTTGGGACCACACTCACCGGTCGATAGTTGCGTCTGTCGAGAGCCATTCGCTGGTTCCAAAAATGTCTAAAGAATGGAGGTAATATCTCATTGCGGATGTAATCCGGCTCAACACCCTCAGTTGCACAACACTGCTTCACCACCTTTAGCACAATCTTCTTCATTTCTTCGTCGGGCGAGGGGAATTCTCGAATAAGAACCAACATGACTTCTCTCGTATAGTAGTTAGCGTATTCTGCATCCATCAATGGGATGAGGTAACCGATGGCTTTCAAGAAAGCGGCAAGACCCTAAATGGAAAAAATATTCAACCGTCTAATCATAATATCCTGGATATTCTGAATGAATATGCTGAAAGCCGGCGTACCTTGCCACGATGACTGCGAATACCCTTCCAGAGAGGTTTGAGGACTGAATCGAAGGATTCGATACCGTATGGCGTCGCAGCTTCAGCCAAAGCGGCAAGAGCGAGGGCTGTGATGGTTCTGACCTTCTGTTGCTCGTCTACAAGACCATGTTCGATAATCTCAACCAGAGATCGTAGATGGGGCAAGATTGCGCAGCCCATTAGAATAGAAATCTGCTGCACAATCTTTATCCCAGTGTGTCTAGCTTGCCAGGACTTCTTAGATTTACATACAGCCTAAACAGAAAAGTATTACTATTACACTTCGAGAGTTAGGAGGGGATAGCACCATTTGGGAAATAGTAGATACCTACCTTCAAAAAAGGCAAGAGACTAGGAATACCTAGAGCAGATGCCACGACGGCAAAGGCGCGAGCAGTTGTATTACGAACATACTCGTCCACGTTGTCAATATCCGGCCGCATGGTGGAAATCATAGTAGCCAAACCTGCAGCCTATAGTATAATAATTAGCACAAGGTGGGTGACAGTAAGCACATCAAAAGATATAAAAAACATACCTTGGCCAAATTCGAGATGATTTCACGGCCCTCAACACGAGCATAGTAGTCTTCGTCGATCAACAGAGGTTCAATGACGACCAATATCTTATGTACATATGGACGCACCAAATCATCAAGTTTGTACAAGATACGGTCAATAACTTTGACCAACAGGTGACGCTCTTGATCCTCCAGAGTCGGCGACATGAGGAGCGGCAGAATTTGATTAAACAGCGGACCAGCACCAAACTCTCTTGCCTTGTCAGTTATCTGCCGTAAAGCCGACTTGCGCATCGGTGGCGTGCCATTTTTAATTTTCAACAACAGTGTCATGATCTTGCGTTCAGTTGCTTCCTCCGGAGGAAGACTGTCCTCATCCACATCCTGCAGAAGTTTGTCGAAGTACTGCAGGTCGTCCGGACGCATCATAGGTAGATTGTCGCCCTTAGGCTGCAAGTCACCCATGGCAACTGCGTTTGCACCAGTTGCCGCTGCACCAATACCTGCGGCTGTGCCTATATCCGGCGTGGCCATGTGGAATCCGAATGGAGTTCCCACCATGGGAGTAGGTGTGGCTAGCAATCGACGGGTGGGGGTCCGTAGAGGAACATACCCAGAGGGCGGGGGCAGGATCTTGTAGCCGGGAGGCAGCATCTCATCCAGCTCTTCGTCTGTTAGGGGTCTGTTTCGATCATCCATCTCCATCTGCCATTGAGCAGTCCTCATCTGCTCCGGAGTCATTGGTATACCAGTACCCGGAATTGAGCCCGGAATACCGAAAGCGGGAGTGGCAATCGACATAACTTTGGGTCCAGAGGGAGTAGCGCCAGAAGGTGTAAACCCGAGGCCGGGTGTACCCATGCCCGGTGTGGCCATAGAGGGCGTGAAACCACTCGGAGTGACACCGCCAGGAGTCACGCCGCCCATAGGTGTAGTCCCAGCTTTTAGCGGAGTCTCATCCCAACGCGATTTGCGCTTGGCCATAACGGCAGCCGCCGTATTTGGTGTTTGACCAAAGGACTTGTAGTTTGATGACGGAGTATCTTGAATGGAATTAACACCTCCAGGAGTCTGATCGGCACGTGGAGTCTCCGCCCAACCGGCTCCATGACCAGGCGTATCCGTGCTGAAACGTTCTGAATGAGGAGTTTCATCCCAACGGTTTTTGCGGGTGCTTGGTGTACTCTAATTGGAAATAGAGGAGCACTTACACTTTGAGACAAACTCCGCTTTTCTGTCATATGCACTAAAAACTGAGCACCAACACTTGACAATTCACAAAGAAAATAACAAAACAGTTAAAGCCAAAATACTGGGGAGAGATTTAAGAACAAAATTGCTTGTATCTCGAACATTAGTTACCTAGAGAACTTACAGCAAGATTATCACGACCTGGAGTGACAGCAGTTGGGACATATGCGGGAGTTTCCGCCCATTGGCGTGATCCAGGTGTTGTAGCGGAGTCCCGAGGCCTGCCTGGAGTTTCCTCCCATTGACGAGTGCCAGGAGTGGCTGCAACGCTAGGAGTGGCTGACGGTTGAAGCGGTGTTGCCGCTTCGTCCCAGCGCTTGCTAGAGACACTCTTATCAGTACCAGAACCGTTAGTATCAACTGAGGGCTGATCCCAACGACGACGTTTAACTGGTGGGACCGAGGTTTGGTCGACAATTTTTAATTCGCCCGCCTTCGCCTTTGAAGCGATCTCAGCTTGCAAAGCGCGTTGCTCCTGCATGAGTTTTTGATTGAGCATGACATCTTTGTATGTACTGAGTCTTGGGTCGGGTGTTTTATCACCTACAGTGAATGTAAGGAGAACACATGAAATTGCAGAAATAAAAGGCGAGGTCATTTCAATCATTTTAACTTGCAAGTTATTATGAATGAAAACCAAAAAAGGAATTCGCAAATTAAAATACTACCGGTAGAATGTCATCCCCAAATAGATCTGATTCCGTAGTTAGTCATGCGATCGGGCGCATATCTATAAAAAATGGGTTTACATACTACGAATCACTAACGGGCTTGAAGTGAATGTTCTAGATTCCTAACTACATTGTAATACTACATAGGGTGACAGGAATGCACAAACTTCGAATTATACTTGCCGAGTGATCACGTACCGTCTTTAAAGGGATCCGCGCGTACAGGCGAAAGTACAGCCCTAAGTCTTTGAGCATGATATTCATCTTCACGATCCGCAATAGCCTTCCGTCTAACTTCAAGATCTGGAAATGTCATCAATTACATTGTAAGTAAAGAGCATACCTTCCGACATTATTTCACCGAACTATATGCTACGATGAAGACCACTTTAAACAAGGAGAACTCACGTCGCACCACTAAACCCCACAAAAAATGAGAATTTCACATTATTAAATTATTTAGTAGCATTCTACTCAAGTAGTTGAATAAATTGTTTATATTAGTCTAATTTATTGGAGCTTTTTATCCGTCACTGCGGTTTTCTAGTATTCTATTTATAATCTTCGGACTCAGAGACATACGAAAATAACCCAGTTTTCTGTGAAAATTTAGGCTTATCGCTTTTTTGATATCAGCTTGCATAGTCAATTCATAGCGCAGGCATTTTAGGGAATCTTATTACAATAACCCTGCTGTTGGATGAACAACTCCAAATTTTCACGAGTTGTTCGGTAAAGGTATTTGAATGTAATTTAATTTTGAGCATTTGGAAGCAAGGAATACTTAGAAGGCTTCGAAATTACTATAACTTCAAATCATGATTTTCAAAAAATTTCTACAATTTCGCTTAACATTTTGACCGACGATTCTAAATAATCTTGACGCTTTATGAACGATTTAGCTGTCCGATTTTTAAATTCCTCTATTGGTTTATAGATATGTAATCGGCATTATGCCTAAGATTGGGCAAAGGTAAGCAATTTTGGACTAAGATACATGAAAACCATGGGAAACTACCGACGCAATCATTACATTGAAGGAAATGAAACTAGCCACATCATTAGTTAAAAATTTCTGGTGTAACTTAAATAAATATCCACCAGAAGTCTACGTTACTGTAATTTAATTATTTTGCATCTCCATGTGTTTCAACAGTGGGAAAAAAGTAATTTCAGTATACTTTATTATTTATAACTTTTTAACTCCAACACCTCTTATATAATTAAAAAATATTTGGCACACACTTAATACAATACAAGGCGAATTTTTTTGGCTGTTATTAATTAGGTGACAGTGCCCGCAATGCCTTGACAACAGCCAATATAACGGGGGAGCACTTACGAGTTCGTTTGTGTGGTTATCTAACATTTGTGATGGTAAGATGAATGGCTTTTCATTGAATTGGTAGGCGAGCGTTACAAAGAAGTCTTCAAATTCCAATATTGCTAAAAAGAGAAGTGATGGAAGCTTCCGCTCGAATGCAATGGAGGTGAGCTCGCATTATCTTGTGTATTTCCAAGTCACAAGAAATTCAGGAAGCTTTCGAACTATTTGATGTAGACAAAACTGGCTTTATTGACACCAAAGACCTAAAGGTAGCGATGCGAGCTTTAGGTTTTGAGCCCAAAAAGGAGGAAATCAAGAAGCTTTTGTCGGAATATGATCCCGAAGGCAAAGGTAATTAAAATTTATTCTTTAATCTCTTAGGTGTTTTGTCGAATGCTGACTTTCGCCGGATGATGTCCATAAAAATGCAGGAAAAGGATGCTCGGGAAGAAGTCTTGAAGGCTTTTAAGCTCTTCGATGATGATGAAACTGGCGCGATTTCTTTCAAGAATCTTAAACGCGTTGCAAAGGAACTAGGTGAAAATCTAACTGATGAAGAACTTCAAGAAATGATAGATGAAGCTGATCGCGATGGCGATGGTGAAGTTAACGAAGCGGAATTCCTCCGGATTATGAAGAAGACGAACATGTACTAACGGTGATTGGATTTTCTCTCGTTACATTCCTTCTGAAATCTGTATAATTGCATTGCTTTTGTCTTAATATAGTTCTTCTCCAACTAACTCATCTGAGTGGAAAATTGGATTTCTAGGAATTTCATAGCGTTTAAGTTCCGTTCTTTTTTGTTAACCATACATCCCTCAGATTGTTTCCTTTATACCCATCTTCTAAAGGTAAGATGCTGTGGTTTTAATGCTGCTGAAACACCCCGGTGTTGAAATGACATTCGGGTCGTTTTGCCTCAAGCAACATGGTCTTTCGTGATATCATGAACGTTTCTGCTTTCCCAAGCAACATTTAAATGCAATATGTACGTTTCTAATCATTATCAGTGACTGGTGGAAATTCCTGTTATTATCAGCGAGGCTTTAGGATTCTCGAGAAGCCCCTTTTATCCACTGTCCGTATATGATTGCTTAAACTTGAAGGCGTACTTTACCTCGAATGTTTCCTTAGTCTTGATGTTTCTTTAGGTATTTGTTTAGTTTTTGGCAAATGAATTTTTATGACAAATGGCAATAACCTCATTTCCCCGTTGCTTTTTTGTAGCCGCATTCTGGGTGGATAGGCGTTACATATAGCATAATTAAAAGTGTTCTCCCTAGAAATCCCACAGATCATCAGTTTTTTGTTTAGTGAGTTGTTTGATTAGTGAGTCACGGATGCATTCATACCAGTTCCAATGAGAATGCAAATGAAGGCAAGAATTCGTTGTAATTTTGACTTCGGATACACATGTTTGGTAGTCTTTGCGGCCGAAAATCCTAGAAAGGGCATGGGGCTTTGTGTGTTCGACGCCATTTCTCCCTTTTCCCTTCATCATAAGAAAATCAATACGACTTTTGGCGATAAGATGAAATTATTAAAGGCAACGTAAAGCATCCTTTGCTGTTTTCGATTTTAGCTTAACAATTTGATTATTGAGGAAACACCTAAATGGTGACAAAACCACGAGCGGAAGGACGAGGGCTGCAGCAAGTTTTATAGTAATAGTCTTTTGGAAAACTGGGACTTCTGTAATTTCGTGAAGATTTTTCACTGACCTCCCGCAGGTAGACTTACTTAAATGCCCAGATTGATTAACACGAGAACAAATGAAAGGCCCTTACTCAAGGCGAAAGAAGGTACGGTTTATGAGGTGTAAACGAGTAACTTTTAATATGAGAGTTTTTCATCGTCTTACTACCACAAATGTCGCCAAGAAAGCCGAAAGAGAAACCGTACACTAGTGATTGGTGACCTTGTAAATTGTAAACTAGAGTGAATGGGAGAGTCGCGCTTAACTTAAACAGATCATTTCCTGGATATTTGTAGAAATAGAACTTGGACATGATTAAAATCTTTTAAGCCAAGTTCATATGCCCTATTTAAATCGTCACCTAAATGGATAGGATTTTCAAGGCCCACTTAAATCGTTTTAAGAACTCGATAGATTTTCTCTGGAGGAAGTTGGTTAAGGGATTGTTATGTCCCTTACACATGAGCTCGAGCGAATCATGAAAATTTGGTAATTCGTGAGTAAAAATGCACTTACTGATCTGTTCTTAAATCATCCGATTCCAGCACTCCAGTATTGCTCGGTAAATCGCTTAGTTTGAGAGAGCGGGGAGCCAATCCGCACTAACTTGAAGCCTGCCTACGCCTCAATTGAGGTACCGCACAGTGCGAGATCCAGATCCAGTGTCCATCTAGGTGTTAGGTGCAAAACGCACCTGAATTATTACCGTTGATGATTGGTAAACACTCTCGCAGCACCATATGGTCCCCCTTATCAAGCGCTTGACTGAGCATTTTTACGAAGATGACCCTCCAACACCGCACTGTGCATTAGCCCAAGGGACTCACACAGTGGTTTTTAAGTCACGCTTCTCCTCGCGATCTTATTAGGAGTGGAAGTGTTCCTTCATTTTTTATTCTTTTCATTCTCGTCCTTAGTGAATTTGCCATTTGACAACCTGATGATTGGTAGAAATTAATATTTGGACTTAAGTAATTAATTACGTTTTACTGTGAAACGAATGTATTGGTGTTGAGTAAATGGTAGCAGGGTAGTTGTTGAATTTTTAGACAGAATTGTATTTAGAACCCGCTGATATCTTGTAGTTAGCATTTAAAATTGGTAAAATTACCTCAAATCTACAATATTATGCTCCACTTAGAAGTACTAACTTTAAGAGGACCAAAAGAATATCCTTTGATCTATTACAAGGAAACACCTTATACCAAACGTATCTGTTTTTGTACTGATTATCTTGAACTGTAATTTATTTATCTTTCGTTATTATCTGCATAATATGTACTATTGTTTAAGTCGTTACTATGACGCCTTGCACTTTGTTGAATAAACTTTGGAGTTACGACGCGTCCCGTCTCTTGTGGCCGTTATCAAATTGTAGCACCTCCGTACTTTACATTAGTTGGCTGCTTACCCCATTATTCCAATTCACATACTGATTATTTTTCATATCAATCATGCAATAGTCTGTAATCAAATAATATAATTACTACGTATATAATTGTGTTAAGAGGTAAAAAGAAATTTGTAGAAAGGGGGATTGGACAGGATACCATGAGGCACCAGTCTTATAATACCTCATCGGTTTTCGAAACAATTAGGCTGCCAAATAATATACATCCACAAACATGCTCGAAACATATATCAGTTAATGAGGGCATATTTCAATTTGACCTTTACAACCAATACGAAATTGATGTTATAGTAACTCCTAACTTTGTTTGGTTAACTTCATCGGATTCAATAGGAATTGTTACTTCCAGGCTTCGTCTTACTGTAAGGTTAATGGCATCTGAGTGCAATTCTGCTGTACTCAAGGTGAATCGCTCACAATAGCTGAGACCGTGCTGGAGCAAAAGAGTCTTTTAATTCGTTAACACATTTTAATCTACCCTCGTGTATGCTAGCTTGCCAAAAGTGAGCAGTAATATCTAGTAGCCCTGCTTGATCCTTTGATGACCAGACGGTCTCATTGTACTTCTAGCAAGGGACAATTCCAGCATGCGGAACTGTTACATATATTTGAATGAGTCTACTTTTCCTAGATCACTCCTAGGAATGCTCTCGTTTACTAAATTTCATTGGTCCTGTTGTTGATCAAAAAATCGGGTCAATCCAATCCTGACACGCTTAAACACTTTATGACGCACGCTTTTCATATACAATCCGGCACACTCATTCCCTTTTATCCCTCGAGTGTTGGGATTCCTCATCTTATAAATGGTAGTTGATTAGTTCGTGCTAGAACTTTAGGGTAGTCATCCGCCACAAATCACTGGTAGCAAGCGATAAGGGGATACGGGATAAGGCATTAGGAAGATAAATGTTAAAAAATTGTCTTAAGACACCAGTTTCACACTATCTTAATATAGGACAAATAACTGAACCAGAGCCTTGAGAATCTAGTTATCAAACAATCAATTAACTTTGAAATTTCATACCAAAAAGATAAAAGATTTAATACTATAGGAACTTTATGGAAAGGTGATACGAAAAGAATTAGTTCTACGGGAAGATCTGCGTGTATTGAAATAAATATTTTCAAGCCTGAAAACACAGGGAAACTTAACAACTGGCATCAATATCAAAAGCATAATTGATAAATGAGAATGCTACCATTTATTGGAAGCACATCAACTAAATCCCTTGGATCGATACCGGCAAATATACTTTAATAAAATCACTCAAGCTTCATCTGAACCTGTAAAAAGTACAAAAGCCTGTAGATTTTCGAGTAGATAAACGTATTTTTGCAATTCCCTAACCATTTAATTTATGTGGGATGTAATTATCATAGGTACTAAAGTCGGGTTTTCAGTTAACTGTCAATCGAAAGAGCACAATATAATACATATTAAACTTGAACACGCTTATTCAAGTTATTTCAAAAGGTTGATCACATGATATCAAACGTTATTTGAGCTAAAAGAGGACCATAATATCCAGCCCAGATACTCGTTGATAGAATAAATAGAGATAATTGTTTGTATATGTTAAATCAAATGCTCGTTACATAGCGCAGAACTAGATTTTTAGGTTGTGTGTCATTGTTCGATAATGTTGAAAGTAAGTCTTATAGTAATAGTCGGACAGGTGTCCGAGAAGACGGAGAAGGAGGCCATCTTAACACAAATTAAAGAGGGTAGGTATTATTTTCTATCTAGTTAGCATATTTTAGGCATTTGAATGCAAATAACCATTTTGCAAGTAAACTTGGGGCTTAGTTGTGGGTGTATTAAATGAAAATTAGTGCAATATAGTCTTCTAGTATATTTATTTCACATTTTCTAGGCCTTTTTAGCATTCCAAACTTTGATAACCTGAAGGTCAACGAAATCCTTTCTAATATTGAGGGGTCACAACCCCTTGTCGATGCAGAGGCTGAACGCGTTTTAAAGCGGCGGAAACATGGTAACTGGTTGCTATCATATTTATGTCTCTTAGGCGTCCGATTCATGTCTTCAGATTCTGATATCATCTTAATGCAAGACACTACAGTGGAGTTCTTCTTGGAAGAAGTAGACAAAGCCATCAGTACTCTCCCTCAGTTGATCGCAATAGTTTATGCAGGCATAATTTGCCAATCAACGGGTTACTGGTTGTTACATGATGGTGTGTTTAAGCCTGATTATCTTGCGGAGCGCATTAGTCTTGCTTCCAAGAACCTACTTCAACCACTGGTATGTTGTATCTACGCTTCCATAAGTGCTAAATGGGTCAAATAGGCTGATACAACAAAGGATATCGTGCCTCCTATGTCCCTTCATATCGCCTGTTCTAGCGTACCAATGGGAGGGAACTGGCGCCATGCTCTAACGGGCCACCTTCCCTCTGTCATTGCAGGACGTCCCGTCCATGCCACTGTCAATAGAATGCATTTATCTGCTAAAAAGGCAGCTGCTGGAACTTCTGCAAGGCCTGAACTGGCGCCATTACCATCGGATGTTTCTGGTTGGTTTTGATTTACTTAACGAACCAAATTACCGGTGAGAATCGGAAGTGGTACGTTAGCTTCGAATGTTGACACACACAGGGTCGTCAGCCAATATTTGTACTATATCTTATTACCGTGTGCACTGCTTCCTTTCTCACGAGTGCAACATCTTGCTCCTATGCTAGACGTAGATATTTGAGTGTAGGAAATTTCTGATCACTCACGTTGACCTTTTAGCAATACTTTATGTGGTTTTTGAAACATTTGCCAAACACTGACTGAATGACCCTCTAATTTGTTTGCCTACTAATTTTTATATTATTTAAATGATAAATTGTGTTACAGGTGTCGAGAAGTTTTGTGAGCAGCTAAATCAGGTGATAGTGCTGCCTACGACACCAGCAGCCACCAGTCAACCTGTGAACAAAGACGACGGTTGCTCCATCGTCATCCAGCGCCCATGTCTCTACATCTTTCCTGAGGATTCGGGCCAGTCTTCAATCTTCGCTGCTCCTGGCTTGTCGCTTTTGATTAACGCCGGTGCCTCCCGTAACCCCAAATGCTGGAACATTGCTCAACACCTTAAGAAGTGAGTCGCCTAACCCATATATTTCATTCCCAAAGCGAAACTCGGTGGCGCTAATTGCTTGATGAGATACCGATACTGAAGGGGCGGCCTTCAATCTGTATTGGATTTATTTTCAGCAAATTTTTTATGAACCTGCACCTATCAGCGGCTTGTTTCAGCGATAGCGTATGTTAATACACTCAGCTGCTACAAAATTTTGAGATTTTTTATCATTTGTGCCGCACATTTGCACAGCACTCACTACATTCCATGGTGCTTAGGAAGCAAAAACATGTCGACATTGCGTAATTTCCATATTGTCTCATGAAATTCCCATTCACGCAGTTCAGCCAATCTTCCAAAATGTCAACGTCATTGGATTAGAGGAGGTGGTGACCCCCGATGTAAATAATGTTTCGTAGAGATAGCTTAAAGTAAACTTACTTAGTGTATTTGGTACATTTAATTGTGCAACTCTGTTGCTTCTTTGTAGCATCGACGTAATACTGCAGACTCATTGGGGCATGGAAAATACTCTTGGTTTAGCTTCTCTGCTTCCTGCTTTGATGGGTTCATCGATCGAGGATTCCGTGAAACGCACCACCATCCTCTTGACCCCGCCGCCTGGTGACCTCATCTTCCACAACAGCTCTCCGACGACGGGTGGAGATGCTGCGGACCCCCTGGTATTCAACGTAGCCAAGCTGGTGGACCAGATCGGACAGGCCGCGAAACCGCATCTGTCTGACTCCCGACTCTACCACATGGAGATTAACAGAGGCGGCAAGCTGATTGCCATGCCGAAGCCCCTCGATCTCTACTCTAAGGTTGGATTTTGAGTCAAATATCAAATTAACTGGTGCCTCCTTGTTCACTGGGAACTGAAATTGTACATGACGGGTTAGGAATTCTAAGATACCTTAAAGGCTGTTACACATTTTGCTTTCGGGTCGTGGAATGCAACCTTACCGGGACTAAGGTGTTAGTTGAGGTTGATGGAACTATTGGAGAATGCAAGTATTGCACTTGAAAAATTCTGCAGTGTATTTTGTCCTGATTTTTAACATTTTCCCGTTCCCACTGCTCCTTCGTCCAAATTTCCGACAGAAATGCCAGCTTTTTCCCCATGGGTACCTAGAAACTATTTTGGATAGCAAGGAATGATACTAGATTCGTAAATGTTGGTTTTCTGGATTAAATTGTAATTATACTTCAATCTTCATGTTTAATTTTTAGTGGATTATGTAGAAGCAACTATTATACATTCAAAACTCTTTTGACTGTTCGTAAATGTAATACATTCCTGTGTATGGCAGAACTTTTTAAAACAGGTTGAAGTCTTTCAATAAGAGACTAGTTGCCATGGAGCCTTAACCTTAAATTGCTCCGATTGCATTCATTATCATTCATTGGTCTTTGTAGTTACTTAAAATGCATTCAGATAGTTGATCTCTAGAAGAGCATCTGTCTGGGCAGTTTATTGACATTTTGATAGTTATTGCACCTGCCAATTACCCAAAGTACTGATTTGGTTTGTTAGTAAAAAAGTCAGTTTATCGTACTTCGATGTTTTCCGGAGTTTGAGAAGTAAGTGATGTTCGCTCATTACTATTTACCAAGTCAGTACCTAAGCTAGGGCTCACTAACAACTGGTACCGTTTGTATGGAACTAGGTTGGCTGACTGGATGGTCGGTATTCTTTTATTATACTACTGCTTTGACTTGCAGATCGGAGCTTGTAGCCTGGTGCTCTATCCACTGACACCGACAGAGGAGGACAAGGCAGAGACGAAGAAACTGGCGGAACTCTGGGCCAAAGCCGCACCCAATGTAGCCACCGCGTTGGCCGGAGGCGCTGCCAAGACTTCTGCCACGGCCAAGCAAGCTGTCCTCCCCCTTGTAGGCACCAACTTCTTACCACTCTCTTATTCAAAGCTCAGGAAGAGGTCTGATGTTTATTAACAAAAGAGTCGGTTAGGTAGCTTTAATATAGTGCTAAATTAAAGACTGATTTGGCCGCTTTTTTTATGATGTCGACTGCTCCCGGACTTTTTAATGAAAGTTTCACTTTCAATTACCGGTATTTGTGCATATTAGGGCCAGGAATCGTCATGCTGTGGTGTAGTGTCGGTCATCAATTGAATGTCGTTTAGGAATTTAGGGTGTCTAACCCATTTATCGGATTATTCGGCTTTTGCAAGTCCCGAATTATTAAAAAACGCTAGCCCATGACTCACTGCATCACGAAGCAGAGAATGTCTAGGGTTGCTTAAATCCGGGTCGCTACAACGTGTACTGGTAGTGAGATTGTTGATTCTCGTAGAACTGATGATAACGCTAGATAGAGTAATCAGAGCCATGGAAGTTGAATCGCACATCTTGACAGAGGGTAGATCAATTTGTTTGTAGAGAAAGTAGGAATGTTTTGATGAATGCTCGTTTTGCCTGTTTGTTGTGAATTCTTACTGACTTTACGGCGAAGTTCAAACATGGGGATGATTTTGCGAACTAGCGCAAGGCCAAGAGTCGTCATTTGTCTCAAAACCCTCGACCCTGGAGAGAAGAGTTATGCCTCTACCAGAATTCATTTTCTACCTGCCTATTCATCAGAGAAACTCGTTTGGTTTATGGGTTTCGATTAAGTTACGGAAACGCTGGTGCTTGCTGCTAACTTCCGCTGCTTATTTCTATGAATGTATTGTTACATTTATTGTTTGATGAGTGGTTGTTTATTTGTCTAGTTTGTGCTACTGCAATGTTTGATTTTCTGCTTCAACTTACGATGTATCTCGAAAATTTGATTTAAGTTTGGGATTCAGTATTTACAGTGCCATAACAAATAATCAACTGCAAGTGGAGATCACTCCTTTTCCTCCCCTTATAGGGTAGGGAACCTTGATTAACTAAATAGTTAATAATATCATTATGCTTAATACAAGCTAGTGAACTGTGTGAGACGGGTGCTTTGCTTCCCAAAATGGTTAGGCCTCCCTCGAATTTCTGTTGACAAGAAATCGGAATTTCGGTAGTAAAAATCACAAATTTCTCCATCTAGTTTGGTTTACCTTCAGGTTCTGATAATCGGAAAGCAAGGAATTAATGTGGTATTTTTTTGCACTAGAAGTATCCTCACAGGGGAGAGAAACTCGGTGGCCTGTTTTAGTAGCCTTTTTATTAACTGCGATTCTAATCAGGTAGTTGTGATTACATCCTGTTAATCAACAATAGGATGTGAATAATTCACACGGCGAAGAGGCGCGCTAACCACCAGCCTTTGTTTCGCGTGACATGAATAATGCAAAGTGTGGCTTGGAGACAGCACTAGCAGTCATTGCTTCAGCGTCTCCGGTGGCGGCAAAGTGATTTGAGCGGAATAGGAGTCAAAAGTTGTGTTGGTACCTTTCGGTGTTCCTACAAAAATCTACCCGTCGTGGCTTTTCCCATCTCTTTGGGTAAACATGCGGACACTACCCACCATCCAGTGAGTATCAACGGCATTTAATCTCAGAAAGTATCCGAATAGGTAATTATTAATGAAGGATGTGGCTCCCATCATTTGTGCACTGGCAGGATTTAACATGTAGGCAGTGTAATTAATTGCTAGGACACGGATTGCCTTTTCTACGCTTTAGCATGGCCTGCTCATCGACGAACAGAGATCTAGCCTTATCGTCCATTCCTTAATGGATATGAAGCAGTATTTTAAATCATCAGTAATTCGATTGTAACATCAAAGCAGCATTCAACAGCTGGATTTAATTAAATACAAAGTTAGCTCAACGTTGTCTAAAGCGAACCAACGAAAATGCAGTTGAGTTATTGCAATTTCATAGTTTATTAAAAAGAAACGACGGTCTGAATCGGTTCAATAGACAAACCGTAAAAGAATGTTTCGATTTCTCTTCGAGACAACTAATGGTGCTAGATAACAAAATGTGGTTACTAAAATACTTAATACATGCTCCTTTAGTTCAAAACTTGACCTTCGTCTGTTGTTTCAGGTTTCTCAGCTGAGCGTATCGGCCCTATTGGTATGGAAGTCGCATAGTTGCCCAGAAGTCTTGCGCATTCTCTTCGTTGCTCCAAATGCTCACCAGCAGCGTGTGCTGACAGCCCTAGAGGCACTGCACGCAGGACTGCCTTGTCTCCATCAGGCAGAGGCGCACGTCAACGGCTCCATCTCCTCTGCGACCCGCAAACCTGCCGGCGCTGCTGGCGCTCGCTCCTCCTCGATCCTCACGCCCGGTGCTCCCCTCCACACAAAGGCAGCGCATAAGCCAGTGGCGTTGGCGGCAGCGGAGACTCGGAGTACGCGACTTACGCCATTATCCGGCCCCGCTACTGCGGCGCGTAAGACGGCTCCAGCGACGGGGACTAGGAGCAAGTTCGCGGCGACCAAGAAGAAGGAGGCGGGTGGAGGAGCGCAGAAACCAGTAAATGAGGAGGAAGTGAATGCTGCTGTTCCTCGCGAATCAGTGCACGGGCCTACAGGTAAGGTAGTGTTTGGACTTGGCAAATTTCGGTTATTATTGGCCGTGGCAATGTGTTACGACAAACTGATTACTACGCGTTTTGCAGCATTGTGAAATTGAGGCGCACGCTCTCTAATTATCGTTGAACAACACTTTCTGCTGTTTGTACCAAAAGATTCCATAGTTACTGGCGTGTCCTCTTCCCTCCTTCACCGGTAAAAGGAGTGAAGGAATCGGTTGTTATCGGCTATCATATTCCGGTAAGAGTTCTTCCTTCTCTTAAGGACTTGGCTTGCGTACCTTTGCGATTTCCGCTCCACAGTTTGCAACCACCATTCCCGGCCCACGTATATTATTGCTTCGAAATTGCATCGACAGTCAGTTCAGTACGTCTTGCTTCAAAGTGACAAGACAGATGCTTTCTAACCATAGAACCATTATTTTATTTTTAGTAAGTTTTTAATATCTATCGTTTTGAAACACTGAGAGGGCTAAACGTTTTGTCTTTGACTAGCTACGTATGTTTCATTCTAGATTCAAAGTCAATTTTGTATGGTTAGCTGATTCTCCGTGGCTGTACCTAGTCAATGAATCTTACCTACAGTTGACAGCCAAGTGTACGCTGCTCATAATTCGTTTTCTCCATCAGCGCACTTCGTAAAAGTGCACGATCGTTCAGAAATCGTGTCACCTCGAAGGCCAACATGTGGAAGCACCGCTTCCTTTCTTTTGTAGTTGGAATGAAATGATTAGTAAAAGCTAATCACAAGGCCAGTGCGTTTGATAAGAGCGAGATGTTGTCCACTTAGAAACTCCATCGGCGCAACCCAAAACTCAAGGGGATGTTGAGGTTGGAGAAGGGCTGAATGGTGAAGGTGCGGCCCCTACTTCACCCTTGAAGGCTGTGGTACCTGCAGAGTCTCCAGCACAGGACTCGAAAAGCAATGGGCATGGAGTCGAACTAGCCCCACCCGACACGGAATCACTGAGTCCCCTCGAGGACTGGGGCCAACCACAAGCCATGCCTGCGCCCGTTAGTAGGTCGAACATTTATTAATTTCACGTCTCTCGACCTTGTATTGTTTTGTAGTTATTTTGACTTCATTCCCCAATCCCCGACTAAATAAAAGCAGCTTCTCATGCAATTATTTTTTATTTTATTGCCATCGTATTTTTAAGCCTTTTCCTTTATCAGAAGGCGGGAATCAGAATATTGCCTGAGATCAATTACTTGACATTCCCATGAAAGTTGCAAATATCAACAAGATAATTGTCGTTTTTGATTTCCATTTCGCATTGTGAACTTTAGAGAATGACGCGAAATTGTGTATCCAAGCATATCAAAAGCACTTTTTTCTGATAATTTCCTAACTGAAATTACAATTTCTTCTTTTATATTGAGCAAATGAGGCAGCTACTATGACTTTTAAGTTCCCTTTAGCTAATACGATGCAAGAATATTGTTGTCCTGATTACCACAAAATCACAGTTGTATATCACTGTTTACTTTTTGGATTAATCAATAGTTTACTAAGTTGTATAATGCGCTTTTTATGAAGAAGGTTGGGAATATACTCTTAGTACTTCAGTGAATATTCTTGCTGAACGAGGAAGAAACTGCAAAAACCATTTAAGCAATAGTCGTCACGGTGTGCGCCAATAACCAAGGGACGATTAAGTGAATTTATTAGTAAGGATTATACATTCCTATGGTTCCGTGTGTGTCGAGGCTTAGCGTATATCTAGTGGTTCAAAACACCATATTAAAGGTTCCTGTAAGGTCCCACGCTTACGGTTTCAGTAAACAGCTGCACGTTTGAATGTCGAGTTGTATACTGAAAACAAACCGACACATTCTAGAAAAAGGGACTGAACAACTCAAGTATGTGTACATTTGAAAGGCTTTCGCTCCTTGTGATTACTCATTGACTTTCTGAAGCAATGACGACCCATGATGATCGCTAGATTTTTCGAGCCTTACAAATGGCCCAACCGTCAACACCCAGTGATTTCCATTCACCGACAAGCCGATAGATGGTGCAAGTTGCGTATACGTCAACTTGCCAGTTTCCCGAGTGTCCCCACCTAGTTCATTGCCATCATAACGTATACAAACTGAGCACACTGGGACACACCGTGATGGACGCTTGGGACGTACGCTGAGTCCCCCACCTACCCAAATCCGCTCACGCTGAAACTGATCCAGTGAAGGAATCATCTGCGCTCTCTTGTCGCTTAACTGGTTCTCTCGTGGTATAAAGATTTTTCGTAAATGGTAGATCGACTATCAGTGGCTTACGTAAGCCTCTATCGGTTTTTTCTAGTGCATATTTAATGTGCGAGAACGTGTGTGAACCTTCCGATTATCCATACAGCTAAGGTGATCGGCAGACCCGGAGCGAAGGCAGGTTCGCCGGCACCGACCCACCCAGAGGGCTACTACGAGGCCTCACAGGGTGCCTCGAGGGGTTCCTATGAGAAGCTGAGCAAACGAACCTTCGTGGACGTCGCGTTTCTGCCCGGTGGTGGTGACGTGGCTCTGGTGGACGCGGAGTTCTTCAAGCGAATCGTCGCTCGCTACTTCGTCGCCACCACCGTCGCTCCCACTGCTGAGTTACTCAAGGCCCTCGTTGTTGGCAAGGAGGCGTGGAATGGTTGGTGCACCTATCTGCCCAAATGCAGATTGTACTTTGTGTACCTAAAACGATGATCACACCGAATCACTACATCAGTAGAGCTCTAGCTAGCCACTAAATCGAACAGAAAACATTCTAGATAAGTGTTGCCTACCTAAATCTACCTTCGGACAAACCTAGTTTACTTTCTGCATGAATTTTCACGAGTATGCTTTCAGTCAATCTAAGATTGACTTTAGTGCTTAGCTTTACATTTTTGTCGGTATATTCTTTTTATGCACAATATTTGCTGTCCTACAAAACTAATCTAATTTACGTCCAACGTGCCAACAATGTTTTGCTTTTGGTCGAAAGGTGATAAATGATTTGGTTTAAATGCTTTGAAATTTGTCAGACCTGCGTCCTGCTGAAAGGGCCGTCAAGGTCCTGAGGTAAGTTGAGTTGGATGTTAAGTTTGAAAATCTCAAGTTATTTTTGATCACTCTTATTGAGAAGACAGTTTGTCTTGCAAAGGCCAAAACCGGTATTCTTTCCTTGGAATTGAAATACCTCCGACAGTAAATTTTCGTTCGGGAATTCCCAGTTTCGTGACTTCTTCTTTCCCGTTATTTCTTGCAGTCAAGGTTCCTGGCTTTATTCGTAGAACGGGTAAGAACCGCGCTGAGTTATTTGCCTTTGGCATTTCGTCAGTGTGCAGTTCTGTGGTTTGTTTAGGCCCCAAGTTTGGCGGTGGCACTAATGCTTCCTACCCAACGTCGTATAAACAAGGCTCCTTCCTACTTAGTCATAATTGATATGTATTTTTTAAAGGATTAATCCTAACTTTTCCCTGGCCTTACGTAGTTTACTGCATTGTGGTATGAGATTCTTATCGACCGTGTTTTAAAAATTCAACTTCGTGAATGTTAACCAGTTTAACTTTCAGTGTTATCGCTCCTCAGCACTTGAAGCTGCAACCAAAGGTTGTTTAGATTTTCCTTCTACAAAATTATTACGCTACGTATCTAATGTCTGTTTTAGGTGAAAAGCCTGCCAAGACTGATCTAAACGTGGAAACCACTCTGATTTTGACCAGCAGCACACCACCTCTTTTGGATTGGGCCTCAGTGAACGAGAAACGCCTCACAGACGCTAAGATTGACCTGCAGTCGGCAGACGAGCGCTCTAGCATTTGTCTGATACCCTCGCCAAGAGGTGGTGGTGCCGGCGGTGACGCGAACGGGTGCATATGTTGCCCCGGTTTCCGCTTAAACTTCTAGACAATTGTGCAACAGTGTAGACTACCTAGCCTTCTCTATGTTGTTGAACGCGTCATCACTGGTGCTTCAACGCCCTCTGCCATGGCGACGAAGAGCATGCATTTCTTGAATTGCCACCTCCTTTCCCACCGCGTACTTTGAGTTTGTCTTATTTAACCGTCTTTAGTTTTGTGCTTGACGTTTCGGCATTTCTGTCAGCATCACCACCTTGTTCCTTCGTGTGTTACACTACGGCTTCGCTATTACACTTGTCCTTTCCGATGATAAAAATATAAAAAATATTTTGTGCGGTAGGTCAATAGTCTCATCGCTGTTGTTGAATGGTATTGTGCAGTGGTAGGCGCAAACGGTTATGCAACAAAGATATCAACTACACGTTTCTAAACACCCTGCAGCTGTTCCCTCACAGCTACACTAGAACCCTTGGACATTTCTCGGACTAGAATCGAGACCACTTCTTTTAAGAGAAATCTCAAGGCACTGAACACCTCAATTGTGACTCATATCTGCAGAACTGTTAACTAATTGAAACTAGAATTCTTGGTATTTTAGGTATGGATTTACTACGGGAATGAGTCATTGATCGGAACCCCAGTCAGCCACAAAGGTGTACTGTGGTAGTAAGAAGCCAAGGTGATTAGATTACCCAGCTGAATTAATGTGTAGTTTAGCTCCAGCATTTTATTTAATTAGAAGATCGTACACATTAAACCTCATGGAATGATTAACAAGTGGATTTTTCCTCCCCAAGCTTCATATGCCATATTCTGGTTATTTTGGGGCTAAATTCCCATTATTAGCAAATTGGAATTTAAATGCAGCAGCAAAGGCACTGTCTATCACGTGCTCAGTTGTAATCTCACAAACGACAGATTTAGTAGCTTTAACCTTGGTGAATGCTATGAATGACTACGTTGTTTCAAACCATTTGAAAAAAATCAATTAGATATACTAACAGATTTGAATAAATTATTTTCATTACGAAAAAGTTTAAAACGAATATGTATTATCTCTTAAAATAAGTCCAATTGTTAGAGAATTGCCTACATAGCTTGCTTGCAGATTTTGTAGAGACACTGAAAACCCTTAGTTACTCTAGAACATGCGAATCCAAACTTATGATTGGCGAGTATGAGGAACGACAGTAGATTTCGATTTTCGGCAAAGCGGTGTATAAGTTAATATCGGCCAATAATGAGCGACGCTAAGTCATTTAGTGGATTTCCCAGTAGGTGCCACGTTGTGCGCAGGAAAAAAATCAAGTTGTGATCTGACTATAAGATACTCTTTCTTCCCTTCTACACCTTACTTTTATTCGGTAATAAATACTTTTAAGCCTTATTATGAGGATGGAAGCCCTTATGGAAGGCACGGAATGACAGAAAGGAACAATGATTAAAAGCGACACTGAGGCACTGCTTAAAAATTTAACTACTCTACTAATAACATGCCCACTGAAAACTTGATAGCCAATCACCACAAACACTGTTTATCATGATTCTGTGATTTGTAGGGAATTGATAAAGATACTTCAACACTTTACAGGGCACAGCAATCTCTGTGAATTTTCGACAGTCTTTGTAACGAATTAGTTCCTGTCTATAACGAAACAATGAGAATTGACATTATTAATTGACTTCGTATAGATTACCACGTAATGACATTCAACGCTTTTGAAATATTCGTGATACATTGTTAGAAACTATTTTTGTTATAATACTTAAAAGGTAAAAGCCAAATCAGCACATCCACCACTGTGCATATTCAACCAGCATCTAAACTACCAAATCAAAAGAGGGAAGACACTGTAGATTTTGTCTAGATGCAATAAGTTTCCCTTGAAAATTGAGCCTGCAGGCAGGTTGAATCAATAGTCATCAAGCCAAGCGCTTTCCTCCTCTGTTAGCATTTCGTGCAAGATTCCTCAGACTATTCTGAATATGATGACTTCAGTTTGATCCAATCAAGTGAAGCACTAGATCCTTTACACTCCACAGTCACTGATACATTCGGATTCGTCAAACATAAGTGCGCTCACAAATGTTTTTGTGCGCATGTGTGCACTCTTTGAAGGGGGATGTAATGGAGGGGAGGAGGGGGCTGAGCGTGTGTGAACACAAAAGACTGTTTCACGCACAGTCCTGCTATTTATGCGCGTTAGCGCTCCGTGCGTGCTCATAATTTGTTGGGCAACCTTACCGCCGCCGCCGCCGTCGCCTTCGACGCAGCATCATTCTCTTATTCAATTATTCTCCGCATCCGTAGGTAGCTCTAGCAGCAGTGGCAGTGCTTCATAGTACCAGAAGTAATCCTTCTCGAGAGTATTTCCACCAACCATCATCTGTATTTCCATTGCCTATCAATGAAGAATTCGAGCAACGAGGGTACGTTAGTAATTGGATTAGCTGCTTAAGTTGCGTTTATGAACTAAACCTCTACCCCAGACCTTTAATCGGATTTATGATTCACCATATTAACTTCACAGAACGCTAAAATGAATCGCAGACAGCAGCCACCTCTGCAATTGAGTTCCATCAACGACAGCGATGAGACCCAAGACAATCACGTAAGTTAACGGGTTTCGATTCTTGTCGCTCCTGCATCAAATAAATAATTCACCTAATTCAATGCTGTTTGCATCGTTTGTGATGCCTCAGTATGATTTCGTGTAATTCGGTGATAAGCAAATGACATGGATTACGTGGATTTCAATTCTCTTCCATTTAGGTCTTATTTTCCAGTCAGGAGCAGTGTGGACGGATGCGATGTAGATCGGTAGCGAGGGCGAAGCAGGGTAAGGAGTTGCAAAATGTGTCCTTGATAAGAATCTCGACTCCTTGCGCATTGCGTTATGCAAACACTCTATTGGTTTGTGCGGTTAACAAAATTGCCACCTATTTCCATTTAACTGTTGCGTGCCTTCTCTCCCGATGTAGTTCCAACCTATTTCCCAATTAGGTCTTAGCATCTCATTGTAGCAATCGAGTCCATTTAGCATCAAGAGTTTCCTTAAGCAGAAATTTGGGACCCTCTTTAAACGCAAAAGAGCTGAATGTTCACATGGCGTGCAATCGGGATGTATATTGTCAGCTACCAATGCTGTAGCAACACAATGGTGGAAGGATCATATTACCAGCGTTTCATGAGGCATGAAATGTGGAGATTGGCGCACTTCCATGGTGCCATTGATTAGCCAGCGCACTCATGCAGGTCTGAGCAATGCGTGAGTGAGTGCGTGAGCTGGATACTCACGCAAAACTGCTTGAATAACCCACGTGAACTCAACTCTTCTGATGAATCAACCAGTAATGATGATGCCACGATTGTAAATTGTCTTCTAAAATATACTTGGTTTTCGTAATCAGAAGTCATTCTTCTCCTAATCGGAAATCTCTGGTCGCTGCTTGAATAAGATACCTATAATTTCTACCACAAATCAATGAGAAGCATTTAAAGCATCTATGTGATCCATTGATGAGAAAATTTAAAATACATGTACTGAAAAGGGAGACTTAATGAAGGTGGAGCATGAATAAGTTGGAGTGACACGAGAAATAGGCAAATTATAGATACGTAAACAGTAAAGCTGCCAAAGTGTTGAATGACAACTAATTGATTGATTCTACTTGATAGATGAGCCTACAACACCAGTTCACCTGAGACGGAGTCCGTTCGCAGCGTCCTCCTTTGGAGCACCGGATGCAAGAGCGCTCGACAATCGGCCTGGGGGAAATATGGTTGGCGTTCGGGCTCGTCATGTCTTCTCTCGCCCTGCTGCTTCTCCCAAAGTATCCCAATCACCCAGGTAGGATTTTGCAATTATCCAGACAGTGACTTTAGTCACTGTGGACACTGTAGTGTCTATTAATTCTAAAGAATGATAAATTTTAGTGTTACGGAACTGTTTATCTACGTTTTGAGAATTCTTATAAACTAAAAAGTGGGCATACGTTCTAGCTCATGAGGTGGTAAAACATTCCATTTTCATGCCAAAGTAAAATCCACACCATTTTGAATGACCTATAAGCTATTTATCAAAAAATGACTTTCACATTTCGCTATTGTTGTCCAATAATTTTATAACGTTTTCTAATTATAAGCTAGTTCAATTTCAAAAAATAATGTGACTCATTTACCACGTTTACGATAATGTGTTTCATTAAACCGATTAGTACAAAATCATAAGTTGACTGCATCAATCGTTTTAGCCGTACTCAGAGCGTTTTTTATAAGTGTAATGCATAAATTTAAGATTCGCCACACTGTAATCCATTCAATACATATATTTTGCTAAACCAGATGGCCCTAGGCCTTTTACCATTGCTGGAATACATTTTATTGAACACTGTCTTACATTTTGTTTGTTTTCCTTCTTTTAGATTCGTTGATTTGGAGAAGAATTTTGAGGAAATACAAGCCAAACTGATAGAAGCTAAATTGTTAGCCGATAAAGCTAACAGCCTTCTGCATGAACGCCGAAGCAACGTTCGATATCGCGTCTCCCTTCAAGTTCCAATAAGCTGTCTTAATCAGGCCAAAAGGGTACTTTCGATGCAGCTTATGTGCAAATAGTCAGAAGGTAGAATTTACTTTGTGAATTTTGTCTCGAAATGTCAGGGTCAAAAGCAGCTCCAATGCGAACCTGTCATCGAGCTACACAGGGGGAGTGTAAGGGAGCGTTCAATGAGTCTAGCCCGAATGCAATCGTGTCTCAAAAAGCTGGAATCCAATCGAGGGGACTTCGAAGATAGCGGAATTTCTACGAGCGGTGCTTCCAACGGTGGATACGAAGCGAAGGTAAGTAACCCATATAAAACTCCTATGAGGAGAGAGATCTCTTTATGAACGTACATCTAATATTTGCTTTTTGGTGGGATTGGGCTATCTCCTCCATTTGTATCAGTCTTTTTACCCCATGGGAACCCATTGAACACAAGGAAGATATGTTAGAGCACGGGTTCATTTGAACGAACCCAGTGGAGAGTGGGAATAGTTGTCGTGGTGTTTGCTTCAGCGTGCTTACTCAGGACACTGATCGGATGGGAGTATTGGAGAAACTGGTGAGTTGGACGCTTGCGCCTTTCACTAGACCCGAACAGCTCTTTTACCTTAAAATTGTTTCGTAAGACTTATATGTTGCAAGAAACCAATAATTTTAATTTCACTGTTATTAATTTTCCATATTGACCGTTTTATTTGTCCTTTAGAGAGCCCTTAGTAGGCAACCAAGTCTGCAATTTGGAAATGGGGATCACGTCCTAGTCGGTGTGGCGAATATTTACCTGCGGTGCCTCCTCTTCGTTAGTGAATTCGCCTACCAATTGCCGATTTTGAATCCTCACGGAGAGGTACTTTACATCAGTACAAGTGAACACGCCATGTTATCTGATTTGCATATCCCATCTGTCAAAAATCGCTTTGAATAATTGGCGGTCAGAATTTCCAACTTTAAATTGATGCAATGGTAATGAGCCATAATGCGAGGATTTCAATTTTATATCCTATGCTGCAGCTAGAATTGCATGCGAGAGACCAAACACCACGTAGCCTTATTAAAGTGCCTTACGTTTTTGTGTTTACAGGTTTACGGACGATTACTGGTTGAGCTGTCCACGGCGTTCCGAACGGAGAAACCCCGATCTTTGGAGACAAAGGATCGATTAGATCCAGGACTAACTCACCTTGATGCGTTAGTTAGAATTCTTATGAATTGTAAAACGCAGTAATTGTAGCCCTCTTACTCATCGCGTGAGTTGAATAAGACCGGAATGGCCTGTAGCGAATAGGATATTAGACTCGAATGCACACTATTAGACTACCTTCGTTGGGTGCGTGTACTGTTTCATGGAAACAAATATATTCATGGTTCTATCAAACAAAAGTGGGATAATCAGATCGTCGAGGAAGATTCACTATAAAAATGGTATCAATTCCAGTGCTCTTACTAAAACCAGTCTTCTTTACGGGATCTTATCCAGAAGGTTTGTTTATACATTATGTTCACAAAATCAGCACCAATTCATGAAGAAACCCATAGGTATGATTCAAAAATGAAAGGGGTATCGATAATTTGGGTTTAAATTTAAGAAGTATTTGGGTTTAACGAATTATAATTTGGTTCTCCACCCTGTCCTATTTCAGCAACGAAATCAGATGCTTCGTAACATGGTTAAAGGAGATACTATGTGTTCAAGACAAGGGGATTCTAAGAAATGAAATTACTTTGCTTTCATAGTATTTGGGTGTGAATTTTATCATTTTTTGTGCCGATTTAGTATTAATCCTACAAGAAATCGAATTGTAGCGTCACAACTACAAAATATCGCAATTGAAAGCCTTATTCAATTGCATGGACGTAATTAATGGTTCTAGGAAGCAACGCATTTGTAAAATAAATAACGTTTACCCCGATTAATGGATTCAGAATAAGAAATTTGTAGCATAGAAAGTGGAACTATGTGAGAAACAATCGATCGAGCAGGGGATAACAGGAAATAATTCAGGCACATTGCTATCCCCTGTTTTTGTTTCTTTTAGCGATGTCTTCGAAGTTAGGGTTACTATTCGTGAAGCAATGGGTATACCGAGAACCTTCAGCAAAATGATCCTCTGTCACTACAAGATGATCGGTATAGAGGAGCCGATCGTGGTGCTACCAAAACTGGAGTCATTCTCGCTCCAAAATGAACCAACGGACCCCACGAATCCGAAGTACGAAGATAATCAACGGTGTAGATTCGATCACGAGGACCTTTTCCGACTGCCATTGACCCAGGAAACTCTTCGCTGTTTGGCTGATTATGCACTATCTGTTGAAGTGAGTTTTATAACGTCAACAAGGCACTCATAAACTTCCGCAATCTTTCTTCATTGTCACAAGCAACTGGCCATAACACAATGGCTCTACGGAAAGCATATTTCATTATTTAAGTGAATGGATAGTTTGGGTTTCGATTAATTAGCTGATCTTAAAAAAGCGGGAACCCGGAGATACCATTAAACACAATTTTTCAAACCTGTGTTAAGAATCCAGGCCTGAAACAACCTATTTTTCCTATGGTAATTTTTTATTCTTACTCACACGATGCTAATAAAAAGCAAAAATGGAAGGATTTCCCAACAAGATTTTCGTACTCAATTTTTCCTTGTAACCTCTCATTTGGCTTGAATAGCTATAAAAACGGAATTCGTACAATTAAAGTCGAGGTAACTAGGCGGAACCTAGCTGATTATTTGTGGATATGGAACTTGCACGCAAGAAGTCTGATTCTTAGCTTAAAAACTAACACAAACGCTGGTGTAGGTATAGATTTCCACTTCATGAAACGATATGTTCTACTAAGCGCAATTTTATGTCCCTCGTAAGCTTTACCAGAGAAAGTACCAGATCTGTCAATCCCTTGTTCTGGGGCTAAATTTGTACAACTTTCGTATACAAAACTAAGTTCTGATAAACTCGGTGACGTTTCGTAAGTATTTTGAGATCAAAGTTTTATTGAATTATGAAGAACATTTTAGTCATTAAAACGGCATGATTTAAGGCATGTGTAAAGCTGGAATTCCAATGTAAGTGCTATTGCATCATTGCCTTACTGGTTGAATAAATATTACTTCAAGCTTTAGCAAATGGGTGAATATAGTACTGAGACATTGTTCACTAGCAGCTAGCACTGTATTAGCTAATGTTCAGATTCATAAAGCCCATTGTACTTGACAATTTGGTTTATTTGTGACCAAAAGTGAATTGATTCAACCTCAATATCTTAAAATAGAGATGCCACTTATTGTCTTATTTTTCTACAGGTGTATGGCAATCTACAAGAGCCCAAAGTAGGCACTCTTGTTCGCCGAATGACTTCTAGCCGTGGTCAGATGTGCGTCAACTCCAATATAAAGGTCTCAGATCAACAGCAGCCGAATTCACAGGTCCTGCAACACCGCGCAAGCAGTCCTCATATCACGCGGTCCACCAAACTGCGCCGCTACAAATCCGACTTGGCCGACAGGCAGAAGCCGGTGTTTCAGAGCAACCCCGTGGTGGGGATGCCTGAGTGGTCGAAGAACGGACTCTCGAATGAGGTAGCCGCACGTCTGGCTGAGGAGTGGCTGAAGGTCCAGCGACGCATAGACTTTTGGGTGGCCATCGAGGAGTTAGCCGAGGACGTAAGTTCATGACTATTCTCCAAATTATTACATGGTTTTAGGTGTCGAATTCTGAATCTTTGACAAATCAATGGGAATTCCGTCTCAGTTATGCTACTTGCTTTCACTTTCATTTAAACTCTTGAGTGTAAGCAATTTTAACTACTCTTTTTCGATAAATATCCTGCATATCACCGTTTTTTCAAAGATTTCTCAATACCACCTTTCCATATATTTCATAACGCAAAACCACCCATCAGTCGTATTAAACGAAAACTGAATAAATATATATAGTGTGGATTTATCGTCAACGGATTATATGATTTTCTAATAGTAGCGATTCAATCAGCCGTTGGCCTTGATTCAGAAAATGTAAATTTCCATCGCTCCAGACAGAATCTCGAGAGGTAGTCACAAATTTGCACAAAAGGATCCGAATTACGGGTTCCCTAATTATTGTCTTAGGCGGTGGTGGAAATGTTCACCTAAAACAACACAGATCTGCTTTATAACGTGCCACTTTGTAGGGCACATTCAAGAAGGTGCCTGTGGTTCCTTCGTCTGATGTCAAAACCGGCGGCGTGTATCATCTTCGTCAAGGGCTGAATCGCCGCATTAGGGTTCTCATCCGACCCAATGAACCCAGTCGCAGAGAAAAGGGCATTATGCCTCTTGTCTGTGAGACCGTTTCTCAGGTAATCTATCCGTCGTGACTTCATTAAAGGCTTGATTCAAGCGCTATATTGCAAGGAATCTCTTGGATTCTGTACTTTTCCAACCATTTTCAGGTCTCAGTGGGCTGCGTCACAAGGTCACTCGTTGACTTTGATGGATGTTCAAGCTCGAGTAGCAAGAGTCAACCATCACCTGATTCATACCAAGAGTACGACCTTGAGTTGGTGCGGCACAAGTGGTGTAACGCCATGGATGAATGGCAATCCTACCTCCAGCATAACCTGCAAGTTGTACGCGAGAGTTTCGTTCCACCTCTATCTTCCCATCAGCCTATTATTGTTCACTTTACATTTCTGTCTCCGTAGCTAGCCAAGAAGCGAGAAAAGGACGCAGCAGACGAGGCGAAGGAGGGATACCTCCTTAATCGATGGGTCTCATCGATCCAGGAGAGGGATGCCATCCTCGTTCCAGCCCCGGGGTCGTGCCTTCCCGGCGCCCCTGCTACCGAAATTCCGCCACTTGGACTGGAGCAGCACACACCTCTGGTATTTGCGGACATTGGAAGTAAGATGTGCCAAGTTTCTGAGGAGACACTCCTAGTTGTTGTTATCAAATAACCAGAAAAGGCGGTTTTACTTTTTCCAGAATAAAATTTGCGGTATATTCTAGACTTAATATTTATCAATGAATGCTGAATAAAGGAGTCTGGCGTTCCACCTGTGAGGACCATGCTTATTTATAAGATATACATTGGAGATCCTACATAGGATGAATTCCATTTTAAGACATCTACATCGTCTGAAAGATGCAAACGTTAGCTTCAACCATCTTTCTGCTGCTCTTCTATCTAGCTGGAACACTGGGGCGAAATCTGAAGGCGGGAGCCAACTCTTACCTCGATGGGGAAGAGGCGGCTTTGCGGGACGGGAAGCTGTTTGTGGACCTGCCACTGATCAAAACTTACGCCACTCTGGTCGGCGCTCTGGCCTCATGGGACTCAAATCTCCATGAGAGCAATCTACTTAACAAAATAACTCCGTCCACGGAAAGAATCTACCTCATCGTCAAAGTGTGTATAAATGAAAATCAGTGTTATTTCAAAAACCATCGAGACTAACCAACTTTAAACTGTATTTAAGTAAGATACTGATGTATTTATGGATCTGTCTCAGGACAGGGGTCATGATGGATCCTATAACAGATCAACATTAATTCGACCTGTTTGGACCGATAAGAGTCCTCAATGTAGATTCTTTAACGTGATGGTTGTTTAAATTGCGATAGTGGTGGACGCTTTTAAGTGGGGAGGTTTTGAATGAAATTCTTTAGGAATTCTCTTGTTTTTACTAGTCTTTCAGAAAATCTTACAAAGAATTAAAAAAGACAGAATCAAGAAAGTTGGGATCGATTGTCTTTCATGGAAAAAGTTCAGTTTAAGGACACTATGAGATGTGAAAAGTAAATTATTGCAATTCTGTAATCGTAGGTGAATATTCAGGTTGTCAAGCCGGTAAGAATGACCCTGGTTCTCAGAAAGCGAATCTGTGTGAAGATTTGTCGACGCAGTCCTCCTCTTGCTACAATCTTCAAGAGCCCCTTCTCTAGAATGGTTTCGAATGAAAAGGTTCGTCCTCAGTCGCAAAACCTGTCTTGTGAATTTTCAGCCGAGAATCCAAATTTACTCTATCTTTTACTATTATAGGAGGATTTATTGTGGACGGGAGTCACGTACCAATTTGTAGCTGGAATTCCACAGGTAAGAGCTACCTTGCAAAAGTCAAATATGTATTTTAGTTTTGCGAATGCATCAAAGAGGCTATAGGATTGCCACTACTTTTGTGTCAAATTATAGAGTTTAATGTTTTAAATATCAAGTATCTGCCTTATAAGAGCCAAAGCACTATCAAAATGGGTCGCTACTACACATTAATGGCATAAGGTTTTCGCTTTTACGGAAGCCCTCTGATAAAAACACTATCTTCATGGCAGTGCATTCGAACAGAAACTATCTCATTCATAGATGTATCAATTGTCTAGGATTGATATTTAGAAGTAGATTCGCTGACAGAATTATTTGCCAGCTTACGTAAAACTACTGAAAAGGGAGTTTCATGTGTGAAATAGTGTCTCTTAGTGAACTTATCGCCTTTCTTCGATTGAACCTATTATTCTTTTACGAGGACCACTCTTTCGTTAAGTATAAACTGAGTATGATGCAGATGATAGAGGTTATTAATAGACTACAAGATCATGCGTTTAATTCTTGCATGACTTTGTTTTTTTCAGATGACTCCCTACACTCCCAGCTTGGTGGCCACTGAATCGGAGAAGGAGGATTCGTCGATTGAGTCACTCACCGGCCAGTATATGAGGACGATCCAATCGGTTAGCAGTGAGCTCTACCTCGATGAACTTCGGCAGGAAGTATGAGTGAATAGCAGATTGCTGAAGCATTTTTTAAGCATTGTATTCGTGAATGGAGTAAAACGTTGCTTAACAAAATCACTACAACTAAATATATGAATTGACGATCGTTTTTAATATAACTACCCACTTAAAATGCGCAATTTAAAGAATAGTGTATTAGCAACTTGGATGAGGTGTGGTCAATGAAATCACGTTTCTAGAAGTCAACTACTTGTCTTCATATAAGATGCATATTTGAATATCTTTAAGGTCGCATTGAGAGAAGCGCTAGCAAAAAACCAGCATCTTCGTCAGCCCTTCAATCTTGATGGCCTCGGGCTGGAATTGCAGGACTCTGGATTTCCAGAGGTAAGTACTTGTAAGGTTGGAATTTATGTTAAATAAAAGAACACAAAAATTTTAAAACAACCCTCTGTCAGAATGGATTAACGCGGTCCAAGTCATTCAATGAGCGACCGAAGCGCATCGCCAACGACAACGCCATGAGGCAGCACAGTCAGTCTCGACTAGGACTCAGTCTCTATCCGGAATTACCGGTGGGAATTACCTCCAATTTTTTAAAGTTTATTACTTGCATGAGTGAAAACGATTTTCTCCTTCGCCTGGGTATCACTATAGAGGACCCCAAAGGATGAGAGGAAAACCCCCATATCGGACTGGCAAAGTAAGAAACAGAATATAAACTAAAACATCAATTAACCATTCATTTCATTGATTAAATTAGATTCAAATGATCAGTTGGGTCGTGAACGAGTCAATGGGACCGACATTGATTGCTTGGGAGAAGAACTTAGCAATTATACCATTTCAGTTCCTAAAAATTCTTCACCATCAGAAGACCTCATGGCCTGGAGTAGACGCGACAGAGAAAAACACAAAAGGCCCAGTTGATTACTAATTGGCCGCTATGCTACATTTCCAAAATTGGTCATCATGTGTACAGTTTAATTTGATTCGAATACGATTATGGTATTTTACAAAGTTGTTTATGTGTGAAGGTGGCTCTTTGATTTGACAAGGAAAGTCATTTGTCAGGTTTTGGAGTTGATTGTTTATTTCTGGGCAAAATTTGTGTAAATGTAATTGAGCCGATACCTTGAAAATGTGGTTAATTTGCGTTAAATTGAATGCAACCATATGACCCCAAACTTCAATTGGATACTTCTCACACTAAATGACAGTTCAGTATTAATTAACACATTATCAGACTGTTCATCAATTTCCTAATCACGAGTAAGCAAATTTAACCTAGAAGTAGCATTAATTATGTGCTGTTTAACTTTTCAGCCACTAAAAGTGCCACTATTCATTGGTAGCTAAGCCTTATTCCTGAAATAATGGGACAGCTGTAACAAAACCGGGTGTTCAAAAATCCTAAGTTAAAGAGTAAACGAACCTATGGAGGGTTCCATTTGTAGTTTCATAAACATTTCAGTCCCACTTGGATACCAACCCAGATGCAGGGAGTACATAATAGATCTCCAACTTATCCTCATTCACCTTGATGGTTTCATGAATAATTTGAGGAAATTTTGGGGTTTATTCGATAATAATCATCAAATTTTAAAGTTATTAATTTTATTATTATTTTTACACGTAACTCGCCGATTCTGAGGCTCGGGTCATTGCAAATAACTATACCTTCCATGTAATACCGAGATATTAGAAAAATTTTTTACCTTATCCATGACCGTAGCATATGTGTTTATGATGTTTTATGGATGAATTTTAAATACAGAAAAACTTGTATCGAAAAATTTTAAAAATTCTGTACTTTTCATTTACTGAAGATGCGATGCCCTATGAATAATGTTTTACTGACCGTGTTTATGAAAATTTTAATGAATACGGTATACAGAAGATGTGGAAGTGGCGCTCAATTCGATAAGTTGGTGCGGGGCGTCGTTTTTAGAATGCGCACAAGAGCGAAAGATAGAGAGGTATGGCCTCATTTATATGTAGTGAGTTACAAGTAATTAATACTTATCATTTAAAATTATATTATACTGTGACATCTGAATTCCTAGGGTTTTTGTCGCGTTGTTTTTCTTTCAAAAGTATTTTTTGCATTATCAACAAAGTGTGTAATTTTTTACCAAAGTAGTCTTAAGCGTAATTAACTAGTGAAGAAACGTGGATTTATTGCTTTTATGTTGGTGAGATTTAAAATCGGTTTAAATCCTTCAACTAGTCTAAGCCTGTGGAATCGGTCCTAAAAGACATACCTGTACCCCGTGAAAATTCGTCTACCAAGGTACCCTGTTTTTATTAACTTTGTAGTAAATTTTTTGGCATATTAATATGATTTCGATATTTACTCCTTAGTCTCCATCCTCCTGGCAAAATACGGAACGAAATGAATCTGTAAGTACTGGTCTCAAAAGTTCAAAGCTCAAAATAAGCTGAGTAGCCTTCCTTCAGTTCTACAGTTTAATTCCCATTTGTATAAATTGCATGAGATCAGGAAGTAGGCAGAGAAACTTTATTTCTTAAGAGAATAAAAGCACATCTGGGGACAGTTTTCTTGAAATATATTTGCGAATTGTAGGAGTACTTTCATTGCGCAAATACTATTTGTGGTCTTGGACTAAATTTAGACGTGTTAATGCTTTAAGTCGGAAAGTAAACCTACGCATTTCCCTGCTTTTCATGAAACTAAATCATCTAAAGTTGCTCCTATTGTTTCAACCCGCAAAGTAAGTCTCACTGATAATCCAATGACTCAAGTTTTCATTCGAAGACAATCCTAAATTCTGTTTTTAGTCCTCGAGGTCCAAGGTTAAACGTCCAAACAAAAATGTAGGCGAAGCTCCAAGTGTTTTTTCACGCGGAGTAAGTCTGACCGACTTCAATATTGCCCGAATTTCTTCGGTATTAACCCTCGATAGCTAATTTTTCCAGTTATTGGGATCAACATTGGCGCAGAACGAGTTACAAGGTTCAAGGGGGGCTACTGTGAATAAAAGCCTAACTGTTTCGGCTCGTAAAGTAAGACAGAATTTTCATTTGTTCCATTCTACTCTTTGGCTAAGCGGCTCTCATGTATTTTCCCATTTTAGTCCCTGAGATCGGTTAAAACGAGCAAAATTTCTAGGAATTTGTCCGTTTCATCATCCCCACCGCAGGTACGTTGTCCAACGAATTTCTGTGGACTTGAGAAATCCACTTTTCTTATACCTCTACCGTCTTATAGCTTTCGGGAAAAGCTAGTAGTGAGGGTAAAGCTGTAAGTAAAAATTTAAATTCCTAATATGTTCCTAATGTGTGTTGCTTTTTTTTCTAGTCAGGAATTTGTAAACATAATCCTCTTAGAAGTTACAGGTTTTCTGTTTATAGACCCCAAAGCGCAAGCGAAAGAACAGTGGTACGTCCTTTAAAGACAAAGGAAGGGCTGCACCTTTATCCTCACAGGTAATTTTGATATCCAATTTTGCTTTGATTTTGTATTTTCGGGCTTCGTTGGTCTCCCCTTCCTTTTCTTTTCAGACCACAGCAGCCAAGCGAAGTCGTCGAACGGTAGAGAGTAAAGCGGTGCCAGATGTCGATCCCTATGCGTTGACGCCGGACAAAAGTGGCGTCCCCGCTTACACCATTCCCACTGCCTCAGCAGCAGTCTCTGATGTCGTCGCCAATGACGGAAGTAGTGCAGCGACCACCAAAAAAGGGAAATTCTTCACTTTGGGTCGTGAAATTGCTTCCAAATGCACTGCCATCGAGACATTTGAGTCACTTAAACAAAAACTTCCTGCTTTGGTGAGATGCACTTTTCATGCTTTAATTTGTGTGCTAGTGGGTGAGTGCAGTCGTTTACGCTACTCTGTGGCTAGATCCCCTGCCTCGCTTAAATATTGTGAGGTATCAGAAATGCAGTCGAAGTCGGTAATTGAACGCTGATGTCTTCTTCCAGATATATGGGAAGGACCTCAAAGTTTATGAACACTTCATGATGTTTGATAAAATTTCATTCGTGTTGGTTTAATTAGGGGCAGTCATTTTTTCATGCCCTTCGGTGGTATCAATGAAGAACGGTGCTTTTTATTCTAGATTCTTGTTGCGCTTTGGTAAGCCTAGTGTGGGAACACTTGTGACATTATGATAGACTAATTTTAAAACATTCTTTTGCATCACTCCAATTGTATATTCAGAAAAACTGAATATTGTGGTGTTCGTTTTATGAGTACTCCTATAGTAGCTTTGAGACGCTTTTTAGTTGCGTTTCAAGGACCCTTAAACATTGTCCTCATTGAAGGTATTCGTTTGATAGTCGTGTAGTGCAAGACTTTCGTGCAATCGACTTCGGTAAACCAAGTTTGTCATTAATTTCGAATCATCGTCCATGGGGTTTGTGCTATTATTTCATTCTCCACAAGTCCAGTCGTTGCTAATGGGATTTTGTGAGTCGTTTAATCTAATGCCCCCTTTCTGTGGTGCCTAGTCTCGAAGTGTTCGTCGTCCGCCCAAATCACAGACGGCTCGTGCACGTGAGGAAGAGCGGGCGAGAATCGCGGCCACCACAATCTGGCTGCCCGTGCCGCCTCAAGTGCAGAAGATGCTGCAACAGCAGCAGTCCCAGCCCATCCCAGGACCGTCAGCGACACCTTCATTTGCTGCTGCAGCTACGCCAGCACCACCGGGGCCTTTGCCCACTTCGTGTGAAGGAAAAGACGCGAATACGCTCTCGGCAAAGGCGACAATCCGGATGTCCGATCTGTCATCCATGGTCTCTCCTATCGCCAGAAACCCGCCCCCTCCTCAGTTGGAAAGCACTGCGGGTTCGTTATGACGACGGTTTTCGTCGTGTGGAGATTTGTGGCATTCTTTTGTATGGTAGTGTCCTGGTCTAACTACAGGTCCACGGTCTTTTACGTTTAGCTTTAAGTAGGAAATCCGACATCAAATTGGAAGAAAATGTTTTATTGACGCGTTTTACGAAAAGGTACCCTTTCACAATGTTTTATCATGTGTTGTGCTCTCGGTTTTTTTTTCACGTAAAAGTCTCTTACCCACGTGGTTTTAATTCTGGCGGTTCGTCTGTTTCTTCTGTACTTGCTGAGTAGTTTTCGTTTATTTTATACTGGCTTGGTTTTATAGCCACCGGCAGTGTAGCCAAAATGAATTGTTATGATGACGTGGCTTTCGTACTTAGAGGAATCTATTTAGTATCGCATCATAGGATATTCAGGTTCTTGTAATGTTACTGGTAAATGCGGCCTAGGTTAAGGTGAATCTCGTTCCTCTAAAGAGATTGACAACACTGTGTTGGGCCATTTATTACCGTTCAAAATGTGCTAAGCTTTGTGGTGGAAATAGACAGAATTTAGGCAGCAGAAGAAGCCTTTTCCCATAAACGTCTTCCAATGCCTTGAAACATCACTGGCTTCCTTAAAATTAGTGTGTCCTGTGTTTCAGTGATGAATACCGACCCCGTGCTGTTTAAGGACAGACTATTGACAGACACGTCCAACCTGTCGCATCGCTCCCCTTGGAGTGGTGAGCAGATGAAGGGAGGAGTGGCTCGACGCATCTCTTTCGCACAACCACTGTCACCCATCCGCAAACGCTCCCCGGCCGACTCTAAAGGTAGCCCTCTCCTCAAACTTTCCTTAGTTTTCTGCAGTTAAATGCCTGTCGGTGAACCGTCACATTCAGCCAACCGTCCGCCACTTTTCGCGTTCGTTTTACCTTTAAAGGGGGAGCCAATATGCGGGTGGGCTTTGTTTCATGTCCTAATCCTCCTAATTAGAGGTGATGGCTAGGCTAGGGCATTTTTCGGCAACTTGCGGAGTGCAAGAAGTTAACAATATTCAAACTTCAAAATGAAAAATAGGATTGGTAAACTTGAATGATTTTTGAAATAAATTGAGTGGTTTTTTCTCACGAAATCATGTATTACTTTCACACTTCATGCAAGAGGTGTGCAGTGTCACATTGCTAGAAAGATAACGTTCACGGTCTAGATGGATTTCTATGGGAAATGGCAATACTTAAAAGTGGAAAAATTATAGAAGTGGAAGACGGTCGCTCTCAGGATCCCCGGTAGGGGCGTGTGTCATTTGAGTCGTAGTACAGCGTTGTCTATTTATTAGATTGTCTTGTCAATGGAACAGGCTCAAGTGCGCTATAGAGGGTTCCCAGATGGGAACAAAACCGTAGTACCCATCTGCGATTTCTATTAATTGACGGTCGCAGCGTCCCACTGTGTGAGGCTGCCGCATTTCGCATAGCCTGATCATTTTAAGTACCGAAGTTCCGTGGTTGTGCATATTTGTCGGTCACTGTCATGGCAACAGGATTTTCTATTGTCATTGTTGGAAATCAGGGCGGCAGACTGTGAGAAGGCCTCGTGACAGCACTCTAATTTCCAAAATGTTTCCTTCAAACCTCCCTCTGATCCCTCGCTTCTCCAATTAGATCAATGACTTGTTTGTTCTCATTTGCTTTTGTTACCAGGCTCTAGCTCTCACTCACTCTCCGCATCCAAGATTCCTCATAGAAATGACTCACGCAATCAGGATGCATCAGTAAGTAGCCCTTTATGATCATCTTTTTTCTCTTTACAGTATCAGCAGCCTATTTTAAGTAGTAATCTAGTGATTGAACTCGCTATGCTCACTTTCCTCCCTAGAACTAAGCACTTTCAGTTAGTGTATCATTATTGTAAACCCAGGTACGCAGTAGAGGCTCGATGTCCTAGAAAATGCACTATGGTTAACCCACCACCCTCATTACTTTGGTGGTACACAATCATACTAATTTGCACGACCTTAAATGGCCTCGGCTCTGTCCAACTGTGCAAAAATCACGGAGACCTTTGGGACACAGGGTCAGTCATTGCCGTCACAGTAATGGAAGGGCGTATCTGTGCTGAGTAGCACTCTTTTAGTGTACTTGTTAGGTTCTGGGCATTATACTTCCTAATGTGTGCCACTTATGTTGCAGGAATACGAGGATTTCCTGGAGAAACTTAACTCCCAACTGAAGCCGTATGAGGACTTTGAGCTCACACTTGACTGATGGAGCATATTTCCCACTCCGGCCACCCGCCTTTGTTCGTAACTTTTACTGTTGCTGTTCAATTGCCGCCTCCCTCGTGTTGCCTTCTAGCCAACCTTTGTTTATCCAGAATTTACTCGCGTTGTAAGCAACCTCCGTCAGCACGGTTACCATTATTGAACCCCCTTCTCCAGCTAGAGTTCGCAAAGGCGTTCGAACTGTCTACTTTCATCAATAGGGCAATGGTTTAGGTCGTTGGGGCGATAACAAATTTTATCAGATAAAAAAGCAGAATGTGAAGTTTGGGGCAAGTAGGAGTTGGTGAGCCCCAAAATAAATACTGCCCTATGACTTGAAAAAAGGAACAATGGGGTTTGAATAATTGATCACGTTTTAAGAAGTGAAGGAGGGTAGCTAGGCTTCGTTGATTTTTAGACCTCTTAGTTCGGGAGATTGGCGTTGCTAAAACAGTAAACGGGGATATTGAACTGTAGTGAATATACGAAGAACCGAATGGAGGAAAGGGCTATTTACCTCATTGAGTTCTTCGGTGGTAGCCTCTTCTAGCTTACGAATGTCCTTCATTGACAGACCGTACCACTCGTCCGTCCAGCAGAAGAGTTGGCGGTGGAAAATTGTAAAAAGGCGCTGCTCTTGCTGCAAACAGAAAACTTGTAACATCCAGGCTGGGACTACAAAGGCTTTCTGACAAATATATTTTCAGGGAGAGAGATGGCATGTTTAAGCCCAGCTGGATACATTCTACGCAAATAGTATCTTGGGCAGTCATGACATGACCGAATTATGGCACTTTAAATCGACGGAGCAAACAGATCAAGGTAAGAATTCTACAAGTGTGCTTGAAGGCCTGGTAGTGATACACTGGTTATCGCTTTCCCATGAAACGGTTCTTGGTAATAAAATTCCGCAGGTGAAGTACTACAAAATTTGGGCTAGGAAAAGTGTGTACTACAGGGGGAAGACAAGGCCTTATTAGGTGATTGTTGTGATAAGTGACAAGGTGTTTTATTGACTTGCAGTGGCCCCATGGGGCATTTCGATGTGCTAATGACAGAAACCGAACTCACCCTCTGAATTATATTCTCACAGCGTCCCTGTAGTCCCCAAATTTTAACTTCACATGTTACTAGCTTGTATGCACACATAACCGGGCAGTTGTGTTTCTTCTAAAATTGATGTAACCGGGGAACTGCTACGTCCTTACTTCCCACCACCTTCCTCTTGGCAAAGGTCCTCTTTTTGTCTTTTTCGATACATACTTTGTCGGGTCCTCACCAGGATTTGTATCACGAGATGCAGTGGGAGCAGAAATGTCCACGTATACTATTTCTCGTTTTGCGAGCAAGTCCTTGGATAGATTATGTGCCTACATTCCCAATAAGTGGTAAAGGGGTACAGCACGATTCACATACGTTCTCTAGGTTTATATCAGTAGAATGCAGTGATTCAATTTTAATCTCGAACTTCTGCCCCAAGTATTCGTTCTAGCAATTACCATAAGTGGAAAGAACAAACTGTGAGCACGGTGCGACAGTAAGGATAAGCATTCCAGGCTAGCTCGCTACATTTCATCAATTTCGGAGGTAAGATCGTTGACACAAATCTAGGTAACTTGTTCGATAAATGGTAAACTTTATGTGTATATTGGCCACTTTTGTAGCCTTCAAGCAGAGGAGTTTTTGGTGGGTATGTTTTTGAATCAAAAGCACAATTCTGAAGCACCTCAACACCATCTCCCCCACCTGTATGCTCTTTAGAAGCTTTAGCTACAGCATACAGTTGGGCAATCTGATATTCTTGAACAGTACATGGTAGAATAATTCGGCTAAAGAGGGTTACTTAACAATAACAACGTACAATTCATAAATCAACATAGCGGACACAACACCCAAGTACTGCAGAGAAAACAGACAAATAGCAAGGCCGCAGCTGATCGAGATGATTTGTGATACATGTAAACACAGAGGATTTGATATGCACTTTCGGGCTACTATTTCAGTTACATTCATATAACAAAAAAGATTGCATTCAAGTAATTTATAAAGGTATTATATGTATATAGTTCTTTATAGAACTAATAAACGTTTGGTTGCACACAAAACGATCCATCTGGCATATTTATATTTTTTTATAATTAAGGCCCCGATGAAAGCATCGTCTCTTAATTTTTGCGTTAAATCCGTCAAGTGGGATTGCGCTATTTTTAAACCCGCATATAACTCCACACTTATTTGTACAGTTTGATTTTACCATTTGTTATCAATAAGTTACAAATATCATATAAAGCACGATTTGAAAGGCAGAAGCGGATACAAAGTTCCCTGTACATGACCTCAATGAGACCAGGTCATGTTCCGCTTACGCAGCTGCCTTTGCGTCTAAATTTACACATATTGTAAAATAGAAACAGCTATTTAAAACATTAAATCATTTCTTGAGAGCATTTTTAGGTTGTTCTAACTGACGTAAATATGGATGATATTCAGATGGTAGTTGAAAGAGCACGTAAGCATTGACTCATCTCTTAGGTAGGAATTGTCATCGAATTAATTTTTCGTTATTTATAAAGCTATCAAAAATGACAATGTTTATCAAGAGTTTCGCACAATGCAAAAATAATAAAATAACTTTTCAATTAACTATCTAGACCTTGACAACATGGCCTTGATCGACCAATCGCTTGCTTGTTGGTCTGTTGGTGACGTTTAGTCACGTTTAGCATATGGTGGGTGTTCGGGTTGGGTGCTCCGTATGTTTCGGTGCTCTAGAGAAATTAATTCGGGTTTAAACATTGTTTGAAAGCTTGCATCCAGTTTAGTAACTACTTTCCCAAGTTTTTTGAGTTTTCTTTATTGCTATTCTATCTCGCGTCTTCGTATCACGTATCATTTACTCTAATGTTGTGATAAACAATTGTGGTTGTTACCGAAGGCTGTTATTTTCGTGGAGATTTCCTCTCGATGCTATACTCTGTTTTCTACTGTCGTAATCCAAATAGGTCAACGGGCTAGTTGTGGGCTTAGTATGCTTTGTTAGCTCTTGTGGCATGCCATAACTCGATTTTGACACATGCTATTGAATTTTGTTTGAAAGACTAATATGACCCTTAGATTCCTCCTCTAGTCAGCAAGGGAGATTCGTTATACAAAAGCGTCCCAATCACATGCTCTTCCTGTCGTCTTAGAGCATTTCCAATGGCGAAACCTCGTTTCTGGCATTTTGGGCGGTTCCCTCAATACGATCATATTTCATCCACTTGATCTGGCCAAAATTCGCCTTCAGGTTAACGAAGGCTCTGATGTTGTAAAAGCTCGGTTGGTTTATTTCCCTACATCTGTCTTCATTATCTTTGTAAAATGTACTCGTGTGTGTGTCTAGATTTCTTTAAAATATTTATAACAGGAAATATCTGTTGCACTAGCGTGAGCTTAATCAACGCTTGTCAGCATTTTTCTTTTCTTCACGCCCTTTGGAGACCTCGGAGCTCCCATTTTATCGGCACACTTCGAGAGGTCTATCAATCGAAGGGATTTCCCGGCCTCTATCAAGGCGCTGCACCGAATGTTATCGGCAACGCGACTTGTTGGGGACTTTACTTCCTGTTGTGGGTTTCCTGTCTCTCTTACCTATCAAGTGAGACGCGGAGTTTGTATAAATCTTATTATCGAAATCTGTAGCTATGAGGCACTCAAGAGCTACGCACAAGATGGTAATACCTCGAAAAAACTTCGGTCTCGGGAATATTTTATTGTTTCTGCTGTCACTGGTAAGATTCATACCTGTTCTCTTGTTCATATATTATTTACTTAATTAAAGGTTTTATTTACTTTCAACCCATTATTCAAAAAGTTGTTGATTTGGCCTTCCTTAAGTTATATAAAGCTATTTTTAGATGCGAAGATGTGCTATTGAAATGCGTTGACCTGTAAAAAAGGCAGGTGAGTTAGGTATTATCCTTGGGAGAAAGTTGAACGAATGGGATCTACTTTAAATTTCGAGTATTCGTTTTACGTAATACACCCCTGTGCCTAATCATAGGTCTAACTTCACAGCTGGAAGCGAACCTGGGTCTGTCGTCTGAGGTTTATGCTTCTAGTAATAATCCCAGATATAAATGTCGTCTAGCATTTGGAATCATTTGGCTATATTTTTGCAGGTCTCGGAATGCACTTGCTGACAAATCCCATCTGGCTGGTGAAGACCCGCATGTGTCTGCAATACGAGACCCTGAGGAACCCACGCTTGACCACACTGAGCACACTGGTGTCGGTATGGAGGGCAGAGGGGCTGCGCGGCCTCTACCGAGGCTTTCTACCCGGTACTGTGGGCATCTTCAACGCTGCCATCCAATTCCTAGTCTACGAGGAACTCCGAAATGCCTACAACATGCACTATCACTGCAGACCCATTGATACCCACCTCGTGAGTTTAAAGTAACTTTGCACTACCTCTGGGACGAACCCCGTTATTGCAATGCTTTGATTAAATTCAGGCTGGATAATTGGGCTTGTCAAAACTGAAGATTGTCACTTAGTTCCTCTAATGTTATCCCAGTAGGACAACTTAGTTTGTGTGGGTACACTTTTTTTAAAGTTCATTGAAAATCTGGTATCTCCGTTGCGTCCCTTTGTCTATACCCTTGCTTAAGGTATAAATTCGGATCCCTTTTATTGATAAGCAAATTGGAATTTACCCTAGCTCAAATAACCCCTGCCCGATGTTTTGCAGACTTCAATGAAGTCTAACTAATCTGCATTCGGCATATGTCTCCGTTAGATTCTGTACCTGCAAAATAATACCAATGTATGGTTTATGAATTTAAATTGTTGGACATTATGCAGTCGAATGTAAATTACGAAACCGTGGAGACTGAGATCATTAATGCAGTACTGGTTCTATCTCGGAAGTACCATCCCGAGGGAGAATCCGAGCGATTGTCATAAGTACTGGCCACAAAAAGCGCGGAAAGGATAGTGGTGCTCGGACGTGTCATACAAATTTAAGGTGATGTCCCAAGTTTTCCTAGTAAAGCTTTGATGTCCATTTTTTAACTATATTTTGAGTCCTTAAGAGCTTGCAGTTGTGGTGTCCCCGATGATTGCTAAGTTCAGGCCTCTAAGTAGTCAATGATTCAATTCGCAGATTGGTCTTTTTGTTTCGATTTGCCTGCTGTTTATTTCGGTGTTTTTTTCTTTCGCCCTAGCAAATACGATTTGAAAAGTAGTTGTCAAAAGAATTTCGCTCGAGGCGTGGTTCGGATAAAGCATTTGTTAAGTAAATGAAATTCCTATTAAGCTGATCGTGTTTTTTTCCCTCACCCGTTTGTTTCATTTAATTCACAGCCGTCTTAGAGGTACTCCAAGTATCTTTTTACGATTTTCGCTTTACAATGTCCACACCAAAAACCTTAGGAGAGCCATGTCCGGCTTGGGGTTTGCTTAATTTGAAGTTGAGTAGCGACAATTGAATGGGCTGGCCCGGGAGTAGCTTTCAGTAGGATGTGGTTACGTTTTTTACAGCTTGCCATCCAAGATCTGCTTACTACCACGTAATCTTATCTTTGACGTATGCGATAATATTCCCAAACTCAATAAATATCGCAAGGTTTTCTAAAGTACACAATCCTCTTATTGTAGAAGGGATTTGAATACGTTATAATAGGAGGAGCTTCCAAGGCGGTCGCTACAACACTCACTTACCCTCACCAAGTTGTACGAACTCGACTGCAGGAGCAGCATCGACATTACAAAAACCTCACCTACCTCGTTAAATCGGTCTGGACGTGAGTTTCTCCCCTCTTATGGCTCTTGTATCCGCTTCTCCATTCGCGACTACTTTAATACCACACTTTTCGTTCGCTGCAGCTATGAAGGAGCATGTGGATTCTACAAGGGTTTGGTTCCTGCACTCATGCGAACGGCCCCATCAAATGGTCTCCTGTTTTTGGTGTATGAGGAATGCCGTCAGCACTTGAACGTCTAGTGATTTCGCCTGTCCGGACACTTTGGTCGCTTTCGGACACTGTATTATAGTCCATGTACGTAGCATCTAAGCGTTTTGTTGTGCGACATTGTTAGTCCTTATTACATTGGTTTGGCCGACAGTCTTTGTGGAAGTGACTGAAGCTTATGCGGGTCATCGAACCCACTTGGTGTGCGGGAGTCGATGAAGCGCGGGTCAAGTAATAGCAGCTTTGACCTTCGATTTTTACTTACGCTCTTGGTTTTAGGTTAAATCCTGATAGAGCCGCACATGCGTTACTTCCACTCACTAAGTAGTATAGCTTGAGCTTTTGTCGAGGAATAATTATGATCAACGGTTTTTGCGTACAAATAGCTTCAATTAGATCATTTCCCCACTGAACAAAGGCTACAAGGATTTCATTTGACAGGAACCGATAAAAGTAGTTCAGGTGCCAGAAATGTGCAATGGGAGCCGGGGTAGGGCGCATCTAGAAGAGGAGTAAAATCCGAAGACGACCAAATTATCGTCTAGACACGCTCTGCGGCCCCGTCCCCTAGGCTCTCGGTGATGTTGGGTGGCAAGGTATTGGGAAGGCGTCCCACCTTGTCAAGGTAGGCTTGCACAAATTCTGTGTAGTACTGTCGCTCATGAAGGTATCTCTTAAGCCGGTCCGGCAGCGGAAGGCTATCCACGTGGTCTTTGCGCACCTTGAGAAGAATTTCAAACCGACACAAATGCGCTAGTGAGTGCACGACAAGGAAGCGAGAAACGGGGTAGAGAAGTCGAGCCTCGACGTGATGATTATCGTTCTCTGCTTGCTCGGCCACTGCGGGTTGATGGCCGGAGGTTGTGAGTGCGGACTGACGCAAGAAAAAGCGTGTTCGGCCACGCTCCGACTCAGCGATCACATGGTTTATGAACTGGGCGATACTCGGAGATGTTGTGTCCGCATCTCCCTGAACGGCAAAACCAAATTTGCCTACAAAAAATATGGTCTTGAATTCACGTGAGAAATAAACTTCTCACCTTCTCAAATCGGAGTGGAGTAGACTGATGTTTAGTCTTTTCAAAAGATGATGTGATCTAGGCCATTGCATTATTGTTTAGTTGGGTAATATTCGCTTGTGCTATGCCCTTGCTAACTGCCTAATGAGAGAATAGGCACAGAATATTCACTTACCACCGGTGTGTTCGATGCGAGTGTGGTAGGTTCGATTTTCGGCTCGAAAACTGACGCTCAGGATGTAGAGCTCATGGCCACTGTCGCGAACCAGAAAACTGCCGTTCGGTCGATCCTTCAGGAGCAGTTCAGCCTCTTCGATTGTTAGTGGACCCCAGTACCATCCAGTCTGTAATTTAACGAAGGAACAATATCAGCAATTATCTCATTCATTTGTCAATAAACCCTCATATCATATCATAATGGGGTTCAAGCTTATCGGAGTACCTGCCAGTGCCCTAGCCAAATCTGCGATCAAAGTGAATATTTGTGACTAAAAACACATTCGTTTCACCTTTCTTGGAAGCCCTTGGTCATTGGACAAGTGAACCACTTTTGTCTCACTATTGAAGGTTGAAGCTAGTGGAAACATGCTTTATTTTCTGCACAATCGTGGGGGCCTGACGCCAGCCAGGCGGTCTAGACAGCCCGATCAATGTCGTTCTCAGGATCACAGAGCCTGTCAAAACCTAGCTACCGGATTCCCCGTCGCCAATTGAAGTATGGGTCATGCCCCCCTTGTTGAGTGAACGACTCAGAACGAGCACAAGTTTCCAGTAGTTCTGATGCGCACGTCTTATCCCTCCGAAGTGGGACCACCTTAAGGGGGTAGTAAATCCTGGAGGGAATTTAAATGTAGCCTATCCGCTACACAATCAACCGTTAGTGTATCAAGAAAATTAGTACTAGGTAATTGAAAAAGTTTATTAATTATAAATGACTTCCTCTATCATCTCCACTCCATTAACAAGTCCAATATCTGCAAGCTTCATGGGACCAGGTTTTCAGTGTTCTCCCAATATTATGTCCTTCGCATAACTTCCACTAGTATGGTCTCTAGATAGAGAAATTAGGTTCAAATATTTCATTCCACTAGAGAGTGAAAGGCTTGTCATCTTAGTTAAGCCATGTGAAACAAAAAAGGTAAATGTGGAGCCGAAATACAGGAAATATGCCCTGGACAAGTGTTTCATCGTAAGTTAAGGAAACAAAAGCTTGATTCAACAAGGGTGAAGAATAATTTAGCAGTAGTCGGTGCATGCAATGAGCTTACACGTTTGAGTTGGTTGATATTCTGCAAAAAAATCCTCCTTTGGTCCTGTTGGTTTTGATCCCCAGGCACAAGAGTCCGGTCGGAAACCCCCTGCCTGCTTTTGTCTCCTTCCTCCAGTTGGAAGTTTGGTCTGGTCAGCAATGCGGTCGGTGTTTCCACCACAGCAGACTCAATAGCACTGAGTGCCTCGGACACTGGCGCCGGTGGTTCGCCTTCAGGTGTCAGGGCAGCATTCGCCGTGGGGGCTGCACAAGCCTCCAATCCAGACACCTCAGCACGTTCCATTCTCACATCCTCCTCTACCGGCTGCTGTAGACTATGTCTTCCCTCCTCGGGCGTCTCAGTTTCATGTGGAGGCCAGGTTACAGACAGTTTTATCAGCGGTGATGGTGGTCTTGAATCAACAGGCGGGCCGGCTGAACTTAATTCAGTAGCAGCAGTGGTTCCAACAACGGGTGGCTGAGCGTCGCAGTGGTAGTAGTGATGGAAGTGGTAGTGATGTAGCATAATATGCTGTCTATGTTCACCCGAGCAACAACAAGTGCCCGTGACATCACCTAGCCCCAGGAGAGTAGACTCCAATCCCGAGGCACAGCAGCAAGCAGGCATCAGCTCGGGCTGTGTCTGTACCTCCACACTCCTGGTGGGTGGCTTCGACTTCACGCCAGCGCTTCTGGGGGGAGGAGGCGGAGGAACGACACAAGGACTGCAAGGGGCCGGCGGTGTTGGGGAAAGGGAATGTTTGGGCTGAGGAGCGCAGGGAAAGAGCCAGCGTGGGAAACGGCTGCAGCGCTGCTGGTTTTCACACGAGTTTGTAGAGAAATATGGGGTTGAAGAACTCGAGGTGGTCTGCTTGGGCGGCCGACTGACTTGTGGGGCCTGGTTGTGATGGCTGCATGTACAGGGGGTCGGGGGAAGCTGACGTCTACGGCCGCCGAGAGCTTGACACACCTCCGATGATGACTGACTCTGTGTGGCCAGTCCAATCGGTCTCTGGTCCTGCTTGGGCCTGAAGAAATGCATAATGGCAACGTCTGGTCTTACATCACGTAGCCATCTACATTCTCTTCTGCCTAATTAGTGATGTAAACACAATTTCATGTTTTCAAGTACCCCTTTCCCTAGATCTATTCTTGGCCACTTATTTTGCAAACTCTTCATAAGGAAAAAGTTTGTACCTTTGCAAAGAATTGAGTTATTTTTCGATAAACCTATTAATAAAAGTATTAATGATCACACTTGTAAGTTTGTCTGTATTCGTGCTGGAAAAAACTTGGTCTGTGATGAGCAGCAACGAACGTCTTTAAGAACTGCCAAATAATGAAGGAGGGATCTTGTTAATAAGTTAATGAAATGTCATTGCTGTGACAAGCTAGGACAACATCATTCACAAAATTTTGACTGCATATTAATGGTAGTATTTTGCTCCTTATAAAAGTGGAATTTACCCACAGAAAACAAGGCAGACTAGTGAATGTTCAAATGCGCCTTTTTTACGCAATCTCTTTCCAGAAACTTTTGTTTGACAGCGACATTCTTTAGACTGCATTTCATTCTTTTCTATATTACCTTAGCTGAAATGCTATTAAGGGACATGGCAAACATAGGAACATCTGCCCAAAATTACCTTGGCTTTTGTGAATCCATCACCAGCCACTGATAGTAACCATTGGGAAGGAAATGCTCTTTCCAATTGTGTACCAACCGTCAGAAGCGCACTACCTTCTTACTTCTCACTCTGTCTCCGTAAACACCAGAAAGTTTGGGCTACATCTGCAGATGCTTCTCTTACACTTGGTATTTAACCATTTCGAAGAACGAATTTAACCTACTCGTTCCTTGGCCTGTTGGCGCTGGCAGACTCAACAGTCGAAGGCATGCATCGAGGGTTGATTTGGATCATGTGGACGCGTCTTTGTTGGTGACTGTGCTGAGGTGGCTGGCTCTTACTTCTTCGACGTTGTGTATGGGAGCTTTCCGCTTTCATATCCAGAGCGGTAGCCCCTGGACTTCCTCCATTGGTAGCAGCGGTGCCGAAGCCACCGGGTCGAAACCACCGAAGTAGACGGTCAGTCAAGTTATTTGACGAACTGGACTCAGGAAGGTTTTGACAAATTCGCTGTTGGCGCTGCTGGTGGTGGTGATGGTCGACCAGGTCGTTTTGAATGCAGTTATTAGTTAAGCGATAATAGACTGTACGATCACCTGGCCCGAGGGTATTCGTTCGTCCGGGGACACAATTAGCTGAAGGGAAGGAGGAAGGAGATTCGCGTTATTAATCCTCACGGAATTGCAAAAAATATGGGCCGACCGGAATTGCCAGTGTATTTGATCGAGTCGGAACAGCTGTGAAGAGGAGCGTCTGATCAGCTGAAAAGTGTGCAGACGCTTATTCCCCTTCTAACACAGAATATACAATCTCGTGCATAATTTGCTACTTTCATGGAGGGTGAAATGGTGTTAAGAGCAGTGCCACCGGTACTTTTAAAGTCCAATTAGGTAATTAAGACTACCCGTTCCATTATATTACAAGCCTTGCAGTGGGTTGAATACACTTGTTTTTCCCTTATTAACTGCTAACTAAACCAGTTCATTTAAGACATTTTGTCTTAAATGAACCCACATGAGGAAAGAGCAAATGAAGTTGCAAGACTTGAATGCCTTAAACACTAAGAATGGACGGAAGTAAAGACTTGCCTAAGTAAATAAGCTGAGTCATACTAACGGGTTTGTTTATGAAGTTAAGTCTTTGAATTAGTTCTAAAACGGGTAAGAACGATTCACAGGAATTTGGCTTCGATGAAATTGAAAATTTCTGCAGAAGGGTTAGATATTTTTCAGCGCTTGAAATGTAGCAAACAAACTAAGAGTAAAAGAAATGGAAATTGGCTCAGTAACGCTCTGATGCCTTGGAGTTTGGATTTCACATGCCTTACAACTCGACATTAAGTGAATCAGGCAATCTGCAAAGTGTGGAGTGACCACATTGTGTTCCCGTAAGCATATTAATCGTATTCAGTGTTAGTGGTAGAACGGGGCCTTCTTTGTCATCACCGACGATCGGCGCACTACTATTAATGCGCAAGTTCTGGGACGAGGGCATTAAAGAGTTGGCCGATGCAGCACGATGACGCATGACGCAGTCGAATTGCGGAAACTCCCAACAAGACGGTGGCTAACACATAGCTTCCGCTTGCTCCTTATAGTGGTACTTCACTCTCACTAAAAGGGATCTTATGTTGCAGTATGTTGTGGAATGCACATGATGAGATAAGAGCGAGAGAGATCATTAACCACGAAGGGTCCCATGTGAACCTCCAATTCCTTTCTTCTGAAATGGTTCAAGTTAGTGCTTGTTCACTCGCAATCAGAAAGGATTAGTATCCAGCCATCATATGTATGCGGTGTTCAAATACATGATATAGTCATATGAATTACCCTGGCTCAAAATTATCTTAACAATTGGTAGTTTAATTGCTTTTCTAAGTAGTAAATGAATGACCAGACAACTCTATTGTGAGTTAGTCCCTTTTTGAAGCCTGATGCTGGAATTTCCTTACGTACAGACCGACTTTTCAAAAGGCACGTTAAGGTCTTATTTAGAAACACCGAATGGTCATAAAGCATGGCGGAGACTGGGTATTATACGTAAATTTAGCACGAATCGACTCGAATTTATGCTATTTTCGACTCAGAAACAGTTCATCTAGCGTAGCGAGCAAAAATTGAAATAGAAGTCTCGGGTACCCGTGGAAAGCTGGCTTATTTACTTCCAGCGTAAATCAAACACAAGTCACTCAAAATGTTTTTGAAATAAACGCTAGAATTTTATTTAACCTTACATCTGAAGAGAATCAGGCGAAAGGGTCCCGTCAGTTTAAATTACAAGGTAATAGTCATTGTTTGAATGGCTTGTCTAGTCTTTAACTTTGCAAGATCGAATTTCACCAATCCGATCGCCTTGCAGCAATGTCCAGAGCCAGGCACGCATTGCATGTTCATGGCGCACTTCAGTCATTCATCATCAGTTTGAATGTCCCACTGAAGGGCAGATCCATTACCTCCCTTTCCAGTGGCTACTTGTTTGGAGACCTAGGGACATGGAGCGAAATCGAACCAGGGTCTCGGTCTCTATGAGCTGTTTTCCCTCTCAGGGTCGTTCTAAGGGATAAACAAACTGGGAAGTGGAAAATTCGCCCCAGTCCTGGGCAGGGGAGAGTGCGTGAGGCGGTAGAGGGGAAGATGAGGGCTTGGCACCTCGCCAAAAAGCAGCGCTAGAGCGTGCGGACGGTGCTCCCGCCTTGGCGGTGGTGACGGGAGCGACTGTGTAACCACACACACGAGAGCGCGCTCATAAAGACACACGTACGCACTGGGCACACGCGGACACTGGTGAGTGTGGGGGCAGAATGCGCCATGCACCGCAACGCACGCATATTGAGCATGACCGTGCTTCTTGCAGTTAATCGATGCTGGCAGAAGGCTTTTGCTGTCGACACAGCCTCAACGCAAGTGAAGCTGCTACCAAAGCTTTACCGTAACCGAAGCAAACGTACAGATCCATAGACCAATCTTCCTTAAGTTCAACACGATTCTTTTAGTCTACGTATCAGCCCAAGTACGAATGTGTCTTGATGTTTTATACCACTAATATGTAGTTCAGTAAGCTTCTTCCACTATGCCATAAATCATTTCCTAGCAAGATCGGGAGAAGGTTAATAACAAGTAAATACTTAAGTCCTTGATTTAGAAGGAAGATGTTTCCTAAACCATTGAGGCTTCTTATTGCTTGAAACGACCAAAAAATTTAAAATAAATTTAGAGCACTACGTTGGGGCAGTTTGGGGAAACCATTTATGAAAAATGATAATGGTGATGATGATGCCGAGCTGTACCCTAAATTTCATGAGTTTGATATGCGTCATTATAACTGGCTTCGCCCATCGTAAGCGTTAAATTTAGGATAGCACAAAAATTTCATTTTGTACCAGCTCCACACTGCAAGATATTCGACCAACTGAAAAATGTTAGGCAATAACTATGCATGTCGAACGCAAGCTTGAACAACGTTGCATCTTCCATTTCATTGGAATATCTATACAAAGATGAATGAAATAACAATGCTGGCGCTATAAAATAAAGTGGCCACACGAAACTCTGACACCAGAGTACCTATAATCCACTTGATGAGGGTAGTAAACTTGGCATTCACAAAGGGACAGCAATTGAAACTATACCGCCTATCTGCACCGGCTGCTTGCTAGGCTGGACTTTTAGAACCTTGAATATCTGTTCATCCCAACCTTCTGTCAGCATGACAAAGCACAGTAGAAGTGGCAGCTCATATTTAAAAAGGTTTTACCCATAATGATAGCGTTAAAGATCCTATTAAGTGCAACATGGTGTTAGCGACGGCCCTGAAAGATAGTCCAAGTGGGGATTTTAAGCTATTTAATTATCCCGAGTTTGAAACTGAAGTCACTGGCCTTACTGAAAACACGACTTGGATGGCTTAAAGCATTTGAGAGCTAGTGAGATGTTTCCAAACTAACCCGCCACCGCCCGGGAGGAAGCATTTTTCGGTGAAGTGGATTGACGAGCTATGTTCTGAGGTAAGAAGACGCCAGGAGTTGCTCCTGAAGGCTGAAGTTGAAGTGGACAACCACGAGAGGAGACAGTTCCCCCAGGAAACTCTGCTGTATGGTTTCGTAGAAGGACCTGTTGGGTGGCTCCGCTTGACGCAAATGCATGGCATGTGATGTTAACATTCTATAGAAGAGAGAACGGAGTGAAGCGTTTTGATGTTAACTAGTACTAAAATAAACGTACGTGGAAGTTCAAAGCTACTTGGAATGAACTCTAAGAATTTTCTGTGGGTTCATACCATTAAAGCCATAGTTTTTATGATAAAAGGAGTCAAAAGAATCAATTTAGGCTGCTTAAAAGAACGATTTCCGCTGACTAAAATTGAAGAGTAAGCAATCACTACCAGGACGTAATAAAATAATGAACTACATAGCACAAGTTTAAATCAATTAAAATAAGTTGCGATTCTGTACAGCCTTCAAAATGCTCGTTTCCAAAAGTAGGCGAAATAGTGAACATCATTTGCTTCAAAGCGAGCATTAAATAAATAGTGATGCAGTTGTTTTAGAAAACGATAGCATCGGTCGTTCACTATTGACTGTGCAAATGCATCCTAGGAGAAGGGGGAATGAAATTACGAGACTGAATGTGCAGCAAAATCGCAGGTCTATCTTTCTGCCTCTGACAGGCTTTTCGTTGCATTGGAAGGACAAGCAGCCAGGAGGGAGTCATTGGCACGCCGCCCACAAAGACTGTCCGCAAACTCGACCACTGACGCCTAAGGCCGATTACTACCCAATTTGGCTTGCCGCCTAATTCATACAGCATGCATGTTACAACGATACTCATACACTCGAAAAGTGATGTCAAGGGCTACAAAGATGCTTGCAGTGACTCGTATGGTTAAAGAAATATTATTGGATCAAAAACCTGAGGCGTAAACTTTATTTTAGTATTTTGCCTTGGTTGCAAGTATCCATGTGGTCTTTTACTAAGCTGGTCTACTGCACTAAATATTCTAGCCATACCAGACCCCAATGATAACGATTTCATTGGTGCACTTCAACAACTTATTGAACTAAGAAATAACAATTTTGTTTACATGAAACCCATAACCTTGGAAGCGGAGTAGAGTAATAAGGACAACTATTCAAAACAAAATAATGGCTTGGAGCACTTAAACATATCTCCCGAAATAAGCTTGAATTAAACAAGGCCTATTATGTTAATGGATCACATTCAGTGCTTCTGGGAGGTGGAAGAAAAGACGGTCTATTTAAACGTAAACCTGAGTCACCTGCGACCCTTTCTTATAGTCAGAGGCAGAGGAATTGGTACGCGCCCCGCAGCGGGCGTCCGAAGTGGTGAAACGATACAGGAAACCTGCGTGACTCAGTTTTTTTAAGGAATGTTACTAGTTAAGTGAAAATTCGCGCGAATTAGCATACAACCTAAGAATATATTTTCCTGACATAAGAACTTCCCTACCTGATGAAAGTAAAAGAAATTCCTTTTCAATAGTTTGAGAGTATCACCGAAATCAAGTTTAAATGGTAAGCTATAAAAATTTGTGGATGATTAAAACTCGATTATAATAAAAACGATGGGTAGACATCGGTGACGTTTGTCAAAATAAAACTCTCCTAACACCAAGTATTACTTTGAATTTGCGGTATTACAATCCTACTTAACACTAATAGATAAGTGCAGGAATGAAAGACCAATCCGAAGTCAAACTGTTTTATTTTGACTCTAACTAATATAAATGTATTTTAAAACGGCCTAGTATCAATGAAGAGAAAACTCACGCATAAACCAGGGGATTCTGTTGATAAATTGTCAGCCGTAAGTGGTATCCGGGGTCGATGAAGAACCAGAGGTGCAAGACTAGGATGCCTTATAGTTGCAGTGCAAAAAGTTTTTCTAGGAGATGAAAATATTGCAGTAGGTGGGTTCTTAGATATTTGAGGCAGAAATGCTGCCCGGAATGGAGAATGAGCCATGCTATTGGAGTTTAATACTACAGCGTAGTCATCATTTGAAAGTGGCGCATTAGGAGATCCGCTTAATATTTGTCCACTGGGAACGCCAGATCTATGTCTACATGATTGGTGGTGAAAGTGGTGGACATGTATTTGCGGTGGTGCAGTGACTTGTCCCTCGGAAGGACTGGGTATGGCACTAATTGCATTTCCAATCAATTTGGTTGGAGAATCTGCATCTGCTTTTGCAGATGACATGACTCAAACCACAGTTCCAAACACAATTAAATAGTTCCCAGCATAAAAAAAGAAAAATATTGAATTCAAGCAATAGCGAACTGAGTCCCGAGGCAGTGCTCCACTACAAAAACCAGTGCCCTATTTTAGCAAGGTCATAAGTTAAGAAACCGCGGCTTTCATGATACAGCTTTCATGATGCAGCTATAAACACTGCATTTTTAAAAACTGAAGTAAATTAACTGCAAATATGTTTATTCTTGTTGTAGTTATAAACAATTGTTTACAAATACATTAAAAATGAGCAACATCGTCTAATAAGGATCTAAAATGTATCGGGGAAAATTGCTAAGATCTATTTTCAAGGCAATTGTTGTCTCGATTATGAGAAAGCTGTACTTTAAATGGATAAAATTTGTTCGTTTCGTTAAAGTTATACGTATTATCACGATCTGGAGATAGGGCAGTTTCGTCGTTCCTACTTCTCAAAAGCGATCTATCTAGAAACTTTGATAATATTTACCTTTGGCTTATCAAATTTACCAATCCAGCTCACATTCTTTGCCAATCTACCTAACCAATTTCTCGAGAAATATGATCTATATTTGGGAACGCAAAATGTATTGCTTTGGAGGGTAATTAAAGTTAACATTTCGAAAAGTAATATGCAAGTTGCAAAGAATTTCGATTTCAAAATTGGTATGAAATCTGAAGTTCGAATATCCAAAATTACAACTTGAATCACTGATCAAGGTTGTAACAAATGCATCGAAACATCACTTTGTGTTTTTAGTAAAAGAAAGTTAAATCATCCAAGAGAGAATTATTATAAGCATATCCAATATGAAGGATCGTTGTAAATTGAAAAAAACCCGGTTGATTTTTGTCGAATTCAATATGTCTAAATGTTAGGGAATTTCAGCATTTTTCATAGAAGTTAATTGATATAAGTAACTGATTACTTTGCTAATCGAATTATTTCTACCATAGTTTAAATACAAATAATAATTATTTTACAGGCGCTGATTATATTGACCTTCGTGTGCACGTCCTTCTGACTTCGAGCCTACTCATAATGGATGGCGATGAGAAAGAGCTCCAACCCGTAAGTTTGTTCGTTTGCCTGTTTTTATTTTTTAGTTCGAGCAACCCGTCCTAGTCGAGGAGCCGCTTGACTTGATTCGTCTTAGTCTCGATGAAAAAGTTTTCGTTAAACTGCGTCACAATAGAGAGCTAGTTGGGGTTTTGCACGTAAGTTATTTCTGCTTGTTTATGTGTATGTACATGTTATTGGAAATGTATGTTCTAATTTTAAACACGCTACATGTATTGCTATAGGTTCTGCACCTATTTCCTCAAATTACACGCAATGAATTCGCATGTAGCGCTTTACGCGCTGTGCTCTGTAAAGCCCTTTATTTTTTTTCATGATTAAAGGGTTTCGATTCTCACCTGAATCTTGTCCTCGGAAATGTTGAGGAAACGATAACAACACTAGAACTAGACGAGGAAACCTTCGAGGAAACGTGCACAGTAACTAAGAGAAAGATACCACTGCTCTTTGTCCGCGGTGACGGTATTATTCTTGTTTCACCACCCCAGGCCGAATGAACAACTCCACAACTCTTGTATACATAAAATTTTATATTGTCAGAATCAACGTCAATTCTTTGTATATATTTGACCAGCCTGGTCCCATTCGGCGTTGTTGAAACCGAGGTTGGTCATCTCTTCCCGGCTCATGAGGTTGTTGTCCATACGACATCGTAGGTAGGCTGCAGACTGGCCACGACACTTACTGCTGTCCCAGCCATTGAACTCCATGCAGGCCATCCACTTGTCACGCATGCCTTGACATACGTTGTTGTGGTCGAGTGGGAAACTCCCCCTATCAGGGGGTTTCACCCGTAGTCTTGTGTTTGCGTAAGCTCCCGCGTCTCCCATCTATTCTTAACAAGAACTAAGAAGATTAGTGACGGAGACAGTGCAAAAGCTTCCGAGGGTTTTCACCTCAATCCACAGCTGGGAACGATTAGGTAATGAGTAAATGGCTCTAGAGACTAGAATAGAATAGTCTAGAATAGAGTGCTAGTCGGTCTTTAATAACCGATTACGTGGTTCGATAAACTAGTAGTAACGAAGGTCTCCATTAAAGGAAAACTCCTCATTAACGTCAGTAGGTTGGAATAAGAATGAAGACCAACTCAGGTGGATGAATGACAGCCTGAGGTTGTAATGGGCACAAAACTTGATGAAACTGGTCCCGTAAAATTACAGATTATCAATTCCTTTCTTTTACTTTACCCATTTAAGATATGACTGCAATAACCTGAGGCCAAGACGACTCCAAAATCAGTAACTGCAGATAACGCAAAGTGACCAGATACCTTAACACAAGTTTGTCTCCTTCATACTGATCATGAGCCAAAAGTGATTCACTTAAATCATCAATGATATTTCATTTAAGAGCTAGAACAATAAAGTGAACAAGTTGTGCACTTAATGTCCAAAACGTATCTATTATTTATAGGATATTTAAGACAAAACGAGGTTGGGTTCTACGTTAAACTTTTATGATGCATGTCAGCATTTACAGAAAATATTTTATTTATTTACGCAAGAGATTTTATGAATGGAAATTAACGGATTTCTTTGTAAAACTAAGGTAAAAATGGCTATTCGCTTAGCGAGGCAATATTCCAGACCTGTAATATTTGCCCAATTGTCCATTACAAAAAGGCCCACTAGAATTATTTTGCCTTAGTCATAAACGAAGTAATCAGATGAAATCTTTCACTCTTTAGAAAGAAAGTATCATTGTCTAGATGTGATAGCTACACAAGCGACCGACCTTACCTGTGTTGGATAAATTACCCAACCCGGACACCAAGTAAGTTACATGACACAGAAGTGAAGATGTGCTTTGTCCAATTCGAGATTATTTACCGATGTTGCTTAATTAAATGTTCTGTAAAACGGAAAATATGTCCACACGCACTTTTTTTAAATAAATAATTATATTGCTCTCCTGCGGACAATTAAGCGGACGACTTCCATGCTTTAGGAGCCTTTATTTTTGTTGAGAGCATTAGCTTCCCCACAGAGAGTTTTCTCCGAGTAAAAATGTGTGAGACAACTACCTCAGTCAGAGACATTTTTACTGAACGGGTACAGAAATTGCGACTTCCCCAAGCATGTGGTTCCTACGACCGGATTTGTCGGGAAAAAGGCTAATCAAGTCGATTTAATGATAAACAGACGAGAGCTACTCAAGAGTCCTTAAACTGCAGTTAGCAAAATTCAATTAGAAAGGCTTACCAGTAAATTTACCAAGTGTCCATTTCTAAACTACATGTGAAAGCCTAATTATTTGAAATTCATAAATAGCAATCGACAACAAATAAGTCATGATTATCGTGACCTAAAAATGTGCCTTAACTAAGTTATAAGTAGCAGTGTCTCATAAAACTCCTTAAAAGACGAAATAATAAGACGAATTGAAGATTTCTATTAGAATTAAAATTTCATTACTGCGGCAAAAGCATTAAGTCTCCAACGAAAAATGGCTAAAATAATTTAAACCTTAGTGTGGAAAAGCGAAAATGGATATTAGTTCTGGGGTGTGTCATTTGCGTTGTTTATATGGTTATGTTTGTTAGGCTCCTATAGCAAAATTACCTGTCAGTTGTTCTGGTAGGTTGGGGCTCAAGATGGAGTTTCCCGGTCTCGGAGAGCAATGTGCTGTAAAGTCATGCCGAATGCTTGGTATGTAATTCTGCTGCAAGGGCCTTTGACGAAGGATTTTGGCAGGATGTCTGTTGAACTTCGTTGATATTTAACACTCCGAATCTATTTTCTTTGAAAATGATGTGATTTAAATCCATTTGTTAGTATTTTCGCTATTATTACCATCCTGACCTTTTATTCCTCGAAACGATGGGGTTTAAATATATGGCATCTGTCTACTGAGGTATTTTACATCTGAAACCCCGCCGAAGTTTTCTTGCCAATATATTAATGATAAGTCACGCACGATTCGTTGTTTCAAAGATTGTGATTACCGATTGTGTGTGCTCTTTTAGATTTTCTACCGGTGCAGTGCTCTGGCTGTCAGAAAGTATTCTGCAAAGATCACTATCGATTTGACAGCCATTCTTGCCCTGTCGGAAATCTCAAGGAGCGTCAAGTTCCTGTCTGTCCACTTTGTGGTGTTCCCGTTCCAACAGGTCCTAACGAATCAGCTGACATCAAAGTTGGTCAGCACATCGATACAGCCTGTAGATCACAACCAGCTCTAGCCCTGAAGGGCAAGGTACGATGTCGTAGGTCGTTTTCCAAATTTCTTAGATATTTAACAATACATGTTCCGTCCCTAAGTGCAAAAAAAGGGAGGTCGTCCCATTCCTTTGTCGCCAGTGTAATTTAAATTACTGTCTTACTCACCGAAACGAAATGGACCATAATTGTAAAGGCGTACCAGTTTCCTCTAATGGTGGGAAGAAAATTTCTGCGTCAGGGCTCGCTGCTATTCGAAGGGCCATTGCTAAGGTATTACATTTTGCTCTCCATTTATTGGGTTTATCGCTTCTAATCCACGGCTTTCGCTAATTGGACGTGGTTATTTGCTGTCAAGCAATCCAACAACAATGCCTTCGCTTCATGCAGTAATGGCTACCCTGAGGTGCCACTAAGCAAAGCTCAACAGGAAGAAGAAGACAGACAGTTAGCTCTGGCGCTAGCCGCTTCTTTGGAAGCCGAGGAGGAAGAAAATAGGAGACATCGTCAGCAACGGCAGAACCCCGTAGTCTCCCCTGACAATGGATGCAACATCAGTTGATGCGTGCCCCTCAACTGCCCGGCCTTTGCTATCATGCTTCTACATTTATTCCATCTTTTGCTCTCTCGCGACTCTCGGCGACCACCGCTCCTCAGTTTTAGGCCACGAACCCACTCCAATGCGTATTGACGCCCTCAGACGAGCAATCTAGGCGTTGTTCCTCTCGTATTCCTACCTCACATTGAAGCCGGTACTGTTAATTTACTTGATGGATGTACATCAACTCTTCATTTTGTGATCTGCTATTTTGGTTATTTTCGGTTCTTTTTTAACCTAGATATTAAATAAATGATTATATTCACCATACTCCAAAGTTCTTCATATTTTAATACTCTGATTACTAATAAGTAAGCATGTGATACTATTACGGATGAAAAAGTAAGACCGAAGGTAGTTTCAAGTCTTGTAAATGCCAAAAGACTCGTAGAAAAGAGGTTTTTGGGAATACATAGAGTAAGGGGCCGTGATGGGCTAGAGAAGTAGAGGCAGAGAAATGTCCTCTAGCTTCCATCCCCGCCGCCACCAGAGTTTAGGTTGGCGTAGAGACGCAGAGGTCCCTTCGGGTTCGGCCCAGCAGCCAGAACGCCTGCGAACTCGGGACGATTTCTGCCAGTGGGCCGCCTGGAGACGGAGATCAAGTTCTGGAGAAACGCCTCAGCAGAACCTACAGAGAGTGATACAGGTAGATTATGAGGCAATCGTCCATTTTCGGGAGGTTCTCGAGCCAGCATATCACCTAATAGCGGCACGATATCTCTCGATAGGTTCTTAGGCCCTTCGGGGCCATGTTTTTGGGAACAGATGGCTATCGAAGACACTTGAAAACACGAACACGCGATATTATTTCATGTGGATAGAAAATTCTAGGAGCATGTGGAACAATTGAAACCAGCAACCTCTGCATATGTTCCACGTTAACACACGAGACCTGACATTTTTGCTTTGAATTGCCAGTATTGCTAATATCGATTCGCGCAGCAGCATTGCAGGTGTACTGTGTGTCTAGAATATTACACAGACGGAGTGAATCCCTCAACAATGAAGAACTACTACTATTAAGACTTTTGAATATTCGAATACAAAGGAATAAATTAGGAATACCTTTAGAACGTTTGAGAAGAATCTAGACACAATATATTTCGTCACTTCAAGATAACCATGTGGGTGTGCATAGGTTCTAGAACGGCGTGGAACCATCCTTTTGCGCGTGACAGGAGAACGAAAGTGCGCTTAGTAAGGCCATACAGAAATCGAGAGCGAATGTGCTTACAAGCACACAGACGTACATTTAGGGCCATACTTACCGATGCTGTAGACGTAGTGCACTGGTCGAGCACTGGCATTCACATTTCTGGAAGACAGCAAAGACAAAGAGCAGATGTCAAAGACAACGCAGAACAGGATCTTCTTAATATGAAATTTCCGTCCATGATTAGTCACAGTTTTCGTCATAACGGACCTGGGAATGACCTAAAGCTTCTTACAAGTGAAAACTTGTATGCTACAGTAAAAGTGACTAGGACAACTCTACATCAGTGCAGGTAACCGGTACCAAGCAACTAAAAGTGGTATCTAACATAACCGGTCAAATAGCTGGACAAGATGAATACATTCAATCGTTGTAAAGTGGACGAGGTTTAGTGGTAATGAAACTAAACACTGGTATCCACAGCGCAGATATTTTCTAAATGGGGCACACTATATCCAGTATATTGAGCACAATTTACGAAGAATATTTGAAAGTTGGGTGCAGAATTCTGCACAGAAAGCATTTGATAAAACGAGCATGAAGTGGAGAGTAAACAAAGACCGTACCTATTTTGTGCGGTTTGCGATCCAGGTGCTGAACCATCAAGTGTCTGCGTTTTGAGGAGTCGCTGGACTTCCGTAAGACGGGAGAGGGGGCTTCCTGGGATAGCTTTTCCACTGACAAGAAGGGATTTCGCTTGACTAATGAGCTTTGAGAGGCGTTTGATGCCAATCATGGCACCATCGGCTTTCTGTTTGAACGAGGCCACTACTTTGCCATGGTCAGCTGAGATGTCACTGAACTGATCGAGGAAGAAGTCCAACTCCACAGCGGTAGCTACGGCTTGAGAGCAGGGGAGAGAATTCGGCCCCGTATCTCTTACTGACCTTGAAGGTAGGAGCATAGGCTAAGAAACTAACCGTGAAATTGATGCCTTTGATTGGTGTACTCACGATTGGGATTTTATATTCACTAAAATGGCGTCAATAGCCGATTCACAGGCAGAAGACTCAGTGTCTTCGAGGAAATCCTTCCATAGGTGATCAAACAATGGCATAGCAAGCTAAAAGAACAACATTCTACTCACAAAACGACAATAGATGAGGTTTTAATCTAAAATTAGTAAAACGTACTGTGCTCCCCCCGATGAGGGTCGCGTCCGATCTCAGAGGCCAGTAACGAGTAGCTTGTTCAACAAGTTGTTGAGCTGAAAGAACGCAACCACTTAGTTTTTACGGATATTTTTCCAGAAGCTTTTTACCGAAACGAGTTATTAGATTTGGGTTATGTAGTCATTTATAAGTAGCTGCTCAAGCAGGGTGTACTGTGTATAAAAAACGCTTATAAGCAAACTTAAGCAACAGCATTGCTATCTTCTAGCCGAATCATTTTCCCAGTAAGGTACAGTGAAGACCTCATAGTCACTTTTAGTGAAGACCAACAGCAATGTATGAATGACAAATCCCCTATAGCATCTTTCCCATACGACATTAAGATATCTAGTGTTAATTATGCAGATGGAACAACAAACACGACGCCAAACAATGCCAAAAAGGACACTACAAGAGATCATTTTCTACCAGTTCTCAGGCGAGTGGGCGCACGAAACCATCGCACCAATTGGCTACTCCATTTCTCACCTCGCACTTTTGGGAGGATGGAGTTGTCTTCAGCTGCCGCAGCCGGAGCGAGACGTGAACGAAGGAGAAAGCGCTCGACAAAATCCTTCACTCGCAGCTCGCCGCCCAGGCTCTCTTCCTGGAGGCTCTGTGGCAGCACAGGAAGTATTGGTGGGTTGGAGTAGAGAGCAAGAGTGCCCAACACGTGCAGGTACAGGACAGATCCATGGGCGACTAGTAGAAAGGCTTCTTTCGGGGATGAATCCTCCGGGGACAAATAAACTAGCGCAACAGACTTTCCTGCAGGTGCGCACAAGAGAGATTAAACAAGAGTTGGCCTATTGATGCAGATAAACCATCATCAATAGATGTGTATACGAGTCAGTACTGGGTGACATTGAAATTGACAACCTAATGTAAAAAAATGCAACACAACCTATTTAAGCATTGAATACCCGAGAGGACGAACTGAGATAGGCAGATGGAGGAGCGGTTGTTCACAGAGGCCATTGTTAGTCTGTGGGCCTCCACGGTGTAACGATCATTTTCTGAAATACATAAAACCACGCTTACATGAGTCCCAATGGTCAATCTGGGGTTAAATAAACACTAACGTAAATTCCAGGCCTCGTCTCCGTTACTCCACTCAATGTCTTGTAGTTCCAACGACGTGATTAAGCAAGTATTCTATGATCAAAATAGCTTTAAAAATAGTCCTAATGCGGAAAGAATAGGCCATAATTCAACGAATAGCAATAAGTCAACTAAAAATATAGGATATTAAGTACTGATCAATCAATGCTCCTCCAGAAGAAAGCCTTAATGCCACCAATTGATTACTAACTACATTGTTATTACGACGGACTACCGACTACGTAAAACCAGAAGAAAAAAACGTACGCATATCATTCGCCTTTGGAGTGACCCATTTAATGCCTAGGGTCTTGGAAAATCCAGAGTCCGGCTCCCGCAGATCTCCCTCCAAACGCAGGTAGAGGTGCTCGGCCAGACCCAGATCGCGCATGCGACGGTGCGCAGCGGCGTCGTGTAGCATTTCAACGCCGTACATGACGGAGGCGTTCTGACCAACCGTTGTCTCCTCCCTCATTGGGATGTCCATCACCGTGGTGCTTGCCAGACCCAATTTGCGCTCAGCCAGTCGCATCAGCCCACGGTACACTGACCGAGGGTTCAGCATTGACACACGATACAGCAACGCGCGAACAGCCTGGTTTGCGAAAAGCTAAAGAAAGAACACAGGATATTGGTGCATACTTGCAAGTCCACCAATCACCCTTATAACATTAATTATAGTCCGTAATTGAATCTTCTGGAGTTTAGCCGATAACTCGACTGAATGGTAGAAAGGACATCTCGGATAAAAGCAGGGTGGCGATTACTCAACTAATCACCTCTGTTTCTTCGATATCCTCCAGAGAATTTCCCGATACCACATCAATGAAAATCCACTCGGATTTATCTATGGGCAGGTATCTAATAGGAAAATGCAAGTTAAAAATTGTAACACCCTACCCTTGTTCTTGAGGTTGCTCCTCCACCTGCTTTATCAGAGAAGGCAACCACTTGTCGAGTTTGTCCTTAATCCCAGTGCCAATCACGTATACAAGGCCAACATTGGTAGAATTAGGCACCCGAACCTGATACGGAGTAGGCATATGAAGGACGTTAAGACAGGACTCGAGACCAGGAAGGATTGGCGACCCATAGTCGACGAATGTTTTGTCACCGCAATCAGCACTAAGTGCGTTCCACACAGCTTGAAGAGACTGTTCTTCCTCATACCAAAGGGAAATAATTTTTTCCTCGGAGTCGACAGAGAGAAGGGAGAACTAAAGTCTCGTAAACGAGAAGCAAAGTAACTTACGGGTCTTGAGTCCAAAAATAGATCAAAGGATATCCGACAGTACTCAAGAACAGCCTCGAATACATAGGACCAGACACCCCGGGAGACTGTCAGCTTTTGAGATCCGCTTTCAAACTCAAGAGGCTCACCGAATGGGGCGAACATATCCCTTGTTTTGTGCATCATAATTACCGTCTTCACCGGAGTATTACGTACCATTTTAGTAAACTTAAAGAGATAAAACCGAATAAATATGAAAAGAAAGTTTAAGGGAAATAATGAGCCCATATGAACTTGATGATATATCGAAATATCCCCGAAATGGTGAACCTTGTATGAGCGTCGATAAATGTTCGAAATGAAAGGCCCCAAAAATCCAACTAAAAGGATGCAAATACTGGAGTTTAAAAATAATAGAAAATTAATCTTTAACGAGAACCAAGTATAAGAGTCTACCACTAATCAGCACAAGGGGAAGAAATTTTTAATTGAGAAAACGAAGGGAGATCATGAGTACCAAGAGAAGTGATAGAAAAAAGAAAGAATAATACAGTGGCGACCTCGATAATGAACACCACTTCCAGATACACACCCACTGCTGGCTCCTATTCTGTTAGTTGATTGAATGGACACATATAACGCGGGTCTATCAGTGTGGTTTTAGTAACTTTAAATTAGTGACAATTTATTGATAAATCATTGATAATATACAAAATATATGTTAAAGTTTTAGATTGAATTTTATCAAGCTCATGAAGATGAGATTTTTTAAGTGTTTCAGTTTTGATTTATCTTAGCGTCAAATTGTAAATTGGTTGTACTACCACATAATAAATGAACCTAAGTGCTTGATTTTGTATTTGCAGTCTAATAGTTTGATACATGTGACACAGATCGAATTATGATCCAGTGGACTTGGCGAGTGCTTAATAAGCAAGTTGGCAAAAAGTCTTGTGGCGCCGAGATTTAGTTGGTAAAGTACTTTTAAACTATCAGGCTCATTAATGTGGATATGGCTAATTCCCTATCCATTGGCAATTGCCATTTATCAGGACTAGTAATTTATCCCAGATCACTATTCTGTTTGTCTGATATTGGGCCATACATTTCTGAATCAGACTTTCACTCTCTGCTCAATTTTGCCTTTCAATTTTTAAATACTGATGAAATTATAAATGTTGTCATTTTCTTATCCAATTCGACTAAGTGAGAATAAAGAACGCCGATAAGCGAAAAAGCATTTCTATATCATTATTACTACTTTTCAAGTAGTTAGATAACTGTCGGTGAATCGAGGGAAATGGCGGTTTGATTGTTTATGATCTAATGGTATTTATTCTCTAAAGAGTCTGACGGGGACGACAGTGTGTCGAACGTATTTACCATTTAAAATGTTGACAAACAATAAACCAATTTTTAAATAATTACCTTAGTTAACAACGCTGTAGAAAAATCCCTCCTTAATGAAAATCAACTGATCATGAAAGATTTATCACCGCATAATATTCTCGGAACGAAAGAAAACTAATGCCTTTCATACCTGTTTTAAATTAAATAAAATCTAAGAGTATTTATGGTGTAATATTAAGTTGAACATTATTTATATGTCTATAGCATTTAAACTGATGAAATTATACTCTGCAAACTGATAAATCAAACTTGCCTGATTAAAATTCTGCTTACATGGAAGTATCCAAGATTCACTTGAGGGATATAAAATTTTAAAATTTTAAAAAATGAACTTCAGCTGTCGACGAAGTAGCTAGAAACATTCACTCAGTTTATGGAGAGGAATGTATAAATGGTTTTCGAAATCCAGAAATAGAGATTTTACCCTCCACGAAAAAGAAAATTGAACCGAACGACTTCCAAATGAGTTTGACGATAGAATGCTTCTTGAGGCAGCAGCCCTTGAAGAAGTTAATCCTGACATCTCAGTTGAGTTGGAAAAAGCAATTAAGCTTAGTTCAAACCATACAACTATTCATTGCTATGTTCAAAAACTTGGAAAAGTTACTGAAAATGGAATTTAAGTGAATTTTCTGAAAACTATTTCGAAACTATGAGTGACATCTGCTCTTCTCTCCATTCTCGCCATTTTTCACATTTTGTTGGATAGACTTGTGAATGGCGACACAAAATCAATTTTTTATCGAAATGTCAGGCGCCACAGACGGGGGCTGAGCAGTCGGAAGATAGACTCCAGCCACATCCACAACCGAGAGGGGAACTTCTTGGAAAAAGGTTCTTCTTTCAATCTGGTAGGATAGCCGAGTGATAAAGCACTTTGTTTCCACCTAATATAGCAGCAGTTAGTGCTCAAATCTAGTGCCAGTAATCACAGTGCTTGAAGTAAGCTTTGGGGAGGAAGAACCTGCTCTATTAGATCGAAAAGGGATGTTTCAGCATAAACGACCTCGCACCAGGAAGAATCACAACCTCAAAAAAGATGGATGCACTTAGTTTTGAGAACATTTCTCGTCCACCTTATTCTCCGGACATTACTCCTTCGAAATACCATTTTTGTCTCAGCCGCATGAGAAGGTTGAAATTGACATTTGTGAGTTCTTCGAATTTTGCAAGTCAGGCGTACACTGATAATTGAATCTGTCATTAAATGTATCATTTGATCACCTGTTTTATTCGAAATCCGGACAAAACTAATTGAACGACTTGATATTTCAAATATATGTCCTTAAGCAATTGATTCATGCTTATTTGCACTATTCTGAGTCATATAAATATAATTCTACTCATCGCACTGGTATGTCGATGTTATTTCTTCAAATCGGTTAAAACAGAAAAGTCGTGTTTGTGGAGGTCGTATTTGTGTCAACCGGCTTAGTGGAAACACTTAAATAAGCACCATATATTAATCCGTTATTTTGGATTTTTGAGACGGGTGAAATGTCATTAATTATGAGTGGAGTGCGTAATGTTAACAGTATTAATAGAATTTGTCGTATATATTTTGGTAAATGTGTCAGATAGAATCATTTTGATAAGCCACCATAGTATAACTTTCCAGTAAGATGTCCCTCCCAGCTATTCTAAAAATGCTGTCACATTTCAAATCACGATATCATAAAGATAAGTGATTTTAATGATCAACGTTTTAAAACACCTTTAAGATTTCTTGGCTAGCTTACGAGTTACAATCGGGTACATTAATGAAGCTAATGATTTATCAACATTCCCATTAAACTAAGACTAATTAAAATAAAATTCAAATAACATGACAGTAAAATTATCGGTTGTCTGGTACCCACTCAACAGCATTAATAGTCTTCCCATAATGCTGGATGGAAACTTTACTACTTATTTACTTGAATCACTGAAGTACATCATGATCCATAGGGTCTGTCAATATACAGTAGTGGTAATTATAAAATAAGGTATCCGAAAATGTTTCATTTTGATTTGTTTCTATTTCTTGTGAAGCGAACAGTATGCGTTGTCCAGTTTGTCAAACACACGCATAACAGCCAAATCAATTAGTTATTTTTTTAGATTTCGATTATAAGGCCTAGGGGAGAAATTATTAATTACTTACAAGTACTCCAGATAATGGCTTCTAAATTTAACTGACCAGAATGGCCATAGTGCAATTACATGAAAAAGGGAAGTGGGCATAGCCTACTAATTGAGTGCATCCGAGGCCCGCACCCACATGTCTTTCAACTAATCTGCAATTTCTGTGGAAAATAAAGTTTTTCACCGAAATTCAGTACCGTTTAATTAATTCAGCAGCAAACATTTTATTAGTGGTGACATGATAAGTCAATAGAAAAAAGGGTCTTTACCACTTCCCAACGAGTATTTGGGGGCGAAAAGTACTCGCATAAATAAAGTGCTAATGTTTGGATGTTGAATTTTCCCCCTTGGTTGAAACAAATTACGCTGCACTTTAGACAAGTACGTTGGTATCTGCTGAGCAGCATGTGTGAAATAAGTTGAGGAACAAATAACGAAAACTTATGCCATGTGAACAAGTTTGGATCGTTTGTAATGAGACTATAGAATAGCTTACATTTTTTTGCAGATTTATCGTATTAGTGTTTGATAAACATAAAATGTGGTAGTGTCAATATAGGGCAAAATATTTGTCATTTCTCGTCTCTAGTAACTTTTATGAATCATCATTTTTATAAAGTAAGTAGGAGTATACCCAAAGAACTTATCAGATTTTGCTCCAACAAAAAATATGTCATAAAAAGGAAAATTTCGATAGCTTTCGGCATATTAATCAAATAGGCGTGATACATTCTATGCGAAATCTTAAATAATTAGACTATATTTTTAGTTTTACCATACTAGCAATGTTGGATTCTGTGCCAGTTTGATAGGTCAACCGTGATAAACAGTAAGGCAAATATAAGTGCCATTCGAAGCAAATCTACAGCCACATTTGGGGAATTGCCACTGCGTATTAGGTTGTTCTTTGATCTGTCAAATTCTGTGATTCAGGACCATCAGATTTTCCAACACTTCTATAGGAAGCTTGAACACTAGATTGCCGGGATGCTTTCAAAAGACAACATGCACCTGCTTTTGGTATTGTATGGCTCTTTGGCTCATAAAATTACTGATTTAAATCAATTTTAGTTCAGGGAATTTCTATTGTTATCGCGCCAAGAATTTAGAACTTACAAAATGATGAAGATTGAACGTGAGATACTGTTTAGGATTTTGTATGATGCAACCGACAAGGGACTCATGGGAATTCTGAAATAACAAGATTTGCTGCCTAATGAACAAATGTTAGTGTTAGTAAAATATTCCATAGAAATTTGCTTTAGAAAGAGTGAAGCAATATATTTAAACGAAGTTATAAATACCACTTAGACAATAGCACTTGTTTTTTGCTGACGAGGTAGCTCGAATTCCTTTAATATGACACATGCACAGCAGAGAGAAAACAGGGGGTGAACATGCCCACCCATCCCCATTTATTCTCATAGTGCTGCGGCTGCAGCACTATGGGTGAGTCTTTTTACGACACTAATGACACCATTACCAGCTGTTCCTTTGGGTGATAAATAATAATCATTACCGGACAGGAAATGTGGATAATAATTAACATGTGTATGTGCGCTCTCATACATCAATCTCGCTCTCGCTCTCCCTCTCACACTTCACCCTTATCAATTAAGTGTTTGTCTTCGAGGCTGCTATTCTTCACACGATTGTTCGCCTGTATGTTTGCGGTTCAGTGCAAATAATCAAAAGAAGAAGTGTAGCGAAGGGCGATACATGGCCTATTGTTGCTTCGCCTAGTCGTCGCGTGTTTAGGAGGGCCACGATTCATGGGAGTTTTGGTGGGTTCGGGGATAATCTAATTTGACACCAATGTGCTGCCGCATTTATGACTTTTTGCCATGAAAAAGAGTTCATTAGTGCAAGCATGCACATTAGGGTAGGTGATGGCCAAGAGAAATATCACTGAAATATTGGCTTAAAATGCACCTGAAATTAACTCTTTTTAAGATTTCAAAGCCATTTTAGGCCGTTTTTTACGCTGTGAAATCAAAATCATACTCAAAGGCAAGCCTTAAGATTCGGTTAATGAATAGGTGATAGGCAGGGGCGTCTCTTGTGAGTAAGGATTGGAATTTTTGTGGTACTATAAAGAAACTGTAATCGGTAGTTTGATATAAGAAAACAAGTTAGTGGCATTTCCTTCTGAGGCCGGCAATGAGAAAAGGTAATCAGATTTGACAATTAAGCAGAACATAAAAGAGGCGAATTTTACATGACCAGACTTCTAAGGAATTAAATGCTTGAAAACCCCAGGTTATCTAACATGGAAGTGAGCAAAAAAGCCAATTTCTAATTTACCCTCAGTGGAAGAATTTCTTTATATTATATATTATATATTATATATATATTATATATATATATATATATTATATTATATATTTCATTATATTTGCATGGGATGGATAGCAATACAAATACCAGATTTTTAAGTCTCAATATTCTGGTCTTAGTAAAGAATGGTTGTAAAAAACACTAAGATGCCAATTGTGTCTAAAAACAAGGGTTATTTGCTGCTTGGTCAAGTGATTGAGAGTTTACTAAAATTAAATTTGCATACAATTAAGACACTATTGGCTGTTTGGAAAAATGAAAGTAGAGGATTGTTGTTAAAGAGAAACGAGATTGAAGATTGAATAGCAGGATTTTAATACCGTGGAATGTGGTAAAAATAAAATTCCTTAAATTAGGAGGGTATAACAGAGAAGGAGGTTAAATCAGGTCTTGCCGACTCATTCAAACATCATTAAATACATTAAACGATTTTACTATTCACGTATAGTATATTTCAAACTATGGTAGACAGATACATCCTGATACATTTCTTCAAGATAAACGTGTTGAATATAGTCTAGAAATCTTTTAGAAATTTGAAACAGCTACAGGAGATAGAGTAAAATCTATTCGAAAGAGAATACGGCTGTCATCAGCTATCGAGCTTTAGGATTTTCGAACACACTTTAAGGTTATTGTTCATTAATTTTATCCATATATGAAGAGCTCCTGATTTGTACACATACCAGGTTTATCAAAACACAGAAAGCAATAGTTACTACAAGTCAGAAATGCATACCTTACTCCAAAACAAACGCATTATAAGAGCAAAATCTTATTCGAAATAAATCCATTAAAACCACTACACCAACAACACACATTCAAAGTCGTCTAATTAGGCATGAAATAAATTCGGACTAATGAAAAGTATTCGAGCAGAATTTAGCGAATCGATTTAAACTAAAGGTAAAAGAGATGGCAAGCAAACGATCTAGAGTACTTCACGTATGAGGAAGATAATTGTGATCAGCAGGGCATTCAAAGCAGTAGAGGGGGATAATTTATCAAAGCCCGAGGTAATTGCAATTTGCAGTCATATCAATCGTCAAACACCAAGCAAATAAGTGTTGGCCTCCTTTCAACGCGGGCGTGTATAATTGCTCGTAAATCATGATAGATGCTGTGATTGAAAACCGCGCAGGCATGATTTATAAACTCGGAAGTATGTCTTCATTAACAACGCATCTTATCTTCTGATATTCCATTATCGCAATTAGTGAGGAAGTATTTCTAGAAAGAATTATACAATACGTATAGAGCTCTGGAGGTGAGTGTAAACTAATAATTGTACTATTCAAGATTCTTTAGGTTAGAAGTTTAGGTAAAATTACCTTTAGTAAATGTTTCTAATGAAGGGATAGATAATAACCTATTGACTAGGTAATTTAACATTTAAAAGTACCTTACCTTTATTTCAAATATAGTTTTCGAAGTGAATTTGACAGACCAAGGGGCTAATAATGAATCGCATACTTAGAAGACATTTAATAAATAGGGAATTAAACGTTTATCCAGGAATCTTTAATAAAAATAACCCCTATTGACTTCTATGACAACCTCAATCCATAGCAACCTGGAAATTGGGATAAGCTGACTTCTCACTTACCCTAGGTCCTTCTCTAGGAAGAGTCCTTTCACAAACAGATCATCATATTCTGTGGTCGATCAACAGGAATGCTTTTGCATTGGCAGCAAGGCGATTGGTGGACCTGTCTCGACGGAGCCAAACTCTCATAAGAGTCCATCGGCGGCCAAATAAAGGGTAGAAGTAGTCTAAAAAATTGGCTAACGTTAATTAATCCTGACTTTCCTCCTGAATTGTGGTATCCCGGACTTGACGACAGTGGTTGTCAACACTTCCTAATAGGCATCTGAATTCAATGCTAGCTCTCTACACATGCTTTTAATCCAGATTTTCGATAAATCGGCTGTGCGAACATAATAACATCGTATTCCATGTTGTTGACTCCTAGACAGCCTTCTCGTTGTCGCCATTGTTACCGAAATTTTAAATGCTGAAAATTATGAGTTTTAAAGTTGATTTGTATTCTTGAATAAAATTACCATTTCAAATGTTGGAGCAAAAGCGAAGGGGATAAAAACATCGTCAGTAGATGAAATCACTAACTTATATGGAGAGTAATATTTATGGGCCCTTTCTCTAAGAAAAAATTCCTATGAATGCATACAGAATATCACTGATCAGGTACTTGGGCCTACCCTTCCAGTGTTATCAAAGGACATTTATATCACTAAAATCGGTCATTTGTTTGGTACTTTTTTCATTGCATAATAAACAGAAGAACAGTATCGAAGAGGGAGAAATGGTGGATGACGCTTAGCATGCAGTGTAAGCGGTGTTGATTGCTACAGACATCCGATCATTCGAGGCACACTGGTCGCCAAATGCGAGCGGTCTTGCATTGTGGATGGTCGCCCCTCTCAGTGAAGGATGGAACCCTGAAACCCGTTCTCTCCACCTCTGTTTCCCTCGAGCGTGCTGAGTCCTCAAATGAACTGGTAGAATGGATGGTAGTTGAAGTCCTTGCTGTTGACGTTTCGCCATCTCGTTTCACAGTCAGGGAGTCTGCTAAGCAGTCAGCGGGAGCTGGAGAGGACCGATTAGGAGCTTGTGGAAGGAAACTACTCTCGAAACCGAAGGTAAGACCCTTCTCTCGACTGCGCTTTGCTGCCAGTAAATCCCTCTCCAGCTCTGCCACTTCACGCTTCTTCTTTGCACGGCGATTCTGAAACCAGGTTATCACCTATGGGCACATATAAGGAAAATTCAGTTGGAATATTTAAGCATGTTTCAATTTGGTTGTTTGATAATATCAGTTAGATATTTTGCCCACACTTTAATAGAAGTATTTTAATGGACATCTTGGAGGATAAAGATTAAATGAAAGCCGTGCGAATGTCTCCGATGCATTGGCATACAGTCCCTACGTTTTGCTTTGTTTAGCGCAGTTTCCCCCTTTTACAGTGTCATTTTTCCTCCTGCTCCCTTAAAATTTATGCTTTTTAACCAGAGTGATAATCGTCGCTGTCATCATTAATTCAAAATTTTGAGGTGTCTTTTTAGCCTTCGTTCTCTCCCCCTTAACCCGGTGGTTATGTTCTCTCCGTCGATGTCCCCATGGGTGGACGTCTGACTTTAAATTTCAAGAGCAGTTGCGTCGCGGTGCCTAGGACAACCCCCTATGGATGCCACTGCTGCGGCTGCAGCTACTGATCGGACAGGCCATAATGAAGACAAATCCCCACCGGAAGTGAAGGAGGGCTTGGGTTCTCCCCTCTCCTCTCTCTCGCGTAAATGGGGCATTAAAATAAGACCACACGATGCAGAGCGGTACACAGTTGTTGCGCGGTAATGCTGAGTGTAGTGGAGGGGAGAGGGATGGGAGTCATGTTAAAATTTTAAAAATTAATTTTTTTGTTTCAAAGGCACAGAAGGAGGGGTGCCGGCATGCTAAAATAAATGAGCATGTCTAGTACTAGCGGAGTTCATAAAAAACGGTTGCATTTGTTGTGCTCTGAAGGAGGATAGTGTGGTTCTAATTCCATTAACGGAGGACTTGAAAACCTCGAAATGGGCTCTCCCGTAAATCTGGCTAGATATGGTTAGGTGATTCAATCACTATGGGAACAAATTACTATGCCTTGAAACTTGACATTGTAGGTATTAGATTATTTCCTTCCATTAAATCATTCGGGAATAAAATAGTTTGATAAGCCTGCAACATAAGGCCTGCCAATTAGCACAGGGTAGTATGGAACCGTACAATTGGTCATTGAAGCCGTTTTATACAGCTCTATTCGACTGCTCGCATATTATCAATGACGTAAGAGTATCGAGCGTAGAGATAATGATTTAGCACAATAGGTGATAGTTATTCCGTTTGAATACATTTTGTACTAGAGAATGGGTTAAGCATAAAATGCATTCATTCAAATACCAAAGCTGTCACGGAGCTTTCCTGTAGTAGCAGCCACTGAATTGACAAGGCGAGTGCTTCTGCCAACACCCTAGAGGATTTATCTTTTTAAGCCCACGAGTGGAGCCTCAGGCATGCGTAATTGGGCAGGTCTGCACTCAATTAAAATGGCCTAGTTTGTTCACAATAAGGATTTTTCAAAAAACGAAGAAAAAGGCATCTGGATGCCTATTTTGGGCTAGTAAAACCCCTCTCCTGGCCCCAACCCTGTTGTGCTACATTTGTTGGGTTGGCTTCGCTCGTTGGCATGCAAAAAACACCAGTAGGCCCAAACAGCAGCTGCATTAACAATTTGTCACCAAGTGAAGGAGTGGTCCTAATTCGACAGCCTTTTTGCAAGGCCAAATTTGCTAAGGACATTCTTACCTACCTTGGTTAAATACCTTTAGACCTCACCTAGTGGTCTCTGGAACTCACAGTATCTACTACAAAACTTAATAACGGGCCTTTACAAATCCCAGAATGAACTCTTACCTGAGTGCTCGATAGACCCAGTTCACTGGCAATCTGGTCTCGATCAGCCGGAGTGAGGTACTTCTGTTTGCTGAAGTAGACTTCCAGCTCTGCCAGTTGAAAGGACGTAAATGTAGTTCGGGTCTTGCGTCTTTTTGGAGTTCGACTACCCACTGTATTTCCAGAACCAACCTCCTCCGAAGCAGCACCTCCCGAGTGCTTTTGACCCGATTTGCCTAATTGAGGAGACAAAGAAGAGGTCAAATAGATGAACCATGAGTTGCTTGTGCTGTTTAGCTCTTTGGTGCTGACCAGGTTTCCATTTCAATTAAAAAATAGGTGCGATTTTGCAGCTATTTACTTGTATGTACTGGTGTGTGTCACGTAAAGCTCAGACGCATACCGCTAATAACGGGTTGACTAGGCTATTCGGTGCGGAGCCAAAGTGAAAGAATTGGCTTCCACATGACATTTTACACAGCGCTACAAGCTTAAACTCACCTTTAGGTGTCCCGCTTGTATGAGACAGGTGATAGGTCTTTGAAAGCGTCATTTCAATGAGGGAATTTAAAGCTGGGGTGGAGTACTCGCATTTATTGACGGAATCCTCAATTGATTCGCCTTGCTGTGTGGCGCTTCGTAGTTGCTTCCTTGGCTGAGGAAGCGACGGGGAAGGAACCTGAGACGATGAATTCGAGGCAGACGTGGCTGCAGCCGGAGGCAATAGTTGTGGTGGCCAAATGATTCTACCGGATGCTGCCGTGCTCTCATGCGAACCTGCGTCCGATTTGCCACGCGATTTGAGAACACAGTTAAAAAAGGTTTCCAACAGACGATAGAACTCCGATGTGTTCGAAATTGAAGTTTGGAATGGTGGGAAGGCCTCTATTGGGCTGGGAAATCTGCTTTCAGATTCAAAAGGTCTCTTCTGGACTCGCAAGAATGCTTGCTGAAGAAAATTGTAATTGCTAGTTGGAGCATTGGCATTGAGTAGAAAGTGTGAGAAGTCTTGGCCAAAGTCAAACATATTTGTTGCGAGTCTGTGCAGAAGTGTTTCGTCAGGATTTTCAAACTTGTGGACCTATTTATTTGGTCAGCAAAGGGATGTCCCAACCACTGGCGGTTTTGTCGCAAGGCGGGCTTCTGATTGGTCGAAAATTTGACGCGCGCACCAGCGGCCAACAGGGTGGGAGAAGAGGATGTCAAGTGCAAACGCCTATGCGAATCTTCAGATTCCCAATTTTGTGCCCTCATTTCATGATAAATTGTTTGGTTTTGGTGCCACAAGTTCGGTTCTACCTCGTTAGGTGCTTTATATGCCTACTGCAACGGAGTACAAGGAGACATTCAGACAGGATATTACAGCAGCTATTACACAGCAATTGGGCTTTAATATGTGCTTACTACCTGGTTGTTTCGATGTATTTTCCAGCCAGTCTGCAAAGCTTTCGGAAATGGGTAAAGCAAGTTAATGCTATCCCTAAGGCCAACTTGATGGTGTGGTTGAAGTGTGAAGTGAAGTTAACAACTTCGAGGTAGTACTTTAGTAGTTTTTCAAATTCTGTTGGATTTTGCGTGCCTTCAATGATATATTAAGTGCAAGATCAGCGCTCATCCACACTGTAACTGAGGCAATAAAATTGCATTTTAGGCACAGAGGCGGTTAGGCAATTGGTGAACAACCACTACATCGCTTCAAATTGCTACCGCACCAATTCGCGGTGCATCGTTGTCCAACAGGCTTCTTATGGCATCTTAAAGCATTTTCAATGGCGCACCACCCTAAGTTCCCCAAGAATATTTTAATTTGAGGTTTTATTACTTTGGTTAAAGGAAAATCCAAACACATGTTTAGGAGTCTTTCGTGGCATTACATTAACAAGAACCACTCTATTTGAAATCCCATATAGTTGAAACTTTAAAGCAAAATTGTATAATAAAAAGGATAAATGTCCCTCACCCCTACATGAATTAGTGTTGTGGCATTGCGAAAACTCGCTGGGTTGAAAGGATGCATGCTTAACCAGATACCATACGCTATTTGTGTGGGAGCCGCAAAACAACAAATTAGTTTGCCCACAAGCCTACTCGCATAACGGTCACCTATAACGAAGCCCTGAGCAGCAATGAAACACTCCTCCCTAAACACACACGCATCGATCTTTGGAAAACTAAATGGCCGGTTGATTACGCTTTCGACAGGCATTCCTGCGAAGATCAAAGGGATATGCAAGCAAACCTCTGGATATAACCAAACGCGATATAGGGGAGCGTATGCATCCTGAGACCCCCTCTCCCGGGTGACTTGTTGCGGCAAGCTTTTGACGTATGCGTTCCTGGCCTAGGTGGTTTGGAGGGGATTCTAACGAGATGGAGCCCGACATATGGAGTGGGGACGGAGGGGCGGGGGTGGAGCTGGAACAAACGCGCGTCCCCAAGTTTCCTTAGCGGTAACAGTTGTTTCTTGTTAGTCGAGGAGTTGGTGAAACAACGGCCGCATCACCATTAAACGGGTCAAGTAGGGTTAATTAGCCCCAGTGTGGCCTTAGCGGCCGCCTTTGTGGTTCTGCTCGGTGTTGGACTGCAGAAGCAGCAGCTGCTGTTACCGCATTCTCGGCATGCTTGTGTCGGGAACGCTCATGCGCACGACAGTCGAATTTAGACAAAACACTCCCTCAGACAAATGCCATGACTGGCGCTTGTCTATGGGGTTACTATAGTAGTATTGGGTATCGTATTATTGACATGCATGTCATAAAATAGACATGGAGTGGCGAGAGTGTGACACCAGTGATCCTTACCAACTTTCTGCATTTCGACTACTTCATCTTTTTGGTGAAACCAAATGATGAATTAAATTCGATGTGGAAAAACCAATAACAGTGTGGCACATTCGTTGTCTTTGAAGACCTAAATAGTTCATTTTGCATGATATTACCTCTTTGGACACACCTAACGATGAAACACAATCGGATTATGTGCACTACAAGTTTGTGGTTTTTCCGTTTCGAGAACGTAGTTATCGACGGAAATTTTTCGACTTGCAACTGTTTGTATGCAACCCAGGTAGTTAATCGATGTAATCTCACTAACGCTCAATTTGAATCTTCTCTCATCACTAGAGATCCAATATTTGTTGGATGCCAAATCGACGATGACTGGATCCCCTCCACCTAACTCAATCATGAAAGGGAATAACTTTGTAGCATTACGATGACTCGATCCAGTCATCAAAATAACGAGATATGGGGTCCTTGCTAAATGCTTCCTGAACACAGTGAAAACAATCCGGCGACATGAACTATAGAATTGTATTCACTGTGACCAGAAGAAAGCAGCTCTTATGCAATCGATGAACTGTCATGTCTGGTTGGGAGATATCGAGAAAGACACATGGCCGTGCCAGTATTACAAGATGCCAGATCGACACAATAGTTAAAGCAGTTTGCACAACCCTTCCTGAGGTAAAGTGTAAAATCAACTTCCTCCAGTCTCATTGCGGGTTGAGCTGGGCCGATGCTGCAATAGACGCCAATGGCAGCGGTAAAACTCTGACGACGATATCGCACTTTTCAAATCTCTTGAGCTTATATCAAATCTACCCAATTTTGTGGTTGTTACCATCTCTTCTTCCATATTCATTGCGACCAACTATTATCTCTGCTTAAATTGGAACGGAAAGTCAAGTGATGGAATAACTGCAATAAGCAACCGATGAAAAACAGAAAATCAAATGGCACGTAGAGATTCTTTGCAGGCCGGTGTACATTATCTCACGTCCTTGGATCCAATTCTCATGTGAAAATAATCGAGATGCTTGAAATAATTACTTTGCCTAACTTCCTCACAATAAGAAGTCTAACTGCTTTCGGTAAAACCAGAAAGACACTTGAGATGGTCTGAAAAAATTAGAAAATAAATGTTGGAAAATTACTCACTGGAATACACTGTACAGTTGAAGCTTCGAAAATGACTCTTTCCTTCTCTGAGAACTGCCCCAATGTATTTTTAATAGCATCATTAGTTGCAATGAGTTACTATTTTCAGGCTAAACTGGATTGTCCTATCTCACTTCAACTTTCAGTTAACACTGCCCTTCTGATAAACGAACCCCAATTATGAAGTGCATTGGCTAGAATTATACTAAGTTCCTAGGGTTTTAATTAGCACTACTGAAATGTTGCAAGAGGCAGTAAGACATGAAGAACTAATTTACAGATACTCGAAGTGAATGCGATGCTTAAATTGAATTTTCACCTGAGGGCACGACCCCTGTTTCTGTGACACCGTTAACTTCAACGAAACTGATGATTCCAAAGCAGAAGAAATAACATTGAAAAACCAATTTGTAGAAAAGTGCAAAGTAGAATCAGTGGAAAAACTGAATTAAACTGAAATTGATCGTGTGCCTAAGAATGGAAATTCGGAGAGGAGAAAAGAGCTATAAAAATTTTGGCAACTAAATAAGGGCTTTTTTTCCACCGATTAGATATTTGGGACTTCATTTCCACCTCATTAAACTGGTTCTTACACCTGACCTCCTCCTATGCAAACAGGCGGATCTGTACGACGATGGAGTAACAAGTGTTACCCCTTTGCTTCATGCTTGGTTATCTTACTGATAATTTGTTCATGTCTGGTCTGCAGAATGCAATTGCATTTACCACCACAAGGGAATCAGGTTCAATCGCATCAAGGTGGGTAGAAAACCAAAATTTCTCTGATTATGACATTTAAGCAGAACTCTCTGATTTATATCAAGATAAATTCAATTAATTTTTCACCAATACTTTTTGCTTACATCCTTAGCAAGTTGTTGCATTGGATTAAAATCATAGAGCTTCAAAATCTATCATGCCATACCTGGAATGAGCGAACCAATAAAAGTTAGAGCCATATTTCGCCACCACGCAAATCGAAGCACGCTTTTAGAAATCAACTGCATTAGTTATTCTAAGTCAGTTGTATACATTCCTTGCATTAGAAGAATTTTCAGACTTTGTTTAAGCCTATGTTGTGATCACTAAATCTTTTTCTAGGTCGACTTAGCTAAGGATACAAGTGTCTACAGAGCGAAATCGAAGTCCTAAATAAAACATTAGCCTTTTGTTTAAAAATATTGAAGCTGCCATTGATCCTTACCGACTGCCACAACCATGTTCCCCTTTTACGATGTGGCTTGTTTTAGGCTGTGGAATTAGTTCCTTAAATTATAATTATGTCTTTAGCCCCCAGCAATGGTGAAGCTATAAGTGAACCCGATATTCATTGCTTTTTGACACCGACAACTAACATGCTTGTTCAACAGCTGTCTACTCTTATTGGTTGCTATTTGTGGTGAAGAAAAAGAATGAGGAGAAATGAAGTCATCCCTACAATCCACGAGAACTAAATCAAAGTCCTCTTTATCTGACACCTTCGAAAAAACAAGGGGATGGACAGCAATAGAGAGATTTCTGTGTAGGCATATGGCACTTATCAAGCGGTCCTTGAAATGACAAGGTCCTTCATTTATCCCACCAGATTAATGATAGTTTCAGATCATCAGCTTCCAAGGATTTTCACTAGTCTGAAACTTTTCACCAAGAAATGCATATCCAAGCATAAATAAACCTTACCGATTTTAGCCCACATAGATGTGTTTTAGATGATAAATTTTCAGCTACAGAAGGGATGACCTGATTTAAACCAACTGAGACATAAATACAGATTTGAATAAGCTCATACGGCCACTACAGGGAGGATAAAATTTGATTTAAGCAGCTAAACCTGCTTTTTACCTGCAGGCAGAAAGTCATACCAAGGTAGAGGGAATGCATGAATCACTTTGATGGGTGTTGCAGCTCAAAACTTGGTCAGTCAGTTCACTTTTGTTGAAATACCAAATGTCTGAGTGGAAGGTAGTTTCAAAGCCGATAACTTACCTCCCAAATATCTGTATTTTGTTAAAAGCTATAATTTTATCTCTTTAAAAACCTCCTTCAGGAGTAAGTGAATAACAATTTCTGTGTGACTGGAAACTCTGGTTAGTTAAAATTTTCATAAATTTCAGGCGAGTACAGTAAATTTTTGAGCCGAGCAGATGTGATGCTTACTTTTTTCTGCTAATTTTAAAATTCGAGAACATATGCTAGTAGTATGTACACAGTATGAAACAAAAAGAATCTTTTTTCAACCTATTTGAGGTTCGAAATCACTAGTTGTCATATAGACACTTTTATTACATAGTTTCAGGTTACAGGGCCTCTAATGTCTGCGCAGGCGGTTTCATTAGTTTAAACAGCCCAAAATTGACAACTGCCAAATTACTGTCTGAAATCACCTAAAAAGAAACAAATCCGGCTTATGAAATTCGAGGTTAACATTGAAATAATTCCCTCCCACAATCTTCATTGCGATTGCGTGCATAGCCGTAAATGCGGATATAAGAAAAGAAGTATCACAGTCTCCAAAGCACTCTAGAATAAATACTTACTGAAAAGAGGCTCAAATATTATAGGACTGAATTAAAGTGACAAAAATATGCAGGTGAAAGGGTAAATCAGTGCGTGAAAGTGAACATTTTACGCTTAAACCATTCGAAACGATTCATGTAATCATAAAACTGGTGTAAATGGACGGATTTAGTTTGAGAGATGAGATTTGTTTGATCACACTTCTTCACTCGAGGCGAAACTGTGCTGAGGTTTTTAAAATAAAGAGTCTTTTAGAATTCCATCTAGAGAAAGAAGATGATTAAAGGGGATTTATGTGCGTAAAGACCGAATTAACTTTAACTTTGTAAATGCCTAAAGCATTGCAAAGTGTTGATGAATTATTCTATAAACTGTATTCATAGGGAAATTACAGTAAAAAGTTATTTAATATTAATACGACTAACTAATGGACGGGACAAATCCACTACTTTTGTCCATTTTGGATGGTGGTAATGGGATCGATTGAGTGGACATTTATTTCGGTATATCAGCCAGTATATTGGCAAGAAATGTTTTACAAAGACAAAATACATCACTACGCCACAGGTGTAAAATCACGTATTTACCGGAGTGACCCTTACCTTTTGCTAACTACCTTTTTTTTTCATTAAAAGTGATGTGGAATGCATAGAAAAGATCCGTGTACCAGTCAAATTCATAACTAGTAAATTAGTTTCAGGTTCAGATGGATGATAAAGAACATAAGATAAGGAGCCATGGCCAACGAAAAAAATTAGATGATCAGATAAGGCTGGTTTACACTGAATCTAGATTATAAAATCAGTAAATCTAACTTAAGCATCTGGAAAACAATGAACACGTACGAGCAGTGGGGTAGGGAGTAGGGTGTGCATTTGGCCGTCTGATTGGCAATAAAACGAGTGCGCCCACTTTGGGCATAAACTAGGTGCCTGTTTGGTCTATTTTGTCCAATTTTCCCATTAGTGCTAAGATCGGCTCCACCACCGCCCGGGGTGAGCTGCTTTCCCATGCAAGTGTCCGCCCTCCCTCTCGCGAACCGACACCGACACTAGCACCCATAACAATAAATAGGGAGCAGTTTAGAGGCGCGCAGAAAACCACTGGGACTGGTTGAAAATGGCATTAGAGCCCGAGCTTCAACAATAAGGCGAGGAAAGCTAGGTTAGAAGTACAAACTCTCGCAGAGGAAGCAAAAGCAGACGGGTCAGTATTCACTCAATTTTGGCAGGGAACAAAATCATGGTTTTATTGATAAATTTGTCTTGAAATGTTAATAAACTAAAATGACTCCCCTTCAACAAGAGTGTGACTTTAAGAAAATCTAAAGAGGAACTGGCAGTTACCGTGTTGCGATTTTCAGCTGGACCTTTTACTGTCAAGTTAGACTGGAAAGGAATTGGAAAGCTCTGTAGTTACAGAATAATACACCACATCGGACTAGTGAGGAACTAACAGCTTTTGGTTCATCGAAATTGTGGATAAAGTCGGAAGCTGGTTAGCAAACTTCGCTTACAGAAAGTCTAGCATGCTTCTCCAATACGCATGGGTTCCATTCGTACCATAAATTGCAGTATAGAGGACTTGTTGATTACTAAACCTGTTTCACACTATTAAGTTTAGGCTATATTATGACTGAATGAAATGTTTGTTTGCCCCATTCAAAGGGCATATGATAAAAAGTCTCAGCTGAGTGAACAAATAGAAATTATGGACCAGTTTTAAGTTCGAAAATTCCCAGAGAATAAAGCTTTGATAAGACCAAGCCTTGAAAAAAAATTACTCAAAGGATAGTTTTAACACTCCTAAATTGAAAAAGCGCTATCCTGATCATTTTGGTGCTTTTAGGAAACATAAAAAGGTTAATTAATAAATATTGAATCACTATTCATTCGTACAAATAAGTTAGAACTACTATTTGCTTGGATTGTAGTAGTGAAATCGCTCGCAGAGTAAAATGCATTAGTTTATGAGGTAATTATCAGCCAGCCAGTGACCATTTGCTTTGAATATGAAAGCAGACTAGCGATCGCATTAACAGGTTGTTAATTCGCTTTTTTTCAGTATTAAATAATACCAAAATAATGTACCATTGCCTACACAGCTAAATCAGTGATTAATCACTTGCGAATGAGCAAAAAGTATTTGCAGTTGTTTTACACCGGAAGTATGCGTAAACAGCGAAATGGAGAATGTAATAGTTCTGGAAGTGTTAATCTATCGGTGATATGTCTAGAGCTGTCTGACAAATCTGGTAACATACATATTTTGTACGATTAAATTTAGTTTCTGAAAATGATTGCTCAATGATGGGGGAGAAGTTTGACACTCTTACCCGGAAAAAGAAATAGTAGTTGAACACTGAATATTTAATAGGTTTAAAGGAAGTTCAATAGACGAGGAAATTACACTGCTACCGGAGAGTTTTGATAAAATAGAGGCTATTGGTGTCTTTTACAGCCTCAATCCGAACCACCCTGAGACTGGAGTAAGCTGATTCCATACTTGCCCTTAGGAAGGGTCACACAAACTGTTTTAATTATCCTATAGATTAACTGGGCTTTTCTAGAACTGGCACGGTGTGAGTTAGAGACTCAGCAGATCAGCACCGTACGCAATGGCCCATCGGCTGGTCAGAATCTGCGGGACGGGGGCTCGTAATGGCCGAACATTGGGGGACCAGTTTAGTTAACAACAACAACTTGGGACTTCCCTACGACCATATTCTCCTGATTGAGATGGCCGCCGTTATCCATAAGCAGTATGCAATTTTTCTTCTCCGTGAGAAAATATGGGGGTTTCAGTCACTAACTCTCCTCGTTGTCGTCAAAGCTAACACATCTGGAAATAAACTACTAAATGGTGTTCAGTAAATTTGATTCCTGCTTTCTATATCTGAGTTCTTCTTCCTTGGAAAAGGACGGATTCCTAGCCATGAGTAATTGTTCTAAATCTAAATATTGTATACTTCATTATTTGTAAGTAAGCAACTATCTTGATGAAAATCCACCAGAATTTGTAACATTATTTTCAACAATGTATTCCGATCAACTGAAGCAACTACCCTGTAGTAAACTAAGCATAATATTAAAAACGAAATGCAAGAAAATTTAGCTATAATCGGTTCACTAAAACCTCCTCTTTGAAGGGTTGTTGCCTTTATTATAGAACTTCCATCAAGATATCAAAACTCGTCCAAGTTCACATCCTCAGTTACGAATCTGCAGTTTCAAAATGTTTGAAATCTATTTGAAAATGTGCTTGCCTACTAAAAACACCAAAACCTCAATTTGCGGGCTCATTTGCGGCGATGTGCCAGACGATCACTGGAATAGGCATTTAAACTCGGCGCCCATTAGCACCAACGATTTAACGAGATACAAGTGGCAAATTGCAGTAGTTTGGGCTGAACGCAGAGTGGAGGTTGGCAAACTGTGTCTGGCTTCTGGCACTCCCCTCGAAATTTCCCACCCTTGATCTCTCAATGGCACCAAGGAAGCCTTGAAAGTATAGTCCGGTTGCATTATCCAGTTTTAAATAGAAAGACCCTACTTCGTGGAACATTTTTAAATGATCATTTCATCATGGTCGTTTCATTTGCTACCTGCACAACTACAAAAAATACTTTGAAAGAGTGCAAAATATGAAAATGAATTTATCACTTTTCTAAAAAGGGAGTACTGATGCATAGTAGCATAATTTTTAGGAGAATAAAACGTAAAATTGACCTGGGTTATACCAGGACTGGCTTCAAACACTACTTTCTCTGTCAGACATCATTCAAAATATTAAGCTGAATTTTAAATTTAAAATGGAGAGCCAAGAAGACTTACAAATGATTTTTTGTCGTAGCTGGTCTCTAAAAACGATGGCCGATGAATATGGAACAGGTTGATCAAATAAACAAATACTCAGGTGGTGCTTTTAAATATTAAATAGACCTTAAGTTGACTCAAGTCCCTATCCGAGGCAGCTGTCATGTTGGTTAATTACTCATTCTGAAATCTGAATTTACCTTGTGATAAATAATTGTAGGAATGTGTGATTCCGAGTCTCAATCAAAAAATGCCACTTTATTGAATCTATAACTTGATAGCCCTTTAGCGACTCAATGGAAGACCTTTCGGCTGACATCATGCTCGATTAAGTTATACATTTCCACCCGATTACAGCTAAAATGTATTTTTGGCATTTGAGAGTCATCGTTTGTTCGAGGTGTAAGCCGCTTCATGTGAGGTCACACAAAAGAATGATAATCCAATAAAATTTTCTAAAAGTGAAACTTATTTGAGTTTAAAACAACAGAATATGTTGAAAAAAATTCAAATTACATTTGCTAGGGAGAATCAATTAGGGGTTGGATGCTCCACAGTCCATTAAATGCAGCCATGAACATGAAGCTTCTGTCGATTGCAGTTGAGTAGCCTACAATGAGCAAGAATATACCGACATGAAGGGGGAGGGGTGGATGAGGGTGTTAATGGGGTATTTATTTACAGACAACGTAGAGCTCGCCTCATTTGCTACTCGTTTTCGAAACAATCAGGTTCATTTTATTTCCATGTATGAAGTGATGTGTAAAGCTGGTATAAAACAGAACCGATTCCGATGATGTGGTATATTTGACTAAATCATGACGACTTAAAATATACTTTTAAAGGTGAATTATCTTTACGCTAGGTCTTATGATGATTGCAATGCTCAACTCAACCACTGATGTTCATATGTCTATAAATATAAATATGGATGTTATTGATGTTTAAAATAAGCGAAATTTCGGTTTTCAGCAGGACCACATGTTAAAGCCTCCACAATAATTTTGACCAGCATTTAAAAGAAAATTTCGTGAAGGCTTTCTCGAAGTGCAGTTCAAAAAGTCTAAACTATAATGCAAAAGGTATTGACAGCTCAGTATTGATCCAAGAATCCCGCCTTCATCAAGTGTCATTTTTCTTGAAAAATTGTAAGGAAAAAACGCTTTAGAATCAGCACAGATAAATAAAAACTGCAGAAGCAGTGACGGGTGTTAAGTCATAATTTCATAGATATTTATGTGAAAATTCATCCTTCAAAACTCCTCTTCCCATAAATGATACTTGCAATATCACATCTAAGGAGTGGAAAGCTAGTTTGCATACTCTGAAATGCTATTTTGAATAGAGATCTGCAGAGTGATAATCCTAAGCCAAGAGGAATCTATGACTCAGTTAACATTTTGGGCAATTATTTCGCATTTGTAAAGTTTTCGGCTACTCAAGGGGATCATGTTAAATAAAAAGATAAATATGTAAATGAATCTATGTTTGTACTAGACTGATACTGAATGTACAAAAACACAAGGACGTTGAAAGAGTAACGGTGTCTTCTGAGGGCATTTTCTAGATTTCATTCACGTGGGGGAAATCCAAAAAAAGTTCTCTATACATTTAAGCAGCGTTAATTATGTGCAAAATTTTCGGGCCAGATGTCTTTTACTCGGATTTTGAACATTTAAATTAGCGGCTACAAAAATAATAGGTAGTTATCTAAGTTACTACTTGGAAGGGGTACCATCTTGTCAAGTTCCAAGGGAAGAAGCCCAGCACGAAAGAAAGTATCTGCTCTTATACTGAAGTCTCATAATAGCAAAATCGCATACTTTTTACATAAACTGGGTCGAAGAGGTTGACCATGATGGCAAATTAGAAATAATAACTTTTAAAAGAATGCTGTACTTTCTAATATATTTACAAAGATTTACCAACAATCTATAAACTTAGATGGTGACCAACAGTCATAACTGATAACAAGTAAAAAGTAGAGCATTTCTTTGATTATTACAATTAACTGGACTTTTAAAGTCATTTAGACTCATTTCCTGTCTTCCAGAAGAAAAAGCGAAGAAAGGAAAAAATTAAAATTATTGTTTAAATGAACTTAGATGTTATGTACACGATTAATATTAACATTTGGCTAGTCGAATCAAATAAGCTCTGTAGGTCATGGCGCATTTTCAACTGTATCTGAAGACAGCGGAAGTCGGGTGGGTTCGCGATCACACTCATTTCAGTGGTATAGAATGGGTCCGATTTTGCGGCTTCAATAAATCAATAAGCATGCATAAAAGGACTATATTTGGAAAATGTAGCAAATATGCTTGAGTGACCGAAAATTCGTGTTGTTTTAATTTAAATAAGCATATTCTGGATGAAGAAAATCCCCCTTTTATGACTTTTTTAGCACTTATTTTATTAGAATGTATTTTTAGTTAGGCTTTGCTTTGATTAAAGTATACTGTTCCGCTTTTTGCGATTGATTTTAATTGCCGTTATTGTCATAGGCAGTAATTTATTTTTAAACACTTCCACGAAATTGCTATTGAAGCCCACGAAATGACGGAACATTTTGAGGCACAAAAAATTAAGCGCCAAAACAGTGATATTGATCTACTTGACGAGCAGTCCTCTAGTGATGATTCGACTTCGATCGACGAATATCTCGAAATCCCCACGTCAAAAGATGCAAATATTTTGTCTAAAGAGTCGTACGTCTTGATTTTCTTTGTTACTCTTATCGGAAATGGACAATTCCATATGTTCAACTTGTAATAGGCTCATTTCGAAGGGTTCAGTTCGAGCTGAGGAAATCACTAACAAAAGAGTCAAAACGCATATTGGATTCGCTGTTGATCGTCGCAGGAATAGCAGAAGCAGAGATCTGTGTAGAAGGAAAACCTTAGACGAATTTTTATGTCAAGGTGAATCTAGAATGATCATTTTGCAATAATATATAGGTATGGCGGATAGCCTTGCTGAAGGCGCTTTAACTTCAGCCGCTTCAGAGGAAAAGCCTCCCTCTCAGCTGCAGCCATCACCGCAGCAGTCAATACAACCAAGCGTTCCGGTTTGTGATACACGGAAACTTGAAATTAATTACGCACTGTCAAATGAACACTCTTTTGATTGTAGCTATCGTCTATCTCTCCTACAAGCGTCAAAAATATTAACATTGAGATGGATGCCGGGCTACGAAATATGTTAGCCTACGAAGTGGCAAATTTCAAGGATCTGGTTGCTCTATATGAAGTGAGAGTTATATTTACTTAGGCTTTTTGTAACTAACACATCTCAATCTTGCCTTTCTATGTCTATTAAAATTATTGAGAGTTTAGTATTGAACTGTAGATACAGTTAATTGAATGACGATTTGTTTGCATTTGAAGGTTAGGAAACAACTAATGAGCACTTTTGGCAAGCACTCATCTGAGGACATCTTCGAAACGCTGAGAGAATTGCATGAAGTACAAGCACAGGTGCTTAATGTTCTTACCAACATCTGCAAAAGCAAAGAGCCAAATTTTGAAGACCTGCTCAGTAAGATTGTAAGTCCAAAATAGGCACAGTTAGATACTAATTGAAAATTTCTAAATGAAATCAACTACCCGAAAATTTCAGTGCGAACGTCACAGAATTCTCTTAACGTACACGCAACTGGTGACTCCTCGACTTCATACTTTCTCCTCAAAGCTACAAAGCAAGGCGTCCACAGTTAGTTTGGCTTCTCTAATACCAAGTGCTTCTAAGGCATAAAGCGTTCACACCTAGGCCAAATGCTCCCTTATTCACCTCTGTGTATTTTCGTTCATATCTGTGGTCAATTAGGCTAACTTTAAATGAATTGGAGCAATGTAAACACCTTCTTCAGTTAGGATTGCAATAACAAGACAATTGTATATGCGTAACGATGATTAGCTTTCGAAATAAGCAGTCCACTGTATTTTTTAATCCATTTCAGACATACCAACGATATATTGGTGAGCCTGACTGTTTCTGAATTATTTCTTTTTCCACAATCCAATGATCACTCCTCCTTTAATTACCTACAGAACTATTGAAAAAACCAACCGAATGGATACCTCAGACGAATGAACGAATTGAGGTAAATAGATAACTTGTAGTCTGGATAACCTGTTATCTAAATGCTTCGCATTGAATAACAAAATTGTGCATTGCAGGGACTCAAAGCTTATCTTGACACACAAGATCCGAATTATGACATTTTATCCGTGGCTCAAGAGGAGCTGCTGAATACTTCGAGCGACCTGACATCTCACAAACATGTGAAGGAACCTGTAAGTCCCAGATTAGCTACCAATAAGCACTGCTAGCCCATCTTTTGACTTGATTCTCAAAAAATGTGCCATTTGCAAGAGCCAACTTATTTATGAATAGTCGAGTGCGACATATTTTGTTCCACTTTACACTTGATACCATCGTTCAGCTCAAGTACTCGGTGCTTGTTGAACTGCGCAATCCACCGAATGGCGAAAGGAAGTTAATGTCGGTCTTTTTGTTCGACAACGCCCTTGTCTGTGCTCGCCAACGTGTTATCGTCTTAAGAAAGTAAGTGGAAATCGCCCAACCGTTTTCCGGTTTATTTGACTTTGTTTGGCTGCATTTTCATAAAACCGTCAATAGGTTCTGGGTTGGTTCATTAGTATTTTTTCTTAAACATCTCCTGAAGTGTTGTCAGTTTCTTCCTTGCTATAAGGTGCTGACTTATCCCTGGTATGTCAAAATGGGTAGTTGAACAAACATCGCTATTCTTTTGAAATAAACAAAAAATGACTGTGAAATTCAAAGCAACACTGTTTGCTGAGCTGGTACAAGGAGTCAAATTGCATGATTAGCTGCAGTTTGGTTTTTGCTTTATTATTAGAGTTACGATTTTGCCCTTATTATTAAATTATGACGTTTTCATGACACTTGAATGCAGAGCTCAGCTTGCAAGTCGTGCCTTTCATTTTCTTCAAGGAGTGCGATTCTCCAAAACATATTTCCAGTTCTGCTTAACATATGTTCCAGTAACAGCGGCGATTGTTTTTAAAGCATATTCCTTGCTTTAGGCACTTCAATCAGGACTCCGACAGTGATACGGCGTCTATTTCTACTAAGGAAAGATCTAACTACACCGTTACAGCTAAGTCAATCAGTCGCTATGAGCTAAAATGGTTCGTACTGCTTGACCAAATCGAATCTCTCGACACAAAGGGCATTGGTAAGATTACAATAACTAAATTTGCTATAGCCTTCGAGTCATTTATTTACGAGTCGATGTTTTAAGTATTTTGGTAGAATTAAGGCTCTGCAACCAAATTTTGCAAGTTGATGAGTTTCTAAAGGATATTGTATTTTGTCCTTTGAGTTTCCAAAAAAACATTTAATTATCTTTTTAATGTACTGAATCACTAATTGGTGTATCTCAAATCCAGTTGTTGAGAACAAAATTTGGTGCAGGTTCAATCTCAATAGAAGTCTCGTTATGATAACTTCTTTTTCCTTTTCTCAGCATTTGATGAAGAAAACTTGCGGAAACGTCTTACAAATATCGAAATCCTCAAGAATAAAATCCTCAAAATACAGATGGAGCTGCATGAGGATATGGATAAACTAGACACAAAAGTGAGCCTCTTAAGCGAACTTTGAACTGGCTAAAATTTTATTGTAGTCGAAACGCCAGAAGCTGAAAATTCCTAAAATACACCGACTTCGGTCAGAGTTATATCACTTGGTCAGTCACCAATTTCAAATGCTCACTCAGAGGGAACATCCCAATTTTTATGGCGCCATATATCATTATTGTTTTAGCAAGGAGAGTTGGTCCTGCAGGCCCCGCGACTCCCCTTATTCATAAACGCGGCTGATGGGGAACGGTACTGTCTTTTAATGTCATCTGAAAAAGAACGCATCAATTGGGAAGCTGCAATATCTCAAGCGAAATCCAAATACGTACCTCCTTTAAAATCAACGACTCCCAATCCTGTAAGTTAACTTGCAATAAATTATATACATAATTTGGCTCCACCAATTTCGAAGAAAATATTTTGATGACAGCTAAAATTTAAATAAATTAACGTAAGGACTTTGAATATATAATGTATATTATTACAATCTACAAAATTACTAAGCTTCAGTATATGAGGGCTTGTGTGGCAACAGTTGGTAGCGTGACTTCGGTGTTTGAAATCGTAAGTTCATATAATGGTACGTTAACATAAACAAATGTCTTCCTGATTTTTTCACCAAACTTTATTATAGAGCACACTCAAGCACTCAGTTGAGCCGCAACTAAATTCAGTCCTACGCATTTTAACCCTGGTATTTTACGCTTGTCCCAGTTAATGGGATCCATGAAACCCATTATATTAGCTATCCAGTGTACAGAGTGTTACCTGTTAATTTAAAATTCTTAGTGGAAATACGATAAAGTGGATGGTAAAAAGGAAATCAAAAGGATATTGAAGATTTTTAAATAAATGAAGGTAAATTATAATACTGTCAACAATTTTCATTGACACTCATTCGGAATGGGTTTGGAGCAAGCTGATTTTGCATTTTCAGCGGAGGAAGGGCCTTCTACTAACTTGGCGCCACTCCATTGGCAGTTTGACATGCGGGACGTCAGTGTGGTGTGGCCGTAAAAGATGATGACTGACAACTATTTTTGACTTATTCCCTGCGGCGTGGCAAGGGTCCTCTCGTTATCCAGTCATCAGCCTAAGTCCCATTAACGGCCTCTTTCTGTTCTGTACGAGAGAAAGTGGGATGGCCTCTATTGCTGCTAACTTCTGGGCACCGCAGTCTCGTATTAACCGCTTCATCCCGTAGCGTCGAGCAGCGGTCATAGTTGATGAACGGTCGAAATCATCATGATACGAGTTATTCTCTTTTCTTATTCAGGTGGGGGTTTCCAGTCATCTACCACTGTCGTTGTCATCTCCTGTATCAATGAAGCAGGGTAGATGCGTTTGAAAGAACCATAGTGTGCTTCAATACCTTTAACACACCTGGAAAAGCAGCCAAACATAACATTACATCTGATAGAAACGATTTTTATCAATTAAATTTCACCGCTTTACTCTCAGATCGTTAAGAGGATCACAACCATGCGGCCATTCTCCAACCCTTCTCGTGATCTTCTTCGACCGTCTAGAGGCGGGCGCACCAGCACTGAGTGCGATACAAGCTCTCCCACTGAAACCATGAGGAGTGAACTCGCCTATGTAATTAATCACTGCAAGAGCGTAAGTTTGACTTTATCATTGAGTGCAGCATATGTATCGTGAATATGACTTTTCTCCTTCATTCTAATTAGGCCACTCCTTTAAACAAACTAGGAAACATCATACTTTCAAGTAAGAAGAGAGTTTTTGAAGTCATGGATTGGTGGCAGGCTGAGCCGTCTTCTTCTTTTTACAGGGAACGCCTTGAGTGGAATTTTGGAGGTGGGAGTTATAGAAGCTACAGGACTGACGAATTCTGGACGTAAGTAACGTCTCTCTTTTTGAAGGACCTCCTTTCTTGATAAAACAGTCTTCAATGCCTTTTGTAAGCTTGCTACGTCGCTATTGAGGTTGATAGCTACGGGCAGTTTGAACTGGTAGCCAAAACGAAGAGTATTAGAGACACTACAAACCCTCGATGGGATCAGGTAGTTCAGACTTTCCAGCCTTCAGGAGACCATCTTACGTCTCATTTTGGCATGATCTATTTTTCCATTACAGTCATTTATAGTTGAACTGGAGACCTCACAGACAATATGTTTCAGTCTATATCAAGATTCGGTCGTCATTGGCCAGTTGGAGTTACCTGTTAGTCACTAGACAGTTATATTCGTTACTCAATTTAGAGAGGCTGGATGAAGGAATTTTATCATTGTAGCTTGAAACTGACCAGATGGAGCAACCTAATGCTACGTATCAGATACAAACTAATGAAGCTATTCCTAACACGGTAAGCCTCGCGTTTATGCAAGTATTCTGCTCGAAACACGGTTTTCATCATTAAAAACCTATGTTGACCATTTCTTCATTAGATTTCGTTAAAAATATCCATTTTGTGCACCGAACGCTCAACTGCGATGCTGAGAATGGATTCGAAGAAACCCTCTAGTGTATTCGGAATACCTCTTGCGGAAGTTTTAAAGTAATTATGGTTAAAGCGGTCTATGGTTGAACTTTGCCTTAATAGTATTTTGGTATGATGACTTCTGAAAAGCTGTTTTAATACGGACTAAGGTAGTCCACAAAGGAACTTTTAATGTGCTAGCAGAATCGGATCTGATGAAAAGTTTTATCCTTTATCCAGTATTTAAATCTTTTTATCTGAAATTATGATAGACGAGATCAAGAGGATTGTGATCGATTGCAAAGCCACATGAGTAAGAGCTACGCGAAGCTGCAAGTTCCGGCTCTGGTCACTTCTTGTGTGGAGGAAATTGAGCGACGCGGACTTCAGGAAGAGGGAATATACCGGGTCAGCGGCACACTCACAACCATCTCTTACATTCAGTCGCTTTTTGACCAAGGTACGTGGAATAAATGAGCCCTATCCGATTGATCCCTTGGTTGCCTAGTCAGGTGGTGTAGTGCCAAATTACTTCTAAACGTGAATAAGACTCAGAACTGCACAAATATTAAGAGCTTGAACCGAGGCTTCTCAGTTCTCCAAAAGTTTATTATCTGAAGCTAAGTTGGAAATTGCTTATTGGATTTTGACCGTGCCTTAACTCCACTCGTATTTCAGACACTACACTAGCAATCAAGCAAATCGGGGACTTTGATATTCACGTCATAAGTGGCCTTTTGAAGCTCTTCTTCCGGGACCTACCGGAATCAATCATTCCTCCTCACGCTTTCACGGAACTTGCTAAAGCTACCGGTAGGTAAATTGTTCGCTTGACATCATTTCTAATGTGGTTTGTATGTTCAATTTCGTGATATTTTGATCCTCTAGGTATTGAAGAGGAAGAGACGAAAATGAAGGAATTCGATCGTATCTTAAAGACGATACCTCGTGTCAACCTCGATACCCTACGATTCCTCACGGATCATCTTTTGAAGTAATATCTTTTAATCTTCTAGTTTTATTAAAAAATCATACTTATAAAAGTCCAAAACAATAGTCATTTAGAGTTTTCTGCTTAGTGAACTGGCCCCGTAGGGCCTAATAAACTCTAATTCACTTGTACTTTACTAAGTGTGTGCTTATTTTTAAGAGAATTTAAAATTTCACAAAAATCACATGCGTATCATGTGATTTCATTCTGTATAACCTCGCAGTCCCTGAAGTTGCCTAATGAAATGCACGTATTTCCATTTACACTGCCGACTCTGCTAAATTGTGGGAAAAAAGCATAGTCGAAGCAGACCCGTGAACATCATTTTGGGATACGGTATTTAAACGAAAATTGCAGTAAGTGGAATGCACTCTCGACTTTAAATATGGATACCAATGATGAAGAATATCAGTTGCATTAACTAAGTGCATGCATGGGTGATGGATTACGGCATCTTACAAGATTTCATTAAGTACCAGCGCTCAGCGAAACTCACCCAGGATATTAAATAGTCATTTCGTACTAAAAGAGAAAAGGTTTATGCCATGAGGCATTGAATCAGGTAGGAATATTTCTTTACCAAAATCCCTATATACTTTTAGCATACACCTTTGGAAGTTTAAAATTCTAAATGATAAGTAAGTTTAGCTGATTTCCTCATTAAATGAAAGCAATATTCATACTAAAATCTCAGCTAGACAATATTAGTTAGCTAGTGCCTATATCTTGTTAAAACGAGTAAAAGAGAAATAAACATTCAGTTTTAACCTAAATCAAGGGAAAAGAAATTTGGATAGACAGAAGTGAAAAGTATATTATGTACTATTAGTCAAATTCACTCCAGTCATTTATGCCATATCCAATCATTCACAGACAAATTTTGGGAGTTTTAAGCTTCAACTCAATGGAGTTTTCTGCTTCACATGTGACTTTACTTCTCAGTTGCCATGTAACATTCAATGTATCAACTAACAACTTAAGTATGTCTTTGAAGAATGTACTAAATGAGTTCACATTGTATTGCAGAGTGTGCAGATACGAGTCAGAGAACAAGATGAACCTGGGGAACCTCTCGTTGATTTGGTCCATGACTCTTCTAAAGCCAGACGACGCACCAGCACTCCCCGTGTCTTCACCTCCGCCGGCAGAAATGTCTCCTGAGGATCTCGTGGCTATGAAGATGGGTCTCAGCAGTGTACAGTCGGCGACTTCCAACAGTATGCTTCAGGCTACGGTCATAAGCACAATTTTCAAGGGCTACGCCAAGGGGAAACTAAGCCTGAAAAGTGCCTAGCTGTATTTTTTCCATATTTTTACTATGTGTTTGTGCTGCGTTGGCTGGCTGTCTGTTCCCACGAAATTTCTTCTCATTCAACAGGAGAAAGATAATATGAAATTTATTTATGCTTTACTACTATCTGGTAATATTATGAGAACATCAAATCACAGCGAATTATAAAAGCAAAGAAATAATTACTACTTCGTAAATTATAGGTGGTGTCTTAGGAGCAGAGTGAAATTACTGCTGAACACCTCCTAAACTCAAGTAAATAACAAAAAGAAACTCAATCAGTTTGAGTTGTTTTGAATTTCTGCCATAGCTTTAGGGAAAGGTTTCATTGGTTTACATTGGATTTTTAATATTTGCCATACTAGTTGTCATCGTTTCATTTTAGAGGGCTAATGAGTACCGAGCCGAAATGGACTTATTGCAATCAATTCATCAGCCGATGTCATAGAACGATACTTCTCATGACTGATGGCTCTATGACTGTATTAAGGCTTCAATTAGTTGTTAACCAAGATGGGTAGTCAAAAACATTCCAAAATGCACATTACTAAAACCCAGTACTTATTCATTATAAGTAGAAAACTGAGGTTAAAAATTCAGAATATATTTGAAAACATTGTAATTTTTGTTATTCAATACACTGGGAATGAAAGCTTCTTTGTGACTAAAGGAAGCCGATATCTACTCATTACGTTTGAGATCTCAAACACAAATAGGCTAGCAAAAGATTCCAGCGGAGTCAATGTTTTTAAACCAATTATGAGACATTGCTTAAATTGAGATCTTTGAAAAAGTATTCCAATTGAAAAATGTTTATTCAATATTAAATTTCTGTCTAAAAGTAACAAAGACGGAATCTTCAATATATATTCCATATTGCTATGATCTAAGTCGGCAGAATTTATATCACAAAAAATGAGGTCACTAAAAAGGCGGAATAAAGTGTGGAAAGTGTACTAAAGAGTGCATGGTCCTTAAAGCAAAAGTAGGGAATTTATGAGTAATTTAAATGCCTTCATGAAAGCATCAGGTGATGATAATCTTGCTCCAAATAAAGCATTAGCGATAATAGTAATTTTCTTGTGGCTACAAAACTTAAACCTGCCTTATTGATATGAAAAACACCGTTTAAGTTCAGTAATGATTAAGCTCACTCAATATAAATAGTAGAAATTGTAAAAGGATTGTATTCGCAATTGTATTTAGGCTTTTGCAAGTAATGTTATGAAATAAAAATTGTTTTTCAATAATACATACTTTTAATGTGACAAGTCTTCGATAACTAAAGATACTTGGAATTACTAATTGATTTGGCTTGTTTTGTTGAAGTTATATCATTTTAAACTTATAAAAAGTCGATAGAAATTAGGACACATTTTGTGGTTCAAAAGATGTAGAAACTGTTGGAAGAAGCTGAGGTTGCATTACTTAAGGTCTTGGTACTATTCACTGAGATCATGCTCATTGCCATCCCATTTGAAAGACAGGCAATGTTTATAATTAGTTAGTAAGAAAAGTACCTGTGAGATATTACAAGCTAAAGTCGTAGTTCTTAGATCGGTCTTTGACTACGCGACAGTTTACAGTCAGGAAAATCCAATACATTAATTTGTTACATTTAGTTAGAAAGCCAGTGTCCTTCCTGCTGATAAACATTGACTAGGTAGACTTTAGATGAAGTAAAATAATTTCAAAATTACTAACGATGCTCGCATTTGCTGTAACTAAGACCATTAGGGAGCTTTTGGTAATTATTTGTAAATCAGGAATACTGCATGATTTGGATTAAATGCAAATTTCAATGCTTATGGAAACTGAAATACTTTTACAAATAAGAGTTTAATACCGAGCCAAATAACACTTCGAGTTTTAATAACAGTTTACCTAAACAATTGAAAAATTAACCTTTATAGCTGGTGACGAGTAAATTTTGCAATTCTGTTGTGGCGGATAGCCAAATCTAACTAAAGCCTCCCTCCATGACGGATCAGCTAGCCCCAGTAAGAAAAGAAGCATCAATACCAGAGGGAGAGAGGCGGAGACTCCGTACCAGAGTGTTTATTAGGAACGTGCGTATCGGAAGAACTTAATCGGGCTGGCAACTGAGAGTTGATTCACGCGACGCTGAGCCGAGGATGAGAATTGGGTCATGGTCTATTAGTAACAAGGCTTTAAAGCTGGACTTTCCTGAAAAGCCTGTGCTTGGCTAAAATGATTTTATTTTTTTCGGAGTGAGTATGCGCAAGAGCATGCTTTCGTCAGTGGAGGAACTGATTAAACGATATCTTATTACGTCTTAAACATTCAATATAAAATTTAAATAGGTAAATATAAGGCTATTTTTGCAAAAATCACTGCATTACTTAACGTGTAGACGCCTGCCAAAGTTCAAGTTATTCTGCATGAAAATTTATGCTGAGTTCAATAAGTCCCGCTTCCGGTTGTGATTGTAATAAAGATAATACTGCGCATGAACTTATAACTTAAAGAGTGGATTATAATTCAATTTTACTCAATGGATATTTTCATAAGCCTATATTATTTTCGCAATGTGTTCTCATGATTTATATAATTTAAAGAAGTCAGATGAAATTTAGAACTGGATGTCAAGAAGCTAATATCCAAAAATGCAAATGTTCCATACCTTCCAAATTGTTGGCACTAGAGTTCTTGCAGATACGGGTCTAAGAAACTGATATGACAAGAGCGTCTTTACTAGACCGCAACTAAAATCTAGACACAGGGCTTCCAAGTTAAGGCATTCAATAAAAATATTTTCATTTTTGAAGACTAAGAAGGGAATTCATGAAAACTTCAAGTAAATATCCCTCAGACTCCAGCTTCTTATTTATTTTGGCTACGTGTTATAGTAACTTGAAATACTATTGTTTCATGTCCATTAAATAAACCCAACGTAAATTTGCCGTTGATAAGTAATTATACTATATCATTCCAACTACCATGATAAAATAAGGGTAGCTGTCTAAATGCTCATATTAGTAAACAACCAACTTCACTTTCCAAATTACTAAAAAGGCAAACTCAATGAAACAATTTAAAAGTGACAGTGATTGACGGCAATCAGTGCTATTAAAACAATTGAATTGTATTACAAATAGTTAGAAACCATGCATTTTAAACAGGAAAATCTACACAGAAAAAAAGTTGAGTAATAGCTTGTCATATCCGTGGAGTAAGCTTCCAACTTTAGTTAAAATTAAACGGGTGGTAAGTGATATTTTTCGTTCAGTGTGCATAAGGGATGAAGTTTCGTTAGCCTTACCTAAAAGCGAAATTGCCAAAAAAGATATGCCCAAATTAATCCGAATTTTGCTTGACATGGGTAAGTTTGAAAGCAATCAATCCATATCCACACAGAAAAATGGAAAGCATGTACTAAGGAGGTCCGCTAGAGTGAATATTCATTTTCATTTAAAAATGTGGCGTTTTCATCTTAATGTTAATTTAAATCAATGGAATACTGAACTTTTGCGTATAAATAACAAAAAATTTTTCGTTATTATGTGCTTTTTAAACCCATTAATGATTATTTTCAAACAAAATGAAAATATGAAAGGGCTGCGGGTAACGTTAATCCAGAAGTCTTTACATTATTTCATCTGCATTGGTAAAGAACTCCTTACGAAACAAGCATGATGTTTATTTACAATCACTACTGTTTCTGAGAATAAATGTTAGGCTTGCAATAATAATAACAATTGATCCATCAACATTCAGGACAATCATTTCATAGATCAGTATCTTTCAGTTTTATAACAAATGTTGCAAAGGTTTTCCCCTGTGGGAATCTAATACATTTTGTTATGATATTACACAATGGAAAAACAACACAATAAAACTGCTCGATGGATTTAATCGTTTGCACATCTGACGAAAACTATTTATTTCCACTCCATAACGTGATTGTGTAAATGAAGTAAATTTGCGGAAACTCAAACCATTTAAATGCCCCAAAAATTCGAATTTTCAAATGAATTCAAATAAAATAAATGTGAGGAAAAATATTTCAGGTATGAGTACTTTGTGGCGAGATTTACTTTCTTTGGGAACACCATGTCTCAGAGGCTGCGGATCGGTCCCTTGAATTGTATTAATAATGCATAACGCCAAGCTAAGTCAAATCATGTTGCCCTAACATGTGGTACGCTACTCCATTTGGAAATTTTCTACGCGAATTTCGAAATTTAATTTTTGGGGTATCAGAATAGTAGTACTTGTGCGAATTAAATGGTATTTATTGAATGGTATTTACTAGACCCACTGAATCAAATTATGAAATGAAATCTTTGATGTCGCTTAACAACTCAGAGGAAGTCTTGGGAATTTAGCACACCTCAGTTCATCTGCGGTATGGTCAAGAGTAGCTTTCGAGTATCTGTAATTAATTCAGTCTAGCTTTGAAATATGTAGGATTCTAAAATAGTGGTAGTGAAATTGATTACACCTAGGTTCTGCCTAAAAGACCTTCAGCTGCATTAAATAATTTGGAAGTTGTCAATTCTAAAAGCGCCAATAGCCATCTCAAACAGATGAAGTTAAATGACTTCACAATTGATTAGTTTAGACAATTTGCAGTAGCCGTATTGCAATTTTTAATTGAATCATTATTGGGACGTTTTTTTTGAAAGCCTCAAATGCTATTGGGAAATGGATTTCGATTACCATCTTTTTTTAAATTTCAGTGGTCAATGAATGTTATTAAATTTCTTTGTCAATAAAAACTGTGGCCTCGCAAAGATATAATTTTTTGTTGCATTCTATTAAAATGAATCGGTTTAATAATGTGCATATAACTGTTCTCTAAATAAATTAGGTGATAAAGGATTATTACTTTAGATGTAATCAGATATTTCGGACGCATAGCATGTGTTAATTAGTTAAATAAATATTTTGAAAAAGTCATTGACAAGTTTACCTTGACATTTGGACTGAAAAATTAATAATCTCTCTTAGACTTTTCGAATAGGGTAAATGAAAAATACGAAGTTTGCATTCCAGTTAGATCAAAATATTAAGTACCAAAAGGAATGGATAAAAATGAGCTTACCGGAACAATATTTGCCACATTTAAGGTAGTCAAGGATTTCTTGGTAAGACTGGATTATTGGGTGGCTTTTGCATTTTTACCGTTTTTTGAAATGACCAGAAGTTTGCTTCCAAATATGTGCATTAAATTCATAAACACTTTAGGGGACTTTTGCAAAGGAGCTTTAGGCTTACAATGTAGCTGGTTAGATATATAATCTGGATAGATAGTTAGATACATAATCTGCATTACGACTGAATTAGAGTTTCGGTTACCATGCATTTGCATAAGCAGATTAATTTATAGTTCCCTCGTCTAAGCTTTCTTAACATTAATTACAAGTTTCCTCATTTTTTCCTTAGAAAGATATATGAAATTTGCTCTTTACAACCTCTCTTTCTTATAGGGTTATGATAAATAGAGCGAACGTTAGCTAAAACAAGGAACGGAAAAAACAATTGGAGTTTGAAATTTTTGCATTTTGGTTTTGTATACAGTGTTAGCTGATTTATTATCGATATGAACTCGGTTTTGCATTTTTAGCGAATGTTCAAAGAATAATTGGAATTGGGTTTGGTAATTCTGGTGGCGTTTTAAGCATGTTTTGAATATTTATGCGTTGCCCATCTATGCAATATAGATAGAATATTCAGTACATTTTGAATCTGGAATCTAACTTTTACTTCAATAGCTATGCTTGAAAGGGCTCAAACTTTTCCTTAATGGAGACAATGGCAAATACATTCAGAATACTTAGTTAGAGTTTATTAGAGTTCATTGAAGTATTCCATACTAGGTCCCTATTCGAAAGATGCTCTAGTTAAATTCATCGGAGCAATATGGGGTTTCGGAAAAAGAATGATCAAAAAGTAAAAAATTGGATCTATTTGCCAGCTGCCAGTGATGGAGTTGAATTCTACTAAATTGCCCTTTTATCATTTCTAGCCCGATTATTCAACAAAGAACGGAAAACTTAGACAACGATAGTGACAATATTAATGGGGAAGGCAAACCTACGTACTTTCTAAGTAGTCTTATTTTGGGTCATCTAATTTTTTTTCACATCTGAGGGATACGGGTTCAGATGGCGCTGCATTGAAAGTGAGGAGATACAATAAGGATCTTATGAGTAGTGTGCATAAAACTTACTTTTGTAATTCACCTTTGGGCTTAGCTTAAGCTTAACACTACGACATGGAGAACCTGTGACCATAAACATTGCTTCCGATTCCCTTTATACCAAATTTGTAACAAAGTGCTGCATTCTGGATAGAATCGTTCCAGAATAATTCTAAATATGACTACGCCTCTGGAAAAGAAATGCAGAAACTAACAAAAACGCTAATATCAGCATCGTGTAAGGCGCCTTTACTTTTAAAAACGTAAATTTACAAAGAAATTCGAGAATTATAGCACATATCCTTTGGTGTTTTTCGATCTGCTTATCACTTTTTCAAACTTGAATAGAAAAGGATCAATTTGGCCCGATTCCATGTTATCATATTAATAGATACTAGAACTAATTTAGAAGGAAAATCATTTATACTGTCCAAATAAGCCGTGATGGACACCTATTCCGTTTATAAATTACACCTGGAATGTTTTGGATCAATCAACAGGCTTTTGATCGAATCATTTATATAATACAGCTCATGAATTTGTAATTTCCTTGGAAGGATTGCAGATACTGTAGGTGTAATAATACAACCTAAAAAAACTAGAGAAGGAACCCAAAAAATCATGAAAGACCGATGTTCAAAAAACTAGTTTAAACTACTTAAACTAGGGCAAATGCTTATACTGAGTAGATTCTTTAAATACCAAGGTGTTTTTTCATTCGGCGTGATCTTGTTCATTAAAATTTAGCAATTTCTCTCAACGTAGACTCAGCGTGCCATTTACCCTGCTAATAATGTTTTAAATTGCCCCTTAAGAAGTTAATAGTGTACCTATTTCGTAGGATCATGGATGATCTCTGAACTCCTTTAGGCCTCATGCATTTATAGGCGACTTTGACAAGGGGCCATGCAAGGCTCCATAAATCCTGGGCTTTCATGACAGCACAAATACATCTATTAATCAATCTCCCAATTGTAACATGCTTAAAAGTATCAAATTCCTTTAGACCGACATTTTGAGCAATTAATTTGTCCAGATATCATATTTCCCTAGGCCTAAATGGACAGGCCAGTTATCTCTTTGCATTGAACGAGACATCAAATTATTTCTGGGCTCTAATCTAAGAGAATGTTTTACCTTCGGTGCATGGAAAAAGGAGTTTACGATAATTTTAATATCTCACTAGTTCGAAAAACTAAAATAATGAATTCTGAAATCATACTATAACGATACGTACCCTTTCTAGCTCACCAGTAGTTACTAAAATGGAACTATATTCGGATCAAATCTGATTGTAAATTCTGTCGGTATTTGCTAACGAGAAACCACCTAAGTTCAATTGAATATGTTCTTATGACAAACCTTGTTTTCTTCCTGAATTGCCTTTCATGTCTTAGATGATCAAAAGTGTTTTATTAAGATAAATAGGACAACAACAGGTGGTTAATTATGATGAAAGTCTCCTACCTTAAACTAAAATTCAACGCCTTGTCGAGATTCTGATCCTCAGCATTAGTGAAAACCGATACAACGAAGAAAAAGTTTATCCTTTTCACTATAAACACACATTACAACCAAAGTACACTCCAAGTGAGCATGCTCGTGAGTTCATCCGTCGTTCCTTTGGGTCATGTTGACAAGTAATCAATGAGGTGCATCCGGATGGATAACCTGACTGAAAACAAAGTGACGTCTATGCTTTTTTCCCATCACCTATCAACTGTAGCAATCGTGGATATTAATAACAATGTCTATGAAGTCAAATTCTATGAAGTTAAAGCACCATTCTATTTTTTCGGAAGACGCATCTCTTCATGGAAAATTCATCTTTAATTTTGAATACTTAATTAAGTTTGATAACTTCTCAGACATTTGGAGACCATCGCTTTGCAATTTCGATCTTTAAATGTTCTCTAGGCACACACCCGGTGATTTGATGCGCCGCATCAACAACCTCGAACACATTTGAATATAAAATGTACAAATTTTGAAGAAGCATCAGGGTATATTTTTGTCGACATTTGCTACAGAATGGCTGTGCTCACCATTTATTTAAAAAAATAATTTGAATATCAGCCCAGGGATTTCGAAAGCTCTGCCAAGGTGTGTGGCAATTAGTCATATTTTATGGTTATGTCGGTACCATAATGCATTAGCCAGTTCACCTGCTCTACCTTATATCTTTACGCTCACAGCCAAATATTTATAAGACCGGTGTGGTGATTGTGGAGATTTATTTGAGAAAGTGTTTCGAAGCATTAAGACGATTTCGTAAACTCAGGCATGTGCCGCTCACAATGTCAGTCCCAATTTCCAAAAGAGCTCAATAACTATAAATTCATTAAAATAGATGAGATCGATCTCGAAGTTCTCGATACTCTTTTTTTGTTTTTTCCAAAGTATATGGGAGTGCATATCGGTCTCAGAGAAAGAGCTCAGGTAGCACTTATCCAATTTGACTTCAGTGGTTATGCAGTGATAAGACTAAGGTCTTTCTGGATAAATATCAGCAGAAAAAATCTCCTAACATGTTTAGGTCTGCCAATCGCAGCATCCCCATGTTTTATGACAGTCGGTTAAAACAAAAAAATTCAAAAAATTCAATAAAAAATAGAACATACCGCACTGATTCCGGAAATACTGCGTTGAAGACTTTCCGTCGTTGTGTAGAAGGGGAGTAAAGTATGTACCTCTTTTACCTGCAGACCTAATGTAAGCATATTTATATATACTAATATTTTTGCCTTTACAGTTGGTTCTAATGCACGACCTAGAATTCTGACATACATTGGGGAGATTGTGATTGAAGTAAACTTTTAAAAATTGTTTATTATCTGTTGAGCTAAAACACTGATTTAACTGAAAATCGTCATTAATTCCGCATTTGCCTCGTATAATTTTTCGTAAGATAACTTTAGAATCTCCTATTGGGATAATTTGCGATAGCATTTACGATGAAATAAACCAGATAAATAACAAATTAGCTTCCTTAAGATGCCTGCATTTTTTAGCCCGTAAATTTGGTTATAAACCAGGACTCATTACGCTATAATTGCCAGCTCTCAAAACAGCTAAAATATCATTTAATGATGGATTTTCAAAATGGGGCTGTTTGCGTATATTCAGAATCCTAAACTGAATGTCACTTTCGAAATGGAAGTATCAAATTTGTCCCTAAACCACTCCTCGATTAGGCACAATCTAAATTACCTTTTGATTTATTGAAAAAATTTTTACCACAACAAGGGAAATATGACACCATGATGAATCATTAATGAATAGATGAGTGCATTTAATGAGGTTAATTGCAATAAGATGTGCTTTGAATTCACTAGGGAAATTAAACACATGTGCATACCTAGTCACCGATAATTAATTTCAACACTTGGTATTATTGTAAATGTGAATCCGAGTAGTTATTAGTACTGGCAATATACTGAAATCGAACATGAGTCGCGTTTTCGATAAAGAGGAATTTGAGGAAATTTAATTGCCTGAATAATTAAGAGTGTATTAAATTGTGGTGCATTTAAAAATGCATTCAATGCATCAAAAACTTTAAAACTAAGAAGAAGAAATTCATAACATGAGGTCATTAGATATCCAGAATTACTTTATTAATTGCTCCTTAAGCGTTGAGTTCGCTACTTATACAGATTTGGCGCCCCAGTAAAGCATTCAGTGGGAGAAGGAATTGTAACTTTGTTGACAGAAACAACACAATTTGATATTCGGAAAATTGGTGTAATTTTAGATACAGAGATAAAAGTAACTTGGCACATTTCAACTCACACAGGACACTTGAATTAACTTCTGTTGCTTAAATAGACAACATCGTGCTGAGACCTCCCCCTTATAACTTAATTTTCCTTGAAGCCTACAATTAGATTATGTTTTATTTTATTTATGAATAGTAAAATGATTGGTTTTGCAAAATCGCCTGTGTCGAAAATATGTATTATGAACACTCATACTGGACCCCTTTCAAGGTTCAGTTCCGACGAGATTATTTATCATGTATTGCAGCTTGTCCAATTCGCCAACCTTCCGTCGAATACGTCATATAAATAAGCTAATTGGTCCTACACCTTCTGGAAAGTCAGCTGAGTAGTTGAATTGACAATATGCTATTTTAAGACTGCATACTTAGTGGACTTTTCCAATTTCATGGCTAAAATCCATGCTATGGGAATCAAGACGAAAATGTCACCATTGCTTTAAAATACACAATTATGACTAGAACGTCTGGAATGGCATTACACCAGAAACGCCATGATATAGCCCAATTTATTGATTAAAACGGATTTGAAATCTTTCTTTCCCAATGGTGATTAGTATAATTTTTCAACAGCTTCCATGTAGGTATGCCAGCACTAATTGTGCTAGTTCAGTCCTTCATTTTAGTTAGATATTATAACTCGGACTATTTGAATGCCACTGAACTCGGAGTTGCTATTTCCTATCAAAATAAAATCTCCAACAGCTGATCTAATTTTGTAACCCTTTTATTCAAATTATTGTACAGTATAAGTTCGTTTGACATTTAAGTACACATTTTTATCTTTAAATAAGTTGAAAATGCACGACTACCGAAGTACATATTAAGGGTTTAAAAGAATTTCCACCTCCACGTACATTTACTCATAAAAATTGTTGAAAAATAAACTGGTTATCACAGCACGTAATAAAGACTAGAAAAAATATTTAGAGTCGAAAACACGCAACGGAGGTTGTATACCCTAAGTGCGGAAAATGTTCTTGAATTCATCATTGCCAGCCAGCCTTTTGGCTCGTTCCTCAACCTCGGGTTCAGGAATTCCGTAGACTGGTGGAATGGAGAGGTAGGCGTAGCCAAGTTCACACAGCATTTTGTATGATTGCGACTGATCTATCAAGGATGCTGGGATGCTAGAATTGGGAGAGGCCCAGTTGGTCAAGGCCTCTGTGTAAATCGGGAAAACAACCTGACTTGTGCTTCTTTCCCCTCTACAATATAGGTTTGTGATTCTTAAAATCCAAGTTTAAAAAACACAATATCATAACTTCAAAAGAGATTTGAAATTACTTGGCCAGTTTCACACCATCGATATATTGATCATGCTGCAGAACCACATCATCCCATGGTACATTGAGCCATTCTGAAATTCAGGAAGAGACCTCTAGCTCTGTTAATTTATAATTACTTTTGGCAACTCGTCTTTAGTTAAAAATACCCAGGCATTAAACCTAGACGTTCTAAAACATTCCTTAGATACAATATGTAAGAATTATTTGAATGAAATTTGCTTAGGAAAACTATGATTGTACCATGTTTTAAATTAAGTTTCCATAGAAACCTTCAGCGTAATCTTAAAAAGCACTATAATAAGCCGACTGTTGATGTTTAACTAGCAAGAACAATGGAAAGAAGGTGACGATGCTTATGTGTGGCATACACACAATTAGTATGAACGATTCTACGGCAAATGGCACTTTAATAATCAGAGAATGATTCCAAATTTAGTTTTGATTTATCATTGAAAGAGAGGAAAAAATATATATACCCTCTCAAAGAGAGACAAATAAAAACAATTGAACTAAATGAATCGCAAGAACAAAATGTTACTTGACTTCAAAATTGTTTTTGCCGATGATTAAACGGGATGTTGAAGCATTTCGGTAGTTACCTCTTTAAATATTTTAATCTGACGTACCGAATCCGAATACCTTTTCACATCTATTTAGTCCAATTGATTTCACTTGATAAGTTTAACTATATTCCTTGTTTTGGATATCAGCACTTTTAAAGAAATTATAGGGATTTTAGGGATCCTTTTTTACTATACATACAAATTAATTTCGAATCAAGTACAACTTTTTTTACATTTTTCAAACAATTCGTCAGTAAATCCCATCTTACAACCAGGAGATGAAACCATTAAGAAAATTCTACTTAATTAAATTAACAATCAAAAATAAAAAAGGAGACTTTTCTACAGAATGGCGTTTTATGAAACTGCTCACACTTATTTTAAAAGTCTGGTGTTCCATTTGGATTTCGTTTTTAATTTTCATTATATCTCTGATGGGTCCATTTGAAATTAGGACCTCCAAATAGGGTTATAACTATAGCTTTCATGCGTTTTCTAGTTTATTTAAACTTGAAACAATACTCTATGTTGGTTAAGAGATATCTGAAGAATGAATTTCTCTTTAATATCCGTTACGTTAAATGACCCCAATCATAATCCTAATAATAAGTTATCCATTTTAATTTGTTCCATTATCGGATTAGAAGAAGGTAAAGAGACACGAGTCGCGGCATTAAAATTATATGACACTTTTAAAGGCTTGCGATTAGCACCGAAAAAAGTTGCCATTTGATAGCTTATTTAACCTAGAGCCCCTTAAATTCTATCTTTAGCCTTTTATCAACAATAATTTGCATACATCTACCTGCTTTGTGAGCTATCTAAAGCATGGGGAAACTGTAAAATTTACTTCAAGATATATGAAGATGACTAACCAAGAATGGCCATCATTTGCTCCCTGGGTCGCAGCACAAGATCTTCGTAGCGCACAACATGGCACCTCGTGGAGTTGAGACAAACAGGAAGAACGCCTTGATAATGATCGTCCCAAGCCTTCAACACGGCCTGGGGGTTCGATATATCCAAGCGACTTATCTTCACTTTGCGGCTATAGAAAGAATGGTTCATCATCTGCATAACATACATCAAGAGGAATTCATGACAAAACTCGCGTTACTTTTTTAAACCGAGTATTTCACATGTTTCCCCTCCGTAACAGGTTTCCGAATTTCACATATCTTAAGCTAAATGAGCATCGATAATTCCTGGTTAGAAGTTGATATAAAGCCCTGTGGTTATCTGTCCATGTTTTTTGCCATCGAGTTCATTGTTTTCAGAGAGCAAATATATACTTATTTTGTGCTCTATTTCGAACAAATTTAAATTCATTTTCTTTTGTCACCGTAAAATTCAAGCCATTGAATATATCCAACGGTTGAATATTTATTAATGATAGCGAAAATTACTAATTCAATGACATTAATACAGCTTTGTAAGAGTGACTTCATGCGGTATCGTGCTATATCCGTCAGACAGTGCACATGCATGGACCCTCGGCTTAGAATACCCGGACACTTATTTTATTGTTGCCATCACTGTCTCTACTAGAAACCTTTGTTTCTTATAAATCATTAAACTAAACTTGTCATATCAACTATCCTATTTGGCAACATAGAGGCAGGGCGATATAAAGTGCGCCATCTTTATCTACCATACGGGTAGAAAAATGTATGGTAGTGAGGTAACTCATTCAAATCTGACCCCGTTAATTAATTACACTGGGAAAAACTAACGAAATCTCGATTCGTTCTCAAACAAAGGAAGAAATGCATTATGATTTTCAGGAGTATTTGGCACCAGTTTGATGTAGCCAACCAGTCCTGGTTTGCCTTTTTTGTAAGGGAACAAAGGTCGACTTAAAATTTTGCTCAAGTGCCGCTCCAACCTAGAGCGTCATTTCACTGAATATATACTCTGAATCACAAAGCTTCATCGGACTTGAGTACTTGCGCAGCTTGTTTCCGAATTCACAATGCTAAATTAAGGAATATTTGAAGGGCATCTTTGTCACTTATAGAATCGTTGGTGAGTGTCCGCTAAATATATAACTATCATCAGTTGTAGGCCTACATACAGCAATCAAAAATAACAAATTTGGTGATTTAGGGACTCGGGATGGGTAGTTGTTGGCTACTCAATTCGGTGAATGTAGTAATTTGAGAGCAAACTTATTTATAATAAAGCTTTAAATGGATCATCCGTAGAGTACATCCCGATATGCGAAATACGGCGATTCACATATAGTCATGTAATTAAAGGCAACTCCTGAGGCTTTCATTACCTCTGGGCACTCATTTTAGATCATCTGAGATGTGCTTTTCTTCCAGCCCACGTGTGTCAACAAGGCAGCCTGGTATGGCAAAAATATCGCTTTTGAAGTCCCGTACAAGCGGTACTAATAACCAGTGTATGCTAAATTGAAATCGATCAGCTAATAATGTACAAATAAGACGTTTGTATTGGATATTAACGAAATTCCTCACATTTGCCATGTTAATACCGCATTAATGCGATTTCCAGCACGTTTGAGGTCAAATTGTTTGCTTGACCTGCTCACCTGTACTCCATCGTATTCAAGAGCAAATTGTCTATGAAAATATTTTAAAATAGGTGAAACTTACCTCACGACTGAGTTAGCGACAGCTCTTCCGTCGCGGACCATGAGAATGAATTGAGCATTTGGATAGAGGTAGAGGAGTTGGTTAATTGTAAGATCGATGAACGGGTCTTTGGCGCATCGCCGTTCAGTTGTGGGGCCATTTCGATGCAGTAGGATGTTGATAGCCGGCAAAAACATGGAGTCCACGAGTTGTTGTGTGATGTTTGCACCCGTCAGTAATTTGGATAGTCCCTTAATTTTGAAAGCGTAGAGGTAGAGAATTTGAGGCAGGATGTGGGTCTCGGGTCCACACTCCACCTTTGGATGCACGTCCAGCAGAACTCGCATCAAAGTTGTTCCTGCACACCGACATCACCAACAACAATGCCTTTTGAAAGTTGTTGAGGTGTTTGCTTTAAAGTATGCATTCATCTTTATTCAAGCAACATTAGAAAGTATTGCCTTTGAAAGCTGTTTGGGAGTAGGTAACAAAATCGTCGCCCTATTACTCTGAAATCGATGTTAGATCTGTCACAATTAAAAATAACACTTATGATCTTTACGGAATCCGTACTGTGATTAGGCAGCGCAGAATTGTCCAAAAATAGGCGCTAGTACCTAATTAACACTTAACTCTAAGCAGCTACAATGAAGTTGTTGTTCCCTGGCTGTCATTGGTTTGAAATGATGTTTTTACGTACATTTCCTGCCAGGCAGCCATTTGGTGATTATAATGCCATTGATTATACTCCACAGTAATTGAAGAGCCTTTTAAAGACACAAAGCACAATATAATGAGTTTTAGGTACCATTTTCAACAACTCCTCTTCTAACATTAATTTAAATAGAGCTACTTTTCTTTTAAATGATATAAGAATATGGTCATTTAAGCAGCATTGCGAAATACTCACCGCTACGTGGGTAGCCACCGATGAAAATGAAAGGCTCATTCCTGAGCTTTTCCAAATTCATCATCTGAAATTCATCGCAGCACCAGAAGAAAAAAGAGAAAACGTTGAAGTAGATACAGATAAAGATAAGACCAGTGAAGAGGAGGAGGATTAGAGCCAGACGCTTGCGTGGGAGGCATCTTCGATTGTGTGTCCGCATATCCCAACGCTCCTTTTCTGTAGCACAACAAAGTTGAAAACCACTATTTTCACCTCTACGCACATAACATGACATTGGGGGTGTGTCGAAGTAAGCTTAATGGCAAGTGAATTATACTGAGCGATAATAAATCTCTTTACGATTAGAGTCCACTAGATACGAATGGCGGAAGGCGTCAATGCTCAATTCCATAGATTGAAAAGTCGCACGGCCTCAGATGTGCTGAAAAAGTTGGCAAAATTTAAGCAGTTCGTCGGTGCCTTTATACGTTTACAGATACAGTTCGTGGAATAAAACTGAAAATAGAGTATGCTTTTTTTGGAAAATCCTATCATTTAAGCCACTGAATTTTGCAGCCCAAAAGGATGTTTTTTCGAAACTGCCTGGAAACGTAGCGGCACCCCTCCTTAGTGCAAAATTTAAAAGGATTTCCTACAGGACACCAAGCAGGTACACGCGGTTTAAAGCAGGCCTTTGCTCAAATTAATTCCGACACATATAACCCCGACATTCCTTAAGTACTACAGCACACTTAAATGAGAATTGTAGAACAATTTCTTTGGGAAGGTGCATGGGTTCAAGAAATTGGAACTAGTGGGATGATGTAGAATACTTCACGCTCATTATAATTTAATCAAAGTGATGTGATAACTTTCCCATTAGAAATTTCAGTATAACCTATCGATGCTTTATGCTAATGGTCCAGTACAGTGGTGCGGTGGGTAGTAATTATAGAAGTGCAGTCAACTCGAAACTAATTAGAAAACAATTAAATTTTTATATCACCTTAGAAAAGGACTGATGGGTCTGAAGAGATGACTTCCCGTGAAATTCCCCATTTTTAGTCATAAACTATGGATACCCTACTAATACATAGCTCGCTTATACATAGCTTACTCCTTAAAAAGTAACTTTGTGCACCTAGTTTGTTATGGTATGATTAGTCGCTGCGACTGAGAGCTTAAAAGTTAAGGAAGGCCACCCAATGTCCCTTAACTACGCATGCTCAAAGCTTCCTATTTAGCTGAAACAAAAAGCTGGACAGCCCAGGAAATGTGAATTGCAAGGGAAAACCGTACTAATCTGCCAGTGTCAAGACCAATAAATACTAGTGAATCACAAATTCATTACCAAATTAAGTGTTATGAATACTTATAACTACCGTAAACGCTGAGTAATGGAAAATATGCTATTCTTCTTATAAACAATTTGGGGCTTTGATTATTCATTGGTGTACCTGTCGGAACTTCATTTGAGCCAAAAAATTATAACTCTTGGAAAATACAGCAATAATCAGTCAAAGGTAATGACGATTTCTGCTAGTGTATAATACAAATAATAAAAATACGAGTATTTACTCACAGTTAAATCAAACCTTTACTGAGACTTCATTGATCTCTAAGAAATGGGTTACAGAGTATGTCTCATGTTCTTAATTTAGTATATTAACTCATTAGATGTGCTTCGTTTATTGCACGTAAAATTTGTGCAATGACGAAGTCCATTTTAAATACAAAGAAACGGGGTGAATTTAGGAAAAAGTAACATTTAAAAGGGTGTTTGAAATGGTAATACAACATCGTTTCAATAATTAATGAGGTTACAAAGGCAACTGATTGTAGTAATTCCAGCCATTAATAAAATGATAATTGAAGTTGTGATATAAATTACAGATGATATTAAATTTTCAAAGTCCAGGAGAATAGCAATTTACAAAATGCATTTTAACAATCACTACTCAAGAATAGTTTAATCAGCTATCTATAACTATAAAGATATTATTCAGATTTTACTTAAACTCCAAAAGGGTCTGCGATCATACCTGCGAACACCAGCCCGCCGTGTTTAAATAATCTAAATGTAACACTGGTATCCTTGAGTTCCCTGCGTTGGGTGATTTAAACACTTCACTTTAAAACCATCTAATTAAACTTTTTTATTTGAATAATAAAATTTGTCCAATGACATCATTATTTTAAATCTAACTTGAGTTGTTCAGCAAATACATTCAATTGATAACCTAAAAATCGTGGCAGATTCATATATGCTATACTGTCAATTAATTGCTAATCGGATTTATTAGTATGCGCCTACGTTATCCTAAACAGTTTATTTTCAACTTGGATTCTGATGAAGCTTTTCGTATCTAGTTCAGCTGTGCATGTTATGCAAAAGTTACGGTAGGTATTAAAAAGTGGTGGAAATGGTGTTTAATAAAACTCACTCAACCTATCACAAAGTTCGGTAAGCAGCCTTTGACCTCAAAAGTGATTTTACAATTTCATGCAACTAAATATCATCTTTTTATGATATTTTGACAAATGGTGTAAACCCTTATATAAAATATATAACTTAAGGGATTGTTAATTCCAGCATGAATTAACTGTTTAATTTTTCTTTTTTAGATTCCTTATATAATGCTTCAAATTAATTCAAGTTTATGGGCGCACGTGATTGTTATCTTTATACATATGACAAATATAGCATTGTTTACAGTGACAGGGCAAGTAGATTGAACTTTTTTGTACTATCGTATAAACATTGAATTAGGCAATATTTCTTTCCCATTTCAAGGCATTTCACGACCATATTCTGTCCTTTCAACCAAGATCTCTGACTATTACATTGTACCGAATATGCAACATAAGTGAGGTTAGCTAAGGCACAATAAATACCGGCAATATATTTGTACCCATTCACTTGCTAGAGCTTCTCCTAACCCTTTCTGTTGCTGAGGGTCTTTTGCTTCTCAGCTCTGCACTTATATTCAATTTAATGATAGTATTTGTAAAATAATGCTACATTCCACTAAATCCTCTACATTCTAACCCTCATCGAGCTGCTTATTTCTACTAGATGAGCTGTAAGAATACGAATTATTGGGAAAGTTAGGATTTCATAACAGTGTACAGCTATTTCGACCTGAGACATGAAACAAACAGAAATTTCGGGTGAAAGCTCGTTTAATATTGGTAGAGGTATATAACAATATATTTCCTTCGACTAGATACAATTATAAAAAAACATTACACTTCGTTTATTACAGTAAAGATGATCATTTTTAAAAGTCAAATTTTATTGATGGTCACTCTTTAAGGTGTATTTCATGATGAAACAATCGGTATTATAAGAGATACAGTGTTAATAATCAGATGAAGCTCCAGTCATTGACATTGGGTTTGTCATTTGCAATTCTCTCTGGCATCTCAACCATCACGTGGGGAATTTCCGACCTCATACTTCGTTTTACTTTCTGGTGCCCAGGCATCTTACCATCACCCAGGAAACTGGTAGTCAGATGCATGTAGTTGTCGTAGAACGCCGGAGCTTGTGCAGGCTTAGCCGTTGAGTGGGGTTTCGGCTGCTGATCTACGCAGGCCACACAGAGGTTTTGCAAACTGTTGCTCCTTAATCCATTATTCAGACAGTCAATCTCCAGTCCAGTGTGTCTTCCTGCGGGGGGCAGTATGAAAGAATTTTTCGGGTTGCAGGCTCTTGATTCCATTAGGACATTATCGTCCGTTCTCGCAAAATTTGAACCGCTTATCTCCTTGAAGCAGCAGTGTGCAATTTCTTCAAATACCATTTTACTACGGAATGCCAATACCACACAGAGAACCAAGAGTAACAGCCCCATGAGTCCACACAAAAAGCTCGATACAATATCGATCGGCGTCCATAGAGAGGAGGCATATACACCTCCAGTCGTATGTCCAACTGTGACCATATGCTCCGTTTCTGTGTTAGTCATCGCGGGTGCTGATCCTGAAAGTGCAAGCTGCCCAATTTCTGCTTGGGGTTTGCGCGTTACTTCGGTGAGACACAGAGATCTTGGAGCGAACAGCTTGAATAGCCCGTCTGATAGGACCCCATACTCTGATTCCGACATCATGGAGCTGAGAATACACGTCTTATCGGCAAAGTCCCAGTAAACTTTGGTTAATTTCTGCACTCCACCGAAAATGTATGGGTCGATGTATGAGTAGAAGGCTGGAGTTTCGAGGTGCATGGGGCAAAAGAGCTTAGGATTTCTAGACAAATCGATCTCTCGAAGGTTGGGTGCTCCCTGAAAGGCACCTCGCACTATGTAAGTCAAATTATTATTTGATAGTGATATCGTTTTTAATTCGGTCAGACAACGAATTTTATCCCCATCTCGACCGTAGGCCCACAATGGACTTCTTATTCCAGTTATGAAATTTCCCGACAAATCTAGAGCTTCCAGGTGTGGAGTATGTCCAAGGACGCCGTATTCCAAAGTCGTTGCCGCTTCCAAAGTCTTTTTGGAAGTCCAGTTTTGCCTTAAAATTCGGGAACTTAAGCCCAGTACTTCCTCAAGACTCCCCGTTAGTTGGTTGTACGACAATTGCAGGACCCTTAAGTTCTGACAACCAGCAAGGCTGTTTCTGGTCAGGTTTTTTAAGTAGTTTCTATCCAGATACAACGATATGAGATCATTTGGACGGAATGCATTTGTCAGTGTGTGACAAAGATTCACCATGAGCCGACTTGATAGCGAACCTTTCAAGCTAATATTTGACAGCCTCAGCTGTTGAAGACTTATAGGGGTATCAAAAAACAGTGGCTTGTTTAGGTCCAGATTAATTGCGCAGTCTGAAAATGCAATAAGTTCCAGCTTCGGTGGCACTTTGTAGAAATTGGAAGCTTCCACACCGTCTGTATCAACATGCACATGGTGTAGCCATATGCGTCTTACATTGAGTAAGCCCTGAAGTAGTGAGCGAAGTGCAAATCCTATGGGGTTTTCCCCAGTTTGGTGAATGTAGAGGCTGACGAGGTCATGACAGTAGGAGAAGACTGGTTTCGTGCGAAATGACGCTACATGAGGTGGTGCGGTGTAGTTGTGAAAGTTGAGTTTCAAGCTCACCCACCGACGGACACAAAAAATGGGCAAGGTGTTAGTAGCCACATGACACTCTGCCGAATAGGCGGTTGTGCGCTCATTAGTCTCCTCTTTGAGGCATTCACAGTAAGAAGGACAAACGGCATCCATGGAACGGGAGAGAAGCCCACGCATATGCGAAGAATCGGTGCTACCGCTGATGCAAGGGATAATCAAGCAAAGGTGTAGAAAAAGCATGGCTGCGGTTTGGTTCAATTCAGGCAGTGTGGCGGCTGAGTACTTAAAAGTGTCTCCCACGAGTTTCACAGCGGATGCGTGAAGCTGCGTGCAAAGGAAGCAATCCTATTGGCCAGTTTGAGGTCGATTGGGAAAACAGATTTGTCAAACCGCAACTCAGGAAACAAATAAGTTGGCTGGTCGTACACAAAAAACAAAACCTAAGGTATTTTGGTTTCGTTTTTGACAAAAACCAATGGTTTGCTCGATCTTTCAGATTTTGTTAACTTATTAGAGTGGCTTCTTCAGTAGCTCTAATGAGTAATTAATTACAGATCACATGTGGATTTTTAAGAATTAAATGATCCCTTCTTCATCATTGAGCTAAGTGTTTTCAGTGAAGTTACCAAGCAGCGAAAAAGCGCAATAATGCAAATTCGATACAATTGCTGAAAAAGAACGTAGGTTTTCCTAGATTTTGATGCTTGTCTTCTAATGATACTTTGCAAAAATGCTCACACTTCAAATATTCGTTGATGGTATGATATATTTACAGATGTGTTAAAGGTTTGCCGCACACTACACTTTATCTAAAAAGATACACTCCCCTTACTATTTCCTGTAGGTCGTGACAACGGGAACTGATGACTGTACCCCCATCCTAAAATAATAAGGGTGCCAATTATTAGATATCCATAAGTGCCGCAGCAGGATTTGACCAACCTAAGTCAGAGAAGACAAAAATGCCTGCCAGCTTAGTTTTCCACATTGTCAGACCTCAGAACTCCCACACATAGGTCTTAGCTTACTGATTGAAAATTGCTCATTGTTGGACGCTGTCGTCGACAAGGCCACGCTCCCAGTACTACAAAAGCCCAATGGGCAGACGACAGAATTAACCCGGCGGTTTTTGAGAATCCCCTTGCTTCACGGAAGTGTAAAGTCAGAGTGCTCTAGATTATGGGAGGGCAGGATCGAGGATCCAATAAACGCTCATGGAGGTTGTTTAGGAAGTGTGGTGTATTTTTGTCTAGTGAATAATGTTTTAGTTGCAAAGCAAATTTTCATTTTTACCCGATGAGACTCATATTTATCCCTGACATTATATTGCCAGTACGTCTACACTCAGTGGATATCGATAAAACAAGGAATAAATTTGCTTTATTATTCTGATTGCAACATTTGCCAGGAACATAAAATTGGCATGAGAGCATGGTATGAACACAAACACCCTCCTTTGATGCTGATTGTTCGCTTAAGGAGTCTCTTGTCATATTACATTGTAGGAAGATATCGCGGACTGCTGGTATGTCATGGCAGACAGCTATCAGATCTTGGAATTTCTTCGTCCAAGAGGGATATTGAATCTTCTCGACCAGTAGGAGAACAGGGCAAACATTACAAAATGCTCCTCAAACGCAAAACAGCAAACTGAGATGCAGTTTATGAGTTCATCTAGATTTTGTTCGCTTTGGGTGAGTAGAACGAAATATAAAAACCGAAAAGGCAATCACAGCATCTATGGTGATTTCAAGAGATGTGGATGGGAAGATGTATTTGACTATTGTAGATGGCGAAACGAGGCATCACCACTAGCCAATGCGCCACCAAGCGGTTTGTCTTGAAGAACCGAACAGGGCATTGAATCATCGGATAGCTTGGTTTGATCATGACTTTTTGTTTGAAAAGGTTTGAAGAGAGAATTCATCGGACCGCTTTCATCTGTTGTTAAATCGGGCCATTGGGGGAAGAGACTTGATCCTTCAAAATCATCGAAGCTATCGCTCGGCGTCTTGATACTGGAAGATGACTGAAAAAAGCACACAAGATTGCAATCGAGTGCAACTTTACCTGTACAATGGCTATCAATCGATCTTACTGAATTGCGATAGCTAACACTGGAGTTGAATAGAGCACCGTTCCCCGCTACAAGTTTCGACTGGGTCCAGGGATTTGTCGATGCCGAGGACCGAAGTTCAGCGGTGGCTTCGTGAGGCTTAGACTAAAACATAAGCCAGAATTCCCCACACTTACTCTCCTGCAAGAGAAAACTGCTAACACCACCTCGTGTACAATTTGCTTGGTAAGTTTCATTTATTCTTTTAAGGTATTTACGAAAAATATTAACAGATGGCAGACAATAAATTTTGCAGAGATTTAACTATGGCGACGATGACAAAAATACATCCAATTGTTCAATTTATAATATTTATAAGTCAAGTTCTTCTGCTACAATATTTATATCCAAAATACCAAAAAGTTGATAAGAAATTTGTGATTTATTACGCCATTTTTCTTCATTATAACAACCTTGGTCATATTGACCATAAAATGGCCTGAACGAAGGAGATCTAACTAGCAAGCCAACTTAAGATGAAAATTATTTTGCCTCTCGCTGCCAGAACTAGCACGGGCTTGAGTGTGCATGCCTGAGAGGCTGGACAAATGGCTCACTTATTGCCTCAAGTGTCAGGCGCTCTCCCCTGTAAACGGGTTAGAGGTTGGGAGCGGTGGAAAAGGGGTAAGGGGGAGGAAAACAAGGTCGTTCTCCTTCCCACGCTTGTTGTTAGCAATGGGGAAAAATAGTTAAGGTGGCTCGTGAAAATTCGGTTAAGCTGTCCAGCGCACATGCGAACAAACGTCTTTTGGGGCAAATATTCTTCAGTACTGGGGCATTTACGAGTAGAGGCAAAGGTTTACATGCTGAATAGTAAGCAAATCAGCTAATAACAAGCTAAATAACTGCATTCTTGAAAAACATATCAGAAAACGCTTTATTAAAGCATGAAAGCATTTCGTTAATGATAAATCCTTCGTAAAGTACACGACTATGGCTCTAAAAAAGGGGAGTAGAGCAGAAAACCCAGCGCGTCGGCCCACGGCGTCTAGCTTGAAATGCTGGACCTCATCGAGCTCCCCAGTTGCGCCGGTAACTAGTTACGGATGCTACGGTCTTGATTCGCCTTTTCTCGCCTACTCGCGCTTTCTGCAAACTAGACGGTCTAGCTCGGGGAACTCAAGGGACGCACGACTCACGTAGTTGTTCGGTGAAGTCCTTATTCAGGCTGCTGGGAGGTAAGCGCCCTCATACTCAACATATTTTACCTCTTTGCAGTACTGTGATCGCTCACATCAGGATTGGTGGAGACCGCGACAGATGCTTTACTGTCATTACGCAATATATGTTATGCATGGTGCACATGAAACAAAATTTATGACGTTTAGTGATAAAAGAATTAAAGGTAATTCGTCAAAACTGCGAAAATACTTAAGTGCAGCACATCACTCACCAGCTGCTGCTGCTCAGAAATTGCACCTTTTAGCAAGAGGCGTTGCAATAAACACAACTGCGGACCTTCCTGTGAAGCATTTTGGAACTGATCCTTGGAGAAATACACCTGTCCTGTATCGCACCGCCTATTCTCCTCTTCCTGCTTTGCTGCTGTCATGCGCTGGTGCACCAGATCCTTAACCCAACTTGGATACTCGGTGGATTTTACCTCCTGGTAGAACTGGTTGTTTTGTAGCACTTGGTGCTGGGAAGGCACCCTCGGATGAGACACCTGGACCTGTGCCAATGTGGGAGGAGCATAGAGAACCTCGACGGCACTCCCACTATCCGTCCCAATGCTTGGAATGACCACAGGGGTGCGCGTAAAAAGGATGGATCCAGCAGGAATCACGCTGGCACTGGGTATGTAGTGATGGCAGGCATCTCGCTGTACAGAATATGTGCTCATCGGAACCTGGAGCACTGGTATCCGAGAGGGGTTAGAAACTTGTGGAATGTGTTGCCGGCATTCGGGAGGACTTGGGGACTGTTGGGGGATCATAACAGTCGGGGACTGCTACGAGTATTAAATAGTAGTTAGCTACTGGATTAGCTTTAGTGGATAGTCATAGATTTACTCACCAAAGCACTAGCTGGGATTTGAGGAACTTGACTATTTACAGGTATAAAGGAACCAGTACTGTTCATTGAACATCCAACCGACGAATTCGGATAACCAGCTGCTATATTCTCGACTATGATGAGTTAAATTACAAAAAGAATCGTACACTGGCGTTGAGCGACATTCTAAAGTGTAAGCTGAGGGCTGTTAACTGAGCATACCTGCTTTCGAACTGCATGGCCAATGTTCAGCTTTCGATCATTGAGAATGAGTGAGTCACCCTACTTTGTTAAAGTGCATATACCAAAATACCTCATTCTTTATGATTCGTTCAGCTGTGTCTTGGCTTTCAAAGGTCACGAAACCGTAGTTACCTTTCGAGAGACCAGAGCGATCATTGATAATCTTTACATCTTTCACTAGTCCAAACTTGGAGAAAAAGGTCCTTAGTTCTTCTTCTGTTGTCTGAGGTAGGTAAGACCCGTGGTCAAACCTACCGTAGAAAGAATGCCACCAACGAAGATTCTATTCGGAATTAAGGTTCCAATCTTCGGCACCACAACGTTTGCAACACTAGAAGAAACACTTGGAATCGCTAGGGAATTCATCATCAATGGTGACGCCGTTGTTCAATAAATACACAGGTGTTTTAGAATATGATGGAAAGACCACGTGTAGTTCAGGAAAAATTCACAGGTCGATAGTACTAATCGAAATCAGGTGATTACCAGTAGAGAACCTACACTTTTAATTGAGCATATACTTCACCTGTGAAATGTAGACAACCGTGCTGATCTGGTCGATGGGACTATCGATTTCACTTTCAAATTGAAAAGTGCAGATTAACGCTTCTGTAAGACCTGTAAAGAGTTATGCTAAGAATTACAAATAAATGTGAATGGCGGTGAATCAATAAATCCTGCTTCATCCAAAACTAACCCAACTTTTAAACATCTATTACTCAACTTGTAACCTTATTCGGTGATACGGTAGCCTGAGGTTACAAATGGTGCTAATTTCATATAGCAGAAAATGGGGATAGTCCTTTCAAGGTCCATCTTTTCTGTTGTTTTCACTTAGATAAAATTTTCAAGTAATGTTCTTAGATTATACACACCCATCTTTATCACATACATGATGGGCGCTACTTATTAGCCCAGCTCCCTTTGGGCCTTTAACTAAAAATTGTAGTTGATTTGTTCAAGAGCCCCTCATCAGAAAACAAAGTCAACGCCTGCCTTGGTTGAGCCACCACATATCCAGTAAAAAAGCAGTGATCTATTTGTCTATCAAGTTTGAGCCAAGAAAACGGCTGTGAAATATGATTATTGAAAGTGTGTTAGTAACAGGAACGTAAATGCATTCCCAGGCTGCCTAAATATCTAAAAGGTATAACGTGGACGATGCAAGCCTAGGGAAACATAACTTACGATACCTCGTTCTATTCTCTTAGCTCTCACTGGTACGTGAGATTTGACATAAATGCATTTGCAGCTGCGAGGCAGTACCACATTTTCATTAGAAAAAGTGGTCCCTAGGGGTATTTCAGAAAACCAGGTAAATTCTTTTAAGGAATCTCCAAATACGATATCGATGATGCAGGGAAATTTCAATAATAGGGTAATGGCGCCAATCATTGGGTTTGTAATGAAAATTTTCTTGTAAACAAACAATATCCCCACAGCGAACGTGTCAATCACATGTCCGGACCCTCAAATACACCAAAAATCAATGCAACTAGAGCTCCTGGAAAGCAGGACTAGAGACCACCTCTCTCACTATTAGTTAATAAGCACAATTTTCTCAGTAATGTTCCCAATTGGGAACTACGATGCCTACTGCCTCAGTCGGCGCGAGTGTGCCCACTTCGCTTTCTGTTCACGTTACGACAAGGGCTGCAGTGGGCCGCCCAAACCCGGTGGTCACGACTGCTACCGCAAATGCGTCAACTGGAGTGCCAACCAACCGCGTATGGTGCCTTTGAGCACAAACTTAGTGGCCACCGGCTATCCGGCAGAGAACTGGATCATAAAACGCTGCCGACGCGTAGAGATAAAGTGGCCGGGAAAGATTGTCGAGCGTAGACGGCCGAATACATGCGATGCAGGAGATACGGACTGCGAAGAAGAAGAGGAGGAAGAAGAAGAAGAAGGTGCCAAATGTGAGTGCGACGAGACACTATACGGGGAAGGCTGTGTTGAAACTGAACTAGTCAAATCCGACAACACAAACACCAACCACGACGAGATAAGGAAGAACAATAACGCCTCGGCTGTCTTTTTCCAAAGCAATTCAGAAAGCCCGTTCAGTGAACTGGTTGACTCGACTGGAAGGAAAGTGGGGACACCACAAAAGGAGGCCACGAGGGAAGATGAGCGAGGAATTGAGACTCCTATTGCCAACAAGGAAAGCGCTGCGATCGAGATGACCCTTGAACCGACGGAGGAAATAGCCACACGACCTCTGGAGATAGACGATGCAGGAAGTAGAGACGCAGAAATCCAGGTTGAATTTACCGAGGAGACTCCAAAAAGAAGGGTTGAGTCATTGATTCATTTGCCACCCCCAAATCTACCACCTCAACCCTTGAAAAAGCCGAGTACATTCAAGCGCCTTTTCGGGAGAATTTCAGGCAGAAGGAGGATTGGTAGTCAGTCGATCAATGAGAGCACGGGAGCCATGTCGATAAAGACCCAATGAGTTATATTGCTTTAGCTCTTTTGGACGCTAAAATCCCATTCTAAAGCATCATTTTCATGTCCATTAAACACCACTTTTCTGGCCACAGAAATTATAAACAAACATAAAATAGAAAAGAATCGAGAAGTATTTCAAAGTAAACTTAGAAGAACGAGAGACAAGCAAGATCAGAGGTCAGAGCTTGCAAGAGGGCGTGGAGCATCTATTACCCCCACAAGAAGGCTCCTTAGGGCCCAGGGCAAACTTTACCGAGGAATCAGCCGTTTCACTGTCCACTTTCGCTCGCCGCGGCCTGACCGCGTCACCAACCGTAGTAATGGTAACACCTGGGAGGCCGTCATTCAGCCTCTTTAGCAGGATACAAGCTCGGCAGTACTTCTGACTTGATATATACCCACAGGCGACACAAGTACCTAGTTACGGATGGAGGGTAGTAAGTCAGCCATTACGAGACAATAAGCGAAATCACATTGAATAACAGAGACCTTGCATCGGTACTTTTACATCGCTTCGAACGACCATCTGTTCGCCTGAGTAGATAATGTCTTGAAGGAAGGAGAGCAGGATTAAGAATCAACGCCAGGTAATGATTTAGGGTCAGAAATGAGCCCACCAAGAATGCTACGGGGGCGCAGTCTTTCCAGGTCCTTAATGTAGGCTCTGGCATGGCCTCGATAGCCATTAGGTGCGTACTTGCACTCTGTTGAAAAGTAGTGCAGCCTTCGAGCGCGCGCGTAAAGCACAATCTCCTTTTCGTAGGCATATTTGAAGGGCTTAAAACGTGGAAGAGACCCATCTGCCCCCTGTAAAAGTGAACGACAAATTTAGCTCTACCAATGCAAACAGTTCCCTAATGCCTCAAAATAAAGGGACTTAATGTTGTTGATATAACGACTCCATAACTCAGAGTAGTTGGACATCAGGTGATAGAATTGAGATGAAACATAATGAGAAAAGGCGACCGTGATTGGCAATTACGAGGACTTACCGTAACAATGTCTGTACACCGCTTAAGACGACCGATATCGCACCTGAGAACTGCAAAGGAGAAAAGAATACACATCGCGTCAACAGAATATTCTACTCTAAGTCATTTCAGTAGAAAAGCGGACTATTCATCACAACGGTTTCGGCAATGTCATCGGCGTTGTGGCCGGTGCATATTTTGGTTGCCCCGAGAATTGCCGCTCCGCGATCCAGGGCTTGGCGACGAAAGACTCCACAGAAAGTGCAATTATTATTAGGCCCAATCTTTTTGACGATTTCATCCATCGACCAGCCATAGAGGTCTTTGTAGGAACAAATTACCAACGGTAGACCGTACTCCTCTTTATTCCTTTTGACTGTCTATCAAATAACTGAGGCTTAAACCGGGCCTCACCTCTAACGAATCATCTCGATAGCCGGAAATACCCTCGTCGATGGAGAGAAGAATTAACTGTACTCCATAGCTATGGCGCTCATTGAGGAGTTTCATGACATACGCAAGAACCGTTGAATCTAAGCAATACTATAGCTATAAAGACTTAGACTACCTTTTCCACCAGAAGCGCCAATGGCGACCTTATCGCCTCGGGAGAGAAGCTTAGCTGTTTTTATTGTCCAGTGAACTTCCTCTTCAAAACACCAAAGAAAGCATTCACGACAGAGAACATCACCAGTCTTTGGCCGTTTTATAAACGCCTTAGAGCCACAGCGAACACAATTATGCATCCTGAAAAATAAAACGATGTGCAAAGGCTTCAACAGTTGATACGTTGACATCAAGTCACTTTCATAATACAGATCAGTTACTACTAGAACCAGATAAACATTGAATAGCAATTCTGGTTTGAAGAAGACGAAGACGAGCTAAATAGAGTAAAATACAGAGAAATTATTGGAGTAAGCTGCTAGCAAGATACGATTCTACCAGTAAATCGAACCAGAACCCATGTCATTTAGCAAACCCACACCCTGAACACGAGATTACTGGGGGAAAAATCGGCGTTGATTTAAGCGCCAAAGTGATTAATCGATTAAACAAAACATTAAAATAGTAAATCATGCAATATAAGTAAAAAAGTCAGTTTTAATTAGCTATCAAATTTATAAATTCTTTGTTTGATGCATTATTTGTACCTGTTTAAGTTTGACATATGTAAAGATCACTTCATACACTTATTTATTAATATCTCTTTATATAACTCATTATTATTATGCTACTTACATTTCAGAGAGAAGCAATGTGTACAGGAATCAAAGATTTCTGCAGTGACTTAAGGAATGGTACCCACCTACCCAAACTTTTAACCATAAATAACGACAACTATGTATTCGCATCTGAAATTTGCTCAGAATTCTACCGCAAAGCCCTTGGGTCAACTACGCAACAGCCTCTAGAAATTTTAAAAAGCCTATATGCTAATAAGTAACATCTCCCTGCCCTGAGGATTACTAAAAAATGTTTCATATAAGCAGGAATTTAATTTGTATTATTTATCAAATCCACTCGTATACAGTTGCTTTTGAGATGAATTAAAATAGAAGCACAGTAAGTTGTCAAAATATTGAAGTTCACATATACGAACACATATACATACATACACACATAGAGATTAACGGATATTAGAAACTAAGTCTGGCACCGTCCAAACGGAGCAATGGTGTACGAGTGCGAGATTTTCCACCCCTTTCTAATCTCGGAGTGGCTTTTCTTCCCCTGCATCCTCCACCTCTTCATCATCTCTCTCCGTCTGTTGGCAAAATTCCGCCTTCGTCAGATGGGGCGAGGGGCTATAAAAGTTTGCCGTGGAAGCGGACATCGTCTCCGCAGTACCAGTGCCGTTGCCATTGGTCAATGAGGGGGGTTGGGGTGAGACCTCAGAGAGGCTGTTGCTTCCACCTGAGCCGTCGGCGCACCCGGTGCTGGGTGGGCCCAAAACGGCCTTGATGAGGCCAGGGAGATCGGCGAAGTCGGCGTTGGCGAAGGACGCCACGGGGTTGTCAACGCCGGCGGTGGCGTTCTGCAGTTCCTGGTACGGTGGTGGATGCTTGCTGAACGTGTCACCCATGTAGAAGTAGCTGGCCTGACGGAAATCGGCGTCGGCGAAGCGAGGCGCCAGCAGGAAGAGGAGGTTGTGGAAACTCGGTCGCTGATTGGGTCGAAAGGACCAGCAGTAGAGCATCACCGATTGTCTACGAAGGGAAAGTTAAACCATTCAAACGACCTAACGGCTGAGGCGTTGGGGAGCACACTTTTAAGGTTGAAAGTATCGAGGGAAAATGAATACTTCAAACGCTCCATTACTTTCATTAACCATTTTAGCATATGATTGATTCACAGAGTCAAAATTTAAGAAATCCTGGATGTTTAGCCTCAAGTCCTTTGATTCCACCGACCCAGAGCAAAGCCGTTACCCGTTAACCATACTTCACATGCGTGTAAATCACAGGAAAAGTAATGAGAAGCCACATCGTACGTCATTTAAATCGGTAGTGCAACCGTTTTAAGAATTGTTCATCCTCTTTGTAATGGCTACTCGGAACGTCATGTTCGTTTTATACATGTATAAAAGACTAAAGGTATGCTTAAGCAGGAAAATTATTTGTGGAAGAATAAATTAAACGATGGACTCCCATTCGATACCATGATAAGCTATGTTGGCTTTAAAACATAGCGTTCCAGAAAATTAATAAACTAGATTTCAAATACGATTAATTATACTAATAAAAATAATAAAAACGAGGTTTTCTGTAAATGTTCACTAGCAAGCAACGAGAAAAAAATCGATAGGAGATTAGGGCTTAGGGCTTTAGTGATTACTCCTGAATGATGAAAACTGACAGAAGAATAGCTCTTTCCTTAAACCTCTTCATTAGACGCCAATTTTGTTTGTTTAGGGAAACTCCTGCAGTGTTGTTGCCGTGCTCGAGGTACATTTACTATTAAGATAACGACGTGCACTTATCTTCTCACTGATCTACTTGAAAAGAAAGGTTATTTCCAACTCGACGGTGCACCAAAGCATAATACATGAAGAGCGACGACTGGAACTTACAAGAGAGGGGGGCAGTTGATGGGTGCGCCCTGAGAGAAGAGGGTTTTGCCATCGAGGACGTAGGAGGTGACTTCGCTGTGCGACATGCCTTGGTAAGGCAGGCTGGCCATCGTCGCAATCTCCCAGAGCACCACACCAAAGGACCTGAAGTGGGGACAACACACAGTCACGCACAAGCCTGGACGCCTCACGTGATTATAAGTGGAATGAAGGCGTTTGGCATTAGGTTCATGTATTCACAGCAACTCTTGCCACGTGCTAAGACATTTTCAGAGTGGTTTACCAGAATACAATCGGAGTGCATTCTCACACTACACAAAATATTCGATATCCTAAGATATCCTCTAAGATGCTTGGCCATTCGATTTGCGAATGCATAATTTTAGGAAGGCTTTAATACACTTTTAGAACTAAATTTTGCACTTCTCAGCAAGCTGAGAAAGCCCACCACCTACTTAACAATTAGTTGGAATATTATCCTCATCCTGAAGAACTTTTAACATTCCGTTAAAATTGGAGCGGAGCCACCAATCTAAGCAAAAGGGAGAGCTTTGCACTTTTGCCCTAGTCTTTCCGGTGAAAATGGATAAGAAAGCCGATTCCAAAAGCCTAAATCTAGGAAGGAATAAATTATGCACCAAGTAAACCAATCACCCATACGGAAGTAGGCTTAGCTGCTGCGGTTAACGAAATTATTGCAGTACAACCAAGTGAGACAAATGTCAATTGGATAAACCTAGATTTTTACTAGCCAATTTCCGCGAAAGCGGATGCATAGTGGAACTAGTACAACATAGACCAAGGTGAGATTTTGGTCGCGCCCACCTCAGTAAAAATTAGCGCATTTTCAACGAGTCGCGTGAATATATCTAGCGACAGGCCTTCTTAAACTGGAAGAAGAGAGGTCAGTGAAGAGGGAGGTGGGCCGACTGACCAGACATCGGAGCGGGAGGTGAAGTAGGCGGACTGGAGGGACTCGGGGGCCATCCAGCGCACGGGTAGGGTGCCGGCACCCACCTTCTGGTAGTAGTTTCGCTCGTAGATATCGCGACATAGGCCGAAGTCACCCACTTTCACCACGCCCTTGTCGTCCACAAGGCAGTTGCGCGCCGCCAGATCCCTGCGCAATCAAACCAAGCGGTAACACTAATCTATCCTACCGTCTCCTCTTAAATAAATTAGTGTTTGCTGTCTTTTCCACGGCCTCAAGCCCGTTTACACTTTTCACATCCTTATGATTTGATATTTGTGCCATTTAAAACTTGTGTGCAGAATGAGACGTCCCGGAGTTAAGTGGGTATAGACTATCATGACGATTCTTAATGCCTCGAAGAAATCTGATTAACGGAGTAGTAAAAAGTTGAGTATTACTAACCGAAATAATAAGAAGCCATCCGCTTACGTGCGAGGATAATAGCATATGTACTTCTTCAACGTCAAATAACGGGTAAGGAGGAAGTTATGATCTGAATCTATTAAAAATAACACCAAGAACAGTTACGTTACAGGCAGGTAAAGGCATCTGCAAATTAGACGCGTATAAAATGAATCGAATCCAAGATCATGGTATTCGAGAAGATTGCCTCGAACGGGCAGAAGCACCATTTGTGCACAAGATGATGGCCTTAAAGGGACACATCAACCGTTCAGACAGAGCTAAGGTGTAGTTACGTATCAAAAAGTCCCAGGCAACAGATATGCTATAAAAGGGGTTGATGGCCCTACCGATGGACGTATTTCTTGCGCTCGAGATAGGCCATGCCGTCGGCGATTTGGACGGCCCAAAGGTAGGCCTGGGCGGGATTAACAAAGCCAATGCCGTTGTCGCCGAGTTTGCGCAGGTAGGAGGCCAAGTCTCCCCGCACCATGAGCTCCATCACCACGAAGAGGCCGTAGTGCGAGAAGGGACGTAGCGAGTCTGAGCTAGAGCAGTGCTGTACTGTCGCCACCGCCGACTCATCTGAAGCACCAAACCACATGCCCTCGCATGTTATGTTCGCTCAAACTTGGTGATTAACAGGCCTAAGAATACGAGGCGAGATCTTACTTGTTACCTCCCTTGTTTCCAAGAATTTGTTTCAGCCCCAAGTCGGAATAGTGAGCACTCAGCATGACGCCTGCCAGCCAGCTCCAAACGAACCATGGGTACTAAGTGGCTGATCCCATTTCCCCTTTTTGGCTGCAGTCAGGCACCTAATGTTCACACAAGGCCGTACTCTTGTTTACTGCCAGATAGCACCCGTGCCCGGGCTTCGGAGTTCCTCCTTGATGTATGTGCCCCATCGCTAATAAGCGTTTTGGATGAATTCACTTATTTTGCATGAATTTTACTACACCATTAGCAGCTGCCGATTCTCGCATAATACATATCTTAATTTCGGTAACGATAAGAACTCTCTAATTAGCTATTTTCAACGATTTAAGATTACGTATCATTTGAGAAGTGCAAGGAAAGGGGAATTTAATAGTCTTACCCTGGGCATTGGTGACGTTAGTGGGAGTCGGTTTGGATTCTTTTTGGTATCGCTTGAAGAATCGGCCAAAACGCCCTCCTCTCAACCAATCGCGTTTCACGGAGGACGAACGATCTGATGCTTTGTTAGTGCCTTTATCAAAGCCATCTGTTTGAGAAAAGTGATGAACATAGGTAATGAATCAGCATGGCAACTAACATGCTCAAATGACAACAAAGAAGATCTTCGACTTTGCAGTTCGAAGAGGGTTCAATTGGGCGATAAATTACAGAAGTCAATAAATGAGTGGTCCAAAGAAGGGGCAGTGGAATGGAGAATCGCCATAGGTGAAATTGAAATTTATGTTGAGTGTAAGAATTACCGAAGGAAGATTATTTATGGTCAGTTGGTCTAAGAAATTAAGACAAAGTGCTAGTCGAAAGACCAAATGAGGAATTTGTAAAAAAACAACAAAACAATTACGCAATGACGAAAACTGCTTCGACAGGAGAACAGGAGTAATAAACAGAAAGCAGTTGGTAACTCACTGCTTCAATTATTGGATTCCCAAGTACCTTAACCCGACAGATTTGTAGATCGAAGTCTACTTTCTCACGCCGGCTGTGGGAACTCGACAGGAGCCTGACTCATTTAACCACCTTAATCAAAATCGTATTGCTCAGGCCAAAGCGGTTTGCCCACTAATGAATCCCTCCGTTTACCTTCGAGTTGATAAGAATAGTACATTGCCCTCCTCTTACTTTGACCCCCATTAGGAGACACCCTCGCGGCGTGATTCTGGGAGCCTGCATTTCCTGTCGTCGTCATCGTCGTCGTCGTCGTCGTCGTTCCAGCAGCAGCCTCTGCCGACAGGCTCAGCGGTTTCTTCTTTATGAGCACCGGAACAGCCTGTCTGCTGGGCTGATTCTTCCGTCTCCAGAAGCTCCCCTCCCCGGTGAGGAGCCGACGTAGACTGAAGGCGACCTTTGACTGCTGCTGTTGGCCGGATGCAGCAGCGGCGTTACCTCCGCCTCCCGAGGTGTTGGTGGTGGGGCGGCGGCGGCGGCGGCGGCCCCTCCACTGCCGCTTCCACTGCCCCCTGCGACGCCTACGCCTCGGAATGTGCGCGCAGCCGCAGTGTTTGAAGACGGAGTACACTTACTCACAATGCCGAAGAGACGTACGATGTGGAAGCTCTGGAATTGCTTCATGTAGCAGGCCTCCGTTATGAAGTCACGTCGGTCAAACACCGTGCTCGTCGAAGAGAGGGTCTGAATGACAAAAATAACAGGTTTGCGTTTCGTTAGTAATAAATTGGCAAATTGAAAAACTTTGCTAAATAAGAAATAGCTCGGAGTAGAGCTGGGTCCCTAAAAACTCGACAGGCAATATTTTGCCCCATTGACGGTAAACTCTTCGGATGCACCATCATTTACAGTTAGGGTGAGCTATCATAACAAAGGCTGAGATTTTCCGTATCAGAGACGGCTTTACTCTGGGGAAGGTAAACAAAGTGGGGGAAAATACCCGACTGCACTAGCAGCACTTAGCTCTACGATGGATCACATGGTAGTTGTTCGACTTCACAACCAACTTCCAGCGATAAATTCCAAATGACTATCAACCGAAGTGCGTGGTAAATTTCGTGGCCGAGTTGGATAGTACACCAATCTTGTGCTGACAGATCAAATAGAGGAGAATTAATAAGTTTCTATAAATTAATAGATATGGGTAATGACAAGCTATGTGACACCAAACGAAGCCCACAGATGGGCGAGTGAAGCAGACGAAATCACAGAGCGATGTTCTAAATATGCCAGTTTCAAACTTTAGTTCTAACGACGCCTAGCCTATTTACTTACGACACTACCACCTAGAAGAGTAAAGTGCCCGAAAATGAATGGCAGACGTCTGTACAATGGAATTGAGAGAGACCAACAGTGATGAAGAAATCGCAAATTTGGTACTCCTAGTGCAAGGAAATTAGTTTTGTTTTAAAGATGAAATGAAGAGGAATAACAGACGACTATGCTAGCAGCACTTTGGCAAACGCGAGTGCCCTGCGATAAGACCACACAACCAACAGCAAGCTATACATCAACAAAATGACAATTCACTGACGAATTAAGCGTTAAGATCTGCGTCCTAGTTGAAAGACACGACAATCTCGCATTGTTCAAACGAATAAAGACAAGAATCGAGCATCTGTTGCAACTTCACACAAGTAAATAAAGGGGTAAACTGAGCAGTTACAAAGCAACTTTCTGAATACGACTTGCTCAAGCCCCGCTCCTAACAACATCTAGCCAAAGTATCTAGGGGAGGAGAGGTAAAGAGGAACAAACGCAGTCGTACAACTCTCGCAGTGAAATGCCAGAGAGTAAAGAGGTTTGGTGGACCAACCTTAATGGCAGCTGGGATGTTGTGTGGGTCTTTGTAAAAGTAGTTGGCGGGAGTGCGGAGGTTGCGGACACAACCCTGGTAGACCATGCCAAAGTTGCCGCGGCCCAACGGGTGGCGGAAATTCATTGTGTCGATGTCTTCCAGCTGCATCTCCCAGTCGTCTACCTCGTACACGTGCCAGTACTCCGGGTTCGGCGAATTCCACTCACTGTCCATCAAACGCCTGGCAACAACGACGCCCCAGTTAGTAGAGTCCAAGACATTTCAACCACCACTTAAAAGTAGTACTAGTAGTATCTTAATTGTGCTGATATGTCAAATTTAACGCTTGGAACGTCCGCATAATAGGGCCGCTACCTTCAATATATCAGGTGTAAGACGTAAATATGTTTGACAAACTTCACTAAGATTCAGTATAAAACAGTTGAATTCAAGGGGATAGATGAGCCCAAAATATGAAAAGCCTAGAGACTCGACTTATCTCTAGCGGAGATCTTAACCAGACGTTGTTTAAGCAATAAGGCTCACGACAAGCTTTTTGACTGACGCACAATATACCCGAATCCCTTTAAATGAGGGCATTTTTATCCAAATTAGAAGACATCACGTTGTCGTACAATGTTTGTAGCTAGATTTAACCAGACTAAAACTCCATAGTCCTAAAAATCTCCAGGGAGCTAAGCGAGCAGTAGACTAGAAAAGCAAATAATTAGTTTTAGTGTTAGGAGAAGAGTATCGCGACACAAATCGGGAGGTATTAAACAAATAGGAAGTTAAAAGAAGGGGCAAAAGTGTACATTCCGAGTTTAAATGTCATGAGGCTACTCCGAAGTAATTGTTGAGATTTGCCATAGTAAAGCTTCGAAAGCAGGATTTACGAGTTCTCAGTTATACTGAGCGACGATGGCGAAAATCTGAACTTACTTTTTACGGATTCTGTAAATGACGCAAGCAACGATTAGAATCACCAGAGCGAACAGCACCAGGCCACACACCGCAGTCACCGTTGTTATTGTATCTTCGAAGGAGATGAAGCAAAATTTTGCAGGGTTTCTAACGAAACAGCATTCCAAACATAATCATCTATTAAATACTTTTGAATGAACGGATACTACAATTCGCTGAATAGTTGACTTGAGCCACTATTTGAAAGACATTTTCATTTAATTAGCTCTCGCAACACATTACTGGGGCAATTTATCGGTAAACCCATAAAGTTCCATTTTATTCGGCGAATTTCAACTTCGAATATCCCTTCCTCCCAACATGAACAACCTCTGGGATCAGGTCAGGTCAACGTGTAGACCAATCAGGTTAGACTTTTCGGGAAGTGAGTCATCAAATAGAAAATGTGAAAACATCTCGTGTGTGCTCATCTCGCGAAACGGTCCAGGCATTCAATCCTCCGTCAAGACCACCCTGATGCAATAAATTCACTGTACCTTTCCCTTTTATGCGAAATAGAACTTAAATGTTTAAAAAAAGGCTAAAACATTCATCAACTTTGCTAACAATCTTTGTGGTCTTTGATTACAAGGTTTGATAAAATGACACATCTAAGTTTTAAAATTTTTGACTGGTGAGATAAAACATGTAACAAATATTTCCATCCAGCAAAAGAATGGGCCTTTAGAAGCACAAAAATGTCTTCCAAGGCTGGGTCAACCGATTACTAGGTCTTTCGTCATTAACAAAATGGACACTACATATATTTAGATATCTCATTTATCCTTTATTAAGGCATTGTAAACTAAAGGAACTTAGATGGAAGCTATTAGAGCTATCAATTCTTTCAGATCATCTAGACGAAATCAGAAACTGCTCTTTTACACTTACAAATAGTTGGTTAAACTACCCCCTTTGATGGGTCGTTCCACTGGATAATCCTTCAGAGTGATCACTTAAGAGCAACTCTGACCTTAGCTTTAGCTGAGACAGAGTCTTTCAATGCTAACTTACCGATAGGTGACGTGGTGACTTCGAAGAGTACAGGGGGCGTCCAAGAGCTGTTGCCAGCAAGTGAGACCGCCATGATCTGGAGTTCATAGAACCCAGGCAGAAGGTTGAGCAATTCGGCTCCTCCCATACTGAGATTATGGTCCTGTGAGACCGACAGGGTAGCGGTGGAGGCCGCAGCAGCGGCGGCAGCCGATAGGTTGCCCTCCTGCCCTAGGGAACGAGAGAGACGCTTCAGCTTTTCCGACTCAGCAAGCAACGCTCCTGCACTACCTCCAACTACAGTGCTTTGGTGGGCGTTGTTAATGGTAGAAAGCACCCCAGCGCGGCTCAGACCACCGAGGAGACCTGCCGATTGCCAGCTGGCGCGCGTGACGCAGAGGGTCGACCAGACCACCGAACTAGACGAGGATTCCGTCTGAAAAAAATGAAACGACAAACATGTACCAAAGCAACATGATACCACCATTTCCCGGTAAAGAAAGACGCAGTAAAGTGATACAGTCACAAGGACCTAAGGCATCATTTTCTGAGTATAAAACCAAATCACTGTAACACTAACAATCCGCTTAGGGTTTTTAACTAGAATTAAACGGCAACAAACACCCAAGTGATAGCAAAATAATGGCACTTAACAACACCTTCACTTTAAAGTGAAGCAAGACTTAGGAACAGTAGAGAATTCCGATCCATGCATGGCTATGGAGAGCCAAATGAATAACACTTGTATCGTTTACATTTTTACCCTAAAACCCCAACCGTGTCAAAGTACTAAGACTTACTCCTTTGTGTCTTTTGGAATTTTCGAGTAGGGGTAATTAAATCTCTTGTTACCATGCCTTCGTGAATTTAGCGGTGAACATGAGGTATCAAACACGTTCACTTACCTCTGTTTCGTTTAGACCGGTGGGTTGCGGCCTAGAAGACTGTATCTTGAGCACGGAAGATTGCTCAGCCCGTCGATAACGCAGAACATAGTAAATAATCACACCGTTTGGGTGCAACGGTTCAGCCCACAACACACGAACAGTCCCCGCGGCGTCTTGTTCCGAGCGGATACTCTCGTAGTTAACATTGTCCGCTCCAGCTAAAAGAAAGGGAGCATGTGTGCAGAAAGACAGGAATAGGGTAGCCCTCCTTTCAAAGGCCCTTCTATTGCCACCTCTCTGAAGATTTAAACGCGGCCAGACCTACTGCTTCGAACTACTAAGTTTGGATGTCCACGTTTAAGGCTAAATTGTTTGCTAAACGGGAATCCCTTTGACTATGAAAGACTGTTACACAAAAGGATGGCCTCCTAGGTTAACCTACCGGTTACCTAAATTAGACAGGAAAAAGACTCACCAGCGGGCAGGGTCCTTTGCGTTTTGAAGACCCTGTGACTGCAGTAGCGCGACAAGTAGGTTCTCCACTTTTCGTCAATTTTGATGCCCACTGTAGTGTCCAGTCGCCTAAGGTCACTCATCCAGGGAAAGTCCGATCCATCACGCGGTTTCTGCTCACGGATAAGCAAAACGCGTGGGTGAAAAAGCTAAGGACAGTTAAAAGGAGGCACCACGAAAGGTAGCCGCAAAGTGCCCTACTTGACAAGCCTGCAGTTCGACAATGTACTGCGAGAAGCTGCGAAGATGGGGGAGAGTGATGGTGAAGTACTTATTGCCGATTTGGCTAACCACGTCGAAGTTAGTACTGGTGAGAAGGTCGCTCTGGTCCTTGTGGGCGTTAACAACAAGGAGTCCCACTTCATCATCCCTGAGTGTTCGGGATAGGCGGTTAACTAAGGGGAGGACAGAGGGAGAGAGAATGAGACAGAATAGCATTGAAAATGGAAGTCGTGTGAGTCATTCAGGACATGGGCACACGTACCAAAGACCACGGGCAGGCTCTCGTCATACACATCAACCATCCAGAGACTCTCGTAAAACCTGGCCGAACACTGTTGCGGTCCCGAGAGGAGACTGGAGGGTGGGAAGAAGTTGCCAACCAGCATGAAAACGCAAGTTTGGATGGGTAAAGACAACTACACTTAAGCTTACGCATAGGACCAGTAACTCCCAGTCAGTCGAGATGTTTCAATACGGTACGAAGTTGTCATAGCAGAAGATAGCCAATCAGGAGCTGTCGAAATGCACAATTAACAAACGAAAGCCAGACCGAAAATGACACAACTGGAAAAATAACTCACTGAGGAAGCAGAAATCCCTGTGCAAATAGGGCTCGGGATCGATGTGAATGGCCCGGAACCAGAGAAGGTAGGCAGCCAGGGGGCCATTGGTGAATTGCGGTGGTGACCACTTGACGGCAATTCTTGAGTCATTCAACGCTGTTAGTCTTTCCAGTCGGGGATGCGAAGGGTCTGAAGGATAAATACATGGATTAAATGGTGATTGTGGCTTACTGCTGGGGTTGGTTGTGAAGTAGACAATGTTGCTGATGGCGCCCCGTTGGCTGAAGAGAGTTTTGGATTCAACGTAGACGGCGTATCGTGTGGCAGGTTGCAAGGAGGTGAGAGTCTTGCTGCAGAAGGCCACATTCTCACCCCCTACCCCTTCTGGCGTCGAGGCGTTGCACATTGACGGAATCATCTTCCACCTGAAGCACCAACACCTAACTGAAGGGGGCGCTTCAATCACTCCGCTATTTCAACAGTATAACTCATTTGGACACATCGGTTGCTTATTATTGTACGTCTGGTGGGCATTGAGGATGGTGTAGGAAACTATATTAAAAATACATGGGATAACGTGACTTACGCATCATCGCCACACGACAACCGATTTGAATAAACGGTTAGATTCTTGGTCCTACGAAGTAGAAAAATGAGACCATTATCGGAGGAAACAGATAGGAAAGCGTGAATGAATTCGAAGATTACGTAGCCTGGAAGAAGACCAGAACGAGCGTGGAAGTCCCCGTAGTTGCTTGACGATTGTCGAAGAACCGTGACCATTGAATGACAGCCGAGGTGGAGAAGACATCCTTTAATTCAAGCGATATACGCGTGGTCTCACCTGTAAACATAGGGGAAGGTACGTCAAATCGTCTTGGATGCTATCAATGCTTCTATGTCACCAGCTAAAGGCATTGCCGGCATATCCATACAATGTTAGAGCTACAAACTTTTTCTCAGCTTGGAGCAAGCATTTACGCAACGAAACAGAGAGAGAGAGCCTACGCGATAGTTTTAATCCATCTAAGAAAAAAGTAAATCGAAATCACGAAATGCTCGAGCTTAAGCTTTCTTCCCGCCTCAACTTCACATGATGTATCATAGAATCGTCAATTTCAAGTAACACTAAAACACTGACATTGAGCAGGATGCATAACATTGTAAAGGCATACCATTTTTCATTCGGAACCACGGATGTTAATACATAACAATATGCTAAGAGTGATTTAAAACGTCAACTCAAAAGGGCTCTAATGGTCTCCTGAAAAGTGCTACTTGTTTGTGTTTGTGATGATATTCTTCACCAATAGAAGAACGGTTTCAATGAATGACGGTGAAAATGCACAATAACGTGTTTAACTATTTCAGTTAGTATAGAAATAACGGCTGCATAATTATAACTTCGAGATGTGTCGGTGTCTTTTATAGTGAATTACGTGATAAACCGAAATGCCCAAGTGACTTCGAACTAACCCAATCTACCGAAAAATCACCCAGTTTGCAGTGGAAACAAAAGCAAATCACTGGAATACCCCGAACTTCCTCTAGCAATGGGATATTCACCACCAAGCATCCATAACTGCTAGGCACAAAACTCACAGAATCCCAGTTTCCCGTTAGTGGCCTCGGCAAGTTCCCGTTCCTCAGTGCGAAAGTTGCGTCCGCCGGGGAGCACGAGGGCGCCGGTCTTGACGAGGTCAGTGATCTTCTTTGGGCAGAGGTAGCGGTTGAGGACGATGTGCACTAGACCCTCCGACACCAGCTGCAGCCCCCCACTGCTCGCGTTGTCCGCCGGCGGCGGCCACAGCTCCAACAGGTTGTCATTCCCGCGGATCTCCAATACAGTCCTAACAATGAGAGCAGATCGAACAAATTACTAGATGCTAGTAACTGCAGCTTCATTGACTTACGAAACTATGAAGAATGAGGCAGAGCATTAACGATGGTCTAATGGCTGAGGGATTTCCTTTAGTAATCGTGTGCCATTCGGGTAAAGGTGCTGTTTAGCCTGCGTATCTATGCTACGCTATCTGCAGTAAAATTTGGCAATAATATCGAGCTAACTGTTTTAAGCCATAACAAATGATCAAAAGTAAAAGCCCAAAGATGCCATACCAATTAAATAATCGAACCATCAAAAGCACTAGCAGCATTGCTAGTCTTCAATTTTCTGAGGGTGTTTAAGAGTCATATGCCGTACATTTATCTTGAACTCGGAACCAGAGCAGATTTAAATATAATTAATAGAACGAAGTTGTTTAGGACCTAGGAAGACTACTATACACGTGGGTAGGGTCAAAATTCACTGACCAACAGCCTCTGCATCAGCTCGTTTTTCACTTGCTACGTGGTTATTTCACTAGGGCATCGTCTTGCAGAGAACGTGAAGCATATTCTTTGGCAGACGATAGGTGAAGAGGTATGAAGCAAGAGAATCCTAACATGAATCCCACAGAAATGAGAACGTTTTCGTGATTAGCATTACATGAAAGTAAGGTAGAAAGCTTCGAGAAAAAATGTCATGTGATGAACATGAGTGTAACTGCACAAATCGTGCGAGGTGTGACAAAGAAAACACTGAGATGTAGAATTATGGGTAACGTAATTTAGAAGAACCTGGTATTTGGACTGTCAATATGCTAAGCTAAATGAAAAGTGGTTTCAATTACTTAAATCAACAAATCAATAAAAAACTGATGGATGAGTTGCTAAGGCGAAGTCGAACATACGCGTTAGGCGTGGGATTGGGAGTGACATTGATGCGCTTGACGTGACGCAGGAACGCGAGGGAAGTGAGAGCGGTTGCCCGAACTATCTTGATGCTTTCCACCTCTCGAAGGCTCGAGAAAGCTTCATCGAATTGCTGCTGGATCAGGGCTGAAGGACAAATAATCTATAGGACAAAGCGCTGATAGCAAAAACACTAGGTAAATGGACTTTTGACTTACCAGGATCGCCTTCATGGATAGAGATGTAGAGATCAGAAACTGAATAGCAGTCCTTCAGTTTTGATAGGGACTTGAGGCTGCTGATTAGCATGTGCGAGCATTCTAAGGGAAAAATATATGAGTTCATCTGCTTGGAAAACATGATCTCCTGTCGAGAAGGAGGTACTTACGAATCCTCGGGCAGTTCTCGCCACACGGCACGCACTCTCCACTGGAGGCATCGCGTTGATGTCCAGAGGGACAGTCAGGGACACAGCGACCCTGATGCAGTGCGAACTGACGGAGAGGAGTACTAGAGGCATTAGAGCCTCCTGCGCCAAAGCCAGAGCTTCCCTGGCTACCAACAGAGCCCACGAGTTGTGGGATGCGGTAGATGCTGCTCAAGCTAAAACACTCGCTAGCGGTGACGCATCGACGACCGTAGAAGAGGTAGGTGTTGGGAGGACAGTGGGACACACAGACACCCCGGTGCAGCGCTCCCTTGCAGGCCACACAGGCGCCCGGGCCGGCCCCATAGCAGCCGGCCAAACATTCCTCGTGGCAACAGGACTGGGTGTCATCCACGCGACAGGCCAGACCACGAATCGTGCAGGTGGGGGAACAAACTAAATGCCCGCAAAAGGATTAATAAACTCCTGTATACAATTTTTCAGCAAGGTTTTCACTGCACGGTCGAGCAGCACAAAAAGAGTAGAATACAGCTATTTCAGCAACAATGCTTTAACTTCGAGCACTAACAGATTCGATCGTAACAAGTCCAGACGGATATAAGGCTTGGGAATAAGATACTGCACCACCAAAAATTATCTAATTTTCTTAAGAAAATGCAAAACTAAGGCTTAACTAACTTTTATTCGTACTTCGTTTAAGTGCGGGGAAGCCAAACCCCGATATTAGGACTTGCAAGAAAAGTATAAGACATCGTAAAGATGAAATTCTCCATACCACAGAATTAAAGTAACGAGCATAGCAAGAACAGGTCAAAGAAGCCAGCAACGTCAGCTTGATTCGTCACTGCCCCAGAAGACCCAAAATGGAGGAGGATAAGCTTAAAATAGTTCAAACAATGCTTACTGGATTGGCAATTTGTGGCCGACCAGCAGTGACTGATTTTTCCATCTTTGTCCTGAAGCGAGGTAGTAATGAATTTACGAGAATCTTGGGTAGACGCAACACATTTAGCGTTACAAGTGTCGGGGCAGATGAGGCGATTTGTGAGAAGCCGAATGGGAGCGGCTGCTGCAGTTTGATTACCAAGAATGTAGGACCAGTTCACTGTTCGCACATAACACAAGTTCGTATTCGATTCAACACGAACTCCACCTCGTTGTATCATCCTGAGCGATGGCATATCGATTGTCTGCAAAGGAGTGCAAAATTTACTAATTCTGTGTTATGGAAGGCCTAAATGGAGAGTAAAACTGGTATACCTTTAAGGAAGTGCTGCGAATGACCAGAGCGAAATTTGAAATCAGTGAACGACCGCGAATAACTGTCAAATTGGGGAATAGAGTTGCCAATCCATCCAGACCAGTCAAGTCATATATAACGAGGAATCCAGTTATTTCACGAAGATTGGGAATAGAAGCGTTGGTGGGAAGTTGTGTCATAACAATCAAAAGATTTCCTTCGATGACTGTACAGGACTTTATCCTTGCCAACGCTGAGGGTCTACGCACATCAAAGTCCCCACACACTAGAAGCAATCAAGAATCAATAATAGTAACTTTACGTATTTCATTTTGTCGACTTTGTGATAAACCTTCCAAAACAGTTTGGCAACTGACCAGTGTAAGACACGTAAAGATAAGTACAAGTGTAAAAAATCTGAATCTCGTGAGCGTAGCAGAATAAAAAATTGATTTTGGCATAATGTGCCAAAGCCTAGAAGAAAATAAATGCTACATTAACAGTCACTTAAGCCAACGCAAAGGTTAAGCCTGTAGCTTTAAGAAGTGATTGGTGCATATGCAGCCTTGATATAAACATATATTATAAGCAATATAGGTTCATGCAAACAACAAATTCAACAAGCGATTTGTTACCTTCATTGCAGGCAAATATTTATTTTTTATTTTCTTTCGTTCTAGTTGAAAGATATTTAGGCCATAAGTTTGAGGTATAAGTTTCAATGCACAACTTAAATTTATTTTGAGAAGGTGTTAACTTCCAGATTTCCACAGAGGTTAATAAGTTTTTATTGTTTGATGCAGAATATTGGATCTTGATCGTTACAGCAAGATTATGGGAGTGATATCTACGCCTAACCTATAAAAAATATGGTAAATTCTAACGTGCCACTTTTCACCTCGTTCTGATTCATGAATCATATTTTGATGCATTGCTGGTATTTGCAACAAACCCCAATACAGCTTTTCTTTTCCTCTTTTACGAAAACAAAAATCGCAATTATAAGAAGTAAACTTTGGCTGGTAAGCAAATAAAGCGCTTGAATGCTCCTAGCTCTCCCAAGATTTGTTCCTTTACCTCGAATTAGGCATACACTATGAAGATCTGAGACTTTTATGCCAATCTGTACTTTAAATATCCATTTTTCATTTACGAAACATTCTGTTATGTGAGCCATTCCAATATCTCATAAATGTGAAAATACTGATAGGGCACAATATTTATTGAAAATAATGACGAGGCTCTTGGAGAACATGGCCATAAGGAGGCAGTATACATTCAGCAAGCTGTGTAAAGCAGTTATTTGAGGCTGAGCTTCTATGTTTGATGGCTAGTTGACCGATTAGAATAACCCTTGTAGGAAAGCTACAGCATCAAATAGAAATCGCAAATTTGAAACTGGGGTGCAGATCCACAAGCCTAAATTCCAGTCTTGTTAACAAATTAACAAACCGGTAAATATAGCTAAATGTTTTAACGGGGTATAAATCAATACGTTTGATAGTTATATGTCTTTCTTACTCATTAAAAATTCAGCCCACTTGTAATAATAATAAAAAACTACTCAAACAGTTACCTCTGAAAATAGTTCTTAGTTTATTTAAGGTAAAAAACAATGATTTGCTTCGAATTTTACTGGGTTTTGAGATTGTTTGATACGCTTAATTAATGACCTTGCCTATATACTCTGCGTCTAGCGCGGCGTCTATTTGCTGGGGCTCATCCGGTCTGTTGATGCGATGCAGGACAAACTCCTGGATAATGTGCCATATACGTCTACCTTAAGTAACTCAAATCAGCAATATCCCTATATTTCAACCTTACAACAACGTTATTCCGATCGCCCAAGACCATCAAGCGCACGAGATCCAGTCTATGCAGATCTAATGGAAAATTCTTTATACACCCAACAGGAAACTCCACAGAATCGCCCATCACAAGTTATAAATTCACCTTATGACGGGCGCGCAGCATCCGTGGATCGCGGTCCTAGTTACACGCCTGGTAACCGCAGCTACTACATGGGGTCTCATCCCCGTTACAATAGATCAGCCTACCCTACCGCTTACCCTACTGCCCAGCATCAGTCATATCAGCCCACGGTGCCTCTTTTGTCTTCTGCACAGTCAACCGGAAATCGACGTGCTCAGTCTTACGACATGAATTTAGAGAGACAAGGGCTATATGAATACGATAGCGCTTTTGCATCTACTGGTGTTGCTGCTAATCAAAGTGGTTATAACATGTACGGAAATACGAGCATCGGATACATTGACAGATATGGAACGCGTGTGCCGCTGGCTACTCCTGTTGCTGCCTATAATAATCCTGGTGGCGTCGTAGGTAGCTACGGTGGCTACGGAACACTGGATGGAAGCTCGGGTGCTATGGCATTCTCAAGCACCGGTGACGCTATGGGACTTCAACGTGAATGCGTCCGGCTTCACCAGGAGCTCGATGTTACAAAAGAGAAACTCAACGCTTGCATGACCAGTATTCGCACATTTTGGAGCCCCGAACTTAAGCGGGAGCGAGCAATGCGAAAGGAGGAAAATGCAAAATACGCCATTCTTGCCGATCACCTTCATCAGCTTCAGTTGGAGAAGCAGGTAGAACAGTAATTCAGACACATTTTTTGGAGTAAAATATTCTTAAATGAGTGTAAATGCACTTGATATGCCTTTTAGACAATGTTGCAAGCACTTCATAATTCCGACGCGGAGTTACGGAGAGAACGGGAGAAAAATGCCTCGAGATTTAAACTAGGATCAGACGCGAATGAACCAAATGAGTATGAAGTGATTCGTCGACGTATTGATGAGTTGACCTGCGAAAACAGACTGTTAAATAAGTCAATTGAGGAAGCTGAGAAGCGTGCCTCGAGTCTTCAGTCTAGTCTTGTAACTACTGAGGAGAGCCTACGACGTTTGGTGGAAGCAGTGAAGTCGGGAAAGGCAGTCGCGGCCCAACAACAATCCGGGCAGCAACAACAAGGTGGCAACAAAACCGACCAGACTTCTACCGGTGAAGCGGGCTTCTCCAATATTCGCATCGAGCGCCTTGAGTCAGACAGAAGTGAAATCGAGAGACTAAGGGAGCAGCTGAATGAGGCCCTCCACCGGGAAAGCGAGGCCGAGAAGGCTCTTGTTGCCTGCGAAATGGCTCGCAACCAGCTTAAAGATGTGAGTTACGATCACACTGATTTGCCATTTGATAGATACGAAATTCGTAGTTTACTACAATCACATGTATCATCATATCGTTACATGTTGCATCCTGGTACCATGGTAATTACTTCGTTGAAGAATTTGTCCATCTTCTTGTTTTGAAAAGTTCCGCTTTTACCTAAATTCTTCACGTAAGCCCTGACAATGTTGGTTTATGTTCTGAAACTATCTCTAAAAGGAGGCAATTTTGCATTTTTAAAATATCTAAATAAATGTGGGATGTTTTGGGAAGTGCAACAACGCGAATTGGCTACTTATGATCATGGGATTGGTGAAATACAACGTTTTGCAGAAAACCCATTTCAAATCTCACATTCCAATGTGACGCGAACCACTGAGTAACGACTCAAAGAGGAGCACCCTGATTGGTCGGCCAACCTCAGCAGTCGTCCGCTGGTATCGATTTGCCTTGAGCGCGTGCGTACGTATCTAAGATCTTTCGCGCGCGCGCGCGTTGGGCTCGTTGGGACAAACGCGGCGGTTTCTCAAGCCAAAGACTTTAGACGGGCGCTTAGACATCGACCACAAATTGCAGCCGAACGTTCACCTGACTATTGATTAAAATGCCTCCCAACATTTAGCCGAAGCTACGAGTTCCTTCTAAGGGTTAGTGTTAAATAAAACTCTTACATTTAAAGCAGACTCAGTCCTAACGTGTGTCGATAAACTCCTCGAAATTAAACGTGGGCACTCATACCAAAATAATTGCGAAGTTCGCTTTAATATTTATTAATTTCGTAATGATAACTGGTGATTGAAACGATCTTCAAATATACCTAAAGTATTGAGTAATTTCAATCCCTGTAATGGGCTCTGAGCTGAAGGTGGTGGAATTATCGGTGAAAATTGAGAGGTTTTGTACTTTGAAAATAAACATATTTCCTAGATATCATGTTATTATTGTCGCTATTCGTGTGACTAAAAGAAAATCATATCGCCTTTGGTGATTGAAGACTCGTTTGATCTCAGAAACCGATACTTTTTTGCATAGTTATGGGAATATTTTAATGATAAAGATTTTATCGTCCAGGAGTTGGAAAGCGTATCGCACGAACTGGAGGCAGTGAAAACGGAGAATGAAAGTGTTAGAACTAACGTCCGCGAAGTCCAAACGCTCCAGGCCATCGTGGACACTAAGGTTAGGTCCTAATCTTCGAAATTTGGGATATGAGGACAGTTTTCTCCAAGAACTTGCGTCTAACACCATTTATCCTACATCATTGCCTTAAGGAATCGAAAATTCTAACGTTAGAGAATGAGATTCGCCTTCTGGAAGACGAAATCACACGACTCCGGGACGAGGGAATCGCCACACCAACGACGTCGTTGAGCAGTGGAATCGAAGATGTCGATCGTACTTTGAACGCATTCAAAAGTAACGAGCGCCTTCTTAAGTCAAAGGTTGGTTTTAAAGTATCACACATTCCCCAACATGAAACATGTTAACAGGATGCTCTTACGTCTGACTAGTAATGTCTTCATCCTTACATACCTTGCAGGTCGAATTCCTGAATAGCGAGCTCTCGAAGCGTGACAATGAGATCTACGCACTGCAATCACGTCTTGAAATGTCAGAGAAACGGCAGCAGGACCAAAATCATCACATCAGCGTTCTGAAGGAACAAGTGAAGGCTAGAGAGAACAAAGTATCCATGCTGACCGCTGACGTAGGTCTTTCCGTTTTTTGTCTTTGTTATCACCGGCTAATCTTCCATATAAATACGCGATACCGTGGGGATTCGAAGTATCAAATATCATTTTATCATGTTTTGCAATTTATTTAAGAAGTATGAAGACATTCGTTCTCATTTTCTAGCCCAAATTGAAGTTTAATTTATCCTGAGTGTGTGGCCAAATAGTCCCATTTCTTTAAGTAAATGTTAATCTTTGTGCCCTCTGTGATACTTCTTTTGAAATTGAGCAAGCACTCAACCTCTTTCTAGGTAATTTGAATCATAAGGATTTTTAAATTTAGATCGAGGACTTTAGAAAGCGCCTAAAGGAGAAGGAAGGTTTACTGGAGAAGAAAACGAAGATGGTGGCGAATAATGTCACAGGAAAGCGTCAGTTAGAGACCGAGCTTGCCGAACTGAAAGATCAAGTCGACTTGAAGGAACGCAAGATTTCTCTACTACAGCGCAAGGTAAGGAATATTTCGAGATGAAACACATTGAAGATATTTTAAAATCTTGCCATTGCTTGGCAGGTTGAAAACCTCGAGGAGATGGTAACTGAGAAGGAAACACAACTGGCCAGTCTAAAGTCAAGACTGTCGCGTTTGACTAATGAGAAAGTGAGCGCTGATGCACCAAAGGGAAATCTTGAGGACGCACTGAAGGAGAAAGACCGGCAAATTGAGAGGTTCGTAGAGAAACCAGTGGTGCATTTGAGTGTTTGTTGAAAAATCTAAAGTCCTAAGCTTGTGCAGCATGTAGAAGAAACTATTCAGATAATCGGTGACGGCCTCTCGGATATTAGATTTCACATTATTTTTAGGGAAGAAAACATCGCCTTAAGCAGTTACACCCTAGGTAATGAGATATGAATATTAGCTATATTCTTGCTAGGCATTTTTACAGACATAACATCCCAGTTTCGAATTCGTATGTTAGATGAAAGTATTGGCTTTCATATTTTTCCAAATAACCTCAAAGTACTGCTAAGAGCGACGGTTTATCTTTGGACTATTGAGGAAAAGTAAACGCACACATGTTAAGTATTATTTCAGGTAAATGGGACTGGCTAAATTTCGAAGTAATCCACAAAAATAATTTGTTTAAAGTCAAATTTTCATGATTGTGAAGGCCATAGTTTGTCTTATCCAGTTTCTTAACATCCCGGAAAAGTCATTTATTTTTCTTCGTTCTACAAACTACAGTTGTATGCACTAGAAAAGTGCTTTCATTTGTTGCAAAAAAACAGATACGGAAAAAGGAAAGCTTTTTATTGATTAATTCAAGCATTTTGCTTTGTAGCCTTCCCTATTACTCGGTAAATAGATCTCTGCACAGACTTCGGAAAAAATGGCAGATGGCCATTTTAGTACATGGGATAAAAAAGAAGCACTATAAAAGGCATCCAAAATTTGATCCAACTTTGGTAGGGTTGTAAAAACCAGACTTTTATTTGAGCTGCATTTCCGGGTAGACTAAAGGAGGCGCGTGAGCGGAGCGAGGCGGAGTGGTCGGAGGAGGCGGGGGTACAGCGTCGGACGCAGTCGGAGCTGCGAGCACGTCTTGACTCGGCTCTGCGCGACTTGGACGAGAAGACCGCGCAGCTCAGCGAGGTTCGCGATGAGATCGCTCAGCTGCGCAGCTCACGCTACAAGCGAGATACCGAGGTGAACCAGTTGCAAGCTCAAATCAGGCAACGGGAAGCTGAGATGTCGGCCTTGCAAATGGAGAAACAAATTGTAGGTCTAAGCTTCCAAATCACTCTGCCCCGACCACTCATGTGTCACCCAATGCACTGATCATGGTATATAACGTTAGAGTAGCTGTTTATCATGGCCTGAGACAGCAAAACAAGTTAATACGTCTCACTGTTTCAAATTACTGGCGATCTGTACCAAAAATTGACGTATGGAAAACCTAATATTTCTTGTTTTTAAGAACCTCGTTGGCTTAAGTATAAATGAAGAAATCCAAAATGAAATCCAATCGTGAAACATGCTTCAAAGAAATCCCTGAATCGTCCGTTAAAGTTATTGAATGATCTCTCTCAGGGTCCATTTAGTGAAACCACTTATTGATTTACTTGCTTAGTAAAATAGGTTTTTATAGAAAAAAATATTTAGCTTAAGGTGAGTATTTGATGATGCATAAACGCCCCTTTAAAGTATTGTTTAGGAAGTTAGTTAATCTAGAATTAACTTTGGATTGTCTTCGAATGTTAATGTAAATGTAAACCTAAGTGTACATTTTCATTCAAGAACTCCTTTATTCTGCACAATTATAAAATTTTGAAAAAATTGCATTTTCATAGGCGTTTCAGCCCTGAGAGGAAGCTATATCACGTTATCATCGGCTGAAATGTGGTTAATATTGCAGATTTTGACTAGGTTTTGGTAAAGTGTTTGTAAAATTGGCCATTATTGAAATTTGCGAAAATTTTTATTAAAGCAACTATTTTAATAACCTCTGCAATGGAGGTACCTATAATGGTCAGTATTTGGTAAGATTTCCATTCGTACAATATCGTTATTCAAGTTTAAGAGTGGTATTTTACAGCGTTCTTACTGGTCAACCCATAAATCAATGCGCATAGGAATAAATGTGAAACTGGTACATCCCCATAGACTGTTTTAGGAAACTGCTGAAATTTTTCATGCCACCAAATTATTTATAATCTCAAATTTATAGACTGCAAAGTCTTTAAAATAAACGTACTGTGCGTAATATCTTCAACGTGCCTGGATCAAAGCAAACAACTACTAATCAATAATAAATATACCTCAAACAACGCCCTGTATACATTCATCACGTATTTCGACTACACCAAGATTTGCACTCTAGTCACAAAGCAACAGAACTCGTTTCTTTTTGCAGAAAGTGAAACGAGCCAGTATATGCATTTATCATATTAATGAACCGTTAAATGGGGTCCAGACTAAATTGCTTACTGCCAGTAATCACGCCACCGAGCTTCTGTAACGCACGTTCAAATACGAAGCTTCAAATCGATACTCAGAAATCAGGTACCCTGGCATTTATTGTGATAAGTATATGCAGCTATGTTTACTGCGTGATATATGTAGTTTTAATTAAAAATCTAGATATTTCGAAAATAAACTGCGCTTTGAATTAAGCAGTGTGGTATGAAAAACTGCATCAAAACGGTGTTAAAGATGGTAGATTTGGAAATAAAAAGAAAAAGTATTTAAATGCTCCAAATAGAAGAAATGAAGTCGGAAATGACCCGTCGATTTATTGAAAATATGTATAAGCTACGCTTTGATTTAAATAGGTACTTGAAAAGGGCAAACTGATCGTTAACCTGATATCTTCGAAGTGTTCAACAGTAACAAAATCTCTTTGCGAATAGACGATGCTCATAATCGCTTTTCAAATGTTCAGCTACAGAAGCAAGTGGCGAGTGAAACGGAGATGAAGTATAACAAAACGATAAGTGAGTTGGAATCCCAAGTCAATCACTACATGGAGTCCGCCTCAAAACTGCAGAGCGAAGTTGACCGCCTTCTGAATCTCATTCGCACCTCCGACTCTGACAAGTTGGATAAGGACAATCAGATTCACGAACTCGAAGAGTGAGTTTTTATAAACTTTCAAATGTAGTTGTAGTTTTAAAATTTTATCGATGGCATTCAGCGTTAAATTCACAATTTACTGTTTGTTCATGCAACGAATCTATACGATGGAAAAAAATTTTCAATGTCATAAAATGCGCTATCTTTCGGTCATAGCATACTTCCAATCTGTACACCAACTACCCTCAAAATTCAATTAATGTTTTCCCCTAAGACCTTGCCCGTAGACGAATACAAAAGCACTGTTTTATGAAGTGTGCATGAATGATTACAGAGATGTGAAAATTCACTAGTGTCTGATTTCCTAGAAACATACTAAAATGTTTAGATTAAGGCTTCAAGCAAGAATAAACTATTGAAAAGTTAACTTTGCATAATTTTCATCGGTCTTAATGGTTTTAGAGGCAATAAACTTAATCTTTACTTTCTGTTCTGCGGTTTTGGTGTCGGTTACAAGGTATAAACAGTTTATTTCTGTCCAGGTTCAGACAGTGTCATTTGTAGTGACACCAAATATGACAATATCCTATTTTTGTGGAAACTGACGATTATTTTATGTTGAAAGACCAATTAATTAAATAACAAAAAGCTTGCGCTTATGATAATAGATTTTTAGGGTATTGCCAAAAGAAGACTAAACTTGTCTGAACAATTCAATATGAATTTCAGACAGCTGCACGACGCACAGAACCAGATCGGAAGTCTGAAGAGGTCGCAACAGGCCGACAGGAAGAAGAGCACACAGATGCTGGATGAGGCGCGCCAGAGAGCCGATGCAATGCAAAGCGACGCTGAAATGCTCAAGGTGCGTCCAGTCATGTTTTCGCTATCGAATTTCCAGATGCAACTAGTCGCAATCGACTTCGCGAAACTCTCACCTCTCACCAATCCCTTTATTGTGGTATGCACCATAATCAAAAGGAATTAACTACAATAAATCCGAATGACTTGGAGATTTTTCCTAAAAAAAATGCTATTTATGACTTTGGAAACTTCATCTCGCTAACATGCACACGTTTTAAGGAGTTGATTTACGTCCTTCTGTTTCCTTAATTATCACTATCAACAATGGCCTCGTATTAAGTAATACGAAGTATTGTATATCATTCTGGCTCATCAATCTCAATTTTAAGATGAAGATGTTGATACTAATTAATTTAATGGCCTGATCCTAAGAAGTCATCATTGAATTGATGGAGTAGCAATACTGTTAGAGTATCATCGTGACTTATTCCGTCTACTGGACCAAGTGCAGTCAAAAGATCGTTGCTAAGTCAGCGTTACATGTCAATGTTAAATTTGTTTCCTCAACGTTTTACTATTAGAATATGGTCTCAGAGAAGGAGGTTCGTGTGCGAGAATTGGAGCAGGCCCTTCGAGAAAGTGTACGACTCACCGCAGAAAGAGAGGCCCACGTCGCTTCTCGTGAAGACTCAACGCGTCAAATGGAGCATCAGGTAGAATGTAATCGAATTTTATACCGAAAATATTTAGGAGAGTTAAATCAAGTATCATGGAAAATCTTTCAGAGGCTTCTTCATACTTCCATATTTAAGCAAGAGCTCAACTTGTTTCCACCTTTACTTTCTCCCATAAAATGAAAGTTTAAATAACTTTTAAAAAATTCAACTTATGGCCTAGTTGATTCAAGATTGGAACTTGAAATAAGCTCACTAAATGTTTTAAAACGCTAAATAAACTGACACTTTAGGTATTAATCATCTACGAAGTAATCTTTTGAGCACCGGCAACGAAATGCAGTTTCGAAAACTTTGTTTTTGGGTTTTTAAGAGGACGAACAACCACCCAGCAGGCAGAGTGATTTTATGAAATACTAATGGCTCTATCAGATATGCCAAAATGGTTGCTGTCTGTTTTTCGTATTGACTAAATGTAGTATAAGCATACTTCACCTAGTGAGGCAGTGATATTAAATTTCCTGGTAGCAGTTTAAAATCCATTATAAAGCACACATGGTCATATAATTGGATATATTTTCAGCTGAGAGAATTGCGTTCCACAGTTGAACACCTTCAGAGGGAGAGAAACAGCCTTTCTTCACAGCTGGCGAATCTCCAGGAGGAGCTGCGTGACCGGGAAAACCAACTGAAGAACCTGGAGACTGATTGCGTGAGCATCTTATTTTCCCTGCAGCTCTTCACATGATTACAGAGAAAGTTTCTTTACAGAAAGAACACTGAATACTTTCAAGCTTTATTGTATTGGATTAGCCGAACAAATTTTTTTCTTGCTGGGTAAATTTTCTTTCAAAAGGCTGAAGCCAGGGGAGAAATGTAATCCTGGTTTATTAGTAATAATTTAATGTACAGCCCAATTTTAAATGTCACCGATGGGATAATTACTGCTCTCACTCCAAACAGTTGCTCTTATCGATCCCTACTGATGCTAAAAGAAATTTAGTCATTCATTCCGTTAATATACCACAATTCTACTACATTTTCAGGCATTTATTCTCTTTTCCAATTACATCATGTTGTTTTTGAAAATTTATTGTATTTTAGATTACGTTAGATTAACTAACTTAATTATCAAATATGTAAATATAAATATCTTATATTAAGCAACATTGGATGAAATAATAAAAAAGTGCTTGATCATTTTGATGAGTCGTCATCGCAAACGTTTATAAGTATTCGAAAATAAACGCAAGAAGTTAGTAAATATATGTCGACATTATTAATAAATATGAATTAGGAGGTGTACGAATTGTAGTGTGCTTTCATCTCTAGCAATGTGGGCCTATCAAAAATGCATAGATACATTTACAGCCAAGTCTTTACACGCGCAATATTTTCACCCTCTCTCCCCCTACTCAGCCCATTTCACCCACCCACAGCTCTCACGCAGCAGCAGCAGCAGCAGCAGAAGCAGTGGAGAATGCATAGTTGGGAGGAGAGTCGCAAGCTCTGCAAGAGCTGTGCGAACCCAAATCACTGCCTCACTCACTTTCCACCCGCGCACGCGGCGGCGGCTGCGGCAGCGGTGGTGAAATTTAACGGGCAGAGGCTGAAGGAGATTGCTGGCAGATCGTGGTGTTTTGGGACTTAAGCAGGCTCTCCTTTTCTTCATCCTACTAACAAATAAATGATGTTGCCATCTGATTTGCAGTTCCAAGGTTACATCCCGGAGCTGGAGAAGCTACGGCGCACCAACCAGGAAGCAAACCTGCGTATCGCCGCACTCGTCAAGCTGGTCCAAGGACAGGAGGATCATCTGACTGAACAAGACAAATCAGCGGTAGGTAAATCGTAGAATTATGCTTTTAGTCATAACTGGAGACAATAATGAAACTCGTTAGAGTTGTTATGAGCAGGGAACAGCAGCAGTATGATATCACTTTGATTACGAAAGAGCCTGTGATTAATGTTATACTTTTCATCTGAAAGAGAATCGGATAATACCCTAAGGAATACATTTCAAAAAGGTATCGTTATATCACCTACAACTTCAGTTATGAATAAAAAGAAAGCTTCGCCACATGAAATACGAATGTTAATTAAACCAAACTCTAACTAGAAAACGGGTTTCAAATTTTACCTACTAAAAATGCTTAACCGAATGAAGCCTCTGCTCGACTGTCCATATAATGAAATTTAGTAATTAGTGTATGCATTGCTAACGACAAAGTATTGGATACACTGGTTAGAAGTATTTTTAAGAGATAAAGTTAATTCAAAATCTAACTTTTGCACAATAATTAATGCACATTTTACTTCCATTTGGAAAGTTAATTGTAAGTTAAACGGCTTTTATGGTCGTAGTAATTTTATTTAACGGGTGTGTAAAAGAGAATGTCATGTGCGCAGCCGTACATCGGAAAAAAATTGTGAAAGGTTTCTCAAATAAGTTTCTCTCCTTCAAGCATTTAATGCTGGTAGATATCGCAAGCAATTGCATCTCGATGAAACATCATTTTTGTTTAAATATCATCAAAGTCGCATTCATTAATATGCCTTTTATTCAGTAAGTAAAGTAAGAATAATTGGTTAACCCGAGATTTCAGGAGTAAGCCGAAACCCAATGAATTTGGCTTTATTTAAGCCCCTCTATTGCAGACGGCAAAGGACTTGGAGGCATAATTTATGCAGAGTTACCCAAGGTTTACTCAAGGAAATTGCGAACTTATATTCTCGATAAGAATTAACGACCCCTCTTTTCCTTGAAATTTCAGCTGGCTACCGTACCCCTATTCCCAAGTCTTGCCCAGAAGACCCTGTCGACAGGCCCCCTGTCGAAGACCCAGTCGCGACTGATGGGCCATGGCTCTGCCCCAAGCGTAGTCCAGATGGGTCTCCCTGCCCCGAGTGCCCCCGGCGTCAGCATATCGCCCCATCTCAGTGGCAGTGCCTTTCATCTCATCGGTTCCTCGTCGGCCACAGCTGCAGCCACCGCTGCGACTCTAACGGCTGGCGGTCTTAACATTCCCATGCAAATGACAGACTCGATTCTCCTGGGAAGGCTTTTGCAGGAAAAAGAAACGATGGTAGTGTGGATGTAGCCATTTACGACTGTTTTCATAAGTGCTTAATCTGGATCCATGCTTCAGTTAAGCTTAAACAGTTCTTTGATGTGAAGTTGTGACGAAGTTAAATATATTGGGTTATAGATAGGTAATCAATAGATTAGCACATTGCGTTAATTTTAACAAAATCATATGTAAAAACAAATGAAGTTTAAATTGAACGTAAGTTGTAAGGTTTTTCGTATAGTTGCAATTCCTCAAGTTTAAATGAGGCAACGTGTAATATTCTTTATTGGTGATCGCTTCATACTCTGGGATGAATTCCTAAAGTGTGTGCTAAAGAGTAGGGTCTCGAGCAGCAAACGCCATGAGGTTGGTCGACCATTCTTTCAAGCTTTCATGTTCGTAACAGACTGCCTTCTGATTACCAATATCTGATGATCATTTGCTTGCTGTAAACAGGAGACGAAACATCAACCACAATTGCTAAATGTTTAGCATTATTATCTATCTTCTAGTAAGCGATTCCATTTGTCTTCATTAATGCATTTGTTCTCTTAATTTATCACGTACCACTTTTAGGTGAATTTTAGTTATATCCTTTGCCTGGAGTTAACTATCTAATTATTATTCAATTTTTCAAAAAATCGGACTTAGCTCCGCTGTCAGCCCATATAAGAAAATTACATTTGCATAAGAAACGCCACGGAGTCAGCTTCATCTGGCGAATTTCATTAAATTTACCGAAAACTCTACATCAAAGGTTTGGGTGGATGTTGGCTCAAAAAGCGTAAATTGTTTCTTACTAGTGAATTCTGAAAGGTTCTGAAGTCATCGAAAAAAAATCTTGGATTTTCAAAATTGGAACTAAAAGTATAAACGGCGAAGGGATTAAAACCAAGCCTTACAGGTGTGATCTCATAGGCTCATTGCTTACAATAATCTGCAAATTTCGAAAGCTTTTACCTAGTGTATCATCTTATCCTCTTCAGAAATCCTTGCTTAAATGTGTTTTTTTGTAATCAGTTGCAGCAACAGCTGCATGATCTCACTCGTCTACGCTTCCAGAACTCGGAGATGGAAGTCAAAATTAAGTCTTTACAAAGGGAACTAGACAGCAAGAATTCAAGGCTGAACGCCCTCGAACATGCTCAGGTAAGGGTAATACGGCACTTTTGCCAAGTTTATTAACCGTGAGCTCAAATGGACTAAGGGAAACTGGGGTACGTGAAAGCTCAATAAATGGTCTTTATGAGTTGCGAGTAGTTGCCTTTACAGTTCTAAGGTAAAGTGGGATTTATTGGGTATTAAGTCAGTTATGCCTTCATGGATGGATTGTATTGTCAAGCTCATCATTGACGTTATGTTCAGTGATTCGAAATCTGTGTCAAGACACAATAAATGTTTTGTGGATGCATCACAAGAAAATCTACTTAATGAAGTGCAAACTTAGCTTGTAGGGTTAGGTCGATCGTTGACAGGTAGCCAAATAGCCTTGTGGTATGACTACAAGGAAGGGATATTGTGTAAAGCGATACAGAACAATATGTACGTATAATACGTAAAACTTTAAACATGAACTCATCGGAAATCTAAGAACGGATAAAGAAGTGCACTAAACACGAAACCGCTCAAAGTTGGCTATAATTATCACTTTTTTCATAGGCCACAGAGAGTTGCATTGCGGAAGCAGTAACTGTAGAAGCACAATGCATGTTTTAAAATCCGTACACTTTGGGTTTAATTAAAGGCATTGCTTAACATTTTAAAGTAAGGTTTTTTCTCAGTGTGCAACCCATTTGCAGGTACATAATTTTGAATAGAAAAGTGTACAGTATGCAAATGATTTCGAAGTATTCCAAATCCAGTTTCCTTTATGTTTTAAAATTACTATGGGGATCTTTACTTGATTGAATATTGCATAAATTAGCAGTAATGTGTGCATAGTGAAATCATTCAGTGGCATTTATTGTTAAACAACCTCTTAGAATGTTTGTCAAATACCTGAAAACTACACTAGTTGCATTTAATGTCAGTAAGTAATAGAGTATGAGCAGTAGAAGTAACAAAAGTACGGGTTTATTTAAAAGCGGGACGTATCTGCTTCCTTCACCACCAGAAAAACTTTATAATTTCTCTTTTCAGTGAGAGATATTGCTCTTCAGTGATTCTGAAACAGAGCGAAACGGTCTTTCATACCTCCGCCTTTATTAAAATATCGGCCTTTTCATTTTCAGACATCAGTTGGAATGAGTGAGCTGATGGACTGGCAGTCACAGATTGCAGGAATGCCCATCTCCCAAGCCGAGTTGGCTACCCTTCGTCAGGCAAACAGAGAGATGCGGGAGAAGTTGATTCAACTACAGAACAACCTGCGAGAACGAGAAAACGAACTCATTCGTGTGCAGCATGACCAGGTGAATTCATCTAGTTAATGATAACCTTTTGGAATTAAAGTAAGAACCAGGCCCAGAACTTTAAATTTTATTGAAATCCACGAAACCTAGAGGGAGGCTATTTGAAAATGAGTAGGACCCTTTTCTCTCTTCTACAGGAAATAAAACGGGTAAAGTTGATGATTTCCTCTATAAAAACATTTGCATGCCAGGAGCTCTAGTGTATCCATGGATACGTCATAAATTCTTCTGAACTTTTCATAATCCCTGAAGAAATTAAAACCTAAATGAAACTCATAGAAGGGATTGGTTTTGTAATGGATTCTCTCATGCACCATATTCGATATACTCTAACTACTTCTAAAATTGTCAAATGACCTCCATGTATTTAGTATATCTATCGTACTTATAATCTAAATAAAATCAGTATGTGAGATTACCTACAACTAAAAAGAAACTTCAAGCTACTAGCGACAAAACCGCTGGTTAACCTTCATGATCCCCAAGCTAAATACTCGAATTTTTACCCCATGTTACGCTATTAATCCTCGTGTAATTCCTCTCACCCGACATGCTTTATAAATAAGTGGAACTAATCAAAGTAATGGGAAGTAATTTACCAAAGGGAAAATGCCATTAGTGGGGGTCGGAAATTTTAGCATTTAATGCATCGGCATTTTACAATTTCGCATTTATTTCATTAGGGCTAACACGGTGGGCTTGAGCCAAACCACACTGCCTTTTTACTGTTTCTTTTAGTCCTCCGCCAGTGCATTGGAGATTGAACGCTTAAAACTGGAAATGGCGAACTTGAAAGATGAACGCGAATCCATTGCAAGTCTATTGTTTCCTGACTCTGATATATTGACAAGGTTTTCACATACAGAACAGTCTTATGAGAAATAATATGAGGATAAAAATTCTGTAAAATGATGCCTGTCCGTCTAGACAGGTTGCTTATAGATGGCATTTGTTGCTGGAACACCCTTGTTTTGGTATTAGACCAGAGAACCTTTTTCAAAGGATTACTCTGAAATATTCATTTTATAGCTGGCTAAAGGAGGGCCTTTTCAGGAAATTATTATGCATTTCTATAACATCTCAACTCCTGCAACCTGGTTTTGACCTGGTATGCTTTGAAATAGGTTTACAGCCTTCATCTTCACCCATTAACAGGAAAGAACATTACGCTTGGAAAATTCGAGGGTGTCCGATGAAATAGCTCGAATGAGCACCACGGCATCAGCAGTAGAAACAGAACTTCAGGACAAGAAGGATAAGATAAGGCTGCTAGAATTTGAAAAGGTTGGTCCTTATCTCACACCTGACTGCCCTGTCTCACAACTCTAGAAGCCATGCTTTACGCGGGGTAGTTACTGATGGAACGGTGTAGCGAGGATATTGTTGCTTTCGAACCGAAATTTTAAGTAAACTGAAAAGTTACAGCAGCTAAATAATATATAAGCATAAAATCACGAAAGCATTTTTGTCCATTGTATGCAATAGCTAAAACTATGTAATAGAAATATCTGTCAGCAAATTCAAGTAAATTTTGAGGGCAAATTTAGTATATAGGTGGAAAATGTAGAAGTCTGGAATTGCAAGGAGCCAACATATGTTAATTTCATAAAAAGCCACATCGATCTTTTCGTCAAGTTGTAAATAGCTTTAAATTGTCAATACATGTATGAATTGCATGTATAAGCACACTTTTGAATATGATTTCTGAAATTTGGTATTAGTCGTATGAAGTCCTTTTAAACCATATTTTATTCCTACCTTTGTAAGATAGCTGTGCAGGATTCGATGGTTATGTCAAAGCATGGACCCGTTTCACATTCAATCCACGAACAGGAAAATTTATTCATTTATCATGTTATCTAGTAGCCGTCTGATTCGGATCAATCATAGAAAACCCAGGAAATAATGGAAGGAAGTTCGAGTGCAGCATTTTTCCTTTAACAGAAGAAGCTGAATTCGGACATGGAAAATCTGCAAAAGAAGTACCACACGGTGCTGGGTCAACTGACCGAAAAAGCCGATAAGTTGCAGCAAATGGAGCGCGACTGTGTAAGCTGAAAGACAGTTTTTGCCTTAATTAACCCCCTGGAGTAATGATATATTGAAGTGTTTTTAATTAAAGTAGCTAAACATCACTTTAGAATCGGTTGAGTGTTGAGTGTTTGTCAATGCTAGTAATAAATTAAAGTACTTCAATCTGATCAGTAAGCTGTAAATTATAGAATGAGAAGCATGTGCATGAACTGCAGCGACTGACGAGTGAATCGACGGAAATGAGCCACCGTGTGAGCTACTTACACAAGACAATTCAAGAGCGCGAATCGAAGCTTGAGCAACAGGAAACGGAGCTGGTATGCCCTGATTATTGCCACTTTATCTTAAATATATAGCAGAATTACTCCTGTCATAACCTTGAGATGACAAAAAACTCTTTTACCTATTTCAGAAATTGAAGAAAAGTGTTCGAACTGGTAAAGGGACTCACAAGTATTAGACAGGAATGAAATTTAAAGCATATGAAATGAACAGTCTCTCGATCTTACTGGTAGATTGTAGGCCTAAAAATTGATGATAAATTTCCTGCATTTGGAAAACTTATAATAATCTAATCCTTAATTAAACTTTCGACCTACGTATATGGCTTAATTTTTTCTGTAACTTAAGATAATCTGAAAAATTGTTAAGTGATGATTATTTATAGATTACTCCATGCATAATGCAAATTATAATACCACACATCATAAATTTGTATTTTTAAATTTACCGACGTATAATTTATCTGAATCAAAAGTCGTCACTAAGAAAAACCTTAGGTCCCAATCATTAACGAACAATTGTCAGTTTTCAAAAAATTATTTAGATGGAAGGTTCTTAGAAATCGAGAGTCTGAAGTTTCAAGGATGCTTCGAGGGTCCCGATAGATTGTGCGAAAAATAGATATCCATATTATTGCTTTTCTCATAAAGGTCAATTAAATGTTCGCCGGGGTTGGCCACATGCTCTTATCTCTGTAAACTCACTAAATTGTCATTTTTTGCAGTTAAGGCAGAAGGAAGAAAGTTCAAACGCCAAGAAGAAGATGCATAGTTTTGAGAACGAAGTCAAATCCTTGAAAGAAGACATCACCTTCAAGGATGAAAGGCTCCGGCAGCTGCAAGCTCAACACGTATGTTCTATATCGCAGTCCACTCAAATTCAAAGCATTAAGCATCGCAATTACCGCCAACTGTTTACCCTGCAATCAGAGCCTTGAATGGAAATTGATAGCTCTCTATCAAAATAACAGAGAACTTTAAGCAAAATGACTACCAGACAGCTTCACTTGTTTCTGTGGTTTCAATGCAGGCGGACGAACTTAAGCGCTTGCGTTCAGTACAACAAGAACAAGCTACTAAGCTGAGCCATCTCCAATTAACCATTGATGAGAAGGACCACGGTCTCAAGTCCATCCAATCGGAACTGGTTAGTTTATTATGTCCCCTAATTTTCTCCAATCTTCATGCCTTCATTTCGTGTACTACCACAAATCTTACCAGGAAAAAACTCGGTCAGACTTAGAATACACCAAGAGCAGGCTGCAGGAGGTGGAAGCCGATCGTGGCCACATAAACAGCGAATTAATGGAAAAGACTGACAAACTTCGAGCACTCGAACTAGACTGTGTAAGTTTCTCAAAATTGCAGACCTATCTACTAATGTGTAAGTGCTGCTTGCTTCCCATTAGAACCAAGCTGTATATGGGAGCCAAATTTGTTTATAAGCTAATGCCCGTTTGATCATATTCCAACTAGGGTTTGTGATTTTTATTTTTGCTGAACACTATTTCCATTTTAGTGATTCACGTGTTAATATATTATTCAAACATGTTTTAATTAAACAGCAAAGCAAAGCAGACGAAATGGCTCGATTACAGAGCACTCTAGAGGACTGCAAATTGAAGGTGAACATTCTCCAAAAACGAGTAGAGGAACGCGAGCAGCGACTAAGAAAGATCGAGGGCGAGAACGTGAGTCAAAATTTACTCTCGATGCGATGTCGCTATACTCTTATAAATGACCATACAATTTGCAAAAGCATTTTACACTTATATCTAAACAGCCTTTGTCGAAATGAATGATATATCTCCCACTTAAATTTAAATTTAACTCCTTATGCAAGGATGCTACCATTAGTTGGATCATCTCATGTAAAAAATTTACCAACAGTGGTGGGATTTCTGGGATGGTACGAATGGTTCATAAATTCACTAAATCATAAGTAATTTTTCTTATAAACCTAATTAGTTCAACTAGCAACAGTAACCTGGGCAATAAGATTGATGCTCTTTGTGGACAGACAAACGCATTTTTTGAAAGAAGTCTGGGAAGCCTTATCTTGTTAATATATAGGATTATTCTCCTTTCAACCTGCTGCTTAATGGCATTCCTTGAATATTCCACCATTCTTATTGATGCTGAATCCGAAACGGATAACTGCAGGACCTTTACGATTTTAGCAGGATTGACATAATGTGACGGCGCCTCTAGAGGACAATAGTTAGAGCGTATTTTATACTATGTTTAACGAAGTATTGTAGCTCATTGAATGGCAAAAGTTTGAAATGTTTCTTTTACTGCAGTGCATTCAAAGCGTTTCAAAACATTAACTCAGTATGGATTTCTATTCACATTTACACATTTTCTGGACACATACCGTGCCTTATTACTTGTAAAGCTAAATTCGCAGTTCGTATGCACCGAATTATGAGGTCCATATTTTTAACATTTATAATATGGCAAGCGAAAAAGACATAAATGATGCATTTTCTTGGTAAAAACAGCATGACCTTCTGGATGAAATTCATGGTCTGCGAAAGAGAAACCATGAACTTGAGAGCCATATTGACGTTCTTAGACAACGTCTTCTTGACCGGGGAGAGCACGTTTTTCCCACAATTTCTACCTCTACTTCATCAACAAGATTCCATCAGGTAGTTCCCTGATTTGATACTGATGGACGTTTATTAATTGTTTGCAGTTCGTTAGATTCTTAATATAGTTTATATAAATAATAGGTGAATACTTAATTAGATTATTCGTCGTTTAGGTCTCTTAATAACACAAGCCCATTTATGGCAATGAAAACCTTAAGGCGCTCCTGTCAGCTATGCTTTCTCAGTTGGAGATGTGAGCCAGAGTTTGGGGTTTTCATGTATCCAAAATAAAAAATGTTTCGTTAATGCTATTTTTAAAAGGCTGCGACGGAAACATCTTCAGCGAGGCTTACGGCCGAAATTGAGAGCCTTCGAAAACGCAATGCCGAAATGGAGGACGAAATGCTAGTGTTCAAGAAGCGAGCTCAAGATCTACAAATAAAGGTGATAGGTCATCATTGTGCATCCGTATAAGACTATAAGGATCTTGTCTAATTCTTTCCCATTACTTCATTTTAACTACTTTAGGTCGACCAACTCAATTATGAACGCGAGAGCCTCAGTAAATCGTACGAAGAGGAGATGAAGAAGCGTGTTCAACTGGGGGACAAGGCTAACGAGGAATCTGTCGGTTCATCCTTTATGCATTCAGAATTGACAACACTCGAATCGAATTTCCAACTTTTGTGTCCTTGTGCAGGTTGAATTTTCGCAGTCATCCACTGAAATCGAAGGATTGAAACTGGCCATTAAACAACTCAGAGGTGAAATTGAAAGGAAAGAATCCCAGGTTGGTGAATCTGGAGCAAAATGGCAACGCCTTTGCCTCCCAACTTGGGCTATTCTTTATTTCAGATTGAGCAACTGACGCAGCAGTTAGAGCGCTCGGCGAAGCTCTCTCAGCTTGCTAGTGTTCCTGGTTCGGATAAGGATGCTTTCGTAAATGAGTTAAAAATGAGTCTCCAGCGAACTCAACAAGCTTTGGACGCCGCTAATGATCAAAACCGCATTTTACAAGCCCGAAACGAATCGACGTTGCTCGAGTCCCAGCGACAGCATCTTATTCAAAGGGTAAGCAAGCGCTAAAAGCCATTGACGGGAAGCTTGAAGCCCGGGGAAGCTTGACCCATAATGCAGTTTCGGCCCTTAGCTTGAACACCCTAGTCGAGTGTGAACACTATGTATTCATAGCAAAAAGTTGTTTTGTGCGTTTTCTCCTAGCAAGCCATCCAGGAACAGGTGACAGGCCTACAGCATAATGTAAACGAGATGACAATGCAGAACGAGCGGCTACAGCGTGAAGTCCAGCAGTCTTCGAATCGAATTCAAGAGCTAACTCGTCAACTCCGAGAGACGCAGCTGAATTGTGACAACATTGCCAGACAGCGTGACGACTTTCAGAGTAGACTGGAACAGGTGAGTGTTTTGCGTGCATATTAAACTAAATTCATTAAAACTAGCATGAGAAACTCCTGATTTCGTTAGAGGGGTGCAGTTTCAATATATTCATTTGGAATAACTCAAGCTTTTGAATATACTGCTAATATCTAAAACCGGCTTAAGTTTATTTGACAGTTGCTTTAGTTCCTTTGGCGTCCTAGAATTTAATTTTCCTTCTTTACCTTAAACATATTTCGCGCTAGGCACAACTTAGAGATGATACCCATATCTGACGGCCTGGTAATAAGAAGAATGCACCAAGATCGAATTCAATGCTATTAAATTGAAACTGCAATGTGTAGAGTTTCCGATATCGGATTAAAGCATCAAGCTCAACTAAATTCGTCTAAGGATTTTAATGGTACAGATGCTTTACAATCCGACACGGATTCAGCATGTAAAATATTTTTTGGCATTTTTTAATGAGGTTTCTTCTATCCAATTAATTTCCATTTTGAAGGTGTACATTTGGGATTTTACTCTTGGTTGTTAGACCTCATTTCACCCATAAATGTTATTTCTAAAGTTCTTAAGCTAAATTAATTCACCTAACAGTATTTTCAATAACACATTTTTAGGTTAATAACTGGAATGAAAATCCCACTCTACCATAGGTCTCATAAATATGAGAACTTCAACTGCTTACTCTTGTCCAGACAACAGCATATCTCTGGGCTGTGCCGTGCTGTTACTGCTGGTCTAATTCCATAGAGTATTTGTTCTCTCTTTCAAGTTAAGACTTAATTTCTAGTGAGGTTTGTATTGCTAAAACAGCAGTATGCACTCCTGATTTCAGGTACAGTCAGGCCCAGGTATGCGACCCTTCAACGTTGCAGGAGCAAGTATTCTGGGCAGACCGGCATCAGTTGCAGCGGGATACTCTGATCTAGGTGGATTCGGTGGTCCAGCGCCCATCATAACGACTGGTGGTCAATTGTCCCGTGAGCTGGATAGGTTGCACAGCCAACAGGAGGTCATGCGAGGCCAGTTGGAAAACGCTGAGCGGACAGTGCGACAGTTCAAGCAGGAGACAGAGGACGCGAGACGCGAAGCCTCGAGGCTCCGTGAGGACTTGGAACATCAGCGTGAACTCATGAGGGAGATGGAAGAGACTTTCCGAATGAGCAAGGAGGAAGTAGTGAGTTTCAATGTCTGGATGCCCACCTCAAGAAGCGATCTTTAAACTTTCCTTTTTCCCTGCTGGTAAGAATGAATAAGCAGTTTAGAATGTGTTTTGCACCGAGATGGGCAGTTAAGTAATCGGTTTTCTTTAAAAAGGTCGTAAAATGATAGTTATTTATTATTTTTAAGTTAGCTCAGAGTAAATTGAGGCTCTTGGAATCATAAATAAGTCCGAAATGTCTAGCCTCTCTTAGAGACAAGTCCAAAGATTTTAAAGCTTGGATGGCTTTATTCATTAAACAGCATTCGATTCGAGAAAGGTTTCTCCAGGAATAGTTCAATAGTTCATCAAAGCCATGATAAATGCTTTTGAAAGAATATATTCACATAGTTCTGACCTTAACGAAGATGAAATGGACTTTCATGGTATTTTCTACGTAATTCACAGAGCAAGAAAGTTGCTACTGAAACGGAGAAGTACAAGCAACAGCAGGAGGAAACGTCCAAGCAACTGGAAAATCTGCAGAAACAAGTGCAAGCAAAAGATACTCTTGTAAACTGACATCAATTTGCTTCTAAGCCTTACGCATTTACTTTTATTATAAACATACCTATACTTGATGCCAATAATCACCTATTCTAGTCATCAAAAGTAATCGTACTCCATTCACAGAATTTAGTTATCGTGTTGAAAGTTTAGTACTCTGAAATTGCTTTAAAAATTACCAGCTCTAATATGGTCTGTTTGCCATCGTCATTAAGGTTGAACAGCTAACGAAACAACTGAAGACGGCTCAAGAAAACTGCCACCAATTTGAGCAAAAGCTCATGCAAATGAACCAGCAAGTTGAATTACTGAATGCTCAAGTACGTCCTGCACTCTCTATTCTATCTACCACCCCCGAAAGAGGTGAAAACTTAAAAAATTTCTTTTGCAGCAAGACCAAGCTGCCTTTGAGAGAAATCAACAACAACGGTTGAGTTACGAATTGGAGACAGTTAAAAAGGAGTTGAATATTCGCGAGAACCAGGTACTATTCAACCTTTCAGCTGTTTAAAGTTTACCTTCACTGTTTGAGCGTGTAAATCGTGATTGTCATCTCCAAGATTTAAAATCAATAATTTAAAAATGCAATCATTAACATCATGTACAACTGACAATGACATTATCAGATAATAGCTACCACTGAATGAGCTCACCAATACAATAAATATCGAATTTTCGCGGAATGTGTTTCTAACAAGTGAATTTTAAAGTTATTTTTAAGGTAAACTTTTGGCAGATAACCTGGAGTCGACGAAAATAGAAGTGTAAAACAAGGGAAATATCAACGAAATATAAAATTTTATTTGTTACATTAAATATATTTATGGTAAATTATTTTTAATCGATTTAAGTCACAACACGTTTTCGTCTTGAGATATTACATACGTAGACGAACAGGATTTAAGGCTAAAATAGCCTTAAAAACCAAGGCGTAATGCTGGTTATAGAAATAAAAACACCATTTATTGTCGAATATGTTAGACATTGAATGTACAAAGCTCCGCAGCTACAGACCAGGAGATTGTACCGTAAGATTAATTATGTCGCTTTACGTGCTAAACAAACTGTTTGGTGAGTGGTTGCTATCAGGCACGAGACACAGAAAAACAGCAAGTGCAGTCAAGTGTTCAGTTGTAAAATATTCTAGAAATTCAAAAAAACAACAATTCAATGCAAAAAAAAAACAATTCAAAACAGACAAGATTAAATTTAGTGTTGAATCAAAAATTCACATTGACCAGTGGGAGGACGAAAACGTCGGAGATACATAAAAGAATGGTAGTTGTCCTTTCAAATGGCTATAAAACTAAAAACACACTACTTTTCTTCAGTTTAATCAGTTAACTCAGAAGTTTAATCAGTCGTTGAAGGACGCCAATGATCAGAGGCAGGTGATAGAGGAGCTTTCGCGCCAGCTCGAAGCTGCCAAGATGACCACCCAACAGGCAGTGAGCGATGCGGAGGAGGCACAGCGCATAGCTGCGAACTGGGCTTCCGAGCAGAAACAGCATCAGGAGCAGCAAGCCATGGCGGGTGCCGAACAGAATCAGCGGGATAGGGAGGCTATTGCAGCCCTCAGATCTGAACTTCAAGCCGCGCTGAGCGCTAACGAAGTGGCGGAGAAGAAGATACATAAACTAGAGAAGGATCTGCAGAGCCAGATCAAGGCGCTCGATGTTGCGGTGGATAGGGCGCATACGGCAGACGAAATTTGCGTGAGTATTAACGCCTAGATGAAACAATACAATGAATTTTGTTAGTGGTTTTTATTGAACTTGATTTCCTTTCCTTTTCTGCAGTCGATTGTCAGCTTCAAATTAAAGGCTCTAAACTTGCTACAAAATATGTGGATCTAAATACCGACGTGTTTAAAATGGTCTATGCCCCTATCATTTGATTGGTATCGGATACAATATTTCGACCATGAAAGCAAGTGGGAATTTTACAATAGATCAAATGTAATTTCAATAGGAGTGGCCTTGTAAAGTATTAAACTGAAAAAAGAGCGCAGAACAAACATTTCATTGTCATGCAATTTAATTCACTAACATCAACATAATTATTAAGAACGTTGGAATTAGTGATTAAGAAAAGTCACACTCAACAACTAATTCTGACCTACGTGGAGGAACAACTGTAGCAGGTTATCTGGAGGAAAAGGTGCATTAGGAATTCTCTTATCATCCAGCTCTCCAACTAATGACCTTCTCGTTAATCGTTTATGTCCTGCAGTCTCATTCCTCTGAAATACGGATTAACCAGTATTATACGATCTTTGTGTTAAGTCAGGAGAGCTAATCTCACAGTGTCTCCCGTTCCTTAAAAAATCATTAATTCATTATCATAAAGATATGCAAGTTCTCAGCGGAGTTTTGACGACCTATTTAATAATGGAAATATTTCTTCATATAAGATTTGTGATAAACTGCATGGAAATGCTAAAAAGGCGCAAAAGCAGCAATGTTTTACCGCATTTCAGAAAAAAGAGCACCTTCCGATCATCGACAAATTATCGCAGGCCAACCAGGAGTTGCAGGTAGCTCTGAACGAGGCCAGGCAAAACCAGTCACGCAGCTCTAGCTTTGATGAGGTTAGTCACTTAAGGTGTACCCAATAATGCAGATAACATCAGCAATTCCTTATTCTCATGCTCACACATTGATGCATCTTGTTTTACCCCTTGAATCAGGGCTGGAAGCAGGAGGTAGATATACTGAAGAAGGAGCTTGACAAACGGGATATTGTCATTTCGAGGCTTGAAAAGGAATGCGTAAGTATATCTTTTTCTACCTTAAATATGCACACTGCCCTACATATGGGGTTACTGATCACGACTGTTGACTATCCGTAACGCAGTGGGACTCGATTTTGTTCAAGTAGTCTGTAAGCCTTATAGACACTGTGTTTGCTGCTTCTTAATTCATTGTACGCGTTTGTGGCCTTTTAGTAGCTTTACAATTCTAATTTTCAAAGTGTGCTCTATTAGTATCCGCCTATTGTGGATACCTTGTGAACACCATAACGGTCCTGTCCAAGTTATTAAAGTGATATTTTCGAATGAATTGTGGAACCAACTAAGCTGTCAGTCAGTGAATACCATTTGTGAATCGCCTGGTTTTTGTAGCCGATGAAATATGCATTGCAGACCATTCGGAGAGAAGATGTTCCAAACGATTTTCCCTCCAATCGAGGTGTTTGACGCACTCAAAGACATCCAGAGCAGATGAAGATGTGTATATTTATAAATAGGCCCATTTTCCCTAACAACAGCCTTATTTGATGATTAACGTAGTAAACGTTTTTTCCGCTTTCATCAAATAGCAGGAAAAGCACGTGAGGAAACTGGAGGCACTTCAAATGCAGCTGCGAAGGTACGAGGACGAAATGAACGATATGAATCGAGTCCTGGATGAACAGCGCAAAGGCATCGAGGAGAGGGACCAACTCGTACGGCAAATCCGGGCTGAGGTGGTAAGAATGTTATACCAACTTCAAATTTAATGTCGAATTGAATGCTATCGATTAAGGGGAAATGTGCAATCATAATACCAATACAAGTCAAAATAAATGTCAAAAATTCAAAGAAGATCAAGGTTAGAATTATATCTGACTGAATAAAGGGCAATTACGGTCCTTAAATGGTGATTGATTTCATTCAAACCAATTGTCTTTGACTGAAATGGACCATGACCAGATCTGACGTGATTATGGAAGCACTTTTCGGAATTCAAACAATTTAAGCGGTATAAAATTCCAATAGCTTATCTACCAATTTTCCTGGTTGTGTAGAAATGCGTTGCTAGAACACATCTTTTGTTCCAATATTTTTCACTTATTCCAATAGTCAAAGGTACTATTCCGACGTTTCCTTGAGTTTATGTTAATTTAATTAACCTGCTACCTTGAATGTGTTAGCTGTTTAATAACCCATTTCTCACAGCAAAAAAACGGTGGAGGGGCTGAGCTGGAGAAACTCCGGGCCGAGCACTCCCGTTGCACCCAGCAGATTCAACAGAAGCAACAGCAACTGGATACGCTCATGAAGCAACTCGAACAACAGGCAGAAGAGATTCTCACCACCAAGTATGACACTTGCCATATTAAATACCACGCATCTAGTTCACAATCCCACTAGCTCAAGATTGAGGTTTGGCCTAGCTATTACTTTTATGCATTACACTCATAATAGTGTAATTAATGCTCGTCTCTGAATCTTTTCCCATCTTCTAATCCACTTGTCTAGAATCTTGCTAATACATTTATCTATGATGATCAGCTTCTTTCTTAAGTGCTGAGTAGCACGGTGATTTATTTGATTTATGGAGATAGTGGGCAACTCTTTGGGCACTACAGTGATTTCGCTGGCACAGAATGTGGTTTGGGAGAGTTACGAGAGTTTTCGAGTGATGGTGAGAAGGGCGAATGGACTGCATGAAAGCCAATTGCGCATTTGCAGAATTGAGGCACTCACCGCATCCGTGTGCGAGAAGGACGCAAATATCGCTCTGGTGCAGACCACCGGTCCGCAAAACGCCGCGAGTAATCAGGCGGTGCAAAAACTCGCCGCCGAAAAGAAGACTATTCAAACCCAGCTCCACCAACTTGTAAGTACTTACCTACGACATTAATTGTCCTCTTTATTCTTCTCTTATCAGTTATGATTCTGCAGGGTATTCCTTGTTCCTTCAGGGTATTTTTCGCGTAACATGCAATATAAGGAGAACTCATTTGGGATTTGACGGAAGATAATATTATACCAATGATACTAATGGGCTAATCTAGAAAACATCAAACCATTTCTTAAAAACAAAATTCATGGTATTTGTGTACACCATTTAGAGTTATTTTTATCTTGTCGTTGAGAGTAAGTCGTTCATCAATAAAGGGGTTTTTACTTATTCATGCCTTTAATTACTAGTTTTAAATTAGCTAAATGTTTTTCAAAAGCAAAACAAGGAAATAGTTTCAGACATGATGCAAAGATTGATAATATTTGAGAAAGTCTCTTAAATATTGGCTCTTTTCTCAATAACGTGTTTTCATTCGTTTTAGACACTAGCCCGGGATGCTCTAACAGAACAGAGGAAAGCCCAATAGGATCAATATCACCGCTTCAAAGCACCACTCGATGAATTATGCCTGCAGTATTCTCCATTCTCTCAGAATCGAATCTGATCCATACTAGTTCACAAAAAGGTGTCGAATATTGACCTAGATTCCTTTTTCTTGACTATTTCGATCAATTCGCTGAAGGACTAGAATTTTTCGGTCTCGTAGTTATCATCGACTTCGGTCAAAATGTTCTCTTGTACAAAGCTGCTTTATGCTTTCAATTTCCCAAAAAGATTCTCGACTGTTTTTCTTAACACACTCTTCTAAATGCATTAAATTATATCTTAACCATTCCAGTGCACTACGCGTTTATGTTGTGTACCTTCTGGTTCATTTTTGTCGTTATAAGAGCATATGATATAAAATTGATACTCAGACTTTTAATCTTCCGAAATTTCAATTAGGAACGATAATTTTGGAAATCCACTTCTCCCAGTCGATTAAATCGCACAATTGTCGTAGAATTTTATCGGATGATAATGGTTCCGTTTTACCTCCCGAGATTTTGCAGCCATATGGATCTAGGAATAGAATCAATTCCATAGAGGATGATAGAATTTGTGCAAAAAAGCTTAAAGCAGTAGTGTTTTAACCAAAACAGTCATTTAATAATATTCAACTACTGAGGTTTCGAGAAACTAAAGGTAAGTTAATGAAGTCTCCAACCTTTAGATTTCACCAAACACTTTGAATCAATATCTTCGCCGTGAACGAAATCTTTAAATATCCGCTTCAGTTTGGACTTGAAATCTCCGAATTTTCGGTGCCGCAGCGAGGTAAAGGCATTTGGCCTACGTGATCCAACTTGCTGTCCGGTGAGAATCATCATATCGAGGGAGTTGAAGGCATAGCGCTTCGGTACTGGACTGTTCGTGGTTATTCGAGGCCCTGGTGTGAACGGTACCACTGTATCAGGTACTGTATCAAGGAAAAGTTTGTAAAAGACGCCCTTTGATCTGACCAGTTTCGACAGAACCCATATTTGTGGACAGGTGAAACGTAGAATGCTTAGTAACTCTATATGGACCGATTTCCTCGTACGACGATATTGCTGAGGGACGTCTTTGGCTAACTCCTTTCTCCATACTTCACCCAAAAGTTTCTTCATGTCCTGTACAGTCTGGTGTCGCTTCAAGTCCTTGTATTTGTACAGCATCTCAACGATATCGTTGATTTGGTCTCCGTCGTCCTGATCAAACCACGTCAGACCCAGCCCTGGCCATTCCTCTAGCTCGTTTGACAATGAAGAAAATACTATTTGCATGGGTTTCCCACCTACAAATCAACATTTTTTGGTCCATAAATATTTCCACTTTTGATCACATTCGCTAGTCAGAGGTATGAGAGGAGCTCATTACTCCATTACATATAAAAGATTTTCATTAGTAAACTCATTATACGTATAGATATACCCAATTGTGTAATTGAAATAGGAAGCTAAATACTAAATTACCCTTCACAAACATTCTTTTTAAATCATTGGGAGTCCAGTAACTAGGAGGAGGGACTATTCCAGATCGCGCTTCTACAGATATCCAGCTTAGACCGCTGGTTTTCTTGGTCACGATTTCGCCAATCATATTCGCATCTTCGAAGAGCTTATCCAATATCGAGTAAAAATGTGGTATCGGTATTTGCATAAGCTTTTGTTTCACTGATTCGAGTTTACAGGTATTGATTATTTGCCCTGGTGTAGACGTGACGCAGTGGCTTCCAACATATCGAGTTATGAGCTTCGTGAAAGCTTGCTCAACAATGGTGCCGTTTGAGTGTTCATCGAGCTTACTACCCCAGTGAACAGCTCCACTGGAAAGCCACGCCCTGTGGAAAAGGGCTTCATTTTTATCTTGCATATAAAGCAACGCCAAAATGCTTGTGGCACCAGAGCCATAACCAAGGACGGTTATACGGTCAGGGTCGCCTCCGAATTCTTTTATGTGTTTCTTTATCCACCGAAGTCCTGTTAATTGATCATGCAAAGCGTAATTTTCTGGCAGTAGAGTGTAATTATGTTCACCAATCGACACGGGTGAGGACATGTCAAAGAAAAATCCTGCCAAACCTAGACGATAGTGCATGTAGACCCATACAGCATCAGAGTCGATGACCGCCGAGTCGGTGGGCAGAAAAGCAGGTTTTCGGTTAGTTGGAGGTAGAAGAGGCTCTGTAAAGAATTGGAAGCCTGCGATGACCACAATAACTGGTCTTAGGGACCCACTGTACAATGGAGTCAATACATCCATTTGAAGGCATCTTTCTTCTTCAAAGAGGCCTTCAGAATTTGTGAGATCGAGTTTTCTTTTTGGCACAGGCTGACAGCAAAAACTCGTAGGTCTCGGAGTACCCAGCTTGCAGGTCCACCTACTACTCTTAAAGCTGCATCGATCGTGATGGGCCAAAATGCATCCCTCGATACCCTTCACCTCTCTAGGTTTTTGCCAACGCAGATAGGGAACGCCTCCTCTAAGCTTGGTGAATTCTCTCAGAACATCCTCTGTTTGTTCATCCGGTTTGGCAAGCGGTGGGACAGCGTAAGGAACTCCATAGAAACGAAGCACTGAATAATCTTCGTTCCATTTGCCTTGGAGAATGGCACAATCATTGGAAGCATTTGGTGAGGGTCTTGGTTCAGGAGGTAGGTTTAGAATTGCAATTGCCAAGTGGGTAGTTAAGAGTATTGTAGAGAAAATCAGGAAGAGAATCAAACATTTATCCAAAGGACGGTGAAAGGTAACTGCAAAACCTGGTGGTGCCACGCTGGGCCTACCGAATTCGAAAAAGTCATCGGGCTCTTGAATTTTGCGATATTGTATCACTCTTAATCTTTCGCAAGCCATTTAACTATTATCGATCAACTTCATTCCTGGAATCCTATATTTCAATCCAAATCGTCTGTAAATTTAATTATGGTCTTATGTAAATGCAATTTACTCTTCATTTAAGGCTTGAATTGGCTTCTCAAATTTACTCAGTTCTGATCTTGGTCACAAAGTAACAAAATAATATAGCATAATATATTTGTTCAGCAAATTCATCTCAGCAGTTATATTAGGTTGGTGATTTGAAGAATGATAAAAACAGTTTTTAGGTATTATTCTGGTCATGTGGCTGCATTCTTGACTTCAATTTTTTGATGTATTCTGGCCATTACGGCCAATATATTGCATATTACCACGTCCATTCGCAAATGTGATTTCAAGGTTTACAGTCGTAGGAATAGGTCTAACCAGTGTTTAATAAATTTAATAAGCTATCCAAAATCTGGCAGTAGCATTGGGTCAGAGGCTACCTGCCTGAAGATATAATTTACGGTCATGAAACCATCTAAACGATATCCTATCACACGATGCTTTACTGCGTCTCGTATCAAAAATCAAGCGCACAGCTATAAATGCTCCATTTATTGGAGTGCCACAGAAAGGCCATTGTAGGCATATGGAATATGCTTCAGGTTTGCTTTCTGAATCGAAATAACCACTCTCGTTAAGAAACATTTTGATTTTAATATTGCCTTCGATAAATAATACCCACTTGGTTGTCAACTAATGCAGTTGTGTGACTAGATGAATACCTTATTCGTACAATTATCAAGATTCTTTTTCCCTCAATCTGACTTGAGTTTACTTCAAAGAATCGATGCAGTACAACTCACCACATACATTTTCCAGAGATCAAAGATTTACTGAAACCTCTTTAAAAGGAGTAAAAATTATTGAGACAAAGTGTAATGGGTTTCGGTGCAAAGGCGTTAAGACAGCTACCACATCTCTGGACTCGATGTGAGTTGGGCAAATGGGGCCACCCATTGGCTGGTGAGAACTGACCAACCACACATAGCCTCTGATGGGATCGAGGCTCGAGTTTACAGTGGCGGTACTTCAAACCGGCTGTCAACCTAAGTTTTCGCTAGCCAAAGGTACGTTTTCGCCTTAATTTTGTTATTTATGAAATAAACCACTAACACCACTTTATTCAATTACCCTTTCAATAATTAAAGGGGCTAATCTTTAAATATACAATGTATTTGTTTATTAAGTAATAGATTCAGCATATGGTATCGTAGATTAGCTTAGATAGGGAGGAGTATTCACATGAAGGAAATTCATATTTAATTTAGCTAAAGAAGTGCTTGAGTTTGTTATAAGTCATTGCATACTAAAATCAAAGTAGACGGCTTCATTTGACGGCAATTTGCCTGAGCATTTACTCTAAACATGACAGTTAAGTTACTGAAAATAATTTAGACTATTTTTCAGGGAATTTGAGCATTTGCTGCAAAACCACTTCGCTGACAAGGCTAGAAGTTACTTTATCGATTAATGAACTGCTCATTTTGCGCTAAAACCACACTATCACTAAAAAATTTAAATTCAAATTCATTTTAACCAACTGTTTTTAGGCCTTGGTATTAATTATAATTAGGTTATTTATTTTGCATAAGGCAAAACATTCCAAAAATAATTAGGTGGTTGAAGGGCAGCCAATGTAAAAAGCTTTGGTACAATTACGGTACCTAAATATCCCAAAGATTACACTAAGGGAATTTAACTCTAATTGAACTCGAACCTTAGGTACTTTTGATTCAGGAAGTACTTTTGTTTTATTCCTTTTAGATCATGGCATCCACAAGCTTTACAATCTCAGGTGAACCTACCCCAGAGAAATTTGACCCAAAGTTTGATTGGTTCATGGCATTTGTGCTTGTCACGGCGATTCTTCTGCTTGTTCTAATCACAATCGTGTGTATCCTTGCATACATAATCCGTCGGATGTACATCAAGATTAAGCGGCTCTCTCCCATCACAGACAATGATGCGGATATGATCTTCAGCTTTTCTAACAAACACGCTGAAATGATGGATAACCAGATCAGCGTTTCGAACAGCCATGCCTCTTTGACAGACCCTTGGAACACACGTTTGGGACGTAGTGTTGACCAGTGCAGCTGTCACCAGAAATGTGTCACTCTGAAGCAGAAAGGTCTAATGCGTCTAAGCACACATTTTCACACATACCCAAAAATGCAAACCGGCGGGAGACGAAAAGGCTGGACTCAGAGAGTATTTTCACAGCCCGCGGCTCTCCACTACCCACAACACCCCATTTCCTCAGTTCCTGAGGAGCATATCAGAACAAAGATACCCAGAAACAGAATGGTGGAAAGGCTCCTAATGGAGATGGCACAGCAACGTGAAGTAAATCTTAACTGGCCTGGTTTAAACTCATAAATATTGAAAAATAACACAAACAATTCAAGGAGTAATGGACCATTCTCATTCTAAAGTGACTAGAAAGGCACTTTTTGATTAACTCAACTATTCCTTTTATTTAAACCTCATTGTGAGTTGACGAAAAGTTGAAGATCGGTTTTATGACCCGAAATTCCTTTGTTCCACAAAACGATAAAATTACATTCAGATTCGACTTTATAAAAATGTGATCCTCAATAACGGAATCTATGTACCTAATTAAAGGTCTATATTTTCACTTGTAAAACTACTACTAATCTAATCACGTAATAAACGCATAGTCTCTGCTTAAGAGAGTGGCATGTATTTGAATGTCCAGGTTGACTGAACCAATGGGAAATTATTTTGTATGCTTACAGCGGTGCTTATAAGGTCTGTCTAGTTCAAAGGGGCATGATGAAAAGCGGTTATTTCCATAATCAGACGATTTAAGCGATGGGTAATCGAAAGCAAAACCCATATTTGTCATAGAGGTGGCGAATACTCGTCCTTTAATACCCTCTTTGAAGCTTGGTATAGAATGACTTGCAATTGGATCATTCAAAAACCTTCGTTCAAGAAATAAGCCTTAAGTATGATTTAAAAGGGTTACAAACCTGTAGGATTCCGTTGAGGTAGTCGTATGGACTTGTCATATTCCAGTGGCCCTAGATTGAGTAGAAAACGAATGGAAGAAGTTATAACCTGTAATAATCTAAAATTTTGTTCCTACTTTAATATCGGTGAACTTTTGAATACCCATTTTAGGTAATGTATTGGCATCAACTAAAATTAATCTTTTGCCGTCAATGTTGTTGCCTTTGAAACATTCCTGTAATAATAAAACTTAATTTATTTTACTTTGTACTGCGGATATCCTAATTTTTCAATCCACTCTTCAACTTGTTCAACGGTCCAATAATGAGCCTCCGGTATCTCTTCAAGCATTCTTAGACCTAGGCAACACACAGCACGCGGTTGCTACATTTATTTAATACATTGATCAAGCATAACAAATTTCAAGGTCACTAATCTATGTATAACTTTCTATCCACGCAAAAAATGGCACTTCAAATTCGAAAATATACTTGATAAATGATATTTTTGGAAGTAAGTTCAAGTTCAAGAGGAGTTATGGGATATTAAACTACAGAAGTCAATCATGAACTAAAAGCATGGCTGTCGTACGATTAATTTTGAGTTTTGTTGGACCTAATTTTGGTTAATCTTGTATAATATGTATAAATATGTTGTTCTCCTAATAACGTACTTTTCAGACAGACTTTCAATTGGTCGATTTTTAATCCCATGTCGAGCACAAGGCCTCGGATTTTTAACCTCAGTACATACGTCTGCGATCACAAAGTAAAAACTTCTCAGTTTTGCCCAATAAATACGAAAATGCAATTGAAAGCCAGAATTACGACCTAGTGAACAGAAATAGACTTTCCATCATTTTGTTGATACTGATTTCGAAAATATAGCTTAAAAGTTTCAATTTTATTCAGCATTTTCGTCGAAATCTTTTGTTGTTGTATAAGATCACCGTGTTTCAGTGAATTGGTGCATTTTGTCTTTCTTAATATTCATGAATCAAAATTATTCATTAGTTTGACCATTCCATCGAAAAAATTTAGCTACCTGGACATAGGAGACCAACTCATTCACCTTCAAATGCTGCGTCTACCTACGCCAGTTAATGACCATTTTTGACTTCCCCATAATCACATCTTCAAAGTCGAAAACCAGAGTGCATCTGTGTTACAAAGGATTTAATGGTTAATTTCTTCGTAGCCATTATGACAGGCAATATTTATATTCTGTAGCTGTTTAACTCTGACGACCTTAACACTGGTGTTTTTCGAAAAAATTGAAAAAAAGTTTTATCACCGATGGCTAGTGATTGTGTATCATTGACATCTTAACGCTCCCCTTCCATAAATCTGTCCTCGATTTTCATTGACTGAATGGTCGGTTCCATTTTAATAGCTCTAAGTAGTGAGGTTATTGTGAAGCTGATACCTTTTGGAAATATATCCAATCCCCTCTTCCTGTGCTACTCTCCCTCTGTCTACTGTCCCTTTCATACAGTGAGAAAGCATTAAACATTGACTGTCATGATGGATATGGGAAGGTAATATTTAGCAGGGTACGGTAAGGAACTTATAAAATGCGTTTGAGGAATACAGTTTTTAGCTATTTGCTTCGGTAAGCGAGTCTACAAGGTGATAAAATTCAGTTGTATATTTCCAGCTAAAATGAGTGTAACTGAGTTTTCTCAGTCTCTTTTCAAGGATTTGTGATTCGTAATCATTCTACTTAAAATGCATTAAGTAGCGTTATATTTTAGTGCAGTGAAAATAGTTTCAAATTTAAATAAAAATAAACAGTTAAATTAATATCTGCGCCTTTGACATTAAAAAGAAATATCGGAGGATATTATGACGATTATTAATGAGTCTAAATCTTCTACTATAGTGGAAATCTCTTATTTAACATGGCAAACGGTATGTCAAAGGTTCATATCATCTTCCTGTTTCTTTAACCATTTCTTGTTGAAAACTATGTATTGGCTTGTAATTAGAAGCCCAATAAAATAGATATTAGGTGTAGTTGAAACAAAACAGGTGATTACTTACCATAACTTATGCACAAGTGAAGTTATAAAGCTTAATAACGATAGCAGTGGGCTATAGTAGGCAGAAAATAGTGCATTCCCTCATACCCAAACAACAGCCATTTTACTTCCGCTCTCATTGATCATTCATTGGAAAATGCCCATAAACGCTGCGTTGGCATCAGTAGAAACTGCACCTAGATCGACAACATAGACCGTTTTCACTCTCACTCGCCATGATAACATATACGAAGAGTATTTGAGAAGGAGTTGGTCTTTTTAAGTACGCAAATGAGTTTTACCAAAGTTGGTGTCTGTGATTACCACTCGTTAGTACTCAAGTGACTCTTCTCTGCCGTCAACTATGCCAAAGGTATGAGGTGGGCTGATTAGGGAAAGAAGTGTGTAGGTTTAGAGTCAGTCCACAGTGTTGCCGTGTGTACATTCACTGACTGAGCGGTGACTAAAATGTGAATATCGCTAGATTTCCAATGGAAAGGCAGCTCTTGGATCCAGAAACCTAAGAAACAGCGATAATGACATTCTGAAGGGCATTTTTGAATCAACCATGAAGAGAACTTTTCCAATACATCTATTGTTTTGGGGATTTACACATTTTCCAAACCACAGGTCCTTGGGGGCTTGAACCAGGTGGGCATTCCCGGCTTTAGTTTACTTGTAGCTCCAATCAAAGTGGAGTGGGGATTACTCCTTTGCGTCATATCGCTGAATGCCGGGCATTGGAAGTACAAGTGGTCGAGATGAACTTTAAAGCTTTCCAAGTGCACTCCTCCCGGATCGGCTCTGTCAGCGCTGTAAAAGTTCATAATAACTAGCAGAAATCTTCTGACGGATTAGTGGGAGGTGAAGGTTTTGGCACGTTTGTGCATTGGGTCACGTTATAACCTAGTGAAATTACTCCATACCGATTGAAAAGAAGACAACATTAAACCTTGCATGATCACTTGCTGCCCGTGAATTTTGTGTTGATAGTGAATTATCATTTAGAATGTGACATAGAAGTATGAGTAAGCAGAAGGTAGCTGAGTTTAAAAAACACTTAAAAACTTTAAAATTTGTTCTTTAGGTGGCAACATATCCACTTTTATATTACCTCCCAGATCCATCACCTTTGATTAAAAATCCTAAACTGGGAGACAAACATTTATTAGACGAAAAACGAGTGTCGGAAGTTTACCGATACAAGCCCAGTTTGGAATGTTTATGTGATACAAAAAGAATATGATTATAAACGAGACATGAAAAAAGCACAAGCTCATAACATTTGATGTTGTAGAATGGCCGACATATGCAGGCCTGTGCATCTAATTACGCTGGGCAACGAGGTATATAAGTGCTATCATTTTACGCCTCAACCCCAATTTAAATAGGCTAACAGATGTGTTAAATCTATTGCCCACTTCCCTCTGCTTTATTATAATCCTAGGGAGAAATTCGAAATTCGAGCTCATCATATTAATAAAGTATATTTTATCAGCTTTAAGGGATGGCAAAAAATGAACCACGCACCCCACATAATTTAGCGTCTAACATCAACTGAAATATAACATAGCCTCGTTCAGGATATGAACAATCCTCTTTGAGGTTAAAAAGCCAAAGGAGTAAGTATACCTCATGTGGTAGCCAGTATTAACGATATTTGAGTTATGATTTAATTCTCAGCTTATTTGTATCTTAACAATCGAATAAAAATGATCTAAACTCATGTACATTCATCTGAGCACTTTAACTGGTTATATTTTGCTTGGGAGGTTGTATAAACATTCATGGTGCTTCACATGGCATATTCACGCAGTGGAATAAACAACATAGTTAGATTTGGCAAGACTGCCTTCAAAATCATGAAATGAAAGTCGGAGTTGCTTCATCCATTGGATCGGACGAATGGCATTATAAGGAATGAAGACAGGACAGAAATACAGGAGATAGAGATGGTCAACAGCACGATAACAATGTTGAGGTAAATACATGGGTCGACAAATATGCTAGAAATTGGTTTTCAGGTCGGCGGCAGGGCGTGGACGATTAAGAGGTGCCAAGCTCTCCCTTGTTGCCATATAAGAGAAGTCCTTAGTAAGTGACTACCATTAACCGTAAGTAAAATGTGAAACATATGTACAAAGTAGTATACATGACAAATGTGATTGCAATTAATGGGTGCGGCTATTTGAAGTGAACAGTATCCCTTTATTTGCTCCTTTGCAATCATTTCTTATGTGATTGATGATTTGTTGCACATACTATTTAATATTTCAAAACTTTTAAAATGTCCCGATTAAGCATTCAATAGCAGTTCCAGTCACATTTTCTTAAGGTTTTCGAAGCAGAAATTTGTGCAACTGGATCAATGCCCCTTTTTATGAATTACGAAGTCAATGCGCTTGCTGCTATGAATATGATAAAGTGGATCCAATTGAGATACCGCATAGCTAGCCGTTCTTTTCCGCAAAGGAAGAATTCGCTAGTTGGAGATGATTAATGCAGTCTAGGCAACGTGACGTTTGCCTTCTTGAGATCGCTCCTTAACTCACAGTGTCTCGGCTCTCGACACATTGGTCCTGGTTTCTTCCGACGGGATATACTGGTCATTGACGAGCTTGCCTCATCACACAGCAAGTAGAGCATTTTGATTGGATGATAAAGTGAATATTCAACATGGTTTAGTAATCTCTAACTTCGTTGACACAAACTATTCTGAGTCAATGTAATGTGCATGCCAGATTTCAAGTTAGAACCCAAAACAATAAATTTCCTAAGAATTTAATATCAAGGTTTCGTTGCTATCAAGATTAACCTATGCGTGACTTCATTATTGAATTCATAAACCCAGCATGTTTTCTATTCCTATGAGCTCTGTAGCATCATAATAAACCACTAACATCAAAATCTCCTGATTTGGCATGAGAACCCGTACTTGATGCAGACCCGGAGTTTGCAATTTGTGGAACCGGTGATAAATTAGGTAACTGTTTGCACAAAAAAGCAATAATTTATATTTTCAGTACCTTTGTGCCTATCGCGATTTTTAGTAACTCATGCACTGAAGCATGTGGTATGGCAAACTCATAGCGAAACCTCAGTAAACCATGGGTGAAAGCTAATTCTCATCAGGGAGATGCACAGTTGCATACCAATTCAGCAGAGTTTTTGTTTACTTATTTTCGTACCAAAATGCTATAAATTGATTTAATTTTGCTCCTTTTTGAGATGGATAGTTCGTCTATTTGTATTTTATTAGAGCCATCGATTGCTTTGTTGGAACCGGTGATTAGACAGAAACATGGTCGTATGCTTATTCCATACTCAGATTTCACTTGCAAATTTCGGTATAATGTCGATACTTATAATATGGAGTTGGTCACACATCGTCTCATGTAAACTTGGCCTGTAAACACGGAAAGTGTTTTGAGCTTCAATGAACACACCTGACAACTTTGTGATCGAGTACGCAAGGTTCTAATAGCTGTCGTTGACGCTTTTTCCACTGAAACTGGACTTGGTTATTTGACTCACGTTTTTCACCATTTTCAAAGATAACCCCATAAGGAATTGATGAAACATCCAGGTGGATGGGCCTTGCATATCAATAGTTATGTGAAACACAGCTACTAGAACAGGAAACCTACTATATCGCAATTATTTAGACAAAATAGATAACCAGAAATACAAGCTCTTTGGTTATGAGCAGGAATCTATTATAAAATAAGCGGTCCAAGAGTAAAGTTCAAGAAGTACTTGAAGGTTTCGTGGAAGTTGAAATCGTATGACATTCTTTCATGTTGTTCCATTTGTGGAGCAGTAAATGAATTGCGCACAGTTTGACCATCAAAAATCAAATTTCCTTCTTTGATCGCTGTAAAGCGGTCAATTCTACCGCTTTTTCTCAGGGAAATTCCATACCAGGATTGGCTGTTGTGGTAGCCCCTGTCGGGCAGCGAAACTACTCAGTACGTGACGGTATGCACGTGGTCCCGCGCCCAGTGCACATTCGAACAGCGTAAATAGCCACTCCCTGTGCTATTTTTATCCCTCTCGAACGACATGGTGGAGGCTCTGCCTGCTATGTGCCTGTGTCCTTCAGCCGCTTCAAGGCACTCAGACATCACCTGGTGATGTGTGAAGGCTGAAAATCCTCCAACGCCATTTAAACATTCTACAAAGTCGTCTCTTCTCCATTTAACTACTTTCTTATCTGTCCTGTTTCCGTCTTGCCTCAGAAAAAAAAACATTGCATATCTTCCAGGAAAATGGATGTTAATAATGGCCTCAAAACATTAGGCGAAATTGAAAGTGCCCAATTCAATCACTTAATACCAAACTGGAGCGCTTGTCATTCAAGGAAACTATTTAGACATGGAGCAGTGTTTGTGCCAATTTTGTGTCTCTCACGCGAATTGGAGCGAGAGTTTCCATTTATTTTTCTAGCATTACGCATTCTTTGAATAAGGATTGACGAACTAAACGTTTACTAAAACCTTGTGTTAATTCTAGCTAAAACAACCCTTTTTAGCTCTTCACCACAATTTCATAAAGTTTTCTGTGTTCCAGTCTACTAGAAACAGCCTGAAATAAAGGAAGAACCCTCGGTAATGTTTGCAGAACTTAGGATTATTTGGATCAAAATCAAGGATGAAATTTTCGGCGTTGCTCCGTAAACTACCGCATTAGATCATTCTTGTAAACTCCGCAATGGTTTGGATCTGCCCACAAAACACTTTCGAATTTCGATGCAAGGAGTTCATGGCTTATTGTATTAAATCTTAGATTATTGACTGATAAATAGGTGCTAATTCATGACTACCTACAATGCAATAACATTTTTGTCGATACGTAAGCTAAAGTGAGTTTACTTTCCATATCTTCGTCTTACATAGGTACGTACGAGATAACCACAAGCTCCGCTTTGGAAAGAGAAGTGAACTTTGGTGTGGGTCGTGTAACCCGAATTGGCACTTTGTCCTCTTTATGGAACCACATAAAAGAATTTCAGATTTTTCATATCCCCACACATAAATCGATGGAGCTTGAAAACAAATGGGCCAAACTTGAATCAGGTGGATCTAACTTCCTCTCAAAGTTCATTAACCAACAAATTTCTTATTAAACAAGATTGAATGCAAGTTTGTTCGTTCATAAGATCCTCCAAGCTTATATCTTTAGCACTTAATAGGGTAACCAACTTCGATGAATTAACGCTCTCTGCGCCTAACAATGCTACCGAAAATGTACAATCAGAATTGGGCCTGAAAAAACTGGAATCGTTATATTTGTTCCGTTTATTAAGTCGATATCAAGCAGGAATTAAAGTGCTTCAGTTTCAGTAGGGGATAATTTCTAAGCATGCATTGAATTTGATATTTAGATGGATTCCATTGCTTAAATATCTTTCTGCACAACAGTTGCTTGTAAAACATACCGTTTTAGTTGAATGAAGAATTTAAAGAGGTATTCTGAACGTTTCCCGGACCTTAACATAAAACACAATCTCAGAAGTTAACGAGAAACCAGGGTGCCTATTTCACAGTTATCATAGATCTTACAAAACATTATTGATTGATTGGTGTTATCGCTCAGAAGGCTCATCACCAGGCGTGACTCACTATCTCCTCAAATAAAAATAAAAAAATTAAATAAAATGAAAAATTGTGTAATGCTTGAAAAAACACGAGGGTAAAACTTGGAGTTTAGAAAGGTCATCTACGTGACCTTTCAAGAAAGCGTAGATGGCCGCAATTTTTCATGGTGTTCACTGCACTCGGATCGAAACAAGTCGAAGTATGTTGTGATCAGCAGGGCCTGCGCGTGATTACATTGGTGAAAATCGTTCGTTAAGGCGTGGCTATCGACAATTTTCTTGATAAATGCTCGCTCATTTTATGAATCTGTGTGTGGTCAGCTACGCTCAGCTCTACGCTGCGTGATGAAATATCTATAAACTAATTCCCTGTTACTTGTTACTATTTAAATGCACGTTGTCAGGTCCTGGCTTTGTGATTCCCAATTCGAGAGACTGGACCAAAACGCAAGCCAAAAATCTTCCGTATTCTAGCATAAAATCATCATAAGGTTTCTCTAAAAATGGGCGAATGGAGAACGAAGCAAAAATTTTCAATTTGTGAAATCTTTTTAATAACTGTAATACATTAAAAACCTAAGCCTTTCTTCATCTATGTTGGAAAACGACTTGAGTGCTGGCCTGATTCATGGAAGAAATTAACTTGTACCAACATGATTCCAGCTCAATCGTGCTACATCTTAAACATTATAAAAAATCCAGTGTCACGAACTAAGGTACTGCACTGGGGACTAATGGGCGACTGAGGCAGATTTCCTCGGAAATCGGTAGAAAAAAGTGTTGGAGAGGTATGGGTTGAATTCAGATGCCCGGCCAATAAGAAGCAGCCCTCTGCCACACCTCAGAGAAAGTCAGAAATGTTTAGAACTGCACCTGTCTATCCAGTGCGTTGCCAGATCTTAACTCGCCCATGGAAGCTGGTGAGGACGACGTTAATCAAAGCTCTACAGGCAAGTCAATCAATGGAATTAAAGCAGTTTTACGGAGCCCATCCCTGGGAAATAGTCAAATCAGCTTATTTAAGGCTTTGGGCGAACTGAGATTTCATTGGGCTCTAATGAAGGTGGTTCTGACTGCAATGCCTTGACAGTAGTGGAATTTCCCATTCTATTGAATTGACTTTATACCTTTTTCCAGACGAGATTGTTAAATGTCTCTAGACGCTTTGTACATAGGAAGTTTTATTTCCAATTCATTTCTTTTTGATGGGTGAATGTTCTTTCTGATCAGACCGCCTTCCCGATGCTCTGCGAGGCATGCATAATTTTCTTTCACTTCTGAACACCAAACAGCTACTTCGACAATTTGAGAGAGAGGAGGATAGGCAAACTGGGCGAATCGTCTCCGGGCTGGGAACGGTCGGTGACTCAGAGGACACGAATTGCCTCTGCAAACGCAGCACCCAAGTTTTTAGAAATCGCCTAGTGATTCATGAATTCACTTGCAGATAGTCGCCGCTTCAAATTTTCCCGTAGGACCGCCATTCCAAATGGCATTTTACATATTGAAATAAATGATTTATACAATTCATGATTATACGGAAGGTGGTGCTTTAGCCAGCTACGAGTATAGACTATTCATTTGGTTAGCGGAAATATCCCTATAAGTCAAGCCTAACTAATTAAGTTAAAGGTCTAATGGAATATTTTATGGTATCAGTTGAAATTATGAGTGGCTGAAATATTGTGGACGAACTTTCCCAACGGTACATAAGCATTAGCATATGTCAATCTATGTTCCTGCTAGTTGACTTTCAAGCACTTGAGAATGTATATCGTTAACGGTATCACTTATTGATCCTGCAATATACACTAATACAGAATCTTCATTTTACACTGAATTTGTCATTGCATTCTGAAATAGAGGTGCTAATTGAGTCTCATTTAGGGTGCCAAAAGGCACCATTTAGTCCTCCGTACCTTCATCTTCCGTCTTTCTTAAAATCAAGGTCAGAATGCCATAACATTAGAAAACTATCTGAATCCATTATTTCGCTCTTCCAGTTCTTTGGACAGACTCAATTTTGATAGAAATGTGGCTGCTTTTCACAGTAATAGGTCTGTCATATTCTACGAACACTGTGGAAAACGTAATTTCATAGAGACTCGATCGATTTGCCAAGCCTCCGGATAAAACCTCAGGCAAGACAACAGCCTTTTTTCCAATTACTACAGACGTGGGCTATTTTACGGGGAACAAATTCAAATACTTGATGATTATTTGATACACATAAATCACAAATTTGTAAGCACCAATCTAAGTGCTGGTTTCGGAGTGAGTTGGGCCAACTGTTGCAGTTACTAGTTCATATCGATGACTTGAATTTTATGATTCCATTGTATCATTTCGACTGAAATTTCACAGAAACCAATCTATCTGTTGACAAGAAAAAGGAGGAATTCCTTTTCCTAAACTACATTGCCTGTCCTTCATAGAGAGCCTCACCTTTGAGGATGAGATTATTCCTTTTTCTCCATAGTCAAATAAGCCTAATTATTCTATGGAATAATTTCGATTTTTGCAAGATTTGACAAAAACGCCAGATTTGCCCATTTTTACAGTGAAACTGCGCCATATAGCCAGCATAACGACTCATTTTAACTTGTCGAATAATGTCCCCTTATTTATCAAGCTTTACTAGAAATAAGGCTCACAATTTTGCAGGTATATACCATACATACCATACCATACCTCACAGGACTTGGAGGAATACATAGTTTGCCCATATTTTTAGGGTCAAGGGCACTATATTCCTGGTTGAAAAAGTTGAACAAATGAAATTTCGAGGTAGGCATAAAGGGTGAAATGGCAATAATTTTGCTTTTTGGTGATGATAAACACTTGAAACAGCTATCATCGAAGGAAACTTCAAATATCCATTTGAAGTTCTTAAGATATAGCCAGTGTTTGCTTATCCTAACTACTGAAAGATTAAGATCTTAAATTCCCCCATCTTTAAGATGAAAATACTTGTGTGAAGGTGCTTTTAATTTCACAATGGCATAAAAAAATGCAATGAGGATTTCTAGGGAAAATTTTCTGTACTTGTTTCAAGCTAACAGCTATGCAAAAATTTCAATCGATTACTTTTAGATAAACATTTCGTTTTGCTATAAATACAAGTGAGGGCATGACCTTATAAAAGTGCAAATTCAGTGTTTGCTAGAAAGTCCAGGGTCTTATCAAAGGTGCTGGACTCCCAAATCAGGGCAGGTTTCATCGTAAAATACCTGCATATTTAACCTTAGAATTACTTTCATTTGGTTCTTTAAAGCAGAAATACACTGTCTCTTAATGAAATATTCACCAACAGACCTCTGGATTCTTCTAAACTGCAACCGAAGCTAAATAAAGTACACTTAACGCTCCTTCCAGGAAAGGAGAGGTTGGTAAAACATAGCAAAGATTGCATTGCATTCATTTCAAAAGTAACCACACATCTCCGAAATTGGTAAGCGTGAAAAATTATAGAGAGTTCAGGTGAGGAAGAGGGGTATGTGCGTGCACTGATGGGAAGAAATTTGAGAGGGAGGAGGGCTTATCTCGGGGTGGTGAAAACTGTCTAGCTCACGCATCTAGGTGAACTAAAAATTCATGGATGAGTAAAAACTCTACATGATGACTTATAAAAATATGGCTGCATGAGTGTGTATGTGCTTGCCATTGACAGATGAGTTCGAAAGTGGGTGAAGGGACTTAGTGCATCATCAGCGCCACCCATCTCCTGGGACTAGCTAAGCGTAGCCCCAATGCATATGCAGTTCCAATTGGGAGGTAAACACAGGGCAGATTAGTCTTTCGCGGTAAGCCCTGAGAATAAATTAGAGTCATTACCGGCTTCTGTTTGAGCAGGGGTGACGTATGGCAGTGAGTGAGCAGATTTGGCAAGAGTAATGGTGTCTGAAAGACTGCGCTTCAGCACAAACGAAAGGTGGGTTGAAAGGGTTGGAGTTGGAAAGAACTGTGTTAAAGGATTGAGGCGGCTGTGGGGAGTTGGTTGGAGAAAGGTGCCAGAGACTGGGGGCATTTTATTCCGGAGTGGGCGAAATCTCGATCAGTAGTACATGGCCTCTGATGAGTAGTGTTGCCACGAGGAGTAGTTGGTGAGAGAGGAGAACGAGTTGAAGTTTGGTCGATAGTCCAGCGTGTACGCTGACTCCGGCGGACTGGAATACAGGTTTATGCTCTCATTACCACCCACCACAGTCCGCATAGGGCTTCTCCCCGTACCCCCTGGTGGGTGATTGTGAAAAAACTCCTTCTTCACTACAGGCGGTGAAATATCTGTGGATGGTTGCTCTATTACGACATAGTTACAGCCATCGTTGTTATCCCAGTACTCTCCAGCACTTCCGTTGGGTCCAGCTTGGAAGCACACAGCAAACTGAATCTCCTTTGGCTCAGGCATTTTGGTTACATCAGCTGTGAAGTTGAACATGAAGACATCGTAGGGCATGGTCTTATTACCGTCATTGAGCTGGGCGTTATGGACGGCTGGATAGTCCATATGCGTGGCCCATTTGTCCCATGTTACGCGCAACTTCACCTGCTTCTCAAAGGTAATGTTTTTGACCTTGATAGTTCCGTAGAAATGGAGATTTCCGTCCCCATCCTTGGGGCTGCTCATGAAGATATTCTCGAGAGACACGTAGAGTGATTCCAGACGCTGACGGAAGGCCAGATATTGAGCCGCAGGCTGAGTGAAAGTTATGCGCCAGTTAGCAGGTCCATTGGTTGGTGAGCCGATGCTGAGCGGCGACCTGAGCACCTTGAGATTGAGAGTCTCGCTTGAGCTGTTGGAGTGCACTAGCCTGGGCACCGGTGGGGGCCCCTTGGTGATATCGGGCAGACTGCTTCGCTTCTGACTCAGTGTCTTGAAAGCTAGTTTCGTCACACCCGGTAGTGAGTCGTCAAAGTCTATGTCTCGGTAGTCGTCGTCAAGAGCTAAAATTTAAATCCCAAATAATATGACCAGTTGGACTAATTCAAGAATTTTAACAAGGGAATGCTAAGCAAATTTAATAATGTATATGCTAGGTGTTCTTTCCATTCTAACATGACTTAAGGGCTCATCTTGTTTCTAAATGACTCCATCCACTTTAACCGCAATTTGGTCAGAAGACTCTTAGGTAGAAGACTAGAAGAAATGTTCTTACAAAACAAATCAAACGGTACATAGAGCAAGTAAGAGTGTTTGTTTGTATGAAAATACAAGGTCTCAGGTCCGATGGGTTGTAAAACGGTTGATAATTTTCGGTCACCAGTGTTCAATAGATGCTGAGTTCCTTTACAGCGGTTGATGACTCCTTCATTCTTAGTACAACTTTAGTCTAACACCCTCTGCCACTGAGCCGAGAAAACTACTAAAAAGTGAAAGAGGCCTCAGTTAAGCGGAGCATTCTCTTTCAATAGATATTCCACGAATCACAGCACTATGGATATCGGAGATTTGCCTCAACATTATGGCAATGAACTAATGAAAACGAGCTCTATTAGGTATTTATTCATAAATATTAAAAATTGACTTGATTTGCCCTCATAGTGGGTGAAGTCAAATGAAAATAAAACGTGATTTGATTGTCAATTATCACTCAACGATGAATTAAACGGACCGGGTTTCACGAGTCGATTGTCCTCGTTTTCGATGGTCACAAACACGCGAATTTCAATCACGTGGGAAACAATCAGTGCAAAATATTTACTTTTCCCTCAGACAATCGCCAAAATCTTTCATATGATAGGGACTAAACTTACAGAACGTCCTTCCAAAGTGAAGGGTGGGTGGTAGAGATGTGTCCGTGATGAGCAACTCCTGTTGGAGAGCACAGCCAACATCGTCCGCGAATCGAACACTCTTTTTCTTTTTTGGCTTGACGGGAGGCTCCACAGGTGTGGCCTCAGCTGAACTCCCCTCCGAGTCCTTCACAGACGGCGAAAAATCTGAAGAATCGTTCTCGAGGACCTTGTCATTGTTCTCATTGTCAGTTCCAGGTGTTTGATCAGTTGTGTGCTCCTCTGTCTGAGCCTCTTGCTTTGAATCCACGACATCACCGTAGTCTGCCAGAAGCTCTTTGTCCAACTCCTTGTCATCGTGAGTATCTACTGCATCGCGTTTTTCTTCTTTAGATTCCACCAATTCTTTTGCGTAGCAAATTTCAGAGTCTGAAAGAGAAAGTCGCTTCCTTGGCGTAGAGAGAGGGAGAGTTGGCTCCTGTCGGCGACTTAGAAGCAGCTTCTCAATAATAAATGAGTACACAGAAGAGTTCCTAAAGTGCGAAGTCTTGGTTTGAGGTTCGCAGCTGCGACAACGCTTCTTGCGGTGTCGAGTTTCGTAGCTGATTGAGCAAGGACTGGAGTCCTGTATTTCTGTTGGGAGAAGGCTTGTGAGAGAATGTCTGCAACCGGCTTTCTGCTTGATCAACTCCAGCAAGTAACGAACGATGGAGGAGGGAAGGACACACCTATTTGACTCGAGAAATCTCTCCAGAATCAACTTACTGGCGAGGATTCTCCGTCGGCTATCTCCTCCATCGTCGTTATTTCGACAGGTTAGGCACGAAAGAATCGATTCATCTAGCGTCTCCATCCACTCGTTGGGATCATTGGAGTTGAATGTCAACTGCTCATTATGCCCGTAGCCAAGTTCAATCATGGAACCAGTCCAATGCCTTCCTACTGTATAAATAAGGCCTAGCTCGGAAACCATGGATTTTCTGGGATTCCTATGCTTGTTCGTTGTGCTATTCGAAATGGTTGAGATTTTTTAAATTAAATCAAACATTAACGTGAAAAGAAGACCCGCTTGAACTGGCCTCTGTCTCTGCGCATGACACTGCTAGCCTTATTTAAGGGCGTTATTTAAATGACCAGCTGATGGGTACCTCAACCAATCAGATTTCAATCATGGTGAACCAGTCACGTAGGCAAAATACTGCAGAAATGTGGATGTCCAATCAGATTTCTTCTTTAGAGTGATTGGCTTTTTTCGAAAGCTGCTAATTTTATGGGCAACCCGCCTTTTTTTCTAGAATTTTACGTCTGCTACAGGTCAAAAAATGTATTCTCTACATTTCTTATCCTTCCCGGATTTGACTTTTACGTTTTTCCTCAAGGCACACCCACAAAACGCGTCAAGTGAACAATACTAGATTCAGTGCTTGAATCTAACAAAGTAGAAGCTCATAATTTACCAAGAAGTTAATGATGTGGATTTTTGAATTTCGTAAAGTAGGAAATTCTACTTTAATTTCAGAGATTGATACCATTTATAAATCCGACAGTTATGTAAATCCTTTAATCTACAACTTGAATTAAAAAGAAGATTATTGTTGGTCTATCATTGATAACATTAAATTATTTCTGAGAGAATCTTTCAGTGACAAGGTTTCTAGCTATCAAAAATCCCAAAAAGTCCTAAAGAGATTTCTAAAAGTTTATCGATATAGGCATCTAAATGTCATGTTTCTATTTTTAAATAATATTGACCAAGTTCTCACCTCACATATATTTATGCAGGTTGTCAAGGGCCCTCAAATCGGTTTATTTGACTCGTAAACAATGCAAACTTATATTATGCCACTGACACATTGGAGATATGAATCACCGGAGATTCGAGGTTTACTTGATTATCCACTGCTTACTTGCAACTGAAGCTACAGAAATTTTCATACATAACCGCCACCTTTAGAAGGTCTTGATCCATTGTTTTCAAATTTAGACTTGAATCTGACTCTCCACGGAACTTAGTGAAAGAAACAAATTTCTGGTGTGGTGATGTAGTAAAAATAGTATTAGTAGCATTAGATGAAGACTGTTTTTTTCCTCACCAGGAATTGATGGCTGGGCATTTAAACGACCTTGGATGTTTCACAGTTACACGGCTTTTTCACTTTTATTTATGAGGTGCAAGTCAAGCACTATCTGAAGGTAGTGGTAGCATCGCCTGATCATGTTCAAACAACTTGTAGCTTTATTTATGTGCCAAAGTGGATTCATAGGTTAACCAGTCGCCATGAATCTTTTGCTTTAACAAGAATGGAAAATTGTGACGAAAATAACCTATAAATAAAAATATTTCCGATTCGGCTGCGAGTTTTGGACAAACCATGGAAACCTGTCCACAAATGAGGCCATGTATGTTTACGCTTTAACTTCTACCGGCTGAATCGTCATTTCACTCACAGAGCTGACGTGCTTCGGCCTAAAACAAACCCTCCTATTTACGGAATCGTATTTTATTTCCTGAGGGGCTGGGAACCACAAAGAACGACAAAAAATATGACCATCACAAAAAAGAATAAAACTCAAGAGTGACGTTTTAAAGGAATGCATCGTTAGGGGAAACTATTCGCTATTCCCTCAACAATCCTGGTGGAAAATACATTAGGCGGGCCCCCCTGTATTCGCACATACCAGTCCTTTCGAGTGTCACATAAATTTGTGCATTTGGCTCAGTTAATGACCATCTTTTCATTAGAGATTTGTTCATTTATGTACAGATTAAGTATCAAATTTCCGGAGGTTGGATTCATTTGCTGCCTTGCTCCAATGTTCCAAATAAAACCCAGGGGTTTTGGTGCAGTGGCCAGAAGGCTTCTTAGTCTATGCTAGTAATAACCCATTTGTCAGTTCACACACGGTGTCTTCGTTTCAAGGCTAGGCTTAAAGTTCACGGCCTATCCTAGATGGCCTTGTACATCAGAAGAGGAGTCGGAAGGCCATTACTGACTTCCGCACAGGTGTTTTACACAGCACACAAAGTGTACCTCAGGCATCAAGGTCGACTGAGCCTGATTTATATTTAGTTCAGGTACTCCCTCGCATTCCACACTACCCAGGCAGCCGAAGGGCGCGTGATCACCCAGCCCAATCGGTACCACCGCTTCCATCATCTGCTTCCTCCCAGTCCTTGGCAAACAAGATTCCTCCGTCCTTCGACGGCTGGTAATCTTCACTAGGCTATTAAGTTAATTCAGCCATGGCAAATACATGGCCATTGTGGGAAAAATGTCCTAACTTAAGAAGTAACATTCGGATAATTTGTGATCAGTAAGCGAGGAGACCAATATTCTAATTTTTGGTGTTAACGTACGCTCAATATCCTTTTAAGCCCCCACAACTCAGGTTGAATTTTATGTAATAGGTTGAAAATGTTCATGCTAAATGCAAAATAATATTAATTAGGGTCAAAGGGATGTAATTAGTAACATTATTTAGAAAAGGAACTACCGAACTTTGAAAATTTCCACATCCAAGTCATTAATTTTCTATATTGTTTAGGGATTTTAAAAATAGCTTGTAAAAATATGTTTGTGTTTCGTCAGCTACAAGGCATTCACGAAATCCAAAAATTCATCAGATTTTACGTGTAAACAGATCGTTTTGGATCCGACCACTCTCTTTATTAAGCCGGACGTCCAACACGGTGATATGGTATCCTGACGGGTGGGTTAAGAGCAATCGCTGTGAGTGTTATTAGATTGGCTAACATGCAGACCACCTGGAGAATGTTACTTAGCGTAAACAGCTGGTGAAAGCTGGCCTGTGCATTGATCGGATGCAAGAAGCTAATTGCTATTTACTACTGGCCAATGATTTCTTCTGTCTTGAAGCTAGATCATGAAGGAAGAATCAGTTTGGAACCGGTGTAGTCAAGAGTAAACCGTTTCCTGTTAAGTGGATTGGAAATACCTGAGGCTAAGCCAAATTTTAAAGGACCAATGGAGTGCATTGAATCCGGTAGGTGTCCAAGAACAAAGGAGTTTAAGGATACAAGAATTTCTCCTAATTTGGCATAATGGTAAATAGTGAATAAATTCCAAAAGTGTAGTGTTTAATAAACTTCATTTTTCTACAAGTAGTGAATCAATGAGCGACGCTAGACAAAAGTATCCATTGATCTTAAGCGCACAACTGTATCCTAGTTTAATTCCTGTCATAATTGTTAAATCTACAGAAAACAATATCGTGTATTTTATAATTAAATTAAGCTAAACCTTTGACTTATTTATCAAGTATCACGTGCCCCCCCCCCGCCCCCCCAAGAGAGAGAGAAGGAACATAGATGCAATGTAGGGTTTTTTCACGCACTTTAACCACTTTTCTGCATGCCGACATTGATCCTGACCCAAAAGTGCACTTTTATCGTTCAAATCAGGCAAGGTGAATTCTAACATGTTTCCAATTGACAGAGTTTTAAGAGGGTTTCTAGTACCTTAAATGCAGTTGGCAACTGGCATTAGCGACCTAATTCATCGTAAATACACCGATCTCCTAACCAAATGGCCACAACCCAAATGTTTGTGGTTGGGATATTTAGGAATGCCAGGTTTTGTCTGACCAGTCGAGCATAGATCTAATGTCAGATATACTGCAGATTCATAAGATAGTCTTGACATTCATTTGCATTGTGCTCGAAAATTTTTCCATCAGGCTTGTGCCACCCTTTTACTGATCCTCTAGGCAAATTTTTACCAAAATTTTCTTAAGGAAAATACTGAAGACAGGTCTAATCTTCACAAAAAATCCCAAACTAAAGACTAAAGCAGTAAATTATATATTTATCCTCTTAATAGATGATTATTTTATCACCCACATCGCTAACACTGGGGCCCCACGAAAATTCTAAATATTTTTTTCATTTACTTTATGTATTGGCGACCAATTTCAAGATCGTAATTCTTGATGCTTGACAACTGGACACAACCATTAGTGGTAAATTTTTAGGAACCCTACCAACTTCCCTTTAGATGAAGTAAACATACATAAGCTTCATTAAGTTGTGCGTATCGTTGTTGTGGAACCTTATTACATTCTGCCGGATCCTCACCCATATTTAACAATTGTCTCTTTATACGATGTGAAATATAAGTGGTCATTACTATTATAAAGTTGCGGAATGATTGACCCATTAAGTCCCCCTGTCCTGTTGATAGGACGCTAAAATAATTCTCTCTGAAAGTATAACGTAGTAAATAATGACACTTATAATTGAAAGTGTACTCTTAGATGATAATGAAATGTTCTTAAGTGATATAAATAATTATTGTCATGAAAGTAGTGCATTCTAAGCTACTTTCATTCATTTTACTGTTTCAAAGCAATGCTCAAAAATGCAGGTACCATAGGACTTGATGGGCTAATGAAAAGTTCTGTAAATGAAGTATAATTTCGTCTTAAAAATAATTATGATGCTTATTCATTTAAAAACCTACTTTCACTAACATATCTAATCTATTTAATGGGGTTTAATTGTTTCAAAAGTACAATCAGTAGGTAGCAGTAGCCTTTTCACTACTGATGATTCCTACTTACGGTCGTCCAACCAGCAAGAGTATCTTGTGGCTGACTGAACATAACTCCTCTCACACAATTCATACAAGTCTCTAAAGGTGCCATATTTTTATTTTTAGGCATTTCTTTCCTAGGAATATATGGCAAATAAAAATATCTGTTGATTATATAATTCCATTCAATTGTATACCATCATGAAATATTCCCAACCCACAAACCCGATTAACCCTCAGTACAGCAGAGTCATACTTGCTATTTATTACCGATGGTCTTATCAAGTTAAATTATCTTCAGCACCCCAAGATGCCGTGGGAGTCGGCTAACGAGCAACTTCAACCTACCTAGCTTGAACATTTTCTAATCTCTATCTGATTCATTTACAACTCGAACGTGCGGAAAACCCGTTCTTGCCTGAGGCTCGACAGTCGAAATTCGTTCTCACTTAAGGCTGAATAGAAAATCTGTAAACCACCCGGACGATCATTTTCGGTTGGTTTGCTCTCAGGACGTGTCTTTCTCATGTAGAAGTGGTAAGATACAAAGGGAGGAATGTTTCTGAGCCTATCTAGTCAGCGTCCCTGCCTCTTCAGTTGTCTTTCATCTTACGATTCCGTTATTTGTGCGTTTTAGATTATCCACCCGCTAATCAGCATTTGTCAAGCAATATTATTTTTAAAAAAGGCAAATTAATCCAACAAAACTGCTGTTGAAAATGGTTATTTCCTATGGTACGTTTACCGTACTTTTAAACATTATATTAGAAAACGATCCCATAACGTCAGATAGGAGTGACTATAAGTTACGAAAAGCCCTTAGTTCTTGCGTTATAAATGCATTTACGAAAAATGCTATACATAATATGCCGAAAGACAAAAGTCACAAAATCTCACATCTCGATTTTGTGCGATGCCGTGGAATTAAAAAGTGGCCCTTGAGCTTTCGAAGAATTCACTAGCTAATGTGAGGAATGACAATATGAAGTCTAATGTTTATGAGTATGGCATTTCAAAACTTATCGTAAAAGAAAAGAACAAAAGAAAAGCAGTATCCAATTCAGAATAGCACATTTGATCCTATGATGACTATGATAAGGACTTAAAAACATACCTTATTTGAATTAGGAAACGTAAACGAGTATCAATTGCTTCTTAGCTAGTTCTAATGTGTGATTGTATGACTTCAAACCATGAAATTTAAATAATCCATAAATGACACGAATATTATGTAAATAAGGTTTAAAAGCACTTAGAAATATTGGCCCCTTAACTTCGTACTCCTAGTCAAAGATTTATACTAGCTTCGAACAATCACGAGAAACCCGAGGCATAAACTGTTTAATTTCTCTATCCATTAGAACCATAAAATTTTTCAAAACGTAAACTCTATCTATTCAAATCTTTATATTAAATAAACATATTAGGTAAAATGTCGCAAAAGCTTGATATTAGTTTTAGCTTAACAAATCACAGGTGTTGCGTATGAGTGAGCATGGATGCGGAGGTCTGTATCCGTAGTTATTTTAGAATTATATATACTTTAGAAATTCGTATTTTTGATTGTTAAATTATCCCTAGCTAGCTCTGTGTTTCGCTTTTACTTGTTGGTTGTATATCGCAAACAATATTATAACCTTTAACCCCTTCAATTTACAGTTGAGTATCCTAAAATAATTTCTGAAGCGCTATACGTCGTGATAAAACTGAAATTTGTAACATTATTCTTGTGTTTTTTGTTTATATATATGTTACATAAAAATATATTTGGTAGTTTGACTGGGTTCGCCAGACCATTCCTTTTTATGTTGTTCTGTGGCAATGTTATTGACAACAGTCGTGAGATTCTAGGAGTTCAAAGTTTACCACGCTCCCTGCCCTAATAAGAACTCAACTTCTGATGCCATCAATACCTTGCATTGATATTGAATTACGGATAACTTAAGACCTAATTTTCTCGAATTAATTCGAATTTGGGCTAGATTGCGTTATGTGTGATTTTTTCACATATTTCTTCTTGCCTTAGCTAAATGCATAAACTGATGAAATTCAGGCATCATGCAGTTTGTATTTATCTGTTTACTAGATTTTGTTTGTCTTCAAAATTGGCCACAGTGTGTACCGCAGACGCAATCCCACTCCTGACAAAACACACCACTGGCGCTGCGTGGTCGAGAGCTGGAATGACCAGTTTCCCCTCTCTGAGTTCGTCAATAACGTCGTCTTTCGACTGCATGAAACGTTCAAGAATCCCAAGCAAAGTCCGTTTTTGATTTGATATGATCTAGATATCTTACTAGTTCGATCGGAATGTTCCAGTGTTCTGGACGTCTATCTGAAATATTCCTTAAAACCTAGTAACCTTTTGTTTCACCGCCCTTGTGTTACAGCTTTAGGATCTAATCAAATTTTCATCTTTATTCACTATTGACCCGAACGTTAAGTCATCTTTTGGTTTTGCTAGTCTATTTTCATTAGAGGGCGAACTGTTCTTATAGATCTTCGTCTGAGTTTTGCTTAACGGAGTTGGATTCTTTAGCTGTGTACAAGGAACCCTTTGCCATCGAGGAGGACGGATTTGGCAGTTTTCGACTCTTCGCACGGGTCTACTTCTTGAACGTCTTCACGGATCTGCATTATGACATTACCCTGCACGACAACTGCGAGCTACACGCCTTTCGGACGGTGCGGTTTGACCCCGCGAGCTCAGATGAGTGGGTTCGCTACATGCAATACGGTGGCGTAAGTGCATTTCTGAATTCGCTTCATCCGTTTCATGCTCTCATCGGGCTATTGTTTCTCCCTTTTCGCTCTTTCAGATACCCATCCCAAAGTCCGCCACGTCCTCGGATGTTCTAATGAACGTCGTTGGACCCATTCAGTCCATGGGTGGAAAGTGCAACCTGCCTGTCACTCACTTTTACTCCCACTTAGCTGATGTAAGCTATCATTTGGTTTTCACTTCACCTCTAGCTCTTAATCACTGGTATCAATTTTCGGATGAAATTCCTGATTCCCAGCAGACTTTAGTTCAGCTCTATGACGAATAATTGTTTCGGTCACATTCTTTTATTTCTACGCCGCACTAATACCTTTAGGTGCTCTTCTCTGTGTCATTCGGCTCTTAAAATTTTCTGCGTTATTATTCTTGTTCGCTCGTCCTTCATTGTGCTTTCACCGGTAATGGCATCGAGCTTCTAGGAAACTGGAATGTGTGCTAAGTGTAAAGTCTAAACAATTTAGTAACTACCTGGCTTCGAAAGCACTTTTACTGGAGTCCATTCGTAGGAAACTCATAAATGGTCTAACCACACTCGCTTTTATGCCAACAGTAATCAGTTACTTGATTTCCATTGCTTTTCAGACGCTTATGAAGCAGGTATCCGTAACGCCAACTTCCATCCGAAGTCGGCCAAATCGCGAGTCGCGGAATCAGGCTCTCGCCAACCTCGGTGTTCCCTTGAGTCAATCATTGGCTCCAGGTCTACCTCCACCCAACTCCAGCGCCACATTAACCCAACCTCCCGCTTTTAAGCACAAAAAAAAGCTCCAACTCAAGCACGAAGCCCAGCTAAGGCTCGAGAAACAACACCATAGTCCATTCAACGCCTCTCCAATGTTATCTCAAGGCTCCAGCGATGCTTTCAACTACCCTGCGGCTCCACCAGCCCACTTTCCTCCCAGTGCCCCGCCTACCGCTGCTGCTGGGGCCTCCATATTTGCTCTCAAATCCGAAAAGAAGGAGCGCCTTGTGCTTAGGCTCTCACTCGCGGACCTGCAAATCGACGGTGGGAAAAGGAAGAGCAAGAAAAAACACAAGCACCGCAGGGAGGGACAGGTTATGGAAGGTAGCAAGGGTAGCTTGGAAAGGCATTCGCAGAAACAGGAACTGGTGCCCCTGCAAAGGCCGGATGTGGCGTTGAATCACAGTACTGTTGTGAGTTGGCGATATTATTGTGAAACTAACCATTGGTTACCTTTTCGCACACGTTTCTTCGAAGAAACCCGCGTTAATGGTGACATGTGCATGTAAGTGTGCATATTTGATGCCAGGGTCACTATCGAGCTGTTCTATTGCAACCATTGGCGGTTGTACGTTTTGGACGTCGCTGCTGTGTTTCCTATATTGGTGCATATATTGATCCCAAATCGCCAATACCAGAGAGCCGGGTTGTTCAGGGTATCCTAAACATTCGCCTTCTCCATCACCCTCTGCAGACCCCATGGCAGTCTCACAGTAGCAGTTCGATGGCACCAGCTGTAGGCACTGGGGGACACTCTCGGCAACGCACCATCTCGACATCTTCTTCAAACTGTGCTGGGGAACAGGAGGTCCAGCCCTTGGGTGCCTCCGGACCTTTATGGCGGAAGCCTGTGAGTTTATTCGGCGAGGGGAGCTGAAGATATTTAAATTGACGCAGCTGTGCTCTTAGAAATAGGATTTCGTTTATATCAAATTAAGTGTGCCTCGATTCTCGTTCTTGGAACGTCGAGGTTTCGCCGTATTTAGTTGTTCTCCAAAACAGAAGTGCCCATTGACTTCCAGGTTCGTTCCGATCCAGTTACGTTAGAGAGGGGTACCGATGGCTTATTTTTTCAATGGAAAATTGGTGAATTTTGTTCTTGGTGTCTATGAGTTGGATTTCATTCAAAAGTTCGTCACGAAGTGCCCAATAATAGTTTCCTCGAAGAAGGAAGAAGAAGGACATAATTGTTAATTCCATTTGAAATTATTGTTACACAGTTAAATACTAGCATCTTAGTGTTAGTGTTGCATCCTACGCATTTCAGGAACGCTGTGAGGTTCTTCGGATGTTTCCTCAATGGTTTGGTCTTAGCCTCGAAGTAACCACTTTCCATCAACGAACATCCTTAGGAAAGGCGTGAGTTAGTAGCAGCGCAACGGAGTTCGCTATTTGTCCGATCAAAACTAAAGACCTCTGAATATGTCAATTTTGGTGAAAATAATTGTGCTTTATAGACTTCAGTAATAATTTGATTAATCGCGTTTTGTAAGCTCTAATTCGTAGTCAATCACCTATATCTAGATACCCCAACCACAGCTGGGAGTGTCTGCTGAACAATCACCTGAAATGGACCCTCACCACACCACGATGATGTGGATATCGCAACTGAAGGGCGGCCCCCAACCCCTTGTGTCACCTCTGCCGCCTTCTCTGCCATCGCAAGCAGCCCACCCTCTTTCCGAAGTCGTGCCTTCTCCCCCCTCTTCGCATGCACCACCGGTCGCCCTGACGAAAAGTGCTGACAGATCATCCGAGGGTTGTCTTTCCACCTCCAGCAAGTCTCGACACCGGGAGAGCGGGAAAAACCGGCGCCAGAGCAAGGAGACCTCTGCTAGCGACGCTACCAGTCCATCAAAGGCTCACCAGTGCTGCTCCTCTGATGCCCAAGAATCTGCTTGCTCACGCGATGAAAAGAGTGCGGTTTTGCTTCTTTTCAGTCCGCTAACTGGAATTTTTGACCTTTATTAGTTGCAATTATTTAACACCCTGTACTTTTAAAGGTGTTTATCTATAAACTAACTCCGCAGTTATGCTTAAGGAACTAGTTAATACTCGAATGCAGATTAGAGTGTTTGATTTAGGTTGTTGCAGTCATCCTCGCTTTCGATTTCGCACTTCATGAGCTTGACCTTTCACAGAGCGAAGAAGTAGCGATGTGGTCGAATTGGAGTGCTCTAAGCGCAAACGAGCGCAAAGAGAGGAAGAAAAACGCGGGAAGACTGGTGTCCAGGCCCAACGATTAGCAGCAGAGGTGGCATTGGTCAAGGAGAGAAACGCACCATCCTCTGTACCCTCGAGCCTCTCCTCCGCCTCCACTCCAGCGATGTCTGTCGACGCTGCTTGTTCAGCAGTTGTCGAAGGCGCAACAGCAGCAGCAGCACCCGCGACGGAGCAAGACAAGGACTATGAGCACGTGATGATAGGCGAACACATCAGTGACGATGAGTTGGAAGGGCTGTATCATCGTCTAGTTTGCCTGCGACGCGAGAGCAATGCAAAACTAGTGGACGAGGTGCTGCGACGCCACTTCAAACCGGGTGACCGAGGCTGCGGCGTTGACATCATCGAACTGCCACACAACTACCCAGATATGATCGCCTTCGACCTAAAGAAGCTGCCCATCTCTTGCATAATGGAGTTGGCTCAAATCCTGTCGGCCGAGGAACGAGCGTTGGCTGTTGAGAGGAATAAGTGAAGCCAAAGCAGTGTGTGTACGTGCCGTAGTGTGATCAGGCTGTGATTCCAGTACTACCTCCCCTTTCTTGTACCCACTTCTGTAATGCATTCCACCCAGAAATTGTAGCAGAACCTGAGTGTTGAGCTAGCATTCAGTGGGTGCTTGCATATTTTCTGAATTATTGGCTCCATGCGCTTTTTTAAGAAACGGCTTTTTGCGGTGTGTTTTGTTTTTTGCTTTTCGGATAAAGTTTCTTTTTAGTGGCGTAAATCTTGAATATAATTTATCATGTGGTTGAGTAGAACTTCTTGCATGTATTTTGTGGAAGAATACGCTTTAGTCTGCCTCCATTTATTTTTGTGGTGACTGAGCTGGTGACCCTTTTTCGCTTTGTCTTTGGCATGGGTAATTCAGCAATGGTTTAAATACCCCTGGAAAGTTGTGGGGCCTTTTATCTGTTACCTTTAAAGCATTAAGATTAAATTGCTAAAGAAACTATTTATATGTACTGAATTCACGAACCATGGCGCAGAGGGGCAAGTACACCGGTGGAAATAATCACATTTCAGGGGCCGTAGATGAAGCTGGTTTGGCTATTGCAGTCGTGGCGACGTGAGTACACGAAGTAGGAACTTGAAGCACCTCACCAGCGCTTAAACAAGCGACTTTCTCACTTAGTATTGGCCACCGATAGGTAGCTAGGTTATAATGCCGGAGTAGACTTTGGCCTGGTTTAAGAAGTTTATGCTCAAGTGATCCCATTTATCATTTTGGTGCTCTAACAATAAACAACGGAATACCACTAACCGTTATGTTAGTTTTTCGCATTTGGAATTTGGATAATCTTACATTTGCAGTTTATCCACTAAAATCTTGAAAAACTCTTCACTAGCCCTTGGGGTTTCTTTCTCATCTGGGCTTAATGCCCCAATCTCCGGTTAGGGTATTCAAAACACCAACCTACATTTTGGAATCAGATAATAACACGGTAAATAAGCTATTCGAGTAGCACTACTCATAATCCCTTAATCCTAAAATTTTCTTTAACGAGGGATTAGTGCTCAGCCCATGAGCATGACGCTGATTTTTGTCTTAAGTGTACCTATATAGTTTGAAATTTCATTGCCTATTAGCTGAAATTAGTGCCGCCAATTGGGTTAAGCAAACTTTGTATCAGACTGTACACCCTAATTAAGAACAGGTTGCAGTCTTAGTATGTGTAGTAATTTTGTGAAGTTCGACAGTCCTATGAAGGATTTCTTGCATTATGCAGTAGTACTATTTTAAACGGCATTCTGTCAAAGGGACTTTATCCTGCAACAAGCAGATGCAAAAAGTTAATTGATTGCTTTGTAGCTCCAGCACCGTGAAAAAACAGTAACCGTATCTAAGCGTTGTAGTCGATTTTTCATTTCAAATGCAAGGCTAGTGTTTAGGCAGCACATTTGCCTTGAGGTGAAGCTTCTAGCTGGTGCTCTAGATTTGGGTTTTGAAATCGTTTAGGTTAGACAATAGCAATTTTTACTAACGAATATCTAATTTTAACTATGTAATGATAAGTTTTGCATTGTCTTGGCCTTTTTCCAGGTTGCGAGGTTTTAGACTCAGATTTAGTACTGATTTTCCGATGAATGCCCAGGCGAAATTTAAATATACCATATCGTAACTAGCCCTTCGGTAGTACAAGGGAACGATAGTCTTCGCTATGAATTCGTTTAAATGCGCTAATGGCTCGTGCCACGATTTAGACTCGATTTTTATGCCAGCGCCACAGAAGCCTGAAGTTAGGAAGTGCATTTTGTGTAGGCCAGAACATATTTCCGATTGAATCAAAATCCGAAATTCCTTTATGCCAATCAGGTGTATTCTACCCTAAATAAGTTTAGGCGTTTAAGAAAATGGATGCTTAATATGTACAATTGTGATAAATGAACTGACGGAGAACTGAACTACTCTTAAAGTCCCAAAAGTCGACACGGAGCATAGATTAAACCGGATGACCAGACATCAAATCTATCCCTAAATTGGATTGTTCATACTTTAAGTTTTACTTCAACGTAATTTTTTAGACTGATCTTACTAAATTCCACGAACCCATAACTACAAATTGATAGAACGATATCTGTATTTTAGAGGGTCGTAATACCTTCCACTGATTGCGAAATAAATAATCTCAATTTCGAGGAAAATTTCACAGTCAATTATAAGCAATCTCGATTACCGTGGACTACCTGATGATAAGTAGAATATCTGATTCCAATATATAGATATTCATTAGACTTCGCAGTTTGCAACCGAATGATTAAGGAATGCAATTGCAGTACGAAAAATCCCCAAAAGTGAAACTGACAGGACGCAATATATATTGGATCAATATTATTTTTTCATACGTCTAACTTCAGTGCCAAATTTGTAAATTCGAGCCGAAGTTTTGCTCTTTGATGGGCAAATCAAATATTTATTTAAACGCAGGTCACAAATGATATGAGCCATCTGTAACGCCGCAGCTCCAAATGTTACCAAATAAAAGTATAAATTATTTGATTTACACAGCGGAGCACTTCTAGGTCTTGTCTCTAATCCTCTTCCATTGAACGCTTAACTGCTGCCACCAAGGCACCTGCACCCTTGCCACTTCCATCCTCAGATAGCTTCAGTCGGAACTGCAAGGATCAACAGAACAGCGACTTTAAATTTACCAATAAAGGGATGTTGATTTTAAAAGAAGCCACATCGATTCAAAACGGTGGAACTTTGTTTCTTGTTTATTCTCCGTTGAAGCATAAATAAGCTTTCAACTAAAACAGACTTATGGGAAACACCTTTAAAACCTGAATTTTTTAAATTCTGGTAATTCATAATCACCTATATAATTTTGAAAAAGGTCTCATTTGTAGATAATAAAGATGTTGAACTTGAATTAAATATCTCCATTTCGTGCATAAGCATTGATTTGCTACTTATATTCACGAAAATCCACAATTAAGGAAGAAGATATTGGTATCATTCTTAGAGGACTTTAACAAAGGTAAGTCAATCTTCAAACCTTAAGCGGTGAGGTTTTCAATACTTGTATTCAAGAAATGGCTCCAAAATGAAAGCAGAGTATCTTTGTAAAACTGTAAAAGGCAAATTCCACTTTGTAAAAATAGCAGTGAACTTTAAATTGAGCTCATCGAAAATCAATTCAACTGTGAGTAAGATCATGGAAATCATCCAAAATCAAGGTACTGATATTATTTCTTCCTAGCTATTACGTTTAAATGGTTAATCGACAGTCTATTCGTACCTTACTTAACGAGTGGACTTCAACGAAATCAAAAAATCATTCAAAGTCTTTAAAGTTAATCATGTGTAAAGCTTCTTGAAATACTTTGTAACAAAAGTCTGAAACATACTGTGCACCTAGGCGGAATCAGCTTAGTGATCACATCCACCATTGTTCGGGCAAATGATGGATGGAACTTGAAGAGCGATCCGTCAACAGCTATAGTCGTGCGTGGTCTGTCCATGCGATTTAGTATGCATGCCACACCTAATTCAAAATAGATGGTTAAATAAGGTTTTAATAGGATTAATTACTAACCCGCAGCGCAGTAACTAGCCGCACGATTTGCCACCGAGCTGCAAACATATCTCACTATCTTCAGGTCCTCAGTAGTAAACTTTGTCATTCTGAAGGCCTCACGAAGGATGTATTCTGTACTGTAATATAGGTGTGTGGGGTCCCTACAAATCAATAATTTACTTGTAGATCCCCAAAGAAATATATATATATAGTTAGTTTGAGCTTACCTATCTACCTCACTGAGGAAGTAGGCAGGGAAACCATCTTTTGAATCCAATTTTTCAGGGATTATTCCATCAAAAATAACTCGTTCTGAAGCTAATTTCTTCAAAATATACCTCACAGTTTCACCAATGTACATGCCACTAATCATCTTTTCAAATCTAAACATTGATTAGATGAAACCGAAGAGTACATTTGTTTTCCAGGGTTTATGGATTCTGAATCGATTATAGCATCAAACTCAGTTACCAATTCCTCCAAGCAACCGTGCTCGCCAAAAGCACCCCATTCTATATTTATGACCACCGATGTTGCTTTCTTAGGCAAATCAGTAATCTTCTTTGCAGCCGTCAACCGCTCGACATAAGCAGCATTTGTGCCAGTACCTAAATTTACCAAGTGATGGTATTTTTCTCTAAATTTACCGACAATGAGACCGATTGATGTCTCGGGATCTAGAAAGGCGCATGATGCCAGAGCTCCAACTGTGTCATTTACGAGCGCTCGACAAGTTACTTTGAGTCCCTAAGAACGATTAAAATATAGGCTTTCGTTACTATTGAGGCCATTGCGTCGTTCAAAAGCTTGACAATGTCCTGCCCCACGACACCTTTGACATCGAAACCTTTTGTCCAACGGAGAAGTGTTCCTTTGTTTAGACCCTGTTGCTTGACAGGGAAAGAAAATGTAAATCCTAAATCCAGGGGAACGTCAAGGAGATTTCGGGCCTGGAGAAAGGTTTTCACAGTTCCAGCAATAAATTTAAATAGCTAAAAGAAGGTTCGGCAAATAGGCGGGGTTACTTCATCTCCTTTGCCCACTTGCAATTCACTAGAGATGGTATAGACATCCGCTTCAATCAGTGGAGGCGTTTTAGGGGCGTGAAAAGTGACCAAGAGCAAGCGATAGTTCGTTCCTCCAAGGTCAAGAGCCAAATATCTTCCCATTTCTAATGAGCATTAAACATGAAATGAGTTGATTCACCATTTCCCTGAGGCAAATCTGTTACGTATGTGTTAAGCATCTGGAGATCATTAGTTGGGTCATCCGGAGTATTCAGACCTTTTATCATTTCCATATTCATTCGATGCATTACAGTTTCACATTGCTCAATAGAAGGCCAAAAAGGTTTACAGATTTCAACGGCCTATTCTATATTTAGAGATAAACACCAAATTACTCTGTTGAACTTTGGCCCTGGGGTTTCGTTTACGTGATTCTGAGGCGTGACATTTAATATCTCATAACTTGCATAAATGAATTAAATTACACAAACCTCTTCAGCGAATTAATGGACCTAATAAACCAACACCATAAGACTTGGAAGTAAAATTACCTTGATTCCATCTATAACACAACGGAAACTACAAACAGAATTTATAAATTTGCTGATTCGTAATATTTAATTTGACTAATTAAAAGTAGATTTACTATTGCATTCATTATGGTAAGGTAGAAAAACAATATACACTTCTTTCTAGTGAATAATTTTATTAATCTAGTCCTAATAACCCCTCTAATATCGCCTACATTATACTTCTAATATATCCTGCTGACAACCATAACATAAACCGAAGTCACACATGTATTGCATTAATAAATATCACGTGGATAATAGTTTTAAATCTATCGGACGATATTCTTTGAAAGGAAATCAAATTTCATTAGATTACTTTTTGGATCATTGTTTAGGAATATCAAAAGACCTATAACGTTAATTTTTTAAGAAAACTGCTATGGATAATATTGCTGCACTTGGCAGTAATGAGATTAGTATTCTCAAATTAATACCTTGTATATATAGTTAGCCAACTCAAGATAAAGTTATGAGTTTCATGGAAATGATGTTGTCAAGGGTCTTATTGCAGTACCAGTTAATGCAAACCACTATTGTTACCACATTGTTAGCGTTTTAGTTGTTGCTACTGCCAACAATTACATGGAAGCTTCCACTTATAACTGCGTTGTATCCGAATAGACTGAAGTGTTAGAGCAATATGTTGTTTGAAAATGATTGGCAGAAATTCAAGCCCTAAATCGAGGCCAAATTTCGCAGGTGGTCGAATTCGCTTCAAGGCTAGTCGCTTTGTGCGCTTGTGTTTTGCCTCTTCGTGATGGGAACCATATGGGTTCTTTTATCAAAGCAAAATCATCGTGTGCTAACGCTCACAAAGCTAAATCTCGATTGGTGTAAATTGAGGTCACCAGTGACTCAGGTGCCTTTTCTGCCATCATTTATTTCCATTATCAAATCTATCGTTGATAAATGCTTGCAAACTAAATTCCAACCAAAGAGTTTTAGCAATGACGGAAAGAATTTTACATATTAGGATAGAATAAATGCCTAGAATCTGTAGAAGCTCCTATTTTGGTCATCAAACATGTTGGGGATAGGTAGTACATGTGCTTTTATTTAAAAGACATTTCTGAAGCTATTTTTTTAATTATTGGAAGTTATCGTAAATTGTGAGCCTCGAACCCGATCACATGAAAGACTTTCTTTAATGTGTATTCTCTGTTCCATTCTCTCAGACCACAAATACCAACAGGTTTTCGAAATTAGGGTGGATTCTATCATCCAGGTAACTATGGCGTAGACAAACTTCCCATAAATGGCGTCACATGCATGCGCGCAAGTGTCAAAGGTTGCCGGCTCGTGGGATTCCACACCTCACTGAGAACTTTACGAAAGGACACTTCGTAAGGTCCTACTTCTCCTGCCCCTCCTCCTTCACCTCCGGTAGTGGTTTTCTCAGGCTTGGCAACCCAGAAAGAGTAATTGACAAATCAAAGTCAAACTATGACTTCAAAGAGCTGGGTGATTGCTGCTGCCGCATCAGTGCATCCATAAAATTGTCGGGGGGGGGGGATGAGAGGGAGAAGGAGATATATTCGTGACGACGATGATGATTCTGGTGCGTACGTGCGTACATCCATCGGCGTGCTCGAGCTACCCTGTTCAAGCATGCAGGCTGCTGCTGAGTGTCGACTTCGGCCGGCAAAGCTAGGAGACACGAAGCTGGCGGCGGTGGTGGTGGCGATTCGATGAGTTGCCTGGATATTGGATAATTATATCTCTGTAGGCCACACCAAATAAGGAAGACTGGTGTGTGAGGGTGGTTGAGAGAGGGAATGCAGAAGTGCCCCCTTCTCCTTATACCATTGAGGAAAGCGGCTGCCTTGGTCTTGGTAACTCATGCACTCTTGAAAACCCTTGAGAAGAGACAGCCTAAATCAGATTATGTCTGCTTTTCTGACTGGTTTAAAGTTATATTGGTGTGCATACTTATCTGAAAAAACAAAATCAAACGCTGTGGTTATGAAGCTATTATCGGGCATATTATTGCATAGAACAAGATGTTAAGCTGATTTTTGAAGTAAAATGATTTGATCCGGATGTTTTCATAGCTGGTTCCCATCCTCGAACTCCTACTGGAGCTCCAGGGGTCAAAATGTAACTTCACAATCGATCTGTTAAGGTCTACCTTTCGTGTGATTGCCAGTATCTAAATTGCCAATTTTTCGAATATTTCTCTTATACAGTTTCATTCCAATAAACTAGCCAAAGTTCCTTCTACAATGATAAAAACCCCACACAATTCAAGTTTAACCATGCTATAGGTCTAAAATTCGGGCAAAAGGTATCATAATTATCCCAATCGGCTCTCGAATGTTTGACAATCTTTTGCGGTTAACGGAAACTTTTTGAAACGACCATAAAACCAAGTCTTATCACCCACTAATCAAAAACATACATGTAAAGGAAGAATCCATACAGGTCATTCGTTTGTTTTAAGTAGCACTTTGCTTTGAAAATTAATAGTGGTCACTTCACCAAAATGTCATCAGCTCTGGGATGCCTTATCTCCAGATCACTTAACAGAGTAACTTTTATGAGCAAAGTACAACAGCAACAACTAAGAACAGTTTTAAAAAACCACTAAATAAGTTCGCACAAGCTGCTGTTCCTGAAGTAGCACTTATAAATAGTATCTTAAACCAATCATAGTAAAGAGGCCTGCTAATTTGTCTTCTTCAGTTCCTAAAAAGTCCTTTTATCTGAAGTTCGACCAATTGAGTAAGTATTGAAAGATTTAGTGATGGGAATTACATCTACACCACCGTTCCGACATAAACAGGAAATGGAATTTTATGGGTAGTTACTCTGTTTACTTTCGCAGCCTCTGGGGTTTTCCGCGCCTTGTGGGTAGTAGTTTGGGGAAACTTCTCCACTCGTTAGCTAATAATGCTGTCTAGGAAGCAAGACATTTTTTCAGCTCGAAGTATTTACAGCAAATAGGGAATCCCTTATCAATAATGAGTAAACGTAAAGATAAGATGGATTGGAACTTCTTATTTAAGTATCCTAATGTGCTTTCAAGCAATTGTACTTATGACAACTTCCATATAATGCATACTATGCAATTACTCATCCTGATCCCACTTAGTGTTCACCGCATCTGGGCTCTAGCGTTTGCTCTTAACACTTCCACCTTTTATTCACGTCACCTGTCCCCTACCCTAGTGTCACAATGAGGGATCGCGTTTGGTGGGTGGATGAGTACTTCTACTCTCACCGCTCCAAGGAAGAAATAAAAAATACAAGTAATTACTCGACCCTCCCTTCTGAGCAGGTCATAAACACCCGATACTATGCGCACGCTCTCGGGCACTTTCGCAGGCTAGCATTATTACCACACAGAGTGGCTCCACCGTTGGACAATGGGTCATTCTAGTGTGTGGGGCCCTCAATAAAATCCGTCACTACTGTGCTCCAAGCCCCCACTCTTGCATACACAAGACATTAGCGGTAACCATGTGTGTGCATTTATAGCCAAGGGGGTGAGGTTGGTAGAGGTTATGGTAATGGCAGTAGCGGCGACGGTCATAGAATGTGATTGGCGAGAACTAGAGGGGTGAAAGAGAAGGGGTGGGAGAGAAGGGGTAGGCTCTGAATACCGAGCAGGTTTTTGAGGCGGCAACTTCAAAGGCATATAGATTCGAGCGAGAAAGTGTTAACGGGGCCCAGCCTGCCGATTCGCTGCTGTGGCAGCAGCAGAGGCAGTCATAACCATACATAGAGGAAACCTTGAAGGCATAAATTGCGTCAAGTGCTGTGGTGTGTCGCTCTCTGTGTGTTATTAATTGCGCTCTTTGATGTTTTACTTCCCAGGCCACTTAAGAATGGCATGCCAATCAGTCAAGAAACCATAATTGGACATCGAAAACATGCCCATCCCGGGAATAAAACCTTCATCATCTAGTATGCATAAACGATTAATCTCAATTTGAACAATGTGCATTGAAGTAAAGAGAAAGTAGGTTGTGACGTCAGAAATTCACGCAAATAGCCTATTGTACAAATTGGCTACTGAGATGAAAGCTTTGTGACTTCACCATAGATTACCAACTGTTAGGAATAAATCAGCACTTAGTTCGAATTATATCAGTAAATATGCTGACCGATTCTAAACAGTAACCTTTTTTAGGGTTTGATAAGCTACATTGTTTCCAATTGCCTGGAAAGTGTCATTACAAATGCTACCACCATTAATAAAAAATACAGGCTTAAACTTACGCTTCTTAGACAGTGAAATGGTCTGCACGTCTGCCTGAAATGGCAGCAAATGTTATGGCCACTTGGTTAGGAAATTTGGGAAGCCGACCCACAAACTCAGCCCCCTTAAGAGACCGTATGCAATCAACCGCAGACAGACATATATGCTGGAGTCCTGAGGTTTTGTACCGAAGTCCAGCTTGCACACATGCAGGCATGTAGGTGGTGAAGGAGATAAACTTTGCATAAATCACCAGCACACGCGCACATAGACATTTACGCACATCGAAATTTGCAGCTACATAGACCTAGTGAGCGTAAATGGGAGAAAGGAGGACGATTTTATGCGCGACCCGCCGTAGATCCCCAAGTGTTCCGACATTTATTCCCCGTCGCCGCATATACATCTAGGCCTGTTTGTAAGATCCAATGTGCAGAGAGTCTTTCCCTTGTGGAACCACCTGATATGTAGATCAACTGCCTGGCGATTCTGTCCGACCTGCGAATAGCTCGGTGCTGTGCCTTTTGATTCGAAGTTCCTGCAGATAGTCTAAAAAATGACTTTGTGATGAATTTATTGGAAGTCTTCTATGTGTAAGTGCTCGAAATGATATGGCAAAAATCTATAGATTCCACAAAATTGATTGAGAAATGTGTAAACTATAAACAATATTGAATAACAATATTCAATTAATATACCATTTATTCATCCTAGATTATTTATTTGACATTTTATTTCAGGAATTCAGCTGCCTTTATTTTATTCAAGAGCTCATGATCCTAGTAAATTATTCCAATTTCTGTAATTAATATTTTCAAGGGATAGCTGGATCGAGCCAATATTTTCACTCTCACAAATCAAAATAACAAATGTTAATCCTTGCGGATTTTGGGCCAAGATCCTGTAGAAATGGACTTTGAGCCTTTGGACTTTGAGAGCTGCTGAAGGATTATCATTTAATCGAGCCATTTGATCCTATTTGCCATGGGGTTTTGGGTGATAGTTTCATTATTTGTTATTACGAGAACAATGAAGACTTAAAAACACTAGGATACTTCTTCATATGAACCCTTTTGATCGGTTGTTGGATACTTAACTGGGAGTATGCATAAAGGGGATTTTATTGGTTATTTCGTGTATTTTTCATCCAGTCTTCAAAAGCCAATCGTTATTGATGCCTATTAATTTTAAACACGCATATCCAATTATTAAAATCAATTTATCTTTGATTTATAAGTGCTAATGCCGCCAAAACTCAGACATTTGTCTCCGATTGTTGTCGTCAGCAGTAGTTAATGAAGGTCACTGGAGAAAAATCGATAGACACACATCGCTGTTGTCGGCTGAGTGCAACACAAGACCCCACAGAGCAGTCTATCCCTCCTGGAACTGTCGGAGAGCGACTGGCGCTTTAATCTCTTGGCGACTCTGCAATATCGCCTTTTATTATCCATATAGTGCCATAAATTATGGTCTCCATTCACTTCAAAAACGAAAAAAAAAAAATTAAATTTATTTCGAAAAATTGCTAAAGTATTTGGCAAGTTAACAACGGCTAATAATGCATTTACGTTGAATAAGCCACTAAGTATCCGGAAAAAAAACTGTTCCTCTAAAAGTGGCTAGAAATCAAAAAATGATTTGACTTTAGATAAATACCAAAGTATATTATTACATTTGGTCTACTTACAATTAAAAGCCCAAATCCTTTGCAAAGTCCTAAATGAACCTGTGAATGACAGAGCTTATTGAGGTAGCCGATTTTTCATATTTGCACTGATATTTAACAAGATTGTAATTAGGAGCTGCTATATCCAGTTCAGATATTTTGAGAAAGCCTTGCAGTAGGCCGTGCTGTAGGTATTATAAAATGCACAGGGTCAGCTAGCTAAGAATTATTAACAGAAAGCAGGTCTTGATGCTTGATCAGAAAATCTGGGGTGATCAATGCGTACATCCGGCAGCAACAATGGACTGGAGGACAATTTCTTGTGTCAGTATCACTCGTTTACTAGCTCGTTCGCTATCAGCAGTTAGCTCTCACGCCGTTCACAAGCGCATACATGCAAACAATACGGGCCTAAGGGGCATGCCTCAGCTGCTGGCGCGCGTATGTGCGGACGTATGACCAATGATCAAAGGCAAATGCCGCCGCCACCGCCGCTGCACGTCTCTGTGTTCTCTTCATCGTAGTCTTCGTCGTCGGCTACGGCGATGGAAGTAACGCTGGTGCTGCGTGCACGCACACACACCACCACCTTTTGCTGTAGCGCTAGAGCTAGTTCGTCGTCGTCGCTCTTTATGTGTGCTCGCGCTCTTTATGTCTCTCTCCCTCTAAACTCCCTAGCTCTCTCTTTCGCTCGCGCTTTATTGCTTTAGCTTTGTGCAGTGCTGCTCCACACAAATCCTCGTAAAACAGCCATTTCCTTTTCCACCTCCTTCCTCGTCTATCTGAGGCCATTAAGTCGCACTTATAACAGTTTACGGTGGTCATTACAGGCACAGGCTAAGTGAGAGGAATTCTAGCGCAGCGTTCGGTGGTTTCATTGATATATGATTGTGCTGGAAAATTATTCAGCTGCACTAGGATTTACACTAGGGAAATGGATTCGCTGAATATAAAAACATTGATCTTCGTAAACTACCGAGAGTTTTAATGCTTGAATCTATGTTTTTTGATTAATTTAGTAGTCATTGTAGACGGTATCTCAATGATAGTATTGCTTATAACTCCCAAAGGATGATTATATATAGGCGTAAGTTAAAAACTTACTCAGTTTTAAATTTTACCGATTTTCTCTCTGATACAGTATGCACAATGGAATATAAAAATCAAATTCACTTGCAAATAGTGTTACGTTATTGGCTTTTCAACTCTCAAACAAAAAATTGAATAAAAACCCACCTTTCATTATTGTGAAAACATCCAATTTCAAATTATACCTACAGTTGCCGGGTTATTAAAAAATTATTTTAAGCATTAATATGCTAGAAATGTATTCTTCTGCTGCTCACTATAACAGTTCTTGAGTCTATTTTTCGAAAAATGTATTAACTACTCGAGCCCAAACTTGATTTAGGAGATATTTTGATTGCTCCTTCAAGTGAGATGTGAATGACACCAGTCTAGACAGGTTTACTCGGCTCCGCATCGGTCGATACTGTCTCAAGGAGTAGAAGACGTTAAAACAATTGAGTCAGTTTGTCTGCTAGTGGGGCATTGTATAAAAATTAAAGTAGGGGCTGAACTTCCGTCCAGTGAAAATTCAAGAATTAGGACCCAATTTTGTCCTCCATTTCTGAAGACTGTAGCAGAATAAATGGCCTCATGATGTCTGCCGTTACTTCACTATTAATAGCTTCCTTATTTTAGGTGACTCCGGGGTCTGTTCTTGAAATTTGCACTTTTTGTTTTTGCCTCTTCGATTAGGTTAGGTTTTTTGAGACTACTATTACCTGAATCTAACAAAAGCTTCCAATAAACTATTTTTGTAAAATGTATATCATAAGGCCAGGTATAATAACTCTGCAGATCATTCTTACCAAATAAACTCTTAGTAATTAAAGCAAGTCAAAAAAAGATCACATTCCAGTAAGATACTCATTTACTGAGTTGTATTTCACCTCTTGTCTTTACGCCATCCCATCTATTAACCTTAAATATGATGAAAAACCATCTCAAATAAGCATAAAATGTGAAAAGGTTTGAGCTAAACCTCAAGATCACCCAAGGTGTCTTCAAGGCAGGGATCGAATCTTCTTGCTCTCTATTACGGGTGTGGATTTTGAAGTGAACGATTTTGGCATAACCTGGCAGAAGACGCATCGAATCGACCGGACCCAAAACCTCCATTGTGACGGCGGTTAAGATCTGATGGCGGAGGTGTGCCTGCGTCAGCTTGCGTGCGTGGTGCGCAAGTACCTGCGCAGTCCGTTGATTGGCTTAAGACTCTTATATAAAATGTGGATTGGGCGGGTTAATAACGTCTTTTGCTGTGCTGCTCATCAGCCCAACAAGCTCTCTCTTGCGCCTTGTTCTCCGGCAAGCACAACAATCTCATTTGTATTCGTCTGCGGAGTCACGACAGTTGCCATTTCACTGCATCTCCTCTCACTTCACTCTTTCTAATCTACCGCGCGAGTACACGCGCTAGCTCAAAGGTTCTCGTATTAAAAGGGAGTCGCACACCGTGGTAAATCTTCGGAGTCTCTGTGGAAAATTAATTGTGAAGCCGCTAACATCGCTGCTGCATCCGACTGGAAATGGCTACCTTCCCGTGCTTTCTCTGGGCTTTTCTTAACCTTATCCAATGGGCATCTTGTTTACCCCAAAACCTCCAACAATCTCCCAACTCCACACAAACGGATCTCTATGAACAGGTACGTCTATTACTTTCAGAGCAGTGGAATCAAACTCCTATTTTAAGTAGAGCCATCACCGGCGCAGTGTGAATAGTAAAATGGCGACTATTGATAGGCGGCAATAATAGGGTCTGTGCTAAGCACGCTTATGCGTGTACCGGCTGTCTGGCTGGTGTTGTGATTTATATGTCAATGGGCACAAGCGTATACAGACTTGTGGAACCGACGCTGCGAAACGGAACAGAACAGACACTTTGAATACACGCGTTTACGTGTGTCTTTGTAGGAGCCTCAAAATTGCAGAAAGGCCAAAAGGCCTTTCCAAACACTACGTGGTGTGTGTTCATTGCACGTTTGCGTGTGTATGAATGAATGAATGTGAATGGGTGCCAGTGTGTGAATGTTTGCACAACTCGAACCGCGCGGATTATTCATCAAAGAAACGGTGCCGCAAAGCCACTTCCAACGCCAAGGTCCTCCCTGTTTCTTCTCGCCTGTCCACCCAACCGTCCAACTGTCGATTTCTTACTCACTTCCTCTTCCACACACTTGCCCAGTAATTTCGCTCACCTCTGCCTGAGGTGAGCATTTGGGGATTCCATGATCTACAATTTCTGGAAGAACACTGCTTTTACGGGCAAGTTAACGCTCGTACGAAAATTTTTTGGTTGTCTTAGCTACAGCGCTGGCTCTTTGAATACAAAGACGCTCACACATTCAAAGCAATTAGTGCGATGCTAATCCATTTTCTACTCAAGTGGTTGCCCTACTCGTGTGGTCATTGTTTTAACTGAAAGAATCCCTGTGAAATATGTGGCATCAGTTCAAAAAAGGAAATAGACAAAGGCCGAAGAGAGCAGGAGACCAGAGAGGTGTTGACTGTGCGCTACAGGCCCACTAATAACGTGCGTGTGTGTCTTCTTTCTGCGTGATTATAACGACCTCACGGCGAAGGTTTGCGCTTGCGTGCTGCGCTTTGTTTATTGGGCGACACAAGGCATAAACATTAAAAGAAGCCGCCAAGATACCACATTTGTACGTTGGGAGTGTGGTGGGAGGGGTGTGGGGGTCGGTAGTGCGGACGTGTATGCTAGTGGGTGCGTCCGTGCGTGTGAAGAATTCAAACGAGGCGGCGGTGGTGGTTGCAATAGCAATGACGACGATGGTGGCTGCGGCGGTAAGATCAAAGAGAATGTTGTTTTGATGAACACCTTGCAGAGTGCGCGTGATTCAAGTGTGTATGTGGGTCAGTGGAATGGAGATCATGTTAATGGATTCCTGATGGTTTGCCCTCGGAAATTTTAATTGCGGGGTTGAGAATGTCCTTATTAAATCGATTTATCCAATATTCCGCAACATTGATATTCTTGGGGTCAGATCAAAATGCGACCTCTGGATTTGTTCTGGTAATACTATCGTCTTAATCGGAAATCTGAAGCGACTGTCGTCAGTAACCTGTGAATAGGAATTCATGGGGTTACTCAAGCTGGCTTTGATCTCCTTGATGTCATTTAGCAAAAATAATTCATTATAGAATATGAACCGCTGAAACATTTAAAATATCGCAGACACGGTTATTAATTCATTAAGGAGATGATTTAATCAATCTCTGATCAAGCTGAAACCGTTTCTCGACTTCATAACACAATGGCTAAAGCTTAATATAGTACGATTATTAAACCTTTTCACCTTACATATCTAAAAAATGTAAAGACAATAATTTATTATTCATTCAGTTGGGACCAAAGATAATCACTTGAAAAAATCGTTTTGTAGCTACCTGAAAATTAGAGCCGAATGTCTCTATCAAGAAGAAACCTCTATTAAACCAATCGATTTGGCTATAGTTGGGATAGTTATGTTACGAACATACTAGCATTCATCACGTCTAATTTGGACACTCTTGGATAAGTGTTCTTTGAAATATACCTCACTGTCTTACCAATCGGCGACGGCTTAAAATTCTTTATTAATATTCTTCGCTTCTTTACTTGCCGTTCTTTGTTTTAAACCTTTAAAATTCACAAAAACGTCCTTCTTAAAATTGGATCTAATTTTCGGTAAAAGACAACCATATTTCAGCCCTACAAATCTGTCCTTCGTCAACTGTCTATTAGAAGCTTTTGAACGTTAGTAATACTATTAAATTTAAATTTAGTCACAATGATTGTGGAATCATAACTTACTATTTATTTATTAATCATAGGAGAAGTGTTTGAGCACTAGTGAGGAGTTAGTTTCGACGCTAAATGGGCAGCTAAAATGCTGTAAGAAGTGTCCAGTCGGCGAAGGAATGCTCCAGCTCTGCACCAATGAGACTCAGACCATCTGCAGACCCTGCCAGGAGGGCTCCGAGTTCTCCCTCGAAGCTTCCGCCACCGCAAAGTGCGTGCAGTGCAAGCAGTGCCAAGAGGCGAGTCAAATTCATCCAACCAACCCGAATATCATATAACCCAGTTTGCTATCGACTGAAAATTTAGCTCTAGAATCTGGGCCCCTTTTATATTTTCGTAGCACTTCTTTTGCACCGCGTACAAGTTAGAGAAAAATACCAGCATTGATTGTGCATTTTGACTTCTCCCGCAGCGCACTAAAGTTTGCGCTGTCGATCATAAATTTTATTTCCTTTTTATTGTACACATTCACTTTTAGAACCGGAAATAAAACCCCCACCCTCCTCGACCATATTTCGAATAGTTTCTTCCATAAATTTAGTAGCAGCATAAAATGTTAAGCACTGCCATCGAGTAGGCAGGCGGGCAAGTATTTTGCCACTTCCAAAGAAAGTAAGGAACTCAAGAGTATTTTGTCTTTTAATTATATTCTTTGTTATCTTCACCTAATTTCATATGGTTTCGAGCCATGCTCTCAATTCAAAAGCAGCGCTTGTTTAGAGCAAAAAGCAGGTAAATTTTCGACGATCTAATGATCATTTAACATAATATCTATCATGGTATATTATTTGAACATTATTGGCTGTTATGATAGTGTCTTTTCTGACAATCAATGAATAAATTAAAATTAATTGCACCAATTAATTCATAGTCTAGTCATTTAAAAATCATATGAGCAATCCAAATGTCCTGTTCCAAGATATCATAGCATCCATCAATCTGAGACAACGAAACATGATTGGCAAATGGCGGTCTGCAAATATTCAAACAATTCGGTGTAGATCTTAGCTTACATTCCTTGATTGTTTTAGCTTCACCCTTTCGCCAAGTTTCGAAAACACTGTACACCAACTTCCGACGCCGTCTGTGAATGCGTCTCCGGGTATTTTTTCATTGAAGCTCTTTCCACATGCCAAAGCTGCACCAAGTGTCCACCCGGCAATGGTGCTGAAAAGTGAGCCCACGACTCTCACGTCTACTTATTGTACATTTAAGTAGAAAGCTCAATTTATATCTGTGGTTTCAGACCTTGTGAATGGAACCAGGATAGCGTTTGCAAACCGTGTCCCAATGGCACATGGTCGGCAGCTAAATCAGCTGCGGAGAAGTGCCAGACCTGTAGGAAATGCAAACCAGGCCAAATTGAAATGCGTCCATGTACGGCCACTCAAAATACCCTTTGTTGTCCTTTACACAACCCCAACTGTGAGGAAAATTACGACGAAGAGGACCGGGAGTACCAAGGTACGTTGCGATACACTACAATTTCTTCTTGTAACGTTTTGCTTTGATAATTTTATGGTGACATTTAAGTAGGAGCATATTTCTACCTCAATTTCCTCTATTAATGTTTTAGAGAGTTGATCATGATATTAGCTTTCTGGGCTTTGATTTATAATTTTTCAAACTCTCTTTTTTAATCTGACACCCTGACTCGTGAATTAGGTTTAACTCTGTTACGATGGTAGCAGCCCCATTTCCAATTCAGTCACATGATTAAGGGGTTTTTGGACACAACTGTTCCCATTCCCTTTGTTGTCTAGTGAATCGCACCTTGGCAGGCCCGGGTACTAGTAGATCGAAGGCGGTGGCGGCGGTCCTAGTAATTGAGGCTTTAGACGACTTATAACGCACACACACACGCACACACACACACGAACGCACAATAAAACATTACACATGTGTTTAACTGGAAATTCAGGAGATAGAGAGGACACTGTAGACATTTGACCACGCTCACCCATAAGGATTCACTCAGTTCGCTAATTGATACTGTAGCTGCCACTGCGACGGTTGCATTTATCAACCCCATGGCTCAACTCGACTAGATGGACACGCGCAAACCTATTTGAAAGCCTGAATCAGAGGCTTAGATCTTCAAATTGCCTACAGTGGCAAGGCTTTGTGAGTGACTGTGCACTTTTATGGCAGCAAAACGAACTAATAGCATTCATTACTTGTCAATCGAAAATGAACTTATACGATCACATGAGTAATTCGTGAAGAGTCAGACCTTTCAAATTTCTGCAGGTACTCGAAATAAAGTTGCACAAAGCAAGTAGCACTGTATCATCACTACGAGATTTCCGCCATTAGTGGTACAAATAACGTTTCTATTTAAGAGAGTTCATAATGTTCAACTCTTGCGTTAGACAATCAGTTGTTCCCCACAGTTAAGTGGAATTGTACTGACGTTAACAAGGCTATCCAGATATCACTAGAGCTCGAGGATAGACAAATAATACCAAATTAATACTTCTGATTCCTGAAATAATAATTTTTATATGAAGGATAATATTGAAGATTTATCTGTACCCTCTAGTTTGTATGATTATCTTATTGGAGCGTAGTCTTCGAGTTCGTCAAGATTGGTGATTATTAGATAGGCTCCATTGACCATTATCTTCCATTTAAAACAATATGTTTGCTTTTTAAGAATTCAATGTATTGGTACCTGAATATTAATAGACGGAAAACAATTATAAGCTCAATTTCATTTGATAAAAGAAACAACTTTCCTTGGTTAACCATCCCTAAATAATCCAAGTATTTGGATCCTCCTATGCAAAGTCAAGGTGCTAGGGAAAGATCGGTGCCTGCAAATTTCACACCATTTGTATCGTTTCTACTACCTCTTCTTATTTATGTTGCCGATTCGAAGCGTGTCCCACTTTAAGACGTGGGATCACATTTACCCCTCAATCCATGAGATTCTATCAATTCGACTGTATCTCTAATTTTTCGATAAAATGTTATAATTTAAAACATGAAAAAAATGTTATCCTGATTCAGCAGTGTACAATATTGCCAGCCCTTTATGCCAATTCATGGATTTCAATCAATCATCTTTAATTATGTGCTGTGAACTTTTAAATATACCTTGATTTCGTCTATGTTTAGCATAATCAGCATACTTGATTTACCATACTACCATTTGCCAATATGAACGAAGAATACTTTTTTTAAACGTGCAAATTGGAAGTCTTTGTAACGAATAAGATTGTGTGCATTTTCACAAGTGCATCGTTAAAAGCCTCATTATACATGGCTACTTCCAACGAGAATTACAATGGACAGCATTTCAGACAGGGGGGTTTGAATGCTTTATCAATGCATTTTTTACTTCACGAAGCCACTGTCGAACTCACCAGCATTGAAGTTAAATTAAAGTCGTATTTAATGAAACCTAGTTTACTAAAACAAAATCTCGGAATTCCTTTTACCACAAAAAGAGTTAGGTTGGGATCAAACGCCTGTAATCACACCTATCGCAGGCTATATGGAATGGTGAGCTGCTTTCTCCTGCAATCACGGTCTAATGAGTGCATGTTCTAATTGAAAGAAAACTAGGTTGGAATAAATCATTGTTGCCTTTTCTCCTGCACCAACCCAACCACACATACGATAGCACACTCTCTCCACACACACACACACACCAAAACCCCACGGTGAATCGTTGAAGGGAACATGATTTATCGTCATGTCCTCGTTTCTATTGCCTTTGTCCACCGTCACCACTGTCGTGGTTTCCTGCACCCGCGACAGGTACAAGTTAATTCAATTGAGACAGGGTATGCATAACAGAGCTAGTCAACAGAAGTGCGAAATACCAGCGGCGGCAGCGGCGTCCCTGTCTGTTTTCCCATATTTGCAGAGAGGAAAATAGCACTCATATCCACACCCTGTCTAGACGGAACACTATAACAATTAGAGAGAACTAAGGTTCGGGCGAATGCGCACCACTGGGAAATTCTCGGTGTCTCACTCTAGAAAATATTTGCTCGCACCTTAGAGGCTTCAACAGTAGGAGGTGGAGGTGGTGACGGGGGCGGCTGCGTGAATTTTGGCAGATTTACCGGACTAGCCGTCGTCATCGCCATCAGGCTGATGCTAATTAGTGTCAAGCCATTCGACCAAGCGATTGGGGGCTAGAACAGGGGACTGAACTTCAAATTAATTGTGCACCGCTTCCACTGTCTGAGTCACCAACCGGTTTTCGGGTAGGTTTCAGACAAATAAATAAAGGCACAGACATAATCGATGTGCAAAAGCTTCAACTAACTGAACGCGTCAGTTAGGAATTTAGTACTGGTTTGAACTCAACTCTTGAACCAAATCGTGTTTTATCCATTCTCCTTGCTTTCATTGAAATGTAGCAAAGAACCGTTTTTTGGTAGTTCATAAATAACCACAGCTTTGCATGCAATATCCATACATGAATACTTACCTATTTAAAACTACTTTGGAGATATTACGGGTTTACGTACTTGTTTTCTCTATTGCGACTAAAAGTTAAGGATATCCAACATACTCACGTGGACACTTTGGAGGGATAGGAATATTGAACACCAAGAAGGCAACTTCCGTGCTTGGAAGATTTCGGCTCTTATTTGTTCTTTGCTTATTGTAAAAGGAATCAGTAAGGAGTTTCTGCTTTTTTTCAAATCTAAAGGCAGTTGGTATTAAAAGCTCCAGGCTTCAAATCTTGGGGAAGCGGCTCTCTTTGTAGCTCGAAGCGTGTTCATTTACGATGTGTACACACGGTGCTGGAATTGCATGGACTTCAAAGCCCTGTTTGTACCAATGAATCTCGCGTACACACACATAGGGGTGTGTGGTTCTCAAGAGAACGGAGTGAAGCCCTATCTACTCTGTCCCCTCCTCCCACCTCCAGCCCCGTCCGAAACCCTTTTACCCCACCGCCTGCCATAAACATGCACGCATACACGCTGACCATAAAAGCACATGAATAACACATTGATGAGCATCAAAGGAATTTACCGTCGAGCGCACTGATTGGTTGGTTGGTAACAGCCAATAGCAGGAGTTCCTTGGGGCTGTGACTTAAGGCGCGTGCGAGCGCATAGCAGTGTCAATTGAGTGTGCCACTTTATCGTAAGCAATGCCTCCGGTGAGACATCAATTAGGTGGCCCTCTACTACCCGATGCCGATCTTGATCACGGTAACGAGACTAGAGAAGTCGGTGAAACTAAACCGGCAGCTGAACTGAGGTCCGATTGGATCGCTTTTGATGAGAATGGGATCTCACACGATGTTAGCTCGATAAACATCAAGACAACATTTCGCCTTGATAGTAAGTTATCTTGTCTTTTTGGTTGTGACCGGACTTCAGCTTTTTGATAACTTTGTTGAGAGTGTTACTAAATCCGAATGAAGGCTTAATTCAAATAATGTGGTGGTGTATGGCATTCTAACTTCAAAGACCTCGGTGATTCAAAAAAGGGTAACCCAACCACTAAAATATCTTTAATCTGTTACAACTTCTTGAGCCCGAAAATATCGAGTACGTTTCTGCATTCAGTTTTCCATGTTTTGGAGTATCAAAACAGGTCGTTATCTACCTTAAAGTAAATCGGCTTCATGCACAAAGTTGACACGCTTTTACAAGTTCGTACCTTTTTAGAAAAGGTGGATCGATTGTTATAGGGTAATGCTAACTATTGCATTATCTTATGTATGCGTTACAATAAGCCTAAGATAGTAATCGTACTTTATAGTGTTTTATATCTGTATTACTGTTGTGTGGAGAGGGATTTCTGTGTCCCTGATTTCTATTTGAACTGCATATTGGCATTTGATCTCAGTCTCCTATGGTGTTTTCGTCGTTAGTCGAGCGCCAGTGTTAGTTAGCGCTTGTGTCGTGCGTGTGCTTTTGGAATCGCGCCTCCTGAATTTTGGACGGCGGAAACTGCAGCAAGTTCAAAGGCACCGAAGAATATTATGCTTGGGGTAGGTATGTATGGGGCTTTGGCGTCCTACGCAACCTCGCATAAAGGGTCCGTATGTCTCACCCACAAGTCGACGCGTAGCGGGAAATAAGTCTGGATTTCAAGCATACGATAGCGCCATGCGGCTCTTATTCGACCGCCTAAGTGGGGCTTCTGTGTGTCAATTTCAGAACGAGGGACTTTGCAAGGTCGCTTCACGGGCAATTAGTAATATCATTATCAGATGTTCGGAGTCTCGGCCAAGCAAATTAGTCTGTCAAAAACTTTAAAACCATCTAATGAGAAACTCAGACCGAGCGTTGGTGGCTTCGATGTAGCATAAGCGTAAAATGTGCCTCAGTTGGTGTATCTGTTAATTGAGAAACCGGGGATAAGCTTTAGAGCTCAGTCTTGACAGAATGCAGCCACTGTCTTGCAGTTGCTTTATGAAACCCTATATGGTGGTGGCTGTAATCGAGGTCTTGCACGCGGTGTGTGTCTGGAACAGAAAAGATTGATTATCTGATTTTTAAACTGGGCAGTCGGAAAGTGATTGAAGCCCACATTTCCGTCTTCTGTTGCTGTGATTTGTTACAATGATTAGGTTATATTCAATCCTAAGTAAATGGTCTCTGGTATTTTAAATAGCAGTTAAGTTTACGACTTTTAAATCACAAATAGCTTCTCTCAGTGCGTGCTCGATTCAGTTTCGGAAGGGAAATTGAGTACAGTTAAATTCGAATTCTCTGAAAGTGGGATACAAGGAAAATTAGATGCGGAGACTGCCGCAGCGCGCGTAGCTCTTGACCAAGTGATAAGTGCGTTAGTACGCGTATGCGCATCCCCGCTGGGTAGCTGTCGATTTTATGACTTCCCAACTGGAGAGCAATAGAGATAACTTGTTCTAAAGCCGCCGCGGCGGCCTACTCACTCTTTGATGCCGAGTTTTCCATCATGAGGTGCGAAAATGGATAAGAAGTAATCAACTGTATGGATGGCATTTGTCTTGAGTAGATACGGCCAGACACATGCGAAAACGGCCTGAGGCATGAAAGCCCAAAATTACCATCCAATGCCGCTTTGTTTTTCTTTCCAGATCCAAGTTCCATACGGAAACAGGGGAAGTACGTGGGCGATCAGGCGATGATGACATACGGTGATGACTACCCAATGATCACCGTCTACTGTTCCCTCCTGGGCCTAGTTATCCTGACGCTTCTGATCTACGTCTTCTACAAGTTGTGGCAGCAACGATTCTCTATTGAGGACTCGAAGTCATTGGAGGCTGGTGGTTTCCACCCTGCCTTCACAGGACTCAAATCCGTTGGGAACAAGGCTAGGAATTGCAAAACATCTGGCAGCACCAAAAACACATTCGATCACCAGCACTTGCTCAGCGAGCAGCAAAACCAGCTGCAGCTGCAGCAGCATTCATGTGAGTAATCCATGTTGTTACTGTATTTATAGCATAAGAAATTTTGGGGAGATTCTATTCAACTTACTACAAGGAGAACGTTTGGAACTCCAAGGCACTCGAAATACTGCTTGCATATAAGACAACAAGATCTCAGTACACTTTACGTTTTCTAATGGTTATTTAAGATTTGGTCAACATAGAAAACATACATGGCCTAATGCATACGCCACTGTCCCCACAAACTGCATCCCAAAACTAGTTTCGTAAGTACTGTTGAGTTTCCCGGGATTATGAAAATCGGTAGGCTAGAAAGCGAAGTCTCTATCTTTAGATTTATCCCAGTTTATCCATTGATCCGTTTGTTTTTTTCCCCTTAGACGCCCCGTTGAGTGCCACTATTTCTGAAGCTTTTCTGAAAGATTTAGCACTAGAATTGTCCTCCGAGGGCCGATGGAAACAAGTTGGAGGATTCTTGGGTAGGTTTCATTTAGCTCTTCAATTAAATCCATATTTAAGTGGCGATTTTATTGAAGAATACACTACATTTGTTGGACAGGCTTTAGCGAAGAGGAGCTTCGCATCTTCGAGAACGCTAAATCGAAAGAGGACTTGCAGAACTCGGACGATACCCAAGAAGCATCTGCACAGCAGTTACTAACCGCGTGGTATTCACGAAGCCTTGCAACGGATCCCAATCCTCTGTTGAGTCTTCAGGCTGCTCTGGAGCGCACACCGAGTGCTGGCAACTCCTGCCGACGCTTGAGGGAGCATTTGCAGCCTCCGAGCGCGCTATTACAGGTTTCTCAGACAGAGACCCTTCCCTACGTTCAAACCATCAATCATTGAGGCCTTAGGGAACTGAAAGCCACCACCCCCATTCACCCTTCCCAGATTAAAATGTGAATCTGTTGTTGTATATGCCGTGCCTTTCGCCAGCTCCACAGATATGCCGGCTTTTGAAACCGCTGTGTTATGCTATTATGTGGACTTCAGGTGACTGATGCTCCCACATTCCGCACGCTGCGGACTCGAGCAAACGAAAATCCATCTGGGTTTGTCTTCCCCTGTCCCACTGGTAAAGGTGGGCAATTCACTTCAACAACTTCTGTCTTTTTTTACCAAAGCACCTTTCTGGACGGTGATTACTGTTACTACTGTTCCTGCTCCTCTTGACTATGCTCTAGCCCATGCGTGGAATCACCAAATACTTGTTAATCAAAGCTACTTTCAGTGGGATTAACCCTCACCTGTATAAAAGTACCCATGAATACTGTACTGGAAATACATTACTCGAGTTGTTATGAAAATTTCTCAAAGTCTTCTTGCTCTCCAAACGGATTAACGGGGAAGGTTAATTAGAAGATATTGAACTGACGGAAGGATTCGGTTTCACTTCTGATTCATGCTCAGTCATCACAAGGGAAGGCACAATTCAAATTGAAGGTCAATCTGACATTAATCATTGATAAGAAATACAAATATTCACTTTTAGTAATAATTAGAAAAAGCAACAATGGAAATTCCATCAGATTTCGTCTGATTATATTTCAACAACTTTCCTCAGACCTGTTATGAATGTCCTCTCGATGACTTTGCCTGTGCATAATGAAAAATATTTGAGCATTGTCATTAAAACTATGATAAGCTCGTTAAGGACGGATGAACTGCCCAAACAGGCCATAATCGCTTGAACGAGAATCAGGCCGTTTATGCACCAGGATGTTTTGTAATTCATGCAGAATTTTTTTGCAATTTCGGAACTTCTAAAGACCAACTAGTGGAGCTTTTATGCCCGTTTTCATGTCACCAACAGCACCTTTGGTGGTTAATTGCCTACTTTACCAGTATTACGGCCGCACAGTCTGCAACGGCAGGAGAAACAGGGAGCATCCCGGGATGGCTGAGAACCTTGGGTTGTTAGCCTGTCGGTTGTTTGACTGGTTGATTGGTTCGTAGTGCAGGGGCGTGGGGTGAGAGAGGGGAAATGAAGTCTATAAAACGGCGGGCGATTTTATGGACACGTTGCCATCATCAAATTCGGCACACATCAAAGGGACCAGAGGGGAGCGGGCGCTTCTGCCTACCCCTCCCACTACACCCCCTCGCTTCATGTTACGTGAGTGCGTCTGGTTCCTTCTTTGCCGCCACTACCGACAAAGACGGAACCAATCGCTGCACATTCCTTGAAGCCGGTCTCTGTCTCTGTTTTCTAACGAATATGTGGTCAGAAATACCTTAAGACCATGTAAAAGACCACAAGACCATTACAAATAGCTATTTTTCAATGGCCTAAGAAGAGGAGGATCTAATCTTTAGTGATTGACAATGAAGGTGTATAAACATTTTATGGCCTTTCTATGGGATTTGAAAGACAGGTTTCCGCTCGTTTGATGCAAAATAAATAAAAAACTATTCATGAGATTTTTACCCTATCAAAAGAAGAAAATCATTGTCAATACATTTAGGTTAAATTACTATTGAATTTAAGTAGTTGAAATTACTTTTACTTGAAACTGTCGGGTCTAAGTAGAACTCATTTAGCCTTCCGAGTCTCTTCCACATACTTGAATAACTTTCCATCTCCATCGAAAACCCAGATTAGAGGTAGAGCTTATCAGAATACTGTTATTTCCACCCGAGTGGACGCTTATGAGGAGGTAAAAGTAAAAGTCCACTAAAAGTAGCATACTGAGGTATGGGACTATGGTCTTTAAGAGGTTGAGAGGCTTCTGTTAATCATTCAAACACACCTTTAATTACGAATAGTAGATAGAAATGGTGATGCGAATGAAACTGGAAAACCAGTATATTCTACTTAGCCAATATGAAGCTATACCTATAAAGCCCGTATCAGATTATCATCACCAGCCATGAAGAATGATTGGCAATAAAACTGTCCGGGCACGTACGACACGACGGCTGTGATTTTATGACAATTACTATCAGCTGAGTGGCTGGATTAAACCTCGCAGTTATTCGGAGTGCTATTCGAGTGATTTTAGCAAACCTGACACCAATGCTGAATGATCGAGCTGAGCCTGAGAAACGGCTTGATAGATTGCACGACGCGTGTACCCGCAGACTCTTTCATGTCTTTGACCGTATGGAAAAAGTGTTTATCCAGAATCCGTCAACCGGCATTCATGTTTCCATCTCTATTAGGTTATTATCGAAGTACGCTTACCAACAATACACCTAAATTGATAGAAGTTGCTGATGTTATTTCTGAATGCTAGTTTCCTTCATTCAGTAAGAGCAGCAGTGGATATTAAAATATTGCAATAACAGCTTCGGTTTGAATTGGCTCGGTTCTTCTGCTGGTTTTGATTAAAGCAACTTACCAGAAATAGTAATTAAATTCGAATGTTCCACACAGCTAGACCTACCTCGAAAGCCGTGAAGACTCCACTTCCAAAATGAAAATTCGAAGTGAAGTGGAAAGATGGCTTAATGGCTATTAAGTGAAAATCTTATCCTGCTCGAATGTGGGGTATTTCTGAGGAGTTGGTGTGAATAAAAATAATAATTTATATGCTACGGAATAAAGTCCTGGGTACCTTGGAGCCTTATGAAAAGCCAGAGCATTCACTATCGGTGAATTCTACCCACCGTCGCCCACTCAGAAAGCAGATCGATAATGTTGATGGGATATAAATCAAATCGTCAGCTTTTAGAATGCTCCAATCAGTAATCTGAAATAGAGTCCACTACTACCATAAAGAAAGACATACTGGTCACACTCTGGATACTGGTGGGGACACAAGCCTGTGGACATACACCTTCACAGACGGTGAGACGCACACCCACACAGTTCTACTCGTGTTGCAATTGGACTTGGCCAAATAAACCTGCTTTGTTTGATAGAATCCTCACATTGATTAGGGTAGATTGATTTAATATGAAGATCGAATGTTAGTCGGTCATGCAAACCTTCACAAGTCCGTTAGTTTGCTATTACCATTTGAGGCACAAAATGGTCGATTTATTTTTAAAGGACCGCCACTTAACAGCAATAAACTGATGTCTAAAAGAATTTAATTTCAATATTTTAAAAAAGGGATTTGAACTTATTAACCCCACATACGCGTTTCTCTAGAATTGCTCAACTGACTGCGCAATTACTTGATGGGAGATGGCTCAAACCTTACAAAGCGATTTTTCGAATAGACACTGGGAAAAAGTGTTTATCAATCAAAATTGGATAAAGTTTGTAGAAGTATTTAAATTTTAGTTTCTCTAAGCTCACGTGTAAGAAACAAATGTCCCGCAGAACTATGGTTATTTGGACTCATCGCCTTCTACTGACAACTAAAGTGGACTTGACTAATAGTCCTTAATTTTATGCTCCAGAAGCGAGGACGAGGCTCATTTATAGCAATCCATCCACTGGATGTCGATGCTTAATTCAATGAACAGAAAATAAGAAAAAGCATTCCCACAACCACATTTCTTCGCTATAAAAACGCACTTTTGTGATGAGAAAGCGTTGTGACAAATCCGATAGCTGAACTCTGAGAATAGTGTCTGCAAGCAGTAGTTTAAAAATAGTTACTTAATTGGACTTTGCCTAAAATACACAGGATGGTTTATGAAAACGGGCGTCTGACTAATAAGCCATTGATACCAAACAGGCACTCCATGTTTTCATGCTAAGCTACGGTTCTTCCTTTCGGGATGCTGCTAAAGTTAACGACTAGTGAGCTATTCACAATAGAGCATATGATCTACTTAAAACTGCAAGGATAAGACGAACTTTTCAGGCTACTTCTATTTATGAAACTCGATGGGTACGAGAAAACTGTTCGCTTCGACACTTCAAAAATGTGCTAGGCCCTTACTGGAGGAACGACAGAGGGTACCATTTAACACCTTGAGTGAGCTGTGGCTAGTGATGAGGCTGATGACTCTTGATACTACCCATCGATATTGATAACAATCCACATCTACGAAGCTTCAACGGTAGTTAACCACATCGGAGGCTGCTGGCTTGATGTTTGCAAGGAAAAGTGAAAGTGCCATACATCCTAGAACAGATATTTGTACCCATGCTACCGTTACAGTATTAGTAAAGCTCATTTTGAACTCATGATTGCATTCATTAACTACAACGCTAACCCACAGGTGGTCATCAGATATGTGAAATAATTTAAGAAACAATGATGCAGAGTCAACCAGTACGTCTTAAATACTCTCGACCACAAGTCAAACAAACGCAATTACAACCCGGAACGGACGCTGAAACCTTATTCCCAAGACGCACAACAAATAACCCCGCAAGTGGCCGACTTGTCACTTACCTAAGTAAATCCAGTGTTTTCCTGGCCCCAAGTTGGCTAAACATATGAAAAGACAATCCTGGTGCACGAACTAGTTGACAATTACTACAAAACTACCACTCGATAAACCAGATGCCTTTTAATGTAGCAACTTCACATTGGATGGATCGCAAGAACGGTCAGTCTTGTGCGATCACAACCTGCGCTGGTTTCTCCGTCACATGAAGTAACTAATGAAGAGCTTGGAGCGGCATATGCAATGTGAAAGATGGATTAATTTGAGTATTGCATGGGTGATCAGAATGGCAGAAATTACTAACGCAGAGTTAGACGGAGATAAGGGGGAAGGTGGAATAAGGAATCAATCAATTATAGGGGAGGTAGGGTTGGAGAACACAGTTCTATCAGCAGTCTGGCTGTGGACGCACACACAGAATTATAGCCACACACTCGTGACTCGTGTTGTAATGTACAATGGGGGTCACAGATGCGAGAGACACAAACGCGCGGAGAAGGGCAGAGAAAGGAAAATAGCACAGGAAAGCGTCACACGCACGCAGACTGATGGTAGCGGGGTTCGGAAGTAATTAGGGACGCGAGATGGGGCCACAAAGAACCGGTGGGTGAGACACAACAACCTTCCTGCTCGTCTTAAGTGCAGCACTTGTGTGATCCAGCTGCTGCACGGTCTGGCGGTGCACCAAGGCGTGTCGCACCGCTGTTAGCCGGAGGAGGCTCCGAAAGAGGTAGTGACTCACCTAAGTCACGAAATAAATTACTACTTATAAAAACCAGTAACACAACAAATTTTACGTGGAGATAGCATAACTGAGTTCGACCTTGTGGCACCAATCATAGTGCCACGACAGGTAGCAGAGAATGAGAACTGAAAGGCTTAATCTATGTGGTTTTCTGGAGGCGATGTTAAACCCAAATACTCAACCTGGGTATACACAGGTTGCAGTGAACATCGCAAGTCACCGTCTGCGCAAAAAAGCACAAGAACGACGGAGTTCCGATTCTACACGAAGAGACTAGCTTCTTCAAAACACGTTCAATTGTACTTCTTGTGTGAGGAAAGAGCGGAACGTGACACAAGCAGGTCAAGTGATCCGCAAATAGTACCTCGTAATTTGAGTCTGAACGCAATATTTGAAGAATATGCTTGCAACGAAAGCGAATGACAATGGCACATGAGGCAATACTTACCAATCATCTTGAACAACTCCACGACGTTAGTGGCCAACTTCGCGGACGTTTCGGCAAATAAAAGTCCATTTTCTTGAGCGTATTTCTGTGCCTCCTAGAAGAATAGCACAAGTGGTCGTTGAAAACGCAAGTTTTTCAACAAGACAAGCAGTAAGAAATGGAATTAAGTTACGGAACCAAAAGATCTAAGGAATCAAGAAAAACAAACTTAGAGAAGTTTAAAGACTTGTACGAAACAGGTTAGAGAGAAGGATTTGGTCTTGAAGGAGTTGAGGAGCTATGAGTAAAGACAATGTAGATAAGAGAGGTAGGGGAGGAGTTACATGACTCTGCCTCAGACAACGTTGCAATGCCATTGGCACACAGGGATGTGCAATTGACGAGAACGACTTACTTGTTCAGGTACAGCACGCTCCTGCTGGCGGTCTGACTTATTGCCGGCGAGAGCGATGACCTTGACACCAGGCGCACGCTCACGCAACTCGTTGACCCAAGCGGTGGCTCGCTCGAAGCTCTGCAGACTAGTAATGTCGTAAACGACAATGGCCGCGTGCGCACCGCGGTAATACATCGGCGCGAGACTGTGATAACGCTCTTGACCTTGGTAAAAAAGAAGAGATGCATGCACTCAGGTGTCGATTAGATAACACACACTTAGGTTTGACTACCCCACTACAAATCGGAGCTAGTTATTGAGTAAAAGAGCTGAACACTACAAAAGTCCTTTATGGAATGGTACAGTAGCATTAAAAATTAGAAAACACAAGTCTCTCATTTGTAAACTTAAAAAAGGAATCACATCCTCTTCGAGAATAAGCTTTCGACAGGGCAACTGAAATGACTGAAAATCCACAAATGAATACACTAGCTACATGGTTATTTGCCGACTTCCGAGAGACGAAAATGCAAATTCATCCACGAAAGTGCAATAAATTGATTCAGGATAATGGATAGAAGCAGTATGTACACATTTGTGGACCACAAGCCTACATAAGCATCTAAATTGGAGGAAAATAAGCTGGGGAAATGGACAAATAAACATTTAATAGCTCTCACAAGCCAGAATACTCAAGAACTAGTACGCGGGATGAACAATACAACTATTTCCAACAATTTCTTAGTGTAACGATCCCCACTCAAGTGGGAAAACCAATTACACAAACAACGTAGTGTGACATGAGATGAGGGGGAAGAGAAATTAATAATATACTTACCAGCGGTATCCCAAATCTCGAACTTGATTGTAACTGGTGGATCACCAACTACAATGGATTGAGTGAGATAGGCAGCACCTATCGTAGCTTCTTGATATTCTTGGAACTGCGATTTTACAAAACGCAAAGCTATGCTAGACTTGCCAACGGCTGATTCACCCAACAACACAAGCTTGTAGTTTGCGTTTCGAGCCGCCATTCTAAAAATAAAATTATATAAAACTAATTGGTAATCAGCCATTTTAGTTGCATTACTAGGTCAAAATAAACCAGATGTATTGGGAATGTAGGGGAAAACAATGGGGAAATCAATATATGATACCTGTCGAATATCATTAGACACTAATTAACAAACAGACAACCAGAAAAAGATCACCTTTTACAAACACGAAACACTTGAATGAAAATTGACTTGGAAAGTGCACTCAGCTCTTACACAAATCGCTGAGAACCTACGTTCCGGAACGAGACACTCAAAAGTAGTAGCAAAGTAGAGTAGTTCAAACAACGATAATGAGGTATACGAATGCAACCCAGATTATATGAGACAATCACGACCAAGTTTCCAGTCTCATTCTTTACTAAATGACGCACAGAAAAGTAATTTTTGAGTTGTTTAGTATTTAGTTAGGCAATTAGAGGTGGGCTTAAGACCTAAATTCTAATTATTATAATAAAGTAACGGGGCTCTTGAGACAAGTTTTTACCTTAATTTGAAAACGGTTCACTGTTGGCTTATGAAATATTACATTCACAATTGGCAAAATCAGGATCTCTTAGCTAAATTGGATTATTTTACTTTCCCCACTACAGTATCCGACATGCTCTTGTTCACTTTTAAATGAAACATGGTAGTTACATTTTATCAGTGCTGATATCGACTGAAATTTCGTTTGCTTCTTTGCTGTTTTTAAATATATAGCATGCACACTAGCCCAATAGGCAGATATTCAATTTGACGCAAGCGCTGCACCCATGGAGACTGCCCATAGAATGTTTCATCTGCCTTTTCTAACAAATTCGAGTTCCTAATCGGGTATTTCGATTATCGCCGCTCCGTCACCACAGATTCGTACTTTCGTAATCACAAGGTGACTAACACTAACAAAGGCTCTAGAGATCATTATTACTCGTCGTACCTGTATGATAGACAGCACTTCCCACCGTAACTCAATCTATTGTGGAATTCCAATATTTACAAGCAATCGCTGCTGAAGCAGTCCTAATCGCCCATTATCGCGTCTAAGAACTCTCCCTAGTCTAGCATACGCCATTCCACCATTCACAAAGGCCGAACTGCGGCACCCAGCATGACGCTCGACGTGAACAACTACTCCATATGTAGTTTTAGGCTTCCGCAATCATCTATCAGGCCTCAGATCGTAAATAAAGCCACTTCAATGCACCCTTTATATAAAAACAGCAACGATGAAGAGACGATAAGTCAAGCTATATTTAATCTAGGCACATATAAGGAAATAATAACTACACATAAAGAACGGAAGACCACTATTGAGGGTCTCGAAATTTGAACAGAAATGCTCGCATTAATGAACGACAGAAAATACAACACTATAAAACAAATACACTGCGTGGCTCAACCTCAGGGACGTTTAACAAGTTTCATACTGATTGATATAGATTTCAGAGTTTTGATTGATTTTTTTTCGACCCCGAATTTTGTAAATCACTTGAATTTGGAAGCCTATAAAACAATACCACGATGAGCCAAAACAGCGAGCAAATAATATAGCGGGGTGGGACTCACGCATTTGAGTCTTCCTCAAATTTGGGGGCGTCAGCATTCGTGAGGACAGTTTTAATTGCTTGAACCTCGGTGTGTTAGCATATTCGATGTATTCTTCGTAATTTCCCATAAGCAGCACCCCAGCCTCCTCGTTAAGAGCAGACTTGGGGCTTGGTGCTACCAACAAGCACCATATTGCCTACGAATGAGAAAATTAAAGTTTGTTACCATTAGGATGTGCCTTAAACCTAAGCCAAGTACCCAAGCTCTCTGTAATGTTACAACACAAATATCTCCACCGTTAAAATTGATACTAAGATGGAGAATTTTCGTCACGAAATAACCTTTGGGTGGCTCATTCGGATAATCTGTTGGGAAAACCATTTGAACGATAAATGAACCTCCATCGAATGAAGTACCATTTGGGCCCTCAATTTAACCTAAGAAAATGAACACAATTTCGGTTTACGTGAATAACGGAAGCGTGAGACTCGTTGAAAAAAGCTTCACCGCATCCACATCATTTTTGCGATATCACAAACTTCTATGTGAACCACTTTGGAGAACTGTGGACACACACTCCCACCCTTAGTTGTGAGATTAAACCAATGACGGGCAATCTAATCAACCTTGAGGTATATCTAATCGATCGGCAGCTTTTTGCCTTGTTCGGGTTAAAAACAATAAAATTTATGTGTAATAAAATTCATTTCTATTTGAATGATTGGATTCATTTAAAAAACGACTTATTTTTTAAACGTTGGTTATAGCTAATCATATGTATTTGCAGCACACAAGTAAAACCTGTCTGTCTATTTTTGTAAAATGAGTTCTGTTATTTAAATGAACTGATAGTTTCATTAAGAAACTTTATTTTTATGCTTTTATGTTATTCAGGTTTTACTAAAGACACAAGTTAGCAACGCAAATGAACTTCCTGATAAAGTAGTAGGAAACGTTTAATTAAAAGCAAATTGTCTTGAAGTTAATCAAAATGGTCATCTGTATTCATCAACTCTAATAACTAACCTAAGGCTTAACAAAATGGCCATTGACATGTAAACCCAAATTACTATGGAGTGCTAAGACCCGCTTATAAATGTTTATACTTTCCAGTCTTAAAGCTGTGGGTTATTATAGCTGTGGCTGACGACCATTTGTTCTGTTCGTCAACTGGAACCTTGAATTTACATTCTCATCCAAGTTAAGTTGACATTGTATCATTTATTCCGTAGTAAAATGATATTCCTCTGTGGTACTGTACAGTAATGCAATCAAAGAAATCATAACTGAGCAATTACGAGGGGGTATGGAGTTACTACCCAAATCATAAAGGTATACTAGGTAAATCTGCGAACTATAATTGGATTTAGGAACTCTCGATAAAATCCGTGCTATTTCATGGCTCAAATCAATTTCTCAAGAATAGTCATATAATAGTTCAAGTTCTTATAATAGGTTGACAATGGTAGCTAATTTAACTTTTGAATCCATACCTTAATTCCACTCATCTCCAAGAAAACACCTTGCCCTCAGTGCTATTTATTTTCAATAAATATGGCATTGAGTAGAGACAGCAAGGAGGATGAGGGACCTGTAAGAGGCCAGGCTACTGAGGACTTGAGGCCTCCACGGGCTAATCGCATTAGCCTCGCTTAAGTCATGCACGTGCGTGCTTTCCTACATGCATGTTCTCCAGGTACTCTTGGGGTGAGTAACTCTTGCTCATTGAGGCACTTAACCAATCCAGACGTATTGTTGTTAGTTCTGCTGCTGCAGGTGAGAGTGAGTTGACATGGTTAATTAGGCTTGAAACACCTTTGGGCAGTCGGAATGCAGTTATAAGAGGGGTATAATAAATATCGCACTTTCCCCGAGCTATTTAAAAGGCGATATCTATGTAGGCCTAGAGTGTCTGAGAATTTGTGCATATATCGAATGACATTATAAAAAGATAAACTTCATGTGCATTTACAAAAATTCTGGGAGATAACCGTAATAGCCTCTTTGCTATTGTTGAGCTGGTGATGCTGAGTGTATGGACACGTAATAGAGTTTGCAATTCAAACTGGTAATCATGAAGATTATAGTTTGGGCCAGATGAAATACAATGCAAATAAAACAGCAGATCTCACGTTTAAAATGGAAATGATTTTCCACTTTGTAATGGGGACTCCGATTTTCGCCAATTATTAGTATATAACCCCATATTATTATTTTTTCATCAGAATGATACAAGTAACTAAGTTGGCAACTTACTTGAACTAACTCAAAATTAAATTATTATTATATTAAATTAAATTAATAAGGTTTAAAGGGGAAAAATGCAGCAAAAATTTTTCCTAAAATGAAGTTAATCCTCCTTGTGCTATCGAGTTACGACAAATGCAAATACAACAAATTTAGAGTGCTTAAGCAAAACATTTATTAATCGGGTGTGGTAAGAAATCATCCAGCACGATGGACATAGTGCGGGATTTATCCCCGAGTTTTTGAAAATGTAAATCGAGAGGGAGTGGAGAATTCAATACCTAGGATACCAGTGAAATTTGGTACTTTAACACGCTTTTGCACTGAAATCAGTCATTCTAGCTAGCAGTCTGATAAGAGCTAGGAGGAGCTTAGGAGAACCATGACAGTCATGTTGCAGATACAGCTGAATAAGCAACGTGGACCACCAACAACAATGCTCACAAAGCATCATGTCACATTGTTGAGGCCAAGCTACTGTATTCCTCAGAGAGGTATATAAGGCTTATACTGACGGAACTGGAAGAGCAAATTGACCGTAAATACTTCAACAAATTGAATATGAATTACCAGAGTGGTAACTACGGGGGACAGTCCTATGGAAACCAGAGCCAGAAGGCTGTGGTGAAGAACGCCGACATGTCGGAAGAGATGCAACGTGAGGCTGTGGACGTCGCTAACGAGGCCATGCAAAGCCAGTCCATCGAGAAGGACATCGCCGCCACCATCAAGAAGAAGTTCGACAGCAAATTTGGCCCCACCTGGCACTGCATTGTTGGGCGCAACTTCGGCAGGTGAGTAGAGTGCTAGGTGTTTCATCCAAACTTCTAAACTCACGGTATAACCAGCTTTGTTTTGCTACTTCAGCTACGTGACACACGAAACCAAGCATTTCATCTACTTCTACATGGGTCAAGTAGCTATTCTTCTCTTCAAATCGGGTTGAAGGCCTCTGAATTTGTCTTATCTTTGTGGCTTGGCAATTATTTCTGCACAATACTCACCAGTACTGTCTAATTTGCCATTCTTTGCAACATTAATCGGGTAACCTAATTAGGTTGGGAGTATGCACGCTTAAAAAAGGCCTTCTAATATAATCTAATTAAAGTATGTTTCTAACAAGGCCAAAACAATAATTGAATGGATTACCTTAGAAGACTTGTTAGATATAATAGATGCTATATTTCAAAGCAACATATTTCCATTTTTTGGAAAGAAATATTTCCAAATTTGGACCTTGAATTTTAGTGAATTTTTCTTATAAATTTAATATGTTACAATACGGCAAACAATCGCACAATTCTGTGCCATATTGGCAAGAAGTAGCATTGTGGATTATTAGCTTGGTGTAAGCCCAAAATAAAAATGGTCGCGATGTTTTTTACTCGGGGATCTAGGTCAGAGGCGTTGTGTGAAATCCACATGGTGTTAAAACAGACTATAACTACAGTCTCGATAACCTCGTCCAGTGACAAAATGACATTGAAAAGTAGCAAATACGATTGGATTTGTGGGTACGTTAAGGAGGATTTGTCATCAAATAGACGCCTGGTGATTTATGAGGAAAGAGGAATGAACAAATGTACTTTTTGCTTTGTTGTCTTCACTAAAGTTTGAAATGCCAAGCATAACAGTTAGATAAAATGAACCGCTTTGTCTACTAGGGAAGGGTGAGTCAAGATTACTTTGAATCTTTATAAGAGCGAAGGTTCCCTGTAATGGCAACTTATGGGTCCTTATTCTATTTCATCCACAGAGAATTGGAAAAATCCATTCTTCCCTTTCTGGTTCGTAGTACTTGGTTGGTTTATTTATTTGAGTATGCTCATACGTACTGCAAAATAACTTATGCTTACCATTAGTTAAGCAGCAATCATTTTATCCATCTAGCTGGCTTTTTTGCTCAACTTAAACATAAGTAATTTTTAATTCGAAAAAGTAGTCATTTGGATTTAAGTTCCGTTGGTAAAACTAACTGAATTCCTACAAACTTCTTTATTTACTACCGAATGTGTAATAGTAGTATTGTTGTATCAAATATATAAGAAGTTATTCATACGTCTACAAAAAATTAAGTTTGGCGGCTGTCGTAGACGTCCTGTAGTTGAAATCAAGCTTATTTCTACCGAAGCACAATTTTGTTGAAAACCTGGCTTCTGATAATGTTTAGTGATCTTGTTGGCGCAAATTTTGACTCACGAAGAGTAGATCTTGAATATGTTGATATTGCAAATGCAAATATTTGAGAGAAGTCCTATGTTGGCGATTATTAAACTAATGGAAATCGTTTATAACTTAAACAAGGAAGTTTAAATTATTTCCATAACCATTATGTTAATTAATTCCTTGGGCTAAATGTTCAAACTTGGAATGACTCATGTATCAGCAATAGCTCATGAATAATGCCAATGAGGCGTGGAATGTAGCTAGTGTTTTAAATAAATAACTCCGCTCATTTTTTTATTTTCCAAGTCACCATTAGGACAAAACTTAAACTCTGGTGAATCTCTACGTTGACAGTAGAATTTTATGACTTTTCCGTGTCTCTTAAGTTGTGAATTCAATTCATACATAGATTAAATTCCACTTTGTTCTAGATACATTTGTACGAAGAACTCAGGTATTTTTCGACGGTTTTCCCTGCTCATTTACCTTAATCACCATTTCTGGTCGAATGATGACATGCGATATAATTTCTGTTTTGTATAAACTTAAAACTACCTCATCAGTCTCACTTTTGCTGGCCTGAGCCTATATAATATCTACAGCTTGACTGTGTTCTCATTCCTAAGTGCACTTGAGGATCTATGTAGACGTCGAGTAAAATCATAAGACCTCTCAGTCATTGTGTGCATCAATAAACATTTGTCAAAGTAAAAAAATAAGCTCGAGCCCCCTAGTCTGATTCCTGTTTTTGAACCCAATACCTCTCTGGAACCATTTCTTATTACCGAAATCCTTTCCCACTTAAGAAAAACTGTCTCGAATTGTAAATTCGATTTATAAGAGAGTACTTTCTGCAGAAAACACAAAATTTGAAGAGGTAATATGGTGGTTCCTGGTCTCAATGCTCCTCAGCTTACTGAAACTTGTACAGCAGGATGCTGAGGTCCTTCCATTCAGCGTAGAAGTACGTGTTCGACTCATAAGGGAATGAGCTAGAACAGAAAAAATTAATATGCTTAGATTATACCAAGAAAGGGGTACAGAAACGATTATAGCGCCCACCTTCCAAAGCTCGGCCCTACGTGGCAGTTCCAAGTTCCACGGAAAGTGTCATCACACTCCTCCTTGATGCGACGGCAGAGGCACTGGGGCCAAACGCGGCAGTCCTTGTCTTCGAGGAGAGAGTAGATTATGTCCATGGTTTGCCTTCGGCGATCCTCAACCATGTCTGTTTCAATGTTCTTCAGTCGATCTTGGACGCTCATGCTGGCAAAGGTGCGGTTTCGGGGGATGCACTAATATCGAAGATCTGCTTCAGGCAGAATGCCACTGACCATGAGTTAGCACCTAAGCCCACACTGTGCTCCACTTCTTCAGGAGAGGCTGAGCCGCCTACCACCAATCAGCGCACGACAAGGACCGCACTTGGCGCATGAGTTCGCTCACTTCCATTACGTTGCTAATACACCAATTATGCAATTCATAGAATTAGTAGTGTTTACAAGTGCCATAGGGGACTCAAATCATGACGTTAATTAACACAATGCATGCATGAGAACCCGGTGGAATTACTCTGTCTTAACTCACTTATATAATTTTTTATTTATTTACTCACATATGGTTTTAACAAGTATATAGACCTTTCTGAAACGCCACCGAATGTAACCCAATGTTTCTCACGCCGAAAAGATCAGGCATGGTTTCAGTCGCTTTTACTTTACTCTATGCAATATAGTTTAGAAATTGTCTTGACCCTTTCCAAGGCTCATTATTGCTAGGTACCACCACTCTCCAGGCGTCAAAGAGATTAGCGGAAATTTGATTAGTCACTCAATAGATCAACTTAATGAAACTGTAATCAACACCACTAGAGCGCACACACGAAGTACGCTTGCAAGTGTTTCCTTTATCAAACAATCAAACATTAATCTGCTTTACATAGGGTCCAGTGTCTTGTGAGCCGTCAGTTTTTAAAAAACTGTTATTAGAGGTATTAAATGCTCTAGACATCTTGGTGTGTTTAAAAAATGCTCGAATACAGGATATGGAATGCATTCTTAGGGACCTAAATCCCCGAAGATCTATATTTTTCGATTTTTTAACTTTAAATTTGATCATGACTGTGAGAAACTCGATAAATTTTCTCGAGTTCCCATTTCTCGGATTGTTATTGTAACCTTACTGAGTCTAGGATCTCTCACTCTCCTAATATAAAATTTTTTAGTAAAAAACTAGATTCGCTTATAAAAATCATTCACTTTGACAAACAGTTTTCAAAGTGACAATATGCGACAACTTTAACTGTTGGGAAATTTATGTTGGGGAAAATTGCACAGTAAACCATAGTTAGACAAAAATTAATTTCCAGATAAATTTCAAATTTACGATTTATGAGGAAACTAGATATCGATTCTAAATGTGAATTAGACCCGCGTTATTAGTTCCAGACACACTGACTAATAGAAATTAAGGAAGCAATATATTTTTTAAACTTAGAATGAATGACTTTATAACACTTTAAATTTACAACTAATTGGTCAACACTGGTAATGGAATACCAGGGTTTATATCAAAATTTCACAAATCAAAATTGCCTTTTGACAATCTTCGAAGTCAAAAAATGGCAATTTCTTCAAGCAACCCATAATTTCCTAGCCTTGTTTAATACTGTCCAAGGAGTGCTGATTCTTGGACAAAGCTGCAAAACTGGTAAATGCCTTACTACAAACATATGTTTACTGTTGGTTTTTACTAATTATGAAAATTGCCACTATGGACATACTTTCATGACGTCAGTATTGAGTATTAACGACGATTGTGCAACGAGCTCAAAAAATTTCGTAGGTGTCTTAATCGAAGATTTCATCAGAGTGCAGTATCCATCACACAAACAGCACTAATTTAATCAAGGACGCTCAAGCGGCTTTTTCTCCAACTTTGGTACTCGGATCTCCCGCTTCGAAGAGGAAAATTTTGCTACAGGTGAGTCCGTTTGCACACGCTTCACGCGTCAGTGCGATTGGTCCCTACGGAGCACATGAAATTGTTGAGATACGCGCAGGCTTCCTATAGTCGTAGTAGGCTCGCCGATAGGCCTCATTTGACGGTTCCAAGGAGATTGATAGATACATCAGTCCTCCACCTCACTTCACTCCTCCCTCTCCCAGCTGATTCCTCTGCAACCTTCTTTGCTTAGGGAGTAATTGAAACAAACTGCAATTAGAAAATGAATCGACCGGCCTTCACGGAAGATATGGAAGCTACTCCCAAGGTGTTCATGGTGGAACAAACCGATTACCGAGGTAGCCAAAGGGCCGATTTTATGAATCGCATTCGGGAATGTATCGTCTATAACCATCGTAACCCAATGGAACTTGCCCATGATCTGAAAGAAATGCTAGATGAAGAAAGTGGACGATTTTGGCACGTAGTTGTTGGAACCGATTACGCTGCGTAAGCCCTTGAATTCTTGAGAGATATAAATATCATTCAAATGCTCCAAGCTTAGCTTGCGTCGATAATTCTTTCAGGTACATGAGCTTCTGTCCAGGATCCTACATTCGCGCCAGTTATGGTGACCTAACCGTTCTAATGTACCGACTGGGCTAAAAATATAAAAAAACTTACAATGATTTCCTATGCTGTTTTGCTTGTCATCAAAGAACTATGTATCTTTTGAGTCGCAAAGGTCTTCTTCTTTAATCCAAAGGGCTGTTCTTTTAAATGTGCTACTCTCTTTTAATAAATTGTTTTTTGTAGTCGTGGCTACTTATGGCTTCGTCTGTCATTCGTTTATACTGAAAATTCAATAAATGGGTTTAAAATTATTTCATCAACAATAATCAAATGAGAAAAGTAGTAACCTTTATGCTGAAGTACTAGAGCCTTTAAGATTTACAAATGAAGAAAACTGAAAAGTGTATTTTTAACCTTGAGTAATTACAAAAACGTCGTAACCATAGTTATATAACCATTCGGTTTCAATCAAAGCAATAGCTTGATGGAATCTAAGTGGCAGCCACAAAAACATCAGTTTCGAAAAACCATAGTTGAGGTTTTCACCTATGGTTAGTTTTATATGTCCACAATTTGTCCTTTATATTTTGACATTTTCATTCCCACAAAATCACTTAATTGTACTCTAGATGTCTAAAAGAATGAATATATTTGAATTCCTCTAGTGTTTGAAATGACCGAATCGATATCTTTTAGATAGGTAGATTGAAGAAACTCCCAGTGGCGTTAAGTTAACACGAATTTTTCAAATTCACTATATAGGTGAAGCTACACAGGATAGATTTAAGCTAATACATAAAACAGGACACTAATAAAATCACTGAACATTGAACATTCATTTTGCGATTTCCAATATTTGTTTTGGAATAATTGCACTTACTTTACCTATTTAAGCAGAAATAACTGGCAATTTCTTTTGCTAGCGTTTAGCCCCTTTTTCATTACTACAGCGCTATTTTATACAGTGAAGTTTTAATGAATTTTATTACAAGTACCTTTATTGTATTTAATGGGTCACAGTTTTACAGATAATACATGACTCGAGGAAAATACGCAGAACTGGTTGATTAGAAAAGAATATCCTCATTATTTTGGATAGTAATAATGAATACATGGGTGGGTAATTTTTGAAGTGAATAGTGAACCCTAGGTGAAGAAACAGGACAGTCAACCTTCTCCTTCGTTAACCGTATTTGTAGATGAGAAATGAGAGATTGTTGCATTTGATGTGAGCGAAGGCGCATTTCTCATGCATTATGTGGCTGTAAAAAAGCAAAAACATCGGCAATAAGAGAAATTTCCTGGCTGACATTGACGCTGGTTTCGAGAGCATACCTGGCGAAATTGGGGCCTACAACAACGTGCCAAGTGGGACCGTAATTCTCATCCATGGTCTGCTTGATAGCGGTACTCAGATCGACCAGATCATCGTAGATTTGGCAGGCAGTTTGCACGACTTCTAAAAACCGCCCTTCGTTCTTTTCGTGCAGGTCCTTGGTCACAAACTTGGCTCGACAGGCACAGGGGTCCTCGGTTCCCTTTTGGTGGCGATAGTGGCGCTGTCGACTAGTCATGCTCTGTCAGATTAATTTTAAAAATCTCGATGACTTCAAGGGACCTCTAGGCAGGCAACTCGGCTGCAGAGTGAGCGCAATGGTGGTAAATCTGAAGCGACAGGTCTAATCACCTCTGCGGGGGCTTATAACAATACTCACTTTTGAGTGGCTTGTTGCTTGGTGTGGAGGCATGGCAATTGCCTAACATCGTGCTCTTTGATTGGCTATCTCTCACTGCACGATGACTATGACCCGGTAGGGCCGACGACTTATCAGTAACATTTGCCACAGCAGTGTTGTAGAAAAATGGAGCTATTTGTCACCTGGTGAGATCTCCAAGGAACGAACCTATGACCAAAGTTCGCGAAGCTTTCTAGAACCTTCATTAAAATATCTATTAAATGGTAACTAATGGAAGAAGTTATCAGTCCATTGTAATCCAAAACTACTCTGGAAAGTTCGTTTAGAGAGATTAAAACAGGATGATTTTGATACCACCTGAGCTACTTCGAGCCAGTTTAATTTTTTAACGTTAATTTATAATGCCCAGAAAAAAAAGGCAAATAGTGCAAATTAATTAATTTAAACTTAATTATTAAATTGGCTCGAAAAATCCTGTGCTAGCTCAACAGTTGTGGTTTAATTAAGGCTATAATTAAGCCATGTTGCATGAGCTTGAAATTATGTTAATTTCTTAAATTGCCGAGGAAAACTCCATGCTGCAAAATATCTAATTAGTGAGCTCATCACCTGATGAAGAGGGATAGATGCAGTTCGTGTGGTTGGTTTCGGATCGAGTTAATTAAAGTGCTCTGGCGTCATTTTTGACAGTTAGTAACGCAGATCACTGGGAGTTGCCTTCCACTCAGCAACCGTCACAAACCGAGTAATTTTCTCACTAGGAAGTAGTTCTAACCATATTGTGAAAACGCGCCATGGGAGACAGGCCCATAATCTGCGTGCAGACAGACATGTCCGAGGAGCAGCGGCTGGATATGGAGCAAATCGCCGCCGAGGCTGCCCTTGCGGCAGACTTCAAGGATTTCTCCGCAATTGCTTCAAACGTAAAGCACCAATGCGATGCACGTTTCGGTGGAAATTGGCATTGTCATGTTGGTCCACTCTTCGGAAGGTCAGTTAGCTTGCACCATCAAATCTCATTTTTGGCCATCGAAAGTTTTTGATTTGTGTTCCTCTTATTATAGCTCCTTCCCTTATGAATCCAATACCTACTTCTATGCAGAATGGAGAGATTTGAGTATTGTCGTGTACAAATTTGGTTGATTCCTATATTTATTAAAGGATTATGATAGATTTTCATTTTATTCCAGTGGCATGCAGTGAGACTTGGAAACGGCGTTTGATTAATAACGCAATTTTTGCAATGACTAACAAAATTTCTAATAGTCGTATTTCATATTTAATTTAGATTTACCTTTCGGTAGACATAAAATTAACAGCTAAACAAATCCCATATCAATGGAATTTATTATTGATAGTAAAAATCTGCAGAGCAACTGGCACTAGTACTTTGAAATATGTATTAACATGTCTTGAGTCAAAGAGAAATTAGGAAATGACCAAATTACTAACACATCCCAAAACATCAGTAAAAAAACTCTAACATAAATTGCCATTATGGAGTGGCTGATAATAAATAATTAGCATTTGTTTAAAAATTAAACGGAATCTATAAATCCCAACCCCGGTAAATCCAATTCGCAACCAAATTTCAACCATATCGAAAGAATCAGCTTAATGAGACGTCTGGTCAGAGCTCCGGATTCACCTAGAATTCTAAAAAATATTAAGCAAAACCATACCTGTCCTTTCTTCAGATAATGAGCACCTTTCGCAAAATCATATCAATCATGGAAGAAATCTGAATAATTACAACAAGAAAAGTCGTCATGATCTTAATAACTTGAACGCTTAAACATTAATTATTAGAGTGATAAAAAGCTTGGGTAATGCTAAAACTCAATCAGAGAGGGGAAAGCCTTATGGGTATTCCAAGCATCGTGTTTTGAATTGGCGTCAATCTTGTCTAAACTGTAAAATATCATTAGCTGACAACAGTCGCATGTGATTTTCAAATGATTATGCTCGAAATGCAGTTTTTTTTCTGAATGGCGTTTTACATAGAGCAGTTCATTACCGAGCTCATTTTTGCTGATATTGGTTGAGCCACATCAAGCCTCCTATCAAAATGACTAGAATAGCCTGAGACCACATTTTAGGATAAATCTTAATAGGCTGGATCATGATAAAGGCAAGTGCTTAAATTTGTATACTTGAATGATCATTTTTTACTTAAAACATCGTTTATTTTCTGCCTCTGGAATACTGAGCTTCGTTGGGTGTGGTTAGTAAGCTCACTCCATTCAAAATGCTAAACTGTGCCATTGTAAGTGAAAGTATGTATTAAAATGGAGCGCAAAGCCTGAAATGTGTTTTTTTGATTGTTTTGAATCTCTAATAACGACTCATCTTAATTTGACATACTACTACACCTGACAAAGTGATTTGCAAGGAATCTGATGATTAGCGACGTATAAAAGGGTTTTCGGCCTTCAAATAATCAGGATTCATCTCTCAATAGCCTAGTATAACTTAAAAACTTCACTTAATGAAGAATATATATGATTTGCACCTGAATTTGCAAATGAAGGCAGAATTGAAATATTCACAAATCCAAATAACTCTTTAGGGAAATTAATGTTATTACATTAAGCGAAAATGACGAACGTTAATCCTCGCTTAATAACAAGAAGTAGCTTTCATAAAGACATTGTAATTACATTTGTTCATACTCGAATTTCTGACCAAGTACCTGAGTTAGATTTTCAGCTTTATAGACGATTCTATAAACTTGAATGATATTACACCTAAGGGCATTGTTAATGCCAGCAAATAACTATCTATGTCGAGACAGACTGTTTTAAAACGGTTTAATAGGGTCTATATTATTTCAAAAACTCAAATGAACTTCCTCAAAGAGCTTCAAAAGTTCCTACATGCGAGGAGTTAGTGAACCTCTCTCAGATGATGGATCTTGACTTCATAAACCACCACTCACTCACACGAAATATTTCACTCGAAAATTCTCAAAGAATCAGCACTTGGCAAGCAACAGATAATTGCATATCCACTAATTGTATTCGAATTATAACCAATAACACCCGTCGTGAGTGATTCAAGCATCAATTCAGTCACCACTACTAGTGAATGGGTGTCTGTGAGTGTGTGCTGAGTCTCCACCAATTTTCTCTGAGTATGTGCGTCAATATGTGTGCAGAATTGAGTGCGCAACTCAGTGTCACCCCCGATCGATAAGGTGGGCATACGTGCGCACCTGGTGCGGCGCCACTGGCGCTATTGGTGGAAAAGAAATTAATCAGGAGGACTACAAGAAGCATTACTTTAAGCCTATTGAAGTGGTTGCTGCATTCACCTCGACGCTATGTACCCCGCCGTCACGAACCCCCAGTGCTCGAAACCCCAATTCAAAAAGAACGAGCTCGATGAGCATTCGAGACGAATTGTCCTGCAATCTGTCCACAAGGCCGATCTGCTCTACTGCACTGAAGATGAGATGGCTAAGAGCATAAGAATCGACCTCAATACGAAGCTGGGAGGGCATTGGCACGTCATCGTAGGCCGACACTTTGCTAGGTGAGCCAACCCATCTAATCTCCAATCATACTAGGTTCATCAGCTGATTTCACTGCTTCGTTCTGTCTTTGCAGCTATTTTACCTTCACACCAGGCTTCATGGCTCATTTGATACTGCGGGATATGCAATTCCTTGTTTACAAGTACGACCAGGTGAAGTAGTGCCAGAACCGGATCTACCCCTTTTTCACTGCCCAACACCAAGGCCACTCCCGTTATTATTACTATTTCATATTCAAATAAAGACCTTTGAAAACGTGTATGATATGACATTAGTATTTTCATATTTGCCTCATGCTTATCCCTATAAAAAGTCATCCACAATTGGCATTCGAGTAATTAAACTTACGAGAGTCTCGACTTTCTCCAAACGTCCGTGAGGAAAAATAAGCTATCGTGGGCTACCTACACCATGTGCGCATTTTCGTAGAGGAAAAATGGGAGGAAAGCATTTTTAGAATTTATTTTATGAGAAAATATGCTGCATAGCCTGCTATTAATAGGACAAGCTACTTTAGGCGTTTAGTTCACCTTGCTATTATAACAATAATTTTTAAACAAATGGTAAAATTTTAGAATAAATTGCACAATTACGCTGTCGATAGAGAAAAACCATTTTCCTTCATTCGTTTCATTAGCTGTTCTAGATGCTTATAAAACCAAAATAATTTAAGACTTTAGAAGTAAACGCTACACTCTGACTTTGGTTCATTAGTAGTCCATGTAGTTAAATTTAATTAAACAATTACAGGCTCATTTTTTCTAGGGTTTCGTTAATTCTCTCAATTAACTTTTGACAAATAACATCATTCCCCAGATCAAGCTCCTATCACTTGAGCTCTGAAATTTGATGCGCTTAGGAACAGAACTTGTAGAAACATGAAATACTTGTATATGTTGAAAATGTAGATTGGAAAATGTAACCGTCGTAAGGGCAGATTGTTAACGCTTAATTTAGACAACTCATCAAAGCTAAAGAATTTTAAGCCAACTGTGTTTTATGAATGTATATTAGCCATAATGCTTTTCTGCTTTTGGATTTACAGTATCTTAAGTCCTTGAGCTCTAGTTTTATTTTTCGACTAAAAATAACGATTCCGTTGTAATTTAAAATCCAGCTATAATTTAAATGACACCGTCGGAGAAAACACCATCGAAATGGAGAACACGCATTTATTAGCAGTCATTGAGAGGAAAAAGACGGAAAGTTTGCTAGCACAGAAGACACCTCTTTAGATGGAGCGAATATACACAAGATGACGCTGTCCGATCCATTTTACGAGGCAGCCCAGCGTGGGGACTTGTAGAGGTATATCCTCAGCAATCCGACACGGCATTGCATCCACTTTTCTTGGGTACCGAAGCTAATAGAAATTCCCAATTAGAACTGGAGTATTGAAGAAATTGTCCGATTCTCATGATTCGACTCTAGCCAACTTACCCGCAGAAATTTCTACCTACAATGCAATGATGTGGACCTCCATACAAGGCGTCGGCAGCTTCCTTAACATGCTTGGCAATTTTGAGGTAATCGTCCCTGTAGATTGACAGGGCTTCAATGACGACATCTTTGATGCCCATGTCAAATTCGTTCATTTTCCATTCGATTTTCTCGTTGCTGTACATCTCTACGGTAGGTATGTGAGCGTCAAGGCTATTCTGCAACTAGTGTGTGGAATCGACTTGAAAAGCTTGATTAACTCGTCTCATGCTCGCTAAACCAACCAAATTTATTCTCCAATTGTCAAAATGTGCTCACTTGCACTCGCGCGTGTGATCTCGTGTCTATGCCTCATTGCGAAGCCATTGCACAACGTATACATGAATCCGTGCCACTATATTTTACCTTACTAGCCATCACATTTTTTATTCAATCTTATTTTCTATTTCGACCTTTGCACTTCAATAACAAAGTCCTTGTAGCTTACTTTTAACCAGAAATGTATTGTGAATGCTCACTTTATTTCCATCCTGGTAGAAATACTGAAAACGTGATCTTAGTGGGTTTAGAGATTATACAGAGTGCTGCCCTTAACATCAGATCCTAAGTAGCAGCCCAACGAGGAGATTGGTAAAGGTAGATTTTCAGTTGTCCCATTCTGCACTGCATCCACTTATCTTGTGTGGCGAAACTAAAGCATGAATGATATTTGAAAAGGATAATAAGGTCTTTTGAAGGTGATATCGATGAGCTTCGGGTGCTACCTTACCCGCAGAAGTTTTTGCCAACAATGCAATGATGTGGCGCTCCATAGAGGGCATCAGCAGACTCCTTTATGTGTTTGGCGATTCTCATCGGGTCCGTGTAGATAGAGAGGGCTTCAATGACGACATCTTTGATGCCCCTGTCGAATTCGTTGAGTTTCCACTCGAGTCGCTCACCCCGGTTCATTCCTTGCCTTGCTTCTGCAAAATGGATTTAACTTCGAAGCTGGTTTGTGGGACCAGGACCATAAATCTAAATGGCATTATGGCTCATCCAACCAGAGAAATTACCTAATTACCTGCATGATACCCATCTCTGACCTGCGCGGATCCCGAAAGTCTTTCTCTTATATTTCACTGCTTGTTTCATTTTTTTTCGGTTTTGCTTTAGTTTACGGAATTAACTTCTCAAATGATGACCACTATGATGCCTAATCGTCTTCCAGTCACATGTAGAAGGGACCAAATTAGTGGAAAGTGAACATTTAAAAGGAATTCGATCGTTCCATTATTGATTAGTAGGTAAATTTACTGATAGAATTATACGAAAAGGCTATGGCACGAATTCTACTTAAACCTCAAGTGAAATAGACTTAAACATGAAAAAATTTTGTTCAAGCAATAAGTGGTCGAATTCAGAGCCCAGCATGAAATTGTCAGGATGAAGAATTCCTCGAATGACATCGAAACTGAGAACACCACGTCCTGACCGGAAATCTTCACATGCTATGGGGAGGTTGTAAGTTTCACCACGAAAAGTTACGTTGGGGATTTGTTTGAGAAAAACTCAACTTCTTGATCGCTTTACATCTTATCGATGAGCAGCACTGGCCTGTGTATAACTTTAGACACACCGTGATTTTTTCCTTGCTCGGTAAAAATGTCTTTAGTGAAATGTTTCCATTTCTCACATTATCATTCGATCTTTATTGCTAGTTTATTCTACTTAACCACTTCGTAATTGAAGTTTCTTTGTTGAATATCATACTGCCTGTGTCATTTTTTCATTTTACTGATAATGTATCGCAACTATCTTGCCTATTAAAGTGAATATGAAACAAGTTACACTTGACTAAGTTATCCAAAACAGTATCTTCGTTGTACAAATAAGTTTGTGATTGAATGACGATATATTTATGAATACTAATATCGGACAATTTATTAATTCGAAACGAGAATGTAAACTTAGCCCCTTTTCACTCTCAGTAACCTTTTGATTGGATTCCAAGCCTATTTGGCTAAATGGAGACATAATATGTTAAGATATTATAATCCTGAATGAATTCGTGTCTGCTCTACGAGCTTGTTAGTAAATAGCATGTTTTAACTTACCTCATAACATTACCTATTATTACAACCAGATGCTAAATCTGTATGTTTAAATGCTGGATAGAGACACCTCAAGATTCATAACATATCCCTTCTAATGGTCTGTTGATTGACATCAGCATCTGGTAATTCACTATCTTATAGTTAAACATTTGTGTCGTTGGTGAATTCTTTTTGTTCAGCGTCCAGGATGATCATTAGAAATTAATGGCAAGTGGTAGAAATTCATACAAAAGACAACTCCGAATGAAGTGTTCCAATATTCTTTTTTCTGGATACATCTGGGTGGTTCTGTGTCAACTCCAACTTTATACAGTTCTAATCAAATAGTGGACAAACATCCAAGAGTGCTTATTTATTTAATTGCACCAATTAATCGAGTTCGAGATTGTGAAGCTTCCTCATTCAAGTATGCATATCATCGTACTTCCTAACTGCAGATCGGTTGAAGCAGATGGCTAATGCGTTTTGAGTTAGTGTGTGCCAGTTAAACATGATAATGAGGTCCAAAATCAATTAAACGGCTTTTTAGAGAGGAGGAGTTTCTGTTCAAGTAAGCGCATTTCAACAACATTTCCTCTCACACACACTCAGGCGATTGCAACAGTCCACTCAAACCGCCGTCGAGTAATTCCATTAGCAATTAGAGTTGGGTACCCTAATTGAATTTGAGTCAATTTGAGTTTGGTGCAGGGCACACTCATCGAACCCCTAATGGATGCGTGGCTCTTTTTCTCCACAGCCCCTCTTTGGTGGGAATTAGTTGGTTTCATGTCATTTAACCTTCCAAACTAAAAACCGGTGCTATTTTTTCTTCAAATCCAATTTCCTAAGCCTTAAATATTTATTTTATTTGCATCATTTTGGTAGTGCTTGAGATAGTCGTGCAAGAAAATCAAATAATGGCTTTGAAAGCACTTTGTATTACAGAAAATGATAATTAAACAATAGTTCACTTATGGTCAGACAGTGCATTTGGATAAATGACTCCAATTTTGACATATTTATTTTAATTTATTGCAGTAACTCATTGAAGCTTTTAAATCCGAGTAAAATTGCTAGAGTTATAGGAGAAACACAGATTTACTTAAAGCTGTTAATCAGTGCTTGGTAATGTTTTACACCGTATCACCAATAAGTTCACTAGTTTAGTATAAATACTTGACTCGCATTCGAAAAATGAGGAGAAGACAGCCATATTAAACTCCCAAATTTTCATTAAAGGATGAATGGAATCGATGGAAAATTCTGTACACTTACAAAAAACTGCCTTGGCCTCCGTATGTTATGTCACTTTTTAGCTCTGATAAAACTGAGCATCAAATTAAGCACTTCTGAAATATGTGTGACATTTGATAAGATGCATTTTTAGGACTATTTAGTCTATCTTTTCTAGCTGACCAAAGTTTTTGACTGAAATAATCCCCTCGAGCAATAATCTCAGCTTTGACCTATATATCACAATTGCAGTAAGCCAAGAGGCAAAATAACATCGACTCACTACAGTTTGTCAAATTAATAGGATAAGTCTTATTACTATTAAACGTTTCAGTAAAAGCGCGATTTCCCCAGTCTATCTTATGTCCGTGACTGAATTTCACCAATGACTTCTGTGCTTCGTGGATTCTAGGACTAAATAAACACTCCAAGCAATCGGTGGTAGCCAAATTAGTGCTTCAACTGGACCCATGCCTCGTGCGTCGCCATACTTTGCTGTCATTTAGTAGTTATTGTATGAATCGCTCAACTTGTGGACTTCCCTACACTACAGGTGACGCAATTCGACCACTGCATCTTTCCACTTATAAATAAAAGTCGTTACTAACTCTGCCTTCTATCCTCTTCTCGAGAACCACAATCTGGTAATACTAGCGTTCTGAATAAGTAAGTTTGCACTTTGCAATTAATATGAAGATAGTAGCCTTATTATTGCAGTTCAATCTACTGATACATCTTCTGTTAAATCTCTACCATTATCATTGTGAACAATCTTTATGCAAAAAACCTCGTAATCGGAACTATTACTAGAAATCTCATACATCTTGTGCAAAAACTACCGTGTTAGTGTACTCCGTACTTTGGAGCAGTCAGAGATGTAGAAAATAATCGTAATGTCGATATTGATGATGGATTAGCTGAGACGTTGTTCTTACATTTATGGAAACGAAAACATAATATGAAGTAAGAAGGAAAATCATTATAACGTTTGGAGGGTTCGAAAGAACTTTGTAATTGGATGGATTTCATAAAAATGTCAAAAATCGAAATGCATTTCTGTAATATGAGATCTCCATCAGAGACTGAAAACCTATTTTTTAATATTTTGGAGCAGAATATTTATGGTTAGAACTACAATTCTTAATATTATAAGTCATCACTGAATTCGATACAAACAAGGATGTTCATGAGTATCAGGACCCTTTCAGTATAAAGTGGAACATTTTAGTGTTCACTACTGAATAATCATTAGTAGCACATACACAAAATTGAAACTATAAATGACCCTTAGAATATCCCGAAATTTGGACTCGTTGGTACTCCTAGTAAAAGAGAAGTCCTAAGCTTTCACATATATGGAATTTTCAAGGTGTGAACAGGCATCATCATTAGCAGGTCATGACTCACCCCCACCCTTCAGCTTGTGGTGATGATCTTATTTAACGGAATTTATAAATAAACAACTTTCTTTACTTTCTTGTTGTGTTCATATCAAAAAGTAGAAGGGATGACAATTTTTATATTTCTTAGAAATGTAAGCCACAATTAGAAGTTTTTGTGTTATTTGTAAATCATCACGTTTCAAAAAATGTTTGATAGTCTACAAATTCTTAACTGGCCGTCGTCATTGTCTCAAATCACGACTAAGTTACGGTCTTCGTAAATTCTCTGTGTGGAATCTGATTTACACACGAGAAACAGTATTTACTTTTACTCCAATGATCTGACAAGTTTTTCAATCATTCATTTGTCTCTTGCCAAGTACATCAAATGACAACTGGTTTTTTCAGAGTCGGTTGAGAAAAACGTCTATCAAGGTGCTTTTACGGTGTATGTAGACCGACACATGATCTGAGGCCCCTGCAATTCCACAATACAAAAGGCATCAAACGTTATACAAAAAACCCACAACAACATGAGCATAGTTTTAGCCAGATATGGACTTGCAACTTTCCTTGAAATGAAGTAACTATTGAAAAACTCCACATTATCCATTACACTTTTACTAAAATGCATTCTTAGCCATGGGAAACATCCGCATCATAGTGGTATGAAACTCTGTGTTTCCATATTTCCGTTCGTCTACCTGGAAAAGTGAAATTCGGGATTCCTAGTTCTGTGTTCTAGAAAATCACTAAAGAATAGCAAAATCGGTTTAATAGAAAATTCGAGTGTACGCTTATCTTCCTTCATAGCATACTTAAGGTGCCATAAAATAGACTAAGGCTTCTTCAACTTGCTCGGTGTGTATCTGTCATCAAACGCAACTTCACTCAAATCAACCTGCTGTGTCCCATTTTATTGAAGCAACTTTGAATATTCGATTGCTAGTCATCCCTGTAACCAAGCTCGCGAATGATGTATTGTCGTAGTTCGATCTCCTGTGCACTAATATTACCCAGGACAATGTTTAACAGGATTTAACTGACGGGACTGGTATTTTGTCATGTTCCCGGTATAAGGAAAAGCGGATACACTTGGGATCTACTACTGAATTGTGCTGCTGTTAACCATAGAGCGAATCAGCAAAATTGGGACAAGGACAGGCAACTCAAACCCTTCTCAAGGCAAGGAGATCGATTAATACTTTAGCTAGCGTTAGTTTCCCCTTCCAGCTTTCAACAGAGTTCACTAACGCTATGCATTCTTTGTTCCGTTAATGTCCGACACTCTTAATGTAGTTTCGAAGTTTCATTTTATTGCACTAAAATTTCGTAAAACCTGGTTAGTGTCCCTCGAATCTACTTTGGTCAAAGTTGTAATAAGCAATAGCTTTCGTTGGAGCAGTGGTAAGGCTTATTCCGTTAACTAAACTCAAAATAGAATCGTTTTTGCCACTGTCGCCCACACAAACTCATTCATTACATTGAAACCCCCTTTTAAACGGCGATTGAAGTGTCAAGGTTTGCAAAGTCACGTTGATCAGCATCTTAAGAGCTCTTCAACTTCCTATAGCACCTTCCAATCCACTCATTCAGGTTTTTTGATAGCCCAACAACAATAAAATAAATCAGACACGCTTAGTCTTGTTCCATAATCTCACTATTTCGATTTCAATTGACCGTCTTGTTTACCGCAATATAACGCCCCATGAAAGAGAGATTCCCGATCAAGTTTCCGATAAAACCACGTTTAAGCCGTTTCACTGCCTATGCCAATAATCTGGTGTACATGAGCTTGAATACTGGTCATCTGTCATTCTTCTTCATGCCTCCACTAGCTAAACTACTGTCTGCCATTTATCAATATTACTTAGTCAAATTCACATGCACTGTCTGAAAACCTGCAGACATGGTGACAACATCAGCTAATACTCGTTTGGATTGCCAAGATGAAAGCTGGTTCCGCTTCATGTTAAATGAGTTAGTTTACTCTTCAGAAAGAGGATAACCGTTTTGGGAAGATCCTCAGACTCCTTAGACGGTTAAGGTGGCATCTAAAGAGGTTTACTTCTAGATAGCAAATGAAGACAATGAATGTGGGATTCTCGGAGCCTGCGACCCGAAAAAAACCCCTTTAACACCTGAACGAAAGCCGGTTTCACTAAGTTCATGCAACCGAACTGAGGTCACAGAGTGGTTCCTGCACACACAAAATCCATAGATTCAAAGCCAAGCAGGCCTGACTTGTCTGGAGCCATGAGTACTAAAGTATTGAAACGTGTTCTAGCAGTTTATAACAAGGTACTAATTGGGTAAGTTCACACAAGCATTACTCGTAATTTGGGATACCTAAATGCAGATGCTTCAAATACAGAAAAGAACCTTATTTCTATTACTGGACATTCATTTCACATACGTGAATAGTAGGTGCAATAAAACAGTATATCTCCTTGAAGTAAAAGGCTTTAACGTATTTTCCAGGATAGTTTAGGATAAAACGTTATTATTAGTTTAGTGCCTGGAAAAAAGGTATAAGGAGCGAAGATCTCAGTTGAATAACTTGTTACAGACTTAAAAAATTAGCTTCTTTTATCTGCAACAACGTAGCCCTATGAAACTAACAACAACCTAGGCGAAGTCGCCCATTGCTTGAGTTGAACAAGCTTCCATGCCCAGCTACAAAATGCACACACTCGTTTTCCTGACGTTCAGCAACCATAATGATAAGCCTAATATATAAATCAGCTTCCGAATTTATGAGAAGTATTGACTTCGGACGTATCACATTTCAAAACCCCACAGGTCATGAGAGTCTTGTGTTGGCTACTCTATATATGTTTTCAATTGCAAAGGGTTGTTATTGTTGATTGGAGAATGCGGCCTCCACCACTACCTTTGTATCAAGAGCACGTGAGGTGATATTGAAGTCGTGGGAAATGGAGTCAAGAAAGTTGTGACTTGAGATCAGGAATAAAACAAGGGCTTGGTTCGCGAGTTATAAACAACCGTAGAAAATTACAGCGGAAAACAGTTAGGGGCCGTGAGTAAAGTGAGCATAGTCAGGGGTCCAGTGAATGTGCATCAAGAGTTGGGAAATCGAAATTCAGTAGATCGGAATTTCAGACTGGGTCTCTACAATTGCGAAAGAAACATTGCAAAGGTGAAGTGGAGGTACCTAGCCCATGCGAAGAAAATCAGCACAGTTAGTACACTCTATCCCAGTGATGGAGACCACAGATTCAACAGGCTAAGCACGAAAACCTGGGCATCCACAGCGAACTTATTTTGAAGACAAGGCAATCTAAAACTGAAATACCATTGTACTGCTACTTAAGGGACGCACGCAAACCGCAGTTAGCCGCTTACAATCTCAACAACACTCCTGGGCAGTGGCTGCCATCTCAAGTAAATTTCATTGCCTGTCTTTAAGCGCACTCAACTTTCTTGGGAATCATGAACTCAGCACTCAAGAGCACCGATTCCTTTCGAAACTTTAAAAATGGATTGTCTCAGATTTAAAACTTGTTAGCCCCACACAAAACACCAAATTAACCCCTCTCGCGTCGCTGTATGAATGCACATTCAGCAATCACAACTCTATATTTCCTTCACCGGTGGAGACCTAACTAATGTACCTGTTTATCTAGTTTCAACCACATGAAGGAAAACCTTTTGGTGAACTAAAAATAAAAATGAAAACTTTATAACAACCTTGATTAGCAAGGTGGCAGAAGGATATGCTGTTTTAAGATGGCTACAAGATATGCATGAACTCACTAGCCCTGTCAAGCACGTGCTCAGCTGACTGACGCACTGGTGATCCTTAAATCGGTGTGACACATTGAAAAAGTACGGCGGCATTTCACACAAAAGACAAGAGCAACAGGTGAATTCAGCGGGTTTTTACCTGACCAACCCTGAGGGTTGTTAAGACTTTGTTCTATTTATAATGTTTAGACATCATGAGAGCAGATCCTTTCCGATGGAAAGTAAATTCTTACATTCAACAATGCTGGACTGCTGTGACGATTCTTGACGCTCGTGTGAAATCTCGGCGGCAGCAGATGGCATCCGAACTGTAACAAAAAATACAAACTTATATTTTCAAAAATCGGATTGAAAACCCATTTACTAGAGTCATAATGGCAGTCACAACTCACAATGGTGTTATGCACATGCGGCGAATCTCTTTACAAACCTTGAACCACTTTGGTGCATATAAGAATGACAGTCACTTCGTAAATGTTAGGGATTGTAAATAACTATCCACTGAAAGAGAGATAGTTCTACTACGTCTCTCAATGGCCCTGGTTATTGGGAGTGTGGTATTACATTTCGAACTCAAATTTCGACTGCAGTTTTTGTGGGCACATGGGTTACCACACACAAGCGATCGAGATTGATAATACGGCGTCACCATGGTCATGCCATCAGCTCTGGTGCAGAGGATGGCTTACGAAGTGTGCACACAACCAGATAAGCTAGAGATGAATGAAGGAGGGAAGATACAAATACCTCTACTTGCACTGCGCAGTTATAGAAACCCACACAGATAGCGGAAATAAATTGGGATTCGAACTGCGTCTTCTAGGTAACGATTCGTATTTTGGAGAAAAAAATAAAGCCTGCTTATCTGTTGAGTTGATAGACCTAGGAAATTAGTGATAAATTCAAGTACATTTTATGTGAGTACCAGAGCATTAAAGGCCCATTTCAGATGATGTCAGTGAGCAGATCCCCTGTGCAGCATTTAAATGGATGCCTACTGAAGATATCGCCTCTAAATTGAAGGCGAAATAGGCGATTTAAATAACCAAAAGGCCAAATGTCTATCCAAGTTTCGTTACCAAAGATCTACTAAAACAGAACCAACCTTGAGCTAGGAATGAAGATAACATGCGTCGTTGAGATAGGGCCTGCACAAAGTCCATCGGGGAATCACTAGGTACGCAATTGATTTTCACAAAGCTCATAAGGACCATTTAAAAATGCATTAATTCAATTAACACGGACATTTGTAGCAACTGAAATACAATTAGGATGCTAAAGGTTGACACAATGCATAATTTGTAGCGGTGAAGCTAAAATAACTATCGAATTTAATTCCGTCGGAGCCTGGGATAGTGTAACAGCCCATTACTTGACGAGACTACTCCAAGTCTTTTCCACGACGACCAACTCTGTGGTGGGCGAGCTCGAGAGTTGACCTGTGTGGAAATTAAGTTAATCACCATCATATGTATGATAAAGCGGACCTAAGGGATTCATTTAAGAACCACTGATAAAGAAAATTAAAAATAGGCATTTGTTTACAGATTTCGATGTAGCAGCTGAGCGATCCCTTAATCGATGACATGAACGCTGTCATTAGTTAGGCGATATTGTTGAAAATTGCACAAAAAAAGCGTGAAGTAATTCCAAGGTTCACAATTCTGGGTACCAGTCAGTGAAAATCGGTAAATTAAAGCTTTCAAACTAAAATGCTAGTTGGTTGCACAAGTCACTAAGTTGCAGGCAAAATCCAAATTGCAGTGTGCCCGGGGAAACCGTGAGCTTCAGTGCTCACCAATATCATGTTACGTAGTAGGCTGGAAAGCCCCAGAGAAGACCGACGTCAGTAACCACTATGACATCTTTCGACTTTGCTGTGACAGCTGTTGCATTCGTGCTAAATAAATCCAATGCTTCCCTAGTCTATCGTAGTATTTCACGACAGATTAAAAGGGCAGTTAATAGACAGACTTAGTTAAAAACCAGATCTACAGGAAAGCGCAAAAATTAACCAAATAGTGATAACCACTCCAATTGCTGAAAGAAACGATTCATTAAGGGTTTAACATACCTTTACCCACTTCCTTTTTAGCCAACTAGTTTAAATCTGCGTGAAGACACTCATATACTTGAAGCGCCGCAGGTCGACCCCGCATTAGACAACTGCGACGGAATTTATCCATGAAAATATAAAAAACCATAAGAATATTTGTTTTACCAAACTGAACAAACCGAAAAAGCAAAACCCAAACCTCACAAACGAAGTTAACACACAAAAGTCGCCTCACCTATTCTTGATGCTTGCGTTCCAACCTGCCGAGAAAGGATGCATGACCGTTGTGGAAAATTGGAGTGAGTTCCAAGACATGGTTAGGAATGTTCTAACTCCAAAAACTTATAAGATAGTTTCGCCCTAACGCACGAAACGTCGCAGTCACGTCATTTTAACCTGATTGCGCCACGAATTCCACAACTACATCAATTTGTGTATTTAACGAGCCCAGAAGAGGGCTGTTATACAACAAATCACCACAAAGCCCAATGACTAACATATACACTGTGTGCGTAAGAACTTGATGAACAGAACTGTTTTATCAACGTGTTTCGCTATTTCGATAATCCGTGAAACTTACAACCGATCACCACAGACAGGGCTACCGCTGAATTTCAAAATTGACACCACCGAACCCAGAAAGATGCAATCAACTACTAATTTATCAGTTTGTTAGTTGTTTTTTTTCAGGATAAAATAAACTTACAAATTCCATGAGACCTTTCCAGGAAGTGGGGTCGACAGAAGAGTTCATCCTTGGCTGCCTCACAGGAATTAACGCTGAAGAGAAATTAAAAAACTCAGAGGGTGATGAAAGGGAAGCCGTTGGTTCTCATAAAACATTCACACAAGGCAATAAGGGGACATGACCCAGTTTAGTGGTAATACTATTAGCAGCACTGCATCCCTATGAGAATGGTCTATCCTAATTGCGAAAGTACTCCTCAACTTTCAGAATTCCACCGAAAGGATAGAACAGCAAGAAAAACTATATACCTCTCTGAAAACCGTGACAAGTGAGGCCATGGTGGTAACAAACCTCTCCTTACTAAAAAGGCGCACATTCTAACCCGATTATATGAGTCTCACGACATGAGATAATTCTACCGACAGCGAAATCACCCGAGAAAGAAAAACGGAGCTTGTGAGCACATCTGCTAGAAGTCTCCCAAGGAAAAATTCACGGGGCCGCGAAAAACTTTTTCCAGACACACACGAGGCGACAGTGTTTTTACAAATTGCTAGACACCTAAGAAATCGTAGTTATTATCTGAACTGAAAAATTGTGGAAATTAAATATTCCACGATTACAGAGACCAAATATCACTGATTGGAAGAATGAAATGCTCAATAAAATGACTAAATACCTACATTAAAGGGGACCTTGTTCACATGCGTGAAGCAGATTATATTTAAGTATTTCATAGTAAGGATTATTGCTTCAAAGTGTGTTTGGGCAATTTAGTGGTATGAAAAACCTATAAACAGGATCTAACATTCAACAGAAAAGAGGTATAAGAACTCACGATAAGCGACAGTTGCAAACACTGCATCTGAGACAACCCCTGTGATAAACATGAGATCCAATGGAAAAGCGATCAACAGGATAGATTACCTCGTTGCAAACAAAACAAGCCTCAGCTGTCGACTGAAGAGAAAATAAACAAATCAATTAGGAAAATTCAATGAGAAGGAGCTCGAACTACAGAAATACCTTGTTTCCGGATACAGAAACATCAGGGGAAAATTGTTTACAAGTTCGCTTTTCAGTGTTACGAGGAGTTTCTTGTAGTGGAGAAGATTCGAATTGATGGCTTGAGGACTCGAAATTTTCCAAAAGAGCTTGAATGCGTGCAGAAAGTACCCGCCTACCGACAGATTTCGAACGAAACAATGGAGTAGCCACCTTTACGGCTCGATTAGATACTAAAACTTCCCGAGGTTTATCTTTGTTTGCAGAGAAGAAGTTGGTATGAAAGGTGCGGACGGTTTCTGACTCGATACCATTTACTACTACAGCAATTGGCGACAGAGCTGCGGATTTCTCTTCTGAGACAGAATCAATGGTCCGAATTCGACAATAGTTCGCATTCTCACCCATAACTGTCTCTTTCTTGGGGGAAGCAGCGGCTTTACCATTTAGAGATTTTTCAGTGGTCGAAGCTTGCTTTAAAATTGACACAGAAGTGGTTGTTTCAATTGGTTGAAGTGGCACGTTCTCCTTCGATGTAACAGTAGATATCACACTATCCATTTCGGAACCCGAATCATACTTTCGCGTGTTTGCCGTAGTAGAAACTTTGGATCGCACAAGGCCACTACTTGAACCATTTTCGAGAAGAAATTGAAGATTTTCAGCATACTCCCAATCTATATTATATAGGTCTGGACGACTGCTTAATTGAACTGAGAGTGAATTTCTACTCATTTCAAACCAGACGAGCCGCACGTCAACAACGTGACAGTGAAATCAAATTAGAGGACTTAATGCCCGCGCTTAACCCTTGAATGCGCTAATGACCTTATAATAATATTACTTGACTTGGAATAAATATTAAGCCTTTTTATGTATTTGTACATTAATACTGATACATTCCTATATTTAATTAATTATTTACCTTTCAATAAATGACAAACAAATGGCTTACAATTCGGTGGCCTATTTCTTAACTAGTTGAAATTAATTAGTGAATGTCATCTAGGGGTAGCTGGACAAAAATATCCGATTTGTTAATTGTACCAAGACATTTTCAGTGAAATATTTCAGTTCTGCTACTTTTTTCTCTTAGTGAAAATTTGGTGAAATTATTGAGTCTTGCTTGTTTTGTTTTTCGGAGCCGATTCATTCCAATTTGTTAAGGAGAAGTGTTACCTGATTTGGTTTTTCATAGCCCACCAGCGTTTTGGAACAATTTGGATTATTTGAGTATTCAATTATCAGTTATACGCTAACCTAATTAGTACCTGTTTCTCATCCCTTGATAGAAATCGAAACCAATCTATTGTGGATATTTAATGGTATTTTGCTAAGTCTACTCCACCTACTCGCCTTACTTCCCATTTTATCCTTTACGTATGCCGTGTTAATATATCTGGCATCGTAGAATTAGCAGTTTTTGTTATGACTGAAGTGGTCACTATCTTCACTTGCTATAAAGATCTGAAATATTTACTCTTTACATTTTTGCATATGTATGTCTCAGCTTGAAGGTCCTCGAATTCAGCAAATTTCACAAGATCTGTGCAGGTGTATCAATAAAATAATCGACTAAATCAATCGAAAATTTACCACCAATCTGTTCAGAATTTGCTTCCATTTCACTCATGCTTAATATGTGGTTCCTTTAAGGCTTAAACATCATTTGATGGAGTCAGCGCTAAGTTTCTCGGTTTTGTTTTAAAATACAACTTTACCATACGTGTGATTCAGGTGGACAAGTTAAATGCGATAACTGTTTCAGTATACAAATCAATGGCAGGGAGTTTTGCAACTTGCATGGGGTATTCGTTTTATGCTCATAAATTTTGAACAGTCCAACTAGCTAAAATTGAGTAAAATAGTTCCATAGGTCTCTTCCTGATTTTCATGAAATAATTCATATCGCAAGGAAGAAAGAACTACAGGTACATTCCACTCTATTCGCTGAGACTGCGTAGCCAGGTTACCCATTTTTAGTTTCTCAAGATCAAATTGGAGTGTACTTTTAGCAGCTCGAAAATCATACGCCCAAGAGGTGTTCTCTTTGGGTCGAAGAAATCGTAAATTCTCCCAACATAACCTTCTGGTTATCTAGGGCCAGTAGCAAAGAACATCGGGAGCACACGATCGCAATTAACATAAGTTGAATACCACTGACGAAGTGCCTTTTAGTCCGTTTAAACATAGGAGTACACTGTTGTTCCCTTTAGTGACTTCTGCACATGCGGATGGGATATTTTATTGAAAGAGCATTATAAAATGTGCTAAAAGCAAATGTTCCCTCCATCAACAATCCGAAAATACCACTGGTGATTCCTTTCGGCTTGCTTGTTAGGAAAAATTTCGAATATGCTAAAATTTAGCCACTTGCCTCATTGGTGTGGAACAGTCTTAGTGTTTTATCAACTATATTTTTCGTAACTCAAGTAACTCGTCATTTATCACACATCTTAAGGCTACTGTATTATATCTTGGTGTCACTAGCTCCGGATACCAGTCAGAAAGTTCTTGTCTTCATATCTTTTCCCAACAGCATTCATACTATATGTTCTTGAAAGCAATTTTAACGATTATTTGCTCTCTTAGCTTTGGAGACGATGCTTTGGAAGACATTTTGATTTGTTCAACCCTTCAAAAAACTTTCTCAGCTTGTATTCATAAGGAATTACCTTTCTAAGCGCTTTTTGTGGCTGATGGAATTTTGGAGTGTGTATAGTTACATCTTGATTTTTCACAACTTTAACTTCATCGTATTCTCACATTACATTGAAAATCTCTAATATCATCTGTTATTTACCTTAGGCTTCATACGTTGATTATGAAGCCGAATACAGGGCAGTGAGTGCTCGTTCGATGCAGCAAAGTCTTCTAAGTCACAGCCTTGAGACAGCTGTTGTGCGTCGTGATTTTCATACCCACAAATACCACCAATTACCAGGTTCATGACCTTCTCTAAGGTAGACGTCTTCCCCTGCCCATCATTATCACCATTATGTAGTGTATGCTAACTAGTGGTGCAGAACCAAAGCTGCCTGTGTGGGGACAAGTACGCTGTGGCATAGGTGTGTCCACTCAAGCACGAATGCGTGCTCCTCCGTTGCCCAAAGGCGGCTGTCCATTCGCTTGCCTGCCCCTGCCCCTGTCCCCTATTTCCCTTGCTTGGCTGTTGCATGTGTGCCCGGTGCGAGAGCGTTCCCGTGTGGGTGCGTGTGTGTACCTGTGTGTGCTTGCTGACTTGCCTGCGTACAGGCCGTCATTTCTGTGCCGGAGGCAAAGCGCACACGGTCACCCAACAGAATTAACCGCTTACCGCTTTACCTCTTCTGTTCGCTATCCATAACGCGTCTCGAGTGAGTCTTTCATTAAAATCCATTCGTATCTGCACAGACTGCATCCACGCCAAATTCTACAAACTTACGATTAAAATTAGAGAAGTGTTTTTTATCGAATTATCTTCGTGAATATGAAGTGAGGCTAGCAACCAATTTATTTGAAACAACGTATACAGAAAACCGTTTTCTCAACTGCCAGTTTTTGTCTCTAGTTTATAACATGTTAATATAAATGATTTATCATTTCCCTTTTATTATTTTTGACTTCATGCTTTTGGTTGCTAAAATGAATACCATGTAATATAATTCTTTAGTATGTAAAGTGTTAATCAACGTTGCTTAGTGCTTTATTATAAGTAGAAGTATTGCGAATGTCGTCTTATTCAAAATGCAATAATGAAATATCTTTATTTCTCGGTTATTTTTAAATAAGCTTTTGGAATTCCCCGGCTCACTTGCCGTGGGAAATCGCGTTTGTTTGACAGCGAATCCGCACTGTGTGCGCTTCTACGCGGCTGCATTTGGGTTCAAATCTCACATTGTCACATTGACACAGGACACCAGCTTAAGCACTATGATTTTATCAATGCTAAATTCTATAGAGGGCTAATCTTGAACCAGTGAACATGAATAAATGGGGCGTTTTAAGAGGGGCTATTTGTGAACTAAGTGGCAGCTATGCCAACTGTTTGCTAAGCCCTCTAGTACCAGGGTGACAAAAAAGTATTAAATTTGAAGTACGTCTAGTTCTAAGGTCAAGTAGGATAAGGTGATCATGGGTTTATAAGACGCTTCTAACATAACCGCGAAAAGAAATGGACAGAGGTGAATTAAGCACTTCTTATCAAAAGGGCAGATTTTTTTAAATTATTCCCTAGGTCCTTTATTCACCAAATAACCCATGGGTTTACTTTATTGTAGTTGAAACAATGCCGAGTCAATACGTGAGTCAAAAGTCAATCCATCTCTTTCATCATTTCAATGAAGGTATACAGTTTCATCGGTTGGTTTTTGCAATTTTTCTAGTCAACACCTGAGGAAGCTGCGATAAAGATACAGGCTACATATCGTGGTTACAGCACTCGAAAACATCTCCAAGAAGAGATGAGCCAGGCTTCTGCTGCAAAGCCGAAAACCTCATGCCTATGCCAAACGGACCCCAACCTGGCTGTCACCAAAGTCCAGGCCACCTATCGTGGCTACAAAGCCCGCAAAGAACTCGAGAAGCTTTCTCCGGCTTTTGGACGAATGAGTCTCGACCACGGCCAGAGTACCAAGAGCGACTTGAGCAACATCTCCAACACATCGACTGTGCATGAGGAAAATAAGGTGGAGAGACTAAATCGAGCAGCGACTCGCATACAGGCTGCTTATCGAGGTTATCGTTTGCGATCGCACCTAGATCAGGTCGACAAGAGCGATGCCAGTTCGACCTGCTGCAGTCCGAACCTCTCTGAGGATGAAGCAGCTACAAAGATTCAAGCAGCCTTTAGAGGCTACCGAGTAAGGAAGAACTTCCGCTCACAGACCGTTCCAATTCCACGATTTGATGACCAGAAGTATGAGGAGGCGGCCACCAAGATTCAGACCATCTATCGTGGCTACCGAGTGAGAAAGGAGGTTGGTCCCCAGATGCATAATCAACAGCACTGCCAGCATCACCACCAGAACGAGGGCGAGTAGAGAGGGCCCGGCACCGGGGATATAAATGGCAGAAGAGTACAAACTAGGCTTTCCATTTTACACGTCTGCTCTTCCTCGCCCAAACTCACTCCCACCTACAGGTAAACATGCCAACACGCGTTACTCATGCAGTCAAAAACCGAACTGACTTAACCATGACTTCGCCTTCATCGCTGTTTCCAGTAAAGACCTCACTCTTTTTGGGTTAGTATTTTTGAATTTGTACTTCCATCAGTAAATCAGATTTTCGCTGCTTCTATCGTGCCAGTGGTACTATATTCATGATGAGTGATGTATTGGGGAACACTCATTGTGGATAGCGTTGCCATTTTCATTTTTCTATACCTACATTTACTATGGAAGCTTGTTTCATAGGCTGGATCGCTAACAATTTGATCGCTATTTTTCGTTACATTGAAGAGAAAATGTATCTAAACAAATTTTCGACCGATTATTTCAACTACGTTTTTAATATCTCAAGCTTAGACAATCGATTTGGGGATTCTTTGGTGTAGTCCTTCAAATTCCTTTGTAACAATTTAAAATTATATCTGCCATGGGTCTTCATTCGACAAATACTTTCATTATTCATTTTTGAAAATAAAATGGGTTTTTAAATATTTCAAAAATTAGTTAACATTTTCAATTTTATTTTAAAATCTATTTATGTAGACCTTGAAATCCTCTCCAAGGTTGCCAAAACGATTACCGAAGTTAAGAATAGGATTTTTGAAAATGAAACCGATTTTACTCCTTCTATTTATTAAAAAATGAGTACCTTATCACATATTCAGCTGAAATTCATCTAACTTTCTCTGTTTGGTTCTCAGTACCATTCATCCACATAGGGAATATTTCGTCCTTATAAAGCTGCTAAGCAAATTTCATCAGCCTCTTATAGCCGTTATGACTAGATCACATGACTGACATCTCTATTGGAATTTCGTCCCTACCCTTTCTAGGAAAATAATAAATTCCGTTCCTCTGCCTTAGTCACTTAGGAGCTAGAAGTCCCTAGACTTAGTACCAGCAATTAACATCTTTCAGGAGTTAGAAATGTTCAATGTTTCTATTTGGCTGGTATTCTTTTTTCTTCTTCAGTGTCCAGGTTTCAAAAGTTTAACGTACTTTGTTAAGTTTGGGTGAAGTGTAAGTTTTTCTTCAGTTCTAGAATTAATATCAACACATGCTATATGGTCAAGGAATGATATATTTGTTTTGCATTATATTATAATTGGTGGTCTTGTTTGGATCCCTTATTAGTGTAGGATTATTTTATTATTATTATTTTGTATTGTATTTTGCCGACACTAAGGCAAAAAGCAGCAGCGGCAGCCCTCACCTTGACCTTGGAGATATGATGTAGAAAACATGCACTTTGGCACACGCTTTATTCGGACACGAAGCTAACCTAGATCTCTTGGTGAAGGTCATTCGAATGCTATCCCACATCGTGAATGCGATAGGCTCTCTAAGTTGCAGCTCATAATTAGTATCGATACCAGGAAGCACCTTTGCATAATCAGACTCTGGTATTCATCTTAAATCGAGGACCCATCTTTTTGGTGCATGCTACCGTAACAACTTTTCGAAGCTTTACTTTAAGAAATAAGTTAACTTTCCATAAATCATGCTCTGAGTGTCATGTCATACCCTTGCTTGAAACTTCACAAAGAATATATATAAGAGGCAGGCTGATTTTTTCTCCCTAATGGTACGACATGTATTATTCACTTTTAATGCCTTTTCCGACATATCCATGCTAGGGATCCTTCCTTACCATCAACTCTGTCATATCACGGTGAGCAATCCTGAACTTTCTTTCAGTCTTAGTTACTTTCTTTAGACCTTTCAATTGCAACTAAAAGTTTATTCAAGGCAACATACATGCACTTATTTAGTGAAACGAAATTCCATATCCTTCGAAGGGCACATTTTAACTTGTTTCCGTGGGCTTAAATTGTGTTCCATTCACATGCATTTTGGGCCTCACATGTAACCAGGCATGTTCACTTCATTACGATGCTTGGAAAGTGTACAGTCACATGACTTCAACAGTAGGACAGAAATTGGGAATTGGGGTAAGAATAATAGGCGAAAAATCCTTTTTTCCGAGGAACAGAGAACTTATTTTCACCTGATTTCGATGGGTGGGCTTAAAGATCGATCGTCTATTTGGCCCTTCCACAGAGTTTTCGCTTCAGTTCATCTGGATTTGCACTATTCGGTCTATGACCTGGATGTCGACTTCGTGATTAATGTGCACTTGTAAATCTCCTAGGAACGTGTTTAAGATTGCACCTCCATTGACTTATGTTAGCATTATTAGAGGGTAATTTATTAATCCGCAGATCAAATCGAAGAAATGTTCACTTAGAAGGTTCGTCTGAAGGTCTTTTTGTTGAAACAATGACAGTATCACTTAAATATCTTCATTACGTGCTCGAATGATTTCAAAATTAATATTTTAAATAGCTTGAATTACCAAATTCGGTATCATTACAAGGCTGCAGTTGAGGTGCCAAATTGGACTGGCTTCACTGTCAATAATAAGAGAACAGCCACAAGTGTTAGTGTAAACGTATATTTTGTCAAAAACTGTCCCTTTGAACTCAGCATTCTACAGCTTCTCCTAATGCACTATAAAAAGCCGTCTTCACCTTTTGACTATCCTGATGCCCACCTGAATATGATATCATTGGACATGCGAACGTTGTCGTTTTCATAAATCATGGTATTTCGAATCTGGGAATTACCTTTCCTAACTGAGGAAATTAACGCAGATATGACAAGCTTCCATACCAGTAATTGTATTTCGTTTTGATACAAGGCACTTGCTGAGTTCGAACTATTTCCATTCGTTGCACATTGATCAGTTTCAGAATCATTACCGTTTATGGATACATTGATGAACAGGCTTCATTATATCATGGATAGACGATATATATAATCAAGTCGATGTCAAAATAAGGGTTCATTAACTTCGTTTTGTTCTTCATCGGTGGTGTGACCCCTTCGGGAAAGACAGAGTCTACCACCCAGACATGGAAGGCGGATTTCTGTTCTCTGGGGGGCACCATTCCCGGCGTCTACGTAAGTCACAAGAGGTTCTCCCTCTGTATCACCATTTCCCTTTGTTTTCCACCAGCGAGCGAAGATGAACCCAAATGCAGACCCACCCATTAGGAGGAGTAGGAGTCCCCATGTAACACCCATCGCCAGAACAGTTCTTGAATTGTCTGGGTACTCTGGGGGTTCTCCCAGGCTCAGAATGCCATACCTTAAAGTTAGCACATGCATGGTTAAAACGCTCCCTAAGGATGAATTCAAAATCGTTGAAGTCGATCTCAATTAATCAAGCAGGTTATTCGCCTCGAAACTTAATACCTAGTCCCACAAGACAATATAAGTGTTTCATTCGTTATAGATTTTTGGATAATCTTCTCCACGGCGAAATGAGGGACCTTAGGGACAATAACTGATTTGAGGTATACGTAAAATTTCCACACTGAAATAAGTTTATTTTAACTTCAAATATCAGTGGAAAGTAAACGTGCGAAATTTGCTGCAATTCTGGAATTTGAACTTTGTAGATTTAAATGACTAAAATAAAGACACAATAAATCTTATTAAATTATTACTAAAATATAAATGAAAAAAAAATCCAAAATGTTTCCGAATCGTGTATGTGATCATTAAGGAATTCAAAAAAGTTAGCCCAATGGAGAGTAAGTTTTCTACTAGAGAGGGTTTTATTAATGACTTGGAATTCAAATAACACGTTTCCTCTACAAGATGGATTGTACAATAGAATGCAGTTTTCCTTTCAACACCTTTAAACACTGATTTGGCGCTCTTCCTCCTCTGTATCCTGCGCATCCTGATGTCCAGCACTTCCATTCGCCTCTTCGGTATTTGCATTTTTACGAGATCGACACAGAAGACCGGGTAAGCGAATGACACTTCTGTTAGTAACCGAATCAACGTCATGGCGGGGCAGAAGGGGTTCCTCCGGACCCCCTCTTCTGCCTACCTCGCGGCGTCGATAAGCCAACACACCCTTCCAGGTGGCCAGCATGAGAACTATCATTAATGGTATTGCGACTGCAACAGCCAGAAGGCTCTGGGCTCCTTTATCGGGAACCATGCCAGGGTCTCCCATGCTCAAGATTCCGTACCTTAGTGATGGAATCAGGTGGCACTGTTATGCGATCTTGCTTCAGCTTATCCATGATATTATGGAATGAATATTTGACCCTAGTGAAGATATTATATTGTGCTACATTAAGCCAAATTTTTAAGAGCTTCAAGATTCAAATGACCATCTGGTTTAAACATTATCAGCCACAGGTGCAGGTTAACAAACGAAGAACTGTTTTAAGAAGGTAAATTCAGACCATGAAAAGCCATTTTAAGCTACGGTGATATTGATTACAATTACATTTCTCTCGATTTTACGAATTCTATGCAGTAAATAGCAAATTTGGACATGGCTAGAGGGCAAACCGTATGAATTAGCTACATTCCTTTGTTTGTTTGTTCAAAATTCCCTGCAACCTAGAAGAACCAGGTTCAAGCAACCGTGTCTTATAAAAGTGAGCAGTTCAATGACACTTACCATCTCACAAACTTTGTGCTCATATAGAAGCCATCACGAGGACTTCCGAAAGAGATTGCCTGCAGCCGCAGGCCAGCGCTCTTGTTGAGTCCATCGGGCGTATTTTTCTGGTTGAAATAGTCACCGTAAATTGCGTATGGCAGAGCGTACTTGTACTTGGCTGCCATTCCGGCGGAGATGTGCATGCGAGGGGCAGTGTAAGCCCCTTGTTTAGTTACTCCGTCTGTAGAGGTCTCGCAATGCGCTGGCCACTGCATGAACGCTAGGGAATGATTCATTCCCGCTGTACCCTTCGACTTACTCCGTTTCGCCAAATGGAGGTTTATCAGCTGTGTGCACGGAAAAAACAATTCGTTTTTAATCATACAGACATTGAGAATGAAGTGACAAATTGACTGGAAAATAGCTCCCATTGCACCAGTAAAATTAAGTGGAAAATAAACATCAAATAATTCTTCAAGACCAAAGTGTTAGATCTACTAAAGCTATCAGCCTGTGGTTTTTTTGCCTCAAATATTTCAAATCTGAAGTAGTTAGTAACTCAATTTAATGAAATTCAACAGAAAACAATTCATTATAAATGAAGTAACATATATAAGTTAGTTAAATAAGGCATGAAAAATATCCATGATCTACAATCGGAGGTAATTCTAATGAGTAACAACATTCTAGCGGAGTGCCAAACTGCCCATCGGAAAAGGTAAACAACTCATTATAACGTTGTCAAGCTTTGGAATCTTCATGACTACCCATTTTGGGTGAGTCTACACCTTCCTAAAAGGATACCGAGAAAGCTTTTACATAGGTGAAGAAGTTCCTTGAAGAGTCTCTTACTTTCGATAACTTGGCACACTGCACCCAGCTATGAGACTCACAGAGTTAGCTCTTTGAAATGAACTTACAGTCTCTTTTGAGTTTGGGGCCCTACCGACAGTCTGCAGGAAGTCTTCATCCTCCATTAAAGGATCCTGCGAGAACGGCAGGAGAATCGGAGCCACTCTATCACGTGCTGTCACACTGACGCCTTCCACAGTGATTTCAAAGAACACACAGTTCCCTGGGATCACTGAGAAGATGTTGCTATGGGCGAAATCTGATTCATTTCGTGGGATGGTTATCTACATAGAAACGTATAAAATGATGTCATAACGACCAGATGCAGGCTTAACCTGCTTCCAAATTAAGATCTCTATTCATTTGCAGAGAACTACAACTTGAGCTTCATTTTCTCAAGCAGTAGCAAGACTTATATTTTGTATAAAATTTTCTATACATTCGAGAATGGGAAATTTCCGAGCATTCCGTTTTGTAAACTTGCAGCAGCAATGCTTTGGTACTGTGGTGTGTTCGACGACTAAGCAATGAACTTTTGATAAAATAAACCGAAAGATTCTCCATTTTGTAGGCAGTTTTAAATTAATAACCAGTGGAACGTTTCGTAATTGAGCAAAAAGGACTTTCTCGGTAGTTTTTCATGTTCAGGATATTATTGAGAGGTCTTACAGGCTCCGGAGAAAGATTTGTGCTTCTAGGGAGATGATTTCCATTAATATGGTCTTTTCTAACATGAACTCTGCGTAGATACTGAAACTTACGTTTACCGTTACTCGCCCAAGTTTGTCGGAACTGTCGGAGGAATTAACGGCCTGATATATGAAATTTATGGGATGTGTCCCATTGGCGTTGTCAGTGAGTTTCCAAATCAGGTTTTGACCCAGCATGTGGTGGCAGTACAGAGGCACATCACTTGGATTAATAGTAGCAGTGTCATTGACATCGGGGTAGATGCAAAACTGGAAAGCAAATGAAGGTACAAATATGCAAACATGTCTGCGGATGTAAATCTAAATATTTACTCCACTGACTCCTTACAAAGTCGTAAAGTAGAAAGCATACTTCCATTGGCTAATGTGAGGTGCATTGTCAATTGCCTCAAACTACAATATGCTCCTTTCAGTGAAAATTATGGAACAGGTCTCACTGAGTTTTTAGAAAGACTAGAATGAATCGACGCTCAGCCAGATTGGAATTCAATGACGTCGATATCACCACAGGCTCAGAGAATAAAGTTGTTTAATTAATTAATTTTATTCACCATCAATTCTTGTCTTGGCAAGGCATCTTGGCTGAAGTAAGTGCTTTATTTGATTGAACACAAAGCTAAGCAAGTATATGCACTGGGGAACTAACTGATCTAACGATCTCAGCCAAAAATTACTGAAATGAATACCACTAACGCGCTGCCATTTCACTAAGAATAATGACTAAATAAGATCTTTCAGTAGTTCTGCACCTTATTTCGCCAACTGCCAGTGTGATGTAATGGAAAAGACTTAAATCTACGACGCAGTCTATAGCTTTAAGCAGGTAGATATCAAGTGGACAGTGTATAAACATGACTTTTTGGGTAAATACCTGGTGAAATATGACGCCGTATGATGTTCTGACGTCATTAAGCACGATGGAGTTCCAGATATTCCCCTTTCTGGATAAGAAGCGCGTGTAATTCACAATGAGTTTTCCAGGTGAGGGCCCTGTTTCCAGCATTACGATGGACAGTGGTGAGGTGCTGACTATCCCGGGCAGAAGGAAATGAACTGACCTGTCTGGGCACCTAACAATAACCTGAATGAGCTTAGTCTCATTCTTCGGACAGATCGTCTCGGTACAGTTGGGGTTGCGAATAATCCTATAGGTTAGAGGGCCAGTACATGGTTCCTCTTCACTCTTTGCACATCCCACGGTAATAAGGAGCAATATCGTAGTGAGATAGTGTAGCATATCTCTACAAACAGTTAACAAATGCTGAGAGAACTGAACGATTGAACTTTAAACCTTCGAGGCATTCTGACCTTGTCTTTTTATGGAGGCAGTTTAAACGGACAACCAATAACAATAACTGAACGTCGGCCGATTTCTCTCCACGAACCTACCTTTCGGTTGACTAACAGTGTAACTGTGGTGACACTCTTCGTCTTTGGTGATTATTTACATGAACCTCTAAAACCTGTTTACTTTAATCGATCTAGTTGGGCGACTGACATTCGTGCATCCTGATAAACTATCAAGTTGTGATTCATGCGAGTTTGTTCACCGTATTTCAGGTAGCCATTACTGTTCTGTAAAGCGACATACTAAGTAAGGCGATGACGTGGCATGGAATCCTGTCTTGTCAACGAAACTATGTATGACTTTCCAAAAGTGAATATTCTAGACGTATATATTTGCGCAATGTAAGTGACATAGTTCAAATACAACACTCATATTATGGATTCAATTATTACATTTATATCAGTCGATGGGTTAGGAAACGCTTCTAAGAAGCGAACAATTGGGTAGTTGGTGGTATGTCAGATACCATCATCCAAGTCTTCAATACCACCATATGATCTTCCAGTAGGATCTCGGGCAGCTTTGTGCTCCAGAACTTTGTCCATGGAACAAAGGTTACATTCACCATTCTTTACCAATCGGGCAGACTAATGATATTAAATAGGTACACTAAGAGAAAAACAGGGGATTTCAGAGTTATACTCTTATAGACGGAGATAACGATGGCAATAACTGAGATACGCATAAGTCCATCTGAAGGCAACACTTATACAGAGTGTTAGGAATAAGTCTTATAAAATATTGTCTGTTTGTTTTCAACCGGATGTGCCAAAGATGTCCACGCACACGACCCTCTTCATTCATGAGAGTGATAGCAATGGGCATAGATGGAGGACGACTTGCAGCATCATGATGACTCCCCACATTAAGGAGCTTTGTGGTCACTGCTCGATTCCCTCCTCCTAAAAACCGTAAAAAGATAAAATGGCAAATTTTAACGGAGATTACGAGGATGTCTTGGCTGCAAGAAAATGCAACATAACAGCAGACGAATCGACTAAGCTCGCGCAAAGGATTTGGCCTTCGAAAATATGGAGAAAAACGTGTTGCTAACATGCGATTCGGGCTCACCACCCCGAATAGGAAAGGTAGCTAATATTAGGTAATATGTATGGCTGCCGAACCTCAGATTCTTGTCAGACAATCTTGGCCCTGAGCTGTCGAGAAATACTGGTCGCTGCTCTGCTTTCAATACTAAAACAGCCTTGAGGAGATCCTTCCCCGGAGAAGTGTAAAATCAGCACGCTTACAGCAGGCCCTGAGTTGAGTGGCTGCGGCTTACTAGACCCCAATGTCAGTGGATAATTTGGTAAATCTCTTCAATGACTATTGTGTAACATCCTGGTCTATTAAATCCTCTTTAAAAAGATAAAATTTATCATTTTCCAACTATGTTTTTATTCCTAACGAGACTGACAAATTCATTGCGAACACACTGAAGTTTCGATATTGAAAACTTCTTTGGCACAATACATGGAGTCTCTTTATAGGCATTTCTGTACAGAGCCTACGGATCATGATAAATGCTGCATAGTAGGCATTAAACATACCATACCCAGTGGGCATCCCAGTCGGAGAAACGTGGCCTTCTGCGTCACTCAAAGACACCGCGTTCCCCCATCGTAGGCTTTCCGAAGGGGAGCACTTCTTAGGTTCTTTCTAAACTGGTTTTCCATCTTCATTTTTAGTCGCCATGGGCTACGAACCCTCCCATGACTAAACACGCGTGATATTAAGTTCTCTTTTCATCTCAAAAGTGGCCACCCTTCTTTCCATAAAGGCTTTTTTGTGGGAGGAATGTGCAGGAAATTCCAACAATTAATTATTGGGAAGAAATAAGAGAAGTGGATAAACTTCGGGATTTAATCCCCCAAGAGGTAAAAACGACGCACTAACGTCAGGGCCGATTTGCAATCGCAATCTGCTTTCGATAGAGGAAAAAACGTATTCTTTGGAACCAAAATGGAACGCGATTCTTAAGCAGCCACTTTTTAGATGATCAAGGAAGAAGTGCTGAGTCCATATCCCGAAAGGAAGATTAACGAGATAAACGAGAAGTTAGAACATTGTTAACTCACCGATCATCGTATCTCTCTGAGAGCGCATACATGAAAGTCCGCTTTAGGATCGCTATACTACAGTGCCAATTTTAGTTTTGAACTAAGAAGGTTAATCAACAAACACTAATACGTACAATGGCAGGGCCGGAAACGGATGGTGAGGAAGCACACTGGGTAGGTCTTGTATAGTGATTATCAAGCTGTACTCTAGGTTTTGAGAGCCTCTTTTTATCCTTGAGGGTTATGGTAACAAGACTGCATATTTTCTCATGGAACGGGATAAGTTGTACCGCAGTGAAAAAAACAAGTAGCAAGAGCTGGGGATTATGAGGCTATAGCGCCTGCAAGTCTAAAGCTATAAGAAAGCAGCCTAACAGACAATGATGTGATTTCACCTATGCATTTACAGAAACAGTATTGGAGAGGGCCCTAAGCTGACTTAAGATGAGCCCTGGATAATGGGGGTATAGCTATAGCTGCAGAATTTGACCGCACCTCAAGGTAAGGTAGAAGTGATTGGCCTGTTGGGGCCCAAACTTCTATCAACAGTGATCTCTACTCACCGTTGCCAAACTTGCAAGTTGATCATTCAAGTCGGTTGAACACTACTCCACTCACACGACTCAAGAATATTCACATTCAAACAGCATCATGAGAGATGGACTCCAACACTCGCCGCTACACAAACCGGGCGGAAGTAAACCCACGTCTACTCTAGAGGATTTATGTGATCTACTGGTAGTCGAGATCCCCTTACTTTCCCTATACCATGCGAGAACCCATTGAGCATAGAATAAAGATAGAAATAAAGTGCATGTTTAACAGATCATACTCAAACATGCCGTTTAGGGTGTTGCGTTGGCGTCCACCTCGGCATATCCTCACCGAAGTCCTCTCTGAAGTCCATGCTGTATCTCCCACCGGGTGTTCGGCTTCCTTCCAGTAATTATGCATTCTAGTAGAAATTAACTTCAGGTGTGAACACTCTTCAGTAGTGCAAGTGGAGTAGTGTTCAACCAGCTGGATTTATCACCTTACTATTTTGGAGACGGTGAGTATGAATTACCACTAGTAGACGCTTGGGCCTTAGGTAAGGCCCCAGGACTACAGGATCTATATGTGGGTCTGGTCTAATAAACCCAGGCTCTGTCCCCACCCTCCTTGTGTGTTGACTGGGTGGCCTTGTGGTGGAGACGATTAATACGAATAAGGCGATCCAGAATATCACTCGATTATGTAATCCTCTAAAGGCCCAACATATTTATCACATTACCTTACAACAGTATTTAAACCTTGCTTTGAGTCCACACAAACTTTCAGGTTTTTAATTCGTATTTGAAATAAATATTTCCTTCATGAACAACTACATGGTTTTCATTTGAAGTTTTATTGATTCAGGACAAAGTTTGCTGATAGAGTTCAGATCTGTAAAAACATAGGGCAGTTTTCATTTATCATTGTCCTTGTAAAGTGCAGCAATCACTGCTGTTCCAATCGAGTATCCTTCATTCGCTAATTTCAAACGGAACTGGAATATGGAATAAACAGAGAATAGAGCATTTAAACAGGTCGTGACTATCATCAGATAGGCATCTGCAGAGTAGAATTGAACAATAGTCAGAACGAGCCGTTTGGGACTACATTGGGACTACTACATAAATAATAAATAAATAAATACTGCTAACTTACCGATTACACGCCCCATTAAGTACTCATTTACGAGAAACGCGCATGGGTATAATAAAGCAAATTTCCAACTTACAGTCATATGCTTGGGCATCAATTCAGCCATAATGGTGAGCATTTGCTTATAGAATGTGGGGTGCTGTCTGAACATGTAGCCATCGACACCCATTGTCACTCGAAGGCGATTTAAACGTTTCAAAATCGTCACAGCAGCTGTAATTTAGAAAATGAAATGCCACTACTTAATTTGTCCAAACCAATTAAAGTAGACTTGAATTATCTTTACTGCATGGTAAGTCCCCATTCAATCATCTTCGCTTAAGAACCTTTCAATTATCGAAAATCCAATTTCGCTCCCGCCATGGGCTCCCAGCAGTAACAGGTCCGTAGTTGCTCATCGTTAAACCCACTGGGCCTGAATTTGTGGCCATATCTAGGGCCAGGCGAGGAAGTTGATTAACAAAAGGAAGGCAGATCTTTCTCCCTTCCAACTCCCCAGGAATGCAGGACAATTGCCTCAGTCTATCTATACCCCCGAACCGCTCTAATGACGAATGGCGTAACTAACATGGGAAAAGGCCGATGACGAACAGACGACAGGGATGGACGACTAAATCATGTAACATCGAAGCACAAAAGAATGTGAGCTACAATTAAGTAAGCGCACACACAAGTGGGTGAGCTGCTACACCTCCAACTGCCCTTTAATAAATAGAGGAAGTGGATAAACAACGGAAGGTACAAGGCAGTAACTGTCGAGTTAGCTTTGGCAGAGCTTAAAGAAACACATCAATTACAAACGACAAACAGACAAATTTGGGCTCTCATTAACGTCCCCAGATTAGCTAATTTGGACATTGATAATCTCGACCATTGAAATAGGCGTGGATGAGTTAAATTGGTGAGAGCATTCGAGGAGACTTGAGACTCGTGTTCTCTCTGATGGCTGGTTTTCTGCCATTTTATGCTAACGACAAAACCATATAGCTGCCTGGCATGTTAGAATCGAGTTTACATAAATCACACACACTTCTGACCAAATTAAAGTAGTTTCCCATATTTCCATCCCTTTAAATTGTACTCCAGTTAGTAAACCTGACCAGTAAACCAACTTTAGATGGAATGGAATTACCGTGCCTTCTAGGAGTTAGGACCTAAACTTATCACCGCGTTCTACTAGCTCGAATTTTTCTACTAGACGTTATAGCATTTCCTACAATGGAGAGAAAAATTGTCTTCCTTATTTGGAATTAAAAGGTTAGTTTCAATTTTCCGAAAATGGGTGGTAGGTAAGAGGGCAAAAAAGCCATCCTGAGTAAGGCAAGATCTACGGAATCGGGCTTTTGGGACATAGAATCTCAGGTTCGTAATTCACAGGTATTTACGGGGAAATATCCAATTACTCATGCGCATCATTTTGCATATTTTCAAGTCATTTCAGTTAATGAATAACTTAAATTTCCTCTTTTTGTTTCCCAACAAGGAGATAAAGAGTAAGACTAAAGAATGAAACAGTCTGCTGCTAAGATAAGAAAAAGTAAAGCACACTAATGAGGCACTTAACAATCGTCATCCTGATAGACTGTAACCTCAGCATGCAAAAAGGATGGGGGAAGAGAGACTGGCCAGGAGCACTAAGGAAGTATTGAAGACAGTGTAAGTTGCAAGGAGGGGCGCTCAGACCCATGTCATGTGTATCAAACCCGTTAATTACACACACACACACGCACACACACACACACACACACCTAAATAAACACGAGCTGATTACAAGCAATTGTTTATACCACCACAGCTGATGACAAGCAGCTACCGATTGGTTTTGAATGGCCTAAATGTTTCATTGAATGCAATCCTGCGTAAAACGGAGTGAAGCTTTAAACTCTCCTTCAACTTGCTTTCATTTAAATTGAATCACCCAGGTTTAGATTATACAACTTTGATTGCATTTTACTAATTGCTATTGAGGCATATTTGAGATAATGGACGTAATTGTTGAACCTAAAAAACACCATCTTTGCTCAAGTTAAATATATGGGAAAAGGGAAAGTGTAGACCCCAAACTGTCCCTGAAGCAAACACCTTGATAGCCATTCTCCTACAAGATCACATAACCGACCCTCTTTATTAAGGTAAGCAAGAATGGAGGAGAGTGAACTTGTCTTCCGTTGACTTACCAGCGGCCGTGAGACAAGCAGCGCGGTAGACGACAGCCTGACAGACGTACCGGACAATGTGGACGTCCTCGGGCGTGAGGTTGGTTATCTTGAGGTCCTCTCGTAGCACAAACTCGGTGCTGTAGAAAAGGTGGGGCGGGTCGCGATCGATCTCGCACAGGTAGCTCACCTGGAAGCTGCGGAACTCGCGTAGACTGGTCGGCCACACGCCACTGAAGATCTGGCCACGCTCAGTAAGCAGCTTCAAGATCTGACGCACCAGTTCCCCCAAGTAGGCGCCGCCTACGAAGCGCTCGAATCTGCAATAAAGTTGCGCTAGCTTGAACTTACTGGAACTTGACCTAAGGCCAAATCCCGCTACTGACAGGCGCGCAGCCGGCGTCAGGTGCACTAAGTGGATGTGCCAAATCAGGAGTCTCCTCCACCCAGTCGTCACGCAGATCGAACGAGCTAGTCTCTAGTCTCTAGTCTCAAAACCGCGTTCTGATTCGAGTTGTTTGTCCTCATAACGTGTACAAATAGAAACAATTTGGAACTTGCGAAGAGCACTCACGCTGAGGCGATACCTACTCGGGTTGTGACTGGACCTAGTCGAATAAATCTCTTTTTTTCCTTTTTTCCCTTTTATTTTAATGATAATTACTAACTGAGGGGGTGATATACGACCAGCTACTGCAGCTCTCTAAAATCCTAAGCATGCCAAGTTGCTTATTACACGGAACTCCTCATTCGATCAGAGTTTTTGCAAAGCCTTAAGTCATGGTGTTTTTATGTTAAATTACCGTTTTTACGAGCGCAATGCATCTGTCTAGACCCGGTAGTAGCCGCGGTAGATGGGCAATTTACTGACCGATCATGACAGAATGGGGTCTAGGTTTTACGGCCCCTAAAGGGCGGGGTGTAAATAAATCAATTTTTTGGGCTTTCGCTCCAGCAGATTGTGCGAGCTACCCATTGGTCTCAAAACCGACTCCTAATTCTTGATTAGAATAAACACCTTGGGAAAACCCTCTCTGAATGCTCAGATTTGAGACACATGGCATTTTTAGCCAATGATCATATCTGTCTAGTTAAATGAAGCCAACGAATTCCTTGTATTTTAGTAGTGCCGTTCTACAGAATAGCTCAAAGAGAAACTATTCCGTTATTTGTATGATAGGTATTATCTGTAATCAAATAGCAGTCTTAAAATTTGTATTGAAACAATAGGGGTTGAATCAAAAAGAAATTAATAGGCTTAAACTATGCTAGACTGATGTGCAAAAAGCAAGCTTAAGCTTCATCCCATGATAGGTCTTATAGTTTCTATGAAAACAGGTAAAAACTGTGCGAAATGGTGAGTTTTTAAAGGAAATTCCATGAATCCGATAAGCACCTTGATGGATAATGGAAACTCTAACGAATGAGGAAAGTAGTTACTAGCCATGTAGGCTATGGGTAATGCCCTCAAGTCCCATATTAACTTATTTGCATCATTTAAGAGAAAATTGCATCTAAATTTTATACGACGATCTTTATTCCTTCATATTATTCCTATTTTACTGAGCAGTTATTGTCAAGTAGAGAGCAGTAATCGTTACCTGCTCATATTTGCTATAAAATATAGGGAAATATAATTGAAGTAGGTTTTTGTAATCGGCGGTAAACAAAGACAGCCAGATAAGTTGCTTAGATTCACCTTTTCATCCATCGATTTGGTATACACAAAGTTGCGTGCTAATACTAGGCTTAAATTACTTAACTTGCGCCAAACTCTGTAATCATATGAAATCTCTTAGTTGTTTCTGTGCAAAAAAGGTTAACTTGGGAAGTAAGACAGCCCACTTCTTCCAACTTAGTGATTGATCAGTGTTAGCATAAAATGCAAGCAGGGGAACAACCTACGTCAAGCTTCCGGGTGATTCTGAAATCCTATCAAGCCTTTTATCGAACTCAGTCATAAAACGCTTCAAAGCCCCGCCATCACCAAAACCCGCCAGTTCGGTGTTGATGATCACAGCCTTCGCGTCCTCCTCAAACGTTTCTTCTCTACGGATGTTTGAGACTTTTTCCACGTACGCCATATTCACGCCAGCATCTAAAAGGAGAGCTATTTTCACCAGCTTTTACCGATACTAAGCTTAAACGAATTAATGGATATTTATTTATGATTTAAATCTGATAAAAAATACACCAAAGAACTTGCTCAAAACGAAGGAAGCTGCACAATCAACTTCGTCAACAGCACTAGCTCCAAATATTGAAGTACTGTCATTTACAACGGCAACACATTTCACTTTAGCGCCCTTAATAGCAGGAAGGTTTGAGATTTATAGCAATTATGGCCTTACCTTAGAGTCGAGATGTCTTTGAAAGAGGCTGCAGATTTCCACACCATGGTAGTGGCGAATCACGAAACCTTTCGTAACTTGAACCACTTCAGCCGTGCCAACATTTGTGTTGTATAATGGGAAGGGAATACTTAAACATGCGTAAATCAAGCGACTATCTGCTCCACGATTGGCAAGAAACTCTGAAATTGTGCCGGCAATATACTCCAGTATCTGTAGAGATGCTTCAGGAGAATATTCGAATTACCTCGCTAAATGAATTATTGTGATAGAATGCGGGCAATCGAAACGATACATTATCAACTTGAGGACAGTGATTTTTAGGGGAGAAAGTAACGAGAGCCAATCTGTGCTCGTCACCGAGAAAATCAACAGCTAAATACCGACCCTTCTCTGAGCATTCAAGTTACGGTCCAATTAAAATACCAACCAAATCCAACTGGGAATCTAGACACATGTGTGTTAAACATCTTTAGGTCAACTTTTGTTTTGTCAATGTTACACAGTGACTTTGTAATTTCTGAATTTAATGAGGCCATTATCTCCTCACAATCAACTTTCTTAAGGAAAAAGGGCAGGCAGAATCCTCTAACTATCTCATTTTTCATTTGTGGCACGGGGCGCAATTTAATCTGTTCAATTATCGGTAGTTCTGCGCTACGATAATAATAAATTGTACAGTAAACCCACATTCGTGCATCAACCAAATTTGGATCGGAACTAAAAATCGAAATTTGACGAAAAGGTCAACTTTTACTCCATCACTTCCATTTCGTTCATTGGTAACAATCAAATCACAGGCCCTCAATTATGAACAATTGATTTTTCACCGAAATACAATAAAACAAGACATATGTTTAAAAATAGGCCGTAAAATTTATTTAACAAAGCACTCAAACTTCTAAGCGAAGATAATAAGTAATATAAGGCATATGGCATAATGATTAATCCGGGATTAGTTAATGCTAAAAAGCGAAGCAATGAGGGAGTTTCTAATGAATATTTAATAAGCAAAAGTAGATTAATAGCATGATATTTCATGATTATAATTACACCGAGAATTCTGAGAAGTGTTAAATGTAAAATCTGGCTTGGATTATTCATGTTTTTGAAAAAATATCACAAATATACAAATGAGCGAAAAATCATATCACGTAATCCATAATGGAATTCTCGAAATAACTAGACCACGATTAAGGTGGTTAAGAAGCCATCAAGTTATCGAAATTCTCCGTAATAATCTCACGAATTTTCCTTAATAATAAAAGAAGTAGTAAGAGACATAAATGTTCTGTTTGTTTTGCATTCGATTGGTTTCTAGTATACTTTGAAAATAGAAATCAAGCAAAGTTTCAGGTAGTCAAGCTTCGGGTAATCTTCTAATAATAATTCCTAAAATGTTTCAGTAAAACACAAATACCTTCTATAACAAGCATAAAGCGAAGAGATTAACAATTAAAACTGTGTTTAAATATTTTCTTTTTTTACCAACATCTCTGAAATGGTGTTCTTGGGTTTCGCCAGTGGCCACTAGCGCTAGTTTTCTTAGAGTATAGAAGATTGAGATGGATAGTCGAAATGAAACCCATGATGTTCTCTCAAAATGGATCAAGAAAGAGTCAGCTGCTGCTGATATAGGCCCTCGTGAGGTACATTTCAGCTTGTGATATATGTTTTAACAGTGCTTCGATCGTCGACCTTTGTCAAATATGCTAGTCGCAGCTGACCCATTCCTTCGAAATAAGCACATTAAAATATTGGACAATTTTCGTCCTGATTGGTTAAAAGATGGTGTGCAGGTCCCTTCTGGAAAACCACCGATCCAGAGACCTCAACCCAGAAAAGCGGAACTGCCTGTACTCAAACGAAAAAATAATGTATCTGTTTTGTGAGTCTGATCTTTAAATGACATTTTCAGGCCTGAAAAACTTATTCGTTGTGCTCGAGACCATTTGTATAACCCTGAACTCCACCATGTTTCCAAAAAAGGACTTATTGCTCCACCGGTCTACAACATTGATGATTTAGATCATTCATGGATATGCGTCAGTAATGAAGATCGTATCCATAAAAGTCTAGAGAAAATCCAGGACTGGATGCTCGAAGATGTGATAGAAGCTGCCGAGCATATTTCTTTCGTGAATGGGGCTAGTGCAGACGACGACGCAAAATGTGATATTTGCCAGTCGGTATGGCTTACCTTTGACATTTTACGCACAGTAAATATTAGTATGATGGTGAGGATGGCAATGAACTGGTCTTTTGTGAAGCCTGTAATATTTGTGTACACCAGGCATGCTACGGTATCGTTTCTCTTCCGGAAGGACCGTGGTACTGTAAACGCTGTGAGATGGGCGTAAACGTAGATGTACCTTGCGAACTATGTCCCGTTAGAGGAGGTGCAATGAAGCTCATGGAGTAAGTGTTAGTCCTTTTGTGTTTCTAATTGGCGTTCCCCAGTTGCTCACTTGCGTTTCGTATCAATTCAGAGACGGCACAACTTGGTGTCATGTAAGCTGTGGACTGTGGACACCGGAGCTGTCTTTTCTGGATGCCGAACTTATGGAACCGATTTGCGGCTTGGCCGAAGTTCCACAGGCTCGGCGGCATCTCCTCTGTGTGTTCTGCAAAATGCACCACGGGGCACCCATTCAGTGCTCGGTGAAGAAGTGTAAAGTCGCGTTCCACGTAACCTGTGCCTTTCAACACAACATGGTTATGCTGCAACTCCTTAATGGCACCGAAGTTAGACTTTTGGTAAGCTCTTTTACTCCTATCCCAAGGCTGCGGTTGTTCAACTTTACTTACCTTGATCGTTTTAATCAGGAGCTGAGTGTTTATGGGCGGAAACTCCACCTACCCTTTGCTCATTGAATGTTTGGGGCTTATTTCGAATGTTTATCATTCCGTTGCTTTCACATGGTCTCACGATCGCGTGTTTGTTGTTGTACCAAGATGTTTTTTCGTTGACCTGATTTTGGGCAATACTTTGTCTGCTTTGAAACAATATCTGATCTCAAATGTCATAAGCTATGTTTCTTACTAGGGTCACTGTCCCAAACACAGTAGCAAGGAGTACCAGGAACGCCTGGCGCTGTTGCGGTCACCCACTAAAGGAATTGCCATTCATCTGAATACCACCGACTCTTCTGTGAGAACTGACGTCTCTCCAGCAAAGTCGTTAGCGCTATCTGAAAGGTAGGCTAAGGCGGAGTGTGTAACACTCTTCCACTTTTCGCCTTTGGTTTTTCTCTATTCGGGAATTTCCATCTTACTTTGCTCCATTAGGTACAAGTGTTTAGCACAATCTCCAGACCAGTGGCGAAGTACTGGTGCCCAATTTTATCATTTAGACCTTTACACTAATGCAATGAACAAACCTTTGCTTGAAAAGGTTGGAACGTGGTCGAACTGTTGAAACCCCCGTTCCATTGTCGCGCTCTCGACGGCACGGGTGCTAACCTCTTTCAAAGGGCTCAAACTTGTCTAATAGGAGGAATTCTAGGGTCCATTCGTACGAAAATTCGTCGGGTTGTTCTAACTCCAAGTACTTCTAGAATAGCCCGATATCAACTAACTATGTGGTACCGTCCTCTCTCTTCATGTCAGGCTGGAGAACGGTTCCCAAGCTTTTCACACACATGTCACCAGGGACTCCGTGGTTGATTTACTCAATCGCTGGCTGCTTCAGCGCACAGCGAAACGGCACGGCGCCTCGGCAATATCGTCCCCTTCACAATCCGAACCGACACTACGAATCCCCCTCGAGGTCATCGACAAGATTCTAGCCTACTGGCGTCTCAAACGACGCGCTCACAATTTCAACCGACCCCTCGTGGCTCACCCCCCTCCGCACTGGTACTTGGAGTCACAAAAGGATGAACCCGGCCCCCCCAGCAGCACATGCCCCAACGGAATGGAGGGCGCGGAGACCGAGGAAAACCCACGTTTTAATCCCAAGCGTGGTGTGGAGAAGACTCGCAGAAGGAGACGCAAGAAGAGTACGGATCTGACAATGCGGAAGATGACACACTCCGATGTGGTCCCTAAAGATACTATGGTCCCTCTTCGAAAACTAGACAACCCAGTATATGAAATTCTACCAAACGAACAGGAAGATTTTGAAGTGGTTGACCTGACACCGCATGCTGCACCAGCCACGAAGGTTCCAACGAAACAGCGTGAGAATTTCATCGTCACGGGCAACCCAGTGGTAGATGGGATTTCAACGAAACAGCTCATCGTCGACCCGGTAATTTTGCGTCGCCTGCGAGCCTCTTTCGGAAGGAAGAGGGGTAGACCGAGAGTGAGACCTTCCATGGTAGTTGAAGACCGTTTAAGGGAGATGAATATGATATATGGAATTCAAGACGGTACCCCTGTGTCTATCCAACGTAGAGAGAGAACTTCAAGGAAAGCTCTTATATCTGTAGATTCTAACGATTTAGATAGCGCACCTTCGTCGATGATGGATATAGAGAGCCTTACAAACGCCGAGTATGACGACGAAAAAACCATCACCGAGTCCCCATCGGAAGAAAGATTCTGATAACACCATTCTCACTGTGTACATGTGTAAATAAAGTTTATATTTTAAAATAACCGCATTGCTAAATGCCATCTCCATGTTACTATCTTTTTATCGGTGGCGTAGAAGTCTTAACAGTGTACATGTAGATGTTTATAATATCAACGTACCGTAAACAATGGTAATCGTAGAAGTGAAATCCGCTAGTATGGTCATGTGCATATACGAAGTAGTAGCAGTAAAAATTTTATTTATAAAGCAAAGGGAATCAGCTCTTCATTACTCGCTCCAGTTCCGCGACGCAATCCCGAACCAAAATACGGGCAGTGTGGATATTTTTCTTTAAACGTTCAGCAGCATTCTTGTTATTTACATAAGTTGGCTTGATATCGCGCCCCATCTCATCGATTACTTGAAGAAGGTGTGCGTACTTCGCCAGTCCATCGACACAGACCTGCTGACTTTGAAGAATCTGGAACGGTTGATTTGGTTGGGCGGACATCTAGTCGAGTACGATTGGTTGGCGAAAGTAATCCAAACCGGTTGTTCCAAATACACAACAAAACAAAATTTAGAAAAGACGAAAGTCCGAAATTGGTACATTCTCCAGTTTTATATTCAAGATTTTTGTAAAACTTGATTTGAATATTTTTAAAAGTGCTTTTTTGTTGTTACTAGTTAAATGCATATGGTCAAAACTTATATATCATTTGTAACCTATGAGTTTAAGACGAATCTGCAAAAAATCGAAATACAGTGCCATGTTTTCATTTATTCTCATAGCGCCAGCTTGAATCCCGTTCCTTGCTTTCGTGCAGCTGTACACTCGAAGTACAGTGTGGTAGTTTTTAATGTGTTAGGTACTTCACAGACTACCTTAGAAAATGATTGTGCACGTTAATTTTTTGCGATAGGTTGATGTGTTCTCTTTCCGATTCTTTTGGAAACCGTGACCAACCATGCACTCCTAGTGTACAAGGAATAAATAATGCACAAACATCTCGAGGAAATATGGGCTCCCAGAGAAACCGCGAGTTGTATTTTTCGTACACCAATTTATGCAAAACCTCTGCCTATTCCGATAAGAATATTTTATCTACTTCTGTGAAGTGCAAAAACTTGGATCTGTTGTCAAACGGGCTCCGGGTTTTATCAGTGCCGATTCGGCGCGTTCGTGGATTGGCGATAGAACTAAGTAAAGCAAAAGTCTCCCCTTATATTTTTGAAATCGTGGGAAAAGTCAAACCTCTTGAAGAGGTTCACACAACTGTATCTGAATATGCTTTTCTCCTTGAGGAACAACAGTATGACCGAAAAAGAGGGGTGCAGATGCAATGTCGATTTGAGGATATCGACGACATTCGACCGGGAATCTACTATGATCATCTCTGCAGGCAAGGCCTATTTAGTTTCTATTAAATTCGGTCACATATTTGCAGCAGACACTCGGCTATAAGTCAGAATATGTTTGTTTCAATTATTTTATGATTTTTTTCTATAGTTTTCCAGTTATTCATTTACATATCCAGCTAAATAAACAACAGTGGTTTGGAATTGTAGGTGCGTTGGGAGATTCTCGGTGCTTAAGAATGTCTTTCAATGCTACTCAATAACGTCATGTGACCAGTCTGATCTTCAGCTTCACGAAATTTTCCAGATGCACTCTGACAATATTGTTGCTCAAATGTTGTCGAGAAACTGAATCGTGTTCGTTAGTGTAAAGTATTTTCAATACAGTTTTACGGGATCTACCACTTTAAATATTTGTATCTACAGGAGTGATCGTAAAATCGTAAATCATGTGTCAGGTCTAGTAGTATGTTAAACATGTCAATATAGTTTTAAAAGTATCAGATGTTGAATCCTAAACTCATTCACGTCATTGAAGTCTCTGCAGTCTCCTGTTTTAGCAAAGATATATAAATATTAAACTTAATGTAGTGCGGATTACCTTAACATAACCTTCGCTGACTCGACGTCAGTTTTTATTTACAAAACTCTCATACAAAATGGTGCGCATAGCCTACGCAACTTGAAAGTATAGCACCGGCGTCGCGTAAGCACATGCTTTAGGAAAGGGGTGGCAGTTTGCCAAAGTCGATGGAAGCTAGTGGCCTGAACTCTTCCTTGGCGTCTTGACGCTTCGCGAAGATGTCGGTCACGGGCCGCGACTTTGCCGATGCAAGCCACTCGCGCAGCACCGCCTCCTCGTAGGGCCCCTCGATCTCCGCGTCCGCTTCCACGTTCTTTGCTCGCTTCACCAGCCACTTCGAAGTTTTAGTCCCATCCACTCCCTTGTTTGCTTCTAAAGCAACAAAATCCAGTGTGGTGTTTCCACTGCTAGACCTTGTACGTCCTCATAAGCAAGCTGACCTACACACTTCTTTGGTTGGGGTCAATGCGACCTTCCCCTGGATATGTTAAGTCCCTTCATTTTGTCTTATCCGCGGGACTTTGTTCAATGTCCTACCAGCCAGTGGTAAAAGTCCAAAACTTTGGTTCACGTATGACTACTTGTATTTCCAAATCGAGACGCCATAGTTCATCCAAACGTAACCAACACCCTAGTGTAGACCCAGTACTGACTTCCTCAGGCTCTTAGTAGTGTATATCGAATTTATTAAATATAATAACTGAAAACCCAACGAAATGATAATTTGTGAAATAAGTTCTACACCAAATCTGTTTAAGCGCAATCTAAGGACGACAAATTCAAACCCATTTAGACAGCGTAAAATCGTGAGCTATTTGGAACAGTAGATGCACCCAAGGGAAAAAGACAAGCTTTTCTGAAAAAAACTTACAAGCTGGGCCTTTGTGATGTAGTAAGACAAATAATAACAAAAGTGGAAAATATGCCGAAACACTAATGATCATCGGTCTAACTCCCCACCTGCAATATGACATAAGATATTGGTGGAAGAAACCTGAGACTATACGAGGGCCCACCTGACGGTTCGATGCCAGTTTCATTGTCGATGGCAGCGCCGAGGGCGTCCAGATCGTCGTCCTCATTGTTTCGCTGTTCCCGCGAGTCGATCAGGTCCTCGAGGATCTCCTTGGTTTTCTGGTAGATGTCAACGTCGCCACTGCCCAATAAGTCGTTAGCCACTTCGGTGAGAGCAGAAAAGTCCCTGTTTTTCGCACTTTATAAGAAGAAAACCCATCAGAATGCTTATTCTTTCAGTGTGATGATTTCATGCTTCAAAGTGGAGGAAGAATATCCGAAACCGAATCGAGATTCTTACACATGACGTACAAGGTTTAAACACGACGCATTAGATGTACGGTAAAATTGAAAATGTTCGAGCCAGTAACGGAAACATGAAAAGCAAAACGGCTAAGCTAAGGCCCAAATTTGCATTATACTTCATTAAATATGGAAGGTGACAATAAAGGGCTACAATAACTGGCGATCCCAATACCCCCGAACAAGGTTCGCTGTGAGAATAAACAATTTTCCGAAGAAAATACCAAAAGACCGGATTTTCGCACAGTAAATAAAGAAATTCTCCAAATGCTAATGAAAATGAGTATTAGGTAAAAATGACTATGCTAAGGTTCAAGTTGGCAAAAAATCGGGCCTACTCATCATTGAATTCAGTCACAACGAAAAGGAGTCGAAATACCTACGCGCAACGGAGCATAGGCGAAATGTGAACTTACGCTTCAGCAGGAGAGAGTTGCTTGTCTGCCGCGCCGGCGAGAGTGCTGCCGTCCTTGCGTCGTTTCCAGTTGCGCTGGCGCTGCTGCGTGCCGCCGCCCAGGCGCCGGAGCGCACGCAAGACGGACTCGCCAGGGCGGAGGAGGGCGGCAGCGCGGCGGTAGAGCTCCGTCTGCTGCGCCGCTGTCGCCTCTGGCAGGGCCTCCTCCTGCTCTACCGCGAGCGTGGACTGGGCGTTCTTGGCCTCCAGTGCAGGCCCCGCGCCATTGCCGCTCCCCGTCCGTGCCTCCTGCTCATGCCGCCGAACCTCACTCCAATCCACGTCTTCTAGCCAGTTGTCACCCACCTCGTTGGTCTAAATAGACACCAAACATCTTGAAACAACGGTCATATCTTTATCTAACGACGAAGATATTACCAAGTAGAGAAACAACAGGGAGAGGATATCGATAACGTACTAAGCTATATGCAAGGCAATGTCGTCCTCCGAAAGCGCTTCAAAATGGAAATTAAATCGTTAGGTAAGGACTTGCCAACACCTAGGCCGTTGTTACCACGCTTCGTGGAAATCGGGAAAAGCACAGGGACAATAGGTGAAAAAATCTGAGGACAAAAATCCAGTAAAACACAAATGTTTTCCAGCAGTTGATATTCAGAAACTAGTAAACTAATAAAAACAAAAACATTGTACTTAGCAAACAATGCAGTTACAAGCCTTGCGTTTCAGAAGATCAACATCAAGCACTCAAATCCACAATTCAGCATAAATTACTCCTAAAATAAATGCGAATTCTATACAACCTAACATCGCCACAGTGTTAAAGTACCATTTTATTGTCTAGGGAGAGGTAGAGGTTTGAAATGCATATATACGATGGACGACAACGTCCAGTGCATTGAACATACATATTTAGAAAGTAAAACAGGCAGAAGACTATTGAGGAAAAATCAAAAGTAACTACACAAACGTACCTTTTTAAATATGAAGGTGCCACTTGCATCGAAGTGACCATCTTCTTCAAGTTCTTCAAGCATATTAAAAGGAGTTATTTTTATTTCTCCATCGAATACAATGGTTTCCGCCTCTTGTCCAACTTTCCATAAAAGAGAAGCAAAGTTATTAGGATAAATCGTTCAATCGAAGGTAAAAAATAACATAAAAACATTTAAACGCACCCTTTAACTCATCTTCATTCATTCGACCCCCTTTTTCATGTTCATCAAGTTCCTCATCACTTTCTAATGTATGTTTTGAGACCTTTTCAGGCTGTTCAGCCTCAGCGCCTTCACCGTGACGCTTCATTACACTTACACCCAAAACGATGAATGATCGAATGTGTGGGCAAATCCTCATCCGATATAACCCGTGATGAATATAAATATAAAAAATAAATTATGATAAAATATTTAAATGTATTTGTTTGAAATAATTTGTATATGTTTAAAATAGGCGCGCTGTGTGAGAGTGGCATTCTATAAGTATTCTGTGAAAATGCTCGCTACCGCTAACGTCGTTGGTACTCCAGGCGTTGCCGTCCCAGATGAACCAGATTGTGTTACACTAGAGACAAGGTAGGTAAATATAGTATAACTCAGCCCGTTTTTAGTCAAGGGTCCGTTGTCGTTGAACTTTACTGGAAACATGCCCCAAAAACTTGCAAAAATTTCGCAGAGTTAGCCAAGCGTGATTATTACAATGGTGTTCCTTTCCACCGCGTCATTCGTGACTTCATGATTCAAGGTGGTGATCCTACTGGAACTGGCCGTGGCGGTGCTTCAATTTACGGTCGCTATTTCGAAGATGAGATAAATCCCGAGTTGAAGCACTCAGGGGCTGGGATTTTGTCAATGGCAAATTCGGGACCCAATACTAACGGCAGTCAATTTTTTATTACCCTCGCGCCAACGCAGTGGCTTGATGGCAAGCACACCATATTTGGCCGTGTGAAGTCGGGTATGCAAGTTGTGAAGCGCTTGGGTATGATTGAAACTGACTCTAACGACAGACCGGTTGAAACTATTTTAATCAAACGGGCCTACCCCACTCCTATTAATTAATGTGACTCCCACGTTGTATATATCTAAGTTGTTTACTTACCTCAGTGTTGATTTCCGTCTTCTGCTTTTATTTTACGCTTCTGTCACTGAACTCGTAGTTGGATCAGGACATTTTAATATCATAGGTATGGCAACTTTGTTCATGTGTATTCAGTTACGCCGAAATGCCAGATTTTATGACCGGTCTTACAAATACTCTAATATTCATGTTACAATGTTCATGATTGCCTATGCTAACTACGCATCGGTTCGATAGCCAAATTTGTGGCTATTTGTCCCCTGAAGCCTAGGGAAATATCGTGCTTCAGTATGATTATGTGGGTTTTTGTGGTAGGTTAAGCTCACCAGCTCGTTTACAATGACCTACGCCATCTGGTGTACAGAAGGGCTCTCGAGGAGTCTTCCAAGTCGCTAACCAATTAATCGGGGTCCACCTACCCAGGCGAATAGGCCGTTATCGCGCCCTTCACCTGGTACGTAAAAGCAACTCAGGTGCCAATACTGCTGCCGTAACGAATGAGTCTATTTGTCAGTCTGCAACAGGTCGAAACAATGTAGTAGGTACTGTCGGTTTTTGGCCAGGATATGCAACTAAGTTTGATTTGTCACACATTATTTCTTCCGAAGTTTTATGCGTGGATTGATTTTCAACTTACTTGTAGACGGTCCATCCACGGGGTGGGATCTAACTCTCGCTAAAGTAAATTCGGTCCCGATATAACCGCATTGTAAATAGGTAAGGGTCATAGATAATGAACGGAAGTTTTCCAGCGTTGCAATTATTTCTAGCGCTCTGCGTCAATAAAACTACTTTCAGAGCCCTCTCACCTTCAAATTAATCAATGAATAGCCTATGTATGTTCATTAACCCCAAACTACACGTGAGTAAGGCGTGTTCATGGACCGCCTTTTTCTACACTTCAAAAGGTCTGCTTGTATAAAGAAGCAATTAATTGTCTATTTCTGAAGCGTAGTTTAGCAGGGGGCTCACCAGGATGGCCGAAGAGTCAGATTTGGATAGGTACCTGGATGTGATGTGTGAGTTTATCGATAAGCGCACGGACAGTTACGTGGCTCGACTAAAAGAACTGGTGGCGATCCCCAGCATCTCGGAGGATCTTGGCCATCGTCTTGACGTCATAAGAGCTCTCCGGTGGTGTGGCATTCGTCTCAAAAGGTAGGACAACTCCCAGACACTTGTTAGAGTTACGGCTCACCCTGCTTGATCTAGGTGCGACACTATGTATTGAGCATTTTTAACAACTGAAGTGGAATAGAGGCTCTTATGAGAATTGGGAAACAGGAGGCATCCTTTTCATTTGCCGGCCTTTCTGCAGCCTAGGTTTCAGCATTTGCTATCGGGAACTGGGTATGGAAAATATTTACGAGGGCGACCAGTTACCACTTCACCCCACGGACCGGGTTGAGTTGCCTCCAGTGCTGTGTGCTAGTCTGGGAGACGATGTCACCAAGCGCACCGTCCTTATCTATGGCCACGTTGACGTGAAATCGGCGAAACCGCCTCCAACCGCCTGTCCCAGCGACCCTGAACCCTTCGAATTGACTGTCAGGAACGGATTCATGTTCGGCCGCGGTGTGGCCGATGACAAAGGCCCTGTGGTGGGGTGGATCAACGCTATTGAGGCTTTCGAGGTCAGGCTGGGCCTTTATTGTGCAGTAATAACCATGCGAGGTCAAAGAAGAACGTTGTTTGAAAATAATCTAAGCTCGCACCCTAGCCTTGGGGTGCCAACAGAGCACCTAGAATAAATTTGTTAACCTTCACACTGCTTACTGATAGCATTGCTGTAAAAATGAATGATTCAGTAATTATCAGGTCGGTGGAATTCCTGCATTTACTGTTGCAAGAATTCCAGAACAGTCGCTGTGCCATTTAAACAGCTGATGATCGAGGAAAACGCCTTAGTTTGTATTGTCGGTTATAAATCGAGTGCTCTGTGCCGGAGTTTGAATTATAATACCAACTAGCTTACTGACTTATATCAGTAGAATGTATATGTAGATCTTAATAGTAAATTATATCATTTCTTAAAACTACCCATTCGCAACAATTCTTATCAATTAAAAAAAAATAATCTCACGTCAGAAATGTAAGCTGGGAATGCCCGTGAATATTCGGTTCCTCATCGAAGGTGGAGAAGAAACAGGCTCCGAGAATCTTCGTGAATTACTTCTGGAAATGAAAAAAGATTTCCTGAAGGTAAGGCTTGGTAGATCTTCAATTTCTACGAGATAAAGTGTCGGAACTGAAAGCGAAAGTGTGTTATCGCATAAACTTTTAAGACACTCAAATTTCTTTTTCCTAGTATCTGTAGATACAAAGAAAATATGTACGATTGTCTTTTATTAAAACCTTTTGAGATTAATATTGTACACTCTTCCACTTATGAATTTCCATTTTTAATAATATCATGATAATTATAAGGGGAACTGAAGTATATACCTTTGAAGCTACGGCGTTTTTAAAAGGTGAAAATAGTAATATATTGAGAACGATCATCTTTAGAGAGCTCGTTTTGTTTTTACTGTATGTGTGACAACTATGGGATGCTATAATATTCAGGACTGTCATTTTTTGAACTCATTTCCATTTCGAAGATTAGACAAGGTGGTTTGGTTATAGGATATAGACTTCGTGGTGATGTCGGATAGCACCTGGTTAAACATGAACACACCCTGCTTGACCTATGGTCTGCGAGGTCTCCTCTACTTCCACGTCCACGTGAGGGGTTCAGACCGCCTCCTCCACTCGGGCAGCCACGGTGGCGCCATCCAGGAGCCCCTCATCGATGTGGAGGCCCTGATGTGCTCACTCCTCGGGGACAATGGCAAGCTCTTAGTCCCTGGGATCTACGACTTCGTGAGACGTCCGGAAGAGACTGAACTTGAGTGAGTTATGTGTCTGCTACCTGTTCACCTTCTCAACTATGAACAAGATGTGAGGTGTCTGCATCAGTTTATTAAAAGTGTGCTTGCATGACTTCCAGAGGTTGGTTTCACTTTCTGCATAGAGATGCTTGAATATGAGGTCACCAAACCCTGACTTATTTAAGTTTCCATTTCAATGATTTAAAAAGTCGTCAACAGATAATGTCTATTATTGTCTTACTTAACTTAGAGCCTTATGGATAATCGATGGGTCGTCGATTTCCTCCCATGAGTGCCCTTATTCTCTAAAACGCATGAAGGCCTACAGAGCACAAGATGGATAAGCAAGAGCACAGATTCATTTGACCAGCTCCATGTATGGCGAGAGTAGGATTAAGTGTGGGCGTCCGTCGCAGCCTGTGTCCGGACCCTGGAAAGTGGCAAGTTGAGTTTTCTTCAACTAGCGTGGTCCATCTACCTAGTGGTTGAGCAGTGGCGGGTATAACCTTCCATTAGGCCACAAAGCCTTTTAACGTGGCAACGCCCTAGTTTCGGTAAAAATGCCATATTTCCACGTAACTCTAGGATAGTGAGCGATTGTTCTGCCTATTCAGGCAAATGACAGGAAAGATTTGTCTACTATCTTATGCAAACGTTCAGTTGGTACAAGAATTAGGGTTATTTTATACCCTTTCTTTAGTCAAAATTAAACATTTTTACGAGAACGAGACTATCGGCTCATATTGTTGGAATGGGAGTCGAATGATTTAGCTCTAAATTAACTTATCGTACCTATACTCAAATCTCATGTTTTACCAACTTAACGATTAACCTGAGTTATTTTAGGATAATTATATCAGGTTATCCGATAACTTCCGTCGGAATATTCATTAAATAAATAGAGTGAACAAATGTCGGATTGAATTAAAGATGCAATCATCAATTTACTATCTTTAGTTGCCTATGACTTCCTTCCATCTATTAGCAAGCCCATGACTACCTTCATCATTGTAAAATTCATTTGAATGGGATTGGAAGAACTCACAGGTGCCCGTTTCAACCTCTTCCTGCCTTGTAAAAGCTCGTCTTTCCAAATGGTTTTGTAAGCTGCGAAACAAATGCCGGTAGTCCGATGAAGGAGCAGGGTAGCCGGAAGAATAAGGTGGGTGAGGGAAATTTCTCCCAATCAAATTCTTCTTCAATCTATTGTGACGCGTTTCTTGTTGTGTGGGGATTGTGCATGGTTCTGATGAGACACCACCTCTCTTCGACTCACTAGAGCTGAGAGTAGATTTGAGCATTAATTGTTGCTCAATTCAAAGTGGATTATTCCTTGGCGATCCCACTAATTTGAAAGTAGAAGAGCCTTTCGCCATTAAGTTCCCTTCTCGGTGGTTGTGGCTGAGGTCTTTCCCTTGGCCCACGAAGCCACCGTCGACGACTCCTAATATCCCCATGAAAGATTCTTTTTTCGTCACCAGTCACAAGTTCTGCCCAAAAAGGTGAAACAATTTGGAGAGAATGGAGTAGCGGAGAGGAGACGTTAACCCGAGAATTGAGTTGATTGGTTCCTCACCAAACATGGGTAGGCACCTATCTTCCAAGTTCTTGAAGGTGACCATGCTCAGTTGTATGGTTTGAACTAAGCTTAACTCAAAGGCTGCTTCAAGAAACAGCTTTTCATCAACTCGACTGCACGTCGTCTGTTTCGACCTTCACCTTCCTGGAGGGTGAATCTCCACTTCCACCTCCAGCGAATTCCGCAAACCATCGTCTGCAGCCAGCTTCTTTCATTCATACAGTCCTCCTCTCCATAAACTGAGTAATGAGTGAGTGTCTCTAGCCGCCTCGTCAGCTGCTGAGTTTCCTTTCTTGAACTCATCAAACATACTGTGCCTCAAATAATTCATGGGCACTTCCATGTTAGAAGGCTTTTAATCAAGCAAATTTTAAAACAGAATTGGATCATTTTAAATGCATCTAAACATACGTATGCCTGGATTCATCGGACATCATAAAGTACTCTTTAATTTAATTCGATTTAAAATGGCGAACTTCGAACCCACCTTGGGGGTAACCTGGTAGAAGTTAAAATTTCGATATCTTCCTGCTATAATGCGTTTGTTTTTATCGGAAGAAAAAAACTCATTCCCATTGGAGTAGAGTGGGGATTATCAATGCATTATTTTGAAGAAAGGGTGATTTGGCATACAAAATATCTATTACTATGGTTTGGAAGAGTCGTTTGCTGAAGAATATGATGGCAGGGATTTCCAATTAATTATCCTACTTCCAGTCCCTTTGAGCTCCGGATTTGGTGTGACTTTATTTTAAAGACTGCAAAACAAATATGCTTTGAGATTTTTCCATTGCATAACTGGAAAGAACCTTGTAGGGGGTCGATAATTTGGGCGATTCGTTGGCCTATGTGTGATTGTATTGGATTTTGAGTTTAAGGGGTTTCATTAGCTGCAAAGCTCTTTTTTAAACTAAGGATTCTATAGGATGGATAATTCGATAACTTCAGTTCAAGATTTATGCTTGTACACCTCAAAGACCTCATTCAGGTCTTCAGAGCATCAGCAGATCTGTCTCCCAAAGCATGTGATTGAGGTGGGTTTTAGTACCACTTTCTTCTAATCAAAAGTTGCTCTGATTGAGTATATGGATTAGCTGTTTATAAAATAAAATTTAAGCGATTACACCATGCTTATTCTATTGTTCACTTCTATTTGTCCATTTGGAATTTTGAGCACCTTCAAGCCAATGCCATGTCGGATTTCATAATACTCCTCCAATCGTTTGAGTCCCGTTGAAAAGGCGAAATTCCTTGTTCTCGAGTCCAGCCTGGGAACTCGATGATTTGCATTTCCAGATTTAACATTAAGACACTAACTTTGCAAAAATGCAAAACGTTTGCAACAATCGCTCTGTCATTCATAAATGTCCGAGGAAAGATTTGTTACTCTAGAAGGAGAGACACTCATTTAATATATTCTATTGTTATCTGTCTCCCAATTTTGCCATAGTTTAGCATTAATAATTTTTCTTTGATGCACGGTTGTAGAATCTAAAATAAAACATCCCCATACCATTTTTTATCGACTGAATTTATACGCGATTATTGAGAAAGTCGCGTTTCCTAAATTTACTATATTAGGCAACTCATTTCGGAATAACGTGTCTACTAGCTTTATTTATTCACCAGTTGACTGATTGTTTTTTGTGACGAGGCTCCATGACACATGGAATCGTCATTAAATGCTTCCTTCTCAAGTTATTTTCTGATAGGTATACACTTAAGATTTTAATTTAATATATTTATTTTTTAAATACTATGTTTTGGAACGGGTGAGCAGTTTCCGGTTAGTTTGTCGTGGCTGTAAATCAAAAAACCACCAAAATAAGTGAACTATTAAGCTGAGCATCATTAATAAACTTCAAAAATAATGCCACCCATCGAGAACATATATTTTCAAACATTTAAGAGAGCTCAAAAAACTCGACTTTGACGCATCGACCTACGCGAGGCAGATAAAATCAACAGCCCTTCACAGCAGGGACAAGGTAGAACTTTTGCGAAGGCGATGGCTTCTCCCGTCTGTTGAATTCCATGGGATCGAAAATTCTTTCGATAAAATCGGAGCCCCTACCCTTGTCCCCAACTCAGTGAGTTCAGCACTTGATGGATAAATTAATCATCCAATCGATCTTTGATTTCCAGTCCACCAAATTTAGGTCATTTTTGTTATTTAAAATTACCTATTAGACGTTTAGGTTTCCTAACGTCAAAGAGGACAAAATGTAGATTACTTTTGGGAGAAAACCACATGGATTCCTTTGTCTCCGTAAAAAAGCTGTTCCACATTAGAATTTCATTCAAATGTGGTCAGAATTTTCATCAAAAATTTCATTTGTGGAGTTTGAATGAACTCAATAGAAGGGGTCGCGCTCACGATTCTGAGATTGAAGTGTTTCATGTTATGAATATGTAGTGGTTTCTTATGGTACCTGATTACCGATCAGTGCGATTCGAATACAGATTGCAAGCATAGCGACGGACCACAAATGGTTTCTGGGTTTCTCTATTGTGGCCAGGATGATGATCCCTCAAAAATAATGGAATCTTTGGTCACATCACTCATGTTCTCTGGGTACCCTGAGCATTAATGTCGCAGTACGCCTACGCAGGGTTTCTTTGGTTAGGCATCAGATGATTTGCAGATCGACAGATGGTACAATCAACTGCTTCAGGACCATGAGGAGATTTTAGCGTTGTTTTCCTAAGAGCAATTATTGAAACAGCCGTAAATTACTGTCGTCTACCCTAGTCGCTCTTGTAAGCAGAAATTTCATGAGTCCAATTTCTGTTGCATGAAATGGGTGATCTTTTAAGTCCGTTATTAATAAAAATGGTTATTTAGATAGTTCGTTTTGTATTATCACAGGAACTGTGAAACCTTGGAGCATTTTTTATTACAACTTATCCAAATAAAGACGACTTTAGTGGTTTAAAAATAAATTAGTAAGTGATATTTTGGGAGTAAAATTCGTGAGGAGTTTTAAGGTTTACCAATAAAAATAATAATGGCGGAATAGATCTATTCGCAATATAAGTAGTCGCTTTTTAAAATTTTGCATTATTCAAAGATGTAAAATTTTAAAAAGCGAATTCAATTCTATTACTATGGATAGAGATACGTTGTTGTTGTCGTTGTTGAAATTTCACGTCTTCGTAACAATCCATAGAGTACTGAAGAGAAAAATGCATGTTCACAAGTAAACTGGAAATTTTCATTTTCAAAAAGATCAGATAAGTGGTGTAAAGTGGAGCCTGAATTTGTTACTCCATAGCTCTATTCTGAAGGAATAAGCTTTTCAAGTGGAAGGCTAAATCTATTTTATTGGGCGATATTAGTCAATTTTTTTCCCTAACAAAGGGGGAGCGTTTTTAAACGAAAATCAGATTATAGCGCTTTTGATTATCTTAAACTGTTTCAATAGGGTAGCTGTGGGTTTTAGAGTTTCTTTACGAAGGTGGATCAAACAGTTTGCGTGTAACTCAAGGGGAGTTATAACTCTGTTTTCTCATAATCAATCATCTTTTGAAGCCGCATATATATTTAGCGAATTGTAAATACTTTGAACATTTCCACTTGCTGCGTTAATGCCCAATGCAGGCTTCACACTGTTAAAAAAGAAAAAATGGACTCAATAATCTCGTTAAATATGAAAGACTGAGATATTTCGAAAAAATCCTTCAATATGAAAGGATTTCTCCTTCTTCGATGTTAGTTAAACGGCTTGTTGGTGGATTAAAATGGACTGATTAAGTAGTGAGAACGGACCTGTTATGGGATTCAGAATGGCATTACCAAGTCGAAAAGGGGGCTTGAAAGATAACCTTGACCCTAGTGTTCTGAAAGCCACTATTGATACACCCTGAGCGAGAGAGCAGATGCTATTCAGTCTTCTTGTAGATCTACAAGCCCTAGGTATCTATCTATTTTGCGAAGATATGATTTGGCCATATCATCATTTACTACTTCAAAAAGTAAGATTTGATTTAGACATACTAGTACGAGGTCCAGAAATTAATATAGGGCCCAAAGTCGAGGAAGACTCATTTGCAGGAGTTTGATTGTGTTTCTCAACTGCTCTCACTCCAAAGGTGATAGGGAAGTTTTCACTACGCCTGGTGCCAGACCAGAACCCTCGGGTGGTGGCGGAGCGTGTGAAGTGCTACTTACAGGAAGTGCACGCACGACGCTGCAGTGGCAACCTGCTGCACGTGAAGAGTTTCCGCGCCACCCGCGCCTTCCTCGCTGACCGCAACTCGCCCAACTTCATAGCTGCTTGCGAGGCCGTTCGCCGTGTTTGGAAACAACCACCCGACCTCATTCGCGACGGTGCCACCATCTCAATGGCTTCCATACTTGAGGTCAGTTAACTCGCTCACAAACTGCGTAGGCAACACTCTTCTTTGCTCTTATTGAACCATCAAATGCCTGATTAAAAAGAATCAACTCTGTGTAAGATAAAAGTTTAATTAAGCTATTGCCTGAGGTATACTGTATACTGAGTTGCAATTGCCCGTGACCTTAGCTCGGGTAAAAAAGAACTTCGACTTACTCGGAATTTGGTCGATTACTTTGGCCTTCTTGGGGTGGCAATAAGACTCATTAACTGGGGACGATTCCACTTTAAAGCCTGTAAAGATGTGCAACAACGCAGACTTCAGATAATGAGCGTAGGTTGTAAATTTAAAGAACTCCAGACATACTGCGAGAAAGTGTGTAAATTCCGTTATTTTTGAACGTACAGCAGATGTCTACTTCGTCAATTTGACATCTTGAATAGAACGTGTAGAGATTTCTTACTGAGGGTTTAGATTAAAATTTCGAAAACTTCGATGTTATTAGACCTACCTTTGTTGGAAATATCAGTCATGAAAACCTTAGTCTAATTATAAGCCACACATTTTTCATTGTAATAAGTTATTTAACAAGCTGTATCTATTTGAGAATACGTTAAAGTTAACTCGAATCAATTATTTTGATGTATACAACTCAGCTGGATATTTAGTGTTAGTTCTCACACTAACGAATTCCCATTTTAAGTTCTGAAACGCATTTTTAGAAAACCGCATTTTCAAATCTAGCCCAAAAAGTTAGTGGCAAACTCGCAACCCCGCACTGCTAATCGGTCATTCCTCATGTTTCTCATATCAGTCATATCAGCTCTACCACAGCTATTTCGGTATCCTTTAAAACCACTTGCAATTTAGATAACCTTATTTAGAAAGGAATCATTGAGTCATTACTAGAATGTACTGCATTAGGATATCTTTAACTTAAACTGTAGTACATGGACCCTTTGCCTTTCCATTAATTTTGCCTCCTATACTCTGTTTTTTCATTTTTCTCTATCAAGTCTTTAAAAAACAAAAAAATTTACTGATTCACCTCTATAAAACTCTTGCTTTTAGCTGATCAGAAAGCATAAACTTCACCTACACTAAGTTCGCAAATGTGAGCATACCAGTGGCCATTATGGAACGATTGTGTCATTTTTTACTGCTTTCTGTGAATCGTCGATTCACACTATTGCCGCTACGAAACCGGTGATTAGACTAGAACAGTATGTACTGTCGGCCTGCAACTAAACGAAAGGAAAGCCTACTAGCTTCTCTAAGGTTTCACAAACGGGCGATTAAGCCCATTCTCTCTTCTGGTGTTACTATTCGCATTCAAGTGGTACTTTGAGTCTTCCAGTCCTCCTCCCTATCAGTAAGGCATTGGAGCTGATCAAATAGTTAAAAGCCTTAGCCTAATATTTACACGTCCTTCATAACATTGGTACATCAGCGAAGCTATTTTAGGTCTCCAGCGGATCGAAGCAGCCACACATGCAGGGAAAAACATATAGCTCTGGACAGTTCATTAGGGCCATATTTCAATTTATTGGCCTTTAGAAAACTTGAAGCTTTTTGGTCATGCCGGGAAGTTTCAGTGAATTATCTTCCTCATCGCATGTCTCGTCTAGTGGTTTCTGTTTAAGTTTTCAAAGATGGATTAATCTGGTGCAGGGGATAACACAATTATTTTAAAATTTAATCTGCTTGAAGTAAAAAGGTGGCTTTTCATTCCCGATTTTATGGATTAGATAATTTTTTATGAATATCTGGTGAGTAGGAAGCTTCAGCTAGTCAGCAACGCCGACACGTGAAATAAATATCGTTAGACAAGCGGCAAATTTTTTAAGAAATACTGTATAAATCAAAATAAAACCGACTAACTCACGACAATCTTTGATTCGTACCTGTTGAAAAATCAGGTCAATCAACCACCTTAAAACTCTCTCTCTCTCTAGATTAATCGCTTGATCCAGTGCATGTTTCTTTAAAGGTTAAATAATTAACACAATTTGAGCTTTGACGACATATTATGTTATGTTAGGAAATAACAAACTGTGACGTGGTGTTAATTCCAATGGGAGAATGCCAAGATAATGTGCACGAGACGGGAGAGTGTATGTCAGTACGGAATTACATCAACGGGATCAAAGTGTTCGCCACTTATCTCAACAAACTGCGCTCCGTGGAGGTGGACTATGACGAAAACTTGAAACGTCAGAACCAGCGAATGAAGTGGTACAAGAGTTTCTGGTGAATGGACTAGAGGTTTCTTACACGCTTCCATCTCTTCGTGTTTAAATGCGTGCGGAACTGAAGCATGAATATACAAACTGTTCAGTTAAATGCATTTCTTGTGATGCAACTGTTTGAGAGTAGCAACTGAGCGCTTATTAATTGAGAATTTATATAATATTAGAAAAGTATGTAAATATCCTGTCTGTTGTATGGTGAGGTGTAGTAGGGGATCACAACTTACAAGCGTCAAACAGCGACCCTAAGGCACTCAATTTCATAATTCTGAGCCACAAGTGGCAACTGTCAACAAAGGGTCATCACAAAAAAATATTTGGCAAACCTTAGGGAAAAGAATGAAAGTAATAGCATTCTCTTTTAGTTGGGCTACGTCCAGACATCTATAAATTTGAGTTGAGTACTTTGTGTGAAAATGTGATGTTTGGATTAGGCAAATTCTTATAAGCAATATCAATAAGCTGCATCTAAATATGTTCCTACTTAGCGGCAGACAGCTCCAGATGACTTTGTAAGGAAGTAAAAATTTTGAGACCACTGAGGTGACATGATTTGAGTCGGTTCACTAGCAGTTTTCCACCTTGTGTTTGCTACTTTTCACCTGAACTGCCATAATAGGCCTTCTGAATTCAAACCACCTATGCTCCAACAGGTCATATGACTCCACCAAATGCTTTTTTTCTGGGGTCACGTGAAGTCTTCTTCAATAGTTGGTAAATATTCCGGATTTTATACCTCAACGGCAGGGAGCTTCAGTAATTGGGTCTTGCTGTCCCAATCACTGGGTGTTATTACCGCCTCTGAATTAATGTTCAAATCCACTGCGTCCTTTTGAAAAGAAGTACATTGACGGAACAACTGGCAGTAAATTCTATGGCACTTACCTATTCTTCAATAAATATTTACAATTTTTGTACCATCATTATTTTACTTAAAACTTATTGAATATAAGAGAAAACCGAGGCTCTAGGAATCACAACAACAAATTTAGGAACTGTGTGATAGAAGTATGACTTCTTTTAAAAGTAGTATATATGGGCTTTAATAAGCTCCTTTTGATAATTATTTTCGATTCAACAAGATGTAATCAAGCGAAAGATGTAAAATTCAGAAGTACCAATTGCAAAGTTGGGTAGATCGAATTTCATATTGACGAATATCTAAACATTACGATATTTGAGAGGTGAACTCGATGAAGCTACCATTTAACATGCTAATTTCTGATACCATACTGAGTTTAATGGACCAAGCATTAAAAATATAGCGCCATTGTTTAATTTTCTAGAATGGACAAGTCCGGTTCATGCTAAGTGGTCACCGATCTGCATATATCCAAAAGAACTATGTAGGTGCGAGTAGTTAATCCTGGGACGATATTGCCGACAGTGAGCAAGCAATCGACCATCTATTCGCGCAGTTTCGAATTAAAATCTTGGACTCTAATCGTTCAAGGTAAGCCACGGCTATAAAGTTTTCTGGTCGCATTTGATGAGCTTGGAAATGAGACTTGCATTCCTGTCCATTCTATGTCGGTGGTCTACTAGTACCATAATTTATCATTCCATTTGTTGCCCATCTTCGAATTTCTAAGGGCAAGATGTTCTGAAAATCCCAGTAAAATTTAGGAAATTGGAAATCTCTCTACCAACAATGCAATGCAATAGGCGGCGCAACAACACTTCATGATCTCAATTACTCTTATTCATATAGCAGGAGACCCCTAGATTGTACTTGGCATATTAAAATCAGTGATTTTAAAAGGCAAATAAAGGAGATTGATGATGCAACGCAACCCTCAACTCTAATTTCATACAGACAAAATCGATTTGCCTCGGTAAGGAGGTAGTCGCGTGGCCGAGGATTCGGCCAATAGGCGTCTAGGATTACTCCTATTGGCTCTGGGTGGGTTTGCTTTTGGAGCAACATTGGAGATTCCCTTGAGATAGGTTTATACGCAATTGCGGACAGGTGAATTGCAGGAGAAACACAACGCCTATGTAAGTGAATCATTCAAGACAAAAATTAAAATTAATAACATCAAAAATTAAATCTTATTAAGTTTTGCGTAATCAAGCTAACTCCAGTAATAACACCCCTTTAATAGCGTTTCTATTGAAAAATAACTGTTAGATATTTACATACCAAAAATAGCCAAGTCGTAAAGTGTACAAGCTCGTCGTTGGATTTAAACGAGCATTAAGTCTATGTTTCTGATCCTTGATTGATGCTGCTGAGAAAAACTACTAGCTGATATTGTTTATAGATCTTTAAAATTGTTTAAAAGGGACGCTTTTCTTGAAGTACCAAGTACCAAGATACTTTGTTGTGAGCGTTATAGATGGTCACCCACAGAAAGCACCTAAGCATTTCGTAGTCCCGTTTCGTTTGATAGACATTCCTAAGGTAGCTGAAGTAGTCGGTATGTATTCAATGTCCTTCAATATATATAGTGCAAAGTATAAATCTTCAACTTGACGAAAGTTTATGAACAAGAGCTGCATAAACACTAGACATTATACTATGCTGAGTTTTCTCAGTGACTTATCGGAAACCAGACGTATCTTTTTATTTCATTCATCTAAAAATGCTATATTAAGCAACGCAGTGAAAGAAAACAGTTCTGTGGGAGTAGTCAGAGTGCTAAAAAGACTATTTATACTAAACAGAGGGCGGATTTGAAATAACTGAAAGCGCAAAGGCAAAAGTTCATAGAATCTATAGTGGTTGCACTTGAAAAAAATGGTTTACATTGTAAGGTATTAAATATTTCAAGGTAACTTTTTAGAGGCTTCAAAATCACAGCCGATTAGTCCTAGAAATAATTTCTAATGCAATCCATGAACATAATAAAGATGACTTTAGCAAATACAACAATGCTAGTCTCAGACCAAAAAGTTCGGTTGTTGGGATGAAGATGACATTGTCACTGGAGTTTCGGTCATAAACATCTTTCGATGTGAATTCACCTTAAATTTGCTTCTAATGTAGTCCGAGAGGAGTGGCGTAGTGACTGGTTATTTACGCCTCATTATTACCTCGCCCGGCGCAAAAATGTTAAGTCCTCAGTGTGCATTAATCTCGGACTCTATCAGTAGCCTTTGATTGGTGCTATAATTTTAGCTGGCCAGGATCCAAAATGTATTGTTAGTACCAACCGGTTGCAAATTAAATAACTGCCTAAAATTCGATCAGGAATGCCTTTTTTGGCTTCGAAAAATTTAGATAAAACATGTTTCTAGGTTCACATTAATCTGAGTTTAATTCGCTGACAGCAAAGAAGATAGCCATTTATCATCTTTGTTTTAGAAACAAGGAGAAGTTCCTGCAACCAAAAGGCCTTCTTTTACCACCCCCAACCGAAGCCCACATAGTATGATGAAAAATAGCCTTGATTCAATTGCTTATGTGCGGGACAAGACAGAATTTGAGGCACTTCTGTCTCAAAACATTCTGTCTGAGCGTGATGCTGTGAGCCAATTTAAATTTGAGTTGCTTCCTACAACTTTTTGCATGGTAGTGCCCGATAAGTAGGCTACCTAGAAGACCAACTTTACCAAAGGGGTTTTAGGTGTGGTTGTAATGCAAACACTCGAATCCAATTCATTATCCGTGATACTCAGTTGGTATTATTTTAGGTAACTGGGTATCAGTCACTGGTAGCAAATTTGGATGCTATAGGCGCATCTTTTAATTTATTAGTTTATTTGAGGGCTCCCTGGGATCTTCCGAAAGGCTATCTATAAAAAGGACATATGAGTGAGACTAAAGTGGTAACAAGGCCAAATCACCCATACAAAACATTACTGCCGCTTGATAGTCGTTGCTTGGGAGCATGATGAGTATCCTAACTAGACACCATGAGTCCATAAGCTGGGCTTACTTCTGAGTAGGGCTGTTACTTATTAATAACTGGAATCAAAGTATCAGTGTTTTTTTTCCAGGAAGGGAATAGCTTAACACATTTGGCAGCTTTTCGAGGAAATGTGTCATTACTGGGCTTCCTGGTTGAAAACAACAAGGCTGAGGTCAATGCTGCAAATAAGGTGGGTCCAGAAGTTCCACGTATTAAAGGGATGGTCTGCTCAGGTACATTTTTATACCATGTGCATTTAATTAACATTAAGATGGACCAAACGCCGCTCTTTTTCGCAATTCTTTCTGACTCAATCGAAACTGTTCGATTTTTCCTCGAATCCGGAGCGTCCTTCGAAGTGGCCGATGTGGTAAGTCAGAGCAAAATTTACATATGACCAACGTGCTACGAAGTTTTGATTTCGAACTGTCCTAAGAACAACCACCAATCACACAATGTGTGCTTATTCGAAACAACGCAGAAAGAAACAGGAATCAGCTTTTGCCATTTGTATTCTACTATTGATTTTGTAATTCCGAGGTTACATCAGAACATACTTAGATGTTTCATGCATCAATATAACCAAATTAAAATTAAAAATGGAAATACCTATCTATTGGAAATCCATCTGAGAGAAACTAAGTGCACTTGAATCTATTCACAAAATATGTTAAGGAAAATAGTAACCTTGGTGGTTCTGCCTGCTCGAAGCACGACCACAGTATTGTCGAGATACCAGGAATTGAGCTCCTAATCGTTTATTAAACTGTGTTTATCTTTACCCTGTAGAATGGTGACACAGCTGTGCACATGGTCTCAAGAGTCAACAACCTCGAGATAGCGGAATTTATATCTACACTTGGACTTGACTTGAATCGTCTGAATGACGTAGGTGCACGAGATTTACGCCCTAGAAAGTGCATTGTAAACATCGGGCCTTCGGTAGCTCAATGCCTCCTAATTTTAGTAGACTTGTTGTCCAAATGAAAGATTTACTTGTTATCAACTTTACTGATAGAATTATCGATTCCCCAATTCATTCATCTGAAATATAAAATCCACATTAGAAGTCTGAAAACAATGGAAAGGATATTAGTGCTGTAAAGCCAGATTCATGAAGCACATTTATCCATTATAGGATGGGGAGTCCCCACTACACGTGGCATGCCGTTTGAATAACTTAAATTCGGTGATTGCCCTTTCTGCTGCAGGCGTTAATACAAACACCGTTTCCAATGTGAGTTTTGTACTCTATCACACAATGAGAGGCCACTGTAAACGCATTTAACACTTCAGAAAGGTGAAACAGCTCTTCATTTGGCCGTTCAAAGTGGCTCACAAGAAATTGTCAGAGTTTTGCTAGAACGGGGTGTTAATCCCAATATCGCTGACAGGGTAAGGAGGCGATGTCCGAGTTATTTTCATTGTAGAACGGAAATACCGCTCTGCATATTGCTTGTGCTAATGGCGATCTTGTTATTGGCCGGATTTTATGCGAAAGCGTGTCCCAAATAAACTCTCATAATCACGTGAGTACCTGCTGACTCTCCCAATGATGACTGAGTACTCTTGTAGGAGCAGCTGAGTCCCTTGCATTTAGCTGCGAAATCAGGCAATCTTGAACTAGTTAGGGACCTCCTATTTCACGGGGCTGATTCCACAATGCCCAATGGAGTGAGCTGAATTTGGGCTTATCACTTTGCATTTAGTTGGGAATTACAGCGGATGTGACAGCATACGCTCTTGGACACAATGATATTGGAAAACTTATTACTACTATTACTCCTGTAAGTTGTTGCAAAATATAGTTCCTTAAAATTGTGTCACGGATAACGGAATGGCTTCATATCTGATGAAACCTATTATGTAGTGAAATCGCTACACTTCTGGTGCAACTGAGCTGATTACTCTAGCAATTGACTCACATAACTAAAAAAACGGAATGAGAATGATAAATTAGTCGAGTAGAATGACTATTTGCTTGATTTTTTTCATTTAGACTTTGAGAGATCTTGCACTTTTGACAATAATTCACTTCCACAAAATTCAAATGACCGCTGATTAGCTAACTATGTAGTTCTTAACTACTCAATCAAAAGATAAATATTTGTTACAATTTTGTATAAATGAACACTTATATGATTAAAAAACAATGAAGTGGTAGAGATGAACAAAATATCGAAGACCTATGATGTTTTCGTTTTGTTCAAAAATCGGTTTAAATAAAAAGTTTAAGGATGGAGAAAACTCGAGATTATTCCACACTTGCAATTTTACCATTAAATCCTAAACCCTTGTTACTTCAACTGCCGCCGCCACCAATAAGGAATCAACTGATAAAACTTTCAATGATAATGCTGAAACAGCCTTAATGCGGTCCTGAACAACAACAAATATTATTGAGAACAGAAAGTGCATCAAACCTTTTGCGGTAGGTTACTTGGAGCCTTCACTGACTGAATAGTGATTAATAGATACTTAGGACGTGGACATGATCATTAAAACTGATTATATAACCAATTTCTAGGTGTGAGCGGTTAGCTGAGTTATTGATTTGAGCAGGTTTGGATAACCTATTGTTCAAAAGAATTTGTGCGTTCAAAGTAGGTGTTCAAACTGTCACTGGGGATTCATTTAGATAAATTTCACTGGTATAGGACCGATTAGTGAGATTTCGAGAGCAGTTTGAGCCTCTGATGAAGAAACCGCGAATAAAGCTGAAGCTTTTCGGCTCCTCGATGGCAGGGAAGACAGCTTTGTCAACTACTCTGCGTTCCGGAATCGTGACAGGCTACCTGAAGCGAAAAATGAAGGTCATTAGCTACATTGCGGACTGGCTCTCCGAGGGTGGTAAGCTCTTTCTGATTATTTATATATATGTTAATTTATTTAGAATCAGCAGTTGCTAACTGAAACTTGGATGAGTCTGTGTAGGCGTTCCGAGGATTATTTAAGGAACGAAACACATGGTGGCAATCTTTTTACGCTTTAAGGAATGAACAGCTCTTTGTGAATGAAATACACATACTAAAGGATCCAAATAATCGTAGGACGTAGCAAAAGAATCGTTGATTACAACTTATCTGGCTGACTTAGCTGTTTTTAAACACTACGAATGTGTTCGATGAATGAGTATTCAACCAAATCAATCTATTGTTGAAAGTGGAGTACATATGCATATATATATAACAAATTAATACGTGTATATAGTTTACGCAATTTTAGAAGCGATTACTCTCCTAAAAATCTGGCAGAACATCTTTTGTGAACGGTTCCCAGATAAGAATCGCAAACCCTTCATGGAATATTCTGAATAACCATTTGAAAGTCACTTAACCAGCAATGCAAGTAAATGAAGCAACAGCAATGAAAAATACTTATTTCAAGTATACTTCTAAAATTGATTAAATCCCTAATGTTGGTGTCATCTGAACTAATTATTTTGGGATTGCAATGCATGCTAAATGATGAGTTCATTTAATGAAAGTAGGACTGTCACTCTCTCCAACAGGCAAAATATTTAACACCACTCCCTCTGAAAAAAAGACTGACCAGGAGTTTTGATTTTGCAGACACTTAAGAACATTGTTCTGATAGGCATTTTGCGTCAGTACTTGACAATTCCTTCATAAGTAGTATGCAACTATAATGAGTGATTATGATGTAAATATTTACCCTGAAAATCTCTGTTTTTGACTTGATCACCGAATTATTATTTTTTTTTGATATTTTCCTATATTTAGAAGTAACTACTAAGTACATCAATCTATACAAGCGAAGAACCAAAATGTTTTATGCCGAGCACGAGAACTACACTCGGGGAATTGATATAAAGAGTAAGTTTGACTTCAGTTCATCCCCAAATTTATTTTGTACTAAGAGTCATTAAGGTGACTCTAGCAAAGGACTTGGGCTTTCAAACTGTCTTCATTACTGATTTCAACGTAAATCAACACAATTCAGCCGATTCTCGGTAATTCTTAGGTAACTTATCAGCAAGTTGAAAAAATTTTTAACTATGGAGGCAACTTATCTTAAGATTATGATTTTTAACTTTTAATTAACTTGAATGCACCAGCTGGACATAAAGTATTAAAATTGTGGACTAAAAGTCATATTTAATTGCCTAATGTTTCAGTAAATGCACCAGATGTGTTTCTCGCTGTTTTACAGTTAGCATAACCCTAAGTTGATTTTTTCCTGAATATCAGATACACCGGAATTTAGTATATGGGAGTTTTCGGGCTACAAGCCCTATCTCTTCCTCTACTACTTTTTCATCGGGAACACAAGTTGCATTCACATCGTTGTCTACAGCCTTCGGGACCCACCTTCCGTCCAGCGTGAGAAGGTCCGATTCTGGCTTTCATACATCCACAGCCGACTACCGGCACAGGAGGGTCAGTTTAAAAAGGAATTACCCTATTTCCAGGAGCATAGTTAATACTCCTTCAGCTTGGTAACTTTTGAAAGAGATCGGAATGTAAGAAGAGTCTAATAATCGATGGGCGGAGTAGTGTTTAAATATTGAGTAAATTCTTACACACCCAAAACATGAAAGGAATAAGCCCAATTATCTAAACAGCTGTTTCAGTGGCGAGTTGTAATTGCCGTATGCTGGCATGTAAGCCGCGTGACCCAGCGAACAGTAAAAAGTACAGTCCCAAGAAAATAATCAGCAGAGTTGATTTTCTTGTGCTTCAGATGGCATACTGCAATCAAGGGCGAAAATAGTGCTGGTTGCAACTCATGCCGACGAAGTCGAATGCACTCGAGACGGCGAGGGCTATCTGTACAATTTCGGAGCTGCGAGACTGCTGCAAGATTTTCGTCGGCAATTCAAGTAAGTACATTTTATTTTGTATTACAATTCAAACCGATTAGTTATTGCTTGCCGAATATGCTTACTAATAGAAATATTAGATATTACGATATTTAAGCTGTTTTCATCTACCATAATTGCATTTTTGCAAAGTCAGTGTCTTAATGTTAAATCTGGAAATGCGAATCATCGAGTTCCCAGGCTGGACTCGAGAACAAGGAATTTCGCCTTTTCAACGGGACTCAAACGATTGGAGGAGTATTATGAAATCCGACATGGCATTGGCTTGAAGGTGCTCAAAATTCCAAATGGACAAATAGAAGTGAACAATAGAATAAGCATGGTGTAATCGCTTAAATTTTATTTTATAAACAGCTAATCCATATACTCAATCAGAGCAACTTTTGATTAGAAGAAAGTGGTACTAAAACCCACCTCAATCACATGCTTTGGGAGACAGATCTGCTGATGCTCTGAAGACCTGAATGAGGTCTTTGAGGTGTACAAGCATAAATCTTGAACTGAAGTTATCGAATTATCCATCCTATAGAATCCTTAGTTTAAAAAAGAGCTTTGCAGCTAATGAAACCCCTTAAACTCAAAATCCAATACAATCACACATAGGCCAACGAATCGCCCAAATTATCGACCCCCTACAAGGTTCTTTCCAGTTATGCAATCGAAAAATCTCAAAGCATATTTGTTTTGCAGTCTTTAAAATAAAGTCACACCAAATCCGGAGCTCAAAGGGACTGGAAGTAGGATAATTAATTGGAAATCCCTGCCATCATATTCTTCAGCAAACGACTCTTCCAAACCATAGTAATAGATATTTTGTATGCCAAATCACCCTTTCTTCAAAATAATGCATTGATAATCCCCACTCTACTCCAATGGGAATGAGTTTTTTTCTTCCGATAAAAACAAACGCATTATAGCAGGAAGATATCGAAATTTTAACTTCTACCAGGTTACCCCCAAGGTGGGTTCGAAGTTCGCCATTTTAAATCGAATTAAATTAAAGAGTACTTTATGATGTCCGATGAATCCAGGCATACGTATGTTTAGATGCATTTAAAATGATCCAATTCTGTTTTAAAATTTGCTTGATTAAAAGCCTTCTAACATGGAAGTGCCCATGAATTATTTGAGGCACAGTATGTTTGATGAGTTCAAGAAAGGAAACTCAGCAGCTGACGAGGCGGCTAGAGACACTCACTCATTACTCAGTTTATGGAGAGGAGGACTGTATGAATGAAAGAAGCTGGCTGCAGACGATGGTTTGCGGAATTCGCTGGAGGTGGAAGTGGAGATTCACCCTCCAGGAAGGTGAAGGTCGAAACAGACGACGTGCAGTCGAGTTGATGAAAAGCTGTTTCTTGAAGCAGCCTTTGAGTTAAGCTTAGTTCAAACCATACAACTGAGCATGGTCACCTTCAAGAACTTGGAAGATAGGTGCCTACCCATGTTTGGTGAGGAACCAATCAACTCAATTCTCGGGTTAACGTCTCCTCTCCGCTACTCCATTCTCTCCAAATTGTTTCACCTTTTTGGGCAGAACTTGTGACTGGTGACGAAAAAAGAATCTTTCATGGGGATATTAGGAGTCGTCGACGGTGGCTTCGTGGGCCAAGGGAAAGACCTCAGCCACAACCACCGAGAAGGGAACTTAATGGCGAAAGGCTCTTCTACTTTCAAATTAGTGGGATCGCCAAGGAATAATCCACTTTGAATTGAGCAACAATTAATGCTCAAATCTACTCTCAGCTCTAGTGAGTCGAAGAGAGGTGGTGTCTCATCAGAACCATGCACAATCCCCACACAACAAGAAACGCGTCACAATAGATTGAAGAAGAATTTGATTGGGAGAAATTTCCCTCACCCACCTTATTCTTCCGGCTACCCTGCTCCTTCATCGGACTACCGGCATTTGTTTCGCAGCTTACAAAACCATTTGGAAAGACGAGCTTTTACAAGGCAGGAAGAGGTTGAAACGGGCACCTGTGAGTTCTTCCAATCCCATTCAAATGAATTTTACAATGATGAAGGTAGTCATGGGCTTGCTAATAGATGGAAGGAAGTCATAGGCAACTAAAGATAGTAAATTGATGATTGCATCTTTAATTCAATCCGACATTTGTTCACTCTATTTATTTAATGAATATTCCGACGGAAGTTATCGGATAACCTGATATATATTCAATTTCTTTTGCAGGACAAATTTCTAATAAATATGACGTTTAATGTGTGTTGTCTATTTTAAATTGAAAGGTTGGAAATTATAATTTGAGCCGGCTATATTTTTGTCGTTTTTTATAAATGAAAAAGCCGCAAAAATTGCAAGTGTTGGCGGTTACTTTTTGCCATCAGTGTATGGAATTCAAGATGCTAGTTGGTAAACGACTGCAATTCAAGTCTAGTTCATATTTGCTACAAAATTTTAGTCCGAAATACACATATTGGCGGATTGCCGACTACGGATTCATTAATTAAATTAATATATCTAACCTCTCTATTTCAACTTAATACTTAAAGCTCCTGAACTGATAATTGAAGGTAGTCATGGTTTCTTGTCATATAAACCAAGTTGTATACTAAACAAGAGTTGTATATGAAACAAACTGTGAAGTTTCTGTTATTTTCGAACACAAATCAAATCTTTAAGTGTCTTTATTTTTACGGCGGTCTATGATTTATAATTAATTATATTTTTTAGCACTTTCAGGGCAGTTATATTTTTATACCTCTCGTAATTCCTTTAATATTAAAAAAATGCCCTCAGTTGAAAGAGCAAACTTTTTCCACTGCTCTGATAATTGACTAAAGTTACAATTGAAATCTGTTTTGAATATATTACCAGGTATAAATTGGACATCCAACCCGAGCTTCACGTGCTTGATGCGACCTCCGCGAAGTCAGTTGAAATGAAATTTTTCAAACACCAGCTTCTCCGGCTTAGGGACCAAGTTGTGATGGTGAGTTAATCCTCTACTACTCCCGCAATTATAGGAGACCTTATATCCATTACTGGAAAATGCTCTGTCTCAATACCTACTCATTATAAATAGCTATTTATTTCTCTGTTGTCTTGTGTTGCTACTAGGGCATTTATCATAAATGTACGTTTGGGTAGAGGTTCCTTTAAAAGTGAGTTTATTGGATTTCAGTAGTTAAATGACCACATTTCGAGAGTATAATTCTCAGCAACACTTTCCATGAACATCACCAAAACTAGTTTTTATCATCCAGAGTTATGAAAAGTCTTGGATCACCGAGGATTAATACAAGATCTTGTGCACTGCGTTGGGAACTGGAGGTGTACTAAAATCCATATATAGTGATTATACAATTGCAAATGTTTGAAACAAGTGCAGGCAAAATTAATGCCTCTCAGGAAATCCCGAAAGCCTCCAGAATCGCAGAGGTAATTTCGAACAAGCTGGAGGAGTGGAACAAGGTCAACCAAGTGCCTATCAAGTACTGGCCCGAGTTCATCCACCTCGTGCAGTCTCGTATTAACCCGCTGTGCACAGAAATGGTGCTCCGAGAAACCGTCCAATTCCTTCAGTATACCGGTGATGTGAGTTAATGCATTTATTTACGCCTGACCAGTTGATCCTTTTCACTGAACCATTACAAGCGGTACTGCTATGACTCAGTACCAATTGCTGGGAGATCAATTTTTTAGTTTTCATCCTAACTTGTTAGAGGCCTTAAATCTCAAGTCTTTGCCAATAAACCGTGATGAAATTGAGTTCTCTTTGTACCTGAATTTCCGGTTAAGCCCTTAGAATGTTGCCTTATTTCTCTTAAATCATACAATTTTAATTTTCCCTTCCACGGAGAAAACCTTTGCACTCTACATACCATAAAATGCATTTAGTATTGTTCAATTTTTCAGTAGCTCGAAAAAATGGGTAAATACAAGAATTCGTCATTAAATTCGAGGTAAGTACTTGCAACGAATCAAACTGTAACTATTCATAAGCTAAAATCGGATATCTTTCAGATATTCTAGCATCCACGATTAATGTTTTTGACTTAACTTACTTTATTAAATCTAAAAAGCAAAGATGAACTAGTATTCGAAACATAAAATCGGTTTTATCACCAGTTGATTCACATTTGAACCCAAACACACATTTCCGATTGAGAATTGAATCCATTGCTTTCCGGTATCTTGACCTTGATTGAAAAAACCGGCATGCTCACATTGGTCTGCCACTTTACTTAAAAGTTAGGGAGATCTGGAAAAAAAGCCATTCTTTCATTGGTTAACAAAATTGGCACGATTTTGTATTGCTTTTGCGTACGCAATGGCAGCCATCGTCGATTATTTGAAAATTATTGGTGTGCACTGGTGACCATCCAGAAGACTGAGAAATGGCAAAAATGTATGCTTTACACTAACGAAGACCTGTGATCATTGAGTTGTATATCATTGGATTAAAATCGTCTGTTTATCACCTCTTACGTTTCTCTTTCTAGAAGGGTGACTGTCTTGGAAGTAAGTGTGTTTAAAATCATCTTTTGTATAGTTAATAGTGTTGGAGACGGACGAACAGAATGAGCTGATAATTCTCAACCCCTCCTGGGTTCTGAATGAGGTAGTTGGCAATCTCTTCAGTCAGGACACAATCAGTCATGCTCGTGTCACCGGATCCTTCACTACCGATGACCTACACTTTCTCATCGCTGAAAGCGACGTCAGCATGGTCATAGAGGTGCTTACGGCCCTCGAGTGCTGCACAGTTTGCTCCAACGTGGAAGACGAGCCCGATGATTGTGCCACCAATGGTGAAGGGGGCGTGGGCCAATCAACGGACCGGAAGTCCTCCATCCAATCATTTTTCGAGGACGCCGTTGCCGGAACAGCTATAGAGCCCATGACTGCAGAGGAGCTGCAGTTGGAAATTCCCCGCTTGAACCTGCTGCAGCCGTCGGACATCGTGGAGGTCTGTGGCGATGGCGAGGATATGCTTCAAACAGGAGTGCAATTTAGAGCTTCGGGGGCCCAGTTGATTCATATCTTTCCGAGGATCCAGTGCCGACTACGCAGAGCTGTGACGAGAATACAGGAACAGCAGGACTTGGGACGCCCAGAACTGCTTCAGTGGCTGCATGGAAGCAGACTGTCCTTCAACAAAGGCATGATCAATATCTCTCTCACTTGTGACGAGACGGAAGAGGTATGGCACTGTCACTACCCAGAAGTCTTCATCCTGGAGGAATAACAGAAATGAGTGCTTTCAGACACAGTTAGCTTATGATAGTTGCCTCCTTCAAGAGACCATGATAAAATAGTTGACTTCATTCATCCTAAACGTAACGTATGCCACTTACAATCCAAACAATCAGTTTAATTTCATGGATCCCATTCACGCTTCATTTAGATATAAAACACAAATTGGAGAATCCTTGAAGTTTTCAATATTTGGATTTTAGGTTTTTACCAATGAAATAATTATTGCAGGCCGTAATTTTATTCCAGTAATAGATGCATTTTCATCATTCTGTATGAAAATTTGTTGTGCAAAAGTTGAAATCCTATTGTCCTTTAATGGGCAGTTTTGTTGAAAACAAGTCAGTTTCGAACACCTCAAATTTGTCTAATTTGGCCGTGGAGGAAACGCGTAGGCTAGTTTAAGCAAAAACCCACGGTGGATTTGTGCTATAAAAATCCTTAAGCAAAACCTCTCAGCAGAAATCTCAGGAATATACCTTATGGTTTCGGTTCTCCCTAGCGCCAATAGAATACCTGGGTCAACTTTAGTTTCCAACACAACGACTCTGAGAATCAGCCATTCCCTTCAATCAACTTAATGCCACAATAAGTTGCAGGCAGAAAAAGTCTCCATTGCACGGGTCATCTGTTACCCAATTGTGGCCAAGACATTGACGCCGAATCGCACTGTCTAGCATTACTTAGCTTTCATCAGCTACTTTCTGGGGAAAGATGAACTCTTATCTAGTCCCAGTGAAAGGATTTTGTTATTTGTCTAACTTTTTGGAATCTCTTCTACTGCCTTGATTTATCGATCAGATTTCATTTGTTATTGACTACTTTCAGGCTATTGAAGTGAAGCTAGAAGCTCATTGCTCCCTGACACCTCACGCCTTTGGCTGTTTCCACGACACAATCGTCCTCGCTCGGTCAGCGCTGGAGGAAATCGTCTCCCGACTCTCAGTGTCAAACTGCCTTTTGGTCTTCAAGAGCTCCAGTTCCTCAACTTGCCTTTGCAAAGAGGTCATCTCACAGCCCACTCTCTTCCATCTAGTAGCCAACGACCCAGAATCCCACAAATTTCTGGATGAGTCCCTCTTCCTGCGCACACCCCAACTCCGATCCTGCTGCCTGTTCGGAGACGCCATTCCCGCCTCTTGGATTCGCTACGAGGTCTTCCTAGAAATCTGTGCGGAGCTAGGAAAAGACGACTGTTTTTCGGTGGAGCAGTTGAGAGATCTGGCAGGGCATTTAGGAGCCAGTTCAGTACATCTCCAGTGGGTTGAGCATGAGTCGTACGACAGCCGGTTGAACCGACTGCTACAACTGTTGCTGTCGTGGAGAGATTGCCATGGAAAGGAGCCAGTTGGGCGTCTTATCTCGGCTTTGGCTGCCGTTGGACTGAACGAGGCTGTCACAGTTTTACAGGAAAGCCTACCTGTATTTGTACTGAAGGAATCCGAAGCGCAAACCGGATGATTTACTCGCGTTTGTAACTGATATTGCATTTAGCACAGACGTATTCATGTCCTGTCGGAGTAAAGATGAAAGTAAATGGCGACGGGCCTGAGCCTCGAGCCCAAAATAGTGGTACTTAGTTCATTCGCTGATAAAATCACCCAAGCTAAGCATAGGTTCAACAGACTATGAACGGGTTTAGTAATAAATATCTAACAGTAACATAAACACAGCAACAATAGTACGAGCCCATAAGCATGCTCTAAGTACATTGAGGATTTACTTAACAATTTTTTGTGCCCTCCACCAGTCATAAAATGTACGAGGTTATAAGATATACTGACACATCAGTAGTTTATATTTTTCAAAATTAACAGACCACCTTCAAAAGAGACTCGAGGCAAAAGAGTAATAAGGAATCAAGGTAAAGATATAAACATGATATAGATAGAAAACTAATTCAAGAGTAGGCCGCCTAAATATGATTTCGGTTGGCATGCCTGAAAGTGCTCATCCCATCAACGGCTCCGCTGATTTTAAGGCAGAAAAAAAGAACCGGATAGGGCAAAACTCTAAAACAGAAAAAAATTAAGGAACAGCAGCAACAGGAAGGCGAAATGATGCCTGAGAAAGACATACCTTTGGATAATGGGCAGGAACCACATGTATCTGGGTATGTAGACCGTGCGTTCACGTCGAATTACTGCCCTTACTATCCTCTCCGCGACCATTTCCTCTCTTAGCATAGGTAGCCTAAAAGAAGCCGCATTCAATAGCAAAACAATACAAGGTGTGCACTAACTAGTTCAATACTCACTTTGAACTGAAACCATCAAACATGCCTGTGTTGATGGCAAATGGACGGATGTCTGTGACGGAGATGTATTTGTCCATGCCCATGGCACTAATTTCGACGCGCAGTGTGTCAGCAAGTGCGCAAAGGCCTGCTTTAGAAGCACAGTAGTCAGCCAATCCGCAGCCGACAGTTTGACCAGCAATCGAAGACACAAATACCAAACGACCGTTTGGAGGTACACTAGTATTGCATTTTTCCAGATCTTCCGGTTGGGGCTGCAAACGGAGCACTTTGGGAATGCGATCGGTTGCAGACTTGAATGCACTACCAAGCATACCCGGCAAAAATTCCTTTATTAACTAGAAAACGGCTTGAGTGTCAAAAATGAACAGTAAACAAGTGAAGAAACTCGGTGTTTACATAAAATGGAGCAATCGTATTGACTCGGAACACTTTTTCAACCTTAGAAGGAGAGGCATCGATGAGGTAATTGCCATTGACAATACCAGCATTACTGATGAGAATCGTTACTCTACCATGATTTTCACGTATGTCTGCAGCAACATTTTGTATGGCAAAGGGGTCGCTATGGACAAAAACTCTATGCCACAATAAAGGAACATACCACAAGTCACATTCATACAGAATGAGCGTTACGTTATGCCTCTTTTTGACGATTGACGCGATTTCCCTTAAAGCATTAACGTTTTTGTCGACAGCGATGATTCGTTTGCAGTACCTAGCCATGAGAATGGTAACAAGGCGACCAATCCCATGAGCAGATCCTATTAAAAGACTTGCATATTATATTATGAATATACCTGTTATCAACATTAAATCATCGGAAAGATCATCAAGCCCAGGTGAAAGAAGCCTGGTAAAAATAATCAGCGCGACTACAATGGTCAAACAAACGGCACACAAATACCACATTTTCAGCAGTTATATGATACATGCACGTGAAGATAAACACACGACCTTGTGAAGGCGAGATTTCGCCAGTAAAAATTGTCCTTGTTATGTTAGGAATATAAAATAAAGATTATTCAAAATATTTCTAATTTAATTTTGTATACTAATTATATTATTTAAATTTTTTAAATAACAAAGATCGATTAAAATTTTATAAAAAATTAAATGGAATATTAAAAATACTTTAAGATTATTTTTAATAACCTAACAAACAGAGTTGATTTGTATACGCAACATTTCAGTTAGTGTATAATTTTGGAATATTAAGGGATTTGTGGCAAGTTAATACATTATACAAACACCCTGTCTATATCGAGCGTATAGACAAAGATTCCGAATTCCATCACATTTAAAAGTGCCGTAGACTAGCAAGCATTCAGACGTCATTTTTATTTATTGACTTTTATAAATCAGTAGTTTCAAGTTGGTCATAAAGAGGTCTACAAATATTTTCCGTCATCTTGTAGAATCACATTGGGTGCAGTTTTAGTTGATTTCTGTCTAAAAGTTACATAAATATCTTTTCAAAACCTAGTGATGCCTTTCGATGAAGGGTCCCAGCCTTTGGTTTTCACTGCTTCAGAACCTAACAATCTGTTGATTTCCGGCAGCGACTGTGAATACGTTTCAGATTTCTTGAGGTTGTTTGCCTTGTAGTGTTTTACTTTTGTAGAACACTAGCCTTTTCAACTGATTCGAGTATCTTATCAAAACTTCAGTATTGTGATGAAGTTATCCTTTCTGATTTCCAACCAGAATTTTTTGTAGAAAATCCCATCATGTTTCAAGTAAGGATTATATTGATTGCCTTCTTCAATCCTGTAGGTTTTATCTGCTTTAATCATTGCTTCAAAAAGTTCACGTGTTCAAATATTTGCTGCTAATATACTCGTTAATCTGTGCCAGAGCATCAAGGCCCGCCTGAAAGATATCGTTGAATTTCCCCTCCAGAGCCACTATTCTGGTACTTTTTCTTATTTGTTGCATCACTCTTGATTTTTAGGCGATGGAGCACAAGTACTATCATACCAATAGTGAGTCTTCATTCCTCAAATTAACTTCCAATGTTATTTCATCATCTTTTGCTGTTTAATTGACTTAGCGCTCTCTCTCGTACCGCCAAGTCAATCTTGGAGGAGCCGAAGATCGCAGCTGCCTTGAACAATAGTTTGCTTCCATTGAGCGTTGCCAAACTTCCACCTGGGGCGTCGCTATCCTCCTTTGCTGTAGCAATGGCTTGTACGTCTCTGGCAGGACTCACGTCAGATCGTCTCAATGTTCAATGCGCCCTCCTACGACTACTCAACAGTGCTGTGGATCTTTTTCTCATTTGTACGCAACCTGGGTCTTCTAGGCAGTCGGTGTCCTTAAACTTTCTGATGAGTGCTGAAACACCATCAGAGAGCGCGATGCCGTCGACAAACGTGGTAGTGTTATTACTAATTTCTCACCTATGTCAGTAAATCGCCGAATTTATTGTTCTATTTCACTTAATATTAATTTTATTCCGCTACACAAGCTGGTATGTAGGATTTGGTGTTCCATTGAACTAAAATCAATTAGTCTGTTAAATAACGCCAGTCTAGTTTCGTCTCTAGAAGGACTTACTGTCTTCAAACTTTAGTTTGGGAGTCGACACTGTCTGACATCAAAGTATCTTTCTATTTAAAGCTACAGGTTTGTAATAATTGATCTTATAGAGGTGCATTCCGCCTTTCACCTTGATTTCGAACTCAAAAAACGATGTACGGCCTTCTGTGAATATAGATTAGTTTACCTACACTTTTCAGCTCAAATTAAATGCATTCGATTTTGGCATATTTTGGTTTACTTCCATTTTCTATCAGACTTCGGGGCTTGGGAATATGCTGGAGTTGTGGGGCGTGATGTTGTGCTCGTTCGCCAAAGGCTGGAATGGCGAATTGGGCGCCAAGGAATCCGGGGATTTCGAATCATCTCGACTCGTGTACATCGGCCTTTTTCGTGCCCTCTTCCGTTTACTCTCCGCCCTTTGGACTCCAGAAGCGGTGAGCTAAATTCTGACCTGTGCGGGTTTATGAATGCCCATCAAAGTGGTTCATTTTTGTCATGCTCTTTCATGGTAATTGACATTGTATTATTGGATTTATTGTTTTCTCTATGCTCTATCGTAGTGTGCATGTCTGTTGCCTGCTGTCTCATCCTTCGAACTTGCCCTGGGTCTACTGGATTGCCTTACCGTATCCACAGCCATGGAAGCAGTCGGAGAGGCTGTTGGTCTCCCTGCTTTAGTTCGCTTCCTCGACCCTGAAATCAGTTTTTTGTATGAAAGGATGCAGCTCCTCAGGAAGTCTCTTGCCTCTGCAGTGGCTTTTATGCGAGGATTTCAAAGATTGCAGGTTCGTCAATTAGTTATTGCTTTTGTTTAATACTGCGAATTACATATATTTCTACTGATTAAATAAAGTAGTCCATACAACCCAAAGTCAGTCGAATTAATGCAAATTGGTTCAATTAAGACGTCCGAATTGGTCGTATTAATTCGGAAATTGAGTTTATTAAAATATCTCTTTACTCTTTTTATCACTAAGTGTCTCAGCTTTATATTTTAGCGAGTGGAATCCTCAGATATGAAGGCACTGTTAACAAGTGCTATGGAGGGCATGAATGCCGTAGAATTTCTTTCTTCAGCTTACATCCGGGAATTCGTTCTTTTCCTTGCTGAAGTGTACGTGAAATAGTGCCTATTTATCATCATATTTGCTTGTAAACACACATGTCTGATACAATTTTAGGCCGCTGATTGCAGAAGAATCCGTTTGCAATTGTGTGTTGTCGCAGAGTCGCCCTCATCTTCTGAGGCTTCTAGCACATTCTTCCAGTGATATTCGACTAGCAACCTATTCGCGGATGCTGGGTGTTCTCTCGGTAAGTTCATAGCTCGTGTATACTCTCAGTGTAATCACCGAATGCTCTATTGCAATAATATTCTCATCCTTTTCAATAGTCTAGCATCTCAATCGATTCTGCAGCTGATCCTACTTTACCGCACCATAAAAGAATTGCATTCATCCTCAACTCTGAAGTTCTTGGGGAATTAGTTGAGTTCGGACTTCGCGACCGCATTCCCGATGTAAGCCTCGCCCATCCAAAGACAGTCGACCACAGACTAGTATTGAAGCAACTTTTCCTTCCCTAGGTTTCATCGGCAGCTCAATCGTGCCTGCGCATTCTTCTCGATTCCCACAAGCTCGTTCCTGATTCAACTTGGGTTGAACTCACTAACCTGCTGTTACAACCACCCCAGGATGAATGTGAAATTGGGAATGTCACTTCATCCACAGAATGGCAACCCCTAAAGCCCCTGCTCCCATTTGGCGCTGCATCTATCACCACGCCGACAGACGAACGCCTTGAAGAACGGGTCCTCTGTGCCTGTCTAGGAGTCGGTGGTTTCACTGAACCACATTCCTCGTCCCCTCTTTCCTGTCTTCTCCCTCTTCTCTACCATCCTTTGCCGACTGTCCGCCTAAAAGCCTCTTCAGCGCCCCAAGTAAGGTCCCTCCTTTCCAAATTTGAGCTATTCGAAGCGGCAGAGATTTTGACCTCAGTTGAGGAGACACTGTGTGATTTGCTAGTCATGTCTCCGGAGGAAGTAAAGCCCGTGGATGATTGTGTTTATGAAAAGGAGATATGCCACACGATTGATACTCCCAGTGAGGAGGGCGAAGTTGTGAAGTCACTGGCAGAAATGCTGGGTGTCGTTGCGGAAGAAGGAGCCTCTGTAGAAGTGCGTTGCACTGCTGGAGAGCGCGTCTTAGCTTTGCTTCGCTGTGAGTTTTTCTACTTAATAAATTTGAGTAGCAGTGTTTATAGGCTTTTAGCTGGAGTGAGAACTCACATTTGGGCTAAGATCATGTTTAGATAGTTCACGCATTGGGAGTGATCAGCTTTGCTGTGGTTTCATTAATTTTCAAATTTGATGTATGGTTTTTGTCATAGCAATGCCCGACGTTGCATCTTGGCGTGTTCTCAACGGACCGGGAATTCTGTTGGGGTGGCTCTCTACACTACTCGGCGCTCCAAGTCAATCCCTGACCACCAAACTGCGATGCGAGCCTGTGGTGCGCGTTCAGCTGGCCATAGCCCACTACTTAATTGTTCGTGACCCTGCTACACGCAGCCACCTCTACATCAACCGGGAATCCTGTTTGCCAGCCCTACTCCACGGCAAGATGAAAACTGCATACTCATAGCTTACTTTCCTTTTCTAATGTACGTACTCTCCGTGTACTTTTAGTCGGTCTTCTCTTCTGGAAAGAGTTACGCATTCGCCGACTAGTTTCACTTCTGCTTGCACTCGTTCTCTTTACACCTGCAATCCGGTATTCGGATGAGTAAGAACCAAATAGTACTTAATTACGTCTATATTACCTAGTTGCTGTCGCTGTGACGCATTCTCCTACCAATAGGTCACCCGTGTGTCTGCCGCAGGTGGTAGTAAGCTCCTTTTGTCTGCCCTTTACCTGTCCCGTCTACAGTCTGGAGTCGCGTCACCGCATCGACCGGCCAGACTTTTCGAGTCTCCTGCAGTTCCTGGCGAAGGCGTCCCCCTCCCTCACTACATTCGCATCCCAGAGGAATCGGGCCTTGACTATTAGCGTGATTAGGGCACTGCGAACCATCTGGCGCTCTTGTCTTACCTCAGAGGAGCAAGAATTGCTTGTGGCGTAGGTTTCAGTCATATCTAAAGCTTCCCGACGTTAATTTTTTCTGCCGATTCGGTCAGGTCATTCCTAGGTATCGTTTTCAAAGTATTTTTTAACATCTTTTTCAACCCCCTTCCCCTAATGTGAGACAGGATCATTGGAAAGTTTGTTAAGGGAATTGCTTGTTAGGCCGCAAGACTCACGTTAGACAGGGGTGTCATAAAGACAAAGCGGAGTAAAGCACGAGTCACTAGCGGAAACCATGCTTGAAGCATGAACGCCCCTATTCAGAAATTGATCTAAATATTAACCGTGGAGGCCCATAAACTCTACAAAATGAAAGTCTTGACTCCAAAATTCACGTAAGGCCTTTAACCCATTATTCAGTAATGGCATAAGGTTGGTGGCTACCGACCATCACATGCTTCTCATGCTCGGTCATGTGTCGTACGTCCGTTTAATACCATGCGAGTAGTTTTGGAAGATAACCTGACTGAGGTTCTTGAATTTCGGTTCTTTTTAATGCATAATTAACCTTAGTGCTATTGAGTTGGTTGTTAGAGTAAGTAGCTCATCCTTACTTACAAATGCGTTGGCCTTATACCTCCCTTCCTCTGTGATTTGTGAATTTTTCTGCATGTAGAAATCCGCTTTTGAAGTGTACCAGCAAGGAATTGAAGCTCATTGAAAGTGGTGACCCCTCTGTGGTCCTTCCTCGCCTTCTCTCCTGCCTGCAGGCTTCTAAATCGCACGCGGAAGCTACTGACAATCTGAACCGACTGCAGCTTCTAGCAGTGGTATTTTGGCGCACCCCTGAGGCACTGGCTCTATGGAGACAGTGGTGGCTTGAAGCTAGGCTGTCTCGGTTCCTCCATGTTCTCCCATCGTGCACGGGCGACTATCGATTGCTGATCCAGTGCCTCCGAACCTTGGCTAGTTTGGATTTTAGTCCTTCGTGGGACAGACAAAGTATCTTGGAGGTGATGGGTCACTTTGCAGCGGATATTTTACAGTGCTCAACTTCAAGTCAAAATAGTCGATTTGTAGATAATTATAACATGCTCACCGACTTATAAGAACCGTTTTAAGTGTAATTTAGTTTGGTTTCAAAGGAGTAATCATAAACCTTGAAAGGATCCTGAAGCAGTGTTTTTCTTAGACTAACCGGAGTTCATTAATTTTCTAATGTCAGACTTCCCGGTGGCTGGTGGAGGAATTAATGTCTGGGGACTCGCCGCTGGCTTTCGCACTGCGTTGCTACGACAGCAGTGTTGGCAACACTGATAGCCAGCGTCTGGTGGAGGCTAAATGCTCGCTCCATTTCAACGTCCTGCCTCACTTCTTCGAGGTCCTCCTTGCCGCTGAAGACCACGTTTCCGACTTCAAGGAGGTCACTTTAAAGATTGGCCGATCTGGAGATAAGGAAAACCAGCCCAGGTAAGACTACAATCCCGTTGGTTCGTCTATTCGAAATCCCGGTCTATTTTGATTATATCCATTGCCTCACGGTTAAGTAATAACTCTTCGTGATTGATGCTTTTCTAACTTCACCAAAGGTTGGGCGATTATAGCAGTCTGATTGGATTGTATTGTCTTTTCAGTTCCGGTTATGGATCCGCCGTCTTAAATTTTCTTTTCGAATGGGCTATCAAGTTTGTTGAACGTCATTTGGTTGCACTGAAGGAGTATATTGGACCTCTTCATACGACCGTGAAGATTCTACAACGTATAATTCTAAGGTAGGTATAAATAAGCCTTCCTTTTCAAAATTTTCACGAGCTACCAGTCTTCCTCTTTTTGCGTTCTTATAGACCTATTTGGCGAGTCAGCGTTCCGAGTCCCCAAGAGGTTTTCACAAGGCTGTTCAGCGATGCGGCTCATTTGGTTGACAAAATTTTGGATTTCCAGCAAACTAATCGTCTACACGCTGGTATCTTAAACTCGACTCTTTTGTTGTTGCACTGCACAAGCGTTTCATCATCCGTCGTAGAATCAGAAAATCATACTGCTCTATTGGAGGCTTCATCACTTTTGCCACAACTTTCGGTCTTGGCCGATCCCGCATACCCCTCAGAGGTTCGCTTATGTCTTCCCTACCTATTCGATTTCCAGTAGCTGTTTGATTTTACTTGACTCCGATTCTAGCTAGCTTCGCATCGACATTTGAAAGGCGCCAATTTGATAGCATATTTTTAGGATTTAGAAGTTTGAGACTTCATTATTGTAGACGCGGCGTTTGGCAATTACTGTGCTTGCAAACTCTCTTTCAACCAACAAAATTGAGGAATTACCTTGCGATATTTGGGGCGTCGCTCTCTCCATGCTCTTGAGCCCCAAAGAAACTCAAAAAATAAAAGCGGCTTCCGCTCATCTGCTTGCAAATTTGACAGTGCGCCTTTCGGAACTCCTCGCTTCGCCCTCAACTCGTAAACACCCCCTTATGCCTACTTTTCTGGACCCTCAAACCCAAGTAAGCACTGTTCAGCCTACTTTTTGGTTCCATCACGATGTAACCGAACTGATGCTTTACTTTCAGGAACTATTGACTGGAACTCAGGCTCTCGTGTGTATTTTGGACTCCGCAAACTTCTTACCTATACTAAGCGAAATGCTAAGTAACCTAAAACTCCCTTTGACAAATCAGGTATATCTATTTACCAGCCCCTTATTTGAAGGCATCTTCGTCAAAGTAGTACATTTCCTCAGTATTCTTTTCAGAAATTTGCGAATGCTCACCCGAAGCCTATCTTATTTTCAACTCCTCTGTTAGTCAGTCGGGTTTGCAGCCTTTTATCGAATCTCTGTCTTGTTCTGCCACCGGAGTTTATCATTCAACAGTTTAATCAACACAATATTAGCCTTACATTGATGAACACCATAAATCCAAGTGAGTCTGCTGTGTGTCAGTGAATGTGCTCCATTGTCGTATCTATCGATTAAATAGTTACTGAATTCATGAAAATCAGGTCGACTTTGATACTTTTTGATTAGTTTTACGGAAGCCGTTTTTCTAACGTACTGGAAGCTTTATCAACCACAAATGGATCATCTGTTTGAACCAGTTTGTAAAACGGAGTTATTGAAAATGACCATTCCTTCTTCTCACCTCACAGAGCTACTGAAACAATTAATCAGCAGCTGTCAGAAAGAGGTAGAAAATCGTAGGACAGCATATCACTTGGCCTCATCATTCTCCCAGATAATTCGTCTGTTCCGGTGTCTTTTGTGCGTGGGAGGCCCCGACCAGAAAGTCGTTTTCCTCTCAGATCGACGTTTCATCACTTTGCTTGTGGAAAATCTCTCTGGTTTGTCCGTTGGTAAGCCAGAAACATTATGAGTCGTAAATCTAGAGACGAGGAATTTCGTGCGTAATAGATGTGCAGAATATTATCGAGAGCCTAATGAATTGACTTCCCACCCCTCTTTGTTAATATCTGCGAATAGGGTCAATGAATTTGGAGGGAATTTGGAAGGAGACGCTGCAGTTTCTGGGCGACCTACTTGAGTCGGAGCAGCCAGCGACGGAAGACCTAGTGCTGCGTCACGCCCTTCAACCACTAGCCGCACAAGCCCAGCAATGGGGCACGCTAATTCACCGGCTGATACAGAGAGCCATTGAACTCAATTCTACATCTCCAAGTGGGGATGCCTGCCGTCGGAGTTTATTGTTAGTCTTATCTGATTTTTGAAGTCTTAGTGTGAAAGACATGAGATCATGAGCCTATTTCCATTATGTTGAGAGAGTTAGTAGACTGCTGCAAAAGCCTTCCATCATGCGCGAAAGGAAGAAGAGCTTAATGGGTGAGATCCTGCAATTATGTGCTAATTCTCCAATGCTCTCAGAGACAGGCTCTATGTGCAGGCCTTAAAACAACCAGAAGTGCCTCCTGTCAATAATGAAAACAGTGTATTCAAAGGTGGAGAAATCTCTACCAAAGGGCAAAGCTGGGCTTCATCTTAGGAATTCAAGTTTTGTTTAAATGCTAGTCGGTGAGTTTTCAATTCAGCGGACCCAGCAACCTCAAACCCTAAATACTCAGGACTACCGCCCGGGTTTGGCGATTCACTTTCTAAATCTTGTTCTTTTTGAATGCATTTAAAGCTCGTTTTTTCTCCCTGATCTGAATATCTCTTCGCTCCTGCTTGATGTCGGTGGATTCGCTAGGAAAGACTAGGAGGTCTTAAAGGCTGATTTAACGTTTTCTCTCTAAGATTTACTTCTCTTTTTGTTTGTGATTTCTCTTTAAAATGGATTCAGTTTAACCAAACTTCAGCTACTGAAGTTGAAATTTTTGACCACAATTTCTGAGTTTCACACGGAATAAAATCGCCAGAGAAATTAAGAGTGGCAAAATGAACTTTGGCCAGTTTCCCAACTTGTACTTGAGGGTTGGAGACATCAAAAGTTACCATATACCGCATCGCTTACTCAGCAACTATTTTCACTCAAATCGCGACAAAGGCCGGTGTGGTACGATGTTTAAAACATTGAGTTCTTTTCACTCTTGTTGGGCAGATATATTTATTTAAATAAAATTTCAACGCGGTGACCTTCATTGAAATGATTACTTTCATTTATGCCAGAATGGCGATATTGGTCTACCTTCGCGTTTAATTAAATCTTATTTTTCGTTGTAGGTTGGGCACATTCGATGTTCTCGAAGCCGCACTGATTTTTGTCTCCGTCGTACTGTCCTACCGAGTCTGTCACGGTTCTTCGGGCTCCAACCCCGTGTCCGAGAGCCTGGATGCGTCCAAAGCAGAGGAAATCGCAGCTGCTCTCATCTCTCTTGAGAACTCTTCCTTTCGGCAGCCTCGAATCGACGTAGATGGGCTCCTGCTAGACCGAGAGGTTGGGGCTGCTGGGGATTGCAAAACCACGTTCGTATTTGGTCAACTGCCTACACACGGAAGGGCCATTCACTCGTCTCTAAAGATACTCTTCTGCACTTCTGCTAAAGCCAAAGAGAAGGCACTTGAAGGTGAACACCCATTGCTTGGATTTTTCACCAGTCATTTCACAGCCTTGGGTGAATCGGGGCGATGTTTGATTCAGAAGAAGAGGGGAATAAAGTCAGTGCTAGCTGGTAGAGGGAAGTTATTAATTTTTCGCTTCTTCTGATTTCAAACTCTATTCCAGAGGCGTATTTCGTCCCTTTGAAGATCTAAGTAGTCTTTCCTTCGAACCGGGTAGTTTTTCATCCACTCTTCATTTCGTAGGCAAATGATTTAGTAGTCTCTTTGGCTTGCGCTTCGACATCCACTACTTTTTGAGCCGCGTAAGTCCGAAATAATCCCCGAACCTAAAGCGGAGCTTTTCATTTGGTGACCCATTCAGGCTTAGCTCGACTTTGGTTATCCATAGTTCTCTCTGAGGCATCAACGCCATTAAGCAGCGGGTAGGGAACTGCACAAAGAACGCTTGCAAATAGGTTTTGGACGCTGTGAACGCTAAATGGTAGTACTCTGTAACGTTTTCAACTATAGTATTTTCTGTGAATATGCGCGTAGGCTTATGGAGAGTATCGTGTAGCACGCGTAATCTTGGACAGAATGATTTTTTCCCATGACACTGTTAAATGTCAAATTAATCAAGTAATTTTAATAATACGCTATTTTTTCTTTGATCGACTAATTTCTTAGCTAAATAACTACAAGAACGTACAGAAACTATGCTTCCACCGCCTTTCAAGCAAAGGACGTCAACTTATGTTTGGACAGAAAGTGAGATTGTGTCCATTCGCTTTGCGTCTATATAAAAATAGTTTTATAGTGCTTAAGGCCATTGCGTCATATTTTGATCTAAATTTGAACGTTACTATGCACTGTTATAGAGACCTCCGTGCTTATCGGTTCTACGATTATAAATTCACTCCAGTTCTGAATCAATATTTCATTAAGCCTCTGCTCATTGTATTGCCTAGCCAGTATCCTGCGCATTCTTTGTCTCAAGGCTATGACCAACCGTGACCCATTGAAACCGCATTCCAAACGCCCTCTACAAGTTTATTGTTTATTAGGTTCAACGAAGTCTGATATTTGCATACACATGACTCTGGCCACCTCTCAAAGTGCGCACAATCAAAGGGACGTACGGGGAAATTAGTGACGACCAATTCGGTCCTCTGTATGCAAGTGTGCTAGATTTTTCACAGAAGTGTGTGTTTTCCCGATAAGCATGAAATGCCATCCCTGGAGACGAAAGTCCGGTAGATATTAAAACGCCGTGTGTGATTTTGCTTGTGCACACGTTGACTCATCTGGGTGAATGTCTGCGTTATATTCTGTTCAGATCCGTCTATTTAACGTCAGGCAGGCATTCTTCAGAAGCAACGTATTTCCTTGTCATTTTCAACACCTGATGTGTCAAATTCGTGACAGGTACAACGGAAACTTCTTTTGTCTAACTAGGCTAGTGTTTCCAGAAATACCGGTCTAGTTTGATTGCATATACCCCTCTTCACATTTGTGTGTTCACTGGAACATTTAAAAAAGTGCAACCGAGGTTATAGTTTCTTAAGAAGTGTTACGTTTTACTTAGAGAAGTTGTCTCTATTCTACTTTTATTAAAGTTTGAGACGACATTCGCCTGTCCCTACTGCGCGTGTTCAATCTCGGAACTGTTATAAAATATACAGGGTGTTTGAGAGAAATTTGACAAAATCATTCGGGGAAAGAAGAAGTGGCTAATTACTGCAAAAAGAAATAGATAGGCAAATTCAATGTACAACTCTAGCTTCAATTTGGCGATCGGGAAACCTGGAGCGAGCTGATTTTGCACTTTCTCTGGGGAAGGGTCTCTCAGAAGCGGCGTTATTTCCACATCTACTAAGTGAGCTTTTGCGCTGCTGGCTGCACGGTGACCCTTAGTGTCTTCTTCGACGAAAACATTCAACCCTGAATTATAGTCGTGAAAATTTACTGGCATCTCTTTTTACTAGAAGTTGTTCTCTGCAACCTAACGAAAGTCTTTATTTGAGGGCAGGTTTCAATTCAAGCAACGAAGGCCCAAGCACATTTTTAGGAAGTCTGCTGTTCACTCAGGTCATCTGCTGTTTTGTTGCTTTCTTCTAACCACGGCTTTCTCGTAGTCTTCAGTTCATGCCGCCTGATTGTCTTCATCACAGTGTTCAGAGTGGACCACTGAGCACCGACTGCAATCTCCTTATTTCGCTGGCGGGCACGAAGCATCGTGATGTAAAGTATTCTCTACCATTATGAATCAAGTGGGTTCTCGTCTGTTTCCACCCCCATGGTCATCAACGGTACATGAATTAATAAGAGTCTAAAGATTTAAAGACAGCGTAGTGTGTGCTTGAATACGTCAAACATACCTAGAAAAAAAAACAACCAAGTGTTATTTTAGAAAATATTTCGAACGCCCGGTGCTTATGACGCTCCAAACGAGCTCGAGTCGTCGGTACCGTGTTAACTACCTTATTCGAAGGATTCTCGATTTTTCATCATTGTGCTTGAATGCACTAACCTGAAATCGCATATTTAAGCCACTTGTTTTCATTTTCGAAAAGCCATTTGGTTGACTTTGAACCCTCAGATTAAGTGCTTCCGCTCCTAATGCAAAATCGAATAGAAGTAAGGTTTCGGTTAAGTGCTATAAAAGCGGTCGCATTTCGTGAAATAGATATCCCCCTAATCTGTTCGAAGTGTTCAAATCGCGATAATTAGATGGCTCGAAAGTCGGTTAACTCTACTATGTGGGGACATGTAACTTCTCTGATAATTAGGGTGCTTTCTAAGCTCCCTTGGTAGACTCCCCTCTCGGACTAAAGTTAGTTGGTTTTCCACTCGGGCTACTCCCAGCAGGAGGGTTGGGGAGGGGTGGCAATAAATTTATTAGGCCGAGGTGACAAGTGAGTCACTCGCAAAACACCATTCAGTAGGATTCGCGATCATCGTTCCAGCCGCCTGATTTGTGGACACATCGAATGATGATGCACGGCGAGTCCCATTGCGATAGCTAAAGGCGACCTCATTCCTGTGGATGGTGTCGAATGCCACTGATTTTAAGCAAAATGACAGGCGTGACAGCACCAGGAGCGTGAGTATGAGATAGCCTGTCAACGCTATGTTAGCATCACCTTCGGCAACAACAGCAGTGGATTAATTAATAGAAATCAGATTGTGATGAGCTGATTATTTGTAGACCAAGAATAAACAGTTTTTCATGGTGGTTCTCTTAGTGAGTTAGGCATTAAAACGTATAACATCGATGTGCCTCATAGCTTCTCTGATTTTCTCAAAAGAATGGGAATGCTGGATAAAAATTTTGAATTTATTTAACCCTTTGAATGTCGCTGGTGCGTACCTCCGTTTTTGAGCGCTATAGAACAATAGCGCTTCCGTATGCACAAGAAAACTTTTTAAACCCCCTTTTAGTTTTTATTTCTTGATGACAGCATGAATTATGCATTCCTTCCATGGTCTGTTCAATCTACATAGGGCACTTTGTAGGTATGGATGTCTCTGCCTCCTGGGAACGCGAACTTACTGTTAAAGTGGGAAAAAGCTGTATTAATCTGTTAGGCCCTTTAAATTGAATTGTCGTTGCGGCCGATTTTGAAGCCACTCAGTTCCTACTTTGTATTTCTTTTCCTGGGAAAGAGGTCTCTCACTACTGCGAATTCGCAGCAAAGTTCTCCCAGGGGATGCGAAATGTACGCGTACATGTAACGTTCTACTTGCCATCAATTTCAGATTTTATTTGTAAACAAGAAGCAAAACCCGTATTGTTTATGCAAAAAACTTTTATCGGCGATTTCGTGCATGGTTATTTATTATTGACCATCGAATTCGGGTCTTCCGATACCTATAAATTCTCTTTCTTTTGCTCTATTTCATTAGGCTATTCTATTGCTATGGTTATCCAAAACTGTGTTCAGGAGTTCCCGTGGTACAACCCTGTAAATCAAGACTAGGATGATAGTGATAAAACATTATCATACCTTACGTGTGAAAATCCATTGATTTTGTACTGTCCAAGCAGCTTCTAGATCTTATGAGACAGTGTTATAGTTCCTGTTCACAAAACAATTTCGATTACCTAACACGAATGGATTTCTCAAAGCAGTAGTCAAATTTGTAATAACTGATGCTTTTTTAGGGGAGATTCAGGTAACAGCCTAGAACTCGATATACGCCGGCATTCTAGTTAGCTTTTAAACTGTAGTAGTTCCCTAAATCGCAAAAAAGGGCAAAGCTTGTCAATTATATGGCTTCCTGATCGATTTGTGGACTTCAATGCTTGTTAGGTAGTACTTTCGTGAATGTTTTTTTCGTCACTGCCATTGCACGAAATTTCTCTAGGATGATAATGCCTAAACTCATATTATTTGTCGTTTTCAGTTCTTTTTCGTTGCTTGCTAACCTTTCTTGTCGTGTTCTGGCGTTACTTCGTCATATCTTCACCCGATTGTGTATATGTGTGGTATTTCTGCCAGCAATTGGGTCAGAAAATCACTATTTCAGTCGGCCTCTAGAAATCACTTAACTACACCATGCACATGAAAACTTGCGGTTCATATATATTATGGTGGGCTTGAGGGTTTGCGAAAATGACAAGCAGCTCAAATCAAGGAACTTTAATATTCTATTATAGATTTAAATCTTAAAATGTGGCATCTGCACATGACAGGGTTCAATGGCATTCAACAAAACGAGCACCTATTTTCGTGTTGGCTACCGAGTATTTTATTGACTGGCTAATACAATCACATGCAAGTTTGTAAAACAGTGATGTCAAAGACAAGTACATTTGGTTTATCCGGATCGTTTAAACTAGGTTTGGTAAGACTGGACAAACGGTGAGGTGGCAGTATTGCAGCCTCTTCTAAAAAATCTGGATAAACGAGTTAATCGAAGAAAAACTCTCTCTATGGAAATGATAACCTCAAAAAAATGTGGGGCATTCTGATCCATGCATCAACTGATCCAAAAAGGAGTGCTTGGCCTTCGTATTTAGTGTGAGGACATAGATTTGTCAATTGCTTTGTTTGGCCGTAACAGTGTTGCATAAGCTTCAAATTATCTTATTTAAGCTCATGACTATCTGGGCATCTCTTGACCCGGCGTATCACCTGTCAAAATTAATGCACTAACTTTGTTTCATTTCAGGCGGCTTTCTAAACGTCTTGTTCACTCGTTGCCGTAGTCTCGTAGATCAATTGAACCTCACTATGCGAGTACAGGAACAATCTGGCTCCATCTCTGCTGACGATTTCGATAAGCGTTCTCCGCCCTGCGGTCGTCAATCAGCCTGGTCGTGTCTCATTCCTCATCTCCTCCGACACCTCGAATTACTGGGAAATCTCTTCTATCGCTGCTCCAAAGTCAAGCAGGCTGCCTTACGATCCGGTTTTCTCAAGGTTGGTTGGAGAATTTTGCCATATTTTTTTTAAGAAACTAGCATTCGGTGGAACTATTGCTTCGCTCCTTGACAACCGGGCCATTTTTTGGAACACTTTCCTTGAAACTCTAATTATTTTCCTTATGACCTTTGGAGCTTAAATTTGCCACAAGTAAAATAGTGATGGAATTGTTTGTCTGCAGTTTATGATGCATTTTTAAAATTTCAGACTTCTCTTGTAAGATCCTCAAGAGTGGTGACCCTTAGTGTATCTGAATTGAACCTACTAAAATGGCAGTGAACGTAATTCCCTAGGTGCCAGGCACTATCTCCTGCGCAAAGACCATGCCTTGTGGCCTACGAGATCTAAGTTATGCAAATTTGATTATTTCTGTGCAGCTGGCATCAAGCATCTGGCCACTGGGTCTGATCGACACTCGAGTGATGCACAACCTCCTCTTCTGTCTAATCAACCTCTTCGCGGATTTCAAGCTCACACCGAGTTCAACCAACGGTCGTTCAAGTACGGGTTCGTTCGATGGCAACAGAGAGGCATTTAAACCCACCAAATAGAAAGCGCCCAGCAGGCAGACAACATTTATGCTATTCAATTATCAGCTGCTTTTCTGCTTCCCCTGCTTGTTTTCTTCTGCTCTGTTGTTCTCTCTATTTTAGCAAACACCATTTTTGTTTACGACACTTGTCTAGGAGTAGTGGGGGGTGGTAAGCCCACTCACAAATGGCTGTTGTGGCGCATAATCGTGCGACAACACGGATCCAGCGTCTCATTGTCTAATGTTTCAACAAACAATGCTCTTGATTAGTCCTCTGTTTCACTTTTGCTTCTTCCTCTCCTCCTCCTCCTCCTCCTCTCTGTAGCCATTTGTTTGTCCTCCTAGAGACAGAAGTTTATCTGCTCCTGGCAATCAGTATTTTTCTCAGCATTCTCGTATTTTGATGGACCCACTTGAGCATGGTTTACTCTTTTTATCCATGCACTTCTAAATCATTCGTCTCTCATTTTCACCCGACGCTTGCATCTTTATTCAGGGTCCTTAATTAGAATTTCATTCATTTCAACTATTTGTCTCTTGTATCCCGTTTCTTATAGGCTACGAAATCGTTGTCGTTTGGCTTCTTGGCATTAGAACAGAACTATAACCAATCACTGCGTAAGTTTCGAAGCTCACCTTTTAAGTCTTGGCAGAGTGGTTTGTAGTCGTTAATCAATTCTTTAAGACGATTAGATTAAGGTAAAATTTTCTTTTAAATCCAATGATTTTCTTCCGAATAAAATTGATAATTATTCAGTGAGTATTAAAAATAATAATTTGAATAATTGAACCCAAATATAGCGGCACCTCAATTTACATGTGGATCCTGTGCTCTTTGATCTGGTGTATCAACTCTCCTGCACTGTGGAGGTAGGTATTCGCTGCCACTGTCTGGTTAATGCCCAATTGGTCATGCTCTGCATTCAATGCTGTGCTACATGCAAATGCGTGTCCCTAACCGGTTTTCCCATAACAAGCGATTGTATTATAAACTGGGTTCTTGCTTTATTCGGCCTCTTCTTATTGTCCAAGTTCATTGATCTTAAAAGAGGTAACTTTGTGCCAAACGAAAATATTTTTTTTAAATATGTTTGGCTCGTTTTCCTGTGCTACGATTGTGTAAATTAAGCCGAGTAACAAATAGCTTTCAATTTTGGTGAGTCGCTTCCAGTCTTTGTCGAAAACTTCATCGAATCCAGGCGAAAAAGCAGTAATAGACATGCGCTTAGACTTCCGATAGGCAAAGGCTGTTTAAAGGGCTTTATTTTAAACTCAATGCAGTTCTTATCGCTGTTTAGTCTCGCCCTTTTTCTGACACCATATTTGGGGGGAATAGGGAGCATTTTCCCGTTCTTTTCACGTGCTAATTGTGCAATGCTTTTGCGACCAGCTTCTTTTCCGTCCCTGCTCCCTTGTGCAGGCGACATCGCCATAGACCTTTACCCCTTCCACTAATTGTACCAGCTTGTTGAAGCCAACTTTTGTTAGAAGGATTTAGTGCGCAGTGACTACCAAAAGGTCATCTTCTATTTTATCCTGCTGTACCGTACTTATTTTTAATTCTATTGTAATACTGAAAAAAGTAGTTTCCCAGCATACAGGCCTTGACCTAGTTTTGGATGTCTCAGATACAGTTCAATAAACGAGGAGGAAGTCGATTTGTCTGATGGCTTCTACAGCGAATCCTCAATGAGTACCGCTAACCTAGCGATACATTAACATCAAAATTATGTCTTGTAAAGTTGTTTACGTCTGAGTATCCAAAACGCTGGGTTGGGTAAACTTTCCATCTCTTGTTTGTATAATGTGCAAGTAAAGCCACAAGATTACCATCTATTTACGATGTCCAACTACGTTTTCCTGCATTACGATGATTCATTGCATCTGTTAAACTAATCTTTCTCATTGTTTACTTCACCTCCCCCTCACTTAAGACGTCTTAGCTTGTGCTCAGGCATTCCAGCAAAACATCACCTTCAATGTTGTAACACAGATTCGCATTTGTATGCTGGAAATCCTAGCTTCACTTGTTAAATCGTTATTCCTGTGAATGTATTTTTTTGTGTGCGTAGCAAATCTGACAGATGGTTCCGTTCGCGTACACCCTCAGCGGGGGTTTTGTGCTGTCCAGTCCGAAAAGTAGCCGGGAAGCGATGTTTTGTGCCAGCCTGCCTCACTGAGGGGTGGCTGAATGGCTGAGTTAATTCACGCTTCATCATACACAAACAAGCTTTTTATGACGGTGACTAGACGGCTCTGGCTTTACTCTCATTCTCGCATTGATTGAATTGGTGAGCGCTAATTATTTCAGTCCTTCGTAAGGAGAAGCTAGTAGCTCGTGTTTTGCCAAACAGCTTTCTTCCCTCATCGACCGAACTTAGTTTTACTGTACTTTAAACTCATTATGAGAGAACTCCATCTGGACAAACCGCCATAGGTCTTGCTCATCAAGTTGTGATTACAACTGCAAATCCCCACACTTCACAGGAAGAAGACTCTCAACCACCCAACTGGCAGGATGTGGAACTGACCTCTGTGCCCGCCCTTTACTCCTATGCATACTCTCTATCTGGTATCAACATCATGGTCATTTCCTATAGTCTTGTTTTATTCTCAGGCAGTAGCAGCCTTCAACACTCTATTCTTGGGTTTTGTAGGGCTTATAATCTGCCACAGTTTCAAGTTATTTATTGAAAATGGCATCTGAATTATCACCAAGAATGAGTTTCTTACTTTTTGACCATTTCACTAATCATGTAAGTATCCAATGGGTTAGTTTGGGGATTTTGGAGAGTTGAAATCCAATGGACAGAATCAAATGAAGTTTTAAAGCTGACGACACTCAGACCCCAGGAAAGAAGCGGGAATGCAGGAAGCCATGGCATCCGGAACGCGCACGGTGATCAATGAATCTTTTTTTCCCTAGGGGGAAGAGGTGGTGCGTAACTACGCAAATGGGACAACACATATATGCCTTTATTTGTCTGCCTAATTCCCGAACGTGAAGTGCCGTATCGGAATCAGTTTAGAAATCCTAATCTCCAGCCCAACGGAGGTTGTTTTAAATTCATCCCCTTCCCCAAAGGTGACAAAATGAAGATGAATGTTCTATTTGCTCGTTTAATTTTCACTAAATTCTTATTTTTCTCCCTCTCCGTCTCCTCCTAAATGGGTTCTCTTTCCTCCTTCATTTGGGTGAGTGAATGAATGGATGATGTTGCAAAAACAGTGCCCTCAGATTGCATTTGTCTGCGGAGGAAAAAGCTCAACAGGGTGGCACCAAGGCAATTCGATTTGAACTAACGTGAACTGCATTCCTCCAAAAAGCGACTGCAAGCAGCTGTTAGAATTTCAGGGGGTGGGTTTTGCCCTTTCCTCCACGAAGTTCTTTTTGGGGGTGTTGAATTCTAATTGTTTTGTGTTTGCAATTGCTCCCATTCTTTCCGATTAGCCGTAGTCCATTTAATTACAACCGCGCATTTTCTGGACTCGAAGTGGAATCCACCTCATGTCGTTCCGATAGGCATCATCGACTCATGACTAATGGTCAGAGTAATGACTAGTCACGAAACTACCGGTATGTTTGAGCATGTCCATGCCTGTCGTGTGTGCGTGCAATGGTCTAGTCACCAGTATGTAGTGTCTTTGTTAATCACGGACATGGTGCCCTTATTTTGAGATTGTTCGAGGTTAGCCATAAACGCAATCAGACGGGTGGTTCATTCTCGCACTTAGGTATTTGCAAACCCCCTATTCTTCATCATGGTCCGTTACTGTCGCGCTTTATGAAATAGTTGGGACGTTTGTAGAAGATGATTTAAGGCAGGAGACATTTTGCAGTCTCATGAGGAAAAATCACTAGTATGTACTAGCTTTAGCAGATTTAAACGGGATTTAGTAGAAAATGAAATGACGCTATTGGAGCCTGGTGTAAACTAGCAGACTTTGCTCTCTCCTGGGAGCACCCCTTGCTGCAAAGCTGTCCATCGGCAGGTTAGGATGATCTGGGGAGTTCGGCGAATGCAAACGTTGGGGAACAGTTTTTTAATCTTTTTCTGAGGAGTAGCCCTGGGAGGGTGCGAAGCCTGCTGCCATATATGGTCGGTTTTGGTTGCCCTCGTTGTCCAGAACTTAGCTACAGTAGTCAGTATGCGACTAGGCCTGCGGCAGGGTCCTGCAATTCCTTTTCCCGGAGTCCCCAGGAATTCCGCTAAACAACGAGCGCAATCAGATCGGCTGTGATTATGGTGCTAGTTTCTAGCCTCAGCCGCCTCGTAGTCTCCACAGTAGTTCTTTTCCAGCTGATGCCACTGGATTATTTCACGATGTTCGTGGAGAGCATTGAGTAGCTACCATAAACTCCCCCTTAGCTTGATTGCCGACGCGAATCATGGTACAAATTATTCTTTTTCATGATGAATCAAGTCAGTTCGGTTCTCCTCAGCGTCATCTGAAATCAAACAACCAAATACTTTGTAAAATCATTCTCAACACAGTAGATTCTGGAGTACGAAGATGTGAGCCATAAGCCTTTCCCATGTGTACTTACCTTTGCCACTCTCAAATGTTATTTCCTCTAGCATTAAAGCCTTTCGCAAATTAGGCACACAACTGCATTTATAATTTCATAGTCCTCGTTCAATGGGCTACATATTTACCTCGAAGTAGAAGCTATATTTCCCTTCCAACTTGCAACTTCTGTTTATCCAGCAAATCGCTGCCGAAATGAGAAGCCAAGACTATATGGCGATAGCACTTCCGGTGTTATCTGCCTTTTGTCTCACTTTCTTTCAGTCGTTCACTCGCTCCCTAGCCAGCCAGATAGCTCTCGTCGCTTTTTATGCATTTTCTGCCTCTAATTTTATTCAGGCAAGAATTCTATAGTTTCCTAGTGATTTGGCGTTGAATCGATGCTCTGTTCAGTGTCAGGTTATTTCAATAAACACATTAGGGGTGATTTTAAGCCATTGAAGCATGTATCGAGAAGAATGTTCGAAACGTCTGTTCTACTCTATTACCATGATAAACAGTTCTCTAGGCGTCAGTGACATTGTATGAGGCACACTAAAGTGTCTGTAATACGCTTATACACCTCTTTAACGATTTACTAGCATTGGCTTCGCCATCTGGTTTGCTCTATCACTGCAAAACGCTTCAAATGACATTCTTTAAATTAGAAAATCTTATACCAAGTAGTCCTCTCATATCCTGTAACTTAAATTTCTTCTTTGTAAAATGCAATCACATAGATTGATTCCCATCCCAAGTCTGACCTTCGATCAGAAAGTTATTTTACTCTACCGTTTTTCTTAAAGCTTTGGTATAAAGACACAATTTGAGTTCTTAAGATAGAGTTGCTGATTCAGTAGAACACATTATTTCTGCCATGGATAGCTACTTTCTGGTAGTTTTGTTTTAGTTTCCGTATTTCCGTGTGGATCTATGCACTGAACCTCAACAAATATAAAGGCACATTTTTGCTACGAAGCCTCGTTTATTTATTAACCGTGATCTGTGCGAATTCCTCCGGGATGTCAGCCTAAAGGGGCCTGTGATGAAAGGTACCAATAGATCCTGGCGATGACTTAAATGTTAGTGTGTCTTCTGGTCACGAAAGTCATTGTATCATCAACTACCGCAATCTAGGTGTTGCACTAACGTGAGATTATGCTTGAAACACTCAGGAAGAGCTTCTAGCTGTTGATTGTAGCTCATTATGGCTGTATCCAAATCGAATATGCACCAGTGACTGAAATCCCCCCACTCTTTCTTATGTTTTTTATCAGCTGTCGAGCAGCTCGGTGCTTGCGTACCTTGAGTGGCAGGTACAGCGTTGTTTTGGGAATTAGTCTTGTCAATAAAAAGTGTCCACTAGAGGTGTGATAGGAGGAGAACGCAGAGAAACCGAATGCGTAGTATCCATGTTGCCTTTGATAATGATTGATTGAGCAGTAAGAGTGTCCAGCTCTGTTTTTGCAGCCAGCAACCATAATTGCAATGTGAGTTGATAAGATGGGTGTCCTGCTGTATGGGGTCACTACAAGTAAAGCCTTTTTTTATCTACCCGTAGTCAGTGGAAACTCGAGTTTGCTTGATTTTGCACTAGTGGTTATTACTAACGAGAGTTCTCAAACGGCTGTTGGCCATTTATGTACTCCTGAGTTTGTACCTAGGTCTTTCCCATTTATGCATCCATCTACACCCATTACGCCACTCATGGTGACTTTTTGCATCCTCTCAGTGTTTTCATGGTCTTAGGTGGATGGATGCCATAAAAAGGCTCCGCCTCCTCATATCTCCTACACAATTCCACTCTCCTTCCAATAAGCTTTTCATAATTCATGTATTGCCTTTGTTTTCTACCCTCTTCATTACAATCAATCATCGGGGTGTCTTGGTACATCTAGAGAATGCCATTTTCCGACCAAATTATACAGTCCGGTTCATACCTTAGTGCCAGTTTGGAATAGTTTGGCATTCAGTTTAATTGCCTGGGTGAAAATTCGCACGGTGGCTCACTCCTGGTCCTGGTTGCTAAGGGTGTATTATCTAGTCATTTGATAAACCCCAAAAGTAATCGAACTCATAAAGATTATTTGTCCATGACGCATCCGTTTAATTGGACTGAATTCTTATCCTGCAGTGAATCAGTGAATTCCAGCCACCGAAATGTTATCGGGATATGACAAAACTACCTAAGCGGCTTCCACCATACTTACGTCCGTGTGACCTTTCGGGGAAGGAGGAGGCAGATATGCTTGAGTGAGTGAGGATGGTTTTGTTGAGGGGCCACTCAGGTACACTTTTTCCGCATCCGCTCACCCGTCCAACCCCACACCTCCTCTCTTCCCCCATTGGGATACCACATGACTCAGATCAAGCCCACAGGGGACCGCTCCCTCGGCCCGTGTGTGTCGAGTGTGGGAGAATTATGCCCAGTTAACTCCCTATCGGAGTACTGGCTTTTGTGTCTAAGGTTACGGTGGGAATTCTCTCTAAGTCACCACTATGTCTGTGTGTCGTACATCTCCATAGGTGGGAAATTCAGAACCATGACTGCCAGTTCACTGCACAAAGATTATAGCTCGGGAATCTTGGGCTTCAAAAGTTTATTTTCGGAAATATTAGCTAAATTGGTTTTACGTTATGGAAGGCTCATTATGGGGCACCGGTCTGCAAGATTATTAGGCTAAACTGGGCTCTTGCGTGCTTAGCTGCTCATTTACTGGACTCTATGCTCCATACTTTTGTGTTTTCGTGCAGTCTAAACTCCTTGAAGTACGCCATCATCAAGGTGGTCATGCCTATGTGCCTTTAATTCATCTAACAGGTCAGACCTAGGGGCAACCTCTGGCTGTAGTATTTCTGAATGGTTACACGTGTTTATATTGTGCAATCGTTAAACAAACAGCTGTAATAAAGCTTCCTTCCATTCACTATGCAGCACTTTTATTCAATTAATCCGGATCTAGTTTCTCTGCCTTGCTTGGTCAAGGCAAAAGTGGCTGAATCACTGAGTGTCAATCGGCGTTAGTGGCGGGCTTACCAGCCCGAAGCCACCCTAATAGGCGAGTTTCACTTGTCAATCATCTGTACGCCACCAATAGAATCAGAAGCAGCAATGACGGTGAAATTGACAGTCAACAACGGAATTTCGGACACACAATAAACAACCATTTAGACGACACTACATATTACTCTATAGCTGGTTCTATTACGCTCCTTTCTTCTTTGAAAGTTACGTTTGACTCAAGCTCTATGAATATGCTACTGCATCACGTTAGATTGTATATAAGTAGATTTGTAAAATGAAGGGAGATGAATTTGGTGATTCATCCATTGTCTCGAATTCGGTACCGACACCGTTTTTTAATGTGGTGCCATCCTTTCACAAGACAACCGAGGTTTGTCACTCACAAAGACGGCTGGCAAGCCTTCGTTCCGATTATATTTAAACAAATAAAGCTCTACCGTTTAATCTAAGACGTACATAAACAATCATTAAGCCGAACAGTCTCCCACGTTAACTTCTATCGCCAGAAGCTGGTTCCTTCATTGGGGCTATGAACATTATCGAAGTTCACTTCCAGTAATTTTAACCCCATAATGGCATTTGAATGCATAGTAATTTATTTTTGAGTTTATGGCAGCGAAAGAGCCCGTGATAATTGTGATGAATGTACTCAATTATAGTCTATTTCCACCTTCTCTGCCTGGAAAGAAAGTATCATCTCCCTCTCGCTGTTTGGGGACTCTGTGACTCATGCTGCAAAGTAACTTTGGCAACGAGAGGGAGAGGACACGGCAAAATCTGGGCAGGGGAATCAGAGAGAGGGAATAGAGAAGTGCCACGCAGACAAGGGGGTAGTGTCGAAGGTGCACAAAAACACCTCCATTCTCTACCTCTCTCCCCCACAGTCGTCGGGCTGGTTAGTGATGATGAAGTCGGGCTAATTGGAGCGCCCTGCCCGGCCTCCCACCGCTGAGGCCGCACACAGAGCATGAGTAATGCAACTCCCACTTTCTCGTCTCCTTTTTGCAACGTAATTTTCAACCTCCAACTCCCTCTCTTTCTTCGCCTGATTTGTGACTCCCTAGTCGTTTCCAACTTGTGCTTTTCATGGCTCATTGGAAGCCAGCCCTTTGCGACTCTATTTCAAAACTATTTAAAATTTATTTGTAGAATTTGAGTGGCTTATGAATTGTAACTCTCTGATAGATAACTCCATGGCTATTGCAACGAAGTCGTACAGTAAGCCGTTCCAACTCTTCTAAAGAAAACATTATTTCGATAACAACCTTCTAAAGGAGCCTTGAAACGATGGCCCAACTGCTAAATGGACTTCATATTTCACATAATTATCACTTTGGTTTAATGATGTCCAAAATAATATAGATGTGCTGCTAACTTGTTCACAACTGGTTCCCAAAAAATTACAGGAAATGTTGGGCTTTGGCTTGAACTTTTGCACTGACCTAGTACAACGCCTTTGTATATACGAAGGCAAATACCAATGCTATTTAATTTATCTGAGATAAACCATGAATGAAAGGTCAACTATGTGTACTATCTATGTCGCTCAGGTCAGTGAAGTTTCAAAAGTATAAACCATAGCGAAAATTTTTTTTTGTAAATCTGATCATTTCCAGGGTCTGTGCACTTTGGCTTTGTTTAGTATTTTTGAGCCTTTGGGGACTCAGCGTATGTCAAGGGAGAGTGTTATTTGATGTATCTTCAATTTACTGAGTGGAGTTGTTGTGGGAAGGCGTTTTGATACCTCTTAAGACTGATGTAATTGTGAGTCGTATGAAAAGTACGTCGGTGTTACTCGGAGGCGTTTTACTAGAATTTGAGATGAGCTGTAGTTTAGTGCCTTAAATAAATAATTCTTAAACGAGGTCATATATCGATTAGGCCCAGGAGTCCTTGCAGCTGGAGGATCCCTGATGCGGTCCCTGGAGCGTCTGTTGGACTCCCTCCTCCCCACCCACAACCGCGGCGGCGGTAGCGGTCTCTGCGTACCTCGGTCACGCAGCGGCGGCGATCAGCGAACAAATCGACCTTGTCGTCCGGGGACGTCCCTGAGGGACCTCATTCTCCAGCAGATCTTCGAGCTCCTCTCAAACCTGGCTTGGTCTAGCGAAGCTGTTGGCTTCCTTGCTAAGGTAAACGGTTTCATGAGTGCCACGATAAAACCCCAGAACTTGCGCTAGCAGCGCGCTGGTATAGACTTCAGAAGGCGGAGGTTCTCGGCTCACAAACAAATGGTAGGAAATGTAAAAGAGGAAGAGTGGATATTCTTAACGATCTTCTCTGCTTTCATTTAATTTAACATACATACCTGCGTATGATTTTTCTATGCATGACATTCATGTTTCAGTCAAATTCAACCATTGCTCCTAGCGCGTTTGCCATTTATTTACTCATCCACTCCCTGATTGATTCTTTTTATTTTTAAAAGCGAATTAAACCCTTGTCAAATGAGTTTCGCGGAAAGGTCCCAGTAGTTTTCTTGGGCTTTTAAATTTAGTCCTGTGGGCAAGTAAAATGAGGGATGTTCTTTTGTTGTTACTAATAGCCTCCTATATTGTTTCTAGATAACCCTAAACTCCCTTGGTTTTTATCTAAACCCTCCCTTATATATTCCTTAATAACTTTAAGTTTGGGCTTTTTAAACATGTTAAATTGTCTGGAATGAAACTCAACGACCCTGCTTGAAAAACTAGGAAATTAGAATTGCAGTTGGTGCAAGTTAACACCATAATTTTATCTCCTCTGGCTGGGACTGCATTCCGCTTATAACGGCTGTTCCGGTTCACTTTGGAGAATTTATATTTTCAATCTGTTTGCAGCTTATGTAACACTGAATTGCGCACATATTTTGCTTATTGAAAAATACGGCGTAAATGGGTTGACTCACGTTTGCTGTCGCCAATTGCTAGGCTATCCTAGAAATGATGTAGTCTAATATAGTTCAACTCGTCTCAATAAATTTCCATTTTAAACTTTGTAAATTTCCCTAGGGTAGAGTTATTTTCGGTGGATACACTTCAATTTAACTCAATGGTGCTCGAGTCCTTCTGAATGAAGGCACTGTTAATATAGGGATTATTAATTACCATTTGGCCTTGATGTTAATGCAAGCAGCAGTAAACCAGCATAACCTGTGGATCGAAATCCTGAAGATCAGCTATATTTTTGCAATGCGAGCGATAGATAAACTGGCCTTGAAATTGGGAAACTTGAGGTATAAAAAGTTCGTTTTCTACTAATTGTGAGCATTTTCCTCTGTCTACAGTCCTTTCGTCCATTTAAAGTTGTTTGCAGTTTCATAGCTTATAGGTGCCATAGAAGATATAAATGTAAAATGTGGACTCTCTTAAGCCATTTCAAGCAGTTTCTGCATAATTAAATATGAACATTATTTGGATCAATGAAGCGTCTAACCAATATTGGCCGATTAATTATTTTAACTATTGAATTACTAAGAACTTTTAGAATTGTTGATAAAAATGTCGCTTGGTGATGCTACAAACACGCGCCCTGTGTTGTACACTGCCAAAATGTAAGGTGACACGAGATTGCTTTGCCAGCAGTGCACTTACACTTTAGGCTACCTAGCTGAAGTTATTTTACTCCCATTTGATAGACCAAGGCTCTTTCCCACTTCACGGCGTTGGATGCAAAGACCCTGGCCCGAGTCCCGAGGGACCAACACCTGCCGCAGCTCTGGTTGCGCTTCATCGCTAATTTGACATTCACCCGCGAGGGACAGCTGCTTTTGCTCAACTCACAGGGTATTTGACTCACATTTGGCTTCCATCCTTTTTTGGGGCTTGCATTGCATTCAAATCCCTCATAGCTAATGTGGAATAGTCTTCGCCTCTATGTTTCACAATTTTAATCTATACTACACCACAACTCATCAGGGCTTCTTGACCGTGATTGTGAGGCTTCAACGGGTTTTTTTCTTTTTTGTGAATGCCTTTCACGTTTGTTTTGTATGTGTACGTCACACCACTTTAAAGTCTCGGGTTTATCCTTCCCTAGATAGTATTTCTGAACAAATGATCAGACCTATTAAAATAGGGACATGTCCTAATTTTATACGTTGTAAAACGCCTGCTTCTGTGGGAGACGCCATTTCAACCAGCAAAAAGTAATTTAGAGGGAGTCAGAGTTGCGTTCAACCGCAAGCAGGGTTTTATGTCACCTCAACGCTATGCAATTTTATGGCCCCAGTGACGCCAGTGTTTCAACACGCTAGCGTACACCTCCCCTGCCATGGCAACGGCATGTTGGCTCTTTGAACGACTCTACAGCCACATTTTCACTCTAACTTACGGTCTAGAGTTGCACAATTGGTATAAAAGTCATCACGGAGGATGGGCTGATGAAAAGGCGAAACGACATCAAATGTCTGACTTTTTGGGTATTGCGAGAAGGAACTCCAGGGATGACGAGCAACTGCCTCTCAGCGCTTGAAGCTACAACTCTAAAGGGCGCTCTGTACACACCGTCGGTAAGTTGCAGCTGCTAAGGGTGGATGCTTAGAGGTTTTTGGCTCGGTAGTGCCTGTTGAGCTTTGGATCTGAGGTCAAATTCGCAAGCATCATCGGACTTCATCCCTCCATATGGGGAAGGCTCCCAAGTCATACGCCCTACTAAAGTGGGAAATCCAAATTATGGCTTATGGTTTGTCACCAAGGAACCAGATGGAAGCTTAGGGACTCATAAAGGTATCCCTTAACGGTCATAAAACTTCATCTATTCGTGCGTGAATATCGGTAGATTCTGACATAGACCATTTAAGCATTCCGATTTTTGCGGTTCGAGAGCCTTTCAATTGCCTACTGTAGGCGTTGTGGCGATGCTGGTGGAACATGCGAGGTTCTGGCCGGAAGGAGAACCCCGTTTCCTGGTATTCCTGAGTCTTCAGAACCTCTGTGGTTGCACAAACTTCAAAACGCACCTGTACAAAGAGGGCAAGTTCCGTGAATTTCAATATCATTCGATACTCCATTAAAAAGCCGTAGTTTCTCGCTATTCAATGTTTCGAAGTTGTTTTGCTTATTGGTTTACATGTTCATTTTTTGTTAGATTGCATTCGATCGGCCATTAGCCGGCTCCTTCACTAACATACCCGTTCCTTTCAATAAAATAGAGACACTCATGGGCTGTGTAAAATGTTCAGTCCCCGGGTATTTTAGAGCCTCTGCTTCTCTTGTCTTCTTAGATTACGTACTCTCCAGTTTTATGAAAGATTCAAATCTACCGATAGATATTGGGGACATTAACCCTAGCCATTTTTGGAGCTTATTACCAACTCGAATGTTGAACTGAATTTAATGCGCTTTTCCTGAAGTACTTAGGAAACATTATTTCCATTTAAGTTGCTTATTTTTAACTTCAGCCTTCCTGTCCAGTACATTGAAAAAGTTGTTTTTGCTGTGACAGTTTCAATTTAGGCATTCACGTTCACCTCACTCGCTCGGGAGGAGAGCGTCGTAATTCTCAACAACAGACCAAAATAAGTCAAAATGACGTAGTTTATGGAAGAAAGATGATTCTCAGTGCCCCAAGTTGTATTGGTGATAAATAGTGACCGTTCCATTCTGATTTTGGTCCACTAGGCGCCTATTTGCATGATTATTGTTACATCAGCTTGCTTCAATATGATCATCAGCTTTAGTTGAAATATTTTGTACTATTCGGCTACTAATCAAGTCTGGCACTCTTCTTCACTGGTCGTTATGACTACATCCATAAGGTGATTATTCAAGAATTTGATTTATTTTGAAATTTCCTGAATAACTTTCAGACTGCTCCTTGTCCGCTTAAAAATTGAAGCATTTGTGGTGAACTTGACTTACAATGAGCAAAAATCCATCCCGAAAAGATTTTCTAATTCCGCAAAACTAGCGAACTAAGGAAGGCGTTGACATGAATTAAGGGCGTATAAATAGGATCTTCTATAGTGAATATCGCTAAACGTCTATTAGGTCCGTCAGATGAGACTGTTTTCCCCAAGAATGTATTGTTTTTGGCATCCTGGAATGTACAATAGCAAGGGTTTGCACATGAATGTAGGATTTAGAAGGAGTTGCATAAACTGGTTGCCCGTAAATGTCATTCAGCTACCAGTTGTCCAGACAACCTGCTTTACGGCCACACCTAGGTGGTGGACCCTTCGGGATTTCGACGATCTTGAAAACAATCTTCAGTAAAACCAATTTGGTTTTTAACTCCATCAACCGGTTTTGGGACTATTCAGTGCTCCTTAATTATTTATAGTCCTGCACAGAAAGTGAGTCACGATAAGTAAAGAAAACCTTAACATGTTCCAATTGGTAGGATTAAATATTCAGAGAGCTTTTTTCTTCCAAGTATCGTGTTGTTTAAAATACAGGGCATTTTTATCAAACGTGTACAGGAGAAATGATCTGTTTCTGAAGACAGGGATTTTCGTGTAATCCTTAAGTTGCATTACCAGATTATTAAAATCGAACTAGTAGAGTCCATTCGTTAGTTGGGGACCTCATGGAAGATTAAAGTGTTGGAAATTTCCCTCGCGATAATCGAGTCTTTAATTGGTGGTGCATTAGTCAGCTAGTTGAGGAAGTACAATTAGCGAAAAGGGAAATGCAGTTTTTTCGAGTCCAGTGAAATCACTTTCTTCTTTCCGCCTCCACGATGGCAGTTTTCTCCTTTCCTCGATTTCCTCGCCATTATTTGAAGTGTTCGTCTCAATAATGGACGTGTGCTCCTCTGCCAAGACCTGTGAGTCTCTGTCGGCTCTAGTCACAGACAAACGAGACCACATTCTTTCCTGCTCTTCGAGCCATTAAATCCGTAAACTCAGCATATTAGGAGAAGCTACTTTGAGCTGTAAATACATTCTGCTATCTAGCACTGGGATCTTTTTCCAGCATTTTCTATCGACTTAATTGTCTTGCCGAGATCTCAGCCCGCTTGTGTGTTTATCCCAAGGGTAGTCAGAAACTTATTATAACTATCATTTTATGTTCTTTTAGCTTGGGTTCTATTTAGAACAACTTTAAATGACAAATTTTTGCTCCTACTCTCAACTTTCTATTGTGATCTGAGAGGACTGATTGACGAGCTACCTTCGGTATTTTTGGCAGTGAGTAATGACTTTAGCTCTTGAATTATTGGTAGTGCTTGAAAAGCGATTCTTAAGAGGACTGTTTCGCAAATACGTAGTGTAGGATTTATTGGTTTAAAGTAAGGTTGGGTGGGTTCGTTGCCCTTTAATATATATATATTTGGTTTATACCTCTGGTCCGTAAACCTTTCGACCCAATCATCGTTACAAAGCTCTCCAGGGGTCATATTCACGGAGTTCCCTAAAGTTTCAACTGCTCATTCGGAATAGCTTCAAAATTAGCGAAACATCACGGCAACTTGAGTGGGCTCGTGCACAGGAAACGTGATCCTTAAAAGACCGGAAACTCTCCTGCATAGTTTCGAAAAAGTCCGCAGTGGTCAGGAATTAGTACTTCCTCATTCATAACGTTAGCTTCAAAATAAGGCAATGGGAACTGCGCAGAAAATGTAGATGAAGTCTTACTGATAGCTAAAATATAGTTAATAAACCCGCTTAAAGCGATGTGTTGATAGCGGTTCTTCGTCATGCCGGCAGCGGGAGTTCGATGTTATATCAGAGAAAAAAGCTTCATTGAAAAGCGGCCCTATCTATAACCATGATTTTTCGATAGTGAAAATAGCATGAATCACTCTCCATTTTCCAGTGGTTCATTTTTCTAGGGAGTGGAGCACTGGAAGTGTTTGCCTCTGCCCTCGAGCCCTCAACCAACCCGCCTGAGGTTCTCCTTCAAGTCCTGACTGCACTCAGCAACGCTGCCTACAACTGCACAAAGGTTTGTGCCACTCCCCACTCGTGCGCCTAGACGATTCTTCCGTTCCTTTGTCTGTCTGAATTTCTTTGGCCAATTAGACTACCGGAACAATTGTAAGGTGATTGTGCATGTACCTTCTCAGTGCATTTGTATAAATCAGGTGCACTCCGACAATGATTCGTTGCATATTTACGCACTGTGAGTCATTGCCTCCCTTCGTTTGAACAGCCCGACCTGCGTTTTTACCAGCGGCTTCTTTGTGCAATCACACGACGGCAATCTCTAAACCACTTTTCTGGCCAAGAAGTCAACTTTTAGCTGACCTCACTTCTGAGCTAGGCTTTGAGATGAATTGTAGTTGGGTGAAAAGCTACAATCAGTTGTCCCTGGGTGGAGATGCCAGCTAATTATCCCGTTCATACCTCTCCCTCTCTCTCGATTGGACATAAATTGATAACTTTCACTTCGAGAATCCAGACAGTCTGTGTGCTCCACCCGTGTCTAGACTGCCAGTGGAATCCTCTAATAAGCCACCCAGTGCAGACCTGTAATTATTCACCTCTACCTCTTAGTGTTTCCCCCACTACTCCTCACTAACCGAACACTCTTTTGGGCTCGTACGAGTAGAAATGGTTGACATGGCGAGCAGTGATTGTTTGAGTCACTGGCGTAGATTGGCCTCGAGGCATGACCGTTTTGTACGTCGACAGCAAAATCCGGATTCTTGACTAGGTTTTGTTGGTAAGGAAGTCGAAAAGCTGCCAACTCTAGAGGTTAAATTTCGGGGCTCTTGGTGTGAAAACTCAACTTGCAGTGACATGAATAGAACAGTTAGCAGTTATGTTGGATGCCTACCTACCTCAGTACCTCTTGCCAGGTCAATGGTGTGAACGAAGATGAAGAAGATGGACGAAGGGAAGACACAGGGACTGGGAAAGGGCAGTGGGACTGGTAAGGGTGAGTCGACAGTTTCCCGTCTAATTGGCGGAGACGCACATAAGGTGGAGTGGGCGTGTCCCCCCGCTCACTCAAACTATCAATCTCGCCTGCCTTCCGCTCCCGCATGTGAGAGGGAGAAGGTGCACTTCGCTCCCATCAATCTACCATCCCGAGGTCTGTCCCTTCGGTTTTTCTTGCAATCATTAATCCGAATTAGGATGGCTCCCTAATCGCGAACAGGGTTGGAAGATTAATCGCTTGCGTCTCTCAGTTAATTGCCATTTCATATAACTCAAAATGAACGGGTTTTCTGACTGGATATTTGGTGTTACAACTTACCTTGTCGGCTTTTTTGTACAACTGGATAAGTCGTAGAAGTTCTATGTCTTGGCTCTCACGCAAGTCCTGTGTGTGCCAGCATGAGCTTCATCAATTGTAAGCATATCCAGCCAAGTGAGGTGAAATCTTCACATTTCAGCATTTAATTATGGAATAATTATTGGCTACCAAGTTTGTAGCCTTAGCGAACCTAATAGTTAATACAGAATGTTAGTTCAGTAGCCTTTATGAATGTGCAAAGTTGTGTTAGTTAAAGCAAGATCTCGAAATTTTAAGGACCATATGATTTTCCCCTAGACTGAAGACGAAGAGATATGAAAGATGTCGCAGAATAGATAGGTTCTCTGGAGCAGGAAATTTGTTGTTTCCCCTCTTGATATGGGGACTTGGAACCTTTTAGTAAGATACCCTTACAGCTAAGGACCAATAAACCCCATGGTTAGCGCCAATTTCAGTAAAATTCCGCTGCAGACCCTGAAATTCTGCTCCCTTAAGAAGTGGTCAACTGCTATCGATTATACCTTTATCCTTGAATCCATGACAATCCAGTTTACCTTTCTGTCATGGACGTGACGATCACCAATTGCAGTGTTTGCCGAGTGTTGAGCTAAATCACCTCTCGACTACTTTCCTTAGACACGTGTTCTTCTCAAGAAGGAGGGATTCGTGCAGCGTCTGGCGAATTTGGAGTCCTACTTCCGAACCGGTGGGATGGACAATCGACTCGGTCTGCTCCCTCTCGTTCAGCTGCTGCTCGCTGCACTGACCGGTTGATCAAGTCATCGTATCGTAGTCGGATTATATAGTCTTCGTAAATCTTGGAATAAATAACTTGTTACGTTTTCTTACCTGTGCTTGTTCGGGGCTATGTGATGCGTGTAATGTCCAGTAGCACCTATCATGCTCTATATTGTACATTTCATTAAGACCAAGCTCTCGATTCTTGTTCACTGCAGCTGTGAGAAACTGTGAATAGCAGCAGCAGGAAGTCACTCTTTGGTGTAAGAACACTAGGAAGTTTGAGTGACATCCTGAGGATTACCGAAGTTAGCACCAAGCTGATCAAGAACAAGGGTGAGGATATTTACTCAACAAGGATGAGATTCCGTAGTTCATACTATAGTTTTTGCTCTTACGGGCCTTAAAAAATCCCTCAGTGTCCAGTAGATTCTACTTAAAAAAACGATCAAGAAGTGATAGAACCCAAATACAGCTTGTAGGGAACTGGCTAAAGGTCTTCCTCGGTGTGCACTCGTCGATATTCGCTCTGACGTCCACGTCGAATGTTTATCCTCAGCAGTATCCGGCGTAACTATGCGATGTCTCCACATTTTGGAAGAGATGAATTCAAGACACTGATCAGATGTTAACACTCTTGATTCGTGAATGGTCAGCTTGTTTGGTGGATCTCAGGCCACAGTTGTAACCAGGCAGCATCATTTCACTGTTTAGCATGATACACCTCAACTTGATAGCTAATCACCTTCGCCTAATCATTGCCTTGGCCGGTCGAAAGGCCGAACACAACTCAGATAAGCACTGATTTTAGGCATCCAATCAGCGTCAGGTAGCGGAGTTCAATAGTCTACAATTCAATACCTTGCAAAGAACTGGAAATTCAAGAGCATATTAATGAACTTCTATTAATCTATCTCTTTTGCTGTCGCTATCTCTGCAGAACAAATCCAATTTCTTCTCGTTACTTGATTCGTATAGTTAACCGCTACAGCATATTAAAATTATGCTTTCGTAACTAGAAGTTTGTTAATTAGTTAATTGGACTTTTTAAATTAATTGGATAAATACCCACTTATTTTGGATGTGAAATCTAATAGGTTGACCATTTGAAAATAGTCATAGAGATATGGGTAAATTGTTTGAAAAACTTGTCAAATATTCAAAAAGGATAGATGTTAGCAGGCCTGTGTTTCAAACTGGGAGAACTAGACTTCCAAATCACTCCATGACAATGAAATTACCAGGATTGAAGCACGCATTTAAGGCCATTTTTAGAGACCATTTATAAAAGATCACTCGAAAGTTGGCTGGATTTGAAAAATAACCATATGGGCTTACTTTTTCATGGTAAATGTAAATGCATGTAAATGAAATAAGTCTCATTTTAACAGAATTAATGTCATCTAGAACAAAAGCACCAATGGCTTAATTAGTTAATTATTTTTTCAGCCTTGTCTGGACGCAGTTCCTCTAGAACTTGTGAGATCTGCATCCAAACTCACAACACTCAAGCATAAATGCGTCCCAACACCAATCCAATCCAAATCCTGAACATTTTACTCGACATTACTTCCACTTAGTCCTCTAGTTCCGATACAAATTAAGCCAACGCCGCCACATCGGTAAAATAAAACATCAATCCTCCGCAGTGCAAAGTAATCCTCTTCCGCTCGGCTAGCTGTTCGTTTTCCTGATTAACGTTTCTCGCCACTTTGGCTACTCTACCAAGGACTGAAGCAGCAGCCTTGCAGTTTTGCAGTCTGAACGAACGGTCTGTGTGCGTGCCCACCACTGTTGCTCATGCTACTTCGCCCTCGAATAAGTCACTCTGCTTTGCCGAGCCACTGACACAGTTAATTGTAACTCCTAGCCGATTTTCACCTCTTTTGATACCCTCTATAGAATGGCTTCTCCATTTAACATCTTGGTGATGAAGCTAGGAGCATAAAATGCACACATCATCATTCCGGGAAGCAGCAAGCCAGCTAACTATTTTCTGGAGGCTTAGGCGCCGTTAGCCGAGACTGTTCGTTAACAGCCTCACTTCACGGGGTTTCAGCCTTTGTAAAAGCCATTCAAGATACCTCTGCCACTGGAGGCTGCATGTTTATGGTTGGTTCCTACCCTATTTAAACACTGATATTTTACTTTAAAAATCTGAACTATTGACAGATTTTAATATTGCATAGGTCGTTTTCCTATTTCGTTTTAAGTTATTTGAGAAAAACTCATCCACTAGAAAGTTCTACTTACCTTTTTATGTGTTACTATTCTCTTCAAATGTTGTGTCGCTTCTAACACGTGAAATAACTTTTCTTTTAAAGGTGGTATGAATAAGCACGGTTGGCCTAGATGAAGTTAGATGATATTTCCTAATGAAATGCAGAATGGTAGAACCCCATATACTGCTTACGTAAACTAAATACCGAATGAAAATGCATACATAGTCCATTTCGAGGCTATCCGATTCCGCAAATACATTCACTACTTATTTTGTTAACTGTTTGAACATGCGTGAACAACATCAAGGCTCATAGCGACTGCATTACCGAGAATATGAATATTATGACCCACGCATAATAGGCTTGCTAAATTAGGCAGGGGCACAGGTTTATAGAACGAGTTTTTAATTGGAAGGGTAAGACAATGTTCGGTTGTGCTCTGAGGAAATTTATTGGCCTCAATACCGAAAATTCACTATTTAAAAAAACGGATTTAATCTAAAGTAGCCCAGAGTTTTCTTAAGCATTCAGTTAGTTTGTTGTTTAATGGCTGTGCGAAGGCGTTTTGAAACCAGTCATAAAATATTTTATACATTAAAAGGGAGTAAGGTTTAGCTCCATGATAGCTTCAGGGAAACTGAAATCTAGATTACCCAAGTAGCACGTTCCTCTGAATTCGGTACCTCACTCAGTCCTACCTCCATTACCTATTCTGGGGATCAAAAAGAGAAGACTCATTTAAATTTACCAATTATTCACTCACTTTCACTTTTAAAGTTTCTGGCATAGAAATACACAAAGGAATAGCTGAAAGCCAGTAGGTGTACTGAAGCTTGGAATCTTACCGGTAACGATCCTAAAAAGTTGGTATTATATTAATACCATTGCCATTTGAAGGATAAATGTCCACTTTCCGGGTATCAAAAAATGTTAGCCGTAAATTAAGTTTTCAAGGATTTATAGGGCGCTACCTTCGACCTAGAATAGGCAATAGCAAATACAATTTGAATGCTTAACATCGATTCCGCTAAAGGAAATCAGATGTCAGATTTAATTAGAGGGACTGGAATCGCTCAGGATTTCTCTAGCCTCTCTGACGCAACTACTTCTATTGCCATTTCTTATTTTGGCAGCTGTTTGCTGCAGTGTATACTTTAATTCCTCCACAATTATATTATGCTAAAAGTCTCAATTAAAATGGCAGAATTAGAAGCCAAGACATACATCAAATAGAACAATTTAAATAATCAAACAAACTGATTGTGGGTATGCATTCACAGCGAGGGTAAAATTCTGCATTCTTACTACTGCTACTGCGGAGTTCTCGTTGATAGGGGAATGAATTAATCAATCATTTGTCTTCTTCAACAGAATTTTCCCACATCGGTGCACAACTTCGTGATTCCATGCAGCGAAAATGCGATTCTGTCGCATCTTCTCAATGCGCAGCCCTCAAAACTAGTAACAAGTCCTTAAAAGACGCCTGTGGCACGCTGTTCCGCCCAACTGTCGTGTCAAGTTTAGCAACGTTAATGGCTTCCTGGCCAGTCTTTGTGCCACAAAGACCCTTCGAGTGACTCTTCCGTAGTCACCGTTTCTACTCGGAACAAATCTCTTCATAGTTAACTTTAAACTGATCACATACTTAAACTTCACTCCAATAAATGCACTGAAACAGGTCAACTGCACAAATGTTCAGATCACCACATGCCTCTTAAAAGCTCGGCCTCCTAATCAGAATTTTTTCTATATTATTGGATTTCAGCATACCCGATTGAGAGAAAAGACCTGTCTGTAAATTGGGAGAAATACAACGTGGGAAGACTCTCATCTCCCATGCGCCTCTGTAGGGGTGCCTTCAGGCAACTACGGGGCTTGGAAAACAGAGTAGAGTTGTTTATTTTCGCTGGATGGTTGTGTCTATAAAAAGTTAAGCCGAAGGCGCGTAGTATTTACAGCGGGTCACTAATACGTAACGGTAGCAGCTAGTGAACAGGTTAGGCGTCCAGCTGCTTTTGCACCCAACACCATGCGAGTCGATGAGCTGAGGGCCCAGATGTGTGGAGCGTTTGTGAAGCACCAATAAAAGAGCATTTTTCATTGCTATATATTCGATACAGATATGGGAGGATATCCTTCTCAAATTTCGATAATTCGGCCTTGAGTCATTGCCTTAAAACCGCGCCCCAATCATTAGCCACAGAGAGCGGCTTACAAGCACTTGCTTTTTTAGCAGGTTGCATTAAAAACCCCTCTTTGATGTTAGTTGAGAATCCCACTGGTTGAAACCACGTTTTTTAATCTACCGATTTCCGCCAGAACATTTCCCCACACAGAAAAAAATTGGACTCTGTGAGTGTAGATCTGAGTTTCCCTGTTTGTCCGAAATCACATAAACTCAACTTTCCCACCACACTGGTCGACTGAGCTTCTTCCGATCTGTGAAATTGTGAGCCCGGTGGAATATCCGAAAGTGGAGAATGAACACCTCCAGAAACTTATTTTAAGAAGTCTTAACCTACACCTTTAATAGATCAATTACTAACTGCACTTTATTGTAATTAAACCCCTGCTTTGAGTAAAGGACAGAGAACTAACGCAGTGCTAAAACTTTAAACTTTCTCGATCAGTTCATCAGTGATTATTTATAGAAGCGGACAATTGGCTAAGCTCTAGTTTTTAATACTATGACTACTTCTCTTGAAATTTATCAGAAGAGGTGTCAATCATTGTCCTCTACTCAGAAGCTCTCCTTCAGTTTTTGCCAAATCGCATTACTCGTATTTGAAGAAGTGCACCCTTTCTGTGCATAAGTTGAATTCCACTTCTATAATTTTCACTCTTAAATTGCATTTTCCATTATAAGCGGTTCTTTGTAAGCCACCATTTTAATGGGTATGCGTGCATTTTTTTTTGGGGGGGAGGGGGGGGGTAAAACTGAAGGTGTAGATTGTGTGTAAATTGAGTGGCTGAGCTGCTCTTAAAAGTATTCTAAATGTGAACTTTGAACTTTACACTGTATTAGAAAAAGAAGCTTCTACAACTATGGCAGACAATTTATGGGGTTTGGTATCAGTCCAAAGAACCAGGACTAATAAGTAGAATTGTAGTTCAAGGTGTCGTGTCTAACTAAAAAATCCCAGTGGCAATGATTCTGCTACTACTGTCAGTGCTTAAAAGCATCACCATCACCTCAGTTAAGAGAGGGAGGGTTGGGCGGACACGAACCGAGCATTGAGTGACGCATAGTCTGCCAATTAACCACTTTTTAGTCGACAAAACGACACTGTAGCAAGCGGAGAGAGGGATGCCTCGTCCTGGTTATGTTCCTCTCCCCTCCCCCCCACCACCTCTCTCTAATGAATCACCTATGCGCCCTTCCTCCACCTCACCCACACTTGGTTGTCAACTTCTTATGGTCGCGAATCCTCCTCCCCTCACCCCAGCGTTCGTTTCTAATGTCGCCTTTGCGTGTGTGTGCGCACTGCACAGCCCCACGATTTTGGACCGGGGAAGCGGACAATTTATGGTCAGAGGAGGGAGAGGTGAGAGTTCTGCCCGAACACGCGTCTGTGTTTGTATTAGAGGCTGTCGTGCAGTGCCAAACCCTTCTGTTAATTGGGCCAAGCACCGATTAGTTAATACCCAAGCGCCGTCAGCTAGCATGGCAGTCATTCCAACCCCTTGAGATGTCTCGATGACTGGAGTGTTTAGCTTTCCGTTAATGATGTCGGACCTCCTTCTTTTCACAGTATCGCCTGTCTCTGAGTGACATGACTTTTCTAGATAAAAGTATTACTGATGCCAGATTGGAGGATAGTCCCCTCTGAGATGGCATGGGCCTCCGATGCTAGTCCATAATGACCTTCAAGCAAGCTATTTGGATCTCCTCCGTCGATTAGTAAGTCTGTCTGGCGAAAAGACAGACTTTAATACTACTTGTCTCTTTCATCGAAAAGCCTCTTAAAGCACTAAAAATGTTCCCGTTTATCTCCTTTTCCACATTACATGCGGAGGTACAACGAATATTCTGTCTTTTATGAAAACCTGCCAGATAGTTGGAAATTATTGCGCTGTATACATATCAACTTCCAACCTCTGACTCTTGGAGGTGCTCACCACTGTTTCAACAAATTATATGCAACAATTACTTGACTTTTCGCTGAGGGCTAGCAGGTACTAACAATCCAATTTACAGTCTAAACAATTTCGACAACTTATCACATTCTGGCTAACTTGAATCTAAGCCGCTATTTCGTACCAGAAGGTATATTATGTGCATTTTTCATCAACGATGAAAATTGAAATGAAAGCTAGTTCGATGTGGTGTAACTGTCTGACTTTTTAGATACAGTAAGTGTATACGCTTTCAGTACAGTACGAAAATCTAGAAATAAATGTTAGGGCATTTTATTAAGTCAAGGGGTCAGATCAAGCCTTAGTTTTCAATTTAAAATTAACTTCATAGTGTTGTAGATGACTATAATTAAAATGTCTTGGATTTCGTTACGCTGAGACTGAAACGAATCATAGGAATTCAACTTCGAGCTTTCTCTGGGCTTCGTAATCAAAAACTGCCTGGAAAATTAAGGAGAATTTTGGAGCTTCACAGTAGATTTGTCCAGTCTATTCTGAGTTCTATAAAACTGGGTAAAACTGAGCATTACCACACTAAACAACAACTTTAAAATGTAGTTTAGTGTGGGGGAGAGGGGGATTTGTGGCGGAAGTTGGTCAGATGTGTTTCTCTGCTAAGGAAATCCCTCAGTTCAACCAAGCATCCTATGCCTGAGAGCCTTTTTCTACTGCATTAATAAGTAGGTTAAACCTACCACACATAGACATGGTTTGAAGTATTTTCCCAGTTAACATACTCGAAATGAGTTCAAAAAATACTAACAATGATAACGGGGAATCAGCAAGGCTTACAGTAAAGGTCCTTCATCCTTGAAGCTAATAAGTGAATAATGTACATGAAACAGCTAAAATGAAGTTAGGCCTTGCATGCAAAAAAGTTAGAAAGTTGATAGAAATTCCGACAACTATAAGAAGAGATCAGTCTTGTGCGGCACCATGGGAAGTGTCCAGATTTCGAGCAGTGTCATTTATCCATTTGAAATTAGGGTTGAAGCCTCTTAAGCATTAAATTCCTTTGGGTCCAACACTTTGCAACTGAACATGAACAGGCAAAAATGGTCAAGCTTGGAATGACAATTTCAAAACTAGAAATCAGTGTTTGTAATGCTTAACGAATTTCCTCCAAGGAGCTCTGGAAATATACAAACGAAAGATAGTGTTTACCACCATTCATTTGCTGTATCCACTGCTCAGACTTTTCCTCAATATACTACATCATTAATGCTATCAATTTTTTAAGCAAACATGTTTTAACCACAATTATGTTGCATTCATTGCCCCGGTTCTGGGTGATTGCCAGCCAACTTTATCACGATTTTAGCCAATCTAAAGATCCGTTAAGACGGCTCTTACACACTGATGTTAATCTGCTTGCTCCACGTCACCTGGAAAAAATAAGTCTCAATTTTTTGCTTGCACTGGAGAGGCCGGCATTTAAACAAACATAAACTGATTGCGAATTTTCCGACCTACTGGCCAGCTAATACGGTGAAATGGCTTAGCTGCAATAATCATATTCTGGAAGTAGATAAATGACTATTTTATTTAATGTACTCAGAATAAAAATAAAATCAAAGTCACATACATACTTAATATCTTGAGTAGAAATCCATACTGATTTTTAGAAGACATACTATATTTTAAATCGTTACCATGACCTCTATGGAAGGGAAAATTAGAACCTCCTTCTCTTCGGCTATTTTCCTTTAATTTCTTCCTAAAACAAGCAATTATCGGCTTGCGATAACAGAAGTAGAAGGTACTTCAAACATCGTCAACAATCGGAGAGCTTCCAAATCACTTAAATATTACAAACTCATCGAATAGACTCCCACCTCCCTCCATCCCTAAGTGTGATCAAAGCTATAAGACATTTTTCCAAAGCAAGTCACTTGACAAGAAGGAAAAACAGTCTAGCATACAGTCTGGGTGTGGTTTCGAATGAGGTTCCACTTCCACATTGACCGCTAATAAACTTGTGAATTAGTGGGAGGTCATTTTATTGCAGTCTAAAGTACTTTTCTATCCAAAAAGTTTATGGGTAATTTAAATACGTTGATTTCAGTTGATTAACTCTAATTTAATGAGAAACAGGTTCAAATGCATCAATGGATAATACTAAATGGTGGCAGAGGTTCCGTCTACTATTTACCACTGTAAGCCTATCTAAACACTGAGAATTTTTATAAATTAGACATAGATTCATTCCGATTGATTCATACTCATCTAAGCATTTCACCAACATTATTTCGAGTTGGAAGACATGAATTTCTATTGGTACATTTAACAGTTCATTTGTAAAACGCTGCTGGAGCTGCAGTATTCAAAAATTTAGTTATTTAGTGATATTTTTAATTGGCATAACTAACTTTTATCAAATGAGGCTGTCAGTACAGCATATAAGTTGCTATAATCTTGCATTCTTGTATTGCTTACCATTAATACTACGTTTTCAGAAAGTGACAGAGAGAAAAATGAAAAATCCTGATCTTTCGAAGGCCCTTTGAAATTTCGCTAGGCTGAAATTGGTTGGAAATAAAGGCAAACAGACCGGCCTTTTTATCTCTAAGTGCTCTTAAGGAGGAGTGGGAGGAGGTTAGTCCTGGCGGATACACTGTCGAATCCATTTATCACTGCGCAAAAGGAGATGAAAGGTAATACTCTTTTTGTCCGTCTCAAAACACAACATCTAGTTCGGAATTGGAAGTGCTTGCTTTTTGGCCTCGAGTATTTACTTCAACTGTAAAAAACCAACTTCCTACTCTTCTAAAAGAAGTCCGAGATTACGAGTTAATATTCGTCCAATTTAATAGTTTGGCTTCCCGAGTTTTGTAGAAGCTGCTATTTTATGCTTCTAGAGTGTAAACTAGCATGTTGTGACAAGTTTTATGAGGCATAATTTTCACTTATCATTCGAATGAAACTATCATTCCCAGAATTTTTTGAAATTGCCAATTTTAAATGTCGTAATGTAACGTTGCTAAGGTTACGTGTGTCGCAGACTATCAGAAACTGGTCTCTGTTTATATGAATATTTCTCCCCATTCCAGTTAGCGTTAGGGATTTCTAATACATTTCTACAAATCATTCCCAGAGTAATCCACATACGTTCCTCTGACATCAATGAAGGTCTGTAAATTATGCTTCTACCCGACAAATAAGGTGAATTTCAATGCAAGGTTATCAGTTGCTTTAGCAGAATAAAGGCTTTTCTAAAATGAGGAATCATTTCAAGTTGAAGCGATATGGAACTTTGAAGCAAATAGAAGAAGCTAATGGGTACTGAGTGAGCATTTTGAGATCAATGATATTTGTTTCAGATTATTTCAAACGACTCCACAATCTTAGCTAATGATATCAATTCGTCAAGATGATTTCTTTCTATTTGCTCAGAAATTCCCTTTTTGAAGCCCTTTTGAAATCGATCATTCAGTCCAATCGCCATTGTATTTTCCATAACCCCAAGACGGTAATTCAACTTCGGACATCTGTTGAATAGCAGAAAACATTCGTATAGTTGTCTTTTCCTCTAGTTTTTTGGCTATGAGTTCTGCCGCTTTTCAATGGGTATTTGGAGTTCTGTTATGAACTAGAATAAAATGCCGAGTTTTCCCACCGGATACGATCTTTATTTTCCAAGTTTACAACGGCGCATTGAAATATGCCTTCGCACTGATTGGCACCTGATCTATTCATTCACTTATCTCGGTTTTGTGGTCGGAGCTGTCCGAACCAGGAAGTCTTCCCAGGTCAAATGCGCACTATATCTCGGCTGCTGTAAACGAGGTTTGTGTTCGCGAAATGCGCTTACTCCTGACGTGAGGTGAACGGCATTTCACACCTATCACCGCATCCACGGGTCAGTCTGACCACGTCTTAAAGTACGCGCTCCACCCTCAACGAAATGAAAGCAGACGAAAATAGGGTAAATGCCTTTCTGTAGGGTCTAGTATCTATGCGAATCGGCATTTCACATGAGAAACCTACTGGAATCAATATTAAGTGCCACTTTTTTGACATTGAATAACTGTAAACTAATTTATTATAGTCCCTGACTGATGGATAGACAAGATCAGAGAAAATTAAATCGTATTTAAAATGCAATATCGTCACTTTGACCTGAAAATTGCTCAAACAGAAGAGCACATGGAACCATTGCTAAGTGATGTACACGTATCCGGTGGCATGGGGTACAAAGTGAATGAAACCTCCACTTGAGGGTTGTCTACCTCCCGATCTCTCTGAGTGTGGGAAAGTGGGAGGTCTGTTGTGTCATAGGTTGCAGGATGCCTCTTGAGACTTCATCCTTGGGAGGAGGGTGTGCTACTCTGCTGCCTCGTGTATATGCTAAGGTCATCACGTATCAAGGTTTCACTCAATGCCAGTCTCACAATATGAGATTTAATGAACAAGATTGCTTCACAGACTACACGTTTAGGATCATCATTCGATTTACACTAACTAATAATTATTTGCTCTCCAAAACCCATGCATTTTGCAAGCAAGTTCTGTTTCTAAAACTTGATATTCAAGATTTCATTCCCTTTTAATATTTATTCACATCTATTTGTGCTGATGAATTGTATTAAACTCCCATAGTTTTAAGCTGACATATGTGATCCCAGTTTCAGGTATAGGTGACCCTACGAATCGGAAGGTACCAAAACCATAAGACAAAGATTTAACTGTGACAGTGAAAAAGTTCAATGATGACATTTTCATCCGCATCAGCTTTAAGTGGAAGTCGAAAAAACGTCAGAATCCATGTATTGGAATGGGGTTCCTGTCTTTGTCATGGCGTCTCGAAGGAATACTTTTGTAGATTATTTTAGCCATCAAAGAGTTGATTTGCATGGGATCGAATTCACAAGTGTACTAAAATTGATACAGTTAAAAGGCGCATGCCTCAAAGTTTTGCTTTCCGAGACAAGCCCTTATAATGCGTGTTCCCACTTTTTAATCTAAGTTAGGGATTTAGGGGGTTTCATTGAGCACCCTAAACATGATCAATTCCTTTGAATCTGTTAATTTGAGGTAGTTTTTTGCCATATAACAAAGTTTACAAATGAATCTCTCAATAAATTTCAGACATTTATAGGAATAATATGTCGCTCCATTAATTTTCACTATTTTGAAATAGAGTTCTTTGTTTACGAGTTTTCCTACTATTTAAAAATATGCATTTTTTCTAGGTGTGTTGCACTAAAGTATCATAAAGTTCGTGTCCACTGCGTTTTTTCTCCTTAAATCGATTTTGCACCTGTTTTTAGGTAACAGATAAATAATTCCAAGTTCAAGCCTTGAAATTATTGAAATAATACAAAGAGTTTTAAGAGCCCTTTTATTCACTAACTTCAATTTGATTGAAAAATTGATGCCTTAATAATCAGACAAAAGCTCATAACAAAAGTCTTCTTCTGGAGGTTTGCGATTTTCCTCATCTTCAACCTTCGTGCAATAGAAGGAGAGCCAATATTGGTTTTGTACTTTTTACGGCCGTGGTCCCATTTATAAAACCGTCTATGTTGTTCTGATAAGAATCACTAGGCATGATGCTATAATTACAGTTTAGTCCCCTGTAAAATTCTGGTTTCTTGGTTCAACATGAAGAAACGTAATTTTTGCTCATATTTTTCAAGTCTGAATAAAAGAAATACCACCTCATCCATTGAAGGCATGCATGTCTATAATGAATAATATTGCGAAATTCTAGTTCCTTAAGCATTTATATAATCATCAATGCGTATAAATACAAAATAAGCCATTTGAGATTTTGTGATGAATCTTGCATAAAATCTGTCTTAAATCTGTTAAATAAAATAAAAAATGATTTCATGGGCTTCGAACCAAGTTATTGATGCACTCTATAATCACGAAAGTGCTCTCCGTCATCACAGAGAGAAGGATTCATGGCTACATTTGAGAACTCCCAACTGAAGTGCCCAACTTTCTCCAAGCCTATCGTCTCATCTGCTTGGAGTTGGAAGGTGGGTTGCACCCAAAAGTATACACCAGTGATTTTGTTGTCGGCCATCTTGCGCCTCCCACTCTTCTCTTTTGGGAATGACTAAATGGCTCAGAGGCATAGTAAATGACAGAATAAAGGAACGATTAGCTGTTTCAGCAGTTCAGAGCAAGGCTTTCCGTATCTGGTATCAAGGCACAATCAAGTCTCACTAGAGTTTGTGTAATTGCAATGAACAACCAATCAGCTTAGTAGCCTCATTTTCTAGTTCCAGAGAATTCCTATCAAATACTTACACTTTTTTCTTCGCTTGTATTATTTTTGGGACAATCTTCAAATTATGTTGACAAAATAAGAGTTTTTTTTAACGCTCGACTTATTTTCAAAAGGGGAACAAAACTAGAGGTCAGTAGGTCGTTCTTTTATTGTTTATAATCAAGACGTGATTCACTTTCTGCTCATCGACACTTGATTGGACGCATTCAAAGTATGTGAAGGGCCTTCGCCAGCGTCACAGTGATTTTCATCAGAAATTACACTCATATCCTGTGTAATGACCTCTACTTGGGTTTCAGATTGTGGTTTCTCTCCCTATCTCAAGTCACTGCTACACCTTCGGTTTGGATGGGCCATGTGGCAACTGTCATTTGTCTCAGAACTTACTAATTCCCCGGCTTCTCGCCCTGGGAAAGCGCCCAGTGAGCCCGTTTGGAGACCCCCGGTCACTTTAGTTGGAAGCACGCGAGACCCGCTAACGGGACACCAACAGCTTCCCTCTCCTATCCCATTTCAGCGCCCTGTGATTCCGTTTTCCCAGTTGATTCTGTTTTCAATTTAAGGAAAGAACACCAAGCTGTCACCTTGGAATAATAAGTGAAGTAGCGATTTTCTTAGATAATCTAATCATGTGAAACTGAGAAATGGAAAGTCATTTAGGATTTTCAGTGGTACTAAAATCAAGAACTTTTGTCAGGATTAAAGTATTGGCGAAATATGAAGTAGCGAATGATCTACTGGAACACAAAACTCTCAGATGGACTAATGCAGACATTAAGGGACACTATATTCAGCCAAAACTAGAATCGAAGAGCTAAAGAATTTCTTGATGCAACATCTGTAAATCAACGCTGGCATTCACTTTTAAGAATCGAAGTATTATTAGTCACAATTTTATGTGGAAACCCATCCATTCTGCAGAAATTAGTCGTCAGGAAGTAATGTGGATAAGTCATATTAATAAAAACGAGTAACAACCAATTCGGGTTGGTGGTTAATTTCTCTTGGGCCTCTTAGTGGCAGAAACAGATTTGTCATAATATATTTTGATAAATTAGAGACAATTTTATCCTTGAACACTTAAGCTCTATTTAGTACCTCGAATAAGTCTCATATATTCATCTTTCTATCTATAAAACGGTTAGTCGCAAAGGTGATGTAAACTATTGCTATGTAAAACAACAACTTGGGCATTTTGATTATTCTTGCTATCTCATCTTAGATCACAACTTAATAAAATATTGCAAAATCCACTTTATTCAAAAGTGGAACTGTTTTCACTAGATGTAGGATATTTCTAGCCTCATCTTCCGACTGACATACGAAAGGGGATCTCTTAACCTATTTTACCCGCCTACACAAAGCATCCTACGGACAACTTTCTGGTTATTTTACAAGAGAGCTAGTGCCTCCAGCTGCTCAATTTAAATTATAGGAAAATCTAATGGAAGAGAGATGGCTGGATAAAATTTGTGGGAGTAGGATAAGCTCATTCCTGATGCTCCAATTCACGGAAAGTCAGCTCGCGCCAGAGATAGCCCGTTAATGGGACAGAAGTATCCTTCCTTCCCCTGCTCGTCTCGGTAGTTGTCGTAGGACGAGTCTCGAATGGGCGCATCAGAGACTCTAATTTATGGAGGGGGACCCTCGATTCAACACCAAGGCATGATGGCCACATTCGGGGTCAGGGTTTGCCTCGGTGTGGCATCCAATCATGCATATTTCCCCATTTATACTGACCCACTTCAACAGGAAATTTCTATCTGCTGAAATTTTTAAACTCGCTTTAAATGCAAAAATTAGCTGATAGAGGCTAATTTTCAGTTATTTTTCCGTTCAACTATTTTTGCATCTTTCAAAAAGAAAGGTGCAGTTCCCTTTTTCCGCTAGTAAAGTGAACTCATTGATCGATATCCACTACTCGTTTCCTTATAGATTATCACTTTCCTTTCTTCTCTTTGCCCAACTGTTGGAATAAAAATAACAATTTCATCCTGGTTATTGTTTAGGGTCACGTTCTGTTGTGAACTTCAACTTATCCCTCTTTATAAGATAGACTGTAAGAAGTTGTAAATTCAGGAGTCACACTTGTGATTCAGGTGTTGATAAGTCACAATCAAGGCGATCGCAAAGGCTAAGAGGGTGAAATGAGAAATCGGATACATAATATAAACAGATCCATGCCCCTCTAAAACCGTGGGGTAGGTAGCGAATGATTCCAAATGTTAACATTCTCATCATGACCTACGAGATTGGCTAGGGCTCACGCATGAATTGTAAACAATGTGGGTTGAATTAATTAACAAAATGGCATTGATTCGTTTACGCTAGCAACCACAACTGTTACTTGCACCTCCAGGCTCGAATACACTATCAATTGACGCCTTAACGGAAACAACGCTGACTCAGTCATACTTCTACCAGAAGAGGGACCAAAGCTTACACGGGTGAATACTGAAACGGCTATTTTTATATGCTTAGAAGTAAGAAGCTGATTCGGTTATTGTCTTCATTTTTTATTCAGAATTGTTTTAGGATGGTAAATAGATTAGAGGAATTTCTCTAAAAGCTATCGCAAGGCTAAGCAAATATCGAACATTTTTAATGAGTAGATACACCTATTTTGGAAATTTGTTTAAATGAATCATATAATTCTACCGATACCACAAAATAACTTTTCTGCGTTCTTCAACCTGTTGAAATGATGAAAGATATTATCAAAATCACCTATCACTTACTCCACTTCCGAATAAGTGCATACAGACCAACATTGGATATTAAAAAGATGAAAGTAATTGACTGATAAAAATAGAGAAAGAGCTAACTCCTGCAACTTGTTTCCATTTCTGAGACTGTCGATTTGCCTGAGGTGGGTGGTGTTGCTTCCCCTAATGATTAAATGACTCCTATGGGAGGTGCTTGTCTGTATCTTTGACTGACGCAGTTCTGTCTTACGACCATTGAGTCATGCAAGGGTGGGTTATTAGCACGGCCTCATTACTCACAGGCATACAATAGGAACAACAGCTTCTTCCTAATGATGAACAATATTTCTCCACCCGATTCGGAGTAGACAGCTGGGCTACTGTCTTCAATTCTTCCCAACTTAGTGTTGTATTGCACCTCCTTTGCGTTAGAGACTTGCTAATTTTTCGCTATCAAAATATGCACAGGAACTATACCAAACTCCAATCTCTTGCAAAAAATGCTATCCAGACCACAGTTACGCTTTTGCAGTCACAATCAAAACCATGACAACGGCGTAAAAATACCCGTGCAGCTCCTAGGAGCAAGAAAAAGACTTGCTAGTGAAAATGCTAGCATCATGCAGTGAATACGTGGATATTTTATTAAACTATCCTTAAAAATATATAATTATATGATATGTATATATATATATATATATGTAGAGTGAAAGTTCTAAGTCCATTGTTTCATTTTAAAATTTCACAACTTTACCAAACACTAGGGAACCCTATTTTCCAAATACTGAAGCCTGCAGCACTGTTGGTAAGTCCTTGTGTAACATACATTGAGATTGCTGACATTTCCTATCGACTTGCTTCCTCTTCTGTCACTATTTCTGCCTCCGTTGACTAGATTATACCAATTTCTGTTATTTGTTCCCTTACTGTTTTTCTCCAAAGGTCTTCGCAATCCCTTGCGCCATCCCAGAGAGTGGCTGGCAATGCCAATGAAATAAACTAAAAGATTCTAACTACAAGAAGGTAGGTAATCCAGATTAATATAAAAGTTAGAGAAATGCACACTATGCAGTTTGGAGAAGTTGGGGACTCCCACGTTTACATGTGTAGTATCGTAATGGTCCACGAAAGCGTCGTGAGCTTTAACGATTTGTTTGAGTTCCACCATTTAAGGTCAAATACATATCAAACAATGAAATGAAAAATACTTTTATCATATTTCTGAATGAATGCCTCGCGGATTTAAATCCCGTTCATGAGCTATCTCTTTCGGACCTCTAACATTTCGTCGTTTCCTTGAAGAATTCAGAAGCATTGATCGGCTGTTTAAATGAAAGTGCATTTAAATGTTGCCTCTATTTTTGCTCTCTGATTCAGTTTCTTTTACCCAAGACGCATACACCTTTCCCTTCTGTTAGGATAAAATTGCCATTGGCGATTAGAAAAAAAAACCCTACAGCACCTGTCAATACGCATTAATAAGCCTCCCTTCATTCAAAAGTAAGTAAGTGGTGCAATCACAGTAATAGGCGTTCACGTCCTCAGAAAAGAAGGCAATGGTTTGGACTTTAAAATCTACTCCACCAGCAGTGGTACCCGTTCAGCTATCATGTTCTCCTGGTTAACGCAAATGTTGACAGTTACGATGGTAACAAAAACATGTTCATATGCACTAGAGATGTTAGTGGTATTTTAATTTTAATGAATATTATAATAAATTCAGTAGCGCTTTTTAAAGCACGTACTTCTATGAAGAGCTTTAAAATTAATACTTTAAAATTGAAAATAAGTGAAATCAATGTCAGGTGAATGCAAAAAAAGGTAGTTTTGTCCTTTTATTTTAGGGTTAACCGAAACATCTGCACAATAGTTTCCTTCTTTTCACTTGTAATGAAGGCTATCTAGTTTTTATAGGGATATTTTCAATCTGTTTTCATTCACCACACTGAAGCACAGACCAGTGAAAATGCCTGGTTTCATACGCATTTTTCAGCCAAGTCTATCAGAATTTATTTGAATACGGCCCAGTGACATGAAAATCTGGCAGACCCACTTTGATATCTATCTGGGATTTTCATCCTGCTCACTTTCTTGAAATATTAATAATTTAAGACATTCTCTATTCTGGCCATAATTAATGTTGCATCATGAGAAACTCGTCTTGTACGTGGACTGGGGTAATAAAACAGGAAACGTTTCAAACTATCTTAGTGTTACCTAAAATAACTATTACACTTTAAAGAATGACCATATAGGTAATTTTGTGATAATAATCTCTAACCCAATTAATTTTTGCTTTAAGTCAGTTTTTCCAAATCAATGCTCCCAAAATTAACGAAACCTACATAGGGGTAATCTCGGAATAGATCTTCCAGCATAGTGCTGACTCACTTGCGTCTGTATTTTCCTGAACCAAAAAATTCCCACTGTCATGGCTACGAAACTTGAACTGCAAATGCAGCTTCATTGGTTTTTCCAGCCGAGGTTCACTTTATCTTTAGAAAGCGAATTGGTTTGCGATTAGCATTCCTAAAAGGCCAAAGTGCAACTTAATGGAAAATTCTGGTGGTTTTGACATTGAAGTACAGACAGAATGCCTACTAGTCGCCTATGAATAAGTCCGAATTTAAAAAATTCTGGAGCTACCTGGTAAGTCAAATTTAGATTTTTCAAGGGGAAGCGATTCTTGCAGTGTAGATAGTGATTCAGCTATCAAAAAAGTATGACAAAGTAAAGTCCACACTAGGAAAATCTGTTCCTATTAATGCAATAGCCCAATGATCTCTTAAAGTTTAGGAAGACGTGGACTCTTAAACGATATCTATGGTGAAAGTGTCTTCGAAAGGTCTAAATGTTACTTAATATTTAACAATTATTCAGATACAACAATGATTTTAGGAAATGAACGAATATTATAATCATTTCTTCGAATCCCACTCTTCGCAAGGGGCGTTGTCCTAATGATTCAGTAGAATTCCCAAAGAACAAGCATTGTGGCGCATACTGTCGCCTAGACATTTTGAAGAAAGCTTTTTTGGTTTGAGCCAGGTACTTGCTGAACTAGAAAGTGATCCTTGTTGTTCTGCAGGATAACTTCCCAGTGACAAAAGGTTGAGGGAGGAGAAGAGGGCTGTGGAGGGACAAAAACACGATACGAGAGGGAAACACGGCGTACAGGATGTTCGCTTATGTGCAACCGAGGCCTTAGTCACTCAGGGAGTAATGTGAATATTCGAGGCGAAGGCATTTTAAAAAGTTCTGGATGCTTTGTCATGGAAATGGAAATCCGAGTGAGATGCGCCCTCTTGACATGCATTTCGAACGGGACTGTGACTAAGAGATGAAAACACTGGCTTCTGCTATTTAAAGAATAATTTGAAATGGACCCATGAAAGACTCAGTTATTCAATGCTTATATGCACGGTTGTAATAAAGTCTAAGACGGTACATATCGACATCTTCTAGAAATTGCTAACCTCATGGATGATATTAACTTTAAGTAGTGAACTGAGAATGGCTTGAGTCATAATAACTTCACTGATTACTGTAACACTTTTTAGATCGACTAAAGTTGCTAAAAATGAGGTTGGCTGTATTTAAGGTCAGGCTTCATTTGTATTCGCACAAAGACAGATAAATTTAAAAAAGCCTTGAGTTCTATAAAGACGATATAGATTTTAAGGAATGTGTATATTTTTCTTCGATTTTTTTCATTGCATTTAATTATAACTACAAAGGAATAAAAATTTAAGTTATAGGTTGTTCATATAGCACAATGATCCAGTTCAGAAATTAATTCATCTTGGAATTGTGGACAGAAATAATATATATTACAATGCAACTCTAATGTTTATGATTTTATAGCATTACAGTAAATGTAAAAGAGATTTTAAGTGATAAGAAATCAATGGGAAAAGAAGCAGCATTCTTTGTATTTCAAAGGTACAGGAGTCAATTTGAAACTAGCTGTGCTTGTAAAATATCTAGAATCGCCTTTTCAATTCTTTTTGAATTTGTAAGATTTTGTTCAGTGATACATTTTCATTTTCTATTCATTATTGGCAGAATTTAGCAATTTTACCAGAATAAAATGATGAATTCAGGTTATTTACCCTTGGGAGGGCTTTGAAGAAATCGGAATACCTAAATTAAGCCCTCTTGATCACAAAAATCTGAACATTTATTCATTTTGCAAAAAAGTCCGGCTCCCACACCCAAAAGGAGTCTCTTTATTGGATTTCGATATCTTTTGAGAATCGAAATACTTTGAGAAAAGTTCATTCATGAGATTTCTGGAGAACATTTTTTTAGGAAATGGACTTTCACACAAGATTTAAAATAAATTACCTGAATCTATTATACTGACATGTTTTGGGATAGATACTAAAGCATTTCAGGTGCCTCAATTTTGGAAAATTTACTTCTGCTTTCCATTAAACTTAGTCGTAAGCAAGTAATGCAAAAGATTTTATGGGGCCTGAAGAGACATAGCTGCTCAATTCTGAAAGGGAGAATTAACTATTGGATGCATTAATCGAAGGTCTGAGAACTGTTAGAAGTACTGCAGGGTAAAGAAGGATTTTGTATCGAAGATTCCAGACATGAGATTATGGAGAGTTCTTCCAGTTGAACTACGAACGAAATTGCCTGTCATGAAATACTTCGTTCTATTCAGATTTTACAGTAGCCGGTTACATTGCAATGAGTGAAGCAGTTATAGCCGCTCAGGCGTTGGTCCAAAAGCTGGTTTGGTCTTAAAGAGCTTACTATCGCATGAAGGATTTAGATTTACCCTCAGTGTCACAGACTAACGTTATACTTCCCAAGTTCTGCCAAATAAACGAGCTTTTCCAGCCAATCAAACCAAGACGGGAATTACGATGAAGTGGGAAAGAGCTGAGCAGAACAAAAAGGAGTTTCACTTAATTAGTGGGCGATCGGACAATTTGGCCTCTGCTCAGTGTACAGAAAAAGGCTTACAAGACGTAGGTTAGGGGAAGAGTGGCAGGGGAGTAAATTTCGAGCAATCGCCCCCCCCCTCTCCCTCTCTCCCACATCCACTCTTTTTCTCTGGCTCGGGATTTCGTGAGCGGGAGTCGAGGAAGGGCGAACCGATGAAGGGCATTGGCGTAGAGACTGTAGTGGATGTGACCATTAATTTTGCTTTCCGCTTTCGCTTTCAGTGGCCTAGACTGCGCTTGCTAGATGCAAGAATGTCTACCTTTGTTAATACACTCCAGTAAACTCAAGTGAGATTGAAATATTTCTTACCGAATTTCATAGTCAGATGATGATTTTAAGAAAGGAATATAACGTTTCTAATAACATTTTTTACCGAAAATGTGAGATATTATTTAGTATACAAAACGTTAACATTAATGTTCAAATCTCAATGCATAGACCATCGCAAATCGGATGCGAAAAATTTTAGCTTGTACTTACCTGCTTGTCCTATAAACTTGGAGGTTTTTTGCAACTCATGTGCTACTAGAAAACGTAAATATTTGAAAGCTGATCATGCTCGACCCGTAGCAATAAATTCTAGCCAATTAATTACAATTCTGTCATTAAATACTGAGATGCAAGTTAGAGCTTGTTAATGTAGCAGTAAAAGCTGAAAGTCAGATGTTTAAATATGTTCAAGTTGGTAACATGGGGCCCAATTAAACTAATGAATACACGGCTTCTAGTGTAGAGCTGTGTATTTGTATTTAAATCAATTTAAATGCAAATTTAGGGCTAAAAACTGGTGGACACTGAAGGCAAATAAAGTGACTATTTTGTGGCTTTGATGGGAGAGACAGTTGACTTAGTTACATGGGAGTTTGCGAAAGTTCTTATTTCACGTATTTTAGAAGTAGAGCCTAAGCTCGTGAAGAAGATAAAGCTTCTATCCCACGTTCCTGTATTTCGCATTATTCATGGATCCCGAGGTTTTGTCAGACCTACCACGGTAAACTGGAAAATTATCCATGGTGGAAATAAAGGTGAACTTCACCCGCTTTTTAACCCCAAAGTCCTGTACTTAAAGCTATTTTATTCATTTTCTGGATGCATTTTTGAGGCTAGTATGTTTATTCTGATTTTGAACATTTTAACGAATACGTTGGTTGCTTCGCGTTATTTATTTTTACTCAATTGCGTCTTGAAAATGTGCATTCTAGAAAAACCACCATCCGTAAGAACTTGGCATGAAATGATTTTCCCATGAGTGAAGAGGTCTGACTTCCTCTGAAGTCGTACAAACCATCGAATAAGCCCAACAATGTGTGATAGGAACTCAAAACGATCCCTCGATATATCAAAAGCATTTTTTTGGGCCAAGATATGTATGTTGAAGGATATTCGAAGAATCGGAACTTCTGATTCCGCCTTAAATATGGCATATCAGGTCGACAATACTTTAGATGTTAATCATTCCCGTTAATGTCTGACTGGTTCTACCTATGACATAAACTCAATGACAGTTTTCATTTATAAAGTAGCTATTATTTTTATTACAAAAGCTCCATAATGTTATTTATATTAATTTAGAAATGACTATATCAAGTAACTGGTACTACGCGTGCCAATCTCCAGTAGTCTCCATGTGCAATCGTAGTTAATCTGAACGGCTTATATTTCACGTCCCAAAAAAAGCTCCCCGATATTCATAAAAAGCTGTGAAATAACTTACAGAATTTCGGTGCATGCAGACACGATCTTTTTGCACTAAATTTAAGGGCTCCCTAAATTTCAAGCTCTTTGAACCTAGAAAAACTCATTTAAACGTTACCGTGTTGCTTGGTGTAATCTTAGCTTCTGACTAGTGAGTTCCTAAATCGACATATACAGTTCACATGTGTTCGGATCTAATCAAAGTTCGGTATTAGAAAGAGCATTGTCTGTAAAGGAAATGATTTTTCTGTTACTACTTCGCAATTTCCTTCTGCACTGCCGTTTCGTAGTTAAGCCGTGGGTACTGTCAATTAGAACGTGGATAAATGCCTTTTAGGCTAGGACACTTTGTAATTTCCTTCGAAATGCACATAGCGAGACCAAATGCATGTGCGTAGTAAAACTGCTACTGTCACATATGCTAGCAGTTTTAAGGTCTCGAATCAAGATTATGCGTATTTATGGAGAGTAGTTTCAGTAGTGGTATTCAGTGACTCAATTAACTCAGATTTGGAGAGAAACTTGTAAGAATGATTCCTTGAAGCGAGGACTGGATGTATAGTTAGTTTCTCAAAAACAGCTGCGATAGCAACTAATTTCCTGGGGATATTCATACCACTGCACCACTTCATACTTGTTCGAGTTTCACTAATCAGTGATGATATATCAGAGAACGGATTCCGATGAATTCAGTTCAAAAAAATTTCATCAAATCCATTTTGAATAAAATCTACATAAAATTTAGATGTACTTAATGCTAATTTATGGTACTCTAATGCGTCTATTTTCTCTAACTTCTAGTTTACTTTTCTTCAATGTGTCAGGCACTAGAACATCCCTTCAGGTAAACCATACATAGCCTAAATAGTCCGTACTCATCATGGTAAGATATCGGCAATCGACAGCAACGCTAATAGACACTGACTTAGAAGAATAAAGTGACCATTTCAGATCGAAATTCGCAAAATACTTTCTCTTTATCACCAAAATGACCTGTTAATTATGCAAACGTCTAATCTCTGAGAGTGGAATAATTTCCCTAAAAGTGAGAGTTTACGTACCAATAGAATTTTAATATAATTTCCGAGCATTGAGAGGTAACCAGCGAATTCATTCGGATTTCTTAGCATAAGATTGCATTAGATTAATTCATTTTACCAATCTCCATCCGAGGAGAGGAAATTGCATTCTTTGTTCGCCACAAAAGAACTTTCCACACAACTCTCGTTGCTATCAGCCCCCTTCACCATCGAATAAGCCTTTTTCGTGGGCGGTAAATTGGAGATAGGGCGCGTGTAGGGAATTACCACAGCAACACAGCTGCTGCCGAGTCCGCGAATTCAGGGCGTGTTCAGTCAAGCACGGAGTGAATTTAAAAATGACGACGGATTAATGAGCCCCACAGCACCTCATAACCAGCCTCAAATGCATCAACATCGATGTGTCAGTGTGTATTTAGCGTCTCAGAGAAATGAGACGAGAAAGATATATAATGTGTATAGAGGGGATAGGGTAATGCGGAGTACAGGGGAGGGGAGGGTGGGATGATAGGGTTGATTGTTTCAGTTTGTGCCGACTGATTAGTCCGGGATCAATAAATAGGGACGGTGGAGGTGGAGGAGCCTGTAAAACACCCTGCAGGTACTCAGAGAGGAAAGAATTCTACAAAACCTCATGCGCACACGAGGATATTTCTCCTACGGTGGGGGCGGGAAGAGGCGAATCGTACACTAGAAGTGGGCTGCATTGGGGCTGGAGCAGGCAGTTCTAGTCATTGTCGTCGTCATGAGGGGCGTGGAATGCATAAAACACGGTGGTGGTGGTGGTGGTGGTTGGACGAAATGCAGTTTTATGGCGGTGAGCACGAGAGGGCTGGATCCCTGCCCCACGCCTCCTAGTTTACCTCGCGGATCTGCGGAATACTGCGACCCGGGTGCGTGAGGGTGGAGGTGGGGAGAACCACGTCGTCAGCGAGCGCGGAACTCGGCTGGTGTTGGTGCGGGGAGGCCAGTTGTTGCTGCTGTTGCATCATCAGCATCATCTGGTGTGGGTTATAGTAGGACGGCGTAGAGCCCTGTTGTGCCATGAAGCCAGTGGCGTTCATCATATGCGGCATATATAGGGTACCATCTGCACAAATACAACCAAAACAGCGTTACCTACACTTCAGATTCTGCTCCTTCGCAATCTCCTTACTATCGAACTGTATAAAGTGGAGTCATTTTGGGTATCAGAAAAGGCCAGAGCATTATGAGTTTGAAAATCTCGGGAAAATTTTTTTTAGATGACTACCGAGCAAACGAAAAAGTATATCCTCCGATTTAGGTGACACGGTAAAAGTCATGAAGTAGCAAGGGAAGAAGATGGAAGAAGGACTAGAAATTCGCTGGCAAAAAGCGGGTTGTTGTTAGGTAACACCAAATGTCGGCTCTTATTCCCCTGTTTAAAATAAAATCTCTCAGTACATTCCCTGCTCTGTGCTTTATTCACACTAACTCATAAGGGTAGAAGGGAATGTCCAGGGCTGCCTCAAAGCGGTGTGGAAAGAGGCCTGCTCCTCTACCTTCCGGGAGATCAAAACTCAGTCCGAACTGTGCAATATCACCTGATTCCTTTTTTCCAAGGAACGCCACTTTCCTCGTTTTACTTTGTGACGAAAAACGCACATTTTTGTGAGGAAATAGTCGAAATTCCTCTCTCGGAATGATAAATAAACCGTTTCCGGTGCACCTTTAGTGTTTCTAGGAAAGCTTTAAAAGAGGCCATATGACATTAAAAGGGTGTTTAATTAACCGAAGATTTCACCCAAGGCTGTCTTCCAATAGTAAGTTATTGTAATGATTACATACTTTCAGAGAGTCTGTTTTGTACTGCTATGGAATGTATTTGCACTATTTTTATCGGAGACGTGAGTTTCCAGCCTAGACGGGGAAAATCGTCGGAAAGCACGCGATCCCTCCCAATGATCACGTAAATTAGGAGTTATAAGTGGTCCCGCGACGAGCAAATAATTTGGTGGATGGGGAAGGGAAAGTAAGGCATTTCCGGTGATACTAAAACCCCATGGGTTCTCCCTAGGACTCATTTAAGCATGGATAGTAGAGGGGCATTCATGTGAAAATTCCCTTGGTTGTATGGCAGGCCGCCGTGAAACGATCGACACTGACGGCTTAGCAAGAACTCTTATTACGGATAGGAGCAGATAACTAGAATACATGTGAAAATGGAGGATGTTTCGAGCAACTCTGGAGAGACTGCAGTACATACTTGTTCCCGCATGAGTGATGAGCAGCGGTGGAAGACAGAATTCCTTTTCCGGCCCATATCTCAAACGGGAGTAAAAGAGGGGAACATTTACTCGAACATAAACTGCGAGTTGTCCTGTAGAGGAAGGGGCTGGTGCTTTTGGGTTAGAAGGGTGCTGAAGGTACCACGAAATCGACTGTTGCAATATCAGCCATGCAAGGGATTTTGGCTCGCCATTCGGTCTGAACCAGTAACCGAAGTTTCTAATCAAAGTTAAGTGGCCAAGACCAAGACCAGAGCAGGACTTCTTTCTACAACACAAAGCAGTTATTTCCATTCTTAGATGGGTCTTTAGTCCAAATTCATGAAAAAATGCATACATTTAACTCATTTGGGCTAGTAAACACCGTCAGAGTAGGCGTTCACCTGTCACAAGAAAGCAGCTGTCAGCAAAGTTTAGCGCTTGATAATGCGCCCGTGTTGGATAGCTTAAAATTTTTATAAGGCATTAAAACCCGTTCAGGCTACAAACAGTCGTAAACCATTCCTGTCAGATAAAGTATAAAGAGGATGCTATTGTATTTAGCCATGGAATATCATGAGTTACGAAGTGATACAAGAGTCGAGCCAATGACTTCAACTGGAAGAGGAGCCCGCAAACCAACTTAATTTGTTCTAATAGAAACAAATGTACGGGTTTTTAATACGATTTAGTAAGCTGCATGCTAGTTAAGCTTTGAAGCGTGATAGTTTGAGGAGCAAATGAATAAAACACTGAAAAGAGGAACTTGAAAATCGAACTAATGCAATTTATTTTTTGTCTCGAAAGTGAATCTTTTGGCGCAGGCATGAGCTTAGCCGACTGTGTATCTCTCGTTTAAACCGAGAGAAGGGGGAAGAGAGCGCACAAAACAGAGAGAGTGGGAGTTTCGCATCGAGATTCCGCACGTTTTTCGACTGCCTTCGTTCGCTCGGTCATATAAGGATATGAGGGAAATAACCCACCACTAAGGCAAAAATAAGAGGCTAATGAGTTTGAAAGTATCAGGCGACGACGGTGACACCCGAGCCCGAAAATGACCACGCAGATTGAACAGTCGACTGAGATCACGATAAACAATTCTACCTAAATAGACCAATATAAGCAGCTCGAATGTTATGTACAGCCGCTCTGAACGAACTTTGCCATTAGCGCCTTGTAACTGGAGAAGTCTAAGAAATTTCGGCTTTTTAACCCCACATTGTAATTAACTTAGACATACCTTTTACGACACTTAATTGCTTACAGCACTAGCTAGTCGTCACTACTCATCAACAGCACAAGTGATGTAGCAAGATTTCCTGTGGATGAATCAAGTCGCATAAGGGAAGTGGGAAAGGCATGTACTTCATCTCTGTTCGCACACGCCCCAGCTCTTTTTTCCTTGTAATACCTTTGTGATTCTCCCGAGAGCGAAACGGGCGAAATGATATCACTCGAACGGAAAAGTAGACTTTGTGAGGGCTGGAAAAGTACTTATGCTTTCAGATAAATTCACACACAGCTAGGAAACCACAGCATTGCAAATGGCAAAGCCTTTGGCAATTAATCAATGTTGTATACATGGCTGTATGTTTATGCCCTTTGGTTGAATGTTTAGCTTCTCGCATGGGAGTAGGTTATAATTTACGTTATGGCGCTCTGTATTCAAGAGATATTACTACTAGCTTCGTTGCGAGAGTGCCCTAATTTCTTTTTTCGAGCTGGCTAACCACCACCTAAGCGTTAAGTGAAAAGTAAGCAAAAACGCACATTGCTTTCATATGGCACGGAAGAGAGTGAAATGTCTCCTTGCGGAACACCACTTATTACGCGACCTAGCTTGCCGAACCAGCTGGGCTGCTCTTGTGTCAACTCAAATTAGAGTGAGATGCACAGGAGGATGGGAAAATGAGGAGGATTGTACCAGAGGAAAGGTGGAAAAGGTGAAGACACAGTAAAACAACGGGTAGTCCAACCTCCTATGCCTGAGAGCAGCAAAATCGACCTCACAGGCTGCTTTAGCCGCTCCGTTAGATGAAAGACAACAACTGCCACCGACACACAACACACACACACACACACACAGTACATTGGTACATATACCGAAAATACTACCTAGTATTTCGAGAGAACTAGAGAGGGAGAGAAAGAGATTGCTAGGGTGTGTGCGGCAATTCAGCTTCGGTAAGAAATAAATTATGCATAAATAGATGTATGCTACAGGCGAAAGGAGGCTCTTTCATGGCGCAAGCCCGTGTTGCCTGTGGAAGAGCAGAAAGCTGAAATATTTAATGACCATCTTGGGGAAGGCGGTGGAATCACCTAGAGCAACAGGGCCACTTCGATTCAACCCCGACACCCTTACGAGAAATCTACCTGGATCGATAAGGCTAACGTCCAAGCTTAGGATTTCGTCGATGAACGGTGGCTCCTAGTACGACGTTGTTACCCGCTGGTTTGATCCGATTAAGTGGCCACCAAGTACAAAGTTAGGGAAACTCAATGTGCTAAGCGGCTATATACGAGAGATGGATGGTTCGGATAAGTTTGACATTAGGCCTTTGACTTTAGGCTATGAAATAAATTTTCAAACCACAGCCGATGGCGGCAAATCTGAAAACAAAGAGAGAGAGAGAGGGAGGGAGAGGTGTAAAGGTGAGACTCAGGACACGGCAATAGAGAACAAAAACCTGCCTGGAGGTGTTGATGTAAACACTTCAACAGCAGCGTTTCCGCTGTCGCATATGCGAGTATGCACTGAGGCGTGTGTTTACCACTGGGTAAGACACACAACACGAACGGAAGATTCAAAGCCACATCATCTTCAAAGGACAATCGAGACCGATGTCAACAGAGATGCTTAATGAGGAACTGCCACAATGACCACCGGCCATTGCAGGAATTGAGACAACAAAAACAAAACAGCCGCTTGGGAGTGAAAATATCTAAACAGCTAAAGAAGGCGCCTTTGAAGATGATATTGAATAATCATGCATGACAAACCAAGATCATTGACAGTGGGAAGGCTTCGTCAATTTGTTGAGGCCTCACTTAAGACTCAAGCCTCAAAACGCACATTGATCAAGCTGGTTGAACATAAAGCAACAAGCGAGATTCCGGAAGGCTCCAATCTAATCGGCTTTATCTGCTTTCATAATGTAAAAATACCAGACCCACACTCTGGATACCGGCGGGGACGCACACTGGGATGCACGCTCACCAACTCTGTATCTGGGTCTGGTCGAATCACTCTGTGCTCCCTTATACCTCTAGGGCGCTCAACTGCTCCTCTAGAGGCTTAGAAGAGCGTTGCCGGTTGTTCAGTCTTCTGCAAACTGTTGTTGGGGTAGTAGGGGTGAGCGTTAAAAACAACAATGTAACCTTACGAAGGAAGGGAAAAGGCTGAGGATGCAGAACCTATAGCTCATTCGTTTTACGGAAACGTTTGAATCAATCAGATATTGCTAGTGTCTTACAGTAATGGTAACATCGTCAGTCAAATTAGTTGCTGATTGGACAAGAGATGCATAAATCCTTGCCTACGCCTTATAATAAAATGTCGCGCTAAACGTGGTTCGAGATACCGTCACGAATAGTACAATTGGAAAAAAGCAAACTAGGTGAGAGCTTAGACCCTTAAAAGCGTACCAGAAGCAGAGACTATACCGAGTGATCGTCTACAATGAGGTAGAGCTCACTTTGGCTGGACATGGCAGTAGTGACTGCTGGGTGTTGACCTTGTTGCTGTGGTAAATAGCACATCCCGTTGGACTGCCAGTACTGCTCCTGCGGGTAGGTGGGCATGTAGGGCGGTCCGGTGAAGATGACATCTTCAGGCTTCTGCAGGTCGCTCTGGGCGTAGTGGCACTCCGAAGGCGGCGGTGGCGGGGACTCCGTGGGAACCGGGGGAGGAGGGTAGTGAGGCGGCGGGGGAATCACTTCGGGAAACCCCGCTCCGCCGCCTCTGTTGCCGCGCCGCAGCTGCTCGATCACCGAGGTGCTGGCGTAGGGCGAGACGGAGTTCGGGTCCTCCCCCTCGTCGCCCACCTCGTCGTGCAGCGTCCCGCCGTTCATCTCTACGGAGTTGGACCGTGCAGTCTCGATGGCGAGGTTCTCGGCCAGTACCTCCATGCCGTTGGCCACAACACTACCGGTGGGGAGGCCGGTGGGACTCTTGTGGAGAGAGGAGTCCCGGCTGCTCGAGCTGGTGGTGCCTCCAGTGGCGAGAAAAATGCTCCCTGTGGTCGTGGTGCTGGCCAGTTTTAGACCCTCCGGAGCTTGCGGACCTAGAAAACGATAGTTTTTCCTGATTTGGTGTGTGAAGCTATTTCAATCATTCTAAGAAGAATAGTATGCAGTTCTGTTTCCTAAAAACTTGCTAAATCAAGTATCCTATTAAAAACAGGCCTTCCCTTGGGTGTTTTCTGGTACTCCTGAAAAGAGTGGGTTTTTCTAGACAGCTGCAAAAACCACAGTTGTGAAGCTACGTAGAAAACAGTTATTTAAAAACAAATCAGCTTTGATGCTGTGTGTAATAAATCCCCGATTATCAGGTATTTGTAGTTGTTTAGTCAGACCGTACAAGCACTGGTACACTTGCCACTTAATCCTTATAGCGACACCTGCGTTGGACTTTCAAAATGAAAAGTTGCGCTAACCATGGTTAAAGAAGTCCAAATTAATGATCTTGTTTTCAAAAAAGCCACTCCTATGGATGTAAGAAAACATCTTGTTTCAACAGTTCTGCTTCTCTGGAAGCTAACTACAAATCAAGTACCCTCTTATGTATGATAGATCTCATTGGACTTTGTTTTCTAGCAGTGTTAGAAGATATACGCCTCAAAGGAGCTACACATAAGCATAGAGAACGGATCTTTACGTACAAATTAGCTAGGTGCCGGATGTAATATGCCAACTCATTTAAAATTTCCCCTTATTTTTGCCGTACATTCCGATTCCAAAAAGCATTTCCGACAACTTTATTTTACAACGATTCCTTTTGGTTGAAGATATTTTCTCTGTAGTTGAATCCTAAGGCGTGACCCAATTTTCCTGGGCACCCTAATAGCTCTACATCAAAGGGAGCTTCGGAGAAACTCTAGTTAGCTGCTAGGAGGGGCGTGAGCAATTCACTAAATGCCTGTGACGAGTCACCACATCTAATTGAGCCGCAAAAACGGGTGGAACAATAACTCGATAGCGGAAGTCAACTCATTAATGGTCTGAACCATTAACACTACTCCGAGGTTAATTGAGAGCAATTAAGTCCGTTGGAAGTTGGCTCAAGTTTGCATAAGATCCCCTTCACCACATGAAATCAAGGCATGTAAGTGACAAATGCATTTTTTATTTAAGATGGAAGTATCGAGGTGTCTAATGAAGTTAGACGTTGATTGATCAGAATCAATCGTACAAAAAAACTACGGCGTGTTCGCAGATGTGTTACGCCCCCTTTAAGGTTCAAACATATCTTCATTACTCGATAACGAGAAGGGATGACTGAACTCCCAGCTGAATCACAATAGAAGAGAGTAGCTTGCATCACAATGTTGATTCGCCTAGACCTTCAAAGTAGGGAGGAGATTGGGGCCGCTGCTAAACGTTCCCCTGGAAAGTGCAAAACCAGTCAAATTCCGCGGGTCGGGTTGAAGCTGTGACAATGACCGCTGGTGGCGGCCGTCTTGAGTAAAGCTCCTTGACAATAGTGCTGCTCCCTTGTTGATTGAGTGCTGTAGTTATTAGACATGTTCTCTTTCTTGATTAGGCTGTCGAAATCCTTTGTGTTTCTAGCTAGGTATACAAATTCCAATACTAGGAAGAGCTGCGTTTCTAACACGTATGTATGAGCTGCAAAAAGCATCTCATTCTTGGCGAGAGCGAGCAAATGAATCATGCAAGCTGGGTGGAGGAAAACGAGTGGGAGGATGAACCAGGCATCTGAATAGCAACTACATCCACCTGAATCGTGTGGAGCGAACTCGGTCACTTCCACTCCGAAACACCAATGACACACGACCATACCTGCCCCTTCGCACGTGCATTCGGACATCACAACAGCTGTTCCAGGGAGAGAAGAGGGTATGCACGACGAGTGTGATGACAACCGAGACGTGTGATTGTGCGAACATTGTGTTGGAGAAGAATCACTGTCATCAATCAAACTGCAGGAATCATTGTGGAGACAAGAAGTGCCCTCAAACCCGATATACACACAAAAAGTAGCAGCTCACTCACAAAGTCAGGTCTTTGAAAAAGACCTTGTTAACATCTACCCCTACATAGCGCCACAATAGTCACCTTAGCAACGTCGCTGAGGCGGAAAAAGAGAGCGGAATTGGAAAGATAACCAACGTCCATCTATTTCAGGTAACTGTAAACCCCGGAAACAACAAGGCCATTGGAAATTTTTGGGACGCATAACCAGGGATCCGATGTCTAAGCAACTACCCATGGCCAAGATGCACCTTAAGTGGACGCAAAGGCAAATGTGATTTCAGGTTCTTATTGGCTAATCACCTGCATTTCTCCCGGCTCCTTTTAGTTGGCCTGAAAAGTGGATTCGTGACCTCGTTCGGGGTGAAGCCCCTAACTGTGGCTGACTCACTGGACAAACACTTATCAGCTCTCCCCCTCCGGTGGTGCCAGATCAACTCCTTCTGCCCACTAATTCATTACTGAGAGGCGGTCAAAGCAGCCGTATCGTCTTACCCACTCCCCAGAAATCGCCTCGTTTAGTATCAGACTAAATTCAGAATTTGGAGAACCGATGTCGCCAGCACGTAAAACGCCAAGCACACGTGAAAATGGATCATTTTTTCCCACCAAAATCACAAAAATTACAAGCCGAATGAATGATGTCTGAGTTTGCTCAGTAGTTCCATAGTTTCTCATAGAACCGTGCCTTTTCAGTTTAGACGAGTTAAGTTAGTATTTAGCCTCTACCAGAAGTCTCAGTGTTCTCACGTGGTGACATTGAGATATGTTTCTGTCCTCACGAAATAACAACCAAGTGGCTTTCGGAGACGAGACGACATGGATTCTTATTAATTACAGGAGTTTCATCTCAAAGTCGCAAATACTCCATGGCGGGTTAAGGCTGAGTTAATATTCAACTAACTAACGGTAAAATGTGCCGATACGTTGGAGGTAGCAGTGGTGTTGGGCTATTAATATTTCATGGAAGCCATTTGAGCCAAAAAGCAAATACACTTTCTAGAGAGACCAAAACATCTGCCAATTGGAAAGGTAGCTAAAAAACCAGTGACTACAAAAGGTCACTGAGAGCTAGTACGATATATTGTCCTTTTAAAAATTGGTTATTCTTTTGCAACAAGGTCTTTCTCAATGTAGAACTAATTAAAGAGGATGCAAAAGGTGGGAGCAGTGAGCGTTGATGGGGAATTTAGTGAGATTTGCATAACGATCGCTTAGACACCCTATTTAATTAGGCAAATGCACCCTGAGTGAAGATGAATGCCAAAATACAACGACAAGAAAGCAGCATTAATAATACCGTGATGAAGCAGGACTATGAAGTGGAGCCACAGTCAATCAAGAAAGTGGAGAAAGCTGATGCGGCTCATCGTGACAGCGGTTCTGGTAATTGGAGCGCTGGGCTCCATGTCACTTAGCCACAACTCCTGAAGATGGTGCAGATACGTGGCAATGGGGGTATTGATGGGCGACGCGTCATGCTAAGTCTAGACACAAAGCCATGCCACGCACGACTTTATGAGGCCAAAGTCGGGGCTATTTGCGTCCCGTTGTTAACCCAATACCAGGTGCTATCCTCGTGCTAAAGTCTAATAAAAATCTCATCAAACTGAACTGCGTAAACCTGAACACACACCTGATAGTCGTTAACAGTTCTAAAGAAACTTGCAAATAGTACCTCTATCAGAACAGTAAAATAAATTTTATGTGCATTTCACTGCAAAAGGCAGTGAGGGGATCCCTTATAGGTAATAAGGGCCCAACATTCCAAAATTTGAAACGGATAGTAAACGCTCTGCTAAAAGGTGACGAGACATCCTAGCTAAGCTCCATACGAGTTAAACAAATCATGAAGAGAAAGCGACTTCACCTCTAAGTCTAGGGCTCCATATTTGCAGAGTCGCAGTCAAGCTTGCGTGAATGAAAGAGCCCAAAGATACGTTTGACTTGCTCGAGATGGGAAAGATGTGTCGAGAAACTGAGAAACAGGACACTACTATTTCACGCCACTTTATGAGTTTCTATCGCAAGTAATACAGCAAGCTCGATTGCGAGTCAATTTTAAATACGTGAATGAAATCCATACAGATGAATTTCGACCGGCCAAGGAGCCAATTTATGGGAAAGATGCAGGGAAGCCGTGCAGCGATCGCCTGGAGCTTCGCGGATAAAAACTTGTTAGGAGGTGCGCACTTGAGCGCGTCCAAATTGGCCACAAAGCGCTGCAAAAGCACTGGGGGAGACCAAAAAACCACGATCGGCTGCGGGAGCGAAGACGGTAAATGAGGCTGGTTTGAGGAGCGAAAAAACGCTAGTGAGAAACCCATTTGGACCGTCTTCTCAAGCATCTTTCCCTGAATGCAATCAGTGCTTTTTCCAAGCCTCTGCCAGTTTCAATTAGACCAACGAAGGAGAAAACAGAGGGGCTTAAGACATTCTTACAGGAGATATGACGTCAGCAATTACAGAAGGCAGACAAATCACCCAATCTATATCTCGTAACAGCGAACGCGCTACTTGGATGTTCAAGGTCCTAACAATCTACCTAAATAAACTGACAAATTTCACTTGAGAGGAACCGGTCAATGAAGTTCGCTTCATTTCAACGTCTGGTAAGACTTCAAAGGCAATTGTGGAAAAATATCCCTGGACCCCATACCCAAGCGCAAAATGATTCCAAGGAACTTAAAGCAGCCAAATCATTGCAGTGATGACAGGGAAGGTTGTACATCAAGAAATTTAGATAGCAATGTAGGAGGCCTATCAACCTAACTGGTGTTTCACTACTGCGTCAATGAAGTTTACCAACCATAAAATGCAATCGGATTTGGGTTGGTGTTTACTACACGCGATTCTTGAGGGCACTGCGACCAAGGAACTCTCCCAAATGCGGACATAGACATCAAATATGCGAGTACTTTCTGATCTAGGGTTAAAGTCGCATAAAAACTTTACTCAGTGTTAAGTTACGACAAAACAAGTAGCTAAGATACCAGACAGGTAGAACTCACCCGGGGCATCGTAGCCGGCTTCATCATGATGCGGCGGTGGCAATGGTTGTTGATGCGGCACTGACCTCTGAGAGGTCAAGATTCCCGTTCCCATCTGCAGCCTTGGTGAGCTGTGCTTCATCAGCCCAACTGGAGCCAGGATAGGCTGCTGTTGGGGCTGCTGCTGCGGCATCATCAGCATCCCGTTTTCCTTACTGGCATCCAACAAGCCCACCTTGCTGTTCCTGTCCCCCATCCCACCTCCATTCCTCTTCAGTCTAAACGTGGTATCATCTCCCACGCCCACGCCTCCATTTCCACCCATGACCGCGTTCGGAGGGTACCTCTGCTTGCCTCGTTGGTGTTTGTGTCTACGACAGATGAGAATCACCACGAAGATGAGGAGCCAGAAGACAGGCACTCCGATGAGACAAGCGATGAACCAGGTGTGGTTGTAGACCTTCATGTTTGCCCCTGGAGCACCAGGTTGGAGTAAGTCTCCGGCAGTGGCTGAGAAGAGGGTACTTAGGCTTTGAGTTGACGAGAAGAGACTGCCATCGTTGGGTGAAGATGTCATTTGCGTGGGGGCCGGATTGTGACGGGTGAACACCATGAACTCCGACGCGTTACGACCCATGAGACGCAGGGAGTGGCTGGCGACTATTGAGTAGGGCTCCGAACGCACGCCTTCGCCGTGGCAAGTGATTGCAGCAAGGTAGAGCGTGTAGTTAGTGCTTGGTTGCAGATTCTCCACTCGGAACTGGGTCACTTTGGGACTGACCTGTAAAGGCAATGGACCAGAATATGGTAAAGTACTGGCACCAATTCTGGTAGAATCTGTACAAGATTTCATCCATAAATTCATAGTTACTTTGTTACAATCATGGTGAATTTAGCTGGACCTTGAGATCTGCCAAAAGAAATGGCCTCGATGTTTACATTTGGCAATTCACTTTGCAGTAGGTTTTTAATGAACTCCAGAACACCGCCGATTGTTTATTGTAAGGCATGAACGCGAGATAGCACCAAAAGCGCCAAGTCAACTTGTGATGGTGGCATACAGAGCGAACTTGCTTATATTTACGCGATTTCTCCTATACAAAAATTCGCGGAAATCGAATTTTCGGGGTTTACACCACAGGTACCTAAGTTTCAGACTATAGACCGATACTTTCCAATGAAGTCTACCTTAAGAAATGAACTGGAAAAACCGCGGTCCAGACGCATTCTTAAAGAGGCACTAAGTGTGTGTTGCCTGTAGTTTTTCATGAATAAGTGATGCAGAGCGAGATAGCATGAGAGCGCACACCCACTGAACGGAAGTAGAGGAGCAAAAACATGGGATGAGCAACAGGTAGAGGCGAGGGGAGATGATACATCACGCACACGCGCCCACCTGACGTTTCAACAAGTGTGTCCGGTAGAACGTTCTGCCATGCTCCTGCTCTGCAAAAACAGGAAGGGGAGGGGATAGGAAAACTTTTTTGGCTTTGGCGTCAAAGCACCGTTCGTTCGACCTCTTCGCGAGTTGGAAACTAGCAAGGGATGAAAGATTGTAAACACCACGCACTGAGTCAGCACTGCCACTGGGGGCAGCATGTGACTAAGAGGTTCAAGCACCCAAACAGTTGTCAGCCTTAAAATAGCTAAAACTTACATTGGGTAGGAATTACAATGTGGGCAGATTTTATTGACACTTAGCGGGAGCTTTCAACCACTCCCTAAGAAAATCCATTACGCTCGAATGGGTGTACCGAAACCGGAATAGATGCTCCTTTCACTCTCTCGAATACCCTACTACTAATTCCTTAATTACCTTGCTATTTCTTATTTCATGTAATCCCATAAAAGCTGCTTTAGATCCGCTACGACATTTCTGCAATCAAAATCATACCTAGCAGACACTCTACCCGTCAGAAAGGTTTACAAGTAACCTAAGTTGAAACGCATCACCCTGCGAGTCATGCATATCGTCCATAAAAAAGCATGTGTGTAGTGGGTATTTAGGGTGAAGGCGTTCAAGGGGAGGAAACGAAATATGGGACAAAAGTCAAGTCTGTGCTAATTGCAGGTATTACAACAGAGCGATGTCTGGGATGTGCGCAGGCGAAAGTGGATGTGGAGCGGGGGGTTAATGCCAGACTAGAGGTCACGCGGTCAAGAGCCGGTAATGACGCTCGCCAGAGGCCCATGCAATGAGGACAAACAGCAGCAGCTACCTGCAGTGCGCACGCATCTGCGAAACTCCGCTTGCGTACTCCACATAGGCGTACGTGTGCGCTCGCTCACAAAGGCCATCAATTTCGAGGCGAGCTTTGTGAAACGGATGGAGGTACTAAACGCTGCCAGCCGGGCCGTGGGAACCAGACGGCTTATTGCGCGCGCTCCCACATGCCGACATAAACAGTTGTATCGTACTCCTGGGACCTACATGACTAAACTAGGAAAAATCCGACCAAGTCACCCCCCCCCCACGGTTTCGTTCATTGACGTCTCCAATAGATTCCCCCTATGACTTACTTAGATACTCAATAAACCTGACATGTCACCCTTTTAACATACGCCCAACTTTTAAATGTAGAGCTACAAGGTAAACTGTAGACATGCTGTGGACAAGTCAGCGACCAAAAGGGTGGGAGCGAGGGGTAAAAAAGGGGAGGGACCAATGAATAAATTACAGGGAGCCTGTCTACCTGGCAGAACACCTACGAAGAACAATCTGAGAGAGGAGACAATTGGACGAGGTAATTAGTAGCTTAGAGAATGAGAGGGAGAGAGACTTGATTCAGCAGCTTGTCAAGGGCCCCCGTGGTTGCCCAACTAGGTAGTCAATGGAAGGGGAGGGTAGAGGCGTATGACTCACGCTCACGTACGCACCCCGGCACACGAGAGAGAGCTACGCGGTAGCATGAGTGTTTATGATTCACCCCATTTTATGCTACCGCGACCCCACTCTACCCTTTTTTCGCAAGCGTGTGGTTAGGAGCCCGCTGAGTACAGACGGACAAGCTTATGAAAAAAGTCGCTTAATGCTTACCCTGAGGGTCTTGCGTTGTTCCGAGTCCTGACCAAGGAGCCGAAGTGAGAAGCCTGTGATGAGGCCATTTGTAGACCATAGGGGTGGCGGAGACCACAAGACTTCCAAAGCCTCACTGCCTTCCCCCTCAACGTCGCTACCAACCCACCGGGCCTTCACGTCCTGCGGAGCCTGGCTCGGTGTGGAATCAAAGGTGAGGACAGTAGCCGACCGACTGCCTTGGCTGTAAACACGGCCGAGGGTTCTGTCTTCCGAGTAGGCATCCACTTCCACCTCGTAGCACACGAAAGGATTCAGGTTGTCCAATACCATCCGGAAGGGCGATGAGTCCACCAGACTCACTTCCATGAAACGATAGAACTCCACTTGCCCGGAGGGAGGCAGATAAGTGCGAGTGAAGTCCATATCGGTTTCAGAGAGCATTTGAAGACTGCAGTAGTTTTCTGACATTGAGGCGAGACTATCGCCAGGGTAGAAGAGGTCGTCGTCAAACAGCGAGGGAGCGTAGTTTGGACAGTGGTCGGACAGCCGATCACGTGGAGTTGTGCCATCGAATGGCCGAAGGCAGCGGGAAAGAGGTACTACTCGATAACGCACCCTGATTCCAGTGAGCAGACTGAGAGCATTCGGTGCCCCGCAGATACGACCTGACAACTCCACCTCAGAGGTTGAGAGACTGGTCAACTGAGGTGTGCTGAAGAGAACTGAGTTGATGTGGTCCGTGGGGTAGTTAGTGAAGTTGACGAAGCGATGTCGCTTCTTAGTGTAAACTGTGTGTGGCAGGATGTGGGGCCGACCAATACCTCGTGAACTCAAGGTCCGCGCCAGAATCCGATACCCGGTTTCGGGTTGCAGTCCACTTATCGTCACTACTTCATCGGGTCGCGACTCAGCTGCCACCGTCCACCCATGGCTGCCATCGAGGCTTATGTACTCAATACGGACCTTTACCCCATACTCACTCATGGGTAGGCCATTTTGAGCATCTGTGTAAGCGGGATGAGGGGACTCTGTGCACCTGACAGATATCCAAGAATCTCCAACGTCCACAATATCAACACTGGCAGGAGGCCGTGGCAGGTTTTCAACAACCAAGGGTTGGTAAGAAGAATGGAGAGGCGCTCTTGATACCTGGAGGTTGGCAGTCCATTCTGTCGGGTAGAGGTGTAGCTGTTGTTGTAATTGAGCTTGACCGATAACTGGGATTGTTTCCGCCCGACACGTGTAATTGCCGGCATCGGAAAAGTTGATGTCGTTTATTTGCAAGGTTCCCTGGGACAGCAGAACAAATCTCGGATCACTATCGGGTGTGAACTTGAATCCATTTTTTGACCAAGTCACGGAGAGACCGTAAGAGTCCTGATAGAGGCGCTCAGGTAAACCTACTGAGCCAATCAAATGGACTTCACAACGCAGTGTGGCTGTAGTTCCCAGCAGAACTGTTTGATTTTGAGGACCCATTTCAATGAAGATTATTGGAGGAGGATTGGAGTCACTAACAAAAAGGTTGGCCGAGGAGCGCACCATTCCAGTCTTGTGGGAGGCACGACACTCGTACTTTCCTTCGTCGGATTTTCGAGCAGAGGTCACAACCAAACTGCCTTCGTGGTCAACAAATACCCTAGGCTTCCCAGTTAGATGAGGGCTTCTGAAGTCGGGATAGAGGAAGTACTCACCGTTGTGGACCCATCGGATATACGGACGTGGTGAACCGCCAGCTTGACAGCGGAAAATTGCCTTTTCACCTTCGGTGACAGCAGTATCAGACGGGGTGATTGTGAAACTAGGTGGGGAGAGAACGACTAATTTAGCAGAAGCATCGATACTCCCAGCCTCATTTTTCGCTTGGCACACATATGTCCCTGCATCTTCACGCCTAACTTGGAATATTTTCAGGCTCTTATCGTCACGCAAAACGGAGCGATCTTCGGGTATGTGCTGACCGTTTTCTCTTCGCCAAAGGATGGAGGGTTTGGGATCACCATTTACACGACAGACAAACTCAACGTCCTCACCGACCTTCACCTGCTGGTTTGAAGGGGTGATTTCAAAGCGGGGTTTCTGGTGCACTGTCAAAGTAGCAGCCTCGCTTTCCCGGCGACCTGCCCGATTTCGCACTTCGCATTGATAGGTACCCGCGTCTCTCCGTTGCACCTCCATTATATGTAAATCACCATCGATCATGCTGATTCGAGAGGAGCTCTGCACCGACTCGGTGTTGTGGTACCAATGTATCACAGGGACAGGGAGGCCACGCGGTACTTTGCATCGCAAGACAACGCTTTCACCAACACTAGTAACCTGACTTTGCGGCCCCTCAGTGATACGATCTAGGTAGGCCAGCCGCACGTTCGCGGTTTGAGACTGGGTCCAGCCTTCGGAATTCGATGCATTGCAGTAGTAGGTGCCTTCGTCTTCGGGTTCAAATGAAAGAAACATGAGTTCTTCAGATTTAATTATTTTGTTGGAGGTGCCGGGGCGCTCACGTATAGACTGCACCTGCTGATTATCTTTGTACCACTTGATAAGTGGTGGAGGTTCACCGTCAGCTTGGCAACGAAGTGAAAGAGGTCGTTTAAGTAAACCGAAGGCATCTTGAGGATCGACGACAAACACAGGCTTTCGCCTGGGGGCCATCTGATGCACAGAATCACATGTATGGAAGAGGAGAGTAATAGTAAATATTAGGGGGTAGAGTGCCATTTTATTATAATCCATGTTATTAGCACAGAGCCACCGCACCACCCCAGAACATATGCGAGGAGAGCCAGCAATGCAACTGATGGCCTTTCGGCTTTCGGATTGGACAATGTAAACAGAAAAACCTACTCTGCTGGCCAATGACAGATTAACAACCTCAAATACTGATGCGAAGAAACTAAATACTCTTGCAGACCAAAAACATGTTTATTGTACAAAATTCGCATTTAATGATCATTAACTATTTAATTTATTTTTAAATATTTAACTTTAGAAGTACACTAAAATTTCCTCTCTGATATTTAGGGACTAGCTAGATATTCATTGAGGCAGAATGCAAACACTTTATAAAGATTGATGCTGTACATTTTAAAATAAGTTACTGCAGAAGATTTAATAAAATTAATGTATTTTAAATATTTTGCGTATAATGTAGTTAATCAACATTATGTCTTCGTGAATGCCAACCAATAATCTCCTGCCCTAACAAGTTTTTTCTATGCCTTTGCACATAAGTATTCATGTGCATTTATGCATTTCAGTAATGGACGCATACATATCCGGATATTATTGCAGCTTAAATTCTCTTCCAATTAAATTAAACCTTAAAAGGCCGAACCATTACTCGCTCGGATCATCACATTGATGTTTCCTCTTCTCTTTGACTATCCACATATTGGTCCCTCTATATTTAGCCTTATTTAGCACTACTTTTACTCAGCACATTAAAAAAACAGAAGCAGTGGTAAAAGTGTTAACGAAGGTTAAGAAAAGACATCGAATTGTATCAGGATCAGGCACTTCGCTGCTTTGATGGGTTCGCTTAATCATTGAAATGCTACACGATGACAATGCTGATAGAGCCTTGTCAGCAAATGACTATCAATGAGGGCCTCAAAGTAGTGATTTAATATGATCATGCTTCTGCTGCAATGTTACTCATGTTTCTTTCCACAAAGCTCATTCCGGGCTTACTGTTCATCACAGTTGCACTGTTAAATTTAAGATCTAAGACGATCATTTGCTTCCTTGTCAGTGGATTTTTATAAATTTTCAGTTCAAACTAAATCTTGTGTTTTCCTGTTTGAAACGTTATAATCATATGGTCAAACATGTACAAAATATCGTTTAACATGGATCTACAATAAGGTTAAACTAAGTGACTGCTTTTCTAGAGTCACAGACGAAATTAACAAACCTTTGGAATTGGATTTATCGTCAATGTTATTAAGGTGAAATCCATCGTTCGTTCATTTCGATTAGTGGTAAATTCTTTACTACCAATGACATAAAGTAGCATTTATTTAAAAGTTTGTGAAATATCGAAGTGTATTTTCTAACTAGTTCTCCTATTTTAAAAGCTTCGTCGGTCAGTCAGATTTTATCAACTTCCGCGGGATGAATATATTTTATCTTTGCTTATGCTCTGAAGAATACCTTCACTTTAAAACTTTCTGGATTTTAGTCACCTGCGTCCATATGAAATAAAACCAACATCGTATCGATAAATAAACAATAAAACAGAATGGACTTGATCTGGAGTATTTAAATTTGACAAATTGCTCTAAGTACCTGGCCTTTCCAGTCTGAATCAAGATGTACTCGTAAAATTTAATCATACCATAAATATTAATTGGAGCTCATATTAATAATGAATTGTCCCTCTCAATCTTGCAACCATTTAAACCATCAAATATGATGAGTTCTCGGTATCGAATATCAGATTTTTAAATCAAGAGACAGGAGGGTGGAACAGAGAACAATGAGGGGAATGAATAAATACCACCAGTTACATATTTCCTCCCCTTTCGGTCCAATTCGGTCACCAGCCATTGCTACTGGAATTAGGACTCTCTATCTACCAGCCATTCAAGTGCAACCACCGACTTGAAGATAACGCAGCTTCACTGATAGCATAGAGGATCGATAGGTGCGGGAGCTTGTCGAATTATCAAAATCAGGGTTTAAATTTTTATCATTAGACATTTCTTGGGCGAAGGGGAGAGGATATGGAGGTTCAGATGAATTGCAACATAGCCAATTAGCAGATTTTTTAGAAAAAATGGCCATGAGTCTAAAAATGCATGCTTTGGAAACATATTTAACAGTTGACCAAAACTGCATTTCGTCAACCCAGTTGTCCTGCATTTTAGGAAGGAAAATGGTCAATTCTATTGACTCACTGGAAAGGGATCAGAACAAATCTATCCAAGACTATGCATCACCTTCACAAGTCGAGGGTGGCAAGACCATAGTCTACATTGTCTCCTCTGCATTGCAGACCTGTGCATAATTTCTATTTACACTTACACGTGGAAAAAACGAGAAATCTGACTTTGTCAATATGCAGTCTCTACGTTCCGTTATAGGACATTCAAATGCATCCCCAGATTTTACCAGAAACACCTTGTTAAGTGACGGGTTTAGGTACTTAACCCTAATTTCTTAAGCTACACAAAGGAAGCTTATTTCCTTAAGTCCATTTATATGACTAACCTAATCACCTTTGTGATCTCAAATTTTCTTCGAGTTACGTCAGCTCTTCTAAGTGATATACTGGTGCATTTTGCGGTCAAATCATTATTTCGATAAAAAGTAGCGTACGCTTTTAGTGGAAAATATGTTAGGTTATAACCTAGAACCACAAGTCTGCAAGAGAACATAAGCGTTCAACTAGAACTACCAATCGATAACGGAGACGAAAGTACATCGTTGAGCTCTCAAGTTTTGCAGCCCGTAAAGTGATCTGCGGGGAAATGAGACACATCTGTGACTACTAAACTAACCAATAAAACTTAAAAACGATAATAGGTCTTCAAAAACTTTTCAAAGGAGAGTGTTTGTCGAGATTCCTTCTATTGATCCTTCATTAACCATGTCCGGAGTCAACCAATATCAGCTATCAGTTGCACGTATTTGGTATCCACACAAGATCGGAGTGCAACAAAGCAGATGGTTATCGAAATAAGTGATGATTTAAAAAGAGAAGTACCCGCTTTCGTGATGTAGCGGTATGCCTTGTTGCTAATCCTAACCCACGAAATAAGCATCACATTTAATAATTTCTAAATGTATGTAAATTATATGGCATGGAACCATCTTCAAATGCATCGGCTGACAGACAAATGGTATTCACTAGCCATTGGAAGCTGGTCAACTAAATAGTGAGGAAAAACTTTTATAAGGTCCCCAATGTAAAGTTAACGGGACCTGGTATTTGCCCTGGATTCCATTATAAAACAAAGTGAAAAACGTGTTTGTTATCAAGTAATTATTAAGTGTAACTCGCCTAGCTTGAAGTAATGTTTTCTATGCCTATGAAGAACCCTTAATTTTGAAGACAATTTGAATTGTTTTTTTCTGTTGAATTGGAGAAAAACATAGGTAATGACTATGCTGCAACATCTTCAAATAATTAATTTGATTTGTGAATAATATATTCGATGTCAAGTATTATTTTTCATGATTAGTGATTTAAATATGCGAGGTAAATTAGCACATTAAAATTCAATCAAACTGCTTTTTCATTCAGAATTATCTTAACACGACAAATCCCCGCTAATTAAGTTAAATCCACTAATCTGGGTACTCAAGGTTTCCAGCGAATGAATTTTAAACAACTTCTCGCTTCTGCATTCATGAAAGTTAAGACCAAAAACCAAGTATTCAAAGGCAGAAAGCACTCCAACTCCTTTCTAGTTGCCTTCCCTTTGGGAATATCATCCAAAGCTCATACTAAAGGGGCATTCTTCTTTACAATCCTAACACTGGTTTCAGCTAATTTAAACTGAATTGTATTTAGTAGTATAATTATAGTAAATATTTTTAGAACACTTAATTTTCTTGCGCTTGTAGAGTGTAGAAATAGGCTCTCCGGAACTAAGTACGTCGCATTTGGAGAGTAGAGGTTACAGGCTACAATTAGGTACCCTCCCAGATGGATTTTCTACCCATAGAGAAGAGGAGACGTGTGAGCTGGAAAGTTTATCAGCAGTATGTGATAGTGAGTAGCGCACTCAAGCGGCTTTAAGAGGTAAAGAAACAAGGGGGCGAATGACTCAGACCTGGTTTGGCGACAAAGTAGTCCGATAACTAGGTTTGGGAAAGGCTTTGTGCGAACCTGAGAAAATGATATAGATTAGGTTGTATAGACGGTCCAGCTGGAAGGCCGTCACAGCAGCACAGTTTGTGCTAGTTTAATAGGCTCAATTAGCTCCTTAGAAGAGCAGCCGATCGAATCGTGAAATGGCAATACTTCATCTACCCAAATAAAACTAGCATTCGTGGATTGTCCCGTGATTCGCTTGTTCTTTTTCAAACAAACTAACTCACTGATCATCTCTGGTCCTGAGCTCTATTTATTTCGCTGCTCTTTGTTGCTAATCCGCAAGCTTCATCATTATCTATATCTTAATCCGATTACATGTGGACATTAGTTTTACTAAGGAAGTTGCCATTCAGATTCAATGAGCCTGATACCTTCATTCAGTTCTTATAGGCATTAATTACAAGGAGATATTATCCACAAAATTTTTTCTTTTTGAAAAAACCCGATTCTTTAAATTTGGGATAGTAGAGAGCTTTCTTAATTTTACATGCTGTATAAGAAGAAAATCCAAGAAAATTAACAATTTTGATCGGCGTTACTTTTGTAGGCCGTTGGACAAATTTAAATAGTCAAATAAGTAGAAATTCCTTACTCATTTGATTTGAAATCACGTAAGAGAAAAGTTACCACTGCACTCGAGTAGCCTGATTGATTCATGCGTAGATACCGACATTTTTATACACATATTTCGAAACCGCATAATTCCTGTGATTGAGGCAAGACAAGCTACCGAAAACCCCCTAGATTGTAGTTTACTGCTGTATATTCGGTGAATACATAACCGCGCGATCTTCTGATAGACCTTGAAAATTTAAATACGCAACCAAATAGTTGTTTACTTCTGTTTGCTTTTTTCTTAAAATCATGGCGACAAGGTGGTTTTTTTCTGCAGATCAGGCCTTTTGAGGTAAAAAGCTTCAAAGTGCAGGCATTAAAAAAACAATATTTGATTTATGGTAATTGAAAAGCGAGAATTCTTATTCAAATTTATTGATGGAACAGAATGGTTTCGGATGTCTGGAATGTTAATGGAACAGCAATAATAGTTTCATTTTTATAAAAACACTATTTTTAGAAACATTTACAGCACCATGAAGCGTGTAAAGCTGAAATGAAATTCCTTTGTACGAAATTACAATAGCTTTACCATTTTTAAGTTGATGATGAGACTAAATTATATCACTCAGAACTTGCAGAATCTTTGTTTTTTATTTCTTCAACTATTGCTTTTTGCAGTCTTTCCTTCTTCACATCTTTTCACTTAAATCCCTTGCAAAATTTGCATCATAAATCTACTTTCCATTGTGAAATGTTTTGTTTCATACGCAAAACAGAAAATTTACTTCGCTTTTGATATTATTTCAACGTAAAAAGGAGTTGACAATTCCATCTGATCACAATGATCCAGAGTATGACAACACATTTTAATAATTTAGCCTAATGTAATTGCATGTTGACAGAATTAATTAGATCCATTCACCTGAACACACTTGTTTTCGCATAAGTCGTGTAAAATAGACCCGAATTTGCTTAAAAGGTTCAATCTGATGGAAATTTAAAGCCAGGCGGATTTTTATCAATTGCTAATAAATTGCTAATTATTTTTGCATAAACTAAATTAAGTCAATTGTTTTCCTCTAGTAACAAATGTTTCCAACTTTGGAAAGACGATATTTGTGCTGTTGTTAGGCAATTTCGGCTTTTTTGAAACGTGAATAAAGGTACAATTTAATATAATCACTTGGAACAGGAACGAAAATCATTTGCACTCTCTGCAGGGGGTTAGCTGAATTAGAACGATATTTCCAGCCATTATATGGGTGGCCAGCCAGCGTTCCTATATATGAGTATCGACTTTGTGCACGTGGTACAATAGGTCACTGCTTGAAAGTGGGCTTCGAAAAATCATTCCTTTCAAAGCCGATTCAAGCATAAGGTATCTTCTATTATCAAAAACCTCTCCCCAAAGCAAAATTCGTCGGCGATATTGTGAATGGCAGAAGTAAATTGCCTCAATAAATTGTGAGCTGTGACGTCAGTAAGTCTACTTAAGGATGTTACAACCTTTGTGTCAAAGTTTATTTTTAAAAGTTTATAATGTTATACATCTCAGCAAATCAAATGATAAGGTTTCGCCTATTTACAAGGAAATTTATTTCAAAGTAGAAACAATCGCCTGAGATAAGGGATGTTGTCTCGTAACAAATTCTAGCTATGCAGGGAAGTTGTGAAAAAGGTTTATGAAAATGTAAAACCTTATCTAGATCTTAGCTCAAAAGTTTTACATAGCTCCTTCCTCTTCCATCAAAAACATCACCTGGTTTCGCCATATTACAACTCTTGATAAGCTGCATGAGCTGATGGTTCAAAATTCGATAGCTTTGAAACAATGGAGTAGTCTTGCAAAATTATCAGCTACGGCAGACAAATCATCCCTAGTGTTGGTTTTTTTCTCTTTTCGAAGATTGTGCCCATTTATAAATTGGGCTATCCTTTTTGAGGAGGGTCATAAAGCTCCACACTTTTATGACTTCAGCTTGTTAATGGGAATGGAGGTTAATTGAAGGGCGAAAGTGCGGCACACCGCATTTAGCATGAGTCATCATTCGTACGTGGCACATCACGTGATACTAGCACATGCGCACACTGCTCTGCAAAACACTCGCATTCACTCACACGCACGCACAGTCGCATCAATGCCAGAGCACGTTTATTGGAGGCCCACAAATCGATAAAACAATCACCTGCCTTAAGGTGGCCTCCTATTGGTTAAATCTCAGGATTTCAAGGTGAAATCGTCGTATCGTTTATACAGAAAGCAAGATTATACGACAACTTCTTCCTTCACAAAAGTAAGTGCTACCATTGCGAAATAGTTTTACCAGTTACATTTGAAAGTGGCTAAGAGAAGGTAAGAGTAACGATGAGGTCGTTTGTAGAATATAATGCTTCGAGGATTGAACTTCGGTAACGATAGAATTAGTCAAGGATTTCCTATTAAGAATAAATGGGTTAAAAGCGATTAATTTAATAGTAAATAAATTGCTAGTTGCACTAACAGGTTTTTTTTCTATGTGCTGGATGTCAAACAGGCCTTTCCCAAGATTGAAGTTTAAATAAGTTCAATTTAACCTTGCGGACGTTTTGCCTAAGATTAGCAATGAGCATTGTTTGCTCACCGAATTTTTTCAATAATTCGGGAGCACTTTCCAGTTTACATCAAAAACGTATTGGTGATTTTTCTGACCTCAGATATGATCTGATTTGCGAAACTTTTCTTTGTGTAGATAACACTAAAAGCGTCACAAAGTATTTGCTCTTTTAATCGGATGCCACACCCATAGAAGGCTTTGCTTTGTGCAGTAAAAGCACCGTGAAGGAAAACCCAAGTGCCTAACAAATTTATCATCTCTTGAGAGCTAATTACAGGCATTAAATCAATCTTTGGAATTTCAAGTGCCTTGCGATTTTCTCTTATGTTTTTGGCATCAAAGAATTTCCCAGATGGCCTTCCTGACACACCTTGTAACTATTTTAAAGTCCACTTCTTCACGAAAGCACGGAACACACTTTTTTCTATTTCCAGTATTATGTTTGTTATATGTAGGACAATTGTTCAAGAAATCCGGAGTAATGTTGGGATTTTCTGTGGTGCGTATAGTGTTCATAGAGGTTTGAAAACGGAGTTTCCGGGTCGTGTTTAATAAGTACAGTCAATCGAAATCACAAATGTTTAAAGTACCAAAGCGTTTTCCTCTATTGGGCACTATAGGTTAAATTTGGCAACAGGACCTAGCCTCTCTTCCCCGGATCAGTCCAAATGCATTTTATGTAACTTACTTTCTAGTGAATATTCACTTCTTAATTCTGCAACCATCTGTAACGAATTTACATAAGTTTCCTTTTCGCAAATCACACCCACTACGTTACTTTCGTGCTAGTTGGTCATCAAATCGATGAACTCATAGGGAGCGATTTAAATGACAAGACACCAATATCGGCCACGCAAGTATTGATAGCCATCCTCACAGGTGTGCGTTGTTGGGAGATTCGGAGTAAAATTCAATAGGAACACCCCGAACTCGATTCATCAGACAAACTACCCTAAAGTCCAATGTGAGGTCATTTTCCTGTAATAAATATCAGTGAATATGAAAATTTTGAAATACCCCACTCCATTGCATCGGAAATAGAAGTACATAGAGAGTAAGGAAGCCGTATTTGGCGGACGAAGGCATTGTAAATTTTAATCAGTAGTTAGCGCTACAATGGACCTCCTTAAAATAATTAAAGTCTGAAAATACTAAGCTGTCATGGACCATCTTGTAGGTCATCACCTCAACCACTAAAGCACTAAAACGCCGGACATGTGCGTTTCAATTTTCTCCAGCGGCCAAACAACTGGCAAATTAGTTGTCTCGCAAAAGAATTCTAGCAGCAGTCGTCTTAGTCTAAAGCTCTTTGAATACAGGTGAAGTTGAAAGGACATTAACAATGCAAATTGAGACGGGCCGTGGTTGCATACATGGGTGCGTGTTTATGCGGCTGTGAGGACATGCTTGTAAACAGAAGGATGAATAGCTGAAATGGGGGAGGAGTTTGAATAAACATTTCGCCGAGCAATCAGTCCCAAATCAGGCTTCTGTAAGCAAGCATAGTGGGTATAAAAAGTAAAATTCATTTTGCTTGTTAAGACCAACCTCCAAGTCTCAAGCCAAATGAATGGGTATATCAATGTCTGCTTCCACAGCCAGAGCTTTGAGCTTGGCAGTCACATAGACAGAACGTCATGATATCCTGCAAATGGCTCATTTTTGGTGAAAATGTTGCATCTTGCCTTCTACAAGGCTACTTTGCTGACACGCGCCTCTTTGGCAGTCAGACGAGATTGTAAAGGTCCTTCTTTGTTTAGTCTGCAAACATCATTTGGCCAATCAGAACTGTTGCAGCTGAACAACGTATCGCCTACCAGTTTCACATTCGAAGAATTTATTAGAAAAAATTTAACTACGGGATAATGTGTATACACACACCAACAAAATCAGCATGTTTTGAGTGCTATTTCGGATATTGATCCGCCTAGATAATAGGTGCAGAAATGATCGATGTCTACGGATTGTGCGATGTGTTAGCTAAAGCTGGATAAAATGAAAACACCCGTGCGCTAACTTATTAGGTTCGAAATTTAATTTGAATGTAAATGTGATGTTATCATTAGTCTGTATTGAAGTCCAACTTAGTCGCAAATAATTCTCAAACAATGACCTTCACAATAACTGCTTATTTTCATTTATTTCTAGTAAATGGGGACTATTTTGTAGATAAACTTTTTCAGATTCCTACTTAAATAATCTTGTAACTAAATGTTTCCACTTGCTCATGCAGCCTGTAAAACCAACCTTGGGTCAGTTTCAGACACAAGGTTGAAACAGTCTAAAAAACTTGTTAGATTATCACAAAACAATCAGAAACGCCAGACAAAGACGTGGATGTCAGCTTACGTCCGTGTGAAAAAACAGTGGCCCTTTTACAAGTATTTGTGATGACTTTAACCGTCCCAAAAGGAAAAAAGGACGTGTTTGGCCATTAAAAATTTGCCAGGTTTTAAACAAAATTAAATGGAAAATGAAATTGCGCTCTTGTTAAATAGCCTCTGCCTTTAAAGTCTATTGCATCTTCAAAGCGACCCCCAAACTTGGCGAAAGCTGATTCGGAACTTCCTGGTGGATTCCTCCAAATCTTTAATCCTGTCATTGAATGACTGGGTTTTTTAGTGCTTGCAAAGCAACGACGACTAGCGTCTTTCTCCCACATAACGGTTCATTGGCGGGTTAAGTTGATCTGGAAAGCGCAGTGGAGGCCAAACATTGGGTGGACTGATGGAGTCGTAAAATTGGTTGACAGCCACTTTATACTTTTCTCCGGGGCGTGACAGGGCAGTTGAACATGGAGCATCGAAGGTCGTCACTAAGTGTTAGTTTCAAGGTCAAAGGCCTGGGCACTCAAGTAAGGCTTCAACAAAGCCCGAAATCTAATGTCATGGTCATCCTGTAAATTTTTCTGCAGACTTTTGGAAAATCCTAAATACAGTCGCAACTAGATTGTGTGCTGCCATGTTGCTTTTCTAGCTATCATAGCCCCGTATTCTCCATTGCGGTCTCGACTTCGTGCTGCTCTTTTTGGATGGCCCACGTAAATAATGATGATGCAAGTTGTTCTCTACCATAACAAATTAGGTTGTTTTGAAGCACTCACACAATTTGGTTTCCATTCGAAATAAATGAAGAGGATCCTATCTTAGCCCGTACTATTGAGTCAGTTGTCTGAGTAATTTCATGAATTGGTGATTGCTAGCATCGGAAATCGCCTTGCTATTAATTATTTAAAAATTTCGACTTTACCTAATAGCGATTTGGAAAATGGTACTATTTTTATTCACCCATAGGCACACTGAAAGTCATGCAACTTTATTGACTATCTTATAGCACTTTTTGCTTGGATTGTATCTGGATCATCAAATATGAGTGATTTGTTAGAATAAAAAAGACCAACGGCGTCTTAAACGTGATTATGGGTTGAAAGTTAAAATCAGTTTTTTGTGAATTTTTACGAAATTAGGTTACGATTTTCTTTGAAATAAGGAGGAAACGATTATTCCATAATCTGTCTTTTTCAAGAAAAGGGTTGAAATAAATAGATTACAAATATAAGAGAAAATATTACTTTCAGTGAGTCCTTTTACACTGATTTGTCTATCAAAAACCTATATTGTCTGAACTTTCCACTTATTCCTCGGAGAATCTAACTACTTGGCATAGTCGTATTTCAGAATCAGCAATATAATCTAGGTTTAGGTTAAAAACCTTTACATTTTCAGAAAAAATGTTTGTTATACTAGTAGAAGCCGTGAGTTTTCACGTTTTTTGGCGTTCGCTGTTTATATTTGGAAAAATTGTGCTTTCTTGCTATCATGTGACCCATCTCGTGTGCATTATAAACACTCTTTAAATAACCTAATTAGCTAAAAAAATAAAGCAAATATAATTTAAAATTGCTTTATTAACAGAGGTGATAATAACGCTCGTAGGATAGTTTATTAACTCAGCCAAGCAACCAGTACAAATAAAATGATTGAGCTAGCATTTTCTGAAAGTCTTAAAAGCAAAATTGGTTTTTAGAGAACTCAGTAACATGACAATCATCAATCCAGTATTAAGTATCACATTTATGTAGTGCTCTTGAAAATATCTACAGGGTTGCAGGGAAAAGAGATAACGACGAGATCGTACTTGAAATATGGAAAATATAACTCCAAATAAAATTCTCATAGTCTAGTAATGTTATTTTGGGACAAACAGATATAATCGTAAATTCTACAGGTAGTCAATAGATTCTATCGAGGACAAAGACTCCTCGGGAATCAATTGCGATCATGTGAGTGTCTGGCTCACCAAAAAGCCTCTCACGCCAATCAGAAATGGATGGTGATACAATGGATGCTGATGCTGAATAACGCAATTTCCAGAGCACTAGCCGGTACTTCTCCCTACTAATTAAATTGCTGTCCAAATAGGGACCACTTGGTTTTTTGTCTCAAGCAAGGTAAAAACCTCGCTAACATGCTTTAATTCCCAAGCATTTGGGACTGATTTTTTCATGCTAAGGAATGACCCGATTCCATGACTTTAGTGATTTGTGAAGAAAATCTGTTACTTTTAAGGCTCTTTTCGTTAACCTGTTAAATGCACCACTGCGTAACCAAAAAGCCAGAAATGAACAGCCTTCCGCACATCACAGATAGTTTGTTACGGTCTTTAAGTCCGAGGAGTTAATCATTCCTCATAAAGGTAGACTTACTAACTCGTGTCTGGGTTCTCATGCTGACTCGGCCCATCTGCAGGGACTTAATTCACCTCTCACATCTATAAAACAAGTACGAACACAGTTTCACGCCTATGACAGTGCTGTGTTTTTCTTTCACAGATAACCGTCTACTATAATCCTCATCGTATCAAGAAGTTTAACTAGATAAAGAGAAGTCAGACTGTAGTATAAGTTTTGTCTTGTCCTAATTTCGGACCAAAACATTTAAATTATATGATGTGATTTCTTTATATTTAGATAATACATCTCAAAAGTGGCTTATTTGTGATTCTAGCTTATTAATTGAATGAAATGAGTCCAAGAGAATGAAGAATTAGTGCAATCGATAGTGTAAACACTAAAATAATCAGTATTAAATTTTTCAAAACTTAAAATAATGTCTATTTTTCTGAATAGTAAATGGGGACAGCAGTTTTCAGCAATATTGTGAATTTACTAGAAAGTTGAACGAGAATTTCAAGGTGACGAAAACTGTAAGAGTACCTTTGGCTTGCCTTCCTTCTTCGTATACCACAACTTGTTTCCTGTTACTTGGTTGGCTTAGTAATTCATTCTTAAGGTGCCACGGAGAAATTAGACAGTCTCAGCGGTTCAAAGGAAAAGTCATCTGAAGCCATTGAATTTTGTAGTGAATTTCAATAGACAGTGAATTTTCTCCCAATAAATTGCCTTAATTCTGTCGTCGAATAGCTGTGCCTTCGTCGTAGTACTGGCACTGGGGGGTTCCATTCATCGATCCTCCTCGTCGTCATAACCACTATGAATAATGCACTGGGATCGAAAGTTGGAACGTTGAAAGCGTTGCGTGCATGAGCCCCTTTAAACCTATCTAAAAAGAACGAATAAATTATTTTCTTGGAATTTTATTACGAATGCCCTGCATTTCCAACGAGGATCAGACGCTAGTCTGAATAGGTCTGCACCATCAAACAGACTTGATTTGACTGTCAATAACTAACTTTACATCTCTTTACCCCAACCGAGTTCCATAGAATAAAAGCCTCTAAACAGATTCCCAAGTGGTTTATTTCGAAATTCGCTGGGTAATAACTTCAATAACACGCAGATCCACCTCATTTTGCTTGGTTACGAAGAGCGCATTGTGATTTGTTTTCCTAAAGCCACCTAGATAAATACTCAGATGTTCGGACGGGCTTTCAGATGTAGCGGTGAGTAGCCACGCGATTAACCGTCATGTCTTTTGTCTCTCAATATGATGAGGCTTCTTACTCGTTTGTAACCGTAGGAATGTGTCATCCCCTCAGTAATCATTCAGCTAGAAGCATATCAGAAGTACTATTTAGCATGTTGCAAGCATTGATAAGCCTCACTGCCTCAACATAGGGCTTAGTCCCTCTTTCGAATAAATTCGTGTCCCTCCTACTGGTTCCAGCAATAGTGCCTCCCCAAGTGTAAGTCATATGCCCTCACATTAGAACACGATTAGCTGATGTTTATCGAGACTCAGTTCCCATCTGCTTCTGTTGTTCATTAACCTTCATATGAAACATAGTTGATTGTAAAAGAGCTGATTTGTATTATAAGCAACAGAGGGTCAGTTTTTCGATGACTTAAAATGGTTCGCTGTTAAGCAGAAACATGCTCGACCTTTTGATGGATCTGTTGATTTAGTTGCTATGTTAGATACTACTCATTTTTCCCTAAGGATTTTGGGCTATGAAAAATTTTCAAACGTCAGGTCGCAATCCATAAATCCAAAGTGACTAATGGAATAATTTCCAGGTCCTCATCCTGCCTGCATGTACTTATTTTTCCTTCTCCCAAGTACGTTGTAACATTGATTTCGAGGTCACAAAGAATTTTTTAGCCTAAGTGGGAAGGAATTTATCTAGGAAAAGTTGGCTCCACTCTACAATCCCAAGTAATGAAGTGACGCACACAATCTCTACGAGTTTGGGTAAAGAAGTAGCAGGATTCCTTCAGGATTCATGAGTACACAGCTGCTTCACTGTGTTGTGAATGTCTGTGCTAGTGTTAGAACAGTTGCTTTTCAAGTTAGATTGGTTTGAGAATCTTGGAGGCCAGACGTTCATTAATTGGTCAAAGGAGAGTGGAGACTTCGATTTATCCACCGTGGATCTATGTGAGAGAACTCAGCTGTAGTTCACCCTCACCTGTTACAAAGGTTGTAGATCAACTGCTTGACCAATTTTACTGGTAAACCTGGATTACCTACATGATTTAGGCTACTACAGATCAATGCTTGCATTTAATCTAATGTGACAATAGTCGTTTAGTAGCACATCCCTTACTCTTTTGCGACACTCCGAGGTTCATGTCACCGCGAATTAAGTCATTTTAACGTATTGTATCTCCTATCAACATCACCCATCGAAAGGTTAGCTTAAGACGATCGTGAAACTTCGAAAAAATTACTCTGCCAAACCAGTGGAAAAATGTGCACAATCCATTTAGACATGATACATATTTTGCTTGCTTATTGCAAAATAACTAATTTATTTCTAAAATCTTGTTGTCTTAGAGAACTGCAGTTCGCACCCAGTTTCAGTCTCGGTACTTTTGCATTATTTCATAACCCTTCTCTAGTTCTTTTCATGCAGCCTAATCATTCTACGAAGGTACACGAAATGTCATTGCTATTTTGGTCACTCCGTCGAGATATTTCTGTTTAATTGTGTTGGAATGGCAGGCCTGCCTTGACCTGAAGGGCCATTTGAGTGATGTCATCCGGCAGTAAAACATCACATTCGAATTATGATTCGGCTTTAATATTAGCAAACATTTACATCTAATGGTCATACAAAGTATTCCAGTGGTGTGATCGATTATAAAACTACAAGAAATGGTCTTTTTACGCAAGAAATATATTTGAACCGGATCAAAACGAATATAATTGAAAGTAGTAAACTGATTGCTCAATTGTTGGATTATGATATGCACTAATAAAAGGGTCGTTTCAAATTCATTATCACATCCACATTTAGTGACCCACCCATTTAACACCCCGTTATGGGAAAAATTATGTTTGAAAGAAGATAACTGCACTGCTTATTCGAAGCGATCAAAGATAAGGACCAGGAACTTCTAATCACAGAGAGAGCTTACACAATGCAAATGGGTCGAAATAGTATCGAATAATCATTCACTTAGAATGAAAACTAATACTTTTAGAGTTTACCAGTAGAAAATGTTACTAAATATTAGATATTGGAATCCCTAGATGCCTATGTCTATATGAAAGTCTCATCTTCCTTTAAATTTGCAATAAATATACAAAAATAAGACTCACTTTCAGCTTTGTTTTTAAAACGAAGTTAAGGTTAATCGGAATCGCGGAATACACATGTTAGAAATATTAATTTTTTTAAAAATAGTACCAAATGTAGGATAGAAGTAGCTAGTCACTTTAAAAAGGCTAATGAATACAGCATAAAATAAGAGGGTACACACTGTATAGTGCACGATTTCTCGTACGAAGCAAACATATTTTAGTGTACGAAGAAATGATACCATTTTAAAGCCAACTTATCTGTATTCCCTAAGAAAACATGGTCAATCATTTTACAGTTTCCTTAGTCATGATGGATCTTAGAAAAACCCACCAATTAGTACTCCATTGGTAAAGAGAACAGATGTGTGCATTGCAAAGATGTTTAGCCAACAATACCCAATGCATCAAAAGTAATCCAAAATCCAACACAACTCAATCAAGGCATCAATTCATCTAAGCGACGTCGTTTAACTAATCGTTGATCAAAAATATTGACATCTTTGCTATTTCAAGAACATCATAAAGTAAACTACATGACGGGTCTTTTCTCCAGTAATCAGAGCACAGCAGTCCCACTTTCAGGACTAGATTCCGGACAATGACGCATTTTCAGGCGCACCGTCACCTCCAATCAGCACAAAAGGACCACCAACCAATGAAATCCACTCTGCCCACTGATTCTGATATCTAACAGAATCACTTCATTGCTTATAAACGATCAAATACACGCTTTGTCTACATTGCGAGGAATCAGTTTTTACAAAACTATCGAAAGGGTTTTGGTAACAAAGCAAAACGAGTATTGACAAATTTCTGAAATACTCAAATCTAAGTTTGCTTGATTTCCTAGAAATAAAAATGAAAATATTCATTAAGACAACACAATGATTTAATGGTTGTGCCTCTTATGTTCTTCGCATACACTATACTACTTTGAGGGAAAAGATGCAGATAAGTTGATGTAACTTAACTGCATCAATTAATGGAACTCTATCGGGAGAGCTTTTGCTTACTGAAATCGTAAATAACGGGGGGTATGTTCTGATTATGAATACTTTGCTAAATGGAAAATCCGTTTTTGGGAGAAAGGGAGATTGTTCCTCGATTACGTTTCTTGCACTAATTATTTGATTTATCAAGTAAAAATTGTTAAAAACATTATGTAATTTTCAACTTATTCAACTAGTATAATAATTTCAGTGTATTCGATTTCTAAACGAAGTTCTAAGATATTTGGGATGTTTTTCTTATTTTATTCATTTGAATCTTCTGAATAAGCAAAATTGCTGCATAAAATTCCTATATAATGCTCAGTGGCCACCAAAACATTAATACCCATGCCCTGTAATCAGGGTTCACGTAAAAGTGTGTTAGAATCATGGAGGTCCTGCACACAAACTTACTGGGGATTTTAGTTAGAATTACTATTTGTAGCAATCGTCATTCCAGAAACTTTAAATATATGAAAAAGGTGGTCAAATATTGGTAGGTTATATGGCTTCCCTAAAGCCCGGAAGTGAGAGGCGAAATTCAAGGAGATGGGTTTGTTGCAAGCAACTTTTAGCAAAATAACCTCTTAATGAAAAACAAATAACCAATGCGGTGTTACTGGTTAACAATGTGACAAGCAGTGGACAGCCTTGATCTTGTCGAAAATGGATACAGGCTAAACAGTCGAGTCTTACGATCACGCTTGCTTCATCTTACTTGAGTTTTATGTGCTCGACTGGATATCTCGGCATCAGCAGAGCCATATACAATGAGGTAAATTAGCCATGACTTTCAGATCCTGATGAGAACTCCTTTAAAGGTATACTAGGTTGTTGATGATGGAAACTAGATTATTTGAAAAGAGGGAGTATGTTTTCTTTGATTTTATTGGCACAGAAAAGGATTTAAAAACGCAATAAGCTTTCCGAAGGCCATAATTTTACTTGGAATCAGCAACATTTAACAGTGTGCCATCTTATTTGTTCATACAAGAGTTAGCGAAACCAAAATTCATGACAACATATGCTCCACTTTAGGCAGGGTTACACTAAGCAAATACCAGCCAATGCAGACCTATTTTCAGTAATATTTTTTGTCTTGCTAGCGCTTTTCGTTAGCATAGAAATCACATGACTCTGAAGGAAACTAGTGCCCTTATAGATAATCCATATGATTAAACACTTTTTCTGTCAAGTCAAGCAGAAATCAAGTACATATAAAACGTTTTTGGCAAAATTAAAACCTTATCAGTTTGATGAAGCGGCAGTAGCTTATTTTAGCAGTGATTGACACTGGCGAATGAAAGCAAAGCTTAGGAAAAACGACAGCCAGTAGATAAATTAGAAGACAAAAACTTGATCAATCCTTTCACTTAATCGTTGAGTCATGTGATGTGTTTATAGCCGTGCCATACTACTTGACGTTCTATATTGCATGTTTGAGTTAAGATTTTCTATCTTAGAGTTAGCATAATTCGGTAACATTCGGTTCAAGGTTGAACAATGGGTAGTGACTTTGAAGCAGCAACCTAGCATCAAAGGTTTTAACTGGAGGTACTCCGAATTCGGCATCACTAATGGCTATAACAAAGCCAGAAATATAGAGGGTAATGGGAATACCTTCCAGAATAATATATGGTTTGCATTTCTCGGAGTGTTAAAGGTGTTAACGCAAAGTACCCTTCCCTTAAAAGTTTCGTCCCTTCTTTATTGATCCTGTAGTTGATAATAAATGAGGGAAAAGATGAAAAGCTGAGCCCACATGATTCATTAGAGGGGAGAATATCTTGTAGCATCATGATTTGCATCGGCCGTTAGCAAAGTAGAGGGGAGATCATGGCTGCTTATTAAAGCTCTTCCACTGAACACGGCAAAAAAGATCCAGCGCTACGAGAAGGCTGTGATTAGAAGAATCGAGTTGCATAAAAGCAGCCTATCTGACTGCTATCGTACAACAGATTTCCTCTAAAATGAGCCGAAAAAGTGTCCGAGTGGGTCTTAAAGCCTTATTCAGACACAATTGTAGTTACGTTATAGCTTGTAGAAAGTATAAAGGCATTTAAGTGGCCGTAATTAAAAAACCTCTAAACCAATTGGTTTTTGAGCCAGTATTTTCCTTAACAAACTTTTAAGGTGTAACAAATATCAGAGTTCTAAAAAAGCCTTCTGATAATGTGGCAAAATGGTGTTCTTAAGGGTTTTAAAGGTTACCACTTATAAAAGGAAAGACAAAATCGCAAAATAATGAAAAGGTACCAACAATTCTCTCTAACTCTAGAAAATGGTAATTCAACTCTCCAGGATTCACTGAATTCGATGATGGCATAACTTCGAAATAATAAATCATAAGGAATACGCATAGCAACCAAAACGCTCAGTTAAATGCATCTCAGGCACCTGAGTATGAAAAAACTAAGCTTTTCCCATGATAAACAATTCTTGAGGGAATAGAGGAAATCTTCGAAGCATAAAAATGGAGTTTATTGGTGAATGAATCATCTTCGGCGTGGTTAGTGGGGATTAATAAGGTCGAGCTAATGCGGTGTAGGAGGTACAAGAGGTTCCGGATAAACGATGCGATGAGGTCAGCTAAAAGTTACGTTCAAATGTGATGCGTTAGTTCATTTCATACAGAAAGTTAATGACATAATTTGTGTAGTTAAAATTGAGCTTAAGAGTATTTTATTAAGTTGTGCTGTTCAAAAGTAGAAAGGAAGCTTTAACGGATACAAAAATAACTTCTGGGGGACGAATTTATCATAATCACTTTCTAATTAGCATGGACCTTTTAGCTCCATGATATTCATTCTGAGATTAACCTTTGAGTTACCTAGGAAAACTTCGATATATTTTTAAAAACAAAGGTGTTTCGAACCTCATAAGCTGACTGAGTTGAGATACCTAGATCCATTGCTATTGGTTCGCCGATACTATGAAGTAGCTTGAGTAAATTTTGCTGATTTGTAACCGGTACCCTAGAGAATCTTGCTCTGTTTGACTTCCTCCACTCCTCTTGCCTTTGAGGTGGTCTAAACGAGTATAGCCTACACAGCGAAGTCTCGTTTACCGCAGTGGATGTGTTCCTAGACCACTATATAGGGGCTCTGTTTTGAATGTGTATTAGAACTTTTAAATCCCTCCCCATGCCATTAATAACCCATCCACTGCAGTACTATTCTCAATTTCTGGGATTACGAGAAGGATTTGTAAGAAATGACATCCTTGAAGTCGAACCGCGTTGTGGGTGATTGCCTGTATTCTACGTTAACTGACGTGGTGCGATTAATATGGAAAGACGGGAAGAATCCGCGCTGAAAACACTGTGGCCTTTAAATATTCTAACACTAAATTGCACAGATTATCATTCAACTCCAAACTCGTAATTATTTTAAACACTCAGAACGATAGAACATATCAAACTGTTGAAAGATTTTAAATTTCGTAATCGTAAAAAGAAGCTCTTGAATTTCTTTCAACATACCAATTAGCCTCACCAAATCTTCTAACTGAAGGTAAGAGGTGAATCTGGGGCTATGTTAAGTACTGTTATTGCGCACTCTAAAATCCAAAGCCATTTTGAAATACGGACATTGATAAATGGCTGAACGAAATCCCCAGTTTTTTTTATTACGTTACAAATTATCACGAATGGTTAAATTATTTCAAAAGCATGTTAGTGTACATGCTCATAAGTTAATCTCATAAAAATCCAATTCTGGAATGAACTCTCTTTTACAATGCAGAAAGTGAACTTTATTCAAGTTGAAACTAGAATTGGTGAGTGGCAGGACGGTAGTCAGAAAAGATTAATGCTTGTTTGAACAAATATATTTTTGGGCCAGCATTATTTCTTTAACGCCTTTTTGGGAGAAAAACACCATTAATATCAGATTTAATTATTTTATCACACTCCCAACTAACTAAAATTGCAATAAAATCAATAAAGCATTCAGAGTTTTGTAGGTTTTTTCGGAACAGAAATTAATAAATTGAAACTTAATTATAGTCATTGTATCTTCCATTTAAGCTTATTCGTTCGTTTAAACGTGATATTTCAAAACAATTTATACATAGTGTAATAAATAGAAGTCTCAATGCCATTACCAAAGCATATTTAGGGGATCCTACAACAATTTCGTCTTTATGCTTGCAAAATGCTATTTCTGAACTCCAATGCTGTGACTGATAGGAATATATTCTACTAAAAGTGGCCTAGCACAATAAACTACTCTTCAAGCTCTTTTGGGACTTTATTTCGCCACTTAGATTTTTGGGTAGTTTGTGTAGTATGAAAAAGTTCTTCAAGGCGAACTAGCAAATTTTCTAGTTTTAAAGTGGAAGTAATCTTTGCAACCTAAAAGTGTCTTTTTAAATGTTGGGCGTCTGAGGACAATTTATAATTTACAATAGGCTAAGTCCCCATCTTAGAAAAGTACTAAATTAGCACATTTTTGCCTATTAAAAGGGGTGTATTCCCTTTTGCCGTATAAATCTCCGAATGAAAAGCAAGTATGGTGAGGATCAGAAACAATTCTAGATTCTTGAGAGAAAGGACTTGAGGTGTTGACTTGGAGTCGATAGTTGAGGAAAGTTTGCAAATGACTGTTTTAACCCTGTTTTGCAAAATATGCCTTTTTGAGTCCCAGCATCGCCCTTCCATTATAACAATAGCTTTTTCTGAGTCAAATTTCACAGGCATCGGCAAGAGTGGTTGGCAAGGAATAAAACAACCTTACCACCTAACCATACTGTTAACTCACTCGCTTCAGTGGTTTATAAGCAAAAATTAGTATAGTACAGAGCTAAAAATTTATCCAATTTTTCACGTTAAAAAGTTCAAAAACACAAGTTAGTAGACAGTGAACTTTTGCTGGTGTTCAAGACCAACTCAGGCACATCCATGTAATTCCCAGTACCCCTATTCGATTGAAAAAGATGAGTCGTTTGTTGAATCTTACTTTCAGTTGCTGTTTCCTAATACATTTTGTCAAATATTTTGGAGATCAACTTGAGTTGTTCAACTCGATATGTGGGAGGTTTCAGCACCTTGGAAACAAAAGAAACTAAGGGCTGGGCTTTCAACTTGTCATTGAAACTTAACTCGATAAAAGTGAGCGGCATACCACCCGAAAACCTATCCGCCTTCACAATATCTTGCAGTTGTGCAAATCTGTTAGCTCTCCCGCAGTTCCTCCTGACTTAATGATGAAAAACTGCGGCTCGCCGTGGATTCAAAACCAATTGTATAACGATGAGATGCGCACACACGTACGCACTGCACAAGAGTTGTAGGTAGCGTCATCGTTCCGGTAGTCACGTGACACCCGGTGGGTTGACTGCACTTTTAGGTTGGGCCAGGACATCGGCTCTATCAGCACAGTTCAGACTTCTCGACTAATGAATTTTGGATAGAAATAATTAAACAGACATATCAGAAACTTGCCGAGTGAAAGTCTTGTGCTAAATCCTGTGGCCGATTAATCAAAACTACAATTCCAAACTAAACACGTTTAGCATGGTTAGAAGGCAACATTAATGAGTGAAACGTAAAATTAAAAAAGAACTCCACCATCTTATTTGCACATACTTGCGATGATTTTGAGTTTCAACTACGGATGAAGTGTAAGGTAAGAGGAGTCACGGCCACTTCGTTTTGCCTAAACGGCTAAAATTAAAAAATGTGGTCCATCCACGTGGCAATTTCTTAGTGCACATGCATGGATCACCGTGTCCCACGCGTGATTTTAATCAAAGCAGTATTTTCGGATAAATTTGAGAAATCGGTCCAAAAAACAGCTCTCACATGATTGAGATAAAGCTACCACCTCGGAATATCGACTACTGCCCAGCGAAACACCCTTTAGGGAATTGAAAACATCAGGCCAGGGGCCACTCCCATAAAAATAATGACCGGTGCTAGAGGACTAGACATTAGGAAAAGCCTGAAAACACCCTAGAAAAGGATAGCAAGGTTTGTGAATGGAAATGGAAGTTTGCTTCATTGATAGAAATGAGGAGCTGACAAAAGCAGTGCTGTTTCTTGAATTAGAAAATCAAAATGTAAAGTCAACGAAAACACCTACGGCAAAAATATGTTGGCCGGAAGTAAATGAAAAGACGTTAAGCATGATTTTTGGCTCACCGCCGGGAGACCCAGACCTGAGTCCCAAACACATACCATCACCACATCACTCCATGCAAAGGAAGCAATAGAGAAGACACTGACAGTAGCAGATCCTGGGACACTTCCTCTATGCTATCCGACTGAGCAATATCGAACTTTAAAACAATCCAAACTACAGCATAAGACATTAAGACAACGAATAAAACCTAAATTAGTCCAATAAAACACAAGCTTAATTAGTGTGATAATCAAAGATCAACCACCACCGAATAAAACTTGCAATACCAAAATAGGAAAGTATTCGACGAACCACCACACCGGCAACCAGACAGGAGGATACCAACCAGAATTTGACTTTCGTGGAATAAAGCACACAAAAGTAGTTGACCAAATGTTAAAAAGTTGAAGACGTTCATAAAAAAGGTTTGTTCTACACGATATCTGACAGGCCAAAGGGCGTCGCACACAGAAGGTAAGAAAATATACATAATACAGATATGTACACAGCGACTACAACACAGCAGAGGGTGAAAATTGGGGTGTGCAAATTGGATTAGGGAAGTAGAGGGAAATTCATGTATGCATAAGAAAAAGGGCTAGGGAACAGTGAAGGAATAATTCGCCATATGAGAATTTGAGCAGCATCAGATTCGTGTGATAGTTGAAGGGTATAAGGAAGGGATAAGGTTAAGGAATGTCTCATCATTAGAAGTAGTTGCCTCGTTAACAAAAAGGGAATGGAGAGATGTCGACACAAAAGGATAAGAGAGGGGAGGTAAACACACACACACTGGTAGGTTAGGAAGCACGTTGATTGAGGTGACACGTATCTACATGAAAGGCAATCAAGACTGGAGGATAACCGGCGTCGTAGTGAGATCGGAAATGATGCTAGTAAGGATCGGTACAAACCTTGCGCTCATGTCGGGAAAAGGCAAGCTCATTTCGTAGTATATACACGGCTCATAAGCGAGAAGTATTTACACAACCATACACGGAGGAAGGATACAAGAACTTCAAATTTGACGAGATCAGTTCATCCACTTCCGACAGCCCACTGCACCACAGAGACAAGGAATCTTGTTTGTTCGATCTTCGAGGTCAAACTGGTAGTCGTAGGTCAATTCCTCGCCTTTCTCAATTTTTCGCTTCGTAATAATCACGATATGACCCTCATTGTCGAACTTGACGTACTTAGTGAAGCAATTAGGCTGACACGAGTGATTGATGTATCGCGCTAGGCCTCCGCACATTGTTGCGTCAATGACCATGTTGTCCTCCAGTCGGAACATGTAAATTCCTCGATTGCGTGCCTCATACTCCTTTTCCCTCTTATTAGCCAATTCAAGTCGTATGACCTCACCTATGTACTCGATGACAATTGTATTCGGTTCTAGATCTTGAGCGGCAAACAGCCCGAAACCCTGTATTCGTGATCGACCGAAAGCAACGTTACTTTGGAATTCACTTTTAAGACGCCGGTACTGCTGCGACCAACTCATTGAGGTGGAGTTCTTGGGCGTTGTCAAGTCGATGGACAACCGGTTCCACTGATCGGAAACAGACTGTGAATAGGCACTTGAGGAAATTTCCGAAGTTTGACGCATAGGGCTCTTGAATTGAGGGCAGACAGACTTTGTGGGGGACTTTACGTGAGAGTTCACGTAGGCTCTTCTGCGATTCAAGGATGTTACTAAGCTTGGTTCACATCGTGCGCAACCCGAAGGATTAATGGCGAGCGGCATGTCCGGAATGAGCTGCAAGCGGCCAAAATGATAGGCATAATCAACCAGATTATCTACGCCTGGAAGAGACTCAATAGCTCGAACGATATGAGGCTCTGACAAACCGAACATTTCCTCTCCACAGACCAGATGAGGGAAGTTGCTTATCAGTCCGTTTTCACTCCTAACTTTGAAAACCTTCTCAGCAATTTCTTTCCAAACTTCGGTGCAGTCGAAATTTCTGAGGACAATATCCGGCAGGTTCTTTTCAACTGCGGTGACTTGAAATAGAGGTCGACCATCTTGTTCTTTGATTTCACAATGATAGGGACATCGCTGACCAGGACGCCGCATCGACCAGTAAATTCGGGTGGAAGAAAAATGTACAGGATAGATGTACTTCTGGGTGTGGAAGTGTTCGCTTTCGATTTGATGAGGTAGAAGCTGACCGACTTTGTTCAGTATCAAGTTACCGACTCGGATTCGGTAGGGCGATGCAGCGTCACGGACGACATCAGCTGCTTGTTGACTTTCATCCCGGGTCACGTACACCTTCCTCCTCACGGCGAGAGATGTTAACTGCATAGGATGCGAATCTCGAGGTTGATGGTTCGAACAGTACATTCCGCGGTCCGTGAAAAACATGCAGTTGACGCTAATGGCACAAGGGACGTGATAAACTAGAGAACACCTTGGATTGTAGCAAGGTAGACCCGCGCCTAGCTTACCACACTGTGAACACACGGTCTTCAGAGCGCGTTCAATGCATTCATTTACGTTATGCAGCGACCCGCTCAAAGACTCGTAAATATCGAAGCACCACAAAGCACAGTTCAAGTGGACCCAGCGCCCAGGACCGAGACAAAGGAGACGTTCAGTCGTAGAGACATCCCCGTCGCCGATGCCCCCACAGAGAACACAAACTCTCGTATCAGGGATCTCACCATTAAGAAGGGGCATACACAATACTTTTGAATTTTGCTCATCAGCGCCCGGAGCCGTGTACAGAGCATTTGCGAACTTACGCGCATGGTAGACGTCTGGTTTGAACTGTCGCCAGCGTGTGTCGCGGTATCGTTTTTGCTTTGGTGAAATCTTACGTTTACCCGATATTGATGAACCTCGACGACCCATGATTTGCATTTTCAGACTTTTGTGGGACATGGTTGTCAGGAGTACAGGAGGAGATCCAGGTTTATTTCCGAAAACAAGTTGTTGAGGATGTTGGCGAGGCTCCAACGCTGCCTGTTGTTCTAATGAGCTGCCACCACCCTGCGGAGTATGGAAAGCTGACAAATGCGTTGAAAGAAACTCGGTAAACTTTGTCAGACATGCATCTCCACAGAACGAGAAGACATCCGACGCATGAAAACCATTATCAACAGTCAAAAATCCAGCTACCGCACCAGGTAATTCGTCCTGTTTTTGCCTTAAAGCAGATTCCACAGATACTCTGGAATGACAGAATCGACATCTCTCTTCAGTGACCTTATGCGAGGCTGTAATAGAAGATAGGGTAAAAATATCCTCTTTAAATTTTGAGCCTAAAGTAGGCATTGTAAGAGGATCCTCTATTTTTTCTCGTTGAGACTCTGCCATAGCTCCAAGTGGTCTTGACGTGTCACCACTTTCTTCAACGGTTGTGGGATCAGTCGATGGCAAAGTACTAGGTAGCGTGGACACTTCCGAAAAGCATAATCTCAGCTGAACGGCAAATTGACGTAGTTGTTCTTCCGAAATAAGAGTACCTCCAGGATTGATAACCACGACTTCCCGATCGCCGTAACGCACTAAGGACTGGTTAATTCCAACTTGGTTGCAGATGTACCGGACACAGCTCGTAACATCATCAAAACGGGATGCACCAACGGCGAAAACGATACGTGTGTCGACCTTGTTAACAGTATCTGACTTAAACTGAGTGATAGTAGTCAGTTCACCAGCTTCCCTGTCAGCAGAAGTAGCGGAAGCGCTATTGACACCAGAAACCCGCAGTGATGGAGCATTCTTAAGGAGACAGGTATTGGGAATGTGAGAGATCTGAAGAGGAGGAGTCTTGCACTCAGTTGGGCCTTCGCGTGGTACACAAGGACTCCTCAGCATTGGCAACAGTGACGCCGGTTCCCCTCCCAGACCTTTCGCCTCGCTGACTGACGCACGCGGAGATTCCGGATGTCGCAACGTATCCCACAAAGACTTCATTCGATTGTCCAGCGTCAGTGGCTCTGGGGAGACACAAACACGAGGTGGAGCTCCAGAAACTCGAACAGGATGACGTGTAGTCTGAACTAGGGGATGAGTCACCGTCTGTGGCAGGAATTGGTAAAGGTATCGATCGCAACTATCCTTAGACCCCTTACTCACATCAAGATGTGTTTTAGGGGAAAGACCACCGCGGTTGTACTTCGCACCACATTGATCGAACCACGCATCATTACTCGATGGAAAGGAGGTAGGACTCTCAGGGGGCGGTAGTGCAAAAGCGAAAGGTTCAAGAGAGGGATCAGATAGAAACTTCTTTGACTCGAAGAAGATCAGCTGATTCGTGGCTTCCTGAGATGCAGTAAGCGACCTCGCAGACGGTTGCATATGTTGGGCAAACTCTGTGTTTTGAGGCACAAGAGGGTTTCTGACAAAAGTCATTGGAGTAGACATTTTGGCTCCTTGAGGCATGGTGGCACTATTTACTGCAGTCTTTTTTCGCTTCGAGGGCGCTTGAGGGCGTTTTCGCACCGCAGCAGGCTTAGATGTCTCTGAAAACTGCAGTGGATGGACAGGAGTCATCCCCGACTGTTTATTGAAAGGGACTGATTGTGGAATTCCATTTGTCACCGGAGCCGCATGAGGTTGGTAGCTGACTTGGCTCGTGAATTCCAAAGCAGAATCCCTCTTTACAGCGAGTGAGGCATTTGATATGTTGGGCTTGGGTTGGACAGCGGAATGAACGGATATAACAGAGTTAGTGGGTTCGTAAATTTGGCGCTGAGGGATATAGGCCAGCACCGTGGGCTGCAGGTTTGGATTTTTCAGTTGTCGCTTTTGATTTTCGGGCGATTGAACCGCTGATTTGGAATCAGTATAAGCCACTGGCATTTTTGACAGTATTTGCCGAGGAGTAGAACCTTGTGAATAAACGGCGGTCATAGAAGCAGAGGGGACACTTCCACATTGCAAAATCCTTTTGGGTTGCATGAAAGACGTATCACTAGACTCCATTGGTGTGCTCGTTTTCATCAACACTGTGACCGCAGAAGAGGTACTTGTAGTCGTGAAAGTATTCGACTCGAAACCTTGCTGCATATTTGAACGCTCACGTTGCGGATCAGAAACGACAGGGGACTGCACGGTAGACAGAGAGCGCTGAGGCAGAGGAAGGGCGGTGCTGACCTGGTCTACCGAAACGGACCTGGGGAAGTTGTGCGTCGTGACGTACATAGGATTAGATGGAGCATTAGAATTATGAGATGACGGGGATGTAAGACGAGGGGAGGCAGTAGGAGATCCTTGGGGTGAAGTGTTAATGCTAGAGGCAGGTGTAACTTCCTGGTTTAAAGGGGAGGGTAGTGGAATGAGCTCTCGATTCCGATGGGGCAAAACGAAAACGTCCTCGTGTGGATCACTACTTCGGGCCAATGCTAGGACATGATCAATTACTTGTTCAAGTTTGCCACAGCTGGACTTATTGGGATCCACCAAGCCATCTGAGTGTTGAGGAGGGATGCCGGGCGGTACTGAGGTATCTCCAAATGCCTGGACACTATTTACGGATAGGAATCCCGGAGAGGGGTTGACAGTTACAGTGATCGGTGCTGGCGCAATCGCTCTGGACTCAGAATGAGAGATTTTCTGGCAAATGCGTTTTGCAGGCGTTGACGTTGGTGAGGGATCGCCATTTGTAAATACATCCACAGTCCGATCGATTTTAGTGGACGGGGACGAACCTAATTTACGTTTACAGGGGACGGCAGGCCGCAGGGTACCGTTATTGAAAGTTTCTTCGGCTGCAGCGAAGTTGGATGGGAGCGACACAGGAATTTGTGGATGGGAGGCATGACGATTTGCGAACAAATTTCCTGATTGTGAATTAGAAACTCCAGGTGCATTAGACAATATTAGATGTGCTTCATTCGCCTTGGACTCCATCACAATATTTTAATTCACTGGCTATCGAATTTGTACACTATCAAAACCTAAAAGGAGCGACGACGGGAAAGATACAAAGTACAACGAGGTAAACCATGGTAGGCTCATTTCTTACTACGGTAAAGTTACGCACAGCAACTTTATTTTATGCAAAAATTAATAAGAACCCACGAAAAGAAATGTAATGGAGAACTCACTGAATAAAACCATCTTATATCTAATAAACAAAAGTCTCGCGTTCAAAGTAGGAAATTATTTTTAGGGAGTGAGATAAACAACGCCCCATCAACGTAAAATGAAATAGATTCTCTTATCCAATAATATTGATTATACGTTTAACTATATTTTATTAATTTTTTGACCTATTTTTATAAATTTTTTTCAATGGGGAAATCTGCTGTTCAGTAGCCTGTGCAGTCAAGCATTTATACCTTTAATAGACATTAATGAAATTAAATAATCAGTGATTTATTGACTAATTATTGTTTTCTATTACAAAACGTCAAACGTTGTGCTGGAAACGTTAATTATTTTTAGATTACTGCTTTACTTTCAGGCTTATTTAATACATATGAGACATAACATTTTTGGGACTTTCCTTTCATGGACCCAGGGTATTTGGTTGTTGGTATTTTTATAGTAGTGAGCTTTTACGTTATCGTGGTCTATTATGTCATTATAACCATGTATGCATGTTGTGTTAGCTTGGGAATACTTCAACTGCTTGCTTAAGATGGAAGTTGTAAAGGTCATTTTGAGATAAAAGTGTATGATTCATCGTGATTGACTAAATATATCAATATTTTATTCCTTAAGCATATGCTGATTCTTTCATTAATCTGAAATAATTAATGGCAGATGATGTTAGAATCACTTTCAAAATCGACATCATAGACAAAGCTTTAATTCTTATCTTATGATTTCCTTTCGGATGATCCACGATTTGCTTACATCGTCTATGAGGAAAACTTCACCACCTCTTTTTATGTATGATACCAGTGATATCTGTGTAGATAAATACGCAATGTTATATCGAAGTTTGCTTTTTAGTTCCAGTTTATGTGAATACAAACTTACGGAGACAGACAATCAAAAAAAAAGAAAAAAACCTCTACTGCCTATTATGGAAATTGAAATAGGGTTGCGTAAGAAACGAGATTGTACATTACCGGTTAAGAATGGTTCTATAAGCCAATGGATTAAGCTGGGTCGCAAATAATTGCACAGATACCTGCTGATTACAATTGAAGGCGTTCGATTCGGACTCCCAGTGAACGGCTATATAGGTGCCTCTTTTCCTTCAAAACCATTACTTATACGAAGCCGTGAATTGATTGCTTATCTTTTTACAATAGATCCTACTGGAGCACAAATTAACAACTGATGGCAATTGGATTGACCGAGAGTTCAAGGCATGAAGAAAAAGTGTGTTCTGGCGATCGATGGCTCTATCGCATATCGGACTTCCCAATGCTTGTCAGGTTGTGACAGTAAGCTATCAACTTCGATACTATTTTAAATAGTTATCGCATAACAGATAAAAAGCTTATAGAAAAATGTCCAAGTGATGTACATGTGTTGGACAAAATAGTGGAAACACCTAGCATTTTGGTATCATAATGTTTGAACATGTTATGAACAAGCAAAACCTGACGTGTTTCAGTGTTTTGTTTATTATTATTGTTACTTGATATTTTAATTGTTAATATTTTCTTGACAGATATATAAAAAACTGGTTATAATCTTATGAAATGGCTTACCTCTCGACCTTCAAATAGGCCAAATTGTTTGTGCTCGTATGGCAGCAGGAGTTAGTGTAAGAGAATCCGCCCGAATTCTTGGCGTTTCGAGAGATACTGCCTCAAAAATAATGCCTGTCGCTTTTGAAAGAGAAGGAAAAACGTCCTCAGCAAAGCACAGATGTGGCCGAGAGTCGAAGTTGTTGGCTGAGAGAGGCCGTCCGGATCTAAGTCGAATTTTTAGATAGGAACGCAAGACTAAGGCTCCTAAAATCACTGAACGCCTACAGAACCTAGTTTCCACAAAAACTGTTCTTCGTCGGGAGCTGCAAATGGTAGCTGGATTCCACCACAGAAAAGCTGCAATTAGAAGACCTCTGCTCTCGAAGAAAAAACGTTTCAAGGCGTTTAGAATAGTGATGTAAAGCCTTCCAGAACTGTTTCCTCGAGCGGTAGAAAGTGCAATTTTTAGGCCTCCGGTTGAGTGTATATGAATTTGGAGACAGACCAAATGAGCATTTAATTCAGAATGCTGCCTTCTCCCAAGCATAAAATATTACGGGGTTCCGTGATGAAATGGGGTGCTATTTCTTGGAAATTCGCTGCCAGGCCAATGATTTCCCTTCATGGAAGAAGAACTAACAGCTGAGACTAGGAATATTAGCTCCCAAGTTCTTAATCCTATGGTTGTTCAAGAACTGTCTCCGGAGAGGAACTACAGCCAGAACTGTTAACGAATGGTGGCACAAGAAACATTCTAATAAGTTTGAGCATCTCTTCTGGCCACCACAATCTCTAGACCTCCTCAACCTCATTATTGAGGAGTATTTATGGACATCGATTTTAGAGATTCAAGTTAAAAATCGATTTCCGCCGCCGTCGCCATCGTCTCCAAAAGAGCCCGAGGGTGTTTTAATTGAACACTTCACAATTTGGGTGAAGCAACAGCTGGGAGAATTGAGGCTGTAATTGCCGCAAAAGGTGGAAGTACACCATATTACAGTGCATTTTTGTACTTTTAAGGAGCTTCCACTATTTTATTCAACCCCTGTACATCTCGTGGAATGGTGATATAAATCCTTAGAAACCATAATTTTGAAGCTAATCTATTGACATTCCAATGATAAGCAAAGAACGCTATGTAAACTGTAGGTGATTTGATATAAGGGCTAAAGAGTTGGGTCCAAACTGCACACAAAAATGAAAATTCTTTGTCTTCTAAATTTATTTGAAATAATGCCTCCTTAGCGTTCTCCCAACAAACATTCTTCTCTTTGCCACACAGGAAGGAGTCAAAATGATGAGAGCCAAACTTCAGAAATCGTGGTTGCCATCAATAAGAGCTAGAACCTAAGATATACGTTCGACAATATGGGCCTCGATTTACCGTGCAATTAGCTTGATTAGCAAGGTTGACCATTTTTATATTGCCATAATAGTTAATGAGGTGTTATGCGAAGCATAAGGACAATATGGTAATTGGGTCTAGAGTCCTGTCTGTTGTTAGAGGTGGATAGCCTAAAGTTGCAGCAAACGGATTCACCACTGTTGATACAACACAGGGCAAGTTTGCTTTCTCGGTGCAACTTTTCAACGGAAATGGTTGAGTAAGCTAATTGTCAAGCTAAATATGACAATTTTATCAATTATGCGTCAAGAATTCGCAATCTATCTACCAATAATATTCTAGTAGTATTAGAGAATAAGCTTTGATTCATATTATGACGATTGTTAAGCATTTGTTACATTCTCACGCCTGCAAGATACTGGAATAAAGCAACGCTTTCGCCTCAGTAGTGAAACGGGCATATTAATTTCCAAACAGCTGATTACAGCGTTTAGGCATCGATCTGTCGCAAAAGCAAGGCAGTTCAAATTTTATCAACGCCATACTGCTAAGCTATTTCTGCAAGACTAACGACTGAATTTACATAAAAAATGGATTTAGCTACAGCGTCGGACAAATTACCCAACTACCCTTCAAACATCCAGGGTGAACTGCGCCTAATCCTCCAAACAAAGGACATTTTCATGATGTGCTATCGACAGCTCGAGGAGTATCGTAGGCTTGTTGATGAACAGAAGAGTCTAATCACGAAGGAGTTTGTCCAGGAGCAAATGCAAGTGGGTGAAGAAGAAATAGAAGAGTTACGAATAGAGCTTTATGAATCTGAGAGCCGGCTAGAGGATCGTCTAAAGCACAATGAGATCCTGGCCCAGCAGCTAGTGAACCGTGGTTTCAATGGAGCTGAAAGTGGCCCTACAGCTCGGCATTTGGCAATTCTGAGAGCTCCACAAACTCGTAAACAGATGCTTGCGCAGCGGAGGGCAAATCAGGATGAGTTTTGCAGTGGTAATAGAACTAAAACGCGACTCATTGACAATATAGCAATTGCGCTTGATGAGATTCACAACGAAGTGAGAGCTAAAGTAAAGCCTTTGCTGGACTTCTATCGTGACCTCTACTACCTGCAACTGCACTTCAGTATAGTCTTGGGGCAGGTTTGCAACTATTGCATGCCTCTTGTGACCGAGAACATAGGATTCCTAGAACGTGTCTTTTTCTGGTCGGATAGACCTGAGTTCGAACTAATCAAGAAGTCTTCCGACATTTCTGATCGTTTGAAGGAGATCTACACTCGATCTCAGCAAATCTGCAATCTCCTCTCTGAATCCGTGCATTTCCTACACTCCAAAGTTGACCTTCAAAAGACCTTGGAGACCCGTTTCCAAGAGAAAATGGATGAGCAACAGAAAACCAAGGACAAGATACTTCGAGACATCCATAATACAAAGTTGAACATGGACGCTTTGGAGGAGGAGAACGATAGACTTGTTGGGTGCCTTGTAAAACTCGATCCAAACTTCGTTGATAGCCAAAACTTTGCTGATTTTGCAGACACTAGAATGAAAGCTTCGACAATAGCTCGCAAAGTAATTCCTGCAGCTGAAGTTGAACAGGAAATAGGGCCTGTCTCCCCCACTGGGGATATTCCTGACACCTCAAACATTAGTTGTGTTTCTGCGGAGCCGAATGAGATCCCACCCAAATCTACGAAAAAGCAAACTTCAAAGATAAACGATGAAGGCTCAAAGAAGACAAAGAAGAAAGCAAAGAAGCGTGAAATTTCACGGAGAACTCGAAGCAGCGAACAGAGATCACATAGTCGTAGACGTCGCTCAAAGCGCAGCGTGGATAGTCCAAAGACACGAACTTTGAGCAGTGGTGAGAGAAAAATCATTCCAATTGAGACTAACCAAGAAGCATCATTTCAAGGCCTCTCTAAGGCTGCTTACGATACCGAAAGTGAGAACACAAGACCACAAAGTGAGCTCTTTTCTGCTCCCAGAAATCCAAAAGACGAGGTTTTTAGTAGGGTTCCCCTGAAAACTCGACTGCTGGATCGAACTAAGGGACTGCTTGATTTGAGCAGAATCAGGAAGAGAGATAGTGATGACAGCTCGAGTATCAGTGGGCCTGTAAGGTCGGACCACATGGAGAGAGGTGACTCTAACTCAGTCTCTCTTACAACTCTTGGTAGCCACAAGAATTCGGGTTCTAGTGTCGGAGGAGCCTCAGACGGTGGTTCAGATTGGAAAACTCGAGGGGATAGTCATTCAAGAGCAGGCAGCACACGAAAAAGCAAGGTGAAGAAGCACAAGCGATCGAAGAATGTTCCTCCAGAGTTCCAGCAAATTTCTTTCAGAGCAGAAGACATGAGAGTCTTCAGTGTTGGAGATGGGGAACGCGAGAGCAGGAAATCAAAGTCGAGAAACCCCAGTCGGCAAAGTGACCTCGCCAATTATCTCTCGAGTTCGAGAACTGAGGCCCCTTCCAGCTCGGAAAACTCAATTCTTCCAGCTTTTTGACATATCTTCTTTCAACATTTGCATTCAAGATGACTTTGAAGCAATGTTTGCACGCTTCTGCATAAGAAATCCGGTAAATGTGTTAGTAAAATATCACTTGGGAATGATTATTTTTTGTGTTTTGCTTTGTGAATTATAGTGGGTAAGCTGAAAGTAACTGTAGGAATTCAAGTCTATGGGTAATCAAATCGTCAAAAAAACGGATTCGAGGAGGAAACAAATTAACCATTGGCACGTCAATGACCCCTTTTTTGAGAATATTTGCTCATATAGTCTCAGTAGACCTATGGCCGCTTCCTCAGTGTCTTTCTTTATGCCTGTGAAAGCAATAAATGCAGAAATCACTCAAATCAGCGCTTATTCCTGTTTTACTTTGGGAATCCTCATCTGACATGTATGTCAACGTACCATGTACTGCAGGCTACATGGAATCCATGTTCCGTCAGTGGCTACAACAGAGCTGAATAGTAAATTGGCCCCGTCGACCTTTATCCAATATTCCATGAATGCTGAGCTTTTGATCGCCGCTAAACTACACAATTTTATGGACTGGGCCTTTTGGTACTTTTAACAGCATCGTTTTACTGTGTCTTAAGGGACACAAGCTTCAGCTCTGTGATCTACTCCCTATCCAGCCTTCTAGAGGATGTCGGCCTTCTTGAATAACTCTGATCCCCTTTGAATTCATTGACCAACTATAGCTGGTGGACTTGATCCCTAGGTTAACGATGGGAGATTTGATTTTCGGCTTCTCATTAAATTAATTGATAAAATGTCGAAACTCTTGCTATTTAAAAACCCCCTACAGCTGTAAGAGTGCCTGCAATGAGGCAACATGCAATTGTGCTTGAGTGATTGTCATCTTCGAAATGACCCAAATTCAGTAAGAGAGAACTTTGACAGTATCATCCGGAAATAAGTGATTGGTAAATTCAAGGTCTAATAGATTTATTAGAAAATCACACTACTGTCTATTAAGGCCTCAATCCAGGTGCTCCAGGAATGAGGCTAGAGAGAATTGATTTTACAAGTGAGAACATAGGGAGTCTCTTCAAAAGTAGCTTGATTTTGTCTTCAATTAAACAGATTTTAGTGGCACCGGTAGCATGGCAATTAATGTCCTCCTAGGCGACGTAGCCTTGTCACTCATGTGAGACCATCGGCGGGTTAAGTCCTGGAGAGTTCGATGGAGGCCAAACATGGGGGAATAGTAAGAATTGGCGGCTGATAGGTATTTGTGACTTTTCCTGACGTTTGGCAGGGGGATGAATCCTGTTGTTGCTGCCTTACAGATGGTCCATTATTGACTTCATTACAGAGGTCTGAATTAAACCTAACCTCCTTCAACACATTCGCGCAGATTTTCGAAAAAAGCCTTTCACTCGAGCCCCATCAGATTGTCTAATACGCTGCTAACTCTTTTCTGCCATTACGTTCGGCCACTGGCTCCGGATTGATTTCCCTCAAAGAATGCAGATAGAACATTGAGAAGGGACATTAATCTCCTTATTTTTATGGTCAGTGCAAACCATCGTGATACAAGCTATCTTCTGTGATTATTCACCCGGGTAATTCCAGTCGTCCATCATGTGCAAATGAATGAAGAAGGGCTTGAGTTTTTCGAGGAGGTGTAAATTCCTTTAAGACCTTTAAGAAATAAATATCACCCCAGAAGAGTTAACTGAACTCTCTATATATCTCAGAATGGGCTCGTATGAGCTGACAAACCGCCTGAGGCCATCTGAACAATGTGGTGATCTCCACCCTGTTCTCGTAAAATATCGTGTTTTTATTCTACCACCGTCAATTTTGTACTCGGGATTCTAGAAAGTGGTTATTTTTGTTTCAAAAAGTGCTATCAAGTATCAGGCTTACCTTTCGCTTTGCTCCAGCACCTGGCAGCTCCAAGCCACCCCCAAAATGGCAGCCTTTAGTTGTTTGTTAGTTGCTTGGCCTAAGAGCTAAACATATTTGGCGAAACCAGGACACGTGGAAAACGAGCAAACAAGTCCAGGCCGTACTTTGCCTTGTTTCCGAAAAAAAACTGGATGATTTATTTAATTCCTCCAATTAGATATTCGGAAAAGGTATTTGCTAAGTTAATCTATAAAGATTCAAGACATAAAAATTATCGAAATTCAACTTGAATAGCTAGCAAATGAAGCATTTAGTAAGAAATTCGAATATTAGTTTTGTCTATTGCAAATTCGAGGAATTCAGCCAAATTAATTTGTATATGAGTTGGGAATGGTATTTTTTATGAACACCGTTTTAGGTTTCATTCTAGAAAGTGTCCAAAAACAATGTCAGTGCATAATTAGAAGCACTTAAAATACCTCCACTATCAAGAGTTTCTTGATTTCTCTTTCCCTTAATTAGAGCTTAGACCTAGCTTTACCAATGCTTTCACTGCTTCTTTGGATTTATACAATACAAGCACGTTTTCCCGGATTTCTTTCTACCAGTTAGATTTCATCATTTTAGTGGACTATTGCACTCTCCTTACTCCGGTTTCTTCAGAGTGGCTACTTCCTCATCATAGATCTGATTCCGCCCTCGTAAAGTTTTGAAACCTTGTGATTGCATATTTTTCAACTTTGTCATCTCCATTAATAGTCACAGCGTTGATACAATAGTTCATTGAGAGTAAAAGGAGATATAATGCATTGAGAGCAGTAAAAGCACTCACATCTGTCAGCACTTCTAATGTACCGTTTTGACTAACTGTTCAATATACCTTTATAATGCACCACTCATAGCCTCCGTTCAATAGATAGATAGAATAGATAGAATAGAAATAGTATATTTCAATTAATCAAAATGCTCATACCCTCAATAGCTGTTGGTGTTTCCTTCCCAGCAATGGGAAGAACACTTTAGTAGATTTACAACAGCCTACCCGCTGTTGCAAGTATACGTTAGTGGGGCCTTACGAAAGGCCCAAAACTTCATTGAGCGTCATGAGTAGATTGCAGCTCTATTCATTAACTGATTAATATAGGACCTCTTACTCTGTTCTCACACACATTCCCTGCTTTAACCACTTGCTGCCACTGATTCAAGTGTAGTAAACCGACAGCATCTACTTGTTTACATCAAAATTAACCCACCATTTCTTCCTCAATTGAAATAGCCTAATTTCTTCGTTAGTGCTGTCAAGTTTTCGACCTAACCATAAGCCTTCAGTACATCGGACAGGCCTATCTATCGAAGTCGGAATTATCTCTTGTCACCTTCTTAAGGTAGACATGCCTGAATCGTCTAAAATAGTCTAGAAATCACTCAGCCTCATTCTTTGTAAACCCCCATAATCCTATCACATCCGCACATATCAAGGAAGTTTTATCTTAGGCTTTTAAGTGAAGTTGATTTTAGGGTTTTATATTGGGAGACCGGGCGCAGCTATTGCATTAATGTGCATGAACTCAAACCTCAAATGTAGCTTCATTTTCATACCATACATATTTCATGCGTCTACTACTCATCAAATTTCAATTTCCAAAATTGCTATCAACTGAAGTAGACTGTGAATATTTCAGGGAGTGTTTAGCGGGAAAGAAATTCGCTTCCATTCCTTAGATGTTCCTCTGTTTGCAACTTCCTTGTGCTTTTCTTAATTAAACTCAGAAGGCTCTCAAGTTTTTCTTTGTATAGGTGTTAACACATCTCATTGATACCTTCAAAGAAAACGTACTGTCATCTGATTTAACAAACTGTAAGATATCTTGTTTACAGGTTTTGTGCTTTTTGTGCTGAAAGTATTTAAAACTAGCTAAGGTGATTTAATACGCTATTTGTGCACTTTTATAAAAAAATTGACACAAAAGCAAAATCTCTAGTTTGAACAACTTGTTTATCTTCATGGTATGTACCGCAGTTATCTATAAAGCATCGTTATTCGAAAACTATAGCAGCGTTTCATTGCTGTTCAATTTCATGAAACTGCGCTTCTCTAACTCGGGCACTGAGTTTTCCCAGATTTAGGGTCACAATTAGCCACGCAGTAATGCCAACTGCTCACACCCCAAAGAGGTACTATTGGAAAGCCATCAACAATCGATCTGCCATTGTTACGTCATATAATTAATGTAAGTGAACGTTCACCTAGGTTAGCCTTTAATGATGTCACACCCAGTTACTTTTATTGAACAATTTTCTTATCAAGTAAGAGAAAATAAATACCTCAAGAGTTATCCGCAATTCCGTTGAGGCCATACGAAAGGCCCGAACCTCCAAAACCGGTGCTTGCTAATCACCATCACCTAATCGTCAAGCTGAACGATCATCATGGTCTACCGTATCTGAAGTCAACCGATCACAGGTGGGGGGAATCGTGAGTAGCGCTCAACTCTATTCACTGAATGAAAAATATTTACTAGACCGCTTACCTCTCAAGCATTCTGTACATAAACCACTCTTTTGCTGCCTCTGCCTTCGTGTTATTGGTAAACAGACATTCTTGCGGTGGAGTATGGTAGAATTCGTTAGATCTCGAAGACCATTCGATAATATAATCCTCTAAAATACCTGAGTACAGCTTGAACCCAATTCACGGCTATATGTTTCAAGGGTTCGGGTACATCAAACTAGACTAACAAGCTTAGACTGAACTCGAATAAGGGAAAACTGACTTCCTCCTCAATATAAACAGGTTTTGGGTTCGCTACTCTCTGCGCTACATGGGTTCACTTTTCTTGAATTTACGTCATGAGAAAGTTTATAAATTAAATATAGACAAATTAAAGGCAATGCATTCAACCAAAATTATGGCCCCCCCAAAATAAAGTGCAACGGTAATGAAAAGTACGTTGAAACAAAGTGCATTTGTGTAGAAAACAAAGGCCTCATCGGTGGTACTGGCGGAAATAGCGAGTTTTATGGGTGGGGGTGGTATTTCGGTCATACTATTCTCAATAAACTTGTTGAGTAGCAGAGCTCAGGCTGAGTAGGGTTGCTGAAGTCTAGAGGCATGTCTTCTGAAATTGCAGATGGTTGTGACTCTTATAACCGAAATTTACGGCCCTCTGCTAGAATGAGAAAGGGGAATGTTTAAGTAGCAGGAACACGAGACTGCAAATCACAACATTTAGTACTGAGTATAAACGAATCACACAATGATCACGTTAAGATGACACTTAAGTAGACTTAGTATCTCCGATTGGAATTCTTCAGATTGGACCAGCTGTGCTTCTAAAAATGGGCACGAATAAATATCCAAGAAGGATCATTGGTTCCCCCAGGAGATACAAAAAGCTAGTCATTTAAGGAATATAATCTATCTAACTGTAAAGGTTTCGTAAATTTTAAGCTACTTATTGAGTACATTACTGGCTTTAGGAAGCCTGTGGTGCTTGGAAATGAAAGAATGTCAAATTGCCGACAATCTGAAGCTTCATGCGACTTCTTTTATGTTGAAGTGGTAGGAATCTACAGCTTGGGCGTTTACTCCTAGTTGATGCTAGCGAATTAGTTAGTAGGCATGTAGGTGATTATCAGGCCAGTATTCTCTGTCTTCAAATGCTACTCTGGTGGAAATGAAATACAAATATTCTACTTAATACGATTGCTAGCTCAACTTTGAAAAGATAATATGCAGCAATAAGTTTTAGTGGATATAAAAAATTTCGGCTGTGGGTTTTCAAACCTTTCCTGAAACAAAAGGCAAAATAGATTCAACTAAAATAAGATTTTGTAGATGTTTTTGGTCTAGGATTGCCGAGACTCACTCTTTCGCTATTCACGGCATTTCTGAGACCATAGTTGTGGGCGTCTCAAACTGTATATTCTCTTGTGGCACCATAGAAATCCTACTATCTCTGCTTTTCTGGTTCTCCAGCCACTGTACATTTTTTCTCAAGAATTGCTGATTTCGAGAATAAAATAATAGCAGTTTGCGACAGAAACACGTACGCGTGCACACAAAATGCAAAACGCATAGAAAGCATTGTACAACAGAGCACACAGAAAGATGGGTGTTTGGAAAAAGGGAATGGAAATTAGATAAATAATAATGCAATGAATAGTGATGATAATATTGTAATCATTAAGTGAATTATGACGTTATCATTTCCATTTCGACACCTTACACCATTTTATCCAAAATCTTATCATTAACCATTTGCTGGGCTAACTGTCTGGCCACAAAACTGCTTTCGAACAGACAAAAGTGTGAACGCAAATGATGCAGTTGGTTCCAGGGATATAATAGGCCATTGAATAAAGACGCTTGAACCAGCCTTCATTAAGCACACTGCCTTATTTCATTGAAGTATTCGACTTACCTGATACTCTTTGTCTTTTCTTCGCATTTCACGTCTTCGTTTACTTGCCTACAATGCAAAATTTGAAATATCCTAAGAAAGTGGGAACTGAATGTTAAGCAAACCGATTTTCTATTTCCTGCTTGGGATATAATATTTCGCTAGAGACCGTTGGGTATAGGTCCGTTCGTGATAAACTTCCCGAACAACCCAGAAAAGGTATTTAATTGTCAAGCTTTGGTAGGAAGGACTCTTTGGAATTGTGGTTTCGATGATCGGAAATATATAGGTCAGAGTTCAGGAGCTTCCGCATAAGTCACAGATATTGTGGAAATGTATTTAGTATTCAATGACCTTTTCATTATACCAAGTCAGACAGGGTGATCAAGCAACATTGACATTCTTGCATCACTTTCACTAATATTTACATTATCACCATTGCCGTTGAAACCATTTTCCGTTTAGTGTTTAGTTTCAAACACTCTAGGCTTAAAACGTATAAAGATGGATTTTTTAGACTTTTTGAGAATCTTAGAACCCGCAGTTTTCCTTAGCCATGTCGCACATGAGTGCAGTGGCTTAGCATTTTTCTACCTCCAACGATAGTTAGAACATGACACTAAAATTAAAGGGATGGCGATAAAAATGGCAGGTATGACAGGCTGGGAAAATTAAAAAACCTGACAATTAACGAATTTTTACTCCAGCGAAGCAAGGAAACAGAAGCTCGATTGTTGGACTACGATGGTAGTAAGAGCTTACATCATAGTAAAGAATGAAGATAAATGCAATGTGAACTAAGATGTAGAGGACGCCGAAGGAGATGAAGACATTCTGCTCGAGTCGCTTCATAACCTCGAGGCGGTGCTGCTCCTCCAGTTGCCTGAAATCGGTGATCCGGCCCATCTCAGTCCTGTCCTGCACCTCCATGTAGGCTCTCAACAGTGCCAGGAAGTAGAGAGACACTGTTTCGTTGTTGAGGGTGTAGTCACCCAGTGTTGCGCCTGCCCTTTGCTGCTCGTCGCTTCGTGTAAAGGGTGTTGCGGGCAAATCGAAGTAGGGATCTTTGGAAAAACGTGAAGCTAGGCAGTAAAAAATTACATTCTTGAATAATGCTATGTTTTCGTTGCAATGATTAGGTGATGTATTTCGGGCACGACCTCGTCGATTTCACAATGATTTTTCCACAATTTGTTGAGAAAAACCACTCCTTTGACCCGTTGACAATTTAGGTATACTATCACAAAGAATAAGTATCGAGGCTATGTCCTGGTAAGGATTAAATATCAGGTAATGGTCGAGAACTTTGTTTAAAAATATGGATTAAAGGCGTGATGGTCCCAATTACCAAGGACTTTGGTTTTTGCTCTTAAAAATATTCTGTTTTATGTAGAAGGTCTTTTTCAAGTGAGACCAGATTAAAAAATCTGTATCAACAGATGTTCGTTGCCATTATTGATGAATTTCGATTAATCTGCGATGTTAACATATAAAAACAGAATTCGAAAATTGTCTGAGGTGGATGTTGAACCTACCCCTAATGTGGCGAGCATCTCAGATGTTAGGGAATATCCTACCAATTAGCAAGCTACCGACGAATTTTTTGTCCATAAATCAAGAAAATTGAAAACAGGAAACAGTACGAGACATCACTTACCGGTCATTTCATTTGTCCCTGGTAAATAAATGTTGATTTGGGACAACCGGAATTATTTGATACAAATGATTAAATTGCCTTTGGTATCGCTTTGGAGTTGGAGAGGGATCTACTCTTAAAGTAACAGGCTGCAGAAGTTAATTCCGACGTCAAACCTAAGGCCCAAACCTCATGGTCCGTTGACATGCACAGGTGAATCACAGTCCATGGAGACCAGGTAGAAACCCTGGACGCAAGCCACGACAAGTGGGCAAACACGCGGGTTAACGACTTAAATTCGTACTAAGACAGAAAAACGATTCATCTCTTCATTTGGTCGTAGATAACCATTACCCTGGTGATTGGCACAAACACTCCTTGAACCTACACCTGTAACCTTCTCTGTATGCATGATTGCCCTGATTGATACATCTTTAATGCTCAAAGTACTTAGGACCGCTTTGCGGCCACGCACACCGACATTTCCACGCACAGGATCTCTTAAAAGTGCCTTACTGCCTAACAGTCTACTGTGTCTTCTCGACCTCCATCTCTCGAGTAGCATTAGAACAGATTGTTATATCGCTACGCCGAAATTGAAAATTGTGGCATTGTAATTGCCCCTGCTACCATGTTCTACCTCGACTTGGCTCAATAATCCCTCACTTGAAAATGGAAAGACTGCGATCATAGTTTCTACCAGGTCATCCAATAACTTCTGTCCCAATTTCACCCTTATTATATTGAACGATATTAAAGGGTATTTTATAAGGTCCAAAGGAGCTGAACACTAGTTATATGTTGTGTTGTTGTTTAAAATGGTCGAATTATTATTAGAACCATGCTAACGTGGAAGTTCCCAAGAATCGTTTAAGGCACATAGTATGTTGTATGGGTTGTATGAGTACAAGAAAGGAAATTCAGCAGCCGACGAAGCGGCTAGAAACATTCACTCAGTGTGTGAATGAAAAAAATCGTTTAAGAAGGTGGTTTGCGAAAATCAAAAGTGGAGACTTCACCCTCCACGAAGACGAAGGTAGAACCGGGCGACGTCCAGTTGGGTTTGGTCATACGTTTCTTGAAGTGGCAGCCCTTGGAGAAGCTTATCCTGCAATTAAGCTCTGTTCAAATCGTCGTTGTCATCTTCAAAAACTTAGGAAAGCTCCTATACTTAGAAAATGGATGCCTCTTCGCCATTTGCGCTAACTTGTTTCACCTTTTCGATGGATGAACTTTTGACTGGCAATGGTAGATAGATCTTCATCATAATGTCAAGTGTCAAAGACGGTGAAAGAATCCAGCTCTAGACAAGAAAGGGACTTAATGGGAAAAAGATTCGTCTTTCAGATTAGTGGGATCGCCAAGGAATAAACCACTTTGAATTGAGCAACAATTAATGCTGCAGCAATTAATGCCCAAAACTACAATCAGCAATTAGGGCAATGTTTTAAGCAAGCTTTGAAGAGGAGAAAAGATCGGCCTAGTGGGTCAAAAAGGATGTTGTCACTTCAGGCACTGGACTACCCCACACAGCAGATAGAAGAACCTCGTTGGACTACCTCTCTTCTTCTGGCTACCATTTGTTTCCTATCTTACAGAATCATTTATAAGAAACAGCTTTTGAAACATAAGAAGAGGTTAAAACTAACCTTTAATAAGTTCTTCGAATAACCAAAACCAAAATAATTCTACAATAACGGGGGTATTAATAAGCTTGTTAATAGATGGGAAAAGTATATTGATTATTGATTTTTTAACTAAATGTAACAATTGACCACATGTTCTGTTTATACGAGAATTGGGGAGAACTTACTAGATAACCCTTTAAATCCACTATCAATATCTCATTATAAACGTATGGTCCACACAGGGAACGGCGGTGACTCGGGAAGAGCGGTCGTGAGAGATGTTTGCCTGTTCCCCATTTAGTCTGGTCTTTCCCAATCAGGAGTGGACTATTAGGAAATACTCGTTAGAGCTGAAAACAGCTGTCGGACGCGAGTCATTTTCAAGTTAGCTAGTAGTAAAGTGCACTTATAGCCCTAGTTGAGTAAGTTGAGCTTATGGAAGAAAAGGCTATTAAATTCTCTGGATTTTTTGGTAAAGTATTTGGTTAAATTAGGAAGTACACAAATTTAAAAAAATGCTGTCGGAACCAACATAAAACTCGGAACTAATGATCTTTTGATTTTAACATTAAAAAAATTGGAACGGAATTGCGACTCTCATTTTGAGGTAGAGGGAAAATGGAACATACACACGTCTCTCAAACATGGAGGGGAACAAATTTTGGCACAGAATTTAAAGATAAAACCCATAAAGTTGCTCTCAACTTTTTCAGCAGCGCTGCCTGCTAGTGCAGATAAAAATCACAGTTCCAGAAAGCTCAAAACTAATTGTGATTTAGCAGGAAAAACATAATTTTCGCCTCGATCATACACTATTCCATGTTACCAGGATTTTACTGTTGTTGACTTTCAAAACCACAGCCAAGGTACTTCGACAAACAAGCCAAGATGGATCAATATTTACTAGGATAAGAGTTATTAGAAGTGATTCAGACTCCACTATGGACGAAAGCTAATGACAAACAGATTGTTCGGAATAAATTTGACAGAATAATATTTGGTTGCTCTTTCTAGATGTCTTGAAGGCGTTGAAGCATGATAGGCTTACTTCACAAATGTTAACATTTCTTTATCACCCCTATAGGTGATGTTGACGAGATGAGTGGATTCTGTACCCAGTAGCATGTGGAGAAATGGTTCTCGCCGGCCTCAAAAATCCACAGAATATAGTGCTGCAGAAGGACCCTGGTATCGGGTGTCAGGCTTCGTCACAGCGTGAACTAAATGTTTCTCTGCCTATCCTACGAAGCAAATTAACTCCCTGCCACAACTCAGGGAAAGTAGAACTAGTCATTACCACATGCACCCCCGCAACATCTAGCCTCCTAACTTTCTCCCTATGCAAAAGTCTAGTTAAATGACAGAAAACTAAAAACGGATGTTGAGGAGACCATTATTCGCTCGGGAAAGCTGGGGTTGGGAGTGCATTAAGGCCGTAGTAGACGGCGCCAATAGCGAAAATTACTTTCTTTACCGACTTTCTTCTAGCTCCATTGATTACTCCCGAATAATTTGCATGTACGCTAAAATTGCCCGAATTTACCAAAGGAGGTCCGCTTTCGGCGCTGTCGATTGAAACTCGATCCGAGAGGAGGTTGATCAATTTTGGTGAAGGCGGGTGGTTCGGGTTGGAAGGCACCGGTGAGAGATTGTTGAAGCAGGTCTGGCTGTGTGGCGGTTACGTTCATGCTAATTGCAGAGGCGTTAAGTGTCGGTAGTCCCTCATACGGTGAGATCAAGCTGACTGGCAGGATGGCAATAACTGCGTGCCAGATGCTAATTATGCAGAGTATCGCCAGCGACATTAGCACGTATTTGTCCTAGTAAAGCGTATAGAGAAATAAGTCATGAGGATGGCTTTCGGTATGAATAGAAGCCTTCGTAAGGCCATGATACATAAACTGGTACTGATATATTATATTAAGGAAACTGACCGTTCCCTATACTTCTAATAAACATTTTAGTATATCTCTAGCAACAATCACCAGTGGAGGTTCATATACATTAGGCATCTTGTGAACTAGGCCGTACTACAGACTTTCAAATGGACTCATTAGCTGAGATGTTTCTAGAGGGCTTCATAAGAGTGGAAATTGTAAAGTGGCCTTTATTTCTATATAGTCAGTTTTCTACATTTCAGAAACCATTGCATAAAATCTAACCTCCCGAATTTCAAATATACATTTTTATAACTTTTTCAGTCTCTAGCTCAATTTTTCTCAAAGCCGGTACTAATTTCATTATATAGAGCTATATATACTTGACAGATCCCTAAGCGTTTACCGTAAACTTTATTCTAAAAATTTGGAAACACGGACTATAGATACTTTGAAAACACCCTAGGAGGATATTTTACTTTTCACTATGGAGAATAACAAAGAAAATAGTGTTTTACATTCCTGAGTATCTGATAATGAAAAAATTTATGTTTTCTTACAAAATAAAAGGTTTTCATTTCCTATACTAACAAAACCCCTTTAGTTCCTTTTGAGGGTAACCACATTTGAATCGGCCAGTCCATCTCTTCTCTGTAGAATTTTCAGAAGCTGTCTTCCCATCCTTTTGCACATTTGGTTCGTATTTTCTTAGGCATTTGATTATCAGTTGCCAGAAAATCCCACTTTTGACCAAGAAATTATTCGGTCGTACCACTTACCTATAAAATGACTTATCAAAACGCTGAGTAAGATTTCAAGTGGTGTTTCGCAAGTTATCCAAAATTACTGTAAGCACAAAATGACTTTACTCCACTAGAATTATTTCCTATACATGTCCTTTAACTTGATAAATGTATAATTTTGTGAAATTCTTTTCTTGAACTATATAAAGCGTTTAAATTATAATAATATCATAAAAATCATGTTTAGTTTATTCCCTGTACAAACAACGTAGTTGTGAAAATTTGTTCGAATGAATGCGTGATATCTATTACATCAGTAGATTTATTCGTTAAGACCGACAATTTCGTACAAAAGCATAAGATGAAATTAAGTATGCAAAGAGTCGATTTATTAAATGTTTATTTACGATCATGACTAGGGGAATGATTAGTTCCGGAAGTCGGATACTCAGGCTTATTACGAGTGTAAAAGCCGTGAATGGTTTGACTGGGCACTGTCCAAAACAATCGGGAAGTTGGGAGAATTAAAAGAAGGCGCGTAAACTGAGTGACAGAGCTCCATGCACAATATATGAGCAGCCAAACTGTTTTCCATGGCGTGAACGCGTCTCAGTCAATTTTTAAACACATTTCAGATACAATAGGCTTGGTGACGACGATCTCTTTCTGAGAAATGATGCATTGCTAATGTTTTCCCAGCCAAAAATGAGACTTTTAGGTCGAAAGAGATTAAAAATGTTTCTAAATAACTAAGTGCTCGCCAAGCGCCTGAAAATCGTTGGTTTGAGGCAAAAATTTCCCCGTAAAACTACAAACATTCTTTTCATAATACTGATAAAGTCTTCATTTTATTGCCACGAACGTTGCAAATAGTGCTAGATCTTGCATATAATATTGTATACAATGGGGACGTCCAATTTAAATAAATATGTTCTTGTATCGGTTTTATTTGCGGTTTCCGGTATACTATAATAAAAATTTTTGGACCACATATTCTTTTAAACCCAAAATTCGAGTATCAAGTATTCACTCAAATAAATCAAATTCAAATGCAGGCTTTGAATTTAGATTGGCCTGCATATTTTATTTCCATAGGGGTAGAATAAATTCTCACTGAAACATGCCGAAGGTCAAAGGCTCAATAGCCCTCATTTTAATATTTCCTAAACTTCAAATTTTTACTGCTTGTTGATACGAGTAAAGAACAGAACATTTTCTGTTTTAGGACATCTTTATTCTTTGGAAATAGGTAAAATTTGGGCTAAATGACAGAATCAAGTGAGATTACCTAGAGTCATAAGCGTCAACAGAATATGATTAATGTGCATGAATAAATTTAGTAAAAAAATATTCTGCAGCGGGCTAATCGAAGAAACCAATCTCATAGGGAAACTGTTCTGCCCTCCATCTTTAGAAAAAGTTAATTTCTTTCCCCCGATGCTAAGAATGACTTTCCTGATGTTTCAGCTACCAAGGAAGAAACAGTTTTAGTGCATGCTTACGTGCGGCCAGTCTAACAATTTCAACAGCAGTCTTGCTAATTAGAAGCTAAGCACCGAAGTTCAAAGCAGAGCTAAGGAAACTTCCTTCGAAACCATGAGCAAAGATATGTAATATGCAACATCTACTCCTCGTAAACTGAGAAAATAAATTATGAGTTTTTTGTTCATTTCAAAAATGCAACTATGGATGTCTTCATTAAAAGTTTTTAATCATTTATTTATTTGTCTTGCATACAAGGAGCGGAAAATTTTGTGAACGATTGCCATTGCATTTTCCTTCATGAAATTGACGGATTGGAGAAGCAAAAAAGTGCACAAGCTCTTAAATACTTTAAGATTATATTCATTTATCCAAGAAGCAGTACATAAGGCATAGAAGGTGTATGAAATTACCTCTTACAATAATGAGTTTTCACCATTTCTGCATATCAAATTGGGAGTTAGTACCCCTTGGGCTTGCCTGAGGAAATATATTTGCCACATGGATACCTGCAAGGCTTTTTAGGTTCGACACGTACATTCAACTCAAACAAATGAGAAACTCTAGATCATTTCTTACTTTCAGACCTAACCAGTATATAATAATCGTAATTCCTAAATCTCAGAAGTGAATACAGTCTCTAATGAAGTAGAATTTAACCACTGGTTAAATTTTGCCATTAAATATTGGTAAATCTATTGAGACAAAGCATTTACAGCCGGCAATCGATTTTAAACTACAGAATGATTCCATTTGTCATCTTAAATAAACTTCTATCTACTAGTATCATAAAAAATACACAACGATAATCATAAATAATAACTAATATTCAGTTTATCATATTTCTCAATCTAGATTCACCTTAAATACCTTCCTATAGTCGAAATTAGGTATTACTCGTAGAAAACGGCCTCGTGATGACCGCTGTACAATTATTATAATTCAGTGAACGTTTGATCAACATCAGACACGCTATGTAAAGTCTCTGAGTTCAAGTTCACATATTAACAGGATAACACCACTATATGAACACAAAGTTCCGTTAAAACTAGGTTTAGGGGACCCAAAGAATGTACTTTAAATCTTGAGAAGTAGTTGATTAGCAGAAAAAATGATGGAAAAAGTTAACTATGTACGGGATCGAAGTTAGCCAGAAAGTTTCCGATTTCTGTGGTTCTAGTCGTTAGTGGAATTTTGAAAACGAAACAATAGCAAGTTATCAATACGTCCTGTGTTTATTAATTGCGTTGATTACGAAAATCAACGATATGCCAAAATTTGCATTTAATGTGTCAAGAAGGCTTTCTTACCATGTAAGTGAGATATGATATGCGAGGAAGACTCTGGGTGATGACATATTTGAAAGTGACTGATGTGAGGATGAGCGTGAAGGAAAGACGGAGACGCAATTCTGCCTTATCCGGGGAAACCGCGAACGTAGCGAACGACAGAGCAGAAATCATGAACTAAAAGGGTATGGAATTAAGGAATTAGGGAACCAAACTGAAACAGTTCGTTCGATACGATTCGTCTAGATACACAACGAAATCAAAAGACTCCTTTTGAAGCCAAACAATGATGATAATGTTGGAAACTATGAATTCGAATCAGTTTTTAACAATAAATACCAACCCGTAACCAGAAAAGTCAAAGTTGGCTCTATCTTTGAGCACAGGTTTTGACATTATGAAATCCCATTTGTTTGAAAAAAAATATTCAAATGAACGTGATACTTATGTTCAGCTTTTAGATGCATTATTATATTTAAAAATGTATAAATACGATATAATTCAGCTTCCAAATATGCCAGCAGGTAATGAAAAATTCCTTAAACTTGTGCCTACTTGTTCTAATAGTGGCAAGCCCCTAGTGGGGTAGGTTTCATTCCGTTTTTCGAGTTCCCAAGAAAGTCGGAGCGATTTTAACGAGCTCTTTTAAATCCTACACTTGTAATAATCACCTTAAATGGACTTTTTACGGCAATGCTTCAAAAGATGTTGAGCACTTTGGGACCTTTAATAAAATACCTGCCGAATACATGGCCTGGGAGAGATTCAATTTGGGACGGACCAGGGAAATCGCCTATAAAACTACTTGGGTAAAGAACCTTACCAGCTCCACTAGACAAGAGACATAATAGCATCGAAATGGGAATGCTCTAGACGCGATAGAAATTTTCTTCTGTAAGCCGACTAATTATTGATCATGTCTGTAATTATTACAACGCAAATAACTTGACGTTAGCAGTTTTTTTTACCTCCAAAATTCTGGACACTCTGGTGGTGTTTATGGAACCCTAATTAAGCATCCTAATTGGTATCCTACTTGATACAACTCCACACTAAGTAATGTAACGGGGTTTTAGACCAATCTCGAATGAAAAAAAGAGCAAGAAACAACTCTAAAACTGAGTTATTATTATTATTATGCAACATGGAGTAAAATTTCAAGATGTGTTTAGTGTCTATAACTACAATCAATGAATTGTGATACGTTGCGCATACAAATGACCTCAAAATTATTTTTTATGAAGACCATAACTTGCCATAATGAGAAAGACGTTCCAGTAGAAGTAGCCTGGTCTTCTGGCTGCACGACAAATGACTGATAAGCATGGATGACTCTTCATGGAACGAGAGTACTCCTGGCGCATCACTCGCTTCGTTATTTCAACGTGCTCATGTAACATCCATTCCTGCAGTTGATGACAAAGCATACTTTCTTAGCATCACATCAACTTCATTTTTGTCAACAATGTTGCGCTGACTGGTAGGATTAGCCAACCATGAGTTAGTTAATAAATGGATCTGTAGAAGCGTTGCGATACACCACTGACTCAATCTTGTATTTGATACTTACAAATTATAAACAAACGTAAAAAAGACAGTGCCCACTCCCTGACTCCGCAGAGGATAAGCATCGGGCGATTTCAAGTGTATTGAGTTAATGGAATACAACCATATTTTGCCGGAATTTACCGGTACAAATCGTAGTGTTTGTACTATTAAGAACATTTCAGAATTCTAAATAAATGGCTGGTATTTAAATACATATTTCAGGTACAAAATAAAAATCTATCATAATTATTGCTTATATTCACGTTTTTTGGTGTTCCTTTGTAAAATATCGGTGGGTTATTGACAATACACCGAATACGCATGTTTTTCAATGTCACTATTAAAAGTACAAACCTTGGATTTTAAACTGGGTAGGCCCAGGGGAGAAAAAAGATATTGTGAGCCTTCATGATTTAATTTGGGACATTTATATTTCGGCCCAACTAGGAGACTGCGTCAATTACAGAAATGAATTCTGGCCGTCGTAAAATCGAGGACTGGAAGTTATGGCACCCAGGGGAATGAAATTTTATCAGAGGCGAACAGCGTATCTTTACTCACCTGTTGGTCGACAAACGTCTGCTTGTTGATCGCGGACATCTCGTTCTGATCAGGGATTAAGTCTACCTCGGTGTCTGGTCTCTCTGTCGTCACAGTTATCGTAAGATCCTTGAATAGAAAAGTTATTTCTAGACACTTTTGTCAAGAATAAGTCACCAAGAATTCGCCACTATTCACGTGACACCTAAGTAGTCAATGGACCATTTTTTGTTTTTGTATAGAACACAGAAACGTATAAGAGATCTATTAGCCTTAGCAATCTTGAATTTCAAGACCACGTTACGCAACATCCAAATTTTGCTAAGTGGGTGAATTTAGCAACCAGGGCAGCAAAAAATCCACTCAAAAGTTGGCAGAGGAATCAAGACGTTGTATACACCCTAAAATAGCGAAATAATCGAGCTAATGTTGACTATTTTTTGCAATACCACCATTCAAGCTGAAGCTAAGTCCGAATTTTTTATTCATGTTTAGTCTCAAAAAATGATTTTGTGTATTTAAGTGATTTAATTACTTACTCACTTGGGAAAATTTTGAAACTTGAACTTTCATGGTTTTGCAGCCAATTATGGCTGAATGTAAGTGGGAAATTTGCACATATTCAATTTGTCAATACAGGCAATCATTGAAAACCCTCCCGTGGGCTTCATTTGATTAATACATTTTAAAGGGGTGCATGACCTGAGTAATATTCTTCGAAATCGCCTGTATTTTTAAGAAAACAAACTGCGTGAATCAAGATGCTCTATAAATTCCCTCGTTATTACAGCCTGAGACTTGAGGTAAACCTTCTAGCTTTAATTTTCATAAAATGTAATTTCTAATTTTGCACACTTGTAGAGCGGCCTTTAGGGACAAAAAAGACGAATGAAAAATAATCAGGCGTCATTCCGGCTCAAAATTTTTTGCTTGAGATGTGTAAATCAGGGGATTAAATGCAATTAAATAATAATTGAAAGAGGCTTCCATCGATGGAGTGTGCTAAAATACAGTAACTTTAAAACATCTACAAAGGGGAAACAATTTCGTTCTTGAGAACATGAAAAGTATGGTATCTGATTAGAATAAAATTTTTTACTAGCACTGTTTCTAAAATATGAATTGAAGGACTATTTGCCTCTGTACTTCTTACAAACCTCTTTTCTGCTTCAATACTAGCCAAATTCATTGGTGATTTTATTGAAGTTTACAATCTCTGTTATTGGTATTCTCCTCAAAACCTTCATGGTTCCTTTGATTCCGTTTTAGGAAGCATCATGACTGTCGAAATGTAGATCCACTGAATCAATGAACACGTTGAATAAGTCGAACGAAAACTCACGATACACCGGCGTGAGTGATGTGCACAAACCCACCGTGGGTGGTGAACGGTAGTTAAATTGCACTAGTATCTTATCACTGGTAAACAGTTCGCAACAGTACGGAGTAAATGTAAAGTAAGGAATGTCGCAGTAGGCAACTGAATGCAACAACGCACCTGCACATCAAGTGGGAAGTCATTTAGTTCCAACGTTTCCAAGAAAACGCCCCTAATGCGACGACGCTCAACAATGTAAATTTCACCATTCGCACCTGCAGTTGTCGAGAGCCACTGAACTTCTTTCGTCTCTGAGAGAATATTGTCGACGTAGCAGAGAGGATTCCAGTACTTCTCGAGATCGATTGTCCCCAGCTCCTGAATCAAATAGAAATGATTTTTTTCCAGTGAACTAAAATTTATAGGATGTCATGACAAATATGGAGACCTCAAAATATACTCTGGTTCAATTCGTATTTTGTAATATTCTACTATTCCTCAAGTTCCAAGTATTCAGCAATTGAATACTTGTAACCTTGTAAATAATTGGGACAAATTGGAACCATTATTTCATATGATGAGTTTCGACCAAATCGTCGGTGGCCCTAAAGAAGCACATTCATGAAGATGGGAATGCCTTTACCAATTCATGGGACTTTTGGATTTGGGACTGACAGCCTCTACATATTAGAAAAAAAAAGCAAATTATGCTGACTACATAGACTAAAGTCAGTAATTCTAAATAGGCCAAAACTAAAGGAAAATTACTTACGGCTCTTTCTAATCATGATAAGAATATCGTGTTGCCAAATTTACGTAGCTTTATATGGGGAAAACAGCAAATTTTGAAAGCATTTCTATAGGATTTTCCACATTTGAAAGCATTTGCACGGATTTAATACAGACATAAATGCCTAATGGTCAAGAAATAAAACGACTTAATTTACTCTGATAACACGCATTTTACTTGGCGATGCAAAGGTTGTGTTAAACAGAACTTAAGGAAAAAAATGAGAGCAACATAGCAAAGCGAGAATTGTGGTCTGGAACAAAAACATAGCGTCATGTACTGTTTATAAGCTAGCAAAATTTTGTATTTATTTCAAAATACTGAATTAAATAGGAATTAGTAGAAGGAGACTTTGGTTTTCGAAAGAATGTCATGAATATTTATTTGTCCTACATTTGCAGTAAAAAAACTTGATTTCTTACGCAATTTTTATGTTGCTGATATAGGCGATCAAAAACTCCATTTTGTTTCCTTGACGATGAAAATAAATGATACGTTAACAATGCAGCTTGCTGAAGGAAGATATTGAGTTTATATTCGAATCATCGGTTAAAAATTAGCATCTAATTTAAAAGTAATGCAAGTAGTTGGTATAGGGGAATCCATCATTTCTGTAGCCGAATGTCAACGCTGCTCGATTAAGTTATTATTAGTTTTAAAATATCCATTATGTGAGAAACATGACTTGTAACAGTACTAATTGGAATGTCGAAAAAGCTACGTGGTATGAACCATAGACCAATGCCACCTCTCTAATGGAAACTACAGATTTTCATCAAGGAGGCCTCGGATGACCTTCACTGCCACCTTATGAGTTGAGAGTAGTACTTTCTTTCGCACCTATCAAGAGGTGAGGCTTTTGCGATGAAGCACAATTGGGGTTTTTAGGGCCATCTAACGACCTCTAAAGCATGCATCACTCTACCTGTTCTACAGCGGTTCCTCGAATTCTTTGCTGTCTCACCTCTGGAGTCTTACCATCCAGTCGCGGTTCCCTCCACTTGGCTTGAAGGAATGCATCGGCCTGATAGAACTCCTTCAACGTGTCGATTTCACCAATTTTGAGAAACACGACCCGCACCTCAACCACAACCTGCTCCAGAATTGAAATGTGAATAGGTGAACGCTTATTCATCCTCGGCTATTTCAAAAGAATTATAAAGTTATGTTGTAAAATATTCCATCGGATCAAATACCAGTCTCTTTGGAGGGATTATGGGTAAACTATTCTGTCTAATTTTTACTTCTTTAAATGTAAATTCCAAATGCTGTTTTTAATTTTGCTTAATATTAACAGATCTTTTTTTGCTAATGAAAGTGTTAGATCAATCGATATGTAGAGAGGACGAAAAAAGGTATCTTGGCATATGATGTTGCAACCACCCGACTGCTGAGGTTCGTCTTTATCGGCCTGTTTTATCGCATCTCGAGGTGGGTAATCCGTACGCTGCTTTGCGTGATTAATAGCAGACATAGAACTTCAAAGCTATTACATTTTCTGCAGAATATCACAGGCTGATAATGACCTTCCCCGAAATAGAATGTCCATAAAGTTTTTTTCTAGAAATTCAACCTTATTGTTAACTAACTATTTAATCGGCTTAATAAATGCAATTAGTTCACTGTTATTGTGAATAGATCGGCAATGGTAGATTCCAGGAGGGAATTGTGGATATTAAAACACTCAAAAGTTCTACCAAGTTTCTATGATGATATGATGGTTTAGGTACCTTTTCCGGTCGAATCGCAAGGTGTCTGCCTTCCCTGCTCGCGTCGATTGCTCTCAGTCGTGTGTCGGGTCCCCTACTAGCTACTTGGCGTGTGTGTGAGGGGCACATGTCTGGAGATGTCTCCCTTCTAGTTAGCATCGAGGAGTGTTCAATGGTGTCACATAAGTCAGCCAGCACCGAGACTAGCTCATCCATTTGGGATGTCTGTAAGTCATTGCTCGTCTGTGTAGCTGTGGTGCTTTTATGAAACTTTTTGTCAGATTCACGGTGTTGATTGTGACTCCAGTTCTTATAATCCTTCCAGGTGACAGACTTCTCTAGCGACCAGTGAGGGCGATGATCAGGTGAAAGTAACTTCGCCTTCATCGAAAGCCGATTTTCAGGGCTTTTGGATCGGCAACCTTGACGATTTACGATGACATCAGGGACAGTCGATTCCTTCAGGAAACTTTTCCAAGGAGAGCGATGCCGATGTGAAATAATGCCAGGGTAATTCTTCATCAAAAAATGTTTCTGGTTGTTGTAACACGCCTCATCCGCTGACGCGTAAGCACGAGGCAGCTTAGATTTCTCCGAATGCTAAATTGCAAATGCGAAACTTAACTGATGCAGATAATTGTTGTTATTGCGGGACAAAATCAAATACGATGAGTCCCTTGCATTGATATGACTGAGCATTGTGTACGCTAAGCTTCGATTGGATTTCTTTTACTGAGCATAGGAACGCAGTTATTTTCGTCCATAATGATCCATTTTAGTTAAGACGGTCTCTCTAGCAGATTTGCATTAATGAATGCAATCGTCCCTTAATCCCTGGCTATCAATTTTAAGAACACAGGAAAGATAATTTGCTTGCCTAACTCTCATGTTTATCGGTGCGAATAGGTCTACACAATTAAAAATCAACAGTTGGACGGTACTAGCAAATTGGCTGCTTTGATCGGCACTATCCTAGCCAATGTCGATGGTAGATAGGCATAAAAACTTTTTTTCAGAGCCAATGAGTCCATATTTCATGCGTAAAGTTACATTTTGTAGTTACCTAATGTCAACTACAGTTTGGTTGGATAGTTTCGCAGCTTTTAAGCATCAAAATCACCTTTTCTATAAGCACATTTAAATATGCATAATTTTAACAAACTGGTCAGATTGCATATATGGCATTAAAAGTTACTTATCAAAAACGAAAGGCAATTTAGGGCAAACAGAAACACAGAGAAAAATTTATTTTTCTAAATGTTTCTTAATAACTATTTAAAAGGCCTCAAGTCGAACAGGTTTCTAGTTCGCATTATTACCAAGTGGCTACAAAATGTGCAATTTCAACTGACATATTTGAGTCGAGAGTCCTCCAGACTGTTCATAGATCCGTTTTTGATGAGTTTGTTCCTGATTTTCTCTTCTCTGGAAGAGACGACCGACTCCATCTCTCCACGATCATTTTTTACAGCCATTTCAGAGGACGGGAGACAATTTATTGGGTTTTCATGTAGCCTACTGCCTTCAGGTCTCCAATCATATCCTTCCCCTTGCCAGCCCATATTCGTGAATAGCTGCTGATGGCTGTGAGATAAGTAGAGGTCTTCGTAGGCGTCGGGTAAATAAGCTCTCTCTGGCTTAGGTGATGGTGGCGGAAATTGCGGTGGAGGCGGCAATCTAGGTCGAATAGTGGTATTCGAGATTGAGGTGATAGAATCCATAAGGGTACCACTGCTTGGGCTCTCATCAACGAAGTAGATGGGGGTCAAGCTGAGTTTGTTCTTCGGTTTTCTTGGTTCCACAATAGTAAGTGGATCTGCGAGGCAACCGACGTTGTAATCACTCTGCTTTGAACTGCTGCGCCCACGAAGAATGTTAACAGCTAGCGAAGGCCCAAGCTCTTTCCGCTGAAGTCCAGCGTTTACAGTTTTCCTAGAAGCTTGGTGTGAAAAATGCGACATTTCTACTTCCAAGCATCCATCCGAAGCTACTCTAAACTAACGTGATTGACCTAGTTGTAATCTGGTGTAAATTAACCAGTCCGAGCAGTAAATTTAGAGGATGTATGCATGGAAATAGCTGCCACAGCCAATCACAAGCGAACAGCTCTCTGATTGGACAAGTCTATTTGGACGTTAAATAATTTCCTCTTCCATCGACAAGTTGCTAACAATCACTCCTACATATCGCTTTACTAGATTTTGAAAGTTTTGGTCCATTTCCGTTTCCAGTTTCATCCACTAGGGATTTTAATTGTTTGATACACACATTAAGTCAATCTAAAACATGACACGATTTTGAACTCGTATAACTAATTCTACTTGAAATTGGGGAAGTATAGCACTATTGGTAAAGTCTGATATGAGCTGCAATTTTTAGATCATTGGAGCATAGGTATCAAATAAGTTTTGTCATTCAAATGAATTTACAAAATAATTCAACATCTCTGAAACTTTCTTAAACTCAAATGAAAATCTGAATCTGCACTTTTCTAAACTCCGAAACAATCTGTGGTTAACTAAGTTATCTTTTTTATTGTTTATATAGATCTTATGAATTCGTTATAATCCACACGAAAAAGTACTTGAATTTTCCTATAGAAATATGTACTGTAGGATTTGAGGCAACATTTCTCAAAAAACATGCGGAATTCTATAATTTCCTACTAACCATTGTCTAAATATGGTTCTTCCTTGTTGGTATATTAGCAAGTACGAGAATATTGGGTTTAAACTAATTTTATGATTTATGATTGTTGGAATCAAAATATCAATACATCGGCCAAATTCTTTGAAAGTAACCCAGTGGTCATAAATGCACTAAATCCCTCTTTACGCAATTCTTATTTTGGCAAAACCCTGGATTATAATTTTGGGAATCTGAGTCGCCAGAAGGGGCTAGGGTGGGCGTTGGGTAAGCACCGCCCCATGATGATGGGAACAATGTCACCCTTGAGGGAATCCGTAAGGAACTGCATTTGGTTTTGAACTGCCTCGCCTCATTTTGTATGCTAAAACCCATTAGAGGGAGTTAATTGTGTCCTTGAGGTAAAAATAGAATAAGGGGCCTCCGGGCAGCTAAATCTAAAAAAACAATCAAGGAAGTGTACAGAAAACGATGGTTAGTATGTACACAGACATCTTTGTGGCTATTAGGTAACGAGAAATAAAGGTAGTCTTCGCCAAAGGGAACACCTCGAAGTGAATCACTTAACACCAAATTGTGGATTTTTCCAGTCCAATTTATAGAGGAGTAGCAAAATTTCACCGGTCATTTTTAACCCTTGAAAATGTCTTCCTAGTTCACATCTCTGGTTAAGTCGAGTAAAGGTAAAGCAGCTGGAGAGGCAACTTCCAATTTTTAAAGTGGAAAATCGGTGGATTTCAGGGATGAAAACATTTGCTGTGTAAATAATTTATTGCAACCAGATGGTCGGTCGCCTGCGAATCTGAGACGTAACAAAATGCAGGTGTTTTAAATACAATTAAAATTTCCTTTTACTTCTGGGCAAAGTAGACCCAGAGGAAGCCACTGACATTGGAATAGTGGATATTATGACATTAGGAGTCAATAATTCATCCAAACTCCAAAATCAGGAAGAGGTGGGGGGTTGAACTTTCTCTTAGTTATTCAAATGAATACAGCTTGATGGAAGTACGGAATCGTAGTAAAAATATTCATTTTCAGTTAAAACCCTAAAAGTTAAACTGTCCCATATGTCGACAATTCGAGTGATGAAAACTTGATGACTAATGTATTCACTACCCATTGACTCGTCACTAGACTATTCATGAAACAACCTACGTTGTTGGCAAATTCGTATAAGAAGTTTAAATAACTACCATTATGTTAAAAATACCACTCCTAGGCAAAGTTTCGTAACTAATTTAGTATTTATAACGACATATTAGGGTTCATTACACATCTGAAAGAGGCCAAAGAAGTGCTAATTACTGACACACCACATAATTTGAACAGGTTTTATCTTGCGATTATGAGTCGGACCTTTGCAGATGTGTATACACTTAAAACAAATGTTGTGACTATTAACACTCCATTTTTTAAACTCAGTCTAACGCACTGGCTTAACTGTTTCTTTGATTGCACACTTTTGAAAAAGTGCCTAATCACTGCCATACAGACCAGCTATATATGTCATCTTCTGGTGCGAATCATGCTTCCTAACTGGGTCATCAAATAAAGGAGGGGAAATAGATGAGTGCGTCACAAAGGCAGACTTTTAGGGCGAAATTCACCAGTTCCCTAGGAAAAAAAGTCAAATTGGACAGCAATTTCATAACTTACTCCATTATTACTCTACTGTCGTCAACGTTTTTTCACAGTATTACCTGCATTAGCGTCCGTTACAACTACAATCGGCGGCACCGGGGGCTGATTTTACTTTTGGGAGTCTGGGGATAGGGTCCACTCAAGATCTGATTCTGGTAATTAACTGGGTTTCCTTATTAATTGCGCGCCAGTTGGCATTTTTCTTGTTCACGGCCCTCAACCATCCATAATAGCCCATCAGCAGGTTAGGATTGAGGAGTTCGGCTGAGGCCAAGCATTCCGGGGACTGATGCATTCCGCCCAAAACTAGCCGACAAACATTTTGCATTTTCCCTCAGATGTGTCAGAGGAGTTGGTGTCTGCCATGCCTGAATGAGTAATATCGAGTGTCTTCATTAAGTACAAGCTACAAATAACAATTCCAATACCAGGGTCCTTTTGTGGCATTTTTTAACAGATACTTCTAGGGGAAATGTACCAAGCGAGCCTTGACATTAAAAGTCTCCACTTCTTGTCACTGGATCGTCTTCATCACAGTGCTCAGTGGGATCATTGAGCAGTAACCATAATCTCCTTATTTGGATGAGCGGCGCTAATCATGATCATGCAATTTATTCCTCTAAATGGTTAATCAGGTTGGGGGAGATGGTTTCCTGTGATCCATTTCCCTCGTTGTCATTACGTGTATGTGATTAACGGAGTTTTCTAAATTTTAAAGGTGTTATGTGTATCAACACCTAATACACAACGAATACTATTCTACAAAATTTATTCCCAACACCCTGCACTAGCAACTCCAATTATAGATTCCTCGTGGAACTCCCATTTAGTGGCGTTAAAAATTTCCTTTTGCCAAGTGAATGCCATTTTGACGCAGCCAAGCCTATTTTTATCCACGAAATTGATGTGCTCCAAATAACATGCTCGTCATCGAAGAAAGAACTGCCCTTTTCGAACATCAACATGTTTTTCGCCAGGGGGTTTTCCTTATTGCGGTGCGGATTTCTCCCTTTTAAAATATAGTGCCATAAATATCTTCGGGTACTCTTCAGAATAACTGCAAGTGAAGAGAATAAGTACTTTTCAATCACTCTTACTTACTTTTTTCTGGAATAGGATTTTGTATAAACATCGGTAGGTTATTGAGATTACGGAAAATAAGTTCAATCTGAGATAAGACTGAATCTTCCTGTCTTGCTATAATTGACCCGGGTGGGTTTCTTCTACGGCACGTTTTTTGCCATTTGATCTGCCTAAAAGTCGGGCTTCTACTATGTCAAGGTGGAATTCAGTTCGTAGAATAATGGATCTACTTATGATTGATGATGAAGGCACTCAAACTATTCCACCATTAACCAAGCCTACCATTATTCTCTCTCTATTTTGTCCGAAAATAGGCTGACTTTATCTCTAATAAGAAGAAACCACTAATTTTTTTAAGAGCGCAAATTTATAAAGCCTAATGAGTAGCGTTTCTATGCATAAGCTTACTGAACCCTACACAGACTTTAAAAACTCATTCTTTACTTTGTGAAAACAGTCCATTGCACCGAGGCATATGTGTGCCACTGTATGTTAAACAACTATTTCATTCACTTCTGTTAATGGTAGATATTTTATTAATTAATGATAAATGATCCAAATGAGTAACATCTAATAATGATAAAGGCTGGTCGCAAAACCCTCAGCTTGAATAAACTAACCATTTGGACCGTTTCTAAGAATCCGCGCTCTTTTCGACCCAAAAAGATCCCTGGCAATGTCCAAATTGACACTCAGCGTCCTTGCATTCCTTCCCTGATTCGATGTAAAAAAGAACAAAATAAATAAAGTAAGTCCGAATTAGTGTGTAAATTAACGTGATTATTCCCTAAAAATTACCTGTGGTGGAGAAAATATGAGCTTGTGCTTAGATCAAGCTTTTTGTGATTTCGATTAAATATTCAGTAGGTAGAGCTATTTATGTGGGTGTGTGTTTTAAATGCGCCTAATTTACTAGCATTTTCAAAGGCCGAATATTGCAGTATGTTTTGATACATCTCGTACTAACTAAGATACATTCTAATAATAGAAAATCGCATATTTTATTCATTGCAGGAGCTGGAATGAAGTGATTGTCTGTTAACATCTTTTTTAAGATTTTTTTGAAGCACCAAGTCGGCATATGAAACGAGTCACCGGTGGATTGATTGTGTAATGGAAATGTTACTTTCACATCAAAATCTATTGCAAATATGTTTGAAAGTTAACAAACGTCCGAAAAGTTGAAAGGTGAGTTGGAGCTTAAAATGAAAATTTGCATAAGAATGAGTAGGAGCTGAAAAATTACTGCGAACCAGGTATCTTGCTGGTTTGAAGGGGATTGAGGTGCCTCTCCGTCTGGTTCGTAAAAGGCAAATAGTCCTTACAGGTTTATGTAAGGAAATGTGCACTTTAAGCTCATGGCATTGCGTGAAAGCATCAAAAGTTATTATATGCTTAATGGTGCTTTGTTTCCCAAAATACGTCCAATGTCCCAGACACTGTCTGGTCTGAAAGAGTAAATATGCCCTTTGGGACTGCCATCTTCATCATTTCTTCATCTTTCTTTGAATGAAAAAATAGGTTGGTCAGAGCAGTCTCTGTTCGGATAGTTAGAAATTTATCACCATAACATAAATATGGACGGAAATTGCACAATTGTGTGATGACCCGGAACTGTTAAACATATTAATGGAACTTTTAAACGTGAAGAAGACTAAAAGTACTGGATTGCAATACTCAAGTTACGTGACTAATAGCCAAGCAATTAGAGTATAGTACTGGTTTGACACTCGCTTAATTGGCAATACTGAGTGAGTAGGTAAAATGGATATTAGACAAGAAGGTGGCAGTAAAGTCTTCCAGCAGTTAAGATCCCTTGTGTCTTTGAAAAAGGCTGATGATTTGTCTTTTGAAATTGAGTAGCTCATCAAATCTTTGATATCATAAGGGGTGGATGCTATCGAGGTTGAAATAAACTTGCAATGCCATCATTTAGAGCTCCTTTATCCAAACAGTTGCATTTAACCGTTATGATGCCAGTGTTTTGTTCAACCTATCAAAACATGTATTAGAACTCACCATTTAATTCTAAAACGTGAACAATGACTACTTAATTTGTATTGTGTCTTTGTCAATATTTAAAATTATGTATTATTTGTATACTTGAATAGAAGCACCCATTCCCATATTCTTTTGTTCAGGGCCCTGGATTGTTTCAATGAACCTTTTAGAAAAGCAGGAGTCATATATATCGATGGTGTATTTGTACGAAAGCGTGCCGGTCTTTGGTATAGCTTACGACTTCAAACGATTTAATTACCACTTCGATTGAGACCACTTGCAGGAGAAATTCTAACAAAATTTCTAGCAAGAATTCAAGTTCTAATGAATTTTTGAGAGACCATTGATTAATTTTTCAATTCTCTGATCGAAACGAAATGCCTTTTTAACTCATTTAATTTTCTTCCGGATGGAATCAATTGCTAGAGATTCTGAAAATAACTGAGCATTATCAATTTAGCAGTAAAACGGTTAGAGGTAAGATTTAGATAACCATATAATAGATTTGGATTGTGGAATTTACTTGGAAATGTTTACAGTCATTTTCACTGATATATATTCGTTTTACGTCTGTCATTGTGTTGAAGCAAATTTTACTGAAGCACATTACAAATGGAATTTCAGTGGTATTTACTTAGTACAAGGGAGTGATATGAATGGAAATGTGCAAGAAAGATCGAAATATTTGGACAAGATGCCACGAGGCGAAATCTTAGCAACGGCACTATTCGCTCTGGCCGCTAAGTGGTACTCTCAACCAATAGCAAGAGCCATATCCCTCGATCAGCCATTGAAAGCCGATAACAGTTTCGCAGCAATTAGCCATTAGGATATCAGTGCTACAGTACCCCCAAACTCTACCGTTTGAAGCACTTCCGCCTGAATCTAGGCTCAGAGAGTGGGACACGGGTGTCAAGTTCATTCAAATTCACATTAACTGTGAAGGAGCGAGTCCATAAGAACTATCAAAATCTTTACAATTTACTTTAATAACTTGATGTTCCTTTACCTCTATCGTCAAGTGTAAATCTGCTCTAGACGGAGATGGCATTAACTGACTACGAGGAAACTTTGTTACGATCTTATCGGCCGGTAGATAAACATTCACCTATGGTGGACTGGCTTAATGGCACTATTGAACAACCAAACTGAGTTACACTAAGTGGCTAGGTATTGCAAGGCTAGTGCCTCATGATGTCCTGTCCAATCACTGATTCCCACTCCCTCCCTCTTCCCTTCTCCTGTATCGCTATTTAGTCAGCATGCCTGATGTTCCACATTGACTGACTTGGCTATGATGGAAGGGAAAAACAGAGCAATATGTTAAGAGTGATGAAGACACGATAGGAGAATCCGCCTTAACAGTTTCTCATTTAAGTGAAATTGTGTGATGCTGCATCATCTACTTGAATAAATATTTAACTCAGTCATTTCTCCAACTCTGTAAAATATCTAAATCTTCTTAGAGCAGCAAATTTGGAGTTTGTGCACTTGAATGATTAACTAGAGGTGGTACGGTTCCGCTTCAGCATAAATTTCTACTAATACTAGAAAACTATACAAGCAGCCAATTTTGGTAGAAAAAACAGTAAATAATTTGTAAACAAACTAACACGAGCATTTTTATAAGAGAGATGGCGAAATCATGATTTCATTTATGGATGAGGCTTCACAAAAGGTCCAAACCAAATCTTTTTGAAACCTTGTCCTCCCGACCGATCGGACGTTACGGGTAATGGATGTTTTCCCATACTCACAATAAAGCTGCACACACGCTGTGCTCTGGTTGCAACCAGAGCTTGCAAATCCAATCAGCACTGGGATCTATCTGCTAATCCAATCAGCTTTCCGATTAGAGTTCTTTGACAGGAAGACACTCTGCACCCCTCCGGTGGTAATTAGGGAAGGATACGCTCAGGACACACGCTTAAGATACTCGCCAAAGGGCCTCAAGGGCACACTGAGACGCGCACCTACTCAATCCTACTCGCGTCGAGATCGGGAGTTGTTAAACAAACCCGTGCACTCGACTCCTTACACGGTTTAGAGAAGATAGTTATAAATGGAAGAGAACATTCTCTCCAAAGTAGCAGTGGCTGAAAACAGTAATCACCACTTACTGACAGATAGATATACATAGTTCAACAGTACTTGCTAAGGTGTATTATTTGGTAATTTGAGCTAACTGTGCAAAGCAGTGAGGCGATTAGAGAGTGTGCAGTCAACTCACTCCATCTGACATAGCCCTTTGCTTCTTACTCCTGACAAGTACCTAGTATCTACAACGAATGGTCCGTCTTGACTGCCTTCGATCCAACGGTTAAGGATCGGCGATCTTTAGAAGAATACGCCTTTCTTTTCCATATCTACGCAAATATTCATGAGTCATCATAATTCACACTGCAATTCCTTATTTTATAACAAGCATCTTCACATTAAATGGTTCTTTGTAGGCTAAAAGAAGTCTTTAGGATAAATTGCATGTCAAGAATAAGTATAAGTTAAATTATAAAGTCATTTGATACATGAGTTAAGTTTTCAAGAGATAACAGCTCTCTAGTTCGATTTCGGGTCGTAAAATGGGTGTGCAGTTAACTATCACATCCGTTTCCAGGGTTACTTTTAGATCTGGTTTTTTAAAATGGAACCCAGACCATACTTAATAGCTTTGAGTATCGTAAAAAACTCCTATTGTTTTCAGAGGCAATTGAAAGTGCTCTCAAGGGTAGTGAGTTCTCGTTATTGCATTGTGTTAGCGGAACGGTTTGCCATCAAAACACACCAATACTTTCGCATAAATTTGTTTAACACTTTCTGCTGGGATTCCACGAATTTCATTATCAAAATACCAGGTTTTTATCCAGGACTTTATTCAGAGACTTCGTTTTTCTTACCAGAAATAGTTAATCCAACCCATCTTATGGAAAAGAGGAAGTATAGGTCATACTGAATGGGCCACATAGTTTAGCTGCGATATTACTATTCCCTTACCAAAATGGTCTCATATTACAAAATTATGGTTCTGAAACAAGGGTGCTGAGCCTACGTCTAAAAAAATGTTATTAAACCGTAACCGAAAGGTTAACTAGATGTGAACTTATAGATTAAACAAACACTAAAAATCTCAAGAGGAAATGGTAGGACAGAAATCCTAATATTCAGTAAACAAAACAAACCACGTTTACTAATTTTTTACTTGAAAATGTGGAGACGTACACATAAATTCGTTATCATTAAATGGATCATTGCTTATAGAAATAATGTACTCCACATTTACTTATTCAAATCAACATACTACTCCCATAACTTTGTCTAAGCTATGTGTTTTATACTTAAATTGGTCAGTATACCCAAATATAGTGTGAACTTTGAATATATTTTATCTACTAGATGACCTGGTGGAAATTTCGCTCAAAGTGTAAAAATTACTTTGAATTGACTTGTTTGACATACAAGAATCATCATATAAAATAGGTGTTAGCTTGTGCCTCATTAAATAATTTATTCATCTGCAGAATTTACATAAATTCAACTAAAAAAATAATTTCGTCGTAAAATTAAGCAATTTTTTATAAATATAGTCATATTTAGTGATCTCAATAAGATGTTTTGTAGTACTAGAATTCCAGCGCACTCTCCGCAATCGATGACCTCCAAGAAGGACGATATACCAGTTGTGAATAAATTAGAAAATCTATCATCTGAAGTTACTAAAATCGAAAAAGGACTCCATGATTTTAAAAGATCTGTTGGTGATAAAGTTGATAATCTGTGCAATTCGCTCTTAGAAAGACTTGGGAAGATCAAATCAGGTTAGTATTTGATACCTATCTCTCTATGTGGTTTAATCGGCTATGATCAAAACATCAAGCATAGTTTTATATACAGCATTTGTGAAAGAATTTGCCACTAAACAGGTTTTTTAACTTTCCCACTACCCACTTTTCGTCTCCCTAGTTCTGTCGACCAAATCCTTCTTTTCAGAGTCAGCTTTTACGTCTGATGATGTTGATGCGACTCAAAAGTTGCTCTCCATCGTTAAATCAAGCTTTACGGACGCCGTCAAGAAACATCGAGACGTTCATGGAAACATATCCAAGTTCAAAAAAACCGTTGACAAGACATTTATCGAAGATATTTCATCAATAACATCGTACTTTATGGGTAATAATCCGCCTGACCCAGACCCAAAAAATAATCTTGTTTCACCTGAATCCGAATTGTACAAGACTGCTGACAGCATGACTGAAAGTGAACTGTTCTCTGCTATTATCATCGAAGAGCTGATTCGAAATGGATATGGTTCTGTGGCTGTTAAATTAACAAAGGTAGCAAAAAGTATAATTGTTAACTAACTGCTTCGTTTTAGGAAGTTGGGTTTTCTGAAGAAGATGTCGGTATCCAGCAGTTCCGTGCTATTGGTGAAATGGTAGCATCATTGAAAAACGGCAATTTACAGCCAGCCAAAGAGTGTGTGAACTTATTAGTCATGCTGCATTTATGACTGTCTGCTTTATTTGTTTGTTCACTTGAATTCAGGTGGTTAGCAGCTCATTCAGATACCTTGGGATCAAAGGCTAGGCTTCTGGAATACGTTCTGGCAAAATTGGATTTCCTGATCGATGTCCGGGATTTCACGAATGACCCTGCACGTGTTATTGCCTGCCTGCGAAAAATCTCTCACTTTGCGGCTGAATTTCCAGCAGGTCAGTTAAGGTTATAGGCATGACCTAAACGATGTACTGGTTTATAGCCTCTCGTGACGGACAACCATTGAGCCAAGTGGTTGTGTTATTGGAGAATGGATTGATGTTGAAAGGTCTTATTTGTTGCAAAGTGCCTAAGATTCCGCTTCCTTTAAATTCTTTGACCTTATCTTTTCGAAAGAAGTGCTCAGTGTTTATCCGTACCTGGAGGTGTTTCTCGTTAATCTCATGCTTGTTGCCACTTTGTAGCAGCGAAACCGGCAATGGTCTTTTTAATTCAGTTTCTGGTGTCGCGAATCATTTAATGGACACAGTTCTGATTCATTATAAATGGGACATGTGCCTTAGTATTAATGAAATAAATAATTCCTCTAGTACATTCTAGTGCGTAATGAATCGGGTAATTAGCTCTGCAGTTTAATCTATCCTGTCTAGATGTACCATTATCTTAATTAATTCCTTTGGTAGTATATGGATTGTTATCTTTCGGGCAGTAAAAGTAATTGAATGTTTGGAGGAATTCCGGGGATTTCCTTCCAACTGCACCGTTTACCAAGAGATAATCGGCCATTAAACGCAGGTATCCACTTAAGGTTTTTTATAGCTGGAGGTTTAATGTAGTCACAGACTTGCATTGGAAATGTTTCGACAAGATTAGTGTATTGAAATTACTACCGAAAAACACTGCAGCTTAATTGCGAATCCAAGAGCATCCAGTGGTCGGACCTAACCTAGGTATGTGGTGTACAAAATCCACGTCATTTGAGCTGATCGCATGTCATTGTTTGAGGTTGTGCTAAGCTAATCAAGACTACAGGTAGCCCATTAAACTTCATGACCATTATGGTTCTTTGGGTCCTTGGTAGTTGCTTCCCCACTAGTCGTCATTAAAAGTACGATCGGAGCCCGAAGTTTGACTGCCGTCTCATAGAGCTCAATGGTCATTCCTTACGTTACCAATCCCTCTCTCCTCGTTAGACTTTGAGCACATTATGGGCAGCCTAGTATTCTTGGGCCAGGACCTCAGCTCCACGCCCTACGCCGATCTCTCCACCTCCCCGATCGACGCCACTGCTGCACCCACAGCCCTCATCGACGCCCGCAGCCAGCTGGACAGTGCTGTGGGCATCTCCCTGCCCATTCTGCCCCTCATCAGTCTGTGCTACGACACGGAGACTGAAAACGCTGACGTGGAGATGCGAGAGATGGACGCAGCGGCGGCGGCGGAGACGACCGCTCAGGCGATGGCAGCCGAGCCGCGCTCACTCAACGCGTTCGTGCGGGCGGCGCACCTGTTCGGCACGGTGGCTTGCACGCATCTCCGCCTCTCGTCCATCGATCCGCTGCTAGTCGCCTTCATGTCGGGCCTACGGGTGCTGCCCAAGCTCCTCAAGGTGCAGCGATCCTTCGCTTGGCTGACGAACTACAACAACTCCAATGAGGACGGCAGTCAGACCTTGCCTGTGAGTTGAGTTCACTTTTGCTTGCTCCAATCTGTGTAAGTGTCGCTACTTCATCACGTTTTATTTGGGTCACGATGGACGGGTTCTTTTTCGATGTCATACCATATGCCTTGCCTCAGGATATGCATGTAAGCCTGGCAATATTCATGGCCCATCGCGTTTGTCTTAGCTGTGAGCAGTGCGAAAATATTCCAAATTCTTTCCCTTGAACTTGATTCCGGCATATTGAGTTAGCATTTACGACCTCGGAGAGCAACTGGGCTTCTTGTCGTTTCAAAGCAGAGGAAAATATTTCTGTTGTTTTATCTCCTAGTTTGGTATGTTTGGAAAGTGCTTGGATATCCATTCATACTTAACTGTCATTCCCAGTAAACTTTATCTTTCAGTGTCATCAATTTCATAGTTTTCCACTACCATGTGCAACTTCATGTAGGTTCGTGGTTTGCATTAACCCAAGAATGCCTCTCCAGTTTTGGGGTGGTCTAGGTGAACATGAAAAGCGTGCGTAGTTTCGGTTGTGTTCTTGGTGTCGCAGTGGAATTAATCGCAATTTAGAACAGTCGAAAAGGTACCTTGAACATGGCTCACCGCTCCGACGGCTAATTACGCTGACTTGTGCATATCTTTAACGGAGTGATCTCATTTCGGCGTCTGCACATTTCGCTTGCTTTCAATCACGTTTTCATGAACCTCTTAGTGCGCTCCTATCTAGTCCGATTTTTTCAACAGTGCATTTCGATCTCTTTCTGATTCACAAACACGGTGTGACCTAGTTTTCTTTTCTATACGAACGTGCTTTCAACTTTCAATGCTATACAACTCACCGATTGTCTTCTCAGTGGTGATTACCATGTATAATTTTTCATCTGTTTGTTTGCTACGAAAATTGAACTACGTTGTACTTTTTGTCGTAGCTGCTTAGCGATGCTTTCATCATTTCCCAGGAACGTTTGTCAGCTACATGTTTTACGACTTCACTAGTCTCCACACCGATCGACTACCATTGTATGGTTGGGCCGTGTCGTCGAGAGAGAGACTAATCGCCGCCACAAAGTTTGGTTAATCGAAGAGAGAATCAAGGCAGATTCCGAGATCCCTCAGGATTTCACCTGTCAAATGAGCTCCTTCGAGGTTTGTTCCGGGTGAAGGCCGTAATAGGGGCTAATAACGATTTTTCTGGGCGAAATCCGTTCACAACCGTGCTGTTTTCTTGTTCGTTGACCTTCTTTCAAGTCTTAAATTTTATGGTTATTAACCACTTTTGTTTTTGGCTGATAAGACTGTGAAGTTCTTCCGGAACACCTTGTAAGTGCAACGTAATGCCATCATGGCTTACGCAACTGAAGCCTTCGTCTTTTGCATAAACCTTCGTGACTAATTGAATTGCTTTTACTTTTAATGGGAGTGGTGGGACGTTGTTTGTTTATCATCGATGAAACCACTCATGTGGGGATTCATAACCTCAATCCGAACCACGGTTCTTCTTATTGGCAGATGGAAAGAAGTTGTTCTCTCAAATCATGCGTACTCTTTCGTTCGGTATGCTAGCTGCATGTCTTCTTCCGCATGGAAGTAATTTGGTATGAATTGCCGCCAATTTACCTGCCTTTTGTTTCCCTCGGAATTCCAAGTTTCGAGGTCTGCGACATGCTTGCAACAAAATTGGTTCTCGCTAGACATCTAGGGGGATCAGTTTGCATTCGGTAGCCTTCACATCCACGGCAGTATTTGGGCCACTCACTTGATGCCCTGGGAGTTTACTCTGGGGCTTAAGGATCCCTTCACGTGTGCACTAAATCGTAGTTTTGCAGTTTTGTCAGTTAGCAGCTGCACAAAGCAATTAAAGTTCTTGTAACCGCGGATTTTGTAGCTAGTCAACGTGTCTATCACCAGCAATCGGGGTCTTTGCAAGGCCATGGTGACCGTCATTTTTTTGCCCTTTTTGACGTGCATCGTAAAGGTCTACGCTGCGTATTGCTTGGCCATTCACATTTTCAGAAAATTCGTGAGTGGTTGCTGTTGCTACTTCCTTCCATGTGAGTTATTCTGTGCTGCTTATTAATCACCCAGGCGTGACATCGCTTCAAACAAAGGGACCTCATTTTTTTCCCCCTGGTTTGTCTGCTACCACTTTTCATTGGTACTAGGCGCTAAGTAGTTTCATTCATTTCCGGTTACTGCTTTTCTGCATTCATTTGGCCAGTTTTTAAATACTAATATGCTTAAATTCGAAAATGTCTACTTCCTAAAGTTAATGCATATGTAACTATAGGTACATCTTGCTTTGCGAATTCCACAATTTTGGAAGTTAAACTAGTATTCGTAACAGCAGTGGATGCTCCTATCTCATTATGTAACCTCGATTATCGTCAGTTTCTTGGTGTGATGTTACCAAGGCTGAATGCAACGACTGCCAGGCAGTTCTGTCAGTAACTTTGAAGGGCTGTGGGCCGATTAACTAGGTTTGTTTAGAAAATCGAATCTTTTATCATTAGTTGGTTGTCATGATTCCATTATGGAGATCATGATTAGAGTAGTATGTTAGATCTGATAAGTGCTAAAAAATGACCGGGAAATGAGGCATGGAAACTCAATTGTCAATCGACAAGCATGTGTCTCTCGGGGGAGATGGGCCGATTGAGCAGCCGGAGTAAGGGCAGCCACTAAAACTCCATGGGTAGACGTGAGACTTTTGACAGTCTGGGGTGTCGTTGCGTTGTCGATCTTTTGCGCTCGGATCCTGGGTACCGTTGTAAATAGGTGGATCTTAGGTGTGTGAGGTCTACTTTCCTTCTCATGTTCTACTTATGCCAACAGGTGACTGTGGATTTGGACTCGCTGGCCTACCAGCATAACATCTTCCACTGTCCGGTCATAAAGGAGGTCTCCACGCCGGCGAATCCGCCTATCCGTCTTAACTGCGGACACGCCATCTCCCGCGATGCCTACAACTCTCTCGTCAACAACGAACGAAGGTGTCTCACTGCTCCTCTCCCCCTAAAACCAAATATGCCTGGCCAAACGCTGTGATACGAGTGTTTGTCTGGCTCGTAGTAAGACAAAATGACGTTGGCACTCGTTTGTAGTTTGATGTAGTGTGTTTTATTAATCACAGCTCTCAAAATATCGCGTCACATCTCTAGAGTAGTCCTATAGTAGTAGTAGTAGTCATCCAGAGAGTAGTCCTGTGGGTTATGGTTGCTTCTTAATAAATGAAATCCGTTAATTTTTATACTGCTATAGTCTCTCTGTCTAGATCGCTAAGGACGGGTAGTCTTTAAAGGTATCAGGATGTTTCTTCAATCTGAAAACGGAATCACCCGGATTATGGTTTTAAAGTCCACTTCACTGTCTAATTCAACAGTAGTTTCTAGAAATTCCTCCCTTAAAACATGTAGCAGTAAACGCCCGAGTGAAGGAATAGGTTAGGGCTTAGTGCAAGTTAGATTGTGTATACAGCGAAGACTTGGTAGGACACTTACTGCTCGCAGTAACTTGCTGAGAAAGCTGACTCATAAAAATTAGCAAAGGCAACACTGGTGTATTTGGCATTCAAGTTAAGAATACTAAATCAACACATACGTTTGGGACTGATCTCTGAATGATGTCTTCTAACCTCAAATCTGTGCTTTCTCCTATGACTGCGTCTGGGGCCTGCTACATTATCTCAGCCAATGGGGGAGAGCTAAGGTCTATTGACAACCGGGAACAACTTGTTTAACGGTTTTGTCTGTGCTCTTCGTAATTGCCTGCGTACCCTGTTTGCTAAGCCACTTTGCTAACTAGGCCAACTCTCTGAGCTGAACAAACGCCGTTTACTGGTCTCACACACACTCTTTCCTCCGCAGGTTTTCAAGATAGGTGCTATCGCCTGTGCTATACTACATGTTGACCAGTATTTTCCCATCAAAACTAGTAGTCCAGAAATTTAAGTTGCTCTGCCACTGCTAGCTCTTCTAAAACGCGTCTTCTTTCTTGCCTTCTAGGAACAGGTAAGGTCACTGGCGTGTATCGTTTTGTTTGCTTTCTGTTAGCCTTCCGCACTCTCCCCTTTGCCCTAATCGGTGTTTGCGCCAGCGCGTGGCCGTTTTCGTTCCCCCTGTGTTCGCCTGTCTGTTTGTTTGTCTTTGATGTTGGCCGTTTGCTGGTAGAGGGTCTATGCTGCTTCTCACCAAACCCACACACGCGTAGCAGCAGTGGTAGCAATCGGTGAACGTCACTAGAGGCCAACTTAATATCTAATCGCCCCCCTTCATCCGCCTGCATCGCTGCTCACGAAGAGCACTCAGCCTATTAGATGCCCCTTTTGCTCTATTCACATCGACTTAGCGCGAGACTGTTTTGCCTGTCTGTTTTAGGACTCACGGGTACAGTTCCTCTTCTCTCTCTTTCTCTCTGGGAAACCGACTTTCAATCTGCGCTAACCATCAGTGTTTTGTTGAAATCATGTTTTATTGTGTGCTAACTGTCTTAATGTTAATTGCTCAGCTGCGGGTCATTGATACTGCCAATTTCCGATCTGCAGTGAGTAGAGTGCAGAGCCGTGTATTTGATGGGGTACTGACTGGCTTTTGTGGTCTTCTGGATTTTAGGAAGATCAAATGCCCCTACTGCCCAAAAGAGACCACCCGAGATCAAATCATGACGCTGTACTTCTGAGGGAAAAAGCAAATGCGTCGTTGTCAGCCCAACCTTCCTTCTCCCTTCGCCCTCTGCTCTATGGCAGCTTCCCACTCAGTGTCGTTCTTTTTCGCTGTCCCTTTAAAATTCTACCTCTGAAAGGCTGTATGGAACGCCTCAATCGAAACACAGTACTACTGCACCAGCACAACTAATAGACTCTTCTTCTTCCCCACCACCCGCTGATGCGTAGACGGAAACCCTGTCATTTTCAGCACGAACACATCCAACCACTCACCTGTATCGCAGTCTTTGCCTATGACTTTAATTGCAATCTTTTCACTAATGTGCTCCATCGTTACCGCTCCCTCATTTAAATTCTCGTTTTTTGTTGAAAAGGGGTTGTCATTTCAACGCTAATGGATCTTAACGGTGGTAACGTAGGCGTGTATAAGTCATCTTTCACCTTCCTGCTTGCACACAGGGTGTTCCGAAGAATTTTAGCTTTATCGCAAGAGAGAACGAAAGACAACACTTAATAGACTTGAAAGAAGGTCAATAAATAAGGAAACTTCACTGTTGTGGACGGATTTCGTCCAGAATGACCGTTAGCGCCTATTACTGCCTCTACCAGGAGGTGAGATATTGAGGGAAGGATCTCGGAATCTGCTTTGAATCTCCGGCTAACCAAGCTTTGTGACAGTGACAGCACGACGATTAGTGTCTCTCTCTCTCGATGACACGGCCTAGAGGGGTCGACGAGTTAAGATCGAAAGCTGGTGTAGTTGTAAAAATTGGCTGGCAGCAATTTATACTTCTCTCCAAACTCTGTTTTCACTGTGTATGACAATTTAAAATTGGCAGCTGCCTTTGTTATCCAGGGCTTGACTGCAGTGGTCAGCTGTCCCACCTAGGAATCTGGACCCAAGCTTAGCCCCTTCAATACTTTTCTGCAGATTTTCAAGGCAATCTTTTGAGTAAGCTAACTTCTTTTAGCCACCGCAGTCTCCAGATCATGCCGAAGTGCTCGAAGGGGAGCATAGAACATTATTGACGGATGACGCGAACCCAAAACGAATCAGCTAAGGGAGGGGGGTTCCAGTCCTCATCCACTCTCCCAACCATTAATTAATTTATGAATAACGAAGTTTTGTCAATTTTTAAAGGAAACTTCACACATTGGAAAAACAATCGGATATTATTCTGGTGATCCGCTCACGCATCTGGGTGACTCTGATTATCGCGTGACTGGCAATTTAAATAGTTCAGACCTACTAGCTGTCCCTCTTCAAAAATCGTGGCACGAATTCCGACACCCTGATTCTTTTCCCCACGGAAAAATCTGAGTCGCTGGAATGCGAACTTATCCTTTAAGGATACAATGAGAAATATAGAATTGTTTTTTCCTGGATCACGTGTTCTCGAAAGAGCAAAGACAAGACTGCAAAGGGCCGGGTAGAGGCGTGGCCGGACAACTGTGCGTCGCGAGCATCCCTTGAGTCCAGGAGAAGAGCCGCGTGCAAGCGCTCTGTGGTCTTGTCTAGAATAAGGATCAGCGAAAGGCTCGATGGGGGAGGAAGAAAGGGACTACTAGCACATGGTACACATGCCGCTTTTACAAATGTTTGGAGGTCGCAGCTCCCAAAGAGAATAAGTATCCTGCGGCTTTGCTGCTAGCTGGATGTCATGAGTGCTTTGTACTGCAGCAAAGGCACAAAGAGTAGCAAGACTTTTGTACAATTTTACTCGTGTTTTCGAGAAGCTCCTTGATCATGGTCCGAGTACATATTGCTGCTGTTCAGTTATGTTGCTTCTGTGAATGCTGGTTAACCACTGGTTATTAACAAAGAAGGCTTTATTCTCAACGAAAGGGCAATTGTACTAATATAAATATCGATACACAATAAAATTCACGGTGCAAATCAGTGTTGAACTTAAAGCGAACTTATGGGCATATCATCACGGCTCATCAGTGTTTGGTGTAACTATGGCTGAGGCCGCATTAGCGAAGCTTTCCACACGGGAGACAGGTATAGAAGAGACCGTTGGTTTTTCATTCTTTTCGTTGGGCCAACTAAATCTCTTCAGCAGGGGCTCAACTAAATTCTCGCCATCTGGACCACAAGAGTGACGGCTCCTCTTGTTGGGTAACAGGTAGCCCCTGTCTATGAACCAGTCATTGAGCTGTGGGATGCTTGGAGGTCGACTTTGTGGTTTCAGTGGTCGCAAGTGATCACACTGACTGCCGTTGGTTCTTCTCTTCAACATAAAGAAGACGGGGAGTCTCTGTCGGGAAACGAAGCACGCCCAACGTCACGTGGGTGACAGAAGTGAGGGAAAATCAATGGCTACCTTTCTTGAAATCAGGATTGATTATACAAGGTCTCGAAAGAAGGCTGTTTACTTTTAAGTGTGTGTGATCCCCTTTATTTTTAATCAAAGGTTTCATAATCGGCGAATTGACTGTCAGTTGCAAAATGCGAAAAATTCCGTATGGAGCATGAAAATTTCATAAGGCATTTGCAAGTCCGAAAACCCTTCTCCGTAACTTTAAAGGACTTTACTGATTAAAACGACTAGCAAAGTCACCAATCATCATAGAAAAGGCCAGTTAGGGTCAATAACCCAAAATTTTAAGAATAAGCGTAATCTTTAATTATTTCTTTTTGCAACTTTAGCAACTAGTGCAATAGAGAGAATTGATGTATTTTACATCCACCAGTAACGGGTAAACAATAAATCATCTCTTGTTCCGAATTTTCGGAATCGCACAGCGAATTGGAAGTTATGCTAGCGGAGGCCTCTAGTTTGCCCTAGAAAAAAGTGGGTTTTATTCACGGGAACTCTGTTGACGTTGGAGACCACAATCACCACTTACCAAATGTCAATGAAGTGATTCGGAGTTAACAAGTTAAATTGTAAAACTTCGTAAACAGCATGGCACACTGAGGCATAATTTGCTTGATTGACACGCTTTTGTGAAACTGGCAATAGCGGTGATTCTACCGAAGAATCCGAATTCGTGGTAGTTGGCAACGGAGCTTCCAGAGATGTTCACTAAAGTCAACTTTGGATTAGTATTTTCAACGAAGAGAAGAAGATATACTCCAGTAACTGGCCCACGTTTGGGAGTTTCGTCAAACCGATTTTTACAATAACATTTCGCAATTATGAGGCGTCATAGGTAATTGTAAGGTGTCATAATTTCAAGGTTTTGATTAAAGTTAAACACAGTTTCAAATTGTAGAAATCGAAGGGGAATTATCGATAATGGAAGATGAAAAAGGCGAAGTTTTATAACGGAATAATTGACTCAATAGTAATGGTATCTCCATCCAAACCTGGAGTAGAGAGTTTGTAATAATCATAGGAATTGTTTAAAAGAGAATAACTAGCCGGAAATGTGGCTTTCATAAAGTCGTATTGAAGATAATTTTGGCAAAAATATTTGGAGCTCAGCTAAGCAGCACAAGCACCCCATTGGCCAAATCGAACTGATCCGATTGGATGTCAAGCCACCATATGGTTAACATGACTCTTCCGACACAAGCGGTAAGATACAAACCGGTAAAGTGGACCTTGCACTCTACACCAACCCAACAGCAAGTGCTAATGATGGGAGGTCTGTGAAGTCAAATTGCATTTCAACCTCGCCGGACACAGCTACTTAAACATCACCGACCCTACAACAGTGACTACGGATGACATGTTGGGGAGTGACAAATCCCTTTATCAAGCGAAAACGCTAACTTAGTTCGCTGGATATCAATCACAGCGGTTAATCCGACAAACAGAGGGAGTAAATGTCTTAAATGTATATGCGCCCATAAGTAATCTCAACATTGAAGGTAGAAACATAATTTAGGCAATACTGAGTATGAAAATCAAGGAGGCGTCGAGGTATGCCAGAGTCCCCCCGCAAGTAAGTACTTTGAAGCATGACAATGGTTAGAAATGAATACAAAACCCACTACACAGATGCGTTGTAAAGGAACTGATACATATGGAGTTTTTTTATGGAACCGAAATATCTCCGCTAAAAGTTTGTGTACGAAAAGCATTCAAAGAAGGCTATAAAAACATTATCCTTTAATGTCAACTGCCCACCAATGAAAAAACTACATTCCAACAATAAGCTATATACTTAATGCTTGGTCCTACTGATATTGACTAGACATAAAGATGGCAAATCAGTGAGACGCGATATGGATTGAAACAAAGCACAGAGCTGATATTTTATAAATGGTTTATCTATACAGTGGGTACAACTGACTTGTAATTGTCTCCTGTCTCTAAATCATCGTCTTCCATATCTGACAGTTCAATATCACCGATGTCGACGAAGAGTTTTTCATCAATCTCTACGATTTCACCACCTTCCTGGGCTAGGAACTTCAGATCAGAGTCGTCGAATTGGTCATCACGCATGAACATTTCCTTTCCGGTTAATCGCTTCACGGACTGAATGTTCGGGCCAGCACCACCAGCTTTCTTTAATTTAGCCTCCTCAGCTGTTTTTTTCGCTTTTTCCATTTCTGCAAGAAATGCCTTGTTCCAGGCATTGAATGATTCAATCGTCACTCGCGTTCCGGCGAAATCATGCAACTCTGCTTCTCGTTCCCGTTCCGCTTCAGCGAAAGACTTGATCTGCTTATCTTTCGCGGTTTTGACTTCAGCGATGAGTTTGTCAGTGAGTTCGTCCAGCTTTACTTGCACTTCAGAGACAATGTCAAATACCATAACAGTTCCGAGGGAGCGCTGAATAATGTCAGAAATGAGAACAACTAGTTCCTTATTTTCAAGCTCGGAAACACCGACCTGGTTGCGAATTTCAAAAATAGGAGCTTCCTTGGGGTACATTTTGACATACTTGAAATACAGAGTGCAAGAAACGGCGGTTTTCGGATCATCGATCGCATGGCCATTTAGTTCAATCTCAAAATCGTATGGCGGTTTCTGACTGATCAAACAAAGCTTGCCTTCGTAAATCGATTGAAGGACTTCTAATTCACCAGTTTGTTCTTCCAATACAGACATAACCAAAAAAGTTTGCTAGGGTTAAACCTACTGGAACACTGAAAAATAAATATAAATATGAATAAAAGTTTACTAAGGGCGCTGATGCAAAACCACTAACACCACAAACAACATACGAACTCTACGGGGCGACCAGGGCGTGTACAAACGGCCTAAAGTGGTTAGTATCGGCTGTTTCAATGGCGCCTAAACCAATCAAGCTGCTACCAATTCTAGATATATACTGCCTCTAACAAACTAAATGACAGCACTTATAATAGGCAAAAATTTGCAACAGAAAGAACCCAATTTAATTAAAGATAAGAATCCATAGGCACCTGTGATATTTTACTTTCAGCTAGTCTACCTAAAAAAAGCCAATTATGTCGAGTTTCGGAATACAATGAAAGGAGGAAAATCAATTGTTCTGATCAAACCAGCTCGCAGATGGTCGATTTAGTAGATAGACACACCTCTGGGTAATTTGTTAGGAATGCGGTAGCGATCAATTCGTTAACTGGTGAAACATATAAGCTGAACTGAAATAATTTAGCCATTTGTATTAGTAAGAGCAATGTTTAAAAAATTTGTACTTGCTACTGAATAACGGCTTGAGTATTTGACTTTCAAAAATGCAAATGAATTGAATAACTAATCATTTCGACTGTTATTAATTAATGGCACAGATTATTGAAGCCATTTTCTACTTCTTTTATTACTAAAAAGTGAATAGCCAATTGTCTCTAGGGTTGATTACTCTGCTGAAAGGCACATGGAATTTTAACTCATATGCAGAAAAATTGATCAAACAACTGAAAATAATGGGTATATGTGTCGGGTACCACTAGTCTTTAACTTCTAATAAAATGGAAAAAAATGCACTCTAATATGAGCAAAATGTTCAAATAGACATAACTACACGGAAATAACGATTACTGGTCTTCCAAAAGATGTATATCTTAGTCTGACTAGGGGCTAGTTCTTATCTTAACATTCAGCAGAAAAACCTGTAGTGCACTGAGAACTCCACCAAACCAACTGGTAAGGGATATCAATGGATAGTGTGCATTAACCGAAAGTCTCATTAACCGATGGTTTGACCGGTGAATCTGAGCAACCAAACTTTGACACAAAGTTGCACTATATCCTAATGAATATTCAGATAGACGTCTATGCTTCCACTTATGGTATTGAAACTCCTCATTATATAAGGAGCAGTCGATCAGTCTTGGAAAGAACTTTAGTAAAAATGTCTGACACAATGTATACAGTTGGTTAAATTGCAATCGATTTAAAAATTTAAGGTTAATTATTTAGAATGCTTAGCAAACACCATTAACACTTATAGAAAAGAAAAGCCAAAGAGGGATTAAATCGCTTTAATTTTGTAATAAAATATGTTAAACAATAAACTTAGTTCAATTATATCGCTATTATAAAACACTGACAACTAGTTTGCAAATGCCTACGTTGTTATATTTGCTCAGATCTCTAGTATTTGCCTAAATTTGTCCCTTTTGTGAAAAGCCCTTCGAGGTTAAGCGATGTTATGCTATATTTTGTTTTTATTACATAGATAATGCGTGAATTTGTTAATATCGGTGTTTACACGTTCCGCACAAGTCAGCTGGATTTTTCGTTGATTGCTACCTGATGGGCATGCATGGTGGTAGTCCTGGTCCCTCCAGCAATGAAAGTCGAGGTGGGATTCGAGATCCCAGGAAACTATCGTAAGTATTTGTTTTCGTACGCTATCTGTAAATTCAGAACAAAAGGAGAGTCTCTGTATGAGTTGCTTGGGCTTTCTAAAGACGCGTCTCCTGAAGATATTCGTAAAGCGTATCGTAGGGTAAATTTGTTATTCTGATTTAATAGTTTAGCTTGCTCTCCGTTGTCATCCAGACAAAAATCCTGATGATCCCAAAGCCGGTGAAAAGGTATCTATGCTACAATTCATCGAATCCGCATTTAGTTCGCCGAGCTTAATAGAGCTAACACAATTTTGACAGACGAAACCAAACGAAGAATATATGATAAATATGGCTCATATGGTATTTATGTTAGTGAAACTGTTGGGGAAGATGCTGCAATGACGTACCTGAAGCTAAACAACCCATGCCTTAAGGTACGCTAATGAGACCATCTTGGCACCCCGATTGTTGATTTGATATATCCATAGCCCATTCTATGTTGTAGTGCCTTCTGGTAACGTGTTTCCTAATGACTGGGTGTTGCTGCTGTCTTTGCTGCTGCTTTTGCTGCTCATGTTGTCGGGAGTCTCCAGAGGATGAAGATTTCATCGAAATTCCGAATGTATGTGGTGTGTTTCTTGTCTTATTTTAGTTCTTTCACCTTCAGTATGGTTTGATTCTACTCTCTTTTATCTATTTATAAATAACCAAACAGTTAATGTTCGTTGCTTTAAGTGGGATCATATTTACCATGTCAACTGGTTTAGGAAATTATCTCGGAATCTCATATCTGGTTTTCTTAACGTGTTTTTTAGGTAGTTGATTGCCCCACTTTAAAGTTCTCTTGCGCCATTGTGAAGGGGCGCGCATGCACATGATCGCTCTCAGTGTGCAGTTGCATTTTTTGATGACTTAAGGCGGTGTATGCTCTTTCTAAACCCGTCTCACTTTTACACCCTGTGAATTCTAGTTAGATTAATCTGAAACTTACTTTTTGTGTCTCTCTTCGTGACTCCGTTTTCGCCTTTGGAACGCTTTTCTGGACGATGAATTCATTCTTTTTATGCTTTGTGCTGTGCAGCTTGCTCTCACACGCGTCCAAAATTGATTTTGAACTAAGCTTTTTTCACTGTATTTCCTTCAAATAACTTCTCTCCGCTCTGTGATGTCACAGTACTGTTTTAGAAGGACCAACCGAGCCAATTATGCAGCTTTGATAACGGTGTAATTGAAGTCAGCATTTTCTTTGTCGAAGTCTATTTTATTCGTCAACAGTTAATTTTGTTGTGGTGCGCTAAAAGTTTCCTGTGCGCTTAAATAACGGAACTTGTGTGGCACAGATTTCTGCTTAAAGTATTGTTTGTAAACGTCCTCAATATTTAAAAGAAAACAACCTGGCAGTCATTCTGATCTATTGGCAGTCACGAAATCCTGTTGGTTAGCTTACAAGTTTCCTACTAAGGCAGTATTAATGACACAGCACTTTCATGAAAATTGTGTAGAACACAGGGCAGTAAATACAGGGCGTTGGTGGCCAGTGGTTGTGTCAGAACATGAGTGTTAGGCTATTCCGTGACCTTGGTTGATTTCACACCGTTGTCTCATTCAGAACGTGTTCTTTTTAGCGAAAGTGCACTTCGACCTTCATTTTTCTCAGTTTGATAGCTTTTGCTTGGGAATGATGAACTAGATCGACATCTTCAGCGCCAATATTTCACACGGTTCATCTGACTGGCAGTCTACGTTTTTAATCTGCTGACCTAGCTGCTATTTCATTTTCCACCGACAGTAAACTAAGTTTCCTACGCCTTTCAGGCCATATTTGCCTACTTTTGGGTTGCGAATGAATCTGTCGGGAAGTGGTGTCTCGTTATCTTTTTATTCAAAAAGCGTGATTCGGGACTTTTGTCGCTTCATTAAGTCAGATGACTACTGGTCCCTCCCCTATGCACTAAATACTCTACGTGATTTCCCAATCACCCCGCCACTATCGTAACTGGCGTACTTTTTGTGCCATATAGGATCTCATTTCTTCTTGCTGTTGGCAGGATTACGATGATGAGGGTAATCGGGATAATCCACCCTACAGCAGGGGAGACAACGCCACACACCAACAACCCGTCTCCTCAGAACCCATCGCTCTAGGTCCCCCAACTGACTACCAATGATTTCTGCCACCGTTGCCGTGTGCTCAAGCGTCTTTCTACTGCGTGCGTTTGGTCGTCGAACTCTCATTTTCTATTGCCCGCCCGCCCGCCCGCCTTCTCACGGTACAACTTGCGTTTCCGTCGCCAACTCCCCCCACTTCCCCGCTCGTCTCCGTGTACTCAGCGACTTTCCGTCTCCCTCAAGTCAGCCATTCCTACCACTCCTACAACAAATCACTCCCTTCGGATCTCTGCCTATTTTTATCCAATCGTTTTCACCTGATGAGCCGTCCCCGCCAATCTGACTCACGTGCAGTGAATCGACACACACTTAAACTGTTCTTTTGAAGAAATGAAGCTGATATAATACTTATTTTGTGAATCGGAGCTGTAGTCCTTCGTGGCAGCAGTGTCCGAGCTATATGCTCCCTGCTGCCACAAACCGCTTGTGTTACTTTTCTTCCACAACCATCTGAAGGATTTGATTTTCCTCGTAAGCTTCCGATTGCCAAAATGTTGATGGGGAGCCTGCCTGTGGGAATGTATTACAGTTGTTCGGGTAAATTTGGTCAGGTAAACGTATTGAAGAGGGGGCTTCTAAGTGTTGCGCTTTTATAGCAGCGAAAGGGTAATGAACCTCGAAATTGATAATTGGGGGTGTTTATACCTTCGTTTATCCCACGATGTGCAGTCTCGGCTTCCTATTTTAGTAAACTTTGTACGAATCACAACATGTAAATAGAGAGCTGATGCCATATTATCACTCAACCAAGATTCCTCAAATGCCTGCTCGGGAGAGAGGCTGGTAATGCCATAGACTGGCTTCGTGTCATTAGGAGCCATGCGATCTGCAAATCGATCCTGTACTCACCGAGTTGACGTTAATGTGATGCATTTGCGCTGCAAGCTTCTCAGGATCACCTCTACCCTCTTACAATTGAATTTTATTGCTACATAACTTACACATTTAAGGCTTCCAGGCTATAAGTTTAAACTGCAATTTTTAGGTGTTGCACAACCTAATGCCTTAATATGAATCCAATAACAGGTGTGTTCCACGTAGTTAAACGGATCAGATGCATTTGAGGGCAGCGTCAGATTACTGAGTCAAGCAGTGTGTTGCTAGCGTGACTTAATAGTTTTCTGGTTCGCTTGCCTCTGAGTCGATGAACTATTTTTCCCTTCAAGTGGTGCATAAGTTATCTCGACGTGGTGCTGACTAAACATACTTTGAAAACTCGCTGCCAAAACATGGATTTCACATAAAAAGTCAGGCTATCAAATCATCCAAGGTTATAGGTGCATTCTCTTTCGTACCATTTGCGCTCTTGGATACTCAGACCATATGACGTGTTTCGAGAACGCAGTCTATAATTGTAGTTTGGTGTTAATTTATTTCGTAATAATTGTATAAGTTAGTCAATCAGAGCTCGAATGTGTAAACTTATGCAATTCAGGGTGTAAGGCTTATTCATTATGGAAGTTCCTTATTCGTGCCATAAAGCGATGGCGATGTCATTATTGCGGTTTATCTGGTCTCACGGTGGGGGACCTCTTTTTACGTGCATTCAGTTAGGTAGACGGGTGCCTCCTGTGAGGATGAAAGACACTGATCCACAGTCATATTTTTTCCTTGCTTGAATAGGTTTGCAGTAACCAATCCGATGACTTCAATCTGCCCATTGAAATTGCACCATGACTGATTCACGTCTAAAGGCAAATTCATTGCGTCTTATAGTTTCAACTCCGGTAGCATATTTCGTTCCTTTGCAAAACCAAGTAATGAGGAATCACTGATCCTGCAGTCATGAATGCCATCAAGTATGTCAACATCCCCAGTACTGGACCGAGATGAGATCTCGGTTTTATCATTATTTCCGGCTTTAATTCTATGGGCCGGGATCCTGCTGTGTCAGCTGCCGCAGATGGTCTGTTTTGTACTTTTTTCTGACCTCATTTAGTATGCACAACTCACCCAAAGGTAAAATACCCTTGCAGGTCATTCAGTTCTCAGGTATTTCTGCTGTACAGCACCATATCACAGAAATCTCCAGCATCTCTTCGTTCAGGCAGATGGCACTCCCCAGGTGCTTGGGTATGGATGCATGACAGAACAGCCGCGGTTCAGGCATATTTGGTCCCGTTCTCAAAATTCGCAATCAGGGAGGGCAATGGGAGAAACGTTATTGAAGCGGTAGAATCGAAAAAACGTTGGGTAGTGGCTCAAGGAGCGTTCCGGATGAATATGCAGTTGGCACTAGGAGGCTGGTCCCCTGCTGCGTCGTGATCACTGCGTATTAGGACCACTACACTTGAAATAAAAGCTTATTAATGAGAGTAAGCACTGCTTCAGTAATCCACTTTTACGTAGGATATGTTTTGGCGAAATTTGATAGCATCACCAAGAAAAAGAGTTTCATAGATTAAAGAGCTTTCAATAGACAGGAAATTTACACTATCGTAGTCAAAGCATTTCTCTCAATAACCGCCAATATTGGCCTCCATGACATGGCTCATGTTGGCTCCAGCGCAACATGGAACAAGCTGATTTTGAATTAGAGACCCCGAGCAAGGATTGCCTGAAAGGTGCTTTTATTTTGTGTAGATCAAGTGGACACAGAAATAGTGCTGGCAGCACGGTGGCACTTTGTGCTTTTCTTGACGTGCCCAATACATTAGCCCATCGACAGGTTTTTGCTCTGGAAAGTGGAGTTCAGAGGCCGAAAATTAGGACTGCAGAGTCGCACAAATTGACAGGAAACCGTTTCGGACTCCCTTGTGGTGTAAGAGGGAAGCTGTCCTCTATGGTGTTTGCATGAGTAGTGTCGAAGGAATTCACTGAGTGCAAACTTCAAGTTAGAGGCTGGGCTATTCAGCTCACGGAGCAAATCCCAAATTCCGCTGCCAAGGACCTACAAAACTTTTTTGCAAATTTTCCAAGAAACCCGCTTTGTGAGTGCAACCAGATGGTGTGCTATGCTACTTTTTTTATCGTAGTCTTCATCATAATTCTCTAATACATACCCCTGGATTGTTTCCACAGGGTTCAATGTCATTGCCCATAATCTTCACTCTATTTTCATTGTCATGGTTAGTTGCTCTCATGATGAACCGGAATGGTTCTAGTACCATATTCTCCATTTTGCATTATGTGCATGAATGTAGATGAAAGTTTCAAGCCTTTCAAGAAAGTGTAGTCTGCTGGAACATCTTTAACCCAACTATTAAATAATAAAATGCTAAACATAGTGATTTATTCCATCGCCGGGACCAAGTACTATATTACGCATAGGTAGAGTGCTTTTACAAGAACGGGCTACCATAGGTAATATTATAATTACTCCGAAACTCGAAATCCATTTTAACAAGGATATTTTTGCTAATTTGGTGCCGTAGACGGGTGATCTGACTCATAAAGGTAACTTGCCTTAATTAGATCACTTATCTAGTTATTTTTGCACATTTCGGAGCAGAGAATCTCTCAGTAAGAGATCAATGCCACAGTGACGTAACATTGAGGGTCCAAATTAAACGGCATCACTGAATCGATGTAAGTTAATTAATCAGATTGTGAAGAAGTATAACCGTACTGTGAAAAAACCTTTACAAAGGTATACATACTGTAGGTTTAGGTTTTGTCCCAGTGATGAAAGAAATCAGGAATTCTATGAATAACCTGATAAACTGCATCTTATCCGGCACCAAGGTGAGAGTTCATGAATGTATTCTAGCTATTGCCATAACTAATATTAAAGTTCCTTGATAAATTTTGGGATTAGTTTTCATGAATTGTTGTCTATCACGTAGTTATTAATCAGTATTCTACTTGGTATTTGTTAGTACATCTTATTGAAAAACTTTGCGTGTCTAGACGTTAATCAAAAGCTTAAGATGTGCTCTTAGAATTTTGCCAATGTAACGAACAAGCATTTTTATCAATAATCACAGTGAGCAGTTCCAAACGTACTAACAGAGTATTTCGTCATGATCGAAAATTTGGAAAATCCTGACCGCATAACATGATAATTTAGCACCTCTCACAAATGCTTAGGAACCTCCTTTTTTGGATGGCATTTAAGAGTTCTGAAGTAATTTAAGGTTGAAATCAGATTAGGAGCTAGGTCTGATACTACCTGCTAGTCACTGCACGTGTAAACCACGCTCCCAGTAATCAATAGCTGTTTCCGTTTGGATAACACGTGATTTCTGCTAAGTACTGGGGTAAGAGGAGAAGTAGGAGGCAATGTCTGGTCGATTCGCTGAGTACCTCCCAGAAGCAAAACTGAAAGAGCTTCGCGACATTGCAAATGCCATCGTGAGCCCGGGCAAGGGAATCCTCGCAGCGGATGAGAGTATTTCAACCATAGGCAAACGTTTCAAGTCCATAAACCTGGAGAACACTGAGGAGAATCGCCGCGATTACCGACAGCTGTTATTTAGCACAGACCCATGTATTTCTAAGTATATATCCGGAGTCATTCTATTCCATGACACTGTCTACCAGAAGACAGAAGATGGTACTCCACTCGTGAGCCTACTTCAGGATCGTGGAATCATTCCTGGCATCAAGGTGGACAAAGGCGTTGTTCCATTAGCTGGAACTCACGGTGAAGGCACTACCCAAGGCTTGGATGGCTTGAGTGAACGTTGTGCTCAGTATAAGAGAGATGGCTGTCATTTTGCCAAGTGGAGGTGTGTTTTGAAAATACAGGAGCATACCCCATCCTATCAAGCCATGTTGGAGAATGCCAATGTCTTGGCTCGGTATGCAGCTATTTGCCAACAGGTAAGGTTGAACTTAACCTGAACTGTATTCCTCTGCTAGAATGGAATCGTACCGATTGTAGAGCCTGAAGTCTTACCGGATGGGAACCACGATCTCTACACCGCTCAAAGAGTAACCGAAGAGGTCCTTTCCTTCCAGTACAAGGCTCTGGCGGATCATCACGTTTACTTGGAGGGAACCCTCCTAAAACCGAACATGGTTACAGCCGGACAGAACTGTAGTCAGAAATATACGAAGGAGCAGAATGCAGTGGCGACTATTCAAGCCCTGCAACGCACGGTCCCAGCTGCTGTGCCTGGCATTGTCTTCCTTTCAGGTGGAATGTCGGAGCTGGATGCCACACTGAATCTTGACGCAATCAACAAGGCCAAAATGAAGAAACCATGGGCCCTCTCCTTTAGTTTCGGCAGAGCACTCCAGGCTTCAGTCATTCAGACCTGGCAAGGGAAACCGGACAACATTGCGGCCGCTCAATGCGAACTACTTAAATTGGCTAAAGTAGGCTATTTTTCTTTTTAATGTATCATCCTGTATCATCCTAGTGGAAACTGAATAACTTTTCTCCTGTGTTTCCTCCTAGGCTAACAGTGAAGCCAGCATGGGTAAATTTGACGGAAAGTTGGAATTGGCGGCTGCAGAGCAGTCAAATTTCGTGGCGAATCACGCGTACTAGAACCGAACTGATGGGCATAAAGGAGATTCTTCGTTCCTTTCCAGTGTTGTATTATCCAGGACAACTTGATTTTTCAAAGTTTGAATTTCTCCTTCATTTAAAATCGATAAATTTGAGGAGTGGGCTACACAGAAACTATGGAGGCGAATGGTTAAAATCCCCT